>CM068369.1:585765183-588239687 GCA_034769895.1 Magicicada septendecula | reverse complement strand
TATTGTATTTTTATGGTGTTATCAATTTATTGTATGCTTGGTGATTGTTAATTGAATTTATATTATGTCCATTATGTCATTGCTCTCTGGCCAGTGCGCCAATTATTGTATCGCTTACGACATGTAAGTCTAATTATTATATTGTTCAATTTAACCGTTAATGTACAAAATCGTCCCGATTTTGGCGGGCAGTATGTTTAAACTTTGTACTGTTTTGTCAGTTGTAAGCAGCCTACTAACATTGCACGGCACGCGCGGATGACGTCACGCTTTTATCAAACCTTGCAATCGGCCAGCCTAGCCGACTGCAAGCCAGTATTAGTTTAGTTTATAACACGACTCCGAGCGCAACTCTCGTTAAACACTTCTCTTATAGCCGCGGCTTTTGGCTATTATACAGCATGCATTTATAACATTTCACTTTAATCGTCTACCTGCGTCCATCTGCAATGGACCACGATTTCATTCAAAATTAATCTCGGGCATTATCGCCTCAAATGCTTCCGCACGTGCCGATCGTAACTAACAAACCAAATTATTCAATAAACGCATGTTCAATATCTCAAATACAGTCCACTTCTTTCTAACAAACAATCCAGCCTTCCTTATTAGCGTCTTTGGAATAACTCGCGATTCTTCAAGAGCTTCCAAACCGCAACAGGAGGCCTATCGCCTGGAAGAAGTCGGTGAAGTATTTAGGCGTTCGGCTTAACCGGCGCCTTAGCTTCAACGCCCACGTGACTGACACTCTCAATAAACCTCGAGGCGTCCGAGCCAAAATATTTCCAGTGGTCTCGTGCCGCAACCGCCTGGCTTTGCGCACTAAAGTAACTATTTATCTCTTGTTCTCCGGTCAGTGTTGACCTATGCTGCTCCCGCATGGTGGTCGCTTTTGTCGACCTCTAACAAGTGTAGGCTAGAAGCCTTCCAGTCCCGTACCCTCCATCCTTGTCGGAGTCTCCTTGGTTTTTGAGGAATAATGTTATTCGTGGAGACCTTCGAGTTTCTACCATCGCCGAAACTCTCTTTGCTTCTGCAGCGACTTCGTCCTTTCCCTACTTACGAACCATAAGCACGCATACCCACCACCCCTTTGTACGAGTCAAACGCCCTCGGGCGATTTTAGACGACCCCACATAACTCTGTTTGCTGCAGTTTAGGTTCCCCAGCAACTTGACTTCCTTGTTACCTTCCTTTTAAGTCTTCTCCCTTCCCAAGTATGTTGGCACACTGCTTGGTACTGTTACCGTTTGCCACCGACACGGAGGTTCCCTGCCTCGCGGGGAACGACCAACGCCACAAGGCGCCTGACTACCGGGCCGGGCGCGTGCGGCATCTGCCGTTCGCCCCGTCACCGGTGCCAGTGTTACCATGACCCGGAACCTATATAAAATAAAGATGTTTGAAACTTTCCGCCGCCTTCTCAGTTAACTGGTTGGAGTGTCCTTCCTGATTTTTATGCCACCTGTCTTGTGAAAGTCCAGCACTGTTTTCATCTGACAACCATCGGGCACGTCCCGGAAGCTGTAATTCAGCCATGGTTGCAAAGACGCCCCACTACATAATACAATGCAATGACAGAAAAAGTCTACCCTGAGCTGTTGCTAAGGTAGGCTGCGATCATTTGTGCTCTTGTGTGTGGAATTTTCCATTGCACAACGCTGGCTCCAGCTTGTCTGGAGCGCAATAACTCAGTTATTATTCATTGTATCAAGTTGAAACTTTCACATAGTGTTTTGTACAATTATTGCTGTGTGTTCTATTAGTGCGGGCAGTGGTGAACTCGTGTTTTTAGTGTTAGTGGTGTTTTGGTGTTCTCCGCTGCTGACTGTTGCCTGGTAAGTGCTGTAAGTTATTCATAACATACCTCACTACACAACAGAAAACAAAGCATACAACTCGACTTTCTAAGTCAATAAGCATACTGTATTGTGTGCTTTTTACTGTCAGCTGATACCTATTACTTCAAACCTATCGAAATGCCACCGAAGAAAAGAAAGAATATTGGTCATAATCATTGTTGGTCAGGAGTAGTCCGATCGTCGGTACATAATTATTCAGAGACAGAGAGAAAATTTGCTGCGGATTCCAGAAACACACCGTTCATACGATGCTCTACAATATCCTCTTATCTTCTGGGAGGGCGAGGACGGTTACCACTTTAACATCATGCAAACGGATCCCCTCACGGGAAACAGTACTAAAAAAATGGTATCTTCTATGAACTTTTATGCGCACCGCATCATGATGAGAGAGGGGTCGTCAAACCACATCTTAAAATTCCGTCAGCTCTTTTATCAATACATCGTGGATATGTACGCTAAAGTCGAAAGTAAGTGGCTTCTTTATATTAGGTAAAATCAGCAAAAACTGTCAGTTGATGACTATATTCACTTGCGGGACGCTATGGCCAATGACCGGAATGTCGCTGATATAAGAAGGATGATCATATTACCGGCTACGTTCACTGGGAGTCCGAGACACATGGACGAATATGCTCAAGACGCTATGTCCTATGCCCGCAACCTTTATTACCTTTACGTGCAACCCTAAGTGGCCAGGGATTACAGTTGAGCTTATGGAAGCTCAGTCGCCGAATGATCGCCACGATTTAACAGCGAGAGTATTTAAGCAAAAGCTAATTAAACTTATTGACGTTATTACGACAAGCCACATATTTGTGGAAACTCGCTGTTGGATGTATTCAGTCGAATGGCAGAAGCGTGGTCTTCCACACGCACACATATTGGTATTGCTCAAAGAAAAATTCCGACCGACCCAAATAGATGACATAATTTTCGCAGAGCTCCCGGATCCTCAACAGGACCCACTGTTTTTCGACATAGTTTCAAAGACCATGATTCATGGGACGTGCGGATCGTTAAACCCGAGGGCGCCGTGCATGAAAGACGGCAAATGTACTAAGAACTATTCACGACAGTTCATTGATGAGACTCAATCAGGCAACGATGCTTACCCGTTATACAAAAGACGTAAACCTGAAAATGGTGGCTTCACGACAACTGTTAAAGTGAATAACCAAAACAGAGACGTCGAAATTGATAACAGATGGGTAGTGGCTTATTGCCCTCTCCTTTCAAAAATGTTTCACACGCATATCAATGTGGAGTACTGCCACTCTGTAAAATCTATTAAGTGCATTTGCAAATACGTCACCAAAGGTAGTGACATGGCCTTTTTCGGGTTGGCCGATGAAAATGCAGCAGATGAGGTGACTCAATACCAATTGGGGAGATATATTATCAGTAATGAAGCCATTTGTCGCATCTTCAATTTTCAAATCCACGAACGGTACCTAACTGTTGATCACTTAAGCGTTCACTTAGAGAACGGACAGAGAGTATACTTTACGGAAGGGAATGCTCAAGAAAGATCGGAACGGCTGCCCAACACAACATTAACAGCGTTTTTCCAGTTGTGCCAGCAAGATACATTTGCCAAGACCTTACTATACGCCGAAGTACCAAAGTACTACACCTGGAACGCGTCACGGAAAAGTTTCTGCAGGAGGAAGCATGGAGCCCGAGTTCCAGATCATCCCAACGTACGCGCAACTGACGCCATTGGCCTTATCTACACAGTTCATCCCAGTAATGCTGAGTGCTGTTACCTGAGAATGTTGCTTCACGTTGTGCGAGGACCTACATCATGCAATGATCTTAAAACCTTCCAGGGACAACTGTGTGAAAGCTATAGAGAAGCATGTCAGAAACACGAATTTCTTGAAAATGTCAGCATTGGGACACGACCATGGCAGAGGCGTCTGTCACATGTTTCCCAAAGCAACTCAGAAACCTTTTCGCCGTTATAATCATGACGTGCGCTCCATCAAATCCACAAAGTCTTTGGGATAAATATAAACAAAATTTAAGTGAAGATATTCTCAGGGATGCACAAAGGGCTAACCCAACAATTAACTTTGACTACACTGCAGAAATATTTAATCAAGCGCTCATACATCTTGAGGACAACTGTATCTCTATCAACGGTAAAACTCTCCTGCAGCTTGGGCTGCAGGCGCTAAATCGGAATGGTCAAGAAGCCCTAGATAGGGATATTTGGAGAGAAAGAAACTACGACCTTAATGCTCTCCAAACGTTTCTTGAAGATAATAAACCCCTATTGGTCACAGACCAGAAGCAAGCATATGACACTGTTCTAAGTCTTATTCAGGCTGGAAATGGTGGGCTCTGTTTCCTGGACGCACCCGGGGGAACTGGGAAAATATTTTTGATCAACATTTTGCAGGCTGAGATCCTCAAAAGAAATGAAATTTCATTGGCTGTGGCGTCCTCTGGAATAGGATCTACACTGTTAGTTGGCGGTCGAATAGCGCATACAGCTCTGAAACTACCATTGAATTTGCAGGTTTCAGAACAGCCCATTTGCAACATCAGCAAAGGCTTCGGTCAAGCGCAAGTGCTCAAGCAGTCCAAACTAATCGTTTGGGACGAATACACCATGGCTCACAAAAGGGCACTAGAAGCGCTTGATCGCACTTTGCAAGATATAGGCTACGGGGTAATAGGCGAATTATGGGCGGTGCTGTTGTCCTCCTGGCAGGAGATTTCCGACAAACCCTGCCCGAAATTCCGCGATCTACGCCAGCCGATGAACTTAACGCCTGTCTTAAGTCATCAGCCTTATGGAGACATGTGCGTAAAATGAATCTCAAGACGAACATGCGGGTTCACTTACGAGGAGAAACAAGTGCAATGCAGTTTGCACAACAATTGCTGTTACTTGGCAATGGAGAACTTCCTGTAGACCCCACTACCGGTCTAATTTCGTTTCCCTCAAATTTCTGCAACATGATCTCTTCACTCGACGAACTTATAACTAAAGTGTTTCCTGATATACACGAAAATTACAACTCGCACCGATGGCTGTGCGAAAGGGCCATTTTAGCTCCCAAAAACGACAGCGTTAAATATGTTAACGATCACATACAGGATATGCTTCCCGGCAACTCTACTACCTATTCATCCATTGATACAGTAATGGATACTGAACAAGCTGTTTATTACCCTACGGAGTTTTTAAATTCTCTGGAACCCCCGGGAATGCCGCCACACAAGTTGACTTTAAAAAAAGGAGCCCCTATCATTCTATTATGTAACATCGACCCGCCAAAACTGTGCAACGGAACAAGACTCATCGTAAAGAATGTGTTGCTCAACGTAATAGTAGCCACGATCATTACGGGGAATGCCGCAGGAGAAGACATATTTATCCCTCGCATTCCGTTGACACCCAGTGACACAAATATGCCTTTTGAGTTCAACCGATTGCAATTTCCCATCCGGCTTGCGTTCGCTATGAGTATCAACAAGGCACAGGGGCAATCACTTTATGTGGCAGACATTTACTTGGAAAGTCCATGTTTTTCGCACGGCCAATTGTATGTAGCTTGCTCAAGAGTCGGCACGCCAGATAATTTATTTGTCTGTGCTCCGGACGGACAAACGAAAACCATAGTGTACCGTCAAGCTTTACAGTAAAAATTTTGAGATAAATTTAGCTAAATTTATTATGCTTAATTTTTTTGGATCTTTCTATTATTTAAAAAAATTATTATTATAATTTAATTATTGTAATATAAGAAGTTTGTTTTGTATAGTTAAAGGGGTAGCGTAAGTTAGCTTGTTTCCATTTGAGACAAGAGTCCGGAGGACCAGCCGATTGAAATTTAGGGGCATTGGCATCCGTAACTGTTTATAATAATACCAAGGTAAGATGACGAGACTTACACGTGCTCCTGATGAAAAGATACCTGCTAGCTGGCGGGTAGACGAGGTTATCTCCTTCATAATCGTGGCGACGTGGACACAGGCATCTCCTTCTTGTAGTTGTAACCGAGACAAGTTGCACTTTACACTCGCGAGCTGTTGTGGACAAATTAACGCACGACGCACTGTTTACCGTTAAACCAATTAACTAACGAAAACGCGTAAAAGTTGGGGCTTTATAATAAAGCAACGAGACGGGGCCGGAATTGCGGCACGGGACGTAGGAAGAAAAAAAAAACATAGCAGTCGGCAGAGCGCAGCACGTATTGAAGGACGTACTATCGATAGGTGCAATGACATAAAGCTAACAATCAAAAACAATGCATGACCTGTCCCAAACATACCGCCCACCAAAAGGTAGCCAGGGCAGAATCCCAAAATATTGTTGAATTTTTAAGGCTACAGTGCAAGTATAAAATGGAGTATTCTCCTGGAATAGGCTTAGTACTGGTTCAATACCAATTTTAAATACTATGGGACTACCGCAGGAACATGTTCTTTTAAAAGAAGAAAAAATTGTTTAAATTGGCTCAACCGTTCTTGAATAATCGGCGAACATACACAAAAAAACATATGAACGAGAGTATACAACTTCCCGCTTTTTGAATTTGGTTAAAAAACAACTTAAGCCACCTGTGGTTGTATTTGTTAAACATATGTAATAATCCACGGGATTAAGTCCAAAAAGTCACGCTTGTATTTAATACTTTAGTTAACGGTTCTTCTGTGTTATCAAAATTATTAGCAACATGTTCGTCTGCAGTGAACTTTAAGATTTTCGATCTACAGGCTGGCAAACACTTGTGTATTTGGAGGCAGAAATATGAGCTTTGTGTTAATACACTGTAAATTGTTAGGATTCGACGCGGCGTTGTCCAAAAATAATACCACATTTGCGTTTCCTTTTCTCATTTTATTGTCAAACTTTGATAACCACTCACTCATTATGTTTTGTCATCGATTCTGCGTGTCATAAAATTTATTCGTTATTGCAGTGTTCAATTCATTGTTGTCAAATCTGCCCTGATAATGAAAGAAACAAAATACTACAAATATTTTTCTGTAGTGTGTTTTATAATGTATAGTTCTTCGTCAAATGCTCATAATAGAAAGGATATACCTTACTGTGATTAATGCAAATACTATCGACAATATACTGATCTTTAAAAGTCACACTGATCTTTAAAAGACAATATACTGATCTTTAACCGGAAGTCACATGGTTAGTGTAGTAAACCGTTTACAATATTTTGTGTGCTTATGTTTGAAATACAAACTACCGTTTCACCATACTTTTTGCAGTGTTGTTCCGACTAGAAAAAAATTATAAGCAAAACAATTACTCCCCCACCCCTACGACGAGCGTCTCATTTACAATTCATAACATACCACACGCACAAAAACTTACACAGTTTAGAAAGACAAAATTTCTTTGCATTTCACGAGGAGGCACTTGTCTACAGGCGTATTATGCTAATTCTGGCGACTGTCCTTAAGCGATATTAAGAGGGTCGTGAACTGGAATGCATACCAAAGTCTGCATTTCGTGTAATATTAAAGCATCAGAACGTTTGAAACCGCGTAGAAATTTTTTAAAACAAAATATTGTCTGCACGTTATATCAAATTATGTATGTGAATGCCTCTGCGCGCGCGTGTGTATATCTGTCTGTGTCTGTGTCTAGGCCTATGTGTTGGCGCAATGAGATGGTTTGCGCTTCTTCGATTACTTAACGTTATATAAGAAAAAATAGTATAAATACATTGAGGAATATTAAATATGTATGTACTGAGAACAAGTTATTGGCAAAAGTTGTGAATTAATGACGCACAGGAAAGCAAACTTAATCAAAAAGGCAAGCAAATAAGTTCTATAGTTACATCTAAGTACAATATGTGGCGAAAAAATTGGAATGCCACAAGTTGCTTAAACTTTTATTTGTTTTAATAATGTTGATATTTCTTGCAAAAACATCTTACACAGATTTAATGAGAATTGTTTTGCTGGCGACTACTATATATGGCGATTGTCCGGTCTAATATGGCGATCAGTTGAGTCCGATATTTGAAGGTAGGATAAGCTGGGTTACGTCCGGTCTAATGCAGCGATCAGCTGAGTCCGATATATGAAGGTAGGATAAGCTGGGTTAACGTCCGGTCTAATGTGGCGATCAGCTGAGTCCGATATATGAAGATAGGATAAGCTGGGATAACGTCCGGTCTAATGTGGCGATCAGCTGAGTCCGATATATGAAGGCAGGATAAGCTGGGATAACGTCCGGTCTAATGTGGCGATCAGCTGAGTCCGATATATGAAGGCAGGATAAGCTGGGATAACGTCCGGTCTAATGTAGCGATCAGCTGAGTCCGATATATGAAGCCAGGATAAGCTGGGTTAACGTCCGGTCTAATGTGGCGATCAGCTGAGTCCGATATATGAAGGCAAGATAAGCTGGGTTAACGTCCGGTCTAATGTGGCGATCAGCTGAGTCCGATATATGAAGGCAGGATAAGCTGGGTTAACGTCCGGTCTAATGTGGCGATCAGCTGAGTCCGATATATGAAGGCAGGATAAGCTGGGTTAACGTCCGGTCTAATGTGGCGATCAGCTGAGTCCGATATATGAAGGTAGGATAAGCTGGATTAACGTCCGGTCTAATGTGGCGATCAGCTGAGTCCGATATATGAAGGTAGGATAAGCTGGGTTAACGTCCGGTCTAATGTGGCGATCAGCTGAGTCCGATATATGAAGGTAGGATAAGCTGGGTTAACGTCCGGTCTAATGTGGCGATCAGCTGTGTCCGATATATGAAGGTAGGATAAGCTGAAGCTGGGTTGACGTTATGTCGTTTGTTCTACACTCAACGTTCGCTGATTTTGGATGACTTTACATGCTTTACAACAAGTACATTGAATTTCAATTTGTCTTTAAGTAAATATAATATATACAGGATACTTAAATAAAATATGCCATCCAGTATTGACAAAACCATGAAATTTATTTGAGAACTATACAGTTTTTTATGGCAGTATACAGTTTACATATTGCTACGTTGAGGTAATGGGTAACTAAGCGCTTCACACGCGGCAACGCTCGAGACACGGATTCCTGTCGGCTGTCGACTATTCTACCGTCGTTCGGTCTGTACGATGTCTACAACGTAGGACATTGACGTAGGTTCTAGAGAGTTCCAGAACAGCTGTAACTACGCAATTTTTCCCGCCTCGTCATCCGGAAAATGCCATATATTTTTGGAACCACAGCGTGGTGCAAATGAGCATCCAGCGGCCGGCCAAGTTCAGTTTGTGATCTGGCGATATTAGAGGGCGTTGTTGTGACTTGCAGTTTAGTGTGAAGTGGTTATTCCGTTACTTACTGCGGAACTCTAATATGGTAACAGTTTCGTTTGTGCGTTTCACAATCTTTAACTCAAAGAACTGAATAAGAGTTTTATTTTTACTGTAAATAACGTTGTAACTAGCGATTTCATCTGGTGTCGGCTACTCTGTTTCCGCTGTATAAAACGAAGATCCGCACGACCACCGTACCAATATACAGTGTGAGTTTTGGTTCAGGAATCGCCCAGTAGGATTGTCTGTAGCACAGCAAAGATATATTGTCAGACCAAATTTCTATTTGTGCAATCGTGCCGAAATAATAATAATAAAACTAGGAAAGAGACAACCTTATAAATGTGATCTTTACTACAATATTAATAAAACATAAGCGATTTTTTTATAAAAGATTATAGATTTATAGATTTTTTAAATATAGAAGTCCTATATTACATACAATGACTTGGTGAGTAAGCTTCGTAAGTTCAACCATATTTGCAGTGTCATAAGGGAAGTCTAAGAGCCTCCTAGTGGTCTAGTGGCTTGCGCGGGCGCTTGATGCGCTCGTGGTCCCGGGTTCCATTCCCGGCGGAGGGTCCGTACTGCGTGCACTCAGCGTCGTGATGCCGAACTGAGTAGGCGCTGAGCTAACAGTGCCGCCTCCTGGCTGTGAATACCGCAAGTACCGGCTGGTGGCGCGTTGTACTAGCCATGCAATCGTCACATTGCACACAACAGCCGCGCGGTACGCCTTGGTCCTTTCTGGGACGGTTTGACTTTCACTTTTTTTGAAGGGTAGTCTAAAAAAAACGAATAAAGAAACACCTAAAGTTCTGCAATGTATCGTCCTCCCCACGCTTATATGAGAGTCTGAATACCTGATTTTAACAAAATCCAGGGCCAGTCGAATTCAAGCGGCCCAAACGAGGTTGCTCAGGCACTTGGCAGGGTAGCATGCTCGTCACGATCGTTGAGAAAATATAGATATACGGCAGAAACTGAATATCATGAGTATACTCGATAGGATCACCCAATATCGGCTATAATGGTTGAAACACCTTAACAGAGTGGATGACTACAGCATCCCCAAACAAGCATTAAATTATAAGCCAAAGGATGGAGAGGTGTGGGACAGCTAAAGGATCGCTGGAGCCTATTTTCTTGAGAACAGAACAAACCATTTTAGTTTAATGATCGCTGAAGAAGAAAGAGATGATGATGATAAGCAGTTTCTTAAGTTGTTTTCTTTGTTTTTTTAAAAACAGTTTCTCGAATTAACATAAGCAACCTGTAGAAATTACACGTTATACAGAAGTGTCGTGTTGTACTTCTGTCGTATTGTCTTTGCAAATTGCAAATTGCCCAGGTTTTTTGCAATCAACAGATGCGTTCAGAATTTTAAATTAAACGAGAGTTCCAGAAAGTTCTTTTCGTCTCAAGCGTGGTTTTTGTTTGATAAATCCTAATAACGTGTACCAATCTGCAGACAAAAGGAACTCTCATTGATCAAACGAATTAAAGTTTTGAGTTCAATATGAACATCGTGTACTTCCGGATTGTGTTTCCATTATGCATAAATTATACATCATTTTAGTTCCTGTTTTGTTTGTTGCGTATTACAAACGGTTTGTTTGTTGTTGCAGTTACATAGAGATTAAAGTACAATGATTGGCTTTAACTAATTGTTTATCTACTATATAGAGTGTAACGTAAAAGGTGTTCTCTATATATATTTTGGGATTCTAGGCATCACTAAGAGAGAAAACGTTACTATAAACATAGGTCCAGAAAAGTCTCGTTTTCCGGCCGGCCGCTATTTTGTGTTTCTGAAGGAAACCTTTATACCTTGAAGAAAAAATGGAGGTATTTTAATGAAATATGCCGCACATAATGTGTTTCGTTGTCTTACACGGCCGGAGTCAATTACTTCCCGGACTGTTTGGCCCCGAAACGTCAGGTATTGTCAAAAAATTTGGGCCACGGCCAAAAAGCCCGGGAAGTAATTTTAACCGCATGTGGCATACATATTTGCATTTATGTTCTTTAATATTAAAAAAAATTACGGTTACTTAGCTATCTTACACTTTAATGTGATGATGTAAAATTTAAACTGTAATGTTAATAGTTGTCTTGATTATTCATCTCTTCTTTCACAGCACTAACACTTATCTAAAAATGAACTTTTTTTGTTGTTGTGAAACTTACTGTTTTTCGTTGGACGCGTTTCGGCGTACGTATTCGCCTTCTTCAGCTTTGATACAGACTGCCATCATTTAGTAACGGTTGTTGTGTGGAAGGTGTAGTGGGGGTGGTGTGTGGAGGAAGGTAAGTACATTACTTACCCAAAGGTCAAAAACTCAACACAGCTGAACAATATGAAATATATAAACACCACACAACACAACCAAACAACATACTTAACGATCAATTACAATATAAATCACATACACTTTTTGACACAATTATACAAAAAACAAACATTAAGTTGAATCCCCGCGCCAATCCCCTTCCTCCACACACCACCCCCACTACACCTTCCACACAACAACCGTTACTAAATGATGGCAGTCTGTATCAAAGCTGAAGAAGGCGAATACGTACGCCGAAACGCGTCCAACGAAAAACAGTAAGTTTCACAACAACAAAAAAAGTTCATTTTTAGATAAGTGTAATGTTAACTTTATCACTAATATCTCTGTAACTTTTAATTTTATCAAATTATGATTTACTACTTAATATGTTAAGCCTCTAAGCCTCCTTTAGTGAACACAACGGCGCCTTGTTTGTTGCAATCTGTTAGCAAATAATCGAGTAGTATGGTGAAAACAGCCTGTCTATAAATTATGAATACTTGAATTCTTTGTACCGGATTTTGGTTCCCCCAGTGTAGACAAATTTCTTTAAAATTATTACTATTTTTTCCGAATTAACTCGTTAACAACAATAATTTATAACAAATTAAATGTAGATTTTTTAAGAAAATTAATTACTTTGCAAAATTAAACTACAACTACTTACACATTATACGAATGTAATAGCATTGCTTTTTAATCAGAATAATTAATACTTATGATAATCGGGGAATACTTAAGGT
Organism: Magicicada septendecula; assembly: GCA_034769895.1. Lineage (NCBI taxonomy): Eukaryota > Metazoa > Arthropoda > Insecta > Hemiptera > Cicadidae > Magicicada > Magicicada septendecula. The sequence goes on along the minus strand of CM068369.1, from coordinate 588,227,448 downwards.
TAACTCTCCGAAAAACGCGATGGCATTTTATTGAAGTTTACAGTTGACGAAAATGTTAACTAAATATCACTATAATATTGACGACTCGGAACACAAAGTTTTTTATAAGTAAAAACGTAAAGTTTTACCTTACAGCCTAAACCGGCTTTCACCTATAGAAGGCTTCATCAGAGGCTGTCGTTAGTAGCGCTGCTCGTCTTGTTGTTGGCGACGAGAAAGTGTTTCGAAAGATTGAAGCTGTGTGTGTGTGGTGAGATGTGTTCGAATAATGCGTGCGATTTGAATTGTGTCTGTTCGTTTAGGATGTCGTTTTTATTTGTTTTTGTGTGTTTGTATATTTCTAATTGTTCTAGAGTGTCTAGTTTTCGGCCTTTTGTGTGTACGTGTAGTATGTTCATGTTATTGTCGATGTTTTTATATGTGTGGTTTGCTTCAATGAGGTGGTTTGCGAAGGTAGATTCTGTAGCGGTGTGGAGTGCTTTTGTGTGTTCAATGTATCTCTGTTTGAAGCTACGTCCTGTCTGGCCTATGTAGAATTTACTGCAATTTGAACAATTTAGTTTATATACACCGGGTAGATCGAATTTGTTTTGTGCTTTGGGCATGCGTTTTGATAGTGTGTGTTCTGTTTTGTTAGTAGTTTTGTAAGCGATCCTGTATCCTGCTTTTTTGAATTTGTCGGCAATTTTTTCTGTTTGTTTGTTGATGTATGTTAGTGTTATGAATTTGTTGTTTTCTGTCTTTGTCTGTTGTTTGTTTGTGTTTTGTGTAGGAGTTTACTGACTATTGTTCTGTCATAACCGTTAGATTCTGCTAGATATTTTATCGTGTTTAGTTCGTCTTTGTAGTCTATTTCATCTAAGGGGATGTTGTTAAGTCTATGTATCATGGTTCTAAAAGCAGCTAGTTTGTGTTGTATTGGGTGATTGGAGGTGTTGTGTATTAGTGTGTCAGTTGTAGTTGGTTTTCTGTATATACTGAATTTGTGCCTGTGTTCTAGTTTTGTGATGGAGAGGTCTAAGAAGTTTATGGTATTGTTGTGTTCGTATTCGGCAGTGAAGGTTATGTTTTTATGTATTTTGTTTATGTGCGTTAGTAACTGTTCACATTGTCTTTTGTTTCCCCTGTATAGTATTAGAATGTCATCAACGTATCTGTGCCAATATAGTATTTTATGTGAGTGTTTGTCATTGTTTGTGAGTATTTTTGTTTTTTCTAAGTGTTGGAGGAAGACTTCTGCTAGAATGCTGGATATGGGGGAGCCCATGGGTAGGCCGTCGTTCTGTGTGTAGTATTTATTGTTATAAGTAAAGTAGTTTTGTTTTGTGATAATGTTCAGAGTTTCTGTTATTTCATTGATAAGTTCGTCTGGTGTGTTGTTCTGTTTGAGTTTGTTTTGTAGGATGGTGATTGTTTCAGAGATGGGGATGTTTGTGTACAGGTTTTTAATGTCAAAGGAGGCTAATGTGGCGTTATGGGGGATGTGTATGTCTTTTATTTTTGTTACTAGGTCAGTGTTGTTTTTTACTGCAATGTTGTTGTCTATTTGTGTGTGTTGTCTAATAATTTTGTCTAGATATTTTGCCAGTTTGTGTGCAGGGGCATTACGGTAGTTGATAATGGGGCGGATCGGAATGTCTTCTTTATGGATTTTGGGAAGCGTTTGGAGTGTAGGTGCTGATGGTCGGATTTGTTTCATGTAGGGCTTTTGTTTATGTGTCATAATGTGTTTGGCTTTGTTGACTATTTGTTTTACTGAGTTTTGGTATCTGTCGGTGGGGTCGTGTTTTAGTTCTGTGATGTTGTTCTGTTCTATGAAGTCTTGTACTTTTTTGTGTAGGTTGTCTGTGGGGATAATTACAGTCGTGTTGCCTTTGTCAGCTTTTACAAATGTGATGTTGTGTTTGTGTGCCTTTTCCCTCAGTTTGATGGCTGTGTGTATTTCTGAGTTGTGGTTGTTGTTGTCTGGTGTCTTATGTACTCCTATTGTGTTGTTTATATTATGTCTTAATGTGTCTTGATGTTCTGGTGCTGTGTTTTGTATATTTGTTTCTGTGTCAATTATGAGCTTTGGTAGTGTTTGGTTGTTATGTTTGTAATGTATGTTATGTTTTAGGCCTTTATCAAGGAGTGTTTGTTCGTTTTTTGTGAGTGTGACGTTCGTGAGGTTTACTGTACGTGGGTAGAATTTGTGCGAGGGAATTATATCTGTTTTGATTGGTGTCAGGTTTTTTATTTTTCTGTCGTGTTTTGTCTGTGTGATATGTATTTGTTTTTTTGTCCATTCATTTGTGTGATGTATTAGTTCAGTCATGTAATTGTGTCCGTATGTGTTGGCGATATGTAGGTGTAGTGTTAATGCTTTGCGGTTAAGAGCGTCTTTTTTCTTATATAGTTGTTTAATTGAATGAAGCAAACCACACATATAAAAACATCGAAAATAACATGAACATACTACACGTACACACAAAAGGGCGAAAACTAGACACTCTAGAACAATTAGAAATATACAAACACACAAAAACAAATAAAAACGACATCCTAAACGAACAGACACAATTCAAATCGCACGCATTATTCGAACACATCTCACCACACACACACAGCTTCAATCTTTCGAAACACTTTCTCGTCGCCAACAACAAGACGAGCAGCGCTACTAACGACAGCCTCTGATGAAGCCTTCTATAGGTGAAAGCCGGTTTAGGTTGTAAGGTAAAACTTTACGTTTTTACTTATAAAAAACTTTGTGTTCCGAGTCGTCAATATTATAGTGATATTTAGTTAAGTAACGGACACGTCATGGACAACGAAATCCAAGTAAATGTTAACTTATATAAAAAACTACAGGTGAAATCCAAATGATTTTTTTAAAGACATAGTTTACGATTTTTCTAACTAAAATTATGTATTAATAGTGTGTGTTTTCTTTTTCTAGAAGCTAGGCAGGGTAGATTACCTTACGTGAGCCGTTTAACCTATAAGGAACCAGACGTATACAGGCTGAGTTGACTGATAAAAACACATTACGTTTATATTGCGCCCTCTCGGGATCTAAAAGTTGAAAGACAGATGTCATACTCACTGGTATGTTAAAGCCTGTCAACATTATGATTCTTTCTTAAGTTATCGTTGTATTTGTCAGTATAGTTAATTTTGTTGACTAAAGTCTTCAAAAAAAACGTTTTGCCTGAGAAGGAAATATCGGTAAACCTTTACAGTTTGCGTGAAATTTATTTTGTTTAAATGATCAATACGTGAGTAATGTGAAGAACATTTTACTATATTTTTCTCGTGCTAGCTACAAAAAATATTGACAGTAAAATTCATTGCCTCTGTTAGTGTGTGTGTGTGTGTGTGTGTGTGTGTGTTTCAGAAAACTAATGGGAAAGCAGTTTACACTAATGGTCTGGCCGTTGTAGTTTTGACATGTATGGCGAATCCTCTCCTGTCATAAAACCTTTACAAATTGGTTAATCCGGCGCTATTTTTTATCAAACATTACTCTGTTTTAGGATATCCTTGTCAATGCTTTGACTTGATTGGATGCTTTGTTCAAAATCCTACAATTCATCAATGGTAGGTAATACTAGAACCTCTGTGTACATTAATGTACTGAATGAAAGAGCAATGAGTCTTTTTTATGGGCAGTCATAATTTAAGTAATCATAATGTCCGGGTAATTGCTTCCGTATTGAAACATCTGTATCACCTCAACCCTACTCATCAGCTATTTTTCTCCGTCTTCTCTCAACTTAATCCTTTAGCGCTGTAATCAAAATATAGCTATCATGCTTAATGATATGGGCTATATGCATAGTGATCCAAGCATTGGCTTTACTTTTGCAGATGCTTTACCATAACGGTTGCATTATTCCGTTTATCAACTCAATTACACGATTTATGTCTTTCTTGTACATTGACAATTGAGATACTCCATTGCATTTTCCTCTAACACCGTCTGTCAGGGCTTTTCTCCATTGTTCATGTTTCAGACACTTACAGAAGCATAGTCCATACAAAAGACTGCATGAGACTTTCCTAGTTTCGATACCAATGTTCCCAGAAGGCCACTTTTGTTAAGCTATAGCGATACATTAATTAGATAATTTTTATATCAGCAAACTAGCTAAATAATACCGTGAATAATGCAGATTAATCACAATATTGGTCATCAACATCACTAGTGTTTTGAGGACTAAAAAGTTTATTTTAAAATTAGTTTTTTTCATACCAGTTTTGGAATATCAAGGCCAACGATGTACGTTTTAAATTAGAGAATTATGTTTCCACAATACCAAATATAATAGTGAGATATGGCTGTGGCCATTTTAAAGGACAATGAATATGTTTAATGTGGTACATTTGAAGTGATTTAACACCCCAGATATAACAATACCGAGAGATACTACACTCTAGTGAGAAAGAGAGAGAGAGAGAGAGAGAGAGAGAGAGAGAGAGAGAGAGAGAGAGAGAGACTGAGAAAATGAAAGTGAGGGAGAGAGAGAGGAAGGGAGAGAGAGACGTATTTTCATGAATGCCTACTATTAAAGGAAACAAAAGTTAATGTGTTTCACCTCTGTTGTTTGGTATTTATTCGTTAGCGTTGTGGGAGACACCTTCCCTTGTTACGAAACACACAATAGCACAATAGTAATAAACGATAATTATAGCGTAGCGTAACAACGCCCACACTGTTGTAATCTGTAACAGATATATTGATTGTTTCAAAGGAAACAATGCAGTAGTGACGAACACATTACGCGACAACTACATATTGTTAAGTCTGATATATCTGTATATATGATATATACAACCGTCCACACGTTTCCGATTTCACTGAGAGTCTAACTGTTCAACGAGAAATTAGAATTCAAAGTGAAAATTTGCCCTAACTTTCGTACGCTGATTGGTTAATTCGTAACTCTCCCCTGCTTCTGTGGCCAAGATACATCTGTACTTGCATTAGACTGTTTGAAAGCAATTCGCAGCCTGTTCAAAAGACCAGTATGATTTTAACGTCCTATTTTATGGGCCATAAAACATTCTTCTCTAAAAACCTCATATGTTTTTTTTCTTTAATTTACTAACAATTACTGATATTTGATAGGTCTTTTTATTAGGTGCAATCTGGTACAAGTCACATCTCATCATTCCACATAGAACAAAGGTTATTCAATTTAATAGGTTTTTTACTAATATTCCATAAAACATTTAAATATTCTTGTACAGGCGCATTTATCAACGCCTACGCAACTTTTGCACCATATCTCAATAATAATACATTTTATAGTGTCTAAAAATATTCAAACTAACAACTTGAACATGTCTCTTATACACTAATATACAATGTACAAACTTGCAGTATACAGATTTACTTATACAGATTTTTATTTTAACATGCTATCATTTGCTTTGAGTCCCAGTAATATGTTTTATGGATATTCTACTCACTGCAATATATATATTAGATTACAAACTAATTATAGCTCAGCAATTGACGTTGAATTTTCAGTAACTTATAATTTCATATCACGTTGCTATGTTACGCGTACAGTCGTAGCTTTTCACTTTATGAATTGTAGAATATATGTTTTTCGAACAAAACTATTGTTACCTCGGCAATACTGTTGGTTGAGTAAATCTTAGAGCAGAGAATATCAACACTAGAACCAAGTGCATCAGCCAACGTACACGTTTCAAAATTTCTCTGCACATAACTCGTGACTTGTGCTCTCTACCAATCACAGTTACATAAACATATCGTACAGAGTATTACAATGGTAAATAAAAAAATAAATAGAAATTTAAAAAATTGTAAATTTTCTTTGTACTTACAAAATGAAACCCGAGTAATCTTTATATATAATTCTAAGCTACGTTTATACACTTGGTCAATTCCTAAACGAGCTTTAGAAATATGCTTTCTGGAACAAACTTTTCAGTCTCGTGTTCCACTGCTTCTATGACTTCTTCATCATTATCTTCAGCAAGGATTGAACCAAAAGTAGTTTCCTCCGGTCCCAAGTGGGTAGACTAGACCTGGTTACTCCAACGCTTCTTCGGGCGCCCAACACCTCTCCGTCCTATCGGGTTATAATTCGATAGCTGTTTGAAGATGCGGGAGTAATCCATTCGGTTAAAATGTTCCAATCGTTTTAGCTGATATTCCTTCCGATATTGGTTAATCCATTTGGTCAAACTTTGAACCTTGTAAACTTTGTAATCTAAATACTGCATTGTGACACGTGTAGATGACGTCACGTTTTGGTCTGTTATCTACAGCCGGTCTTTAGCTGGGCTGACTGTAGTGAAAATTACGTTAGTTCTGTTCAAGACTCCGAGGAGGCCACTCGTTTCAACAACCAGCCGCGGCTACAGGATTTTTATTATTTAAATTATTAGCATGTTCAACATGCGCTAAGTCTACTTGGGCGATCTCAGCCTTACTTCTCACGATTATGTCATTCGATATTTAATTCTAATTTAATTGGTGGGCATCATGCCGCGGTAATTACTACACGTGCCAGTTATCGCATCAAATAGATTTAAATAAACAATTATTTATATAAAAAGCATACGGTCCACTTAAAACTTCATTTCTAACCAGCCATCTCCAATTAGCGTTCCTAAGAATAACTCAATGAGTACATCAAGAGCTTCTAAGACGCAACACCATTTAAGTATACTCATAATATTCAGCTCCCACCGTGCTACGAAATTGTTTGCTATCTATCCTGGCAAATCCCTGAGAGAAATCATTTTGGCTGCCTGAAAACTACTGACTTCGTTAAAGTTCACAGACCTGATTCTTTACTAGTTGATTTTAGAGCACTCCTGTTGATCCTATACATACGGTTGCACTAGCCGTATTGTTACGACGGTCTCACTGATCGTCGTATGGTACAGTGGAAAGAAAGTACAGACACCAATGAAGTCGCTAATAACCGGCTTTAATTATTATTATTCACAAATAACAATTTGTAATCGCGTTGTACAATAATTCAAGTTAAATTTGTACACAACGAAATTATTATGTCAACTAATATAGTTCCGCACTTTACACAACAAACACTTGATTCACGCTTAGTAAATCGCCACTTAAAACCGACTTCTAAGCGGCAGCTGTCGCCTATATAACTTGACTGGTGTTCCTTAATATGCGTTCTTAACAAGAACTCGAAAGTTCTAGAGGATACTTGAGTGCGACCTTGGCAGAAACACGCACCTGTTCGGCTACCCGAGAAACGTGTCGAACGACACCGTATATTGTTCGAGAACATCCCGTCGCTTCAATATAATTGTGAAAACAAATCACTTTAACTTCTAGATCTAAACAAAACCACTATAACTTCTAGATCTGAACAAAAATCGCTATAACTTCTAGATCTGACCAAATATCACTATAACGTCTAGACCTGAGCAAAAATCACTATAACTTATAGATCTAAACAAAAATCACTATAACTTCTAGATCTGAACAAAAATGTCCAGTCTTCTTCCAATATACAGAAAAAATGAAAACCTCTTGGGCCAGGAGAGGAAGCACGGCGGATAGCAACGTACCTACATCGTGTAGTTTTCTTATCGTATGAGTTCACCACGTCTTTTGGACTTGACTTTTGACTTCAGCAATTGCGGAAGTTGGAAGAAGTTGTCATTAGTTACGGTTTTACCTTTAACAGTAACCTAACCTAACCTAACCCTGCTAATAATTTGTCTAACCGCTTCTATATTGTCCTTAGTCCTTGAAGTGGAAGGCCTACCTTTCTGTTGTTCATCCAGAGACATAAACAGTTATTTTTAAAATAATAAAACAACTTCTATAAACAACTTTTCCAAATTGTTGCACCATTCTACGACTAATCTGTGCAGGATTTACTTCCACTGAGTTTACAAAGCATAACGTAACTCTCATTTTTTACTGGTGTAATCTGTCAAAGTTTCACTCATTTTAAATTAACCTTTAAACAGAACAGAATGCTGCTATCCTATTCAGACGAACAAACGAGCACATTCTGTGACGTAAATATTAAATAAAGTGATTACAGTTTTACCTCTATTTGATCTTGAAGGAAAGGAAAATACTCTTTTGCGTTTTTGATTTTAGCTTGCTACCTACAATATGTAAAGTGGCAAAATTCGTAATAGTTTGTAAGGCTTGTTTTACAGTATTTGGGTACGGCAATTAGATCATCATAATTAGTTCTTTTATTTTAATTTCTGAATGACCGTGATTTATTTTTGCAGAATCCGGCTTCTTTTTTATTTGAATTGGGAACTGATGTAACCATCTTCCAATAAAGTTGTCAAACAGCGTCGCACCGTATACGCTACAATATTGTTTAACAGCTGAATGCTAACAATCTATTTACTTCGTGTAACATTTTCCTCCTTCACAGGTACTGTGTTCTTTAGTTATAAACGTACTGTTTTTTAAGAGAAAGTGTACACAACAATCCAGTGCCCTGGAGTGATAATAATTGTTATATGAGCGGGTAGACTAATGTCTACACTGTCGCTACACCATGACATGTTTCGATAACAATGAAGAAAAACGTACTTAATACGTAACCTTAGGCCGTTAGGCCGTTTAACAGAGAATATTGAGCGAACAAACCAAACCGTAGTGTAATAATGCCTACAAGTGTATTCATTATTGAAGGGAAAACAATCCAATTGTAAAGAACACTGTTGCTGTTTTTGAGTTCTCGGATTTCAAAGGTGCGAAGATTACACTTATCAACATCTTTGCATATTTCGAAAATCTACCTAGGCGTGTGTCTATTACACGTAGCACATACGTGTATAATACGTTAAGTGCTGTAAAAAAAGTAAAAAATAGTTACGCGCGCGCGCGGGCGCACGCATAAATGTCTGTATACATTCGCCTCCTTTAAATTCCTCTATCAAAGTCAAGTTTCTCTTCCAAATGTGCAGTTTCTATAGCATTCGCAATACACTTATTCTAAGACAGGCGCTATTCTGCTGATTACAACTGACGTAGCTTGCCTGCCATCGACCTTCTATCATTTTCAATATATAAGAAACCATTATCATACTCGCTTCTGAATTCATTCCACGACGGTTTTCATTTCCACACTGTCGTGATAAAGGAAGAAGGTTTTTTTAGAAGGTCTATCTTAACGTCCCATTTTAGTCATTAGATTTTAGCTCTTAGCTTCTAATAATTACTTTGTTTGACGTATATTTCCTACTTTAATATATATTTACACATTTTTACCCCAAAACCAGTGCCTACACTAGCACCAGCTGACAAATTCTTTTCTTATTCTCCCTAGATACGTTACTATACCTTGTAAGTAATTATGACAACTGGTTTCTTACTGCTTTGCGGCTCAGACCCTAAACATTGATATAGTAATACTTGTTTGCGCTGGTAAATATGGTAGGTTTGCTTGACGTTTTTAGGTTTTTTTTTAAACCTTGTATCGCCATCGCTACAGAACTATAGCTGCACACTCTATTTTGAAATAAGCCAAACGTTTTCTTTAGATGTGTGTCATGAGCTAATTATTATATCATGTTTGGTAAAATTAGAAAACCTCCGCGGAGAAACACAACATAACAGAATCCGTTTAAACTGTACAAAGTTGTATAAATCCTCGTTTTACTATAGCTACCTCTTCTGACGCAGAGACAAAAAAATTTTATCCAAACAACAAAAATGAGGCATCAAGGGCTGCACGAGAATAGATTAAGAGAATTTATTTTAATGAAGATATATCTTGCAGATAGAGCTGTAGGCGTAAGAGGAAAGAATATCTGAATACTAAGGGATGACAGAATGTTTTGGCTGACTCATAAATCTAGGTCCACAGGAAGAAGCGTTGGAAGCTCAAGAAAACAGCGAGACTGATTGAAATCAGAACAAATCGACAGTACTATTGTACTTGATGTTAAAGAAGAAGACTTGCTGTCAGAGAAAAATTAATATAACTAAAGTACAAGGAGAGGAAAATGCAAAACTTCAGCTACAAATGAGGAGATCACTAACGCCAGCTACATTATGATCACATGATTAATGGTACAGTAGATGGCTAGAGTTAATACATAAATCTCTCGATTACTTTACTGACAATTATTTCTGTAAACAGTTTGTAATCAGACACGGTTTGTTTTGGGTTTAGCTCTAGTAACACGATACAGTATGGTTACACCGCTACTTTAATAAATGCTACCGAGTTGCTCAGTATCAATCAATCAGATCAACTTGTTCAGTGTTTGACGTTTGATTCAAAGTGTCATAAATATATTAGGAAATGATTTTAGTACAATAGAATAATAATTTAATAGAAACCGATAAACAACCAGTTAGTGTTTAGTTTAATAGTGACCATTACGTATAATAAAAATTTTTGATATTTAGTCATAAGATAGAACTTGTGTATAGTCTAAAACACTTCATAGACACACTAATAGATGTCAAATACTTGGGCTATAAGGTTGTGTTGTGTTGTCCACGCCTGTGAGAGCGGTGTTACCTACGACTCTAATAAGCTCTTCAGAGTTTAAGAAGGAAGGCGATGATAGGCTCCTATAATTTCTTCCGTCATATGGTGAGATGAAAGCCGAGGTATGAAAGACATAAAGAGTCAGAATACTCTTTCACAATTAAGGCAAATAATAATGGAATAAACCGGTTAATTTGAGGTATTTGCCGCTATGAAGTTGCTGTACATATTCGCATCAGGCAACAGATTGACCGCGAATCGACGAATAATTTTCTACCAAGAAATATTGACAACTCATATCCAGTCTACGTTAGACTGGAAAGTTATGAGATAAACATATTGTAGTTTTAATAAGTGGTTTCCACTTGTTATGTCTACGCAAAAGAAAATTAACTCTCTAAAAAAGTGTATGAAAAAATAGATAATTAATTTGATGAAGTTTTCTAACAGTATCCATTTAGTTAGATGTTAGCAGTTGGATATAGCTTGTACAACAGTAAATCACTTAGCAAAATTGCTGTCTGTTCATCTTATTGATTATGCCAATCAACGTGCTTTATTGTAACACACTACAACGCATGTCTGTTACGTTTATACAACGCAAACAATAAAAAGTACCTAAAGAAGGAATACACATTATTGATCGCAAGTGTCCAGCTGACTGTAGCGTTGTAAAACTACATTGTAGGGTTAATTATTAAACGTGACACACACACACAACATGGAAAGGAACGTTGTTGCGTCACTGATGCCTTTAACAGTGCTCTGCGTCATCTGCGGCTTCTCACTTCCGACGTCACGGCAGACGAAGTTACGAACTGTGTATGGTTTAGCAGTTACAACAGTATGTTGTATACTGTGGACAGTATACCTAATGGTAAAACTGGCTACTGTCGACTTCAATTACCTCATTAACGTTATGAAAGCATCTATAACTACACTGACTTCGATAATGATAATATATTATCAGATAAAATGCAATTTTCGCCACGACCAGATCAGCAACTGTATCGCTAACATTGTCTACGTGGATCAGTCACTACAATCACTATATGTAGAGGTGCCTCATAAACAAAATAAAGTTGTGTGTATTTTATTTATTATAGGAGCAATTATTTTCTGTGTACACTTTACTTTTGAAACATTATATTATATAGATTTTTCAAGTCTAATTCTAGACGTAAAAAGACTGTACAAACTAGTATGTTTTCTAAATTTATATATGTTTATTACAGTGCAATTTATCTATTGCTTTTACTTAATAATCATCATACGGCAGAGAGTCCGGCTTATCCGTCGAGCTGTTGAGGCGTTTGACAAACTCAGCGACAGGAATGTTGCATGGAGCGACCGTGCAACTGTGGCAGTTGTCGTTCAGCCGAGAAGCGAGAACTTCCTGACAGAAATACACAATAACTACAAAGTAATTGGGTCTCTTTACCGTTGCTTATACGAAACCTATAGTACGGTCTCACAATTTTATGTAACGTTTTTCTGTGTGTATATCCACGCACAAGTTGTTGGGTATCCTGTCCACCTATTTTATAACGCATCTGACAAAAACAGGAGAAATGGAATCTTTGTTACTGTAGCGTCTTTTGCTTATAATATCATGATGTTAGTAACGTGTCAATCTATTGACTGTGACTTTCAGAGACTCCAGTGTATGATAAACAGTTTTTATCACAAGAAAAGTCTTGCAAACTTACAAGCCATCACTAAACGTTTGATTTATGAGTACGCGCACCGAGACAGAAAAGTCGATTGTGGTTTCTTTGATTTAGACCTCACACTTTTGCCAATTGCATATGATTTTATGTCTCTACTTTTTGTCACGTTGCTTGGTACTCCTATTGAAGCTGAAGACGTATAAGAAGATTGTTACGTTATCTTGTATATACTTCTTGGCTTTGCGTCATTCAATAAAAGAAAACAGATCCTGTTTAATAAATGCTACTGAGTTGCTCAGTATCAATCAATCAGATATCAACTTGTTCAGTGTTTGAAGTTTGATTCGAAGTGTCATAAATATATTACGAAATGATTTTAATACAATACAATAATAATATAATAGAAACCGATAAACAACCAGTTTATGTTTAGTTTAATAGTGACCATTACGTATAATAAAATTTTTTTTTGATATTTACTCATAAGCTAGAACTTGTTTCTAGTCTAAAACACTTCACACTAATAGATGTCAAACACTTCGGCTATAAGGTTTGTGTTGTGTTGTGTTCAGCCCGCATGTGAAAGCAATTGAGAGTAACGTTGAAACTAATGTTGATCGCCAAACCTCATAAAATCCTTGATGATTAACCAACTAATTGTAATATTACAAAATTTAATACTTGAAAATTATATTATATTACAAATACAAATAACTGTTTATACATATCGGGAGTTCTAGATCAATAACAATATTATATTAGTTTAGCACGTATTAATTGTTAATAATGTGTTAGATTAAAATTTTAAATGTGAAATTAACACTCTTAAGACAATCGTAGGTCGTATTAGCTGTATAGAAACTCCACTACAGCTCTGCGGTTAATGAGTTCCTGTATATCAATGTAGCCTCTCCACTATTCATGGTTAATTCTATAGTTTTGCATCGTAAAACTACAATCATATTTAGATAGTTTCAAAATCATGACTTAACGGTAATTGTCTCTTCTCATATCCTTCATGGATAACAGTAATTAAAGTTTGTTTTTAATTGAGAAGAAAATATGATTCTTTGATTTTGTAAACTAAGGACGTCATTTTCGGGGTAGTAATATGTTATATTAAAAAGTGTATTTCTGTTGCTACTAAAGAGTTCAAATTATAGATTACAAAACAGAATTGGTATGAGTACTATGTTTGTAGTACATACAAATGTGTGTGTGTGTGTGTGTGTGTGTGTGTGTGTGTGTGTGTGTGTGTGTGTGTGTGTGTGTGTGTGTGTGTGTGTGTGTGTGTGTGTACTTCCCTACATCAATGTACAGGTGTCGCATAGAATAAGTAATGGAGACATATTGGAATGAAGTACTTACTTACTTACTTACTAGCCAACACCCACCCTTGGCTGTTGGGCCATTAGGCGGCGCGCTGACCAGTAGAGACGTGAGAGCCTTGCCGTACCATCTTCGTCTTGGACTTCCGTGTCTGAAATCAAGGCTGGACATGCAATTAGGTGATCCGCATTCATGGAAGCGTATCCACAGAGAACACATTCAGGAGACGACAACACGCCAATGCGGTGCAGGTGGGAGGCCAGGTAGTCATGACCGGTTGTAGTTCTAAAAAGAGCAACACTAGTTGCTCGGGGTAGAGTTCTGTTGATGGGGCCGTCCGTAACCAATGTTGCCCATCTTTTTCCCACACAGGCTCTTAATTGTTTTTCTTTTAGCCATAGGCTTATTGAGGAATTTATATTGGAATGAAGTGGTTTTATTCTTTAATGACAGTCTTTAAAGTAATTACAGTTTATAAAAAGTAATTAATAATTGACCTTTGTAACACAACTAAAGATTTAATTTCTATGCAATGAAATAAATTAATATTTAAAAGTTCTTTTTGTCTTATTTACTATAATGTCTTTACTAATGTGATAAAGTAAACAATTATTCTTTTAAATAATTTTTTTATTGTACATAAATCGTATAGGTTCACATTCCTTTAATGTCTACTGTAGATCCTTCAGACGTGATGTTGATCCTGGATGATCCAGAATCTGGATGGACACATGGGTTGGTATAGTCTGTTCTGAGGGTCGCTTCAGGGCGTGTAGATATTTATCATGAGCACAAAATTATACCGTATTCTCTTTCACCGCGAACCGACATTGTTACTGCTAAAATAGTATATTACGCTTACACTTTTTTCCAGTCGACTTCAAGAGTTTATTTACTTTAATTGACATCTTGAACTTTCGCGGACTAGCACATTTTTAATATTTCCCGCGGCAAATCTACGAAATTTCCAAGTTATGTTATCTGCGATTGTCAGACCGACGTCACTCGGCGCTTACACGTTATCGATTCTCAAGAGAGACTGATTGGTCTGTGCCCAATAATTATCTTCGACTAAATCCTTCCTTATAATCTGATTGTTTCTTTGGTAATTCTTTTATGATTTTTCTACAGATAATAAAGTTCTTGTCTAGGAAAGCTTCCGAACAGAACAATTCTTGTTCAAAAAACTGATAATTTTGACGACTGAATTTATGGCCGTATAACAATTTTACTTAAATTATGCATACATTTTGTTACTGATTTTTAAAATAACTATTGTCTTCAGTTAGGTCATTTTATTACAAACATTCTAATAGAACTCACATCTAAAATTTTCCCATATCCTAAAAGTTATTTAATTAACGCGTTTTTCATTCATTTTCCATAAAATAATTACGTACCCTTGCACACGCACTACAAACGCGACTAAGCATTGTCGCGCACTATTTAACAGCACTAAAACTTGTTTCACTAGCATAAACATACTTAAAACTAACATTTTTAACAATGTTCATTGTCAGGTAATTTATAATACTCAATCCCGCAATCTATACTTCTTTACCCAGTGTATATATATATATATATATATACTGTTAATGATTTCGAGGTTCGGTCATTAATCATGGAAACTCAGTTTTCCGACGTTTCGAGATTTATTCTTCTCATAATCATGCCTACAACATTAAAATATAGTCTTACTACAATTATATTATTTGTAAGTGTGTATAGGTGTGTGTAAAGTCATACATTACTATAACTATTTACTTACATTAACTGTGAGATGAGCTACAGCAACCACATTACACTAAACACTTATCACTGTTCCATACTTATACACATATAACACATTACATTTGTATAGTGTTAGCGTTATGTAGTTATCTGACAGACTGCCAGCGATATAAAATTTTAATAGTACCTTAACTAGTAAGTTGTTCAGTATTCCTATAACCTGTAAACCATTGTCCATTTTAAAAAGAGTGAATAAGATTAGAATAACACTTGCTAAGACTTTGTACGTCCGTTTTCTTGTTAACTGAAAGGTGTTTATTCTTCTCTATTGTTAGAATTTCTAAGAATTGCCGTTTAAAGTGATTACTTTCTGCATGAATTACTTTAGCTTTATGAAACTGAAACGAGTGACCGTGTGTACGGGCGTGTTGTGTTAGGGCCGTGGGATCAGGTCTGTTAGTATTTACTTTCTGGCAGCTATATTTATGTTGATAAATACGTCTTTTGAAATACTGTTCAGAACAACCGTAATATTTTTTTCCACACGGTATTTCATATATTATGTTGGATCTTAGTTCTATTTCATCCCTGTCTTTAGTATGCGTAAAACATTTATTATTGATAGTGTTAACGTTTTTGAAAGTTATTTTTGTATTGTGATTAGCATTAGTGAGAATCTTGGAAAGTCTTTCTGATAGTGATTTGACATATGGAAGGGAAAAATATTTTTTAGTTGTAGTAGTGTTATCTTGATTACTGGATGTTGTATTCTGTCCTACAGGTGTATTACCATTTATTTGGTTATTAGTCGCGTCTAAGTTATTTATTTGGGTTTTAGTGTTTTCTACCATGTTATGATTATGTCTGTAACTTTCTCGCAATATTTTGCAAATTATCTTGTGGGGGTACCCATTTGTTAGCAATAAGTCTACTAGTCTATTATCAATTTCTTTTTTGTAGATATCTGTTGTAAGTCTGTGTGCACGATTTATCAGATTTTTAGCAACATTAATTTTGTAGTGGTATGGACAATGACTCGTGTAATGAATGTATCGTGCTGAGGTTTGTGGTTTTTGCCACCATTTTGTGTCAAGTTTACCATTAGCTTGGTGGAGTAATAAAACATCTAAAAATGAGATTGTATTGTCCGATTTTTCTAATTCTACAGTGAAAACTATACGTGGATGAAAGTCATTGAATGTATCTATTATTATATTCTGCATATTAATCGGTATTGCTGTAATAATATCATCAACAAATTTGTAAAGGAATGGTATATCAAATGGTACAATGGGAAGTTTTTATCAAGAATATACTCAAGATATATATCAGCGAAGATAGGGGCTATTGGTGAGCCCATTGGGCATCCAAATAACTGTAAATAAAACTCATTGTTGAATTGAAAATATCCTCTAGAGAAGAATAAACACCTTTCAGTTAACAAGAAAACGGACGTACAAAGTCTTAGCAAGTGTTATTCTAATCTTATTCACTCTTTTTAAAATGGACAATGGTTTACAGGTTATAGGAATACTGAACAACTTACTAGTAAAGGTACTATTAAAATTTTATATCGCTGGCAGTCTGTCAGATAACTACATAACGCTAACACTATACAAATGTAATGTGTTATATGTATAAGTATGGAACAGTGATAAGTGTTTAGTGTAATGTGGTTGCTGTAGCTCATCTCACAGTTAATGTAAGTAAATAGTTATAGTAATGTATGACTTTACACACACCTATACACACTTACAAATAATATAATTGTAGTAAGACTATATTTTAATGTTGTAGGCATGATTATGAGAAGAATAAATCTCGAAACGTCGCAAAACTGAGTTTTCATGATTAATGACCGAACTTCGAAATCATTAACAGTATAATAATACGGTCGATAATTAACATTCCTATATATATATATATATATATATATATATATATATATATTCATGTGCTTTTAGTCTCTGCTACATCCTATATGCATTTAGAATTTTCATTGCAAATACACCCCGACTGGAAAATAAATTTTTTAATAAAACAAAATTTTTCTTCTCCTTTTCTCCAAACTCAAATTTTTCCGTACAACATAACTAAGTCAGCCGTATATTGATTATTTTAGAACATTGAAATTCATATTGTCAAGAAAACCTATACACGTTTCATGTCAATTGGCTATATTTTTATTCAATCATAAAAAAGTACGTTTAATAAAACAAAAATTTACATCAACTAAAAAAACTAGTTGCAGTTAAAAACACTGGATGCGACTGAAAAAATTGATATTCAAAATTAAATACGGAACAAGAATTTATTAGCCAGTAAAATCGAAGTGGAACAACACTTTGCAAATGGCATGAACGAGTACTAAATCGAATCCAACTCTGCTTGGAAATATTAAATAAAATAGAGGTTTTTAAAATTCAATTAACTGGTTACGACTCTTTTGTTCGAATAAAAATTTAATAGACTTTATGTGTGGCAAAGCGTTATGTTCAACAGAAAAAAATAATTTTTTAACAGAGTGTGAACATTTACCGGCCAATTTAATAATGCTTGTATATTTTTTATACCGTACATTTTTGTACCAATAATATTTGAATAGTAAACACGTGTAAGGGAAATTTTATTAGATTGGCGACGTATTATTATGGTATACTGGAGAATGTATAATTTTGTTTATTAATAGCTTTTATTTGGGGATTTGGTGTTAGAAATGAATAAGAAAGGAAATGTATATGGTAATAGGCGATGAAGTAGCAGATTTTGTCGCAAAATATATCACAAAACATTAGCGAATACTAAATACATAGGTGTATATAAATTGAATAAAACGGACAGGAAGAGTATTTTAAAAAAGTTGGGGAATAAAACGAGATTACAAGACAACTACACTCACCGATCTAGAATACATAACAGTAAAGAAAGAAATTGTCTTCCAAGGTGTAAAACAAGAACTGGCATAACGACGGAGCAAGTCAGTGGAAATGACAAACGATAAGAGGAGTAAAATGGCGATAGGTGTCACTGGATGTGTAGTGTGTTAAGTATCGTCCTGGACAACAACGTTTAGAAAGAACGTAAGATGACATTTTCCAAGATGACACTGGTTCCTATCGTGTTGTATGTAGCACTGAAGCAGTCTCTAAAAAGTGAAAGCTGAGAACACATAAAATTCCTCAGACAAATGCACGGATGCTCGAGACGCAAATCAAAACGTAAAGGATAAACTACAAATATACAGTACAATCGACAGGATGGTAATAGCTCCCCGAAACCACAGACGGAAACACGTCAAGAAAAAGAATGCCAGATGCGACTTTCCAGGTCAGCCCTTAAAATAATAATTTACAACAGTATAATTCTTGGTTAATTTAGCACTTTGACATATTTGGATAGTAAATACTGTTTGTCTACAAAGGTAATATTTTGTATAACCGTTCACGTGTGTCCTTTTGTTGAATAATATAACACAGTTATAATTTATTACGAAGAGCCCCGAGTTTACTCTGAGTTACTTCGTGCAGACCTCCTCACCTGCTGCCACGATGTTAGAGTTGGTAGAGTGACAGTATACAATATTGGGGACAGATTTAATATTGTTACTCCTTATAATATTACTGAGCAAACAGTTCATTCTGTCTGTATTATGGTTGCGAACATCTGAGTGTTTCAATAAAGAAGGCTGTTATGTACTAAGACTGTGATATATTCATTTTACCACAAATGATTTCTCATATCACTAAATGTTTCCACTGCATTTTGCTTGCACGTACAGTTTATGGTGCAGCTTCAACAAGATACGGATAAAAATTTGAGTGATCCTTAGAGGAGATCTTAACGCAAATTTGGCTTCAGATGAAGTACAGTCACACAGATATTCTCCGATAAAAATGTATTTATTTAAATTATAAACAAGAATTAAGAAGATGTATAGGGAGGCCGTTGGGCATTAGAAGACGAAAGAGTCGTAAAAAACCTATACTTTGGATTAGAAAAGATAGTGGTGATTGTGACAATTAATTGAATCGTATAAAACAGATCGTACTCGACTTTTTTTACAATGGTTTAAAATCTTAATAAAATTTTGTTGTGATTTTCATGCAGATCTCTTTCAGAATATAATTATAACAATCCTACATGAAAAGCAGGAATAAAAAGTCTTAATAAAATAATATATAAAAAGGGTGTAAATAAATGAGAGTATTCTATACAGAGATCTCAAATGGGCTAACTTTTCACGGTTTCATAGATTTAAAATAAAACCTCTACAACATTTCAACACGATATATATTACAATAGAAAGAAACAAGTAATTTGTTAATTAAAAAAATTATAAAAAACTTGAAAAAAAAATTTAAACTCTCTTGCAAGTATATTTTTTTATACACTACATATGTATCTTATATAGTTTACATTCAAAACTATTGTTGAATATAATAGTATTGTTACCGTTATTAGTATTGTGAATCTGTAAAGCTTACACAAGTTGTAATTGTTGAAGAATTAATGATAGTCTTGAAATAAAATTTATTATTATGTAATACAATATGTAAATTAAATTATTACAATAAACTCGAAATATCAAGATTGAGTTAAAATAAAAGATGTAATATTAAACAGAATAAATATTATATCAAGAATTAGCAAACGTACTAGGTTTTTGGTTATACCGCTCAATTCTCGCATCACTTTAAAAGTCATCGTTATTTTAGGAAAGTTGTTAAAAAAAATTTCCATTTTATGTTACAAATGTATTGTCGCATTACGTTGTTGATGATTTCTACCACGTTAATTGATTACAACCAACTTATTGTGTTGCTGTTCATAATATTCGAGTCTGCGTAATTAATTTCTGAATTCGTGTCAATGGTGTTTGTTGTTAGAGGCATAATACGCTGGAAAACGCACTCAGCTAATTGCTGACCTCCGGTATTATCGATTTTGTGACGCTCACAAATAATGTTTTACGTCAGTCAGCACCAACACGTGACTACTGCGAGTACCTCTGATAACATATCCTGATTCAGTACAATAACAAGCGATAGACCTACGTATGCTGATCACAGCTGAGCGTCCAGCTGAATAAATTGCATACAGACACAACACTAACGAGATTAGTTACACCGACAGCATGGAAAGGAACGTTGTTGCGTCACTGATTCCTCTGACAGCAGTGTGCGTACTCTGCGGCTACTCGTTGCTGACGTCACGACAACCAAAATTGAAAAGGTTAACAACTGTGTACTGCTTGGCAGTCACAACAATATACTGTGTGCTGTGGACTGTGTATCTGTTGGTACAACTGTGTACTGTGGACTACAGTTACTTCATCAATCGTATGAACCTTTATATGTCTACGTTGCTTTCGATAACTGCAATATATTACCAGTTAAAGTTAGTGGTTTGTCAAGATCTAACCTGTAATTACGTCACCAATATTGGATACGTAGACAAGTCGCTTCAATCACTACATATCAAAGTGCCGCACACGAGAAATACTGTTGAATATATTTTGTTTATAATTATATCATTCAGCTGTTTTGTTTTTTTAGTTTATGAAAAGTTTTACTACATAACTGTATCGTGTCTGATGCTGGATACGACTAAACTGTACAAGTTTGTATGTGCTCTCAATATATACACGTTATCCTCAGTGCAATGTTTGCATTGCGTTTGGATAACGAGAATCATATGGCAAAGACTGCAGTTGACGCGTCGAGCTGTTGAGAGATTTGACAAGCTGAGCAACAGGAATGTCGCTTGGAGCGACCGTGTAACTGTTGCAATTGTCGTTCAACCCAGAAATGAAAACTTTTTGACTGAAATACACGATAATTACAAAGTAATTGGGTCTGTTTACCGCTGCTTGTACGAGACGTTCAGTACAGTCACACAACTGCATGCAATGTACTTCTGCGTTTATCTACTTGCAGAAATTACCATTTATTCTTTTCAAATATTTTATACTACGACGGACGCAAACAGAAGGGACGGAACTTTGTTTGCCATAATTACTAGCTTTGACGATATCATGCTGTTGGCTATGTGTGAGTGCATCACTCGTGAGTTCCAAAGACTGCAGAGTTTGATTCACGGTTTGTATTATAAAAGTGGACTTAGAAATGTACGCGACTGCACCAGACGCACTGTGTATCGTTACGGGCACGTTGAAAAGAAATTTGATTCTGCGTTTTTTTTATTTTGGTGTTGAACTTTTGCCGATTGCGTTTGACTTTATAACGCTGCTGGTCACTGCACTGTATGGAAACTCTTATGATGTTGAACAATTGTAAAGATGTTGTGATTTCTTTTTTTTTTTCATGATTGTTGAGTCTACTAGGAGAGATTATCAATCGCGTAGGTGGATTGATCTGTTTCCGTTACTTGTTAATACCTGCCTCCTTAACTTGACCTCCTTTACAATCCTCCTTCACGCATTTCTACCCGTGATCTTGTCTTCTCATTCCCCTATAGCTTTCGTCGTCTTCAGTTCCTCTAATACGTCCTCCATCTCGCAAGCGTAGTTTTCCTCTCTTCTCTGATGAAATAATTTTAGCCTTTAAAGTCCTTTTAGGAACAAATCCTGTTCACGCCGTCGTTCACGTGCACACAAAGCTTATTGTTACAACTTTGTTTGTTGTATTAATGCACGAAGGCGACTATAGTTGTCCTAATAACATGGCATAGTACACCAAAGTTACACGTAAAATTCATATCTCATAAAAGTTTATTCTCTGTTTCTTGTTGTTGTCGTTAACTTTTTTTTAAATAGAAATATCAGTAGGTAACTATATTACAATATATTTCTATATAAAAAAGCAATAATTAACTATATTTGATAAGATTTGTTAAAATGTTAGAACAAATTGATAGAAAAAATATAACAGTTGAGTCAGAAGAAAAGAAAAATAAAAGAAAACTATTACATTCTTTGTTAGTTAGTTATAATATAAATTGTTTACATATGACTGTTAGATCTGCGTGTTGCTAAAACTGTAATACTAACTGTGCAAAAAAATACGTTCGGCAACAGTAAAGTTATCATAATATTTAATTTTAATATCACATATTGTAACTCTTTTCAACGTTACTTTTAAAGTTCTTAAAACTATCTTAACAAAATAAAAATGGCCCAAACAAGTATAAACAATTTACCATATTTTTAGTAGTAGTAATCTCAAAAGTATAAAAACGTGTCTTGATATATTTTTAATGAACTAACATTTTTCAGTTGCAAACTACTTTTTTCTTGCCGAGGACTTAGTGATGCGGTTGTTCATTTGGAAAAAACAACTTAATTGATGCTATGATACTTAGATCTACACAATTTTATGGAAGTAGAAACTTTGTACATTGTGTGTGTAAGATGTAAGCTCGTAGTAATATTAGAAATGTAATCAAAGTCTAAGCTTTCGTTTAAGGGTTTAATAAATAATTAATTATGAAAATTTAATGACACCAGAAGAGAGTGCAATATAAGACGCTGGACTATTGATAGCCCAAGAGAATATTAGAACAGATACTGCTAGAAAAACGGTGAGTGTGAAGACTCCGAAAAAGTTGTAGACGTGATATAAAAAAAGCAATGATGTTTAAAGGCCTGGAAGGGGATATGCGGATGGGCAGCAAGAGTGGGTAACTGGAAAGATATATAATTGTAAATACTTACTTACTAGCCAACGCCCACCCTTGGCTGTTGGGCCATTAGGCGGCGCGTTAATTAGTATATAATTGTAAAACAAGTTACGACTTCTGTAAGTTTGATTCTCACAGTGAAGTTTAATGATCAAATTTTTGATATGCTGGATTTTATAGCTGCATGCAATTAGTAATAGAGTTTGATAGCCCTAATTTTAATTAATGTCGGATAGATCTTAACAGGCAATTAATAACGGTGTAAAATGTTTTTATTAAATACAGGTGTTGTCCCAACAAAGGGTACATATTATTACACTTAATGGAATTACAAAACATTTTATATAAAGCGTTGATTTCTAGAAAGTAACAAGTACGTATTGTTTTGCCATCGACACCTACATAAAATTCATAAGAAATATTACAGTACCAGTTAGTGTTTAGTACGCAGTATTTTTCTGACAGGAAAAATCAATTATATACCGACACTTTGTAAACAAGGAAAGTATTGTCTAGCCAATGATATTCTGTATGTATAAGCAACTTTTCATCACATCTGATTCACTCGACATCATTCAAACATTGTTAATCTGATTAAATAAAAAAGTAAAGAAATTATTATATTAGGAAACCTTTACACATACAGAACTCATACAGACAATAAAGTAATAAATAAAGTTAACATTTATACAATAATCAGTTAACAATTGAACGATATCATCTGCAAAGCATTGAGCGGAATGGAAACCTCAGTAAAAATTGCCATATAATTTGACAAACAAACCCACCATGCTCACACACAACAACAAGCTATAATTCAAATGTCCCTTCCCAACCTCTGAGCCCTGTTACCTCCATCTGGACAGTTACATATTTTTCTAGCAAATTCCTTGTGTTTAAGTGTTGTGTGTGTGTGTGTATACATTCCTTTTAAACCTACCTGTCTTTCTCATTCACACTTGTGGGCCAGTCACACACCCTTATTTTAAAACATCCAATTAGTCCTATGCAATTTAATTCTTGATCTTATCTATCTGTCCTCTATCATTTACTTCTTAATTATGTTATAAAATATTTCTTCATTATCAAATTTAATTTTAGTATTAATTAAATTGTCTAACCCTTTTTCTCTTTCTTTCAATATTTCTAACTCCTCCCTAAGCTTCCTTTCAACTGTGTTATTTACTACTTTTACAATTTCGTAGTCTTCCAAAGGATTAACAAACTTATGGTTGTCTTCTATGAAATGTCTTGCATTTAACGAATTCGTTGTTCTATTACCTTCTCCACGTTTGTGGTCAGACAACCTGCATACGAATTTTCGTCCTGTCTCACCTAGGTACACTTTGTTGCAGTCTTTACATTTTAATTTATAAATTCCACTTTTCTGTAATACTGGGATTTTTTCTATATTTTTATTCCTTATCTTATCAAATACCGTTTCACATTTTTTAATAGCTATATCTACTCCGTATTTATTAAAACATTTTATAATTTTTCTAGTATGTGAACCTATGTATGTCAATGACACTGCATAATTCTTTTGTTCTGGTTCTATTTTAGCTTTTTGTATGTTAACACTTTTCATAACTTTATCCACTATGTTGGTGTTATAGTTGTTATTCCTTACAATTCCCTTTATCGTTTTTAACTCCCTATCTTTTGATTCGATCTCTTTTAAACACTTCTGAGCTCTATAACAAAACGAATTGATTGCCGCCATTATTTATCTATAAGGGTGGTAAGACTCTCTTGGTATAATTATATCAGACATACCCACACAACGCTTAAACACAAGGAATTTGCTAGAAAAATATGTAACTGTCCAGATGGAGGTAACAGGGCTCAGAGCCTTGAATTATAGCTTGTTGTGTGTAAGCAGGGTGTGGTGGGGTAGGGTGAAGGTTTTGTTTTCATGTCTGTTTGTTCATTTTCGATCTGACGATGAGCTGTGAAGCTTGAAAGCGCTAAACGGAATAATTTTTATATAGTGGTGTGCAACAATGATAATTCTGCTTATTATTAACACTGGTAACTACCGGGCTGTCGGGCCGTGATCAGTGCTTACAACGTGATTCATATTATTGTAACGTTTCCTCCACCTACTGGAGGCCTCCGCTTGAGGTACGTTTGGCCTACCATTCTTTGTTGAAAGCGTTTAGAATAATATGACTCACGTTGTAATTAATCGACCACGGCCCTGCACTCCAGTAGTTTTCTATTTTGCTGAAGGTTTTCTTAAAGAGTTTTCTCTCTCTCTCTCTCTCTCTCTCTCTCTCCATCGTCACCACCAGACTGGTTTTCTGGGTTTCTGCAACTCCTCCTGTGTTGAGGCAATCTCCTCATTGCTTAACCTAACCTAACCTAACATAGAATATTCCACATACTGAACAATCTGCCTCATATAGTAGAATTCTTGCTTTTCCTTGCAGTAGCTTTACTGCATCCTCTGTCAGTAATATTCGATCTGTTTCTCCACCTATACTTATTCAAAATATTCTCCTTTCTCCAATTATTACAAGAACCCGTCCAGTTTTTTACATTCTGCAGCCACTTCAGTTCTAGCATTCTCCTGTAAAAACACATTTCAAGTGCTTCTACGTTTCGTCTTTCAGCGTTGCGTATTGTCCAGGTTTCACATCCGCATTGTTGGATGCGGCAACCATAACTTTAAGAACTTCTTCAGAATAATTGTTAATCCTATATTTAATATAACATATTGGTGTTAAGTAGAAAGTTTTAGATGATCTGTGGGACAATAAATCGTATTTTTAGCAACAAGGTACAACAAGATAACAAAATTAATGGTGCAGTATATCACCTACTGTTTTTAACATTTATATCTACAATCTAGTAAGGTAATGGAAACATTTAGAAAAACCTGGTATTAATATGTCATTAGATATTTGAATGTGCTGTTGCTTGCTGATGACTTGCTTATATTTCTAAGTACAGAATTCGCTTTACAAAAATATGTTTTTAAACTTCGTCAGATTTGCAAACAATATAATATTAAAATATTTATTACAAAGGCATTTCAAAGCCATATAATAAACCAAAATAATAATTAATGATCAACTTGTAGAACTGGTGAGTCATTTTATCTGTATGGGAAATGTTATTGTTTATGGTAAGAATTATGATATTGATATTAAGTTAGGTAAGTTTCAGAAAATCTGTGAGACTAGCAATCGTATATTTGTTGGACAAAGAAGTGAGGGAGACCTAGGAATCCTTGGTGAAGTGGATATAGCTACTTTGGCACCAGAAGAGGCAGTTCGCTTATTTGCTGACAGAAGACAAAAGTTTTTTTTTACTGGTGCACTTGATGTGTATATTTATATTATTAACTAAATAATATTTAGGTCAGTACTTTACAGAATCAAAGGAAAAAGGTACATTTGTTCTACATACGTTTAGCGATACATTCCCTACAGTAGAGACTTTCACTTGAAATCATTACATAGATTTCATGTGTTAGTACTAATATATCAGATTTGTTGTAAAAAAGCGTTAAAGTGTTCGTCTCTGCTGTTGCCTATAGATTCGATCTGTAACGTTCATGATCATCATCGTCTATCAACACTAGACACATAGAGTGCTGCTCTCTGTAGCGTAGTACATGCCACTATTATCCAAATTAGCCCGTGAAAACATCAAATTATTTATAAGTATTACAGTAAAATGTTGACAACTACTGGAATCCAAACATTTCATGCCTAAATGAAGATGTGGTACAACGACCACGAGTTTTACATTTGTTTATAAAATATACTTTTCACCATTTTGTGCAGTACACTTTAAAGTAGAGTCAAACTACAGCCTCCGACATTTTTTAAATCATAGCAGCAATGTTATTGCCACTTTGTAATTCATGGCACTCCAATATCTTCTCTTAGCACGTCATAAACGACCCAGGACCGTCTCGTTTTCATTGGACTAGTGACATTTTGTATTAAATTCCTGTATCATAAACACGGATGTATTATCAATATCTTTGTTATCCCCAAAATATTTGCCTCATATGTTTTTGTACCATATAGCCGTAATCTACAAGGTCGTAAGAGAAACTAGTCTAAATTTAACAATGTGTTGTCTCGAACTAGAAGATGTCTTTTAGCGTTCCTGGAAACCTGGAAGAAATTTATAGAGTTTTATTAGGAGCATATGAATATTCAACTCGGAAGCCTGGACTTTAAAAAACTGAAAAGAAGCTACCTTGAAGCTTTTGATATATCGTGTTGGAGGAGGCCTTAACGATACCGTGGAGAGAAAGAGTAACTAATGATGAGGTTCTGTAGAGATTAGGCGGGAAAAGAACGCTACTTGGAACCAATGTGGAAAGGAGAAGCAGTATGTTTGGTCCTCTGCTACTCCGTTCAAACTGGTTCACCACCTTCATCAAGGGAATGATTGATTGGCGTAGAGTGACAAAAAGGCTCAAGCAGGAGCACACAGATATTGTGAAAGAAGAAAGAAGGTAGCCTATGTGGCGATAACTAGTGTGTCTACGGGAAGAAGAAAATTGCAAGCCCACCGACCTCGGGATGAGGGTGAAAAGAGACTGGAAAACTTCTTCTTCTATGGCGTCACAGTTCGAAGTCGAACCTTAGCCTCCATAATCATCCGCCTCCATTTTTCCCTGTCCTTGGCGATGGATGTCCATCGTTTTATTTTAAGTAAATTATCAGCATCCCTCGCCACTGCGTCAGTCCAGCATGTCTTGGGTCTTCCGAGAGGTGTTCTACCCTCGATCTGACTAAACAGTACCTTCCTAGGTATTCGGTTGTCTTCCATCCTAATGATGTGTCCTGCCTATTGCAATCTATGCAGTCGGATGGTGGTGGCCAGATCATTGTCTTTATACAGCTTGTGACGCATTCTCCATATCCCGTTTACTTGAATTGGTCCATATATTGTCCTCAATATTCTCCTTTCAAAAGTATTGACTATGTTAGCTGCTTGTTTGTTCAGAGTCCAAGTCTTGCTGCCATATGTTATCACCGGTCTAATTATAACATTATATAATGGGACCTTGGACTGATGGTGGATATTCCTTGTCCTGAATATAGATGTCAACAAAGCATATGTTCTATTTGCAGCCTGTATCCTTTTCCTTATTTCATTGTTTTCTGCCATCCAACATCTCAAATATTTTTAAACTGATTCACTATTTCCACGTTTAGTGCTTCAATTTCAAAATGTTAAGGTTTCCTGGTTTTCTTCCAAGTGGTGACCATAACCTTTGTTTTATCTGTACTAACCTGTAATTGTATCTCTTCTGCTTCACCTTTGAGTTCCTGGAATGTCTCTTTTGCTCTTCCTTGGGATCTTGATATAATATTGATATCATCTGCATACCCTAAAATCTGGACCATTTTATCTTCTAATGTTGAATTCCTATCAATTGACAATTTCCTCATCATATATTCAAGTGCTAAGTTGAACAGTATTGGTGCCAACCCATTGCCCTGTTTAAACCCTCTCGTGACATTAAAATGATCTGTCATACCCGTTTGCAATTTGACTTTGGCTGTTGTCTGTATCATTGTCAATCTTGTCAGTTATACTAATTAAATAGGTATTTGAAAGTACAGCATAATTTCAAAAAGTTTATTCCTATCTATGTTGTGATACGCTTGCCTAAAATCTACAAAGATTTCTGTTAGGTCCAGATTGTTTTCCCACATCTTCTCCATCAGTATTTTGACTGTGAAGATTTGGTCTACAGTGGATCTTCCACTCCGGAAGCCACCTTGTTATTCCTTCAAGCCAAGAACGGATATTGTGTTGTGGTGTGTGTTTACGCACATGTGTAGCGTTGTTACCTCCCGAGTGGCGCCTGTCTCCATAGAATTGCTGTTTTGCCTGGTAAAACGAAATCCTTACCACTGTGTACCCCGCCCCAAAATCCTTTCGGCATAAACTGCATCTATTATTGAGATATTGCCTACTAACGTCTCTCAAATAACAGCATAGTTTTACTGGTTATTATAACCACCAGAAATGAGCAACATTTTCTGAAAACACAGCAACAGAAAACGTGAATAGTTTTCGAGGATGTAGAACAGAGATTATTGTATGTATTTATTGATTTTACAATTGACGTATTATTTGCATATTTCTAATTACGCACCTGTGATTGAGTTCAAATAACATAACTTTACTGTACCTAACAGTGAAACTACGATTTCATTGAAATTCGATAATCATGTAAAGTAGGCCTAATTCTAAGCCAGTTGCATGTGATAAAGTAACACTTATACCTAACTGTATAAGTAATTATATGCAAAGAGTCTTAAATATCTCATCTGTCCTGCAGCAAAATGGGTAGTCAAAGCTTCAAGGTAGTCTCACCCCCCCCCTTAAAGGAGTAGCTCCTTGTTACCCCCAACTGGTAAGTACTACAGTGCTAACAATCCTTTTTCAAATGACACGTGTTTAGCATTCGTTCGTCAACTAAAAATTGACAAGACATCGTTTATCTGACGAATACCATCTATCTTATTACAACAATACACTTGATGAAGGGAAAACATAATTGTTTTTGTAATAGTTATACCAAAACTATTATTAACTGATTCATTACATTGCTATTCAGTATATACGATTCAATAAATCATCATTGTTTTACTAAAGAAGCATACATAAAACATAAGACATTTACATAAAACTTATTTATGTAAATGTAGGCCTACTTTGGAGACAGAAGGGGTTATTTAAGGTAACTAAATAAGATAGAAATAAATGTATGTATGATGTTGTTGTAATGTAAAGTGCTGGGGAGGTTATTACTTATTATGTTTATATTACAAGTAATGATTAAGTATTAATTGGTTAATAAAAAATAATCAAAATGGCAAATAACCACAGCAGTTTTACCGAATCGATCATAATGAGTAATGTAGAAGCGGAGTCCATTCCAACGACAACTAGAGTAAGAGAGTTGTCGATGGATGATATATTTAACTTGATGAAAACAACATCTGAGAATATGGTAATAAATAGTGATTTCAATGAAAAGTTCAAAGAACAAGACGTCAAAAGCGAAAGTAGATTCAATGAAATAAATAGTCGTTTTGATATGAATGAAAGAAATTTTAATGATATTAGAGACGAAAGAAAGCAAATTAATAAACGTTTTGAGAAAACCGATGAGATGATGGAAAGTAATTTTAAGAAGCTAGGAGATAAAATAATTGAAATGGAGGAAAAGTTTAATAAAAGTGTGGATGAAATTATTAATAATACGAAAAAACTAGATAATTATTGAGAATACAGGTGAATTAAAACAGGTAAGCGGTAATTGTAAGGAGGAATTAACAAGTAATAGTGGTAAGATAGTTGAAAAAGGGGGTATTTAAGGGTGATACAGAAAAAATTAATAGTGATGATGAGCATACAGAGATAGTAAGGGAGAGTGAGAGAATAATGTGAGTAGGGGGTAGTGATGGGGTAGAATTAAGTGTCTGTAAGTTAGGGAGTGAATATGAGGAGATTTATGTAATTATGAAATTTTACAATGAAAGTAAAAGTTTAAAATGTTGTAAAAGTGGGATTTTGGGTAACGATTTTTAATAAAACAGCAATTGATTTCAGTAAATGGGTGTTAGAATGAGGTAATGAAATTAAACAGTTAGGGTTAGTTGTAAATGAGTATTAGACAATAAGAATTTCTGGAGGTAAAGTGAGATAAACACGGGTCAGTAGGGGGGACACAGAAGTGAGAGTGAATATATGTAGAGGGAAAGGGAGTAATGAAAGTAAACAGTGAATATGGGAGAAAAGAGCACACAATTTTTTTAAAAATTAGGGTGGAGCTGTTGGGGAACCCCAACGTGAGGAGTTGTGGGTAGATTTGGACCACTTTAAAGAGGTGTTGGAGGAGTTACCTGGAAGGGCCAGGAACTAGGAATGTAGCGGAAAGTACGGGAACACACCCTTTTGTACCAAGAAGTTATTTGGAGCCCTATACTAAAAGAAGAGGTTCAAGTAGAGTTAGAGAAAAGTTTGAAGGAAAATATTATTGAGAGGTCGGTGTCAACCTAATTAAACCGTTGGTAATTGCTGATAAAGAATGAAAGTGAGAGTAGGGTTACGGCCAAAAACCCACGATATAAAACAGATTATTATTCTTGAAAGGGAGTCACTCGTTTATTGATAGATGAAGATATGAAATAGTAATTCAGAATAGAAGGTATTATGTAACAGTTGGAAGATTTAATTCAAAATTGAAATTAAAATTGTAATGTTTGTAAATTTTATGCAAATTTAGAATTGAGATGTTTATTTTAATGTAATAATGTTAATGATCAATTTGAATGTCTATTATGTTGTATTATGTCGATTATGAGAAGCATAAAATGTTTGAGTAGTATATAATTGTGTAGATATGTGTAACATGTATTGTGTATTTTAAATAGATTCCCCACTTTCGAGCGGTCCTGGCCTTACCAGCCCAGACCGTGGTTTTGGATAGCAACCAGTTATGGGCAGATTTATTGTACACTGACCATAGTTGGTAGCTTTTGAAATTGGTGTAACTTAGAAATTAACCGGGGGGTAAATCAGGGGAATCACCATAACTATGGAACAGCGGCTACCACCGGAAGTGGATGATAGACCGTATTAACCCTCTACCCGGAACATCTGGGGACACCCGGTTACACGGAACACCTGTCATAATGACCGCTATTTCAGAAAACCACGATTTTCATTCATTTTTGGGGGGATTTTCGAACTCTTCAATCATTTTGTTGTATTCAGCAACTGAATGGGATAATTCAGAACACAATTTGAGTAAAAATTGTTTATTTAAAAACATTTAAAAGCAAAACATTGGGAATAAGTCACATTGTATCATAATATCACATTGTATTATTGTAGCAGTTACATTGTATAATTCAATCTTCCGCTCTAACAAACAATAAAATATAAGGAAAAAAAACATGAACAAATAAACCGTCTTTCAATAAAATATAAGGAAACAATACATATGAATTTGAAAACTTAAACAAATAAACAGTCTTCCAATTCGAAAATATGTAACTTATTAGCTAAATCACAAGTAGATCAGCCTTACATTCCATTTACTATAAAATATACAGTATCACTATCAACTGGAAAAATTAATTCTTTTTTTTTTTTGTAAAGTCTACTGACTACTTGAAATATCACAGATTGATTGCCTAAAAAATTTGAATAAAAAGAAAGTACAAATTATTTCAATACAAATAAGTTTAAACACTATCAACGAGACAAATTAAGTTTATTTCTATAAATACTAATGACTACTTGAAAAATCATATAATATAGGTAATTCAAATTATGAATTACTTCAAAAACTTGAATTAAAAAAATTAAAATAATTTCAATGCTAAAATTAAAAAAAATAAAAAGTAACTTCGTGCAACACAGGAACACTTCAGTTAGATACACAGCTTTTGGAAATTTTTCTGGAACATTCCGCACATACAGCTTCGTCACATTTTATGCATTTAAACCCTGGCTTCCTTTTCTTTTGGTAAGGACAAAATCGGCAAGTTACGCTGCATACAAGTTTATCTTTTCGAGGCCCAATGGAAGACGTTTCTTGACGTGAATTCGAAGCTGCACCTCCGTCATTTGATGGCCATCGTCGCTCTGACTCTACTCTCAATTTAGTCACTTCTTCAGCTGCTTGAGAAATAATGGCCCTCAGATCATTAGGAAAATTAGATATTCCCAACCTCATCTGAAGGTAGTTGTGAACTAATCCGAATGCGACATCTCTAGTAAAGTTATACTTCGTCATTTTTTTGTTTTCTTTATACATTGCATGCAAGGTATGCACATTCGAGCCTGCCACGGCTATAATGTGATAAAAAAAAAACCAGTGGCCACCTCCTCGTTTTGTGGTTTGTGCTGTAATTACTGCAATTCATATCCAAAGTATCAACGCCACCCTTCGTGGCATTATAGAAACTAATTATTTCAGGTTTGTTTGCCCTGTAATCTGTAAATTCAGTACGGTGCATTGATGACAGGAATACTACGGTTTGGTTCTTTTTAGGAACGTAAGAGAGTAGTGTGAGATCTTAATGTGAAACCGTAGAGACTGATGAAATCGTCCACGCCCAGACGGAAGACCCGTCATTTTGACCGGTACAAGAATCATGGCACAGACAGAACACCCATCATTTTACTGACTAGGTTAGCAAAAACGTAACTTACCAAAAAAATTGCGAGTGGCAGCACGCCGGCGATGTTACGTGGCCACGTGAAATGATCCAACTGACGATGTCACTGGGAGCCAGCCAGGTGAAGCGACGCGCGTGCCCCATATTGGTGTAAATGTGAACTTTAGCGGTCATAATGACCGATATTCCGGGAAGAGGGTTAAGGGCATATGAATCATTTTAGTAGGATTACTGGTGTCCTCGGATACCAGTAATGCCGAATTTTTATATAAGACCGAAGCAAGAACGGTGTAAGCAGCATTTACACGCTAATAAACTTCAGTTCTTGTGGAAGGACATGGGCGCTACAGTCCAACATATTGTACAATAGAGTGTGTGGAAAGGAGCTGGCCGTTACAAGCCAGGGACATAAATACAGTATTTATGTAACGAGGTAAATGCCAAAACCGGTGTCCCCGTGAGGTGATTTACCCAACTGTAACTGGGTTATGGGGGGATATTAGAAAATGTGTGAAGGAGGAAGTTGATTATTGTAAATGGGGTAAATAACCCTATTAAAGAGAATTACCTTATGATATAATTAAATGATTTTGTGTTGATTTGAGGAGTATTATGGAGATGATTAACGATCTTGAGTAGATAACTTGTAATGATGTAATTGATTCAAATGTGTTTAAGAATAATTCTAGTAATGAAATTAATTATTTTGAGATGTGAATTGCGTAAGGGAAGATATTTGTAATGGCGTAATTGGAAGTGGTTATTTAAATCCTGATTGGAATCGGGGAAATATTTTGAATTTGAATTTGGGATAAGAATTAACGAGAGAGAGGAGCATACAGAATGTTGATAGTAAAGTTTAAAATGTAACATGTCATGTTAAATATGTATGTATGTTAGAAGTTAAGAAAAACCAGTGCTTCTTAACGCAAACCAGCACAGCTAAGGGGGACCAGATCAGTTGGGGATATGGTATTATACAAGGCCAGTATTTGATGTTTTGATTTAATGTTTCAGTGTCTGGTGATGCTGTGGCGGCGGTCCTGTGCTGGCCTGCACGTCAGAGCAGGGGCGTCAAGTGCCTGTCTGGCCTTGCGGTGTTGGGATCTCCACAGAGAAGTCTAAAAGGTCATTCAGGTGCAGCCACAATCACTGGACCAGGGGGTAAGTTACCCATGAGTTTTAATAAAACATAAGGGGGGTTGTGGTGCCATATCTGGGCTGATCCTCTTAGGAAGTATGTGAGTGTCAATGAGAGTTTTTATGCTTCAGCATAAAACCTCTCATTCAGGGGGTATTGTAATGGGACAAGTCAACCCACTCGGGGATATTTTGGGAATTTTAACATATTAATTGTATTTGAAAAGTATTGAAGAAAACAACGTATGTGAATTAGTATCAAGGTTGGGCGATCAAGTTGCTGCAGACAGTTATTTTTAGGAAGTTGACCTCTGAACTATGCATAAATTTG
Source organism: Magicicada septendecula (assembly GCA_034769895.1). Taxonomy (NCBI): domain Eukaryota; kingdom Metazoa; phylum Arthropoda; class Insecta; order Hemiptera; family Cicadidae; genus Magicicada; species Magicicada septendecula. The sequence goes on along the minus strand of CM068369.1, from coordinate 588,192,956 downwards.
TATCACGCTATGTGACGTCAGTAGCCGAGCCCCGATTATTTCGCTTTGGAATGCAAGGCGCAGTCAACAATGCCTTAATATCTGGCGACGTCATACTAATAAAGCAATGCGACGAGATCACGTGGTCGGCCATCCAGCTAAGAATCGTCATCTATTTGAATCTGCCCAGTTGAAATTACACTCTTGTGCTGTACAGCCATAAAAGTTCCACGGAACAAAATCATCGGGTGCCCGAAAGCAAAAATTAAAAATGTAAAGTAAAAGGAAGCAGTTTTAGTGTGTCTAATATAAAAAATGAACTAACAATTTCGGAATAAAATTTGTGAGAAAGTAATGTGCGGAGTGTCGAAAATTACATAAGAAGACTGGACTGTGGATGATAATAACAAGCTAAGTATCAAAAAGGGGAGTAAATCGATATTTATTAAAAATGAAAAAATACAATTTAACTAATTTGAGATCTCATACGGCCATGGGGGTGTATGTGTGTGTGTCAATAAAAATTAAACAAAAAGCGCTGGTTTGCATAAAGATAAATTTTAAGTTGTGTTTAGTAGTTTCGTTATTTTGAATTTATATAATTTTTTCTAATTTTCATTATATAGACTTATAATCATAAAATCAAGGTATTGTTTTCTTATATAGATATATATCATTGTCATATAAAATGAAATTAAGATTTTGTGAAATTTAAGTGAAGAATATAAAGGATAAAATGTTGAAAAACCCCATCAAGAGTAATTAGGTTTTCATATCTTGGGCCTCTTGGCTGAACCAATAATGTTTTCTTTTGTGTTTTATTAAAATAATAAAAGGAAATGAGTATTTGTGAACACTGATTAATTTATTTACTGGAATAATCCTGTTCTGTCCTCTCCGAACACGCTGACACGAACTCTGGGTTGATATTGGTAAGTAAACTTTTATGCAGGTGGTATCAATGAAAGATGGCGTCCGAGTAAATGGACGCACAACGGAGTGTAAACAAACAAAAGTAAAGTGTAGGTGTAAGTAGGTAAAAAATAGTACACCTTTCAACTGGACATACATGCAACACACATGTGCAGTTTCCCCTGCTGTTCATAACAGTTTATATGCCATTACCAGGAAATTTATGGTCTACCATTACTTCTTCTTGTTGTGTTTATTCATCAGTTGCTTAGAACTCCTTATTTCAGGCACTTCATGTATGTTGCAATAAAATTTTATTTCTTTACTTCGACTGTTCCGTAATATATATATCCATTCCAGTTCACCTTCTTATTTCATCATTTCCAACCATGACAAGCCACTTGTTGATTTACTACTTCTCCTCCAGCACCAAATTTTAACCAAACTTACCTTTCCCTATTTTTTTTTTGTACATTCCACACTTACTTGTGATCCATAAACAACTATCACCTCCAATGTGATCTTTTATTTAAGACTTGTAATTCTCTTGGATATTGGTTGGTTTCAATCTTAATAGGATGCAAACTCTTTAAAGCTGTTTTTCATCTTCTTTGTATCAGTCATATTTTTTGTTCCTTTTTTCATCATCGGGTTTGTCCAATATAATCAGATGTTTGTTAAACTGTGTCGACTTTTCTACAACTCAGGGTATGTCTGCTTATGTCTACCATATTTCCATTACAATTTAAAATGCATACACTGCCTTTTTCATTTGTTATAGACAGATCCATTCCTAAAAAACAAGTGATAGACGTCACTGGCATAGCTAGGCTTTTTGGCGTCCAGGACAAGATCATCAGCCACCTTACCTTCACAATTAAAAGGGGCCACAAGAGCAAAAATGAAGGCCCATCCAGCGAACAAAGTACTTAATAAATGCAAACGCATAGATTTTTGTATGGAAGCATGTCTAGCAAATGTTTTAAGAATATTTGTTAAGTCAAAATTAAGAAACTACAGTTTGTACGGTATTCAGTTTGTAAACATCTATTAGTAACAAATGTAGACTATAAAATAGTAGTAATATAAAAAATTTATAACAAAAATGTTATAATAAATATGCAAATTTCTTGTAGGTTTAAAGCACATCGTCAAAACAATATCCTAAAGCAACATAATGTTAAACAAAGAACTACATTAAAAGTACTAAAATAAATGAGTCATTTGAAAATGTAAATTTCCTGGTCATAATTACTGCAAAGTCGCTTATTAAATCACTATAATCTAAAGACGAAGCAGTGTCATTTTCAGTTGAAAGTATTGTAAAGTTACAAATAAATGATTTTTAAACTTTGAAAATACTCAAAATATCACCTACCTTTGACATTCCAATTCTTACCTGCATCCAGAAAACCCCAGAGTCCGTTAGGCAAGGATTAAAATGACGCAAACAGACTGAGGTAGCATTTAATAAATTACACTAACACGTGGTCTTTGTAAATTGAACTTATTTTATTTGTAATTAAAAATTACTGGGGTTTGCCCCATATCTCTGGTGATTCATAGACCACATTAATGAACATACATAATGAATAATAGATAGAAACATTTACTTATTTTAAAGAAGGCTCACCAGTACTTCATATTCACACTCGCTTCCATTCTTTAAAACCCCCTTATTACTTTTAAAATATCATTATTGGTGTTATTTCATAGTTTCCTAGGTCTTTTGTACTTATCTTGAGTTATCCATTGTGAGGCGCCATTGCTCGTCCGCTAACTGCTGCTGTAAATTTCACGAACACAATTCCGGATTCTTTACTGTTTAGGTCATATGGATACAGTTTTGGAAGTACTCTACACTTAATATTGATTTGGGAAAGCTGTTCCTTAAAATGTATATCCCCATCATTTACGTACACCTCAAATTTACATAGGAACGCAAAGCGTTTTTCTAACACTTTGATGTTAGAGAAATGGCTTGAAATTTTAACTGACAGTTTGTCCAAAATTTGTATTAGAGAACATGGCAATTCTTGCCGAACAGTTAATGCAGAAACATCTGCATACCCCCTAGCATCGTGCGCTTCCTTCTTAACCTTTTTGTGATACTGACACCCATTTATTACATACCTGCTCTGCCTTACAGTAGTAATGACATTGTCACACAGCTTATTCCTGCAAACTTTTAATTTTTCCGATAGCGTCTCCAGAAGTGTCAATGCTTGAATAAAATTTATTCCTTTGGTCTGCAAGATTTTGTTTATAGAAGAAAGAATATCTGTCCAGAAAAAAGAGTAAGGTTACAAAATTAAAGTTTTCTATTGCATTAATTATAAATTCTGCATCTTCCCTTGTATCAATTGTTCCAGTTGGTGTAGCCCTCAGTTTCTCCAGTGCAGTGATCCCTTCATCCAGCTGAGTGGATATTGCTTTAACCACATCTGGTTATGAACTCCGCCTGGTATCACATCTTTTTAGAGTAATATTTATTACACCGTAATTTGTTATCATAATGAACCGTAATTACGATGCTCAAAAATAGACTAATACTGTTTATCATGCAATGTTTATGACAACAGACAAGCTGGCTGGTTACGCTTCTTTTATAAAAGGAATAGTCATACGAAAGAAACAAGTTTGTAGTTTTATAAGTCTATGCTCACTTTGCCTTCCTCCTGGCTATGCTCTCTGGGGCGGCTGCCCCCTTGCCATGCCTCTGATAGAAGTAGACTAATAATACACAAATCTGTAATGACCACAAGGAAATCAAACTATTTGTTTTTATTTTTCTTCCATTTTAGATAAACTAATTTATAGTTACTTACTTGTCTTCCATGTCTGAGTTTGTTAAAATCTGTATTTAAATATTCATAAAACTTTGCAAAATAATAATTAACAAATAAATCATGTTTAATATACTATTTATGTGTAATAGACGGTCGCAGACTGACCAGGATTGTCGAGTAATTGATAAAATTAATTAAGCTCTTGTAAACGGGTTGAAGACTAATAAGTCGTGTATACATGTACTTGCCAACAGAAGAGTCACATTTAGTGAGAAAGTCCTTTTCTGTAGTTGTCAAAAAAAATTCTGAACTCAAATCAAGAGCCACTGTATAGTCTGTTACTTGTTACTGAAATCAATGCAAACACTTTAATGACAGTGATGAGCTTGACACCTCACATTAGTGACTAATCTTTTCATTGGTTGGTGTCTGGTCTAAGGTTCCAACAATAGTTTTAATATATTCTAAGTAAATTTTAATTCAGGTATCCAATTTTACTAGAAAAATGATAAATTTAAATAGAACTTTAATTTTTTGTACTTGTGCATTATCCCCCACCCTTAACAATTGGTACATTCCATCTAGATGCTGATTTGCCAGACTAATACCTATAAGCTTTGGAAAATTGGTTTTTGGTGTATTAAAACACTGCCACTCATAAAAGTAATAAATAAAACCACAACCAGTGGGTATACATAACCTTCACACATAAAAACACCAGCACATGTTAACATATATTACATACGGTACACTGAATTCAGACAAATGGGAGCAAACAACTTTAAATATTCAAGAATAAGGTCAGGAATGGCGTTTTTGCTTTAGTTGAAAAACTTCCACCTCAAGAAAAGTAATAAACAAATAAAACCAACACTTACACTACTTACCTAAGCCCACTGACCTATGTCAACACAGCCTACAACTTGTACAATAGGCACAGGATTTTGGCACATAGGTACAGATGAATTGAATTGAAACCAGTTTCATAACCTTCTGCGTAAATATATTAAACAATGCAACATATTTTATCATGTCTAACTGCTATTGGATGTACTTGTTTTGTGGTCTAAATTGTTTATTTTATTTTAGTTTATACCATCACATCTACTGAACACCCTGTATGTTTTCCTTATTTTGATGACAACATGAAACGTATCAATAGTGATAAAAACTGATACTGATATCAGTGGTTGGTTATATAACTGCACAAGTACTAATTTATTTTTACAAATCTTAACATTTTAGTTTAAAATAAATAAGTGGTTTCTTTGTTGTGCTGTTGCTATCACTGCAATACAAAAGTATTCTGGACTGAAATTATCATAAAATGTTAATTACATACTAACACATTTTCACTGTTCATAATCAGTGGTTGCCTTTTGAAGTACCAGAACATTTTAACAAAATGTCTTGTAAAAGTTAATAAAAATAAATAAATTTAATTGCATAAACACAACTTGCTAATAAGGCCACGAGTCGGTAGGTTTTTAGTCATTATACCTTCCACAGACAGGAACTCTCACACCTGGAATCGTTGTGGAAATAGGTGGAAACTCTTACAGTCTGAGGGCATTATTCATAAGTTTTATTCATGCGTGTCATTTTTTTATTTTACTTCATTTATTGTGTAATTATATATAATTTTTTTAAATTATAGATATGTTTTTGTGGTGTCACTGTACATACGCACTGATTCTGAGTGGCTGAAGCATTGTGTGTGTAATTAATGCTTAACAATGGTGAAAGTCTATAGTGTAAGATGTTGGCATCATCATCCAACAGAGGTACAACCAATCAATGAGCCTGACCTCCTGAAGAAATCTTTACCATTTTGGATGATCATCTGCTGCTGTTCTCCACCAGACTCTAAGCACCTTCTGTCAGACACTTACCCAGCATGATTCTTCAATATTTAGTGTCTTTAAATTTAGGAAACTAAATTTGCTTATCACCTGTGTGTGTTCATGGTAACTGTAGCTACAGAAAATTAATTTTACAGACCTACACATGATGGTAAGTTATATCTACTGGTGAGCTCCCCAAGCTGCAGAACTTGCTCACTATTTTGAATGAGATACTTGTTCTTAAATACAATCAGATTAACAAAGTCTAATAGGGCACAGTACACATGCGTTCATAGGTTCTAATGACTTTCATCTTACCATGTGTGTGTGTGTGTGATAAAACTAGAATTTGGGTGTATGTTTTAATGTCTCTGATGTGTTCAATTAGCAGGAACTGTTACACACGCATGGAAATCTGTTCTTTTTGTCCAACATAGAGTTGGGACAGTAATTAAAAAACATCAGAGGTTGAATATTTTTTGTTTTGTTTTGTTATTACTTACAAGATAGTTGAAAAGTTCGCAGAATGGAAATGAAAAAACAAGTTAATTGTTACAAAAATTACTTTATTTTTCTATATAATCTCCCCCAACTTCAATACACTTGGTCCAACGCTTCTCTAATAATTCGATCCCTGTCTTGAAGTAATATTCTGAAATATCCGTAAAATACCCATCTACAGCCACCATTATCTCTTCATTTAATGAAAAACGCTTTCCAGTCACAAATTTTTTAAGGTTTGGAAATAGATTTTCAGAATCACTTACTATGAAATGGGCTGACCACAGATTGTATAGATAACTTGTACAGTTCATAACTAATTTCAAATTATTGGGTACAACTACCCACTGATTAGAAGTTACTGACAAAAATTGAAAAAGTTCCTCACTAATCACTTTTTGAAATCATATTTGATGTCCCTATTTCATTTCACATAAGAAAAGTGTCTGACTTAGGTAAAATAACTATCCATTGTATTCATAAGTTTACATTGTTTTTGTGTACATAATATTCTTATTTTCCAACACAGTAACTACAAATTTGAGCCCACAACACTTTCAGTCAGGCTAACACCAGTGAAATCTCCATTTGAATTATATTCGCAATGCTTTCTTTACACTGTCTAGTAAATAGTGAAAAGAGGATTAGATAGTATTTATCAAACTTTTATCCCCCTTCAGAACTTGTTTTTTTCCAGCGCCCTTTGCCTTACAACCGAAACAATTCACAAATCTTTTCGTTATACTTTTTGTAATTTAAAAAACAAAATACAATTATATAAAAATGTATACTTAGTATTTCTTAATCAACGTCACCCTTGTGTTTGCCGAACACAAACAAGTTTTTTTATATCGTTCTATTGCTGACAAGTTATTGTACATTGTACAGGTTGCACAAACACACACACACTATACATACATACATACATCTGTCCATATGAAAAGACAATTCTTTGATTAGATGACTAAATAACTCACTCTGTCAAATAAGAACTAAAAGGTGAGGTTTTGTCTGCTGAATAATAATAACATGTGACCAACACACTGGTGGGGGGAGGGGGTTCTATCAATGCAGGCACCACACACAATGGTGTGCTAGAGGGGATCACCACTTCAAGAAACATATTGTTTTGACGGTCTACTGATTTTCGTATGGTACATTGGAAAACAAAATACAAGACACCAATTACGTCATTAATCACCAGCATTAATTATCACAATTAACCAGTTTGTAATTAACAAGACAGTCTCTTACAACAAATCAAATAAAAATTGTTCACACACAATAAAAATGTCTACTACTATAAAACACAATTGTCATCAACAATTGTCCCGCGCAGCACATAACACTTTGCCACAATACCCGAACTGCACTGAGATACATCACAACTCAAATTGAAAGTCGTTGAGTGCTTGTATTTATACCCCACCAAAATACTAGAATATTCCATACTGTGCATTAACAATGAAGTAAAACATTAGAGTAATCCACTGCGGCCTTGACACAGTTCGCGCGGTTTCTGGCACAGTCTAGCTAATGCGTCGAGATTTACATACACCACACAGATTACAGCCGGATTCCTCTGGAACATTCGATAAACATGTAGACTGTTCTGTAATGTCGTAACACTGCCTCCTCAAGCCTGTTCGTCCTGAACTGGCAAACCGTCTATGAAGTAATACTTGGCCAGGCGATCCAGGTGGACGACTTTGAACTTTCGCTGTCCTCTATTTTTGACAGTGTAGGGTCCTTCCCAGTTAGTCTGAAGCTTAGGTGAGCGACCATGACAGCACTTCGAGTTGAACAACCAGACCTGATCTCCTTCTTGGAAACCAACACTATTGCTGCGAATGTTGTACCGAGTTATCATTTTATCACAGGCAATTTTCAGCCGTCCTCTTATCAAGCGATTCATTTCTCGCAATTGGTTTTCTGATTCCGAGGAATAGTTCTGTGGCTCTTGGGACTGAGTCTCAGGTGATCCGAACATAAAGTATCCAGGAAGACGCATCTCCCACCCAAACACCAATTTTGCTGGAGCTATGCTGGTTGTGTCGTGTATTGATGACCTATACGCCATGACGAACTGTGTATACATTGGTCCAAGTCTGTTTGGTTCTCGTCAACAAACTTTGAAAGATGCTGTTCAAGTGGCCCATTGAATCTCTCAACCATTCCGTCCAACTGAGGATGCACAGGCATTGTCCTGGTCTAAAAACCCACGATTCAAAATTTCTCCCTTGATCCGTATGGATTTCCATAGGGAGTCCATAATGGCAACAGAAGTTGTAACTCAACTCCTTTGCCACAGTGGTAACCTCCTGATTTGGAATTGCATAGGCTTCCACCCACTTAGTAAAGTAGTCACCTACAACCATGATGTACTGGTTTCCATCGTCAGTAACTAGGAATGGTCCAGCAATGTCTATGGCAATTCTCTCAAAAGGCAGACCAACGTTATACTGTCTCATTTTCCCCTCCTTCTAGTTTGTGGACCCTTGCTTGTAGCACATATTTCACGTGTCCGAACCGATTCCTCTAGGTCGTGGCGAAGATGAACCAATAGAATCGCTTCCATATTTTGTCAAGGGTTTTGTTAATGCCAAGAAAGCCCCCACACATTCCATCATGCATCTCCTTTAAAACAGACTGCACTCTACTTCGGGCAACTATCAACTGCATGACCATGTCTCATCCATCTGCAATTTTTCCAAGCCCTTTTCAGCAATCTGTTCTCTAAGGCAAGGGATTCCCATTGTACCCAGTAGCCCTTCAGCACTTTGGAACCATGCAGATAACTTGCCAATCCGGGTGGCGACCTTCTCTTTTGCTTTCAAGATCGGTCCAATGTCTTCATCAGTCATCTGTTCTTGTCGAGTCTTGTGTCGTCCAGCCGGCTGAAAGGAAATCTACAGTACTGGCTTGAACATGTTCGCTGGCATTTTGTTCTTCCTTTCTGTGGTAATGTCGGCAGTCTTTCGGGCACGGTCTTCGTGATAAGCCACCCGTATTACTATGCAGGCGCCCCCACATGTTATACATTGAAGTTGTACGCTTGCAGACGTTCGAGCCACCTTGCCAACTGGCCTTCTGGATTTTTAAATCTCAAGAGCCATGCAACCACGGCATGGTCGGTGCGTAGTGAAAAACTCCCTTCCATAGAGGTATTTATGCAAGTGCTCCAAAGCTCGGCCGATTGCCAGCAAGTCTCTCCTTGTAACGCAATGATTTCTTTCTGGTTTAGAAAGTGTTTGCTGTAATATGGTATTGCTCGTTCTTCAGAATTTTGCACTTGAGACAAAACTGCTCATAGACCAGTATTGCTTGTGTCTGTGTCTGAGGTACTTCCCTTTAGAAACGGGGAAAGCGAGAATTGGCTGTGAACATAATAAAATTTTGGAAGTTCTAAATGCTTGATCACTGGAAGTTTTGTTTATTTTCCGTTAGCTCATGTAGTGGTTTAGCAATAGTTGCAAAGCCTTTCACAAAACGTCTGTAATATGAGCATAGCCCCAGAAAACTCTGAACTTCGTGTTTACTCTTTGGCACTGGCCAGTCTATTATGATGTCTACTTTATTAGGATCCATACTAACACCCACTGCTGAAACCAGATGGCCCAGATACTGTACTTCCTTCTGGAATAGAGAACACTTCTTTGGGCTCAGCTTTAGTTGGGCACCATGAATTATAGTCAGAACCTTAAGGTTTTCCAAAAGGCCTTTGAAAGTTTTCCCGATGACTATGACATCGTCTAAATAAACAAGGCAGATTTTCCATGTCAGTCATCAAAGTGCCAGGTCCATCAATCTTTCGAATGTTGCCAGTGCATTACAGAGTCCAAATGGCATGACGATGGAATAAGCCATATTGGAATAATTCCCTCATATTAGAATAAGCCACTTGGGTCAAGAAAAGCGGTCTTTTATTTGTCTTCTTGCTGAAGACCCACTTGCCAATATCCACTCTTTAAGTCCAATGTGGAAAACCACTGTGCTCCGGACAGCATGTCGAATGTATCGTCAATGCGAGGTAATGGATAGCAGTCTTTCTTTGTATTATCATTCAGCCTCCGGTAGTCTACAAAGAAACGCAAATCACCATACTTCTTCACTACCAACACTACTGGAGAAGACCAAGCACTTGACGAAGGTTCGATTACTCCTCTGTCAGCATGTCCTGTACTAACCAGGATATTTCCTCTTGCTTAGCTAATGGAGGCCTTCAAGGATGTTGGCGTATCAGTGTTGTGTCCCTGGTATTGATATGATGTACAAGAGAGGTTCTTCCCAATGACTGTTCCCGAACTGCAAAGTAATCTTTGAATTCATGTAAAAACCGTCTTTCTTTTACCTCACCACTTAAGAGGTTGTTAGAAGATCTGTTCTATAGTTCCTGCAGTTCCTCTGGTAATTTGGAAGTACCCGAGGCACTGAATCTTTGTTGTGTCATTCCGGCTACCCAGACCACAGGAGTCAATTTGCCTTGGAGCGTATTGTGTTGTAAAGTGACAGCTTGATCCAAAATATTTGCCACTCTAATAGATACATTTCCAGTTTCATCAGGTTTTACTAAACTTCTGACAATTAGTATGCCTGGTGTGCTGACATGGGGTTTGAATATAGAGCACTGGTTGCCCCTAGTATAGCAAAATTGAAAGTTAAGGGCATGGAATTGTGCAAACGCTTACAGTCAGAAGGTAAAGGTGATGTGGAGGGAGTCACTATGAGATGTGAGAAGAGAATTGTTATCAGCAATGCTGTTGCCAACCTATGAATATCGTTTCTAATAGTAACAAAAACTTGCAACTGTTAAGGTTTGTAAATGTGTCACCATGAACCTCTAGCTGCGTGCGTGGCTACAGTCACACAGCTGGTTTAAAAAAAAGAATTATACGTTTACTGTTTCCAACGTAAATCATATAATAATAATATTGTAATTGTATTACTATACAAATCAAGCAAATGATATGTACTGTTCACACGTATCAGAATTTGTTGCTGTTACATATCAGAATTTATAAACATATGAGTGTTGTTTGATTGTCATTTACTGGTGACGTAAAAAACTACAGCCTATCTGACCATTCTTATCGCAATGGAACTTGCAAACTGTACACTTCCACTCCTTAATTACATTTGACTATCTCTACAGTCTATAATTACATAAAGGAACGTGTTCTTCGTATCAATTTAATTGAAAGACTCTTTTTAATCCCGGACAACAAAAAACTTTATTATTACTTCCCGTGCTTTACTATGAATAATTTTCCTGTCTTTGCTAGTTCAAAGAGAAGTATCCGATTTATCAAATCTCGTTAAATAACTAATAAAAATGAGTGACTGTAAAACTATATAATTTATAATAAATTGAAGTAGTAATAACAAATGTAAGACTGAGATAGTACATCATACAGTAACTAGCAATGTACGGGTAACTAAAACATCACACGCAAAGTTGGCAACACCTTCACTTGCATACCAGCTGATTCTCCCTTACCCTCCTGCCATTCACAATTTCAAAGTCGACTCGTCCATCCATAAAATGGTTTCTGCGCATATGCCCTTAACTTTCATTTTACTGTATCTACCTCAGTTCTAAAAATGATCTTTCCGGAGTTTAGCTGAACAGTTACTTACGGCCACTTGGTTTATCACGTCCATCGATTTTTCTGATGTAGTCATTGTGGAGAGCATTACCTCTTCTCCTCCGATTTTCAAGACATTGTTTTTGAAGTCAACTATAAATCTGTATGCGTTCGTAACGTCCACACAAATAATTGCTTCATCCACAATGTCTGCAACAAGTACTTGGTGATTAAACTCAAGTTGACCAAGGCGTAGGTGTATCTCCACTTTTCCAGGCCATCCAGCAGCTGTTCGCAAGCTGCAAGAACACCAGATTGGCTCGAGATCTTTCACCATGTTGGGCCGCACAATGGAAACTGTTGCGCCTGTGTCAACTGTAATTGAGGTTGGCCTTTCTTGAACAAGTCTGGTAACCACCAAGCTCCTGCTGTTTTTCTGAAGTGTAGAAATTGCGTATTGTCTAGGGCCTTCATTCCTCCAGTTAGTCAGCACACACCTCGTTGTACTGACTACTGCTTGTTCCCCTGCTGCTGAATTCCCTACTACCCAACAATCTCATTGTAGATGTCCAAGTTTCCCACATCTATAACACTTTGGTCTTCCGGGCTTTCTTATTTTATTTTGCGGTGCCGACCGCCGAGTCTCTGTTCCTTGTTCTTCTCCCTCATCTTTGCCATTGCGATCTTGTAGTCCGCACTTTATGACTTGTCCACCCAAGGTGCTGATTTGGCGGCCTCAAACTGCAAAGCATGTACCAGGGCATCTGCAATATTCTGGTGTCTTGTCATTTGTAACACTCACTATAGTTCGTTATCTTGGACACTGGCAGTACACAGTTACTCAAATTATGTAGGCTTACCTGTATTGTCAGATCAAAACGTCTCATTTTCTACATTATTCAATTCAAATCCAGATTTGAAATTAAATTACCATAATATTTTATCTTTAGTCAAGAAGTTATCAGTCACTTTGTAATATAAAATTACAAAAAAAAATCTCAAAAATTCAAACACCCCACACGCCAGCACTATACCAAATGTGTAGTTCACAACAAGGAACCGTTACAAACATTGACATGTAAAGCATCGGAAATTAGCAGTTTTGAGTACAATGCCATCTGTCAGTAATGCAATGAAGTAATGTTGAGTTGTAAATACCCGTGTGAATCATTTTGCCAAGCAATAACGCAGATGTGTTCAGACCCCAGGGCTCTGTCATCATGAAGGTTGTAGCAGCCAGACAAAAATCTTGTGTGAGAAGTATAATCTATGTATGCCAAGAAACAAAGACTTTCAAATTATTTCAAATAAATATACATATATCACTGTAACTTGTGCAGTGATATCTAATTTAGTTAGAGGATAAATGTGTAACAATAATGTCACACTACATTACAATGTATAATTTAATAATTTTAATCTGTAAGGTAAAATTTTGTTACAAATTTCACTACCGTTTTGTAGTGGCAAATATCATAGACATATTATATATTTGCAGTAGCAAAATTACAGCATATATTAATTTATTTGTATAATTATGCTTGTTTAAGGATTTCTGTTTAAAAACATATTGATGTTTTATTACATTGCTAAACTTCTTAGGGAATAGAAACTATTCTTACATACCACACAGTAATGGTTCATAATAGTATAATGGATTAATTTATACTCAAAATGTACAAACAGAAAATTTCGTTACAACATCGCTTATAATTTTATTCCAACATGTTATTTATAACACAAGCTATGCCAAATTAAATACTTTTGTAGAAACATCTCACTGGTACTTAATGCCAGAATGTATTAAAATTGTTTTTACAAACTGTCTGATGTAGTAAATGATTCTGAACAAACATCACGCTTGTACTTCTTAATGCCAGAATGTATTCACTTGTTTTGTCAAATTGCCTGAATAAATGATTTTGAACAAACATCACACTGGTATTTCTTATGGCCAGTATGTATTGTGTTTTGAAAAAGTGCTTGAATCAGTGATTTTAAATAAACATCGCACTGGTACCTCTTAATGCCAGAATGTATCAACTTGTCTTAACAAATCTCATCAATGAGTAAATCATTTTGAACAAACATCACACTGGTATTTCTTACTGCCAGTATGTATTAGCTTGTGTGTTGACAATTCACTTGAACAAGCAAATGATTTTGAACAAACATCACACTGGTACTTCTAATGCCAGAATGTATTAAGTTGTGTCAGTCAAATTGCCTGACTGAGTAAATGATTTTGATCAAACATCACACTCGTATTCTTACTGCAGTATGTATTAACTTGTATCTTGACATAGAATGAACGAGCAAATGATTCTGAACAAACATCACACTGGTACTTCTTAATGCCAGTATGTATTAACTTGGTTGTGTTGTGACAAATCACATGAACGAGTAAATGATTTTGAACAAACATCACACTGGTACTTCTAATGCCAGAATGTATTAAGTTGTGTTAGTCAAATTGCCTGACTGAGTAAATGATTTTGATCAAACATCACACTCGTATTCTTACTGCAGTATGTATTAACTTGTGTCTTGACATAGAATGAACGAGCAAATGATTCTGAACAAACATCACACTCGTACTTCTTAATGCCATTATGTATTAACTTGGTTGTGTTGTGACAAATCACATGAACGAGTAAATGATTTTGAACAAACATCACACTGGTACATCTTAATGCCAGAATGTATCAACTTGTGTTGACAAATGGAATGAACGAGCAAATGATTTTGTACAAACATCACACTGGTACTTCTTAATGCCAGTATGTATTAACTTGTGTTGTGACAAACTGCCTGACCGAGTAAATGATTTCAAACAAACATCAAACTGGTACTTCTTAATGAGTATGTAGTAACTTGTGTAGTGACAAATAGCACGACTGAGTAAATGATTTTGAACAAACTTCACAGTGGTATTTCTTACTGCCAGTATGTGTTAACTTGTGTTGTGACAAATGACCTGACTGAGTGAATGATTTCGAACAAACATCACACTGGTACTTCTTAATGCCAGTATGTATTAACTTGTGTTGTGACAAAACATATGAACGAGTAAATGATTTTGAACAAACCTCACACTGGTACTTCTTAATGCCAGTATGTATTAACTTGTGTTGTAACAAATCATGTGAACGAGTAAATGATTTTGAACAAACATCACACTGGTACTTCTTAATGCCAGTATGTAGTAACTTGTGTTGTGACAATCCGCTTGAACGAGTAAATGATTTTGAACAAACATCACACTGGTACTTATTAATGCCATGTATTAACTTGTGGTGTGACAAACTGCCTGACAGAGTAAATGATTTCGAACAAACATCACACTGGTACTTCTTAAAGCCAGTATGTAGTAACTTGTGTTTTGACAAATTGCTTGAACAAGTAAATGATTTTGAACAAACATCACACTGGTACTTCTTAATGCCAGTATGTATTAACTTGTGTTGTGACAAATCATATGAACGAGTAAATGATTTCGAACAAACGTCACACTGGTACTTCTTAATGCCAGTATGTATTAACTTGTGTTGTGACAAACTACCTGACAGAGTAAATGATTTCGAACAAACATCACACTGGTACTTCTTAATGCCAGTATGTAGTAACTTGTGTTTTGACAAATTGCTTGAACAAGTAAATGATTTTGAACAAACATCACACTGGTACTTCTTAAAGCCAGTATGTAGTAACTTGTGTTGTGACAAATAGCTTGAACAAGTAAATGATTTTGAACAAACATCACACTGGTACTTCTTAAAGCCAGTATGTAGTAACTTGTGTTTTGACAAATTGCTTGAACAAGTAAATGATTTTGAACAAACATCACACTGGTACTTCTTAATGCCAGTATGTATTAACTTGTGTTGTGACAAAACATATGAACGATTAAATGATTTTGAACAAACCTCACACTGGTACTTCTTAATGCCAGTATGTATTAACTTGTGTTGTGACAAATCATATGAACGGGTAAATGACTTTGAACAAACATCACACTGGTACTTCTTAATGCCAGTATGTATTAACTTGTGTAATGACAAATGACCTGACTGAGTAAATGATTTTGAACAAACTTCACAGTGGTATTTCTTACTGCCAGTATGTATTAACTTGTGTTGTGACAAATGACCTGACTGAGTAAATGATTTTGAACAAACTTCACACTGGTATTTCGTACTGCCAGTATGTATTAACTTGTGTTGTGACAAACTGTCTGACAGAGTAAATGATTTTGAACAAACATCACACTGGTACTTCTTAAAGCCAGTATGTATCAACATGTGTCGTGACAAAGCATATGAACGATTAAATGATTTTGAACAAACCTCACACTGGTACTTCTTAATGCCAGTATGTATTAACTTGTGTCGTGACAAATCATATGAACGAGAAAATGATTTTGAACAAACCTCACACTGGTGCTTCTTAATGCCAGTATGTACTAACTTGTGTAGTGACAAATTACCTGACTGAGTAAATGATTTTGAACAAACCTCACACTGGTATTTCTTACTGCCAGTATGTATTAACTTGTGTTGTGACAAACTGGCTGACAGAGTAAATGATTTTGAACAAACATCACACTGGTACTTCTTAATGCCAGTATGTATTAACTTGTGTGTTGACAATCCACTTGAACGAGTAAATGATTTTGAACAAACATCACACTGGTACTTCTTAATGCCATGTATTAACTTGTGTTGTGACAAATGGCCTGCCTTTTCCCTATATAGTTCACAATCCAGAGTAGAATCCTCTTCTTCACAGATATTATTCATGGTTGTAAATAAGTAACACTGGAACAAATGAATAACTGTAATAATTCATAATTGGAATACAGAAGCAGTAGAAGTTAAACATCATGTTCTATCTGTGAGGTAGCTTTCGGCTTGTAAAAATTAACCTCACCCTATGTCTGATTACAGTATTGCATTACTCTTCATAGAAAGAATAGTTGATTTTTATAAGGAAATGTGTATGGAATTGATGGTGAATGGCACACACACACACACACACACACACACACACACACACACACACACATTTGCATATTTAACCACACTAGAATTTTTGTAAATAATTAATATAGAGTAGTTGTTAAAAATAGTTTAAGTAGTGCTATGTGTATGTGCAGGGAAAGCTTACAAGCTGTAGCTTGTCAAAATGAACACATGTTGATTTTACGCTCTGTGTGTGTGATTTTAAGTCAGTAAAAGGGTATTTGAAAACTAAGGAAGACACAAGTGTTAGAAGTCTGAACTACTCATTGGAAACTGCCATCGTCTATCAAAACAACAAAGGACTATCCAAGTCAAATAAATACGTTCTACAATGATTTACACATGAAGTAAATCAATATGTAAATCTTAAAATGTAAATAAAGAGAAGACTGGTTCAGATGATTGTGTATCTTACATGTACAGAAGAGAGGACTAATTTAATATTCAAGGATTGAAGAAAAAACTGAATTCCATCTGAATAGTGAACGAGAAATAGTATCGATAGGTAATAATATAACTGACAGAGCTTGCTTACTAAATAAACATTTTCAATATTCTGCTGCCACATGATTGTTTGAGCAAGTAAACTATTTGTGAACAACATAAGACTGAATACTGCTGCTATTGGAATATTGATACACAAAGACAGGTAAGATACCAATTGTGGTAGACATTAAACACATGGATAACTTACCCTTGAAGAGAACATCCCTCAGCCAGTTGAAAGGAGTAAACTAATCAAAATTCACTGAACACAAGTTAGTGTTAAAATTAGCATACCACTTGAACTGAAATATAAGATTAGGAATATATATGTAAATATTGTAACGCAACAGAAATGCTAGCATTCATGTTACATAAAAGACGGTTCACAGAATAATAAACAAATTGATATTTAAACCCATAATAGAACAGAGATCCAATAATTACAATTATAATCATAGACAAAATTAAATAAGGATGCAAGGTAGTGTTGACTAGAATAAACGAACCTGTAAGATAAATAATAGCTAATGATATATGTTTAATGAAAAGCAAAACAAAAAAATAAAACAATGACTTAATTTATGGTAATAACAAATAAGAATTTTGTGTTAAGAAGTATTATTTTATGACAAAAATGTTATGATAAAGTTTATGTGATGTTATATCAAATATGTGTTGAGTTAATGAAAAATAATGAAACAAGTTGTATTATTCAATGACTGTCGTAGAATGAAGTGTGAGGCAGTTAATCAATGTTCATAAATTCGAATTCTGTTGTATGTGATCAAGAGATCAAGATAAAATTGTTATTAGATATAGAAAAATAATTGTTTATATAAGTGCTAATAATTAAGATTTTATTGTATGTATGAATTTATATAAAAGGGACTATAGATGCATAACAGACATAACCACAGGTAGATCAGTTTACAATAAAAAGCCTAACAGGCAAAAATACTATATAAACACTAATAACATAAAGATTAGGTGCATCAATTAATAATAATTAATAAATACGCTATGAAGAGCTAGAAAAAAAAGAAAAACATTAAATTAATAATAATATTTAATAAAATTTATACCAATTATAATAATACCATAATGCCATAATATCGATTGGTAAAATATAATATCGAAGGTGGATTAAATATAATAAAAAAGAAAAAAGCGGACTTATATCAAAAAATCAGTAGAATATGTGTATAAAGTAATAAACCAACTATCGGTAAAGTTACATCCCGATAGGACAGCAAATTGATAAAGAATAGATAAAAAATATATGAAAGAAACACTATATAGTCAAAACATGTGGAAGGCAGAAATTATTATATGTTGCTAGGGACGAAAAATAAGAACAAGAAGTTGTTGATTTTAGACAAGACAAGAATTGCTTTGAAAAAACTGAAAGTGATGAGATTAAAAACCCAAGAATAATCTATTTAATTGTAATATTCGAAATTACCAGATACTATTATAAAAATACAAAATTCTAATGACAATATTTACGTCTACTACCAATACAGATAAACAAAAATAACACTACAATATGAAATGATAATAGAGAGTAAATAATTGAAGTCTACAAGAAAGAACTTGGACTGTCCCATATCCGAAGGGAATTGATGAGATATTAAAGAAATAGAAAGAATTAACAGTAACACAACTCATAATAATCACAACACCAGAAATTATAACCTTGCAAATACACGGAACAACACTAATTGCTTCAACCGAAGGAAGAACTTATTTGGATCCTGGCGGTGCAGAAGAAACATCAATCGAGCTGTAAATCAATCCAGAAGCTGTATTCCGAAGTGGACAGGACAAGAATTACTTTTATTAAACCGAAGACAGAAAACCGTACTGCATAACCATTAAAAACAGTAAATTTAGCGATCAACCGCCTACACGATTTGCTTCATTCGAGTCTGGTAAATTATATTACATTAATCATACTAAATACACAACACATAAATATTGTAAATCTTGCATTCTTATCTATGTATTTTTAGTCTTCCCCACAGTTACAAGAACCTTCACACCCTGAAATAAATTAAATACAAATCAAAACATAATATATAACCAAATATAAATAAAGGATTAAAATAATCAACAATCGATACCTGAAGTCTATAGTCCAAGCATATGTTAATTAGCACATATCTTATTTAATGTGAATCAAGTAAACAAATAAAGAACCTTTATATATTTGTCAAATCTTGTTATTTGGAGTATGGTTAGTGAACTGGGAACAAAAGGTAACTGAATAAGCATAGAATAAATGGTTAATATAAACATCGAAATAACCTATAAGTTTCGTTGAGCCGATACTGCAGCGCTTATAGCGGAATTATCCGACACCAAAGAGGGAGCGTATAATTACGAATTTAGACAGATCTCTCTTCAAGGTATAATAGGGTTGGATGAAATTGTAGAATAACGATTAAGTTGTTTAAGTTCTAGGCACACTAACACTGATAATTATTAAAGAGTTAAGTTAATATTAGTTAATTACATCCATATATTCCACAACTCCAAATATCTCCGAGATTTATATAATTAAAGTAATACAAAACAAATTGACAAATACAACAGTGGGAATTTAAACTGTACGTACTCGAACTATTACAAATTGACGCTCATAACGTGGGACCTAATTAGGTGACGCGAGAGAGTGATTACAAATTGGCGCTCAACTTGTGTAGGGCTTAAGTTAAGTAACTATAAGTATAATAACATTACTTAACCAGAGCAGGCAACTGTGGGAGAGTAAACATGCATACCAGAGGTAGATCAAGGATTAGGGCAGGAGAAACGGAGAAGGAAATAGACGAACAAGAACAGGAAATAGAATTAATAACAGACAGTGAAATGGAACAACAGACAGACGAAATAGCGGAAACTGAAATTATTGTGGACAAGGAAAGGGAACCAGTGGAAGAAGATGCCCAAGGGGACCAAATAGATAAAACGGAAGCCAGAGAAATACCAAGTTGGCAGGAGATGATGAAATTTATGACAGAACAATTTAGGAAAACAAATGAGGAAAATAAGGAAAACTCAAAGAGACTGGAGGAGAAATTAGATAAAACAAATGAGGAAAATAAAGAAAACTCAAAGAGGCTGGAGGAAAAATACGATAAAACAAATGAGGAAAATACAGAAACCTCAAAACAAATGAACGAAAGATTAAACCAAATTCACGAAAGGTTAGATAGGAATGATGAGGGTGTAAAACAAATGAAGGAAGACATCCTACAAATACATGAAGAGAATTTAAGGCAGATTAATGAAAAAATTGAGAATCTTCATGTGACAGTTAACCAGAAGGTGGACCAAAATAATGAGGAAAGGAAATTAGAAATAGCCAAAACAAATGAAGGGTTAGAAAAAACTAACGAAACAATAGTACAGGTTTGTGAAGAATTACAGAATAAAATTAATGACACAAAAATTGAGAATAAAACATTGGTCGAAGAAATCCAACAGGAAACTGTCGAAAAATATGAGCAAATTAAAAACGAAGTACATCAGGTACGGGAGGAGAATAAGGAAGGTATTACACAAATACAGACAGACATGGGCGAACGACTCGAAAGAGTCTATGGCAATTTAAATAGTATGGAAGGTCAAATCAATACCAATAAAAATAAAATAGAAGAAATTAGTAGATGTGAATTACAATTACAGGAAGAAGTAGATTCATGGCGGGATAGGACATGCCAACATAGTCATACAAATAACCATGAGAACCGAGAATCGATTAATTTTCGTAATTACAAGCGCAATCCTATGGAATTTTTAAAGAGATTGGAAGAAGTGATCATAAGAAATAGAGAGAATCGCTGGAGTATTATACGAAGCATGATTGATGAAACGTTTAAAGATACTTATGATAATTGGTGGACAGCGGTGCGTCCGGATATAATGGACATGACTGAGTTCAAAAAACAATTTAAGGAGAAGTATTGGTCTGAATCGACCCAGAACATGATTAGGAATAATTTGAGTAACGGTCGATACGAAACAAATGTAGGCCAGTCCCCTACTTCATACTTTTTAGGAAAATTATGTATGGCGCGGAACTTAGAGCCCAGAATTCCCGAAGAATGTTTGGTGATACAACTATCCTATCATTATGAGGAAGGGATAAAAAATGCGCGTATGTGTAGTCAAATCAAAACGATTCCAGCCATGGCCAAATTCTTGGAGAATTATGAACACGAGAACCAATACCAAAGAAATAGAATACTAAATCATAAATATCAGAAGTATGATAATAACGTGCCACCAACCAATTCTCATAATAACGATCGCAATCGACCTGCGCAGAACGTTAATACTAATAGAACACAAAATGAAAACACGAATAATAACTCCAGAAACTATAATTATCGCGGCAATAACAATTACAATTATCGTGATAGTCGCAATAATAGAGGAGATGGTGACAGACGAACCAATAATTATAGACATAACGTCAATTATATCTACTCCAGACCTCAAGGTAATCAGCGACGATACTACCCAAGGAGTCACCGATATGACAACCATTATGACCAATCTCGGCATGAAGTCAACTACCCACATGATGGAAATTATAGGATAGCAGAACATAATACGGAGGATCGCACTGAAACAGTACAAAATCAACACAGTAATCAAAATGAAAATAGAGAAGAGGGAGTAAGCCCTCATTTAAACTAATAGAGGCAGTGAAAATTAATGAATACCCGTCACTGAACCGTAATCTTGGGGAACAACGACTAATAAATAAAATTAAGTGTAATCGTAAAATAACCATAATTAATAACTACTATTTAAAGAATATCAGGGAAGATTTGTTGGAAGAGGATCAGAAACATGTAAACAGTAATAGTAATAACGAAATCATAAATATATCAGCAAAATTAAATGGGGTAAAATCTACCATAATGATAGACACGGGATCTAACATATCATTGATAGACAGTATTGAACTTGAAAAAATCCAGCGAGAAGTCCAGTTACCCATACCGACCTTACCTGTCAATAATGTGATAATTATCGGAGCCACTGGGAGACAAAATAAAACAGTCAAAAAACAAGTATCACTCGATCTTACCAAGAACGATATGACCCTACCAATAGGATTCTTGGTCGCAACGGGATTACCGTTTAATGTATTGATTGGATGCGATGTGTTGCGCCAGCATTCCGCAATAATTGACTTGCATAAAGGTACAATATCTTTAACATCCGAAGAAGGATTATGGACAGCCGAGTTAATTGACACTAATCAAACCGTTCCAGTTAACACCAAATGTGGAGCCATAAAAAGCTATTTTTGTAAGAAAAATAAATTACCAGAAGTCATTCAATATGAGGACGATGATCCCAAACTGTGGCAGAGTAAGTTGGAAGAGATTCGAGAATTCCAAAGGGAAAAAACTGATAAACAAATAAGTAAGGTACAGGCCGAAAAGTTAATTCAGATATATAATAAATACAGACATGTGTTCTCCAATGCTCCAGGTAAAGTAAAAGGATATCAATGTATAATAAATTTTAAAGAACCAGTGAACTTTCGCAGAAAGTCATACCCAATTGCTTATTCTATAAAAAACGAGGTCCGTAACGAGATTAACCGTATGATTCAAGATGACATAATAGAATATAGTCAATCACCATATACCAGTCCAATAGTGGCAGTCCCGAAAAAGAACGGAAAGGTGAGAATTTGCCTGGACGCTAGGGAAATAAATAAAATGATCGTCAATGATAGGACTTCACCAAGTGAAATAGAAGAAATTTTAAAGAAATTCCACGGTATTAAATACATCAGCACTTGGGATACGGTATGTGGGTACTGGCAGGTCGAACTACACCCAGATAGTAGAAAATACATGGCATTCCTTTTTGACGGAAGGAACTATCAATTTAAAAGGCTACCTTTCGGACTAATTAATTCAGTTGCAATATTTGTGAAATGTATGGACCAGGTATTGGGACAAGAAACACTGCAGTTCACTACGGTCTATGTAGATGATTTACTTATAACTTCTTCACGTTGGAATGAACATTGCGAGCGGGTGGAACAGGTACTAAGAAAATTATCTGAAAACAACATAACACTTAAGCTGAATAAATCTAAATTTATCGCCAATCAAGTAAAGTTTTTAGGTTTTAATTTGTCTGAGGAGGGTATCACACCTTCGACAGAAAAAAAGTAGAAGCAATCCAACTGTTCCCTACTCCAAAAAATAGAAAACAACTACAATCCTTTCTTGGAATTTGCAACTATTATAGAAAATTCCAAGATAACTATTCAGAAGTAACGGCCAAGTTTCAGAAACAATTATCATCCAAAGACAAG
The DNA here is from genome assembly GCA_034769895.1 of Magicicada septendecula. NCBI lineage: Eukaryota > Metazoa > Arthropoda > Insecta > Hemiptera > Cicadidae > Magicicada > Magicicada septendecula. The sequence goes on along the minus strand of CM068369.1, from coordinate 588,169,484 downwards.
TGGGCATGGGGACCAGAACAAGATAAAATTCTGCAATTAATTAAGAAGAAATTTTTAGAAACAGTTATGTTGTACCACCCTGATTTTAACAAACGCTTTTATTTAAATTGTGATGCAAGCAATGTTAGCTTAGGGGCTACCCTATATCAAGAAGATAAAGAAGGACATCATATGGTAATCAGCTTCGCCAGCAGGGTGCTTAACAGCTGCGAACGCAATTACAACGTTACCGAGAAAGAGCTGCTAAGCGTAGTGTATGCATGCAATAAATTTAGAACCTATATACTCGGATACCCAGTGACCGTAAGAAGTGACCATAAATCAATTTCATTTCTAAAAAGATGTAAACTTAGTCACGGCCGGCTAACTAGATGGGTCCTTGCCTTGCAAGAGTATTGCATTGATTGGGAATATATACCTGGAAGAAAGAATATAGCAGCCGATATCTTGTCCCGAATAAACATACAAGATCAATCATTTGAAGGAGAAAAGGAAGAGATTGCGAAGGTGTACCATGTCATTAAGAGTCGGAAGGATCTGGAGATTATTATCAATGAAATTAGTCAACACCAAAAATTGGATCCCAAATTAATAAACATACGCCAGAAGATACAAAATGCTGATGAAGTTATTACTAAATATTACTGTATACATGATGACCGATTATTCATTAAGGTTACTCCTAAACAAATAAACTGGAAACTAGTAATTCCCACCGCTGTGGAAAACAAATTAATATTGGATTACCATGAACGATATGGACACATGGGAGCCATGAAAATCGTCAAAGCCCTAGAAGAACAAATGTACATAAAAAATTTGACCAGAAAGGTACGAAAATCTATACAGGCATGTCACATCTGCCAGATGGTTAAACATAATAATGAGAAGAAGGAGGGAGTCATGATCCCGATAACATCCAAATATAAGTTGGAGAAGGTATTCCTAGATATATGTGGGTCCTTCCCACGCAGTGGAGGAAATCACAGATACAAATTCATAATAATTATTTTTGATCATTTTTCCAAATACACTAAACTTTATGCTATTAGCAGGGCCACTACCAAGAAAATTCTAGAAATAGTCATCGGACGTTACATAGCAGAGGTTGGTAAACCGTCATCTATTATCACCGACCATGGTACGCAATTTAAGGGCTATAAATGGAGAAATAATCTGTTAAAACACAACATTAGAACATATAAGACTTCAGTATACCACCCCAGCAGTAATCCGGCAGAACGTGTATTGAGGGAAGTTGGCAAAATACTCCGAACTTACTGTCATGACCAACAGAGAAAGTGGTACGAATACTTGTCACTAACCGAAGAGTTTTTAAATATATCTTACCATCAATCCATTGAAAATACCCCTTATACTGTTATGTTTGAAAGGCTTCCACCTAGAGAAATCCAGGATATTATAAACTTTCCAAATAACCCCGAATATCAGTTTGAAACAGTTAAATTTTATAACCGAGTTATGGAAAAGACGGAAATGAAAAGAAGAAAATATGAAAAGAATAACCCAAAACCAATTAAGTACCAAGTGGGTGAGAAAGTATTAATAAGAAACAGGGAGCTACCAAGCACTCTAGAGGGAATAACTAAAAAATTATTATTATTATTATATAATGGGCCATATGTAATAACAAAAAATAATAATAACAATACGTATGAAATAATGAACCCTATCACGAAAAGGATTAAAGGAACGTACAACCAAAAGTCCATTAAGAAATATAATGAATAAATTCTAAAAATAATAAGAACAACTTATTACCAGTCTTGAAGAAAATTACTTGGAATTTAAAAAAGAATTTGAGTTGAATACTACCACTAAATTCTAAAAATAATAAGAACAACTTATTAAAGATTACAGAAGAAAGCGATAATTATTATTGTTTATAAAGAAATATTGTGAATAACAAACCACAAGATTACCGAAGAAAGCGATAATTATTATTAATGTTTATAAAGAAATAGTGTGAATAACAAACCCCAAGATTACAGAAGAAAGCGATAATTATTATTAATGTTTATAAAGAAATAGTGTGAATAATGAATAACAAACCCAAGATTACAGAAAAAGGCGAGAATTATTATTAAATGTTTATAAAGAAATATTGTGAATAATGAAGAATGGAACCCCAAGATAAAAGTTATTACCTCAAATCGACATATGCAAAATAAAGAAAAAAAAAATCATATGACCTAAAATACATACTACATTGCCAAATGATGGAACAATTTCAGTAAACGATTGAATCTAACCAATATAATGTTAAAGAAGACAAGAAAGAAAGAGTATTTATGAACATAATTCATTGAAAAATAAACAGCCAAAATAGTGAAATACGATAAGAAGAAGAATAGTTGGGGCTAAGGAATATATTTAGTAAAAAATACAATAATAATGATCATCACACAACCACTATTTAGAAAATATTGTGATCAGAGAGAAAAAAAAACAAACGAAGAAGATACTTAGCATTACAATCTCAACAAAAATGAAAACAAAAATGATTACAATTGATAACTGTCAAAGTCAATATTAACGAAGGTTTAAGGAATTAAAATGGAATTACGAAATATGAAGAATAATAATGAAGAAAAATAAAGGCAACAAAGAAAAAATCTTTGCCAAATATTTATTATTAAATGATTAAAGAGATTATTAGGAGATTATTATTATATTTTATAGCTGACTGTAGATGAATTCCAGCAGTACTATATTAAAATTTGGTGTGGGCAGCAGAGTATGAAGCCAAACAGTGCCTCTCTGAACTGTACCAACGCATGTGTTAGGGATTGTTAGGGAAATTAAATATTTAAGGAATATTAGAATAGTTGCAAGAATAAATTCAGTTTCCAAAGGAATGTGACGAAGAAAACAGAAAGAAGTGAGTTGACAGAAGAATAATTGAAAAATACAGTAATTATAAATAGAAGAGATGTAAAACTAATGTATCAGTGAATAGTGTAGCCAACTACCAACAAATAATATTTACAGAAATAGAAATGATCAAGAATGTTAATTAAAATGATAAAATGTTATTAAATAAAAAAAGTATTAATACTAGTCTAATGAAGTTACATTGAGAATCCCATCGTCAACCATTCACCATGAAATGAAGAAAAGGCATGTGAAAAAGACAAGTTTATTTGACCTAAACTTCATTCAGGTAAACTAAACTTTTTTAGGAGGGGAAGCATATGTAACGCAACAGAAATGCTAGCATTCATGTTACATAAAAGACGGTTCACAGAATAATAAACAAATTGATATTTAAACCCATAATAGAACAGAGATCCAATAATTACAATTATAATCATAGACAAAATTAAATAAGGATGCAAGGTAGTGTTGACTAGAATAAACGAACCTGTAAGATAAATAATAGCTAATGATATATGTTTAATGAAAAGCAAAACAAAAAATGAAACAATGACTTAATTTATGGTAATAACAAATAAGAATTTTGTGTTAAGAAGTATTATTTTATGACAAAAATGTTATGATAAAGTTTATGTGATGTTATATCAAATATGTGTTGAGTTAATGAAAAATAATGAAACAAGTTGTATTATTCAATTACTGTCGTAGAATGAAGTGTGAGGCAGTTAATCAATGTTCATAAATTCGAATTCTGTTGTATGTGATCAAGAGATCAAGATAAAATTGTTATTAGATATAGAAAAATAATTGTTTATATAAGTGCTAATAATTAAGATTTGATTGTATGTATGAATTTATATAAAAGGGACTATAGATGCATAACAGACATAACCACAGGTAGATCAGTTTACAATAAAAGGCCTAACAGGCAAAAATACTATATAAACACTAATAACATAAAGATTAGGTGCATCAATTAATAATAATTAATAAATACGCTATGAAGAGCTAGAAAAAAAAGAAAAACATTAAATTAATAATAATATTTAATAAAATTTATACCAATTATAATAATACCATAATGCCATAATATCGATTGGTAAAATATAATATCGAAGGTGGATTAAATATAATAAAAAAGAAAAAAAGCGGACTTATATCAAAAAATCAGTAGAATATGTGTATAAAGTAATAAACCAACTATCGGTAAAGTTACATCCCGATAGGACAGCAAATTGATAAAGAATAGATAAAAAATATATGAAAGAAACACTATATAGTCAAAACATGTGGAAGGCAGAAATTATTATATGTTGCTAGGGACGAAAAATAAGAACAAGAAGTTGTCGATTTTAGACAAGACAAGAATTGCTTTGAAAAAACTGAAAGTGATGAGATTAAAAACCCAAGAATAATCTATTTAATTGTAATATTCGAAATTACCAGATACTATTATAAAAATACAAAATTCTAATGACAATATTTACGTCTACTACCAATACAGATAAACAAAAATAACACTACAATATGAAATGATAATAGAGAGTAAATAATTGAAGTCTACAAGAAAGAACTTGGACTGTCCCATATCCGAAGGGAATTGATGAGATATTAAAGAAATAGAAAGAATTAACAGTAACACAACTCATAATAATCACAACACCAGAAATTATAACCTTGCAAATACACGGAACAACACTAATTGCTTCAACCGAAGGAAGAACTTATTTGGATCCTGGCGGTGCAGAAGAAACATCAATCGAGCTGTAAATCAATCCAGAAGCTGTATTCCGAAGTGGACAGGACAAGAATTACTTTTATTAAACCGAAGACAGAAAACCGTACTGCATAACCATTAAAAACAGTAAATTTAGCGATCAACCGCCTACACGATTTGCTTCATTCGAGTCTGGTAAATTATATTACATTAATCATACTAAATACACAACACATAAATATTGTAAATCTTGCATTCTTATCTCTGTATTTTTAGTCTTCCCCACAGTTACAAGAACCTTCACACCCTGAAATAAATTAAATACAAATCAAAACATAATTATAACCAAATATAAATAAAGGATTAAAATAATCAACAATCGATACCTGAAGTCTATAGTCCAAGCATATGTTAATTAGCACATATCTTATTTAATGTGAATCAAGTAAACAAATAAAGAACCTTTATATATTTGTCAAATCTTGTTATTTGGAGTATGGTTAGTGAACTGGGAACAAAAGGTAACTGAATAAGCATAGAATAAATGGTTAATATAAACATCGAAATAACCTATAAGTTTCGTTGAGCCGATACTGCAGCGCTTATAGTGGAATTATCCGACACCAAAGAGGGAGCGTAAAATTACGAATTTAGACAGATCTCTCTTCAAGGTATAATAGGGTTGGATGAAATTGTAGAATAACGATTAAGTTGTTTAAGTTCTAGGCACACTAACACTGATAATTATTAAAGAGTTAAGTTAATATTAGTTAATTACATCCATATATTCCACAACTCCAAATATCTCCGAGATTTATATAATTAAAGTAATACAAAACAAATTGACAAATACAACAGTGGGAATTTAAACTGTACGTACTCGAACTATTACAAATTGACGCTCATAACGTGGGACCTAATTAGGTGACGCGAGAGAGTGATTACAATATACATACAAGGAATTATCTCGAGGTGATATGTGATGGCAACCAAAAGGAACTGCAAGAAAGAAGAGAGCAGAGTGTAAGAGAAAACTTTGGGCAGAAAGAGAAGGAATCGCTATGAAGAGAGAAATGCAAGCAAGGTTGGAGAAGAGAAAAACAATATGAACAACGAAGTGAGAGAAGACAGAGAAATTATTTTCCACGAGAGAGAGAGAGAGAGAGAGAGAGAGAGAGAGAGACCAAGGGTGAACACAGTACGAGTCTCAGAAGAAACAGCACATTATTAGAGACAGGTGGAAATAGCACCATGAAAAGAAACGTATACAAATTATTGTTATATAGCCTCTTCCTACAAAGCACGGAAATGCGACACAGGATATCATCAACAGATAACAGTATGTCCACAGAAAGGTGGCAGAATTTTGTATCCCTCCATGGCAGTTTTTACTATATTCGATTAAATCTTTTTTTATAAGAAGCAGTTTTAAAACGTATTGTTATGTGAATAATAATGTATGTGAAGATGTAAACACTCAAATCCAATAACACCTGGGGAATATATGCAACAACACATATTTGCATATTTAACAATGGCAGTATTGTCGTAAATTATTCATAGAGAGAAGTTGTTAAAAATAATTTTAAGTAGTGTATGTAGAGGCAAAGATTACATGCTCTAGCCTGTCAAACGTGATCGCCTGTCGATTTTATGGAGTGTGTGTGTGTGGTCTACCAGCAGAAACAGGTATGGTGCTGCAAATGGGGACGATCTCTGTGTACGCATGTATTTTGCTTGGTTAGAGAACTCCTGGCCAGACATGAATGAATTAATTATAATAATTAAACATGGTAATTTAATCAAATTTGAAGTCTACAAAACACATTTTGCAATTCAGGCAATGCCATAAGTAGAAATGTACTTTCTTTCCACTGCCACTGGAAGATGCAAATGACTTACTCATGGGGCCACTCTTGGAGATTTATTAGCGACAGGAAATCAGCATCGGCAACATCATCATCGTTGTCATTGTCTGATATATCCAGAAGCTGCGCGCGCGCGCGCGCGCACACACACACACACACACACACACAGAAGTAAAAAACAATTATTTCTTCAAAACAAAGAAACAACTCACAAAGAACTGAAGTATGAGCTAGTGAAGTAAAATTAATACGAAAATGTAAATAGTTGAAGTAAAATAAGTAATTTGGAATTTTAAGTTTTATTAAAAATAATTATTCCAATCAATTTAGAATTGGTGCTGTCTTGTAAACAATAATTATGTTTACTTAAAGTGGATATTATTTTATTACAATATTAATAAACTTACATTTGATTTAACAAAAAATATAATACTATTTTTGGAGATTATTTGCTAAGATTTAAAATTTTAATAATGATTCAAAGTTTATATTCCTGTCAGATAACCGAGAAATTTACAAGAATTTTACAATTGTTTTTTAATGTCTTTTGTTTTGATGTTATAGACTGTTATCATTGTGTGTTACATATAAGAGGCATAACAGTCTGTCAGTGTATCTTCTTAAAAAGGGAATATTCTGAATTCACATTTCAAATTTTTTATATTTAATTTTTAAATATAATAGTTAATAAATGGATGATTTATTATTTTTCAGTATTGTAATTAGTTATCTTATGCAATCAATGTCTCACTCCTCTATTAAAAAATATACTGCGCAACAATTATACTTAACACAATGAACAAGCAAATTCATATGACCCAGCTTGTGGTTTACAGAGCCTCCAGGTGGTCTAGTGGCTAACGCGGGTGATTGATGCGCTCGTGGCCCTGGGTTCAATTCCCGTCGGAGGCTCCGTACGGCGTGCACTCAGTGTCGTGAGGCAGAACTGAGTAGGCGCTGAGATAACAGCGCCGCCTCCTGGCTGTGAATACCGCAACTAGCAGGTGGTGGCGCGTAGTACTAGCCATACACCATCACACTAACACAAAAGCCGCGCAGTACGCCTGGGTCCTTAACGGACTGTTGAGCGAGGTTTCTTTTTAGGTTTGTGGTTTACACAATACAGTTAGGTTGGGTATAAACACAGAATTGTATTCATTAATATTATTTTTAACACTGCATAATAAATATTATAACCGCCAAATTTCAGATCAGTTTTGATAACAAGAAGTATGTAAAAATTGCTAAATAATACTATATTTGAATAAATGAATAATGTGAAGAGAAAAAAAATATAAAATGTAATTAAGAAAGTAATTAAATGTAATTAAAAAATTGGCAAATGTAATACCTAACAATTTCAGAGGAGGAATAGTAAATTCATGAATTATAACTAAAAGAATGATCAATTGATAAATTTGTAAGAAATTAAGGAAAGTTAAAGATTTATATCAATCTGAGATTTATTATAATCATATTTATAACACATAAGATGGCTAAAATTTTGGACAAGAACAGGAAGCAGATATTGAGCCTATATTTCCAAAATGACAGAAATATAGCAATTTTGACAAAAAACTTTATAAAGATGGACTATTGTATGTCAAATTAAGCAGAAGGAGTTAAAGAAACCGATTATGTATTTAATAGTTCATGAAAGTAATCAATAACCAAAATATATTCTGAATATAATGTACTTTAAATCACATGCATAGGAAGTGAATAATAATTGAAACAATACTTTTCTAATATTAACTTGGCAAGATATTTCAGAAGACGAAGGAAGTATAACAGTTCTTATTTAACATTGAGAGTGAACAGTTGAATTAAGTTTGCGCTAATAACATGGATAGCAAATACGTTAATGGCGTATAACGGTTGAGCCTAACTTACATTAAAACAATCGAGAGTTACGGAAAAATTGAACTTAAACGTAACTTCAGTGAATACCACAACCACAAACGGTGAAAACAATTAAAACTGAACGGAATACCAGTGAAATAAACTGATAAAACTATAAAACACGAATTATACATAACCAAATGAACTTTACACTTTTCGACATACACGCAACAGAAGTGAACACACCTAATACAAAACATTTAAAGTCAGTGAACACAGAACACTTAACCAGGACACCTCTCACAACACAATAGACATTATTCAATATCGCAGAACCAAGGAAGCAGTTGAGAAGGCATTTTTATTAGCAGAAAATTCAGCGTCACCATTCCAGTTTTACTGCAAATACGAAGTGGCGGCCATTTTGAGAAATCCCATCATGCAACACAACCTCCACTGATTGAATTCGTCGTTCGCTGTTGGTAAAACGATTCAACTTTATAAAAATTATATATCATTAATTCATTTTGTAATTATTAATTATTAAGATTTATTTTGTGAATGTTATACTTTCTATACTTGCCCCTTCTCTGACTATTATAACCGTTCAAAGAACCGTTCAAAAATATTTCTATATAATAACCTGTATTAACAATCGATTACCCCTGTGAAAGAGTTGAGTGTTCTATATGTGATAATCGATTTTAAATCGATATTATTAAAATTGTCAATAAAATATATTAATTCCATGCTTTGATTTAATTTTTATTTTAGAAATTTTATAAATAGAGTTAATTCACAACAGGATCTAAGAAAAAGGCGACATTACTCAAGTGGGAGTAATATACTTGAGAAAGAAGAAAGATAGCCGATCAATTAGCGAAATGAGACAATCCTATTAACTCTAAATTTATTTACAGTGGAAAAGAAGCGAATTTATTGACATAATTAACACAGATTAAAACAAAATTTTCACACGACACTATTACAAGGATTATTATTTAAATTATTGAACATAAAAACAGACATTAAAATTTTTTTTTTGAAAATTTTTAAAAATAAAACAAAATTTTTTTGTTTTGTACACGAACGAAACATTTTTTTTTTGTAACCGCAAGTTATCGTTATAAATTGGCATCCAACTGAAGGGCTTCAATTAGCGATTGGAAGACTACAGTAACTTGCCCAATTACTAATTAAGCTTGGCAGCGGTTATACAGTCAAAGAAGGAAACAACATGCAGCGTCGTGCAACTTCTAAGAAAAGGGCGGCAGAGGCCGAGAAAGAAATCGATATGGAGGACAAGGAGGCAACACCCGTGGAGGATGTAGAAACGTTATTACCCCCAGCGGAACCAAAACAACCTGAAATACCAACACAACTAGGGGAGATCAATCTCCAGGAAAAGGAAGTAAGGAAATCCGAGACCAATGGAGATACTAAGATGGATAGAATGATGGAAATGCTCCTACAAATGAGTCAAGATTTGAAGGACATAAAATCCACCAAAGAAGGATTAAGGAAGGACATGGAAGAAAACAGCAAGAAGATGGAGAAGAAAATGGATTCTACAAAAGAAGAAAATAATAAGGAAAGGAAGGAAGACAAACAGTCCTTGAAGGAAGATTTGAATGAAATAAATAAGAACATAGAATCCAAGATGGAAGAAAATAGTAAGAAGATGGAAGAGAAAATGGAAGAAAACAGTAAGAAGATGGAAGAAATGGGAAAAAGGTTAAGAGAATTGAAGGAAGACAACCAGTTGTTAAAGGAAGAATTCAAAACAACCAAGGAAGAATTGGCTAATAAAATTGAGGATACAAATAAGAGGATTGAAGAAAATAACAAGAAAATGGAAGAGAAGATGGGGAGAAGTTGGAAGAATTGAAAGAGGATAACCAACTACTTAGAGAAGAATTAAGGGAAGTCAACCAGGAGAACATGGACAAGGTAGACGAGAGAATAGAGTTGGCAAAGGAAGAGTTGAGTAGGAAAATCAATGACAATAAGAGATCCATAAATAAAAAATTGGAACAAGAGACAATAATAATAAACCACCAAATCAGGGAAGTTGACGAAAGATGTCGCCAAACTGAGAGTGAAGTACAGGAAGTCAGGGAAGTAGTAAATACCGAAATTACCCAGATCAAAGAACACCATAAGACAAAGTTGGAAGAAAACCGAAAGGAAACACAGGAGGAAATAAGTAAGGTGCGTAACCAAGTCACAGAAAGGTGCGACGGTATGGAAGCGGTGATGACGAATATCACCGGGCAAGTGCGGCAGAGCCAGGAAGAGATGGAGGTAATCCGAAACCGACCGACTAACTTCACTCATTTCCCCATGAATGAGAATAGGGAATGGCTAAACTTTCGCCAATACAAAAGGAAACCCATGGAGTTCTTGGCCCGGATAGAAGAGTATATCGCCAAACACAGGGGCAACAGATGGGTCAACAACCGGGAGTTATTACATGAATCATTTCGGGAAATGACAGATCACTGGTGGATGGCCAACCGTAGTGATATCAAGGATTATCCGCAGTTCAAGAACTTATTTAAAGCGAAATACTGGTCTGAGACTACCCAAAATTTAATACGTGACTACTGTCACGGCCGTTACAAACAACAGGTGGGTAGCTCAATGACTGCATACTTCCTCGGCAAAGTATGTATGGCTAAACATTTGGAACCAGCCATACCAGAAGAATGCCTCATTAATAAATTATCATATCACTATGGTGAAGAGGTAATTCGAGCAAGGAGAGGCAGCCAAATAAAGACCATACAGGCCATGACTAAAATTCTCGAAAATTATGAGAACGAGGAGTATTACCGACAAAGCCAGAGGAGGAATTATCGGCCAGAACCCAGGAACCACCCGTATACCAACAACGGTACCAACAACAACAACAATGGCTACCAGGGAAACCGCGCCAATCCACCAAATAATAACAGCAACAATGATAATAATAATAATAACACAAACAACGTTCAAAATCACCAAAATAATAATAGAACGAATAATGTTTATCAGGGTAATAGAAACCAATATTACCCAAACCCCAACGTTAATAGTCAGAGAAACCCCAACTATAATAACACTGAACGTTATTATAATAATAATCGTGGGTATCAACCAAATAATAACAATAGTAATAATAGGTTTTCCAGACCGAGGGTGAACTTCATACGAGCTGAAGACGGTCGCCAACGAAGGTACTACCATCAGCGATGCAACAGCTACCATGAATATGAGGATCGGCGGAGGAGCCGAGAACGTGACGATCCAAGGTATAGTCAGACGAGGCTGAGTACCAGTCTAGACAATACGGAACGGCAAACAAACCGCGAACAACCGTTGGATCATCGCGCAGAGCAGCAGGGACCCACTCAAGGTCTCCCGACTGATGCATCAATCAGTGCGACACATACTAATGATGATAACGAACATTTAAACGGGAGGAGGCAGTAATAAATCACCTAGACCCTTTACTGCTCCTATCTCCTGGGTATATAAACGAGTTGCAAAGAGCAACTGATACAAATAGTATTACAATAATAGGTTGCAATTATTTAAAAAAACCTTCGACCGAGCTATTGGAGGAGGACGATACTAGCCCCAACAATAATATAAATAACGAAATAATACATATCAATGCGGAGGTAGAAGGAGTCCCCGCAAAATTAATGATCGACACTGGTTCAAATGTCTCTATAATTAGTACGACAGAGTTGGAGAGAATACAAAGGGAATGCGGAAGAGTATTACCGACACTGCCGTTAAATAATATTGTTTTACTAGGTGCCACCGGCCGCCAAAACAAGACGATAAGAAGACAAGTTTCAGCCAACGTGATTAGCTGTGGTATAGCGATTGACATGGAATTCTTAGTGGCAACCGGGCTGCCGTTTAACATATTAGTGGGGTGCGATGTGCTCAGATGGAACTCCGCCATAATCGATTTATGCACGGAGAAAATATCACTTTTTACAAACGGACAAACATGGACAGCTGACTTGGTCGGTAGCGATACAGTAATTCCCAGCGATATCCACCAACAAATCCGTAAAATAAATTATATAAACAATACTCCTATGATTGAGCAGATAATAGACGATAACTCTAATGAGGATTTATGGTCCCAAAAGATCCAGGAAATCGGGGCGGTATTACAAAGGAAAGGTTGCAAATACACCAAGCGGATAAATTAATAAAAATTTATGAACGATAGCGTTCAGTATTTTCTGACGAATCCGGTAAAGTCAAAAACTACCAGTGTACTCTACAATTTCGAGATACAGTGGACTTTAACCGGAAGTCATACCCCATCGCGCAATCACGAAAGGAAGCTGTAAGAGCTGAAATAAGTAAAATGATTAACCGTGACATAATAGAGAGTAGCCAATCCCCATACACCAGTCCTATCGTGGCTATTCCTAAGAAAAACGGACAAGTCCGTCTTTGCCTAGATGCGCGAGAAATAAATAAGATGATCGTTAATGACAGGACATCGCCCGGTGAGATAGAAGAGATCTTAAAACGTTTCCACGGTACCAAGTACTTTAGTACCTGGGACACGGTGTGCGGCTACTGGCAGGTGGAATTGCACCCACAGAGTCGCCAGTATCTGGCATTCATATTCGAAGGGCGTAATTACCAGTTTAAGAGATTGCCCTTCGGACTCGTGAATTCGGTCGCCGTCTATGTGCACTGCATGGACCAGATACTTGGCCAAGAAGCACTACAATTCACCACCATGTATGTAGATGATTTGCTTGTTACCTCAGAAACATGGGAGGAACACTGCTACCGTGTGGAACATGTACTGAAGAAATTGGCTGCAAATAACATCACGCTCAAACTGGAAAAGTCTCAATTCATTGCCAAGGAAATTCAGTTCTTGGGCTTTAAATTAAATGACCAAGGAATCTCACCGTCGGCCGAAAAGGTAGAAGCGATTCAGAAATTTCCAATACCAAGGAATAGAAGGCAATTACAGTCGTTCCTGGGACTCTGTAATTACTATCGCAAGTTCCAGGAAAGGTATTCTGAATTGACCACCAGATTTCAACCGCAACTGTCATCTAAAAATAAATGGACCTGGGGTAAAGAGCAGAACGAGACCTTACAACTGATTAAAGAAAAATTTCTTGAACCAATAATACTTCGCCACCAAGATTTAAAAAAAAAAACCTTTCTTCCTAAATTGGGATGCTAGCGACATTAGCCTCAGCACAACGCTATATCAAGAGGATGAGGAGGGCGAACATCTCATGATTTGCTTCGCAAGCAGAGCTTTAAACCAGTGCGAAAAGAACTACCACGTCACTGAGAAAGAACTGTTAAGTGTAGTATTCGCGTGTGGCAAATTCCGCACCTACATCCTAGGTTACCCTGTTACCGTCCGGACAGGCCATAAATCCATATCGTTCCTGAGAAGGTGCAAATTGAGTCACGGAAGGTTGACCCGGTGAATACTTGTACTTCAAGAATACAATCTTAAGTGGGAGTACATCCCAGGAAAGAATAATGTCGTTGCGGATGTATTATCACGTATTGACGTAGAAAAGCAAACATTCGAGGGAGAGAAAGAAAGTGTACTCAAGATATACCACATTCTTAGCACCAGAGCCGATCTAGCCACATTGTTAACAAATCTGAGCACCCACCAACAAGCAGACCTGAAATTAAGAAATATTAAGACTCGATTAGAAACATGGGATGAAACTATCGCCCGAAATTATCAGCTTAATAACGATATTCTGTTCGTTACACCATCTTTACGGAAGGAGACATGGAAGGTAATCATTCCAACCCATATCGAAAAGGAGATAATAATTATCATATTCGATATGGGCATATGGGCTCCTTAAATGTGATAAAAGCCCTGGAGGAGAGCTGCCACATGAAAGACATCAATTGGAAGGTCCGGATGTATATCAGAGGTTGCCACATTTGCCAACTCGTTAAATCTAATAATGAGAAAAAGGAAGGCCAAATGATTCCTATAACATCACAGGCAAAGTTGGAAAAAGTATTCTTGGACATCTGCGGACCATTTCCCCGCAGTGGCAGTCGTCACAGATATAAGTATCTGATAATTGTGATGGACCATTTCACTAAGTTCGTTAAGCTATACCTAGCAAATCGGGCAACTACTAATAAAATTCTCGGAATATTAACTGACCAGTACTTCCCAAACGTTGGAAAACCAGTTTCGATCATTACAGATCACGGAACCCAGTTTAAGGGGAAAAAATGGCGGGATACCCTACTATCTATGGGTGTTCATACTTACAAAACCTCGGTCTACCACCCGAGCAGCAATCCGGCAGAGAGAGTATTACGAGAAGTGGGGCGGATATGAAGAACATATTGCCACAATCAACAGAGGAGGTGGCAAGACTATCTAGAGGCCACAGAAGAATTCCTCAACTTGGCATACCACCCAGCCATAGGAATTACCCCATACTCCGCCATGTACGAGGAACAATCCCCACGAGAGATCGAAGAAATTCTAGAGTTCCCAAGAGATAATATTTATACTTTTGACAAAATAAAATTTTACAACAAGGTGGCCGAAGACCAGGAGAAACGGCGAAACAAATATCAAAAGAGTAATGGTAAAATAATAATCTATACAAGTGGAGAAAAGGTATTATTGAAAAATTGGGAATTACCCAGCTCACTGGAAGGAATAACAAAGAAGTTGTTACTACTATACACTGGACCCTATATAGTCTCCATGGACAAAAACAATAATACTTATGAGATAAAGGAGATGGGTTCTGGTAGGATCAAAGGTGTATATAACCAGGCTTCCATGAAAAAATATCATGAGGAGTAAAAAAAAAAAAACAACTAAATTCTAAAATAAAGTAAGATCACCTTACTACAAGATATTTATAAAACCATTATAAAAACAAAAAAGAGAATTTTGAAAAAAAAATTCAAAAAATAAGTAAGAACACCTTACTGACAAAATATTTATGAAAAAACTATTGTGGAATATAAAGAAAAGGAATTTAGAACAAACAACTACATTCTAAAATAAAGTAAGATCACCTTACTACAAGATATTTATGAAACCATTATAAAAACAAAAAGGAGAATTTTGAATAAAATCAACTAAATTCAAAAAATGAAGTAAGTTCACCTTACAAACAAGTATTTAAGAAAATCATTTTGAGATATAAAATAGAAGGAGAATTTTGAATTTAAAAACAAAAAATTCTAAAAATATTGTAAGAACAACTTACTAACCAACTATTTATGAAAAAACTATTGTGGAATAAAAAGAAAAGAATTTTGTTAAAATCAACAAAATTCTAAAATATATTGTAATGTCAAATTACAAACAAAGTATTTATGGAAAATATTTATGATAAATAAAAGACAAGAATTTAGAATAAAACAAATCAATTCTTAAATATATAGTAATGTCAAATTACAACCAATGATTTATAAAAACATTCTATGAAATTAAAGAAAAGGAAATAAAAACCAGTAATACGATTAAATGAATAAACTTGTGTTGAAATAAAAATAATAACACTTTGAAGTAATACAAAGAAAAACAATTACCACATTAATATGATAATTAAAGAATTCATTTGAATAAAAAAATCAGAGAGAAGTAATTTGTGAAAAAGAACAAAATATATAAATGTAAATAAATAAATTACTACTGAGTATGATCATGAAATAAATGTCGAGTGTAATAAAGACAATTAGAAGAAAGTGCTAGAACATGGAACTAGTGGAATAAATAAAAACTAAGAAACAAACAAAAAATATCATAAAATATATGCTACCAATAAACAGAAGCAGATTGCAATAAAAACCAGAGAAGAATAAAGAATTAATAACAAAAACTTTATATTTGATAAACAATGATAATTATATTAATAAAAGAGCTTCCCACCATAATAAGAATTGAGATAACAATAAAGCTAACAAATCAGAAGAATAACTGAGATAGGAATATTAACAGATCTGAGCAATATACGAAGTGAAGTATCCAAAGATATTTTTTTAATAGTCATAAAGTGGACTATACTTAAATAATTTTTTTAATAACTGTCTGTAGATAAATCCAGCAGTATTAATACGTTTTTGAGCAGAGATGATTTGCCTCTGTACTCAAATAGAAGTGAAGTATTGGCCAGCAGAGTATGTAGCCTACAGTGCCTCTCTGAACTGCCCCAGCTCACGTGTTAGGGAATGATAGGGAATAAATATCCCAGGGATAAAACACCAAGTTAAGAAAAATGAAAATAAAATAATAAATATGAAACTCAGATGACTATTACTATCAAGGAAGATCAATTAAGAATGAAATATATGTAAGCTCGAATATGAAAAAGAAAAATTTAGAAATGGAAGGAAGTCAAGAATAATAAAAAATATAATAATTATCATAAGCAATTATTTCAGACAAACCAAGTATAGTCTGAACTAACCACTTCTGGAGGAGGGCAATCTGTAGCATGACAGATAATCCACTAAGTAATAATTCCATTATGATCATAAATAAATTTAAATTACATTAACTCAAAACCAAATACACTGTACTCACCGTCTATGGCTTTTTTCCGTGATGTTTTTTCCAGTTTACATGTTTCAAGGCCTCATCATCAGAGCTTATAAAATCAATCTATGTCATAAAAAATATGGTGAGTACAGTGTATTTGGTTAACAAACACGTGGCTTGGGACTACAATAGGATTTATTCCGTTTAATTCAAAATTAACTCAAAAGAAAATTCAAAGGAAAATAATTAAATATCGAAGGAAAATACCACCATAAAGGAAAAAGTAAAATTAAATCATAAAAATGAACAAAAAAGTATCAAGAAAATTAAATCCGAAGAAACTAAAATAAAATCAGGACGATACCCAGGTAGGATAGGAGCAGGTAATAAAGAAGATACCCCGAACCAACCAACGGACATAATAAAACCAACTTACCTTGGAAAACCCAAGAAGGAAGAAGTGAAGAAAAGAAGATGTAGGATGGGAGAACTACGAGGAATACCCATGAAAAACCTATTACTAATAACAACAAACCCCGAACCAAATTTTAATGTCACCCAAGAAAGTATAACACCCCAAAACCTCATAGAAATGTAAAATAATTATAAACAAAAGTGTTTAGTAATGTAAATAGAAGTGCACCAACTAAAGTTATTATGTAATAAAATAAACAAATCTTCACAGTCCATTATAACTAAAAGTTTGGTCATAGAATATTGTAAAACTCAAATATAAATCAGACCCAACAGTGTAAGTGAACCAGTGCAAGTGATTTAAATATAACTTCAAGTAAAGGTGTAACTGTTACTTTAACTATGTACTATTAAATAACTTTAATGTTTTATATAAATACAGAGATGACATGTCATGAAATATTATTATGAAAATATTTCTAAGGTTTCATAGAAGAGGTCACCACCTGTTATCAAAAAACATTCTTTGAAATGTAAATGATAAAGAGAGCAGGTGGGGAATAATTACTGTGACAGGGGATTAAAATGTAATACACCATATAAACAGAAAGGACTGCAATCAAATTAAGTTTAAGAAAAAATAAAAATTAAATGGCTAATTATGTTTGTGTTTAAAGCCTATGAACTCCACATTTCAAGGTGGTATATAGAATAAGAATTATAATTGATATAAGAATGTTTATTATGTATAAGGGTGTTCATACAGACTAAAATGTCTCTGTATGTATACCATACTAGTTTATAAAATGTTTATGTATTTCTAAAAAATAGTTAAAACTAAAATGTCTAACTTTAAAGACTAGTAATTAATTTTCAATATTGTTTTTGTATTATGAGCATGAATACAATGCTACATGTTCCAATAGTTATATAAGGAGATTTTATTTAATATTGTGTTAACTTTAGAAAGTCAGAAGGGGTATAGAAATAGTATTATTTAAAAAACAGTATATGTAAAACCATAGAATCTAGGCCAAATAGGAAATTCCAATAACATTATAATTGAGTAAGGAAGTTCAATAAACCAAGTAAACTAATGAGATTTATATAAGGTGAATCAATCACCAACTACTATAACTGAAACTATACTTTAAAAGAATAATATAAAAAGATGTATAAAATTATTAAAAAATTGGCAAATGTAATACCTAACAATTTCAGAGGAGGAATAGTAAATTCATGAATTATAACTAAAAGAATGATCAATTGATAAATTTGTAAGAATTAAGGAAAGGTAAAGATTTATATCAATCTGAGATTTATTATAATCATATTTATAACACATAAGATGGCTAAAATTTTGGCTACATTTTTTTTATTATGCTTAAAGTAAATGGTTAATTATTATATAAAGGCAACCCAGCGTTTTGCTCACACACACGCTTTTAAACTTTTACTCTCTTTAATTTAGAAAAAGCGCTTTTGATAAGATTTTCATGATGATTATTTTATATTATACTGTTACTTTGCTGTGGATATCCCTGCAGACCACATGTTGCACTTATTTCATTTTTTGCTCACTCACTGGTTCGTTGAAATTATGTTGTCACTAAATTTTGATCACTAAAGATTAATTGTCGTCTCACAGTTTTGGATCACTTTCTTCTAATATAAAACACATTTTTGATATTTTATAAATTTTCGGCTCGCGAGCCTGTACACTGAACCCCGGCCGGTTCCAAAGTTATATGAAGACAGACGCCAAACTATGTTATTCAAGATGGCCGAACGTCCCCCTTCCATGTGGCTAGTTGCTCATGATAGGCTGAGCAGGCGTCACGTGATATCTTCTTGAGTGCGAGTTTATTAACATAATCTTACGATCTCAGGCTCGCAAAAAGTTCGTGCCAATTCATCTGTTCGCGCGGGCAGACGCGCACACTTTCACATTCCTCAGCACCTGGAAATGTCGCATGTTGAGGGATGGACAGAACAAACGTGCAACTGGGTGTTCCACAAGTGAACGCTGATTGTTAAAACCGAGGCCCCGTGTGGGTAACCCACCTTTTTACCATTGAATTTAATAAATAAGATTTGTTTTACAGAATATAACCATATGTTAGTGTAGTTATTTCGTCGTTACCATTTCCTAGTGTTATGTGCTGAAAAACTCTTCTAACATTTCCGTGGAATTTTCTGAATTGGGGGAAGTCAGATTGCAAAATTATGCAGTTTTAATTAAGGAAGAGTGTAATGGTTTCGATGTATAACCTAAAACATCGTGGCGGCCCTGAACTTCCGCCCTGAACACTCTTGGTGTTTAAGAAGGTAAGTAGCGAGAAGGAAGCTCGCAAGGTAAGGTTCTGGCAGTTTTTATTTTTATTTTTATTTATAAATTTGGATGTAACTTCACACTGCCAAAAAAAAGGACAAGTAAAAACAATACTTGATTCATTCATTCAATTATTGGTGTACTTACAATGTATTCATATTACATGTTGATAACAATCAGCAACCTACCCATTGTTCACAAAGAACAAAAGTGTAGAAGACAACATTCAAGTAGTTTCACTGGTATAGGAAATTCAATGTTATTGTATAAACTAACAACTGAAATTGAATCACCAACCCCAATCAACTAGCAGTCAACTTGTTGGATGACAGCACCAATGCAAGACATCTCAGGTGTCTCCATGTTTTAACCTTTTCGCTGCCAACACGTGTGAGCGGTTATGCTTTGCCCGTGTACCATATTTTCAGCAGCAGTATGTGTACATATGCGTGGAGCACTCTACCATTTACAAAATGGGCCGCAATAACAATTATACATGTCATTTACTGCAAAGATTACACAATATCAAAACACTCAACTATCAATTAGCAAATATAGATACAAAATAAACTCGCCACAACAATTACATTTATCGCTAATGGCAAAGATTACATAACCTGAGCAACACTCAACTGTCAATTGCAGATGTAACTAAAGGAACATGCCACAACAACAAATATACGTATCACTTAATGGCAGCATTAACAAAAACTCATCTGTGAATTATCTCAACTTCTAAATGACACCAAACACACTGAATGAACTGTTTTTGTTTCAACAGCTGACTCAGAACTAAAGACAATTCGTTGACCTTGTACGCACAATGCTTGTTCCGTGTGTCACAGCCATAGGCGTACTAAACTGTTCTGAACACTTTACCAATTTAAAACGACGTGCGACTTACCACATCCAGAGCATCATATTGACATAAAAATGTTGTGTGTATACACACCCAGAGCACCGGAAAGGCTAAGACTGAATCTAATTTTCAACTATAAATGTTCAACTTCAAAAATATTTTGTTAATAAAGTGGCCGCCTTCAATGGAAGACTGATCTACCATGAATCTCACTTGTCTCACCTAATTGTAAATGGAAGACTGATTGTACATAAAAAAAAAATTTACCTCTTGTGTATTCATTTCTTTTTCCACTTCTTCTAAAAGAATTTCGTCCTTTATAATTGTAGTGATGTCTTCCAAATGCTGTAACAAAATAAATATAAATAAAATAAATAAAAATAAAATATCTACCCTAAAATAAAAAATAAATTATTATTTTTCCCAATGAAATACAGCTGTTTTAAAAAACTGTAAACATTTACTGCAACTGTTTAAATTGGTCACACACACACACACACACACACACACACACACACACACACACACACACACACACACACACACACACACACACACACACATTTCAAACACTTTTTGCTACAGTCTACTTCTTGATGCATATATAATTTACTTAATATTTATAATTTCTTTACCTCAAGATGTTATAGCCTATTTATAAATATACAAACACAAAACTAAACAAACTAATACACAAATCAATACAAAACATAACAAAATTTCGAAGTACTCAACATCAAAAACACTCAAAAAGTTAATATATTATAACGTTGCAGAAATCAGACCCTATAGGGTATCCACAAGTATTAGATAAATGATAAAAGGTAAAATTTAATGAATAATAATGAAAAAAATATAAAATGGAATTAAAAAAGAAAAAAGGAGAATTGTAAACAAGAATAATAAATAAATGAATAGACTAGACTGACAAACAAATGACTATGACCCAACCCTAGAGATTGGCCAAATAAAGACAATAAGATGAGAAAAGACAAATTAATGATAAAAGGCACAAATGAGTAAAGCAAATATAATAACTAACCATGAATAAAACAATAATAAAGTACACTAACCATAAGAAATAAGTAAGACAATTATTAGTAGATAAAGTATGTTGTTAAGAACCTTAGTATAATAAGAAAGTAAGACACAAAATATTGAAAGAATAATTATAAATGTGTGTTTAAAATATCGTTGAAACCAAGAGTGAGAGATAGGTAGGGAGTGATAACCATAAATAGTAAAAGTGATGTGATAAGTGAGGAATAATAATAACTAGGTAATCAAACAGGCAGGACTGTGGAAATTAATGAGTTCAGTCAGTGCAAATTTAAGTGTACTCAACCAAAAGGATTAAAAAACAATATTGGAATAACAATAATAATAATTCCTAATTATGCTTTTCACTGAGTAAGGAGATTGCCAATTTTGGTATTAGTTACAAAAGATCACTATGTCTTTGTAACAGTTAATGTGGGTGCAAAGAGACATAAATAACAATAGATACGTTACTTATTCAGTCAGAAAGAATTAAATTAAATTGTGTTGAAGAAACTGAACTGAGGAAAATAAGATTAATGTATGGTAAACAGTTTTGTTAGTCTAAAGAAAATTAGTTTATTTGTTTAGTGTTCATAGGAGTGTAAACCAAGAAGGCATAACTTTAAGGTAATATGTTTGTATTTTTTATGTATGTAATGATAGTATAAAGAGATGAGGAGTATGTTAATTTCAAGTAATAACATACAATATAACAATTGTAATTAATAAGAAGGAATATGGCTGAACAATAGACAGACCATTAAATTATTTCTATATTATGTTTTGTTAATAGATTTGTGTTAAATAGGTGTGAGAGAAATGGGAGTAGGAATAAACTAGCAATGATATAAACTTAACAAGCAACAGATTAATAACTATTATATAAGTAGAAAAGAAAAAATATCAGATAAGAAATAATTTTGTAAAAGTATAATAACACTAATAGATGGTAAAACAGTTTCAAAGTAATTCAAAAGCCAATACGGTAAGTGAGAATGAAAATAAGCAGAACATATGTAATTAATAAATAATGTTTAAATAGAGCAAAATAAGAAATTCTAAGATGTTACAGTTTAGGCCTATAAATGACATAGCTGTCTAACTTCAGAAAACCAATTGTAAACAATTGAATATTGTATTTGAATAATAAGACCAAGTAAATTATGTGATTACCATTAACTAACAATAATAATATGTCAGAATTGTAATAAACAGTATAAATAAGGGAAATATGTAATAACATAGTATTAGCAATTTTGTCCAAAAACATTAATACATGGCCTAGACCAGCCTTGTGAGATATCAAATTTATCTTTGAAAGAAAATAGGGACATCTATGTTAATATTTCAAGCATTGGTAATATCACCAAAACCATTATAAAATATTTATTCATTTTGAACAGAAACCCAGGATTTACAACAATAGGTTCAAATGTGTTCAACCAATGAGAGTCCAAGCGATTGCCATAACAACAAAACCTTATTATAATTTTGACCATTATGTAATGGGAGTTCCATTATTAACTATCCAGCGGTATAGATGCTATACTGATGCAGCTCTATTAAAGGCTAATAAAGAAGAAAATCAAATATAAATGAAAGTAAAATGAACACAAGAAGTCAAACATAGTTCCAGCAACTCAAGGAGGAACAATAAACAAAATTTTAAAATTAAAAAATAAAGAAAAATTGAATAAAAAGAAACAGAAGACAGAAGGAGACAGGCACCCATGTCATTGAAAAGAAACGAATGTACTATCACAACCTTGAAGAAATCCTGACGTCTCATAACCAAAACAACATGGTTTTGTTAAGTATAAAATAAATTATCAATAATTACGAACTAAACCTGATTAACTTTTTTCACAATATATAACTCTCACACTGAACTTTGAACACCAAATTCTTTCAAGGATTAATAGATCATATTTACTCACACTGTATGTAACTGTAAGATAACCTATGTCTGAAGCCTATAATTTTGACACACACTTTTAAACACCAAGAGTTTAATTTCATGTAACCCAAAGAACTCATTGGCAAATTAACTTGTCTAAATAAGAACGCTAGCCATTGTGGCGTCACACTAATACTGCCACCTTTGCTCTCCGCTGAGTGAAAATTAAATTGTTGCCGAGGCGAAACTGTATTATAATACTCTCTATTATACAAAAGTTATCAAAAATTAGTGAGTTTTGGACTCAAATAAACAAGTACGAATCATTACTAACTGTCCTTTGTTTTTATTGAAATTGTATTATATAGTTTGTGTTCTTTAGTGGAGAATAGAAGTCTTTGACAAAAATTTATGTTGGCAACATGTCGAAGAAACAAGCGAAATTCGAGTTCCTGCCAGTCTGCGAGGTAATTCGAATTCATCATCACCGTACAGGAGACAAACTAATTTGAATCTTTTAATTGTTTTCTAAAAAACAATTTGGCGCCGTTTGGGAAATAAATATATAAAATAAGGACAGGTAAGGATATCGGTACTGGTTACTCGTGCGTTCGCGACGGACGTAGTCTGCGTTAGATACGTTTAAAAGCGACGACTTGGTAAGACCTTGAGAGTACACAGAATACTTTTACAAATTGGACGGACACGTCCAGTTACAAATTGACGCATTCAATGTGTGGCTAAATAACATGGGCGACAAGAGGTAACATTACAATATACACAACAATCACACACAATAATACAAGTATAAAATACCAAAAACCAACAGGAAAGCATAACAACAACAAGGCTGAGGATGGGAACAATAGGATTCCTGAAACATGTGCCAAATGCAGGAAAATACATCTTGAGGTAAAGAAATTAAAAATGTTCAATAAATTTCTGTAGGTACGGTAGAGAAATTTTGGTCAGATGTCCGAGTCTGAACAGTGCTATGTAGAAGTATGGAGTTAACAACTGTGAATCTACTTGCTGTAATGGGACTCCTATAGGGCAGTTTCAGAATTATGGAGTCAATTTATTTAATGTATATTATATAATCAATGAGAGTAAAGGACATAATATTAGACCAAAGGAAGTTCATTAACAAAGATATGTGTACATTTGGCTGTTATAGGAAGCATGACGGTATATTTATATGGTACCTTGATGGTATGCACACATCCTCTAAACTCGATTAAAAAAAAACATTCAAAGCCAGTCACAACAAGGTTCTGCATAGCCTTAACTTGGAAACAATCCGTAACAGGGACGTGTTAAAATATGAGTTAAACTGTTAACATAGAAAAAGCACTGATTTACTGACATTCTTGATACACCATCATCATCTTCACAACATGGTATAGGCAAGGTGCTGCCTGTTCCATCTTAAAAATCCTCCAGCCATCTCTTCCTGGGTCTACCCACACACTTGTGTCCTATAGGTTTGAATTTCCAGACTTGTTTGGTCAGTCTGGAATCTGTCATTCTTTCTAAGTGTTCTTTCCACTGTTGTTTATAACCTTTTAATTTTTCATTCAAGTTAAAAACTTTTAACTCTTCTCTTATGGCCTTATTTCTTATAAGGTCAAGTTTAGAACACCTTTTAACTACTCTTGAGAATGCCATTTCCGAGGTCTGTATTTTACCGTCTTGTCTTTTCGTTGTTGCCCATAATTCACAAGCATAGTGTATGTTCCTTTACATAGTACAGGGACTCCCATAACTTTGTAAAACTTAATTTTGCATCTCGATCTACCTTGTTTCTAAAAATACGTTGATTTTTCTGCAGATTGGTTGGAACTTACCTAACTGGTTGTGCACTTGATACGGTGCAGTGGAGGAGGAAGTGATCCAGTGATCTGCTATATGGTCATTTGTATTTGACAAATGAAGCAGAACGGACAGTATTTCTTAGCTCGGTTCCACACTTACTACATCGTTCAATATCGTGTGAACATGAAGTTTTAATAAATTATATAGATTGGTAATTACCTTTATCTAATTCCTTCCTTGCAACTTAATTATTTACGTAACAACTATGCCGTGGTTATATTAAAAGGTAAACACCACGGCCAGTTTAATTGTATTTTCCGTGCGTTCGGTGCATTATCGCTGCATGTTGCGATGCCCGCTTTCGATATCGAGAATCAGTCAGCCGCTGCGACCTTGATTGGTGACGTCATTTGGTTGGCAGTGGCGTCTGTTCTTGACAACGAGATTTAGACAGCGTTTTAGTTTTATAAGTTCGCACAGCATCTTCATCCTCCTCTTTTTTCTCTTTCAACTGGGTGCGGAACACCTACCCAAAAGTGATTTCTCGAAAACAAGATCTAGTTACGCTCAACATTTAATGCTGTATAATCATAAGTACTCAGACTTCCACACAAACTTTAAACTGCTTCATAATTGCAAAAAAGGTGCATACATGAACGCTGTGGAGGAATATGAGGTATACAAGGCTTCTAAGTTACAAGCGGACCAACTACTTAATGATAAAGTTTCGTTTCGATCTAATCTGCTGTACAACACAGCCATCGATATCGATGTGTCCATGGGAAATGATAACGGTCATACAGGATAAAGTACAACAGTTAATCGTTGGCAACGAGACGATGCGCATCGGACTGTGCCGAGACTGTATCAGTGTAAAATTATGTGTGGTGTTTTTGTGTGTTTTAAGTAATTGATGAATTTCGGGTTTCGAGTGTGTTTGAATTTTTTGAAGTTCGGGTGAATTTGATGTTTTTATAATATTAAAAACCTGAAGATCCTCGAAACGCGTCGTTTTAGAAATTAAAACAGATAAGTCACAAGACGGGAAGTTAATACAGGTAATGCCTAATATTAATTCTAATTAGTTACTTATAATTATCTTATGTTAATGAATGGTTCAAGCATTACTAATGCAATAAAAACAAATCTTTTGAAAGTGAAATACAAAAATACAAGTTTATAATAAATATAATAAGTTTAGTAAGTTGGTATGTCATTATTTAATTGTTGGAGACATTTTGAAATATTCTTGTTGTAATTCAACCACCATGGTGCTTTAAAGAAATATCTGAATTGATGTTAAGAATTAAGGAAAACTCAAACCAAAGATGATTGTAAAAGCAATTGTTTAAAATTCAAGAAGCATAAATAAAGTCTTGTTATTGTTGATCAAGTGTTTTCTTGCAGGACCTGTCACTATGAGCTCAGCACATTTTATTTCCATCTAGGCCACGCGCCTAGTCTTAAATATTAAGTGACGCCTTACCAGAAAACAATTTTTTTTTTTGTAGATTAGAAAAGGGGTGTTAAACAAATAAAACTTCTGGGACTACACGTAAACACATAGCTATGTGTATTCACTCACGTGCGCCTCATCGTAAAGTTAGAGTCGACTTTTAACTTTACAAGGCGCATGTGAGTGAATACACATAGCTATGTGTTTATACGAATACGAATGTTGTGCAGTGGTTTTATAATTTTAAAAACTTAACGACGAGTGACTAGTGCATGATTTAATTTTATAACCTGATGATGGGACTGTGATCCTGAAACGCGTAGTTACGCAAATAATTAAGTTGCAAGGAAGGAATTAGATAAAGGTAATTACCAATCTATATAATTTATTAAATTACGCAACTTGGAGACCATGTTAACAATCATGGTACATTTTTGGAATTACTTTAAATATGGTAACTAGAACATAATTATTGTATTTTTATATTTTTGTCATACTAAACCCAACCTTAAACACCCGATACGAATATACCGTGAGTGTAGTGTATGACAATATTTGTCAGGATTTGAACCAATTCATAGCAAAATATGTGTAACATCACAAAAAACAATGTGCAGTTATTGCGATAACAGAGCCAAACCTTAATTACGTCAGAGGCGGAGAATGTGTTGACAACGACAACACGTCGCTGTCAACAAGTTAAACAATGGGATTGTGACGTCAGTACACCCCACTTCCGCAAAATCCAACAAAGAATTGTCGTCATTTCTTCTGCAGCTCTGATCAACGCCGGCCGGCAACCCGTCACCTACGGGTGAATTTTAACTTTTTAGACCACTGTAGGTGGTTAATAAACAGTATAACTCTATATACAAAATGTACTAAGGAAAGTTACAGTTCGGCTTTGTGTAGGCGTCCTCGGCCGATGAATCGTCCGTAAAAAGATCGATGTTTAGAATCGGTCCCACGACGGTGGGTTACGTAGGTTGACACAAAGGTGCCCCATCAAGCGCCGTAAAATCATACCGATTGTGCCGATGTTGGGACGATGCTAGCAGTGCGAGGAGGCCGACACGAAATGGGTGAGAACGTTCCTTGTACACTTTAAATCCTTTCATTATTTCCCAATATAAAATTTTATTGTAGAAATCAATTATTTACAAAATTATTTAAAATTTCAATATATTTAAAAGGAGCTCCACAATTCATAAAAGTTTGTACCATGAGTATGGAAGAGCGAGTGGTTGTGTGTGTGTGTGTGTAGTAATTCCTAAGTGCTGGGTTGAGCAACACTATATAAATATATATAATTATTGTATAATCATTAAACTTATAGAAGTAAATAATCAAATATTATTATTACACATTATGTTTTTGGAAGGGTTAAAGTTGGTTTTGAAAAACTGGTATGTAACAAAGTAAAGAATAAAAAGGGGTATTTCATTGGTAACAATTAAAACAGCTGTTTTGTTATTTCAAGCAATTTCCGTTTCCTAATAACTTCGCGTAACGAAATCCTGGCCCATGTCATATGTAACAAGATGGCGTCCTAGTTTTGGTAATCATAACCATAAGTGTGATCTATAATATATCGTATCTATAAATCAAAATAAACGTAAGTTCACAGGTGGCGCCCGAACAGGGACATTAGGTGGTATTATTTAAACATATTATTACCTAATGTATGCCTAGAAAGAACGGAACAAATTGCTTGAGGTAACGGACACAAAATTTTATAATTCGTAAACATAACCCCACAATTAGGTTATACAACTGTATGCATGCGTGTATTGCAAAATTGCCAACATGAGTACTAGTGACAATATTGTAGTAGAAACCAGTACCTCCGAGATAAATTTAACTGGTGAAATGGATATTCAATTAAACCCAATTAGTCAGACTGACGAGGCAAATATGCCTGTGTCTGCAGAAATAACTAAAGCTAACACATCCATTTCAACTAGTTTAAATAGTAAACCAGATGAAAGTAGTGCAATGATACAATTACTATTAAAACTAAATAAAAAACTAGATGAGCAGAAAAGCGATTCTGATATTAAATTCACACATTTGAATGACAAATTTGATAGTTTTCAAAGTAATTTCAATGAATTGAAAAATGAAATAAAATTGGGTCACGACAAACTTATTAAGAAATGTGACCAGCTTATTACAAAACTAGATAATTTAAATGTGGTAGAAAATCAAGTAGAAACCCAGAAAGTCAATAGCGGTACCCAGCAAAATGCTGTACTGAATATAAACCTATTTAAAAATAATAATTCCAATAATGAATGTAGTATAGATAATCCAAATAATACAAGTAGTAAGATTGTGGTGTTAGAAAAGGATAAACATGATAATGAAAGTATAATGAATGATGATGAAATGTTTGAATTTATGAAGTCAGAAAGAAAGTTGAAAGTATTTTAGTACAAGGAATGCAGGGGGTAGAATTTTCTTTTAATGTTGTATTAGGGGGTGAAGACAAGTCTTCATGTAATTGTTATAAGGATAAGAATGCCTTTAATTTATATTTGATAGACGATAGTTCTACAAATAAAGTTTCTTTATGTTTTTGTGTACCTAAGAAGAGGTGCAACAATTTTATGATAGGGACCCCTGCATATTTGGAGAGAGAAAGTGTATTTTGGTGTTATGGAGAGAAATGTATTAAGAGATATTGTGAGAGTAAGAGAGTAATAGAAATATTTAAAGTAAACAGAAATTACAGACAATTGTTAGAAAGGTTAGGGTTAGATGTGGTATATGAAAATGATGAATACTTACCTGATAATAACAATAAATTGGAAATAACAAGAAATGAGAATAAAGACATTAGGTACTTACCTGTGGTGGAATATTATGGGGATAATTATAGTATAAACCGATTAATGACATATGATACTGAGATAAACGGAACCCTACTTGATCGTGACTGGAAATATTTGTTTAATAACCGTTTCATAAAGGAGTACGAATATAATGTTATCTAGTAATAAAATCTATTTATTAAATAAGAATTTATATAGACCTAAGATTCGTTTGTTGTTTAATGATGGTGGATAGACTGTTGTATTGTGAAATGAACATTAAATAATAATATGAAAAGTGGTATTGAATTGGACTGCTATGAACTGAGTTTGGTATATAACAAGATAATGAGTTGGAGTGTATATTTTTCATTGTTTTATATGTATTTATCTATCCATGTATTTTTGATATGTATTATGTATTACAGGTATATTTACCCCAGTATGTATTATTATATATTGTACATATATAACATGTTTAATAATAATAATTTTAATTTTTAATTGGTAATGAAGGTAATTACTGATGAATAATAATAATGTTTAAGTAACAATATATATTTGAATTTTGAAAAGAGGTATTGTTATAAGTAGGTAAGAGAGGAATTTTATAAGAGACTTGTCAATGATTACAGTAAGTGTTTAAACAGGAATAGAGCCTGGGTATAGATAAAATGCAGGTGAGTTTAATTAAGGAAAATGGAGTTAGAAAGATAAGAATTTTTAAGAAAATACAAAGAGAATTATTAGATATTTAGGGACACAGTAGTCAGTGATTATCTGTAGAGAAGGTGTTTAAGTAGAGGTATAAACATATAATTATTGTTGATGAATTCTGTAGTGGGGGTGAGGTGATAAAGAGTAGCCAACCAATAGTGTTGTGGCAGGTATTAGCGTAGTTTTAAGGGAGTGTTTGCCGAATATTTTGGAAAGGCAAAATATTATGGATGTATATAGCCAGTTAGGGAACACCCAACCCAGTGCAAAGACGAGCGGTGCCATAGGATTTAAATGGAATTGGTAATGGAGTTTATAATTGAGATATTGGTGTCATGATAGGTAAATTTGGTGGTCAGTTAGAAGAAGGTGAGTAAGATTATAATAAAAAGTATAGTGAATATAGGAGTTATCCAGACTAAACAGTGATAGAAGGTGAAAGGTTAGGTAGTTAGGGAGGTAGAAAGTTCAGAGTATAGAGGTAGTAGGAAGTGAATAATGAAGCAATAATAATAATAATCTGAATATTAACAATGAATTTAAAATGTATTTTATTATTATAAATAAATAAATTGATGTATAATTAATGAAAGTTTAATTGAAATTGTAATTTTATAATTAAATGCAACTTAGATAGAATATGCAAAACAAGATTAAAATGAATCAAGAATATTTAATGTATTAATGTATCAGTGTTAATTATTAATGTATTATTATTATGTAAAATGTATTTATGTTATAGAAATTTTAACATGATGTTATAACATGGAAATAATGTGTAGAAAAAAAAAAAAATTTTTTTTTAACTGGCGCTGTTAATAATAACAATAAACCAAATAATTACCTGTTAATAATAATAATAATAATAATAATATTTTTTGTTTTATCATTCACTGAGAGTATTCAATAAATAAATATACCAAGTTATTAATTCTTTTATAATTTGTTTTTCTCTAGATTAGTGAGATCTATAATGTGTAATTTTCCTATTTTCAATTATATTTTATTCAATTTTTTATTATATCAATGTGTTTATGTTACAATTCTAGTAACTGTAAAAGAATGAAGATAAATATTATCGATAGGAATCGAAACCATTTTTCAACTCAGGGTTTGTAATATGAAGAAGAGATATTCTTTTTAATTCTTGAGGATTATAATTTTATAAATATATTAAGCCAACCCAGTGCTTATTGGCACAAACCAGCACTTAGCTAAGGGGAACCAGATCAGTTGAGGATGTAGTGATTTACTAAGCCACTATTTTAATGTTTATTATATATTGTTTCAGTGTTTGGTGATATGACAGCGGTCCTGAGCTGGCCAACGCGTCAGAGCAGGGGCGTTAAGAGCCTAAGTGGCCTTATGGTGTTGGGATCTCGCAGGAGAAGTCCAGTAAGGTCATCTAGGTACGGTCATCATCACCAGACCAAGGGTGAGTTGTTATTTTTTTATATAAATTTGTAAGGGGGTTGTGGCGACTTGTCCTGGCTGATCCCTTTAGGAAGTATGAAAGGGTCAATGAAAGTTTGTGTGCTTTGTCACACCATCTTTCATTGAGGGGGTTTTGTGATGGTACAATCATGGTACATTTTTGGAATTACTTTAAATATGGTAACTAGAACATAATTATTGTATTTTTCTATTTTTGTCATACTAAACCCAACCTTAAACACCCGATACGAATATACCGTGAGTGTAGTGTATGACAATATTTGTCAGGATTTGAACCAATTCATAGCAAAATATGTGTAACATCACAAAAAACAATGTGCAGTTATTGCGATAACAGAGCCAAACCTTAATTACGTCAGAGGCGGAGAATGTGTTGACGACAACACGGCGCTGTCAACAAGTTAAACAATGGGATTGTGACGTCAGTACACCCCACTTCCGCAAAATCCAACAAAGAATTGTCGTCATTTCTTCTGCAGCTCTGATCAACGCCGGCTGGCAACCCGTCACCTACAGGTGAATTTTAACTTTTTAGACCACTGTAGGTGGTTAATAAACAGTATAATATCTATATACAAAATGTACTAAGGAAAGTTACAGTTCGGCTTTGTGTAGGCGTCTTCGGCCGATGAATCGTCCGTAAAAAGATCGACATTTAGAATCGGTCCCACGACGGTGGGTTACGTAGGTTGACACAAAGGTGCCCCATCAAGCGCCGTACAATCATACCGATTGTGCCGATGTTGGGACGATGCTAGCAGTGCGAGGAGGCCGACACAAAATGGGTGAGAACGTTCCTTGTACACTTTAAATCCTTTCATTATTTCCCAATATAAAATTTTATTGTAGAAATCAATTATTTACAAAATTATTTAAAATTTCAATATATTTAAAAGGAGCTCCACAATTCATAAAAGTTTGTACCATGAGTATGGAAGAGCGAGTGGTTGTGGGTGTGTGTAGTAATTCCTAAGTGCTGGGTTGAGCAACACTATATAAATATATATAATTATTGTATAATCATTAAACTTATAGAAGTAAATAATCAAATATTATTATTACACATTATGTTTTTGGAAGGGTTAAAGTTGGTTTTGAAAAACTGGTATGTAACAAAGTAAAGAATAAAAAGGGGTATTTCATTGGTAACAATTAAAACAGCTGTTTTGTTATTTCAAGCAATTTCCGTTTCCTAATAACTTCGCGTAACGAAATCCTGGCCCATGTCATATGTAACAAGATGGCGTCCTAGTTTTGGTAATCATAACCATAAGTGTGATCTATAATATATCGTATCTATAAATCAAAATAAACGTAAGTTCACAAACAGATAAGTCACAAGACGGGAAGTTAATACAGGTAATACCTAATATTAATTCTAATTAGTTACTTATAATTATCTTATGTTAATGAATGGTTCATGCATTACTAATTGCAATAAAAACAAATCTTTTGAAAGTGAAATACAAAAATACAAGTTTATAATAAATATAATAAGTTTAGTAAGTTGGTATGTCATTATTTAATTGTTGGAGACATTTTGAAATATTCTTGTTGTAATTCAACCACCATGGTGCTTTAAAGAAATATTTGAATTGATGTTAAGAATTAAGGAAAACTCAAACCAAAGATGATTGTAAAAGCAATTGTTTAAAATTCAAGAAGCATAAATAAAGTCTTGTTATTGTTGATCAAGTGTTTTCTTGCAGAACCTGTCACTATGAGCTCAGCACATTTTATTTCCATCTAGGCCAAGCGCCTAGTCTTAAATATTAAGTGACGCCTTACCAGAAAAAATTTTTTTTTTGTAGATTAGAAAAGGGGTGTTAAACAAATAAAACTTCTGGGACTACACGTAAACACATAGCTATGTGTATTCACTCACGTGCGCCTCATCGTAAAGTTAAGAGTCGACTTTTAACTTTACAAGGCGCATGTGAGTGAATACACATAGCTATGTGTTTATGCGAATACGAATGTTGTGCAGTGGTTTTATAATTTTAAAAACTTAACGACGAGTGACTAGTGCATGATTTAATTTTATAACCTGATGATGGGACTGTGATCCTGAAACGCGTAGTTACGCAAATAATTAAGTTGCAAGGAAGGAATTAGATAAAGGTAATTACCAATCTATATAATTTACTAAATTACGCAACTTGGAGACTGTACCAAAAATGAAGTTTTACATTTGTTTTTCTATAAGGTAAGACCTAGTGATTTTCTATTTATTCATTCTACAGCAGTTTCATTTGTAACTTTAATTCCGTACATTGATGTCTGTTATAGATTCACTGCTGAAGTGTTAAAACCATGTGACAATTCTATAGGTACTTTATGCATGTGTGTGTGTATGTTTTATTGCATTATATAATGCATAACTGTGTACATTTAATGTAACATTTTTGATGGTATATTTATACTTATACACGATTGATGTCGTGTTTTATTTCACACATACTGTTTCGCACTGTGAGCGAGGAGAATGATTGTTTTCATTAGGTTACAACAATACACAAAATCTACGTGCACACATATACATCAAGGTGCTTTTATGCAAAGGCTACCCGACCCACACACATTTTATCTCTGTACGGACAGACAACATGCCCATATACACATTTCTTTTTCCTCAACACTCATTAATCATTTGTGTGAAGGTTAACCTTACTTTTGAACACTGAAAAAAACCTGCGACAACAAAGACAAGAAGGGCAGTCAAGACACAGTGTTTTACTTAAAACACACACACACACACAAACGTGCATGAACGTTAACCTTATTTATGAACGTAGAAAAAACAAGGCAAGAAGAAGAAGCCAGGAACTGGCCTGTTTATTTTCTTTCATACACACGTATACATTAAGTTAAACAATTTTATGCCTTACACGACATCGCCCTATTAAATCAAGACAAGCAGAGGACAAGATGGCCACGGACACGCTGAATACACTGTTAAGGGAACATAAATCCGTTCCCGCCATGACGTAGACATACTGGTGGTAGTGGCAATGCTAAATTTTCCCTCACACATCCTTCTTTAACAGATTTCCCTTCTAGAGGGAATTTTCTTCTCCCTTATCATATGTTGGCCACACCGACTACCGCCATTCAAACACACCAATCAAAACTGATTCTGCTACATGATGACGTGACATATATTAAACATGGCCGACCAATCACTACACTTCGCACCAGTGGTGTGGAACCCCCACATGGTGCCTGTCACATGGTACTCACACCATGGCGACGTGATATCCCTACTTCAGTCACATTCTACCCCCACCATGGTCATGTCGTACTCACACCCCTGAAGTCATAAAATTCAAATTTCCTGCCATGTGGTACTGGTACATGTTATGGCTAAATTGTATGGACTGAAAGTGCACATAAAAATGACTTCCACGCGACACCAAATGGTCTCCAACAGTTTAACCAATAAGTTTACAAATAACAACAATGCTGTTCATTATAACAATAAATGCTTGTTACTATAAACAAAATTATAACTATGTATAATACCTGATCAACAAACTGTTCATGCTCTTCTTTGATTATTTCTTCTTTTACATGCAGTTCTCCTTTTAGGACAGAATTTATAACCGAGAATACATCCTGCAAATTGAACAATTATAAAATTTACTTTGTCTTCTCAGTGATTTATAGAGTACTATATAAAGAGGTGATCAATACTAAATATGAAATATACAGAATCACCTATCAGTTTTTGCAATAAATATCCATACTTTGTACCTACATGGTGTGTGTGCACGCGTGTGCTCACACAAGAGTGTGATTTTACTTATATAATCTCACGTAGTTTATATGTATACAACACTATGATACAGTTTGTGTATTCTGTTGCTTTTTAATTACATATCTACAAACGAATGTGATCCAAATCTCTAGTGGTACATGACACGAAACAACCTAACACATTAGCTATGGGCTAAATAATGGTTATGCACATTACCTGTTCAGTCTCAGCCTCTTCTGGATCTGCTTCTTTCTTTACACTGACCGTCAAAACATCCTAAAAATAACAAGGAATTAAAAATTACTTTTATACAAATTCAATACCATTATTATAGATGATCAAGACCATAATAACATTTCATGAAGAGTATAAGAGTTAAGTGTTACTGATGTTACGAGTTAAGAGTTACTGATGGTATGATTTCTACTTACAGAAAACAAGGTATATTGAGAACACTATTGAATATAATAAAAAATTAATAGGGGGAAGAGGAGATCAGGAATAAAAATAGGTAAATATTAAAACTGGTAAAGATAACTGAGAGGAATCAGTGTCAGAACACAGGCCAAATTTAGAAACAAATTTGCTACTGTCAAATACTGGATTCTAAATTAAGAAGAAATTCCTCAAATTATATGTTTGCAGCATGCTATTATAGAAGCTGCATGTGAAACCTAGACAATAGGGAAAAGTGAAAGACACAACCACAGTAGGTTGAAAGCACAACAAGGTTCTGCATAGCCTTAACTTGGAAACAATCCATAACAGGGACGTGTTAAAATATGAGTTAAACTGTTAGCATAGAAAAAGCACTGATTTACTGACATTCTTGATGCACCATCATGATCTTCACAACATGGCATAGGCAAGGTGCTGCCTGTTCCATCTTAAAAATCCTCCAGCCATCTCTTCCTGGGTCTACCCACACACCTGTGTCCTATAGGTTTGAATTTCCAGACTTGTTTGGTCAGTCTGGAATCTGTCATTCTTTCTAAGTGTTCTTTCCACTGTTGTTTGTAATCTTTTAAGTTTTCATTCAAGTTAAAAACTTTTAACTCTTCTCTTATGGCCTTATTTCTTATAAGGTCAAGTTTAGAACACCTTTTAACTACTCTTGAGAATGCCATTTCCGAGGTCTGTATTTTACCGTCTTGTCTTTTCGTTGTTGCCTATAATTCACAAGCATAGTGTGTGTTCCTTTACATAGTACAGGGACTCCCATAACTTTGTAAAACTTATTTTGCATCTCGATCTACATTGTTTCTAAAAATATGCTGATTTTTCTGCAGATTGGTTGGAACTTACCTAACTTGTTGTGCACTTGTTACGGTGCAGTGGAGGAGGAAGTGATCCAGTGATATATGGTCATTTGTATTTGACAAATGGAGCAGAGCAGACAGTATTTCTTAGCTCAGTTCCACACTTACTACATCATTCAATATCGTGTGAACATGAAGTTTTAATAAATTATATAGAGTGGTAATTACCTTTATCTAATTCCTTCCTTGCAACTTAATTATTTGCATAACAACTGTGCCGTGGTTATATTAAAAGGTAAACACCACGGCTAGTTTAATTGTATTTTCCGTGCGTTCGGTGCATTATCCCTGCATGTTGCGATGCCCACTTTCGATATCGAGACTCAGTCGGCCGCTGCGACGTTGATTGGTGACGTCATTTGGTTGGCAGTGGCATCTGTTCCTGACAACAAGATTTAGACAGCAACGTTTTAGTTTTATAAGTTCACGCAGGGTCTTCATCCTCCTCTTTTTTCTCTTTCAACTTGGTGCGGCTTGGAATGTGATGGTGTACCGTGATATACTACTATGAGTCGATAATTCGATAAAGAGCTTCAGGTGAGCCAGTATTGAGGGTTTATATTTAATATTAATCTAATTGGGGTTTGTGTGTGTGAAATGTAATGATAGTGTGTGTGTGTGTGTGTGTGTGTGTGGCTCAGGCTGTCCATGTTCGTGCCGGTAAAAATACAAGCACGTGGTAAAATTATTTTGCAGTAAAGTTAAAGAAATAATGTTAGAGTCAGAGTAAGCTTAAAATAAAAGAATTAAATGAAGTATGAATTTATAATTGTGGTTCCATGAAGTCTGGTTATTAATTGAAATAGTTATAAATGTAATAGTAGAGACCACGTGCTCGTCAGTCATTCATAATGTGAAGTTAAACATACAAGGTAACCCATAAAAATTGTTTAAGCTTAAAGTGTAATGATTTCGGTGTGACAAGGTGAAATTTAAAACTCAAATTAAAAGCCTGAAGGGTGATTTTGACTGGAGTTAATGACCGGCATTTGCGGTATTGAAATTATAGTGGTGTGTGTGATTTGAGTGTATTGACGAAGGAATGTAGGTGTGGTATGTGCATTTCTCTGAATCAAATATACAAGTAAAATTTTTCACAGGTTTCCCGGCTTTAGTCGGGAGGAAAGGGGTCGACGAGATGGGCACTCAACATCTTCGCCCATCCGCAGAGCCTGTGTAAGAAGCCCCAATGCCGTCACGCCATGTGACAATCATTCTTCGCACCCAACTGGAAATGCAGAAATATTCTTAATGCAATCTGAAAGATCAGGTGGGAATTTTCCTTTTATTTTATAAACTTCACACACGAAATACTCCGCAGGTTATCGGGTAACACACATGCAGAAACTTAGTTCTAGAAATTAGACTAATGCTTCAGAGTTAACATTACTGAACATGTTTTGTGAAGACATGCTAAAGTGTGGACAGTGATGACTGTGTTATGAATAACTTATAAGTATTCGTGTATTGATTTTGCATAATGTCAAGGGTTACCATTGTATAATATAAATATTTAATTCTATTTTCTGCAAAAAGAAAGCCAATTTTAAAATTCATTTAATAACAAAATCCAGACCTTAAGAAAATGTAATACCCGGAGAGTACTTGCATCACCCTGTCATATGTCTTGTTGTAACAGTACAATTCTGGCCCTACTGTATTTTGGGGAATAATCGATATAAATTGTATTTTTATTTCCAAGCCACACATAAGAAACTAGTAAAGTTTTACAAAGGTTTGCAACTGCGCAATATCGAGTGGACAGGATTGGCGTCAAGGTCGAGCGTATACGTCCAGAACAACATTTTATTAGCCGAATGTGTCAACAGGCTGCACCCATGTATACGTCATACGAAGGTATGCAATGTATGCTCTTGTAAGCCACCAAGGAGTGGTAGTCTACACAAAGGAACGGATGACGCAGTTCCTCCCCACCTCAGTTCTGCAGCGTTGCAAATCGTCCGCAGTCCAAAATTAGCAGCATTGCCGGTCGGTTGTGTATAAAATTTCTTTAAAACTATCTCTCTGACGTCCGCTCGTACAACAAAAAAGTGCAGTATATATATATATATATATATAATGTATCAGTGCAAAGAAAAAACGTAAATCACAAAGTTTGGGTAAAAGTTTTAAAACCTATTAGTGCGTTTTCAGCGATGGGACGTCTGCAGGACTATTGGACAATAATTTCAGCTAAGTAACAATGTGGGGTACCCAAAAGTTTAGATAAGGGCAATACAAAATTTTCAGTCATTTAACAATAATAAAATGAGCTCAATTTGGGAAATATTCAAAGAAAAATTGTACTAGGTATGCGAGCGTGAGTGAATGAGAGAATGTCCAACTAAATAACAAGTGCTGGGTTGTGAAATACTTTCTAATTATGATATCATAAAGTATAATTGAATATGTTATTTTGGAGGGCTATTGAAATGTTAAAGGGGATTTTTAAACTTGTATAGTAGAATGCGTCTTATGATGCAACGCCAAATGGCATATAGTAGCGTGCTTGTTTTCGCATGGTAGAGTCTCATTCATGTACGTAATATGTTATTAAAAGGTAATGTCATTTGGTAAACATTTCAAGCAAGAGTAAATTATTTCAGATAACATATTCCGCTATCTTCTGGCTCGCTTAACCGAATTATGCCCTTAAAGGTAAGTAAATCTCATATTGCTTGTATTATCACAAGATGGCGCCTGAACAAAAGTGTTGGTGAATATTATTGATATTCCATATTATTATGGCAGCAAATAAATTAATATAACATTGGCGCCTCGCGAACAGGGACTCTACATAAAATTTTTATGTGGAGTAAGTCTACTAGAAGGAGTGGAAAAGTTATCTGAGGTAATACATATAACTTGAAGATACGTAAACATAAACGTAGAGATAGGGTATGTTATAAGGTTATGTGCATGCATGTGTAGCATAAATAAGCAAAATGAGTACTAGTAAAAATAATGACGAAAACGTCACCATCACTGACGAAAAAGTTATGAGTGAGATGGGCGTTCAATTAACTCCAATTAACCAGAGCGGTGAAACAAGTGACACCGAATTAAATACAGTTCAAATCTCAACTCGGGACGAAAATAAAACAGATCAGACAGCTGCCATGATGCAGTTACTGTTACATAAAGTTGATGAGAAGTTTAATAAATTAGACGAGAAGT
Source organism: Magicicada septendecula (assembly GCA_034769895.1). Classification (NCBI taxonomy): domain Eukaryota; kingdom Metazoa; phylum Arthropoda; class Insecta; order Hemiptera; family Cicadidae; genus Magicicada; species Magicicada septendecula. The sequence goes on along the minus strand of CM068369.1, from coordinate 588,129,571 downwards.
TGGATGAACAAACAAAGCGATTCCAACCTGAAATACGATCAGATAAATACCAAATTTGATGAAAAGTTCAATGAAATGAAAGACGAAATCAAAAGACAAAATGTTCAGTTAGATAAAAGAATCAATGAAATGCATATACATTTCGATAAAACAACAGAAAAAATAGTAGCGTTAGTAAAGGAGAAGTTCGATAGACCAAAGAATAAAAGTGGGGTATAGAATAGTGGAGGCAGTAATGATAATACATTTACAGAAAATAGTGCTAGTTTAAGTGCTGTGAAGATAAAAAACAAGGTAGGTGAGGTGAATACAAGTGAAAATCAGAAAGAGGTTAGTTTAAGTGCAAACAAGGTGCTAACAAGGTGAGTAGCAATGATAATTTGAATAATGAGATGTTTGTGTGTGATGAATCAGAGAGAGGGAGAGAAAGTATATTTGTAGAGTGGATGCCGGGGGTAGATTTTTCCCTTGATATTGTAGTTGGGGGTGAAGTAAAGGCTTCACGGGTGTTTAGGAAGGACGAGGATTCCTTCAATGTATATTTGGGAGACGATATGTCTACAAATAAATTTCCCTGGGTTTTTTGTGCACTTCACAGGTGGTGCAGTAATTGTGAGTTAGTGTCCCCTGCATATTTTGAGAGTGAGAGATATATTGAGATTGAGAGGTATTGTGAAAAATATTGTGAGAGAAAGAGAGAGATAGAGATTTTTAAAGTAAAAAGAAACTATAGAGAATTTGTAGAGGTTAGGTAGAGAGAGAAGTAATAATGATAACAAGTACTTACCTTGTGAAATAACAGGTGTATTAGTAGATAACTGTGATGACGATAGTAATGACTTTATAACTTACATGATTATGACAAATAATACTAAAGGTGACAGGACCATACCCTATGATGACATGGTACATGATAAATTGATATGGAATAAGCCTATTAATTCAAACAACATTGTGGAAAGATATACAAATTTAAATAAGTATTATACTGATAATAATAATATCATATATTTAATAAAAAATAAGTTGTATAGACCTAAGATTCGACTGTTGTTCAATGATGGAGGATAAAGTGTTTTATTGTTTATGAACATTAATATATGTGAACAGTGGTTTTGAAACGAATTGTTTATGAACTGATTTTGGTAAATGGTAACAAATAATAAGTTGGAGTGTATATTTTTTTTGTGTAGTAATGTCAATGTATTTGTGTATTCTTGATGTTGTGTATTACAGGTAATTTTATGTAAACCATGTGTGTAACAGGAAGTTATAGTTTAATTGATTTAATAATAACAATTAACATTGTTTTTTGTCTAAACAAGTGATGAAAGTAATGATGAACTTTTAAATAATTGAATTAACTAAGTGAAGATTAATTACTTAATTAAGGTTGTACAAAAGAAAGTTTGATAATGAAGTTAAATGATTTGATGAGATTTATAATGAATAATAAATGATTAACAGGGTGTCTACCAACTCATCATAAAAGAATTCCCTGAATATTCCCTGATTTTTCCAGGATAAGTAAGAAAATTCCCTGAGTAACATAAGTGACCAAAATACAACGCATTTACAAAACAAAGAACTTGAGTGGACTACTGATGACCACACGATCAGCCACATTGTAGTCGTGAGCAACTAAAGGTCAACTGCACCGAACACATTTAGCTCAGTGCGCTAAGGTGTGACTTGTAGCTTGCAGGTTGTAGCAGGTTCGAATCCTGCCTTGGCCAACCCGAAGATGGTTTTCTGTTTTCAACACCAGGCAAATTCTGCGTCAGTATGCTAAGGACAAATTCCCCCCCAAATCCCTCCTATTTCTAACCATGGAGAATGTCACCAAACTGAGTGCACCCCGTAAAAGATGGATTAAAGAAAAAAAGCTCAACATTTTCAGCTTTTGTTACAGCTATTGACCGCTACATTGTGCAGTAAAGTGTTCCAAGACAAGACGAATGGAAAATTTGAAAACAGAGCAGAGTAGGTTATTTAGGTACCGTATTTATGGATATTCAGGGCTTCGCTTAAAATCATTTTAAAATTTTTCCCACCAAAGGTCAAACTGTGGCAATGTGTTCCATTTCACTCATCATATATGCTACAAGAGGAATCAACACTCAAAACTGCATTCATTATAAAATATGTATTCATATGAGAGGGGCCTTTCACTAATGTCATGGAAATTTCTCACAATCATATTTTTCAGAATGACAAAAGTAACATGAACAAGTGGCCTGTGGCCGGGAGTATATGTAAGCGATTTTATGAGAAGGCATTAATATTTATTAATACCGGTTATTTGCCTTGAAGATGAACAATAATAGATGAAGATCGATTGACAACATTAAAAGCTATTAAAAAAATAAAATGATACATCCTACCTGTGTGCTACGCGGCCGCTTTTGTTATGTCCGTCGATGATGTTCGTCACCAGACGCGTGCGCGTAAATTTGAAATCGTGCACTCTCTTAGTGTTGTAGTATTGCGGCGTGTAGTCTGTGTGTGTTTAACAGAGACATAGATGAGTGTCTCTACCCGCGCGTGAAAAGATATTGTAGACGAAACGCGTAGCACATAGACATAGATGAGAATCTGCCTCTTACCCGCGTGCGAAAAGAAATATTTTACCTCCCGCCCCGCTGTTACAGTAAAAGGCGTTTGTGAGTGGTATCGCTGCATCCTAGGTAGTATGGATGAAGGATACGCACCAGGAACCATCGGCTAATGTTGAAAGAAAATTAACCTGTCCAGCATGAGTTAGACTGAAGAGAGAGCGGAAAAAAAAACACAAACGTACAATGGTTTAAGTGGCGCTGTGAATGCTCGGTATCGGTGTGTATAAGTAAGCACTCGTCAGGCGAGAGGAGGGAGCGATGTTCGACGAGTTCCCACAAAACGACGCCGCTTGTGTCGTGTCAGACTGTCCTCACGTGCGTAATTGATGTTTTTTTTTTTTAATTGAGAAAGAACTGATTATTAGATAAGAAACGTGTTTAACAAAAAATGACGCAACAGGGTGCGTAACGGCAGTTCCGAAAACGAACAGTCAACACTGTCACTGTACATTGTACGCCGCCGATGGAGTTGCCAAAGTGGGTATTTTGTAGTGGCGAAATAACGGGAAATGGCGACGTCGAAGAATTCACCGACGTTGAGGATGTTAGAATGAAGCATTCTGCAGCGTAGGGCGTAGGAAGCGTACACTTTGCGTCTGTTGTAGAGCGTTTTTGGCCCGTTTCCGCAAACGGTGTCACAGAGACGCGGAACCGTCGCCGACTTGGAGTGTGTGTGCAGCGGTCGCCATCTTAGCGCCAGCGACGGGATCTGCCTGGGTCGTTAGTCCGATATGTCTGGAATGTTGTTTTGTGTTTCAGAGAATATACTGGCGTCGCGTTTTCTCAAAACCCGGCGCAAAATCGACCCTTTAACATGATGCCAGATGAACTACAGCGTTCACAAAGTCCCAGGGACGAGCGCGCTTTTAATCAAGGTAACACAGGGTTTAATAATATCGCCGAATCGTGACTGACGAGATGGCAGACGCAGGTACTACCGCTACACCGGCTCCCGCCGCTACGCCCAAGAAGTCTAAATCGTCGGCCGCGGCCAGCAAGAAGCCTAGGACGAAACAGTCGCATCCGCCGACTTTGGACATGATGAACAACGCTATCAAGAGTCTGAAGGAACGTGGTGGCTCGTCACTGCAGGCGATCAAGAAGTACATCGCCGACAATTACAAGGAGGATGGGAAGAAACTCGCTCCGTTCATCAAAAAGTATCTGAAATCGGCGGTAGCAACGGGCGCTCTAGTCCAACCGAAAGGAAAAGGCGCGTCCGGCTCTTTCAAGCTAGCCGCCAAGGGCGAGGGAGGCAAAACGACCGCCACAGTGAAGAAAGCCGCTCCGGCCAAGCCGAAGGAGACCGCCAAAGCCGCGGCTAAGAAGAAGCCGGCCGCCAAGAAAGCGAAAGCCGCTTCCGAAAAGAAGAAGTCCGCCGCGAAGCCGAAGACTCCGTCGAAAGCAAAAAAAGTCAGCAAACCGCCAACAAAGAAGCCCAAGAGCCCGAAACCCAAGAAGGCGGCGGTGAAGAAACAACCAAAAGCCTCGCCAAAGAAGGCTGTCGCAAAGAAAAAGTAGACAGAACGATGTACGCGCCGGTTCTGTAGGTAATGGTCCTTATTAGGGCCGCCAATCGGTTCAGAATGGAGATCACGCGAGCCTCGCTTACGTAGGATCTCCAAGGAGGGCGGCACAGCGCAGAAACACGTTAAACAGCACGCGCAAGACTTGACCCGCGGGGCCTCAAGCGGTTAGCGTGGGGCGAGAGACCAACTCGATTTAACGGATTGTCGAAAATTCAGCCAAATCATTCGGTAATTATACATACATATGTCCAAAAGTAGTTTGAAAGCTACGTGTAAATCAAAATAGCCGAAAGTAAAGTGGTTAACAGACGTAAGATACGTATCTAGCACTCGTAAATGTGTGAAATTGGAAACGATTTTCATTTTCTGTGTCGGGTTCGTGTGGACAATATTTGCGCGGACGCGCTGGTAAGAACCCCCCCTCCACGAATATGTAGCTTAGCATGCTTCCGTTTGATAACCGCAATGAAGATTTCATTCTCTCTTGTCATGAAGCGAGTGAGCTTTGTGTCATATCGTAAGTCAGTTGTGGATCTGCTGAGAACTCTTTGTCTGTCTCTCTCTCTCTGTCTCTCTCTCTCTCTCTCTCTCTCTGTGCGCGTGTGTCCCCAATGTAAGGTTTCGAATTAGACTAATTTTGTTTGTTTCAAATTGATTTCTGAAATTCAACTCGATTGAAAAATAAGTTAATTAAACGTTATTGTAATTGAATGTAATTGATTTTTTAAATTAATAGGGTTAATAATCAATTAACGGATGTAGTACAACAGATTCCCGTTAATTACTGCTCAATTCACATATGTTGTGCCGCAGTGGTAAGATACTCCCGATTCAGCAGTAGTTATTATCGACAAACCTAGTAAACGAAGGCCTTGGTTGGAGAGGATGCTATTGTTGCGCTGCGTCGTTACACCCGTGGCAGGATTGCGACATCTGGGTCGAGCCCAGTGGCTGACAGATGATGACCATAGTGCTGGTCAGTAAGTTTATATATTTCACGGATATAGGCCATACATATATCGGGCAGTTTTAAGTCGCACAAACGTGTCAGCGCAGTGGTCAGATATTCCCGATTCACTGGTTATTATCGACGAACCTAGTAAACGAAGGTCTTGGTTGGAGAGGATGCTATTGTTGCGCTGCGTCGTTACACCCGTGGCAGGATTGCGACATCTGGGTCGAGCCCAGTGGCTGACAGATGATGACCACAGTGCTGGTCAGTAAGTTTATATATTTCACGGATATAGGCCATACATATATCGGGCAGTTTTAAATCGCACAAACGTGTCAGTGCAGTGGTCAGATATTCCCGATTCACTGGTTATTATCGACAAACCTAGTAAACGAAGGTTTTGGCCATAGAGGATGCCACTGAATGAATCCACTTGGTATTACAAAATTCAGCACAGCGGTACTAAGAGGCGTCGCACGTATGGGTTGATACCCGTTTTTCTTCCTGCTGTATTTGTAACGAGTATTCTGATTGTGTAAACAAATCGGGCTTCGACGCGCTTGTCAGCTCTTGGCGACTAGTTGCTGCCTTTCTAGAGCTGCAAATATTCCAGTCGCTTAGTCATTCTATCGGCCGCATACCAACATAACCTACAACTCGCCCGAAAAGGGCTGTCTTTCACTGCTTCTAGCCATGATTTAAACTTTGGGTCATTCAACCACTCTGACTGAAAACGAGTTTTGCACGCCATAATAAAACGGAATTTTCAAACGACTTTGCACAGTCACGAATTTGGATGCCCATGTGTTTTTAACAACGAACGCACATCACACTAAAAGCATTTTAATCCGCACCACTAAAGAATTAAGAGCACGCAATTAATTGCAAAGCTTCTGCTTTAAATTTCACGCACAACGCAACAGATTTCAAAAATTTCAAATCACAATAACACACTCAAGCGCGAACGCAACACATACAGTAAGCACCGGTAAACAACAAATGAAGACATGTAAACACTATTACGGCGCGAAATCACGAAAGTGTAGCCAACACTCAAAACTTTTCAACGTTGCGAAAATAGTTGAAATTCCGATAAAACTCTATATTCACAATATAAATAACAATATTCTTCCCGCTGTGGAAGGTCGAAAATCCATTAAATCCCTACACTTTCATTGTTAAATTTCCAAAACGTCCCCGCTAAACAAAAACTTAAATCTGCAAGATTGAGTGGGAAACCCGCTAAGTTGACAATACTGAACAGACAACCTGCGCAAGGTTGGGTCAAATACCAATCCGCGCTGGGAACCAATTAAATAGCATACTTCAGTCCCGCGCTGGGAACGAGTGTTCATTGGCTGACTACGGGAATCGAGTAGCGATCGATTACGTCCTGCGAAATTCAAAAGTATCGCTACTACGTTTACGGAGAGTAGCCCAAGAGGAAAATCCCTGATTAACGAAGAAATTCCCTGATTTTTCCCTGAATATTCCACAAATTCTTAATTCCCTGAAAATTCCCGGATCGTAGACACCCTGATTAAGCATGTAATATATTTGAATATTGAGATGTATTGGTATTAGTAGAAAGAGGGATGAATTTTCTAATGCAATTGTCAATGATAACAGTAATGTAAAGTGTTAAAAAGGGATAGAGCCTGGGTGATAATGATTCAAATAAAGGCATGTGAGTTAGTCAATTAAAGTTAATGGGAGTTAGATAAATAAGAATTTTGAAGAAAATAATACACAAAGAGAGTATTAGATATTTTAGGGACACAGTGGTGTTAGTGATTATATGTAGAGGTGAGTAAGGTGAATGGTAAATATATTTGTTGATGATGATATTTTGTAGTAAGGGTAGTGGTGTAAGGAGTGATCAGCGTGCGGCGTGGCAAGAGACCAGCGTGCAGCGTTGTAGCAGCTCCCGTAAATAGAGAAGGGTAAGAGTGTTTGCCGATATTTGGTGGAGGGCAAAAGGTTATGAACGTGTATATGGCCAGGTAGAGAACACACATCCTAGTACAAAGAGGAGAATAAATTGAGGTAAGTGGAATTAGTGAAGGGAGTTATAATTGAGAGATTGGTGTCATAATATGTAAATCTGGTTGTTAGTAGTGGTTGTTAGAAGGAAGGTGAGTAAGGTTAGATATGTTAGTGCCATATAATAAATCAAGCATACTGAATATAGGAGTCACCCAGACTAATCAATGATCAAAATGTGAAGGGAAAGTAGAAAATTCATAGTAGAAAGGTAATGAGAAATGAAAGATAATGTGACATGAATGTTAATAATAAATTTAAAATTGTGAAGAAGTAAATGATAAATAATTGATGGCTAATTAATAAAAGTTTAATTGAAATTAAAATGTAATGTTTATAATTTTATACGGAAATTTAAAGATGTAAGGTGTGTAAATTTTGATCAAAGTTAAATGTGAATTGGTAATGTTAATTATGAGTGTATTATTATGTACTACGTTTATTAGGTATTAGCATAGGAATTTAAACATGACTTGTATGTATGTATAACATGTTTTAAATGCGATTCCCTACATTTTGGGCGATCTCGGCCTTACCAACCCAGATCGTGGTTTTGGACGACAACCAGCTGTGGTCAGCAATTGTTAAACCTGACCATAGTTGGTTGCCTTTGAAAATCGTTAAATGTAGAAATTTAATGGGGTTTTAGATAAGGGAATCTAAAATTATTTTTGAGCATAGGCTATTTTCACCTCAGTAGGGGTGGTAGACCTTAGGGGCATATCTTATAAGATAATAAGTAGGGGTACTTACCCTGAAGTTTTTGTAAAGCTGAAGCAAGGATGGGAGAGAGAGAAAAGAAAATATCGGTATGGAAACCATACATGACTTCCATATTCTAAGATTTATATTTAAAATCATTTTCGAAATGAAATATTACCATAGAAACTACTTCTTTCTACTTACTGTGTTATGTTTCGCTTTAACTCCCTGTTCTGGGCGCAATCTGTTATGTTTCGCTTTGACTGGATTATTAATATTATTATTAATTAATTATTAAAACTTTGGAAACTTGAGCACTACTTAATGGAGATCAATCATTAACTTATACAAGCCATTAATTTTATGCATATTTTTTATATATATGTGTACAACGTTATCGGCAACAAAGAAGTAGTTATTGTTAAAATTCCTTCCCGGGATATTTGGCCGTAGTCCAATGTTTTCTACAAAACCAGACGTTTCAGCAATGCCATTGACTTCCATCATCAGTGAAAATCGAGTGCGATAATGTGAGGTGGTATATGTTAGTGACCACAGTACTGTGGTTAAGGCTGAAGCAGTAAGTAGAAAGAAGTAGTTTCTATTTTAATATTTCATTTCGAAAATGATTTTAAAAATAAATCTTAGAATATGGAAGTCATGTATGGTTCTCCATACCGATATTTAACAATTACCATTGTTTCAAAAAGTTCAAATGAATTTTCAAGTACTTTACTGTTGTTAAAACGTAAAACGTTGCAGGTAAACTACCCATTCCTCTTAACCGATCTTCACCAAAATCGAAAGTCCTTGAGACCTCTACAATTCAGGGACGTATGCAAAAAATTATTTGATTCTGTTTGAATTTGCGGCTGTTATCGTTTGCCATAGAAAATACGCTTGATAAAAAAACGTTGCAGGTAAACTACCCCTTCCCCTTAACCGATCTTCACCAAAAACAATAGGTCTTGAGTACTCTACAAATCAGGGCTGTATACAAAAAATTATTTGATTCTGTTTGCATTTGCGGCTGTTATCGTTTGCCATAGAAAATACCCTTGTTAAAAAAACGTTGCAGGTAAACTACCCCTTTCCTTTAACTGATCTTCACCAAAAACAATAGGTCTTGAGAACTCTACAATTTAGGGCTGTATGCAAATAATCTTTTGATTCTGTTTGAATTTGCGGCTGTTATCGTTTGCCATAGGAAATACCCTTGTTAAAATATAAAACGTTACAGGTAAACTACCCCTTTCCCTTAACCGATCTTCACCAAAAACAATAGGTCTTGAGAACTTTACAATTCAGGGCTGTATGCGAAACATTATTTAATTCTGTTTGAATTTGCGGCTGTTATCGTTTGCCAAAAAAAATAATTTCCCTTGATAAAAAAAAAACGTTGCAGGTAAACTACCCCTTTCCCTCAACCGATCTTCACCAAAAACAATAGGTCGTGAGTACTCTACAAATCAGGGCTGTATGCAAAAAATTATTTGATTCTGTTTGAATTTGCGGCAGCTATCGTTTGCCATAGAAAAAAAATCCACACACACACACACACACACACACACTTTTCGGAAAACGACTTTTTTTCATGTTTTGACTGTAGTACAACCAGAATCTGCAATAATCTCGAACACGATTTTTTTTGCCATCACCATACTTCCATTTCCTTAAGGAATATGGAAGTAAAAAGTGCTCACTCCTTCTGCCTCAGTCCTTGTGGAGGCAACTGAACGCAACAGTTCAGGGGGGGAAATAGTGTGTGTGGAGGAGTGAAGGGGATGATTATTAACAGCGCCGGATAAAAGAATTTATGTTTTAATAATAATAATAATAAGAAGAAGAAGAAGAAAATGTTTCAGAATTGTAGAAAGAGGGAGAAATAGATGATTTTATTTAAGTAAATTTTGATTACGTGTTTGAATATTTTGAAAGTATTATTGCATTAGTTTATTAGATTTGTGTTTCTTCTTGTTAATGGGAAAGGATTAATTATTGCCGACTGGAGTCGAAAAAATTTTATAAATGTAAATGGTAGTGAAATAAGAGAATGGAACATCTGTATAATAATTCTTGTACTAGGTAATAATCCTCGGTGTTAAGAGTTAAAGAAAACCCAGTGCTTCTTAACACAAACCAGCACATAGCTAAGGGGAAACAGATCAGTTAGGGATATGGTATTATACCAGGCCACTATTTTGATATTTTTTATTTGTTGTTTCAGTGTCTGGTGATGCTGTGACGGCGGTCCTGAGCTGGCCAGCGCGTCAGAGCAGGAGCGTGTAGCGGGTCAAATTTTTGGGTAATTTTATTTTTAACAGTTAGGGGCATATGTATTTTTATGTATTTCATTTTGGGCGGACTTTTCATAAAATCATTGTGCAACCGAATTCATTTCATTTATAATGGACCACGTGTTAACAGAACGGTGTTGAGCAAGATTGGTTGAGACAAAGGCGATACGCAATTTCCATTGTGCAACGCAACGAGCAAAGAATTCACCTCCACAAATTTCCAAGAACTATGCGAGAGTGTGGCATTGCGCTCCCATGCGCACACCAAGCATGGGCGCCTACCCAAGCGTTGGCAAAAAAGTAAGATGGCCATATAGTGAAATTTTCATCGTTCCGTTGGGTTCACTACGGAAGTGTCGTTTAGACCAAGCCCACTTAAATGACGTCAGCCACTGCCTATAGAAGATCATGTGCGACATTGACTCAAAAACCACATGCATAGCATGGGCCGAAGCTTCGGCGACGAAGCCCAAGGCTGTGATTTCCATCAAAAAGTATGAGATCACGTTAGCTACACCTGCGACGTTTTCCTGCCCAGTTAGTCGTTGATCGTGTCGGCCAACACAGCGCCGAGTGCGCCCTGCTAACTCTTATCAGTTTTATTTTAAAGCAACAGTGAAATAATAGTAACAAATTAGGTGACTGCGGTCAATTAAAGGTGTAGAACATATTCAGATATTTTTCGGACACAAAAAAAAAAAAAACAAGAAATCTAAAAGAACAATTGGTGCGCGCGAAAACCACGTTGCCGGCGGGTTTCATTATAACAAGAGTGTAAGGTCTGTGGGTTATTAAAATGGTCTGGGGCTTTTAAAATATTAAATTATAGGTATGTGAGAGTGTGCGAAATTGCAGGCTGGGCTCTGTCTATTTATATATTCGTATTAAATTGTGATCACTAAGGTAAGCTCTTAGAATAAGTAGCATGTAGCAGAGGCTAACCGAACAAAGAAAACTGTAACTTAATCTGTAAAACAATGATCAAAAGTTTTTGAACAAAATTTAAATATGATTCTGATTAATTAAAAAATCTAATTTCTCTTCTACAAAATTGCGAGTTAAAATTCTTTCAAAACCTTAGTTCGTTTTATGTGCTGTCATAGTTCGTCGAACGAAATGGGTTTACCTCCACTACGAGATCCGGCCAGATCATTGCTAAACGGTAAGTATGAAGTTGAATGTAAGTAAACAATAAATATCAACATTACTTAAAGAAAAAAAGTTACAAGCGTAAAGCGCCAGATTGGCTTTATGGTGTTGGGATCTCTCCGGAGAAGTCCAGTAAGATCATGCAGGTACTGTCACCATCCTCGGACCAAGGGTGAGTTATTATTTTTTTATATAAACAGTAAGAGGGTTGTGGCGACATATCCTAGCTGATCCCTTTAGGAAGTATGAATGTGTCAATGAGAGTTTTACTTCCATATTCCTTAAGGAAATGGAAGTATGGTGATGGCAAAAAAAATCGTGTTTTTTGCATACAGCCCTGATTTGTAGAGTACTCACGACCTATTGTTTTTGGTGAAGTACGGTTGAGGGAAAGGGGTAGTTTACCTGCAACGGTTTTTTTTATCAAGGGAAATTTTTTTTTTTTGGCAAACGATAACAGCCGCAAATTCAAACAGAATCAAATAATGTTTCGCATACAGCCCTGAATTGTAGAGTTCTCAAGACCTATTGTTTTTGGTGAAGATCGTTTAAGGGAAAGGGGTAGTTTACCTGTAACGTTTTATGTTTTAACAAGGGTATTTCCTATGGCAAACGATAACAGCCGCAAATTCAAACAGAATCAAAAGATTATTTGCATACAGCCCTAAATTGTAGAGTTCTTAAGACCTATTGTTTCTGGTGAAGATCGGTTAAGGGAAAGGGGTAGTTTACCTGCAACATTTTTTATCAAGCGTATTTTCTATGGCAAATGATAACTGCCGCAAATTCAAACAGAATCAAATAATTTTTTGCATACGTCAGTGAATTGTAGAGGACTCAAGGCCTTTTGATTTTGGTGAAGATCGGTTAAGGGGAAGGGGTAGTTTACCTGCAACCTTTTACGTTTTAACAAGAGTAAAGTACTTGAAAATTCATTTAAACTTTTTCAAACAATGGTAATTGTTGAAAATAAAATAATTTTGTTGCCTATAATTTTTTCATTTTAATGTAAATCATGTATAAGAGAAAATATATCGTGCTTGGCAGGCAAGCATATCTCAGTTATGTACTGTTTACATTTCCATTTTATTATTATGACTACCGCAGTAAAAAGGCAGGGAAGACACACACACACACACACACACACAAAATTCGCGTTATTTCTGGCCTCATTCATGTTTATTTTCTTACATTTGCACGCTTTTTAAATGGAAAGTGCTGAACCCATACCAACATAACGCATGCAAGCCGAAAAAGTGTCCAGCGCGGATAGCGATTTGCTTCCTGTGGATCGCTGGGCAGTGTAACTGCACGTGTTTACAGAGGAACGATTCATAGACAGACTTTTCGTCTTTAGGGAATGAACCCTCTGCAAGATGCTGAGGGTCCATGAGTGACTTCGGAGCGCTCCTTCTTTTCCGCGTGTTTGTTCTGTGAAACGTACACTGTAGATTCGCAGCTTTATTCTAAGCAACGCTCAATAGGAAATGTTGAAAATTTTTGTCCACGGTGTACCCTCATACACACTAAACCTGCTCTGATGTTTTAATTACGGACATCATAATATTAAAACTTCGGAAACTTGAGCACTACTTAATGGAGATCAATCATTAACTTATACAAGCCATTCATTTTATGCATATTTTTTATATATATGTGTACAACGTTATCGGCAACAAAGAAGTAGTTTTTGTTAAAATTCCTTCCCGGGATATTTGGCCGTAGTCCAATGTTTTCTACAAAACCAGATGTTTCGGCAATGCCATCGACTTCCATCATCAGTGAAAATCGAGTGCGATAACGTGAGGTGGTATATGTTAGTGACCACAGTACTGTGGTTAAGGCGGAAGCAGTAAGTAGAAAGAAGTAGTTTCTATGGTAATATTTCATTTCGAAAATTATTTTAATTATAAATCTTAGAATATGGAAGTCATGTATGGTTCTCCATACCGATATTTTATGCTTCGTCATAAATCCTCTCATTGAGGGGGTTTTGTAACAGTACAATTCTGGCCCTACTGTATTTTGGGGAATAATCGATATAAATTGTATTTTTATTTCCAAGCCATATATAAGAAACTAGTAAAGTTTTATAAAGGTTTGTAACTGCGCAATACCGAATGGACAGGATTGGCGTCAAGGTCGAGCGTATACGTCCAGAACAACAACAACATTTTATTAGCCGAATGTGTCAACAGGCTGCACCCATGTATACATCATACGAAGGTATGCAACTACGCAATGTATGCTCTTGTAAGCCACCAAGGAGTGGTCATCTACACAAAGGAAAGGATGACGCAGTTCCTCCCCACCTCAGTTCTGCAGCGTTGCAAATCGTCCGCAGTCCAAAATTAGCAGCATTGCCGGGCGGCTGTGTATAAAATTTCTTTAAAACTAAGTCTCGGACGTCTGCTCGTACAACAAAAAAGTGCAGTATATATATATATATATATATATCAATCACTTTCTGCTACAGTCCGTTTCTTGATGTATATAATACTATAATACTTATAATTAATTTACCTCAAGATATATTTTTTCCTTTAGGAACATGTTTCGGGAGATCCTGTTCTCCCATCTTCAGCCTTCGCCATCTAGCTTCTGGTGCAGTATTTGTGTGTTGGCTTCTGGATGTTATTAAGGTGGTTTGTTGGTCTTTGGTCCTTCAATGTTGCATTATTGTGTGTGGTTGTGGTATCTGTTTTTGTATTTTGTGTATTTTCGATGTTGAGTGCTTTGAATATTTATATATAAAAATAGCATACAAAACTAATAAAAATAAATTACAAAATCTAAATAGCTCACACAACAAAGATAATACAACAACCAACGGTATATACAAAATTGAATGCCAAGATTGCAATAAATGTTATATAGGACAAACAAAAAAACAGCTAAAAAACCTTATTTTGAACACCTAAATGCATACAAAAAAACAAATATATATAAATCCAATTTAGCCACACATGCAATAAACACAGGACATGAATTACCAGACATAACCAATGTAACACTAATAAAACATATACCACACAAAGGCACCATAATGACCATTTGGGAAAATTTACAGATTTACAAACATAAAACACAAAACAAATTAATACCAGAACAAATACAAATCAATACAAAACATGACACAATATTCAAAGCTCTCAACATCGAAAATACACAAAATACAAAAACAGATACCACAACCACACACAATAATGCAACATTGAAGGACCAAAGACCAACAAACCACCTTAATAACATCCAGAAGCCAACACACAAATACTGCACCAGAAGCAAGATGGCGAAGGCTGAAGATGGGAGAACAGGATCTCCCGAAACATGTTCCTAAAGGAAAAAATATATCTTGAGGTAAATTAATTATAAGTATTATAGTAATATATATATATATATATATATATATAAAATAATGTAACAGTGCAAAGAAAAAACCTAATCAAAAAGTTTGGGTAAAAGTTTTAAAACCTATTAGTGCGTTTTCAGCGATGGGACGTCTGCAGGACTATTGGACAATAATTTCGGCTAAGTAACAATGTGGGGTACCCAAAAGTTTAGATAAGGGCAATACAAAATTTTCAGTCATTTAATAATAATAAAATGAGCTCAATTTGGGAAATATTCAAAGAAAAATTGTACCAGGAATGAGAGCGTGAGTGAATGAGAGAATGTCCAACTAAATAACAAGCGCTGGGTTGTGAAATAATTTCTAATTATGATATCATAAAGTATAATTGAATATGTTATTTTGGAGGGCTATTGAAATGTTTAAGTGCATTTTTTAAACTTGTATAGTAGAACTGCATCTTATGATGCAACGCCAAATGGTATATAGTAGCGTGCTTGTTTTCGTACGGTAGAGTCTCATTCATGTACGTAATATGTTATTAAAAGGTAATGTCATTTGGTAAACATTTCAAGCAAGAGTAAATTATTTCAGATAACAAATTCCGCTATCTTCTGGTTCGCTTAACCGAATTATGCCCTTAAAGGTAAGTAAATCTCATATTGCTTGTATTATCACAAGATGGCGCCTGAACAAAAGTGTTGGTGAATATTATTGATATTCCATATTATTATGGCAGCAAATAAATTAATATAACATTGTGATCCTGCACGTTCCATTTTTTCTGTTCTTTATATTCTAAATTTAAATTCCTGTTGATTTAGTTATTTATTATTTGGTTCTGCTTGACTATTCAATCTATAATAGTACAATAAAATTCTTATATTTAATTAACATAAAAAAATTAAACGACATTTTTGAATATTTAATTAACAAACTTCAACCTCGGTTTAATGTGATCACTGGTTTCGATATTAATGCGATTAATCCTAGTGCTGGGGAACAGGTAGGTACTGTAACACACTTAAGTAATTAGTTTTTTTTAATTTAATTATTATCTTATTATCTACTGATCATGGATTTCATCTTTAGGTACTTATAATTATCTTATGTTAATGAATGGTTCATGCATTACTAATGCAATAAAAACAAATCTTTTGAAAGTGAAATACAAAAATACAAGTTTATAATAAATATAATAAGTTTAGTAGGTTGGTATGTCATTATTTAATTGTTAGAGATATTTTGAAATATTCTTGTTGTAATTCAACCACCATGGTGCTTTAAAGAAATATTTGAATTGATGTTAAGAATTAAGGAAAACTCAAACCAAAGATGATTGTAAAAGCAATTGTTTAAAATTCAAGAAGCATAAATAAAATCTTGTTATTGTTGATCAAGTGTTTTCTTGCAGGACCTGTCACTATGGGCTCAGCACATTTTATTTCCATCTAGGCCATGCGCCTAGTCTTAAATATTAAGTGACGCCTTCCCAGAAAAAAAAAAAAAAAATTTTTGGAGATTAGAAAAGGGGTGTTAAAACAAATAAAAATTCTGGGACTAAGGGGGCGTTTCACAACGCATTTCAGGATCACAGTCCCATCATCAGGTTATAAAATTAAATCATGCACTAGTCACTCGTCGTTAAGTTTTTACAATTACAAAACCACTGCACAACATTCATATTCGCGTAAACACATAGCTATGTGTATTCACTCAAATGCGCCTCGTCGTAAAGTTAGAGTCGACTTTTAACTTTACAAGGCGCACGTGAGTGAATACACATAGCTATGTGTTTATGCGAATACGAATGTTGTGCAGTGGTTTTATAATTTTAAAAACTTAACGACAAGTGACTAGTGCATGATTTAATTTTATAACCTGATGATGGGACTGTGATCCTGAAACACGTAGTTACGCAAATAATTAAGTTGCAAGGAAGGAATTACATAAAGGTAATTACCAATCTATATAATTTATTAAATTACGCAACTTGGAGTCCGTACCAAAAATGAAGTTTTACATTTGTTTTTCTATAAGGTAAGAAAGACCTAATGATTTTCTATTTATTCATTCTACAGCGGTTTCATTTGTAACTCTCTAATTCCGTACATTGATGTCTGTTATAGATTCACTGCTGAAATGTTAAAACCATGTGACAATTCTATAGGTACTTTATGCATGTGTGTGTGTGTGTGTGTGTGTGTGTTTTATTGCATTATATAATGTATAACTGTGTATATTTATTGTAACATTTTTGATGGTATAATTATACTTATACACGATTGATGTCGTGTTTTATTTCACACATACTGTTTCGCACTGTGAGCGAGGAGAATGATTGTTTTCATTACGTTACAACAACACACAAAATCTATGTGCACACATATACATCAAGGTGCTTTTATGCAAAGGCTACCCGACCCACACACATTTTATCTCTGTACAGACAGACAACATGCCCATATACACATTTCTTTTTCCTCAACACTCATTAATCATTTGTGTGAAGGTTAACCTTACTTTTGAACACTAAAAAAAACATGCGACAACAAAGACAAGAAGAGCAGTCAAGACACAGTGTTTTACTTCACACACACACACACACACACACACACACACACACACACACACACACACACACACACACACACACACACACACACACACAAATGTGCATGAACGTTAACCTTATTTATGAACGTAGAAAAAACAAGGCAAGAAGAAGAAACCAGGAACTGCCCTGTATATTTTCTTTCATACACACGTATACATTAAGTTAAACAATTTTATGCCTCACACGACATCGCCCTATTAAATCAAGACAAGCAGAGGACAAGATGGCCACGGACATGCTGAATACACTGTTAAAGGAACATAAATCCATTCCCGCCATGACGTAGACATACTGGTGGTAGTGGCAAAGCTAAATTTTCCCTCACACATCCTTCTTTAACATATTTCCCTTCTAGAGGGAATTTTCTTCTCCCTTATCACATGTTGGCCACACCGATTACCACCATTCAAACACACCAATCACAACTGATTCTGCTATGATGACGTGACATATATTAAACATGGCCAACCAATCACTACACTTCGCACCAGTGGTGTGGTACCCCACATGGTGCCTGTCACATGGTACTTACACCATGGCGACGTGATATCCCTACTTCAGTCACATTCTACCCCCACCATGGTCATGTCGTACTCACACCCCTGAAGTCATAAAATTCAAATTTCCTGCCATGTGGTACTGGTACATGTTATGGCTAAATTGTATGGACTGAAAGTGCACATAAAAATGACTTCCATGGGACACAAAATGGTCTCCAACAGTTTTAACCGACAAGTTTACAAATAACAACAATGCTGTTCATTATAACAATAAATGCTTGTTACTATAAACAAAATTATAACTATGTATAATACCTGATCAACAAACTGTTTATTCTCTTCTTTGATCATTTCTTCTTTTACATCCAGTTCTCCTTTTAGGACAGAATTTATAACCGAGAATACATCCTGCAAATTGAACAATTATAAAATTTACTTTGTCTTCTCAGTGATTTATAGAGTACTATATAAAGAGGTGATCAATACTAAAAATGAAATATACAGAATCACCTATCAGTTTTTGCAATAAATATCCATACTCTGTACCTACATGGTGTGTGTGCACGCGTGTGCTGGCACAAGTGTGCGATTTTACTTACTTAATCTCATGTAGTTTATATGTATACAACACTATGATACAGTTTGTGCACTCTGTTGATTTTTAATTACACATCTACAAACGAATGTGATCAAAATCTCTAGTGGTACATGACACGAAACAACCTAACACATTAGCTATGGGCTAAATAATGGTTATGCAAATTACCTGTTCAGTCTCAGCCTCTTCTGGATCTGCTTCTTTCTTTACACTGGCCGTCAAAACATCCTAAAAATAACAAGGTATTCAAATTTACTTTTATACAAATTCAATACCATTATACGAGAATGCTTTATAAGAGGCTGTAAAGGAAAACTTATAGATGATCAAGACCATAATAACATTTCATGGAGAGTATAAGAGTTAAGTGTTACTGATGTTAAGAGTTAAGAGTTACTGACGGTATGGTTTCTACTTACAGAAAACAAGGTATATTGAGAACACTATTGAATATAATAAAAAATTATTAGGGGGAAGAGGAGAATCAGGAATAAAAATAGGTAAATATTAAAACTGGTAAAGATAACTGAGAGGAATCAGTGTCAGAGCACAGGCCAAATTTAGAAACAAATTTGCTACTGTCAAATACTGGATTCTAAATTAAGAAGAAATTCCTCAAATTATATGTTTGCAGCATGCTATTATAGAAGCTGCATGTGAAACCTAGACAATAGGGAAACGTGAAAGACACAACCACAGTATTTGAAATCTGCTGCTGTAGGAGAATATTAAAAATATACTGGATGGACAAAGTAATTAGAAAACAAAAATGAACAGGTTCTGGAAACAATGGGTGAATGGAGAGGTTTGTGAAGATGAGACAGTGTGGTGAGTCTCTACTGGTTGAGACCCAGTAATGACTTTGCTGATGGGCATCCAGTGAGTGGGAAGTACTGCAGAGGAAGGCAGAGACTAGAGTACCCAGGTTGACTGTTCGGTTGTCGGACACTGTAAGCTCTCACAGATAAAGAAAGTGGTTCACGAAGAGTCAAAGGAGAAGACACGAAGAAACATGTCAGACATCAGGTGACACCACATTTGCCTCATGAACAACATGTAAAGCAACATGTTGGTCTGCAGTATTGTTAATTACAGTCATGTAAACAAAAAAAAGGAAAGTAAATTTTGTCTGTTGGAAAGGTATGACTTGATTTTCTGAGTGGCTAAGAGAATGTTGTTAAGAGATTATCATGGATGTGCCAACAAATAAAGAGTGATATTCCAACCTTTTAGACCAAATAAATGAAAATACTTGAAAAAAGGGCCAGGTTTAGTATATAAACAGATAATTTTGTAGTAGGATTATGGAAGACCATAAAAACAAGCATTGTTTTTAAAGCAAAAAATCGCTGAGCTGAAATACAATCTGTTCTGACATCACACTCACTCGCCTGATTTAGCTCTATTTAATTTTAATTATTCCCAAAACTCAGAAATTCCCTGGGGAGGGAGGGATTTTTCTGGAGATGACTGAAAGCGACAGTAAATGGTTATCAGATGACCTAGAACAATCAAACTTCTGAATGGGATAAAAGCACTGGAGCATCACTAAACCAAATGTGTTCAACTACATGGAGACTATGCTGAAATATGAAAAGTGATTCCAAAACGACAAAATACTGGTAAGTCTTTTATTATTAGGCCATGAACTTTTCAAATTGCCCTAGTATATACCTGTAAGGATAAATGATCTTATCTACAAAAAGCCATGTTACAAATGGATTTCCATCATATATTGTTGCATTAAAGGTTATTAGTTATGATGAGGTGATATGAACTTTAATGATATTACAGTAAGATACTAATTTAATTAAGTCAAATGTAATTAATTATCTACTGTCTACTGTAGTGTAAACTTATTAACACATTTTTTACTAATACATTTTGTATTAATAGTGTACAGTAGCGCGGTAATTTTTACATTATAGGTTGGCTAATCTGCGCTTTAATTTGCACTTTAATCTGATCAATTCATGTCTGTGCTTCCGCACAGTTCGTCACATACGCTCACAAGCGGCGGTCGGCTCGCTCTCGCAGCCTTACTGTCACATTTTTCTAATACTTGCACTCAAGTATTCGAGTGTCGCGTACTCGCGCCTCGATTCTATTCATTACGACAATTAATGTAGGCCTTAGGCCAACACTTCATATATGGCCCTTTCATCAAATTAATTTTAATGTAATACGAATTGTATTCACGATGTGCTTATTAGCCAATCTCTTAGTCAAAAATGAAACCTAACAACTTCTGGTGTAAATGTGAACAATTAAATAAATGTATTAATTACAGTCCACTCGCTTCATCATTTCTGCATCCTGGCGAATCAACCTACAGTAAATAGAACACTTCACATTTAACATTTTTTGATCCACACAAGGCGGATCATTCTTCTACTTAACATTTTTTGGTCCTCCGGGCCGGATTTCCGGATACATCATTCACATTTATTATTTTTCTGCCCCTATTTCTGGCCATCACGGGCGACTCAGCATATCCGCTGATATGACCATGGCGTGATTCGATCAGCATTTCGCTCGTCGCCTTTGAGCCTCCTGACGACATCATTGCAAGAGCCTGCTAGCTTCAGTACATCAGTCAAAGCAGTCATCTCTACGAGCATCGACACTTGCCATCTTCTCCATGGTGTCGACGCTTCAGGGCATCGCCTACAAGGTATCACCTCACTAACATCATTTCAAGGTGCGTACAATGGCTGAAGAAGGCCTCAAAGTGTTAGTCAGAAAGAGAGGTGGCTTAAAGTCCGCAATAGTGCGCATACAATCAGCTGTCAGTAACTTTGATACAAATTCTAATACAAAACACTTTTTAACAGTAAGATTTGAAAGTTTGAAAGGCTTGGCATCGAAGTACAACGAGGTACAATCTGAAATCGAACTTATTTGTAAAGACATAAACGCTGCTCAAGAAGACCGAGTTGAGGTCGAAGAAATGCTATATTCTACGGAAGCAAATATTTTACAATTAATTGATACCTTTAATGTTCAGACTGTTACCTCCCGTATTATCGGCCCATATGCAATTAAAACCGATAAGTTTGCCCTGCTTCACAGCCAATATCTTGGAATGGCAGCATTTTCATTCAATTTTTACGGACTTGGTGCATGCAAGATCCAATCTAACGCCAGTGGAGAAACTACATTATTTACATTCTTCTCTAAAAAATGAACCGTTAAAACTTAATTAAATCACTACGTATTTGTAGTGAAAATTACTCGATAGCGTTGTTTGCTGTCCGCAAGGTATGACAACAAGTTCATACTAGCAAAATACTACATTCAAAATTTACTTCAAGTCAAGTCGACAATTAAAGACTCTGTCCAAAGTTTGGCAGAATTCACAAATACGATAACGTCTTCCGTTAATTCTCTGGCGGCAATGCAACTGTCAGTGAATTCATTTGAACTTATTACTATACAATTATTATCAACTAAACTCGACCCTACTACTTTTAAATTATGGAAGGAGTCTATAGACCCTGATAATCTTCCTAACTTTCAAGATTTCACTCATTTTTTAAACGCACGTAGACAGCTGTTAGAAAATACACTGCCTATCGATGCCGGACAGCAACTCAACAAGCCGAGTTTAAGACTCAACAATAAATCTGATAAATATAAATCACGAAATGCTGCTGGCAGTACTACATTTAAGAGTTATCACTCAGCGTCAAGCAATTATTCATGTTTGTGTTGTAAATCTAATCATCCGATTTACATATGTGAAAATTTCGTGCACTAAGCACCGCTGAGCGGGGACAATTTGTATCAAATCACAAATGTTGTACCAATTGTCTTAGAGCAGATCATTTTGTATCTAATTGTAAGAATAAGCAGGCATGTAAGATCTGTTCAAAACGACACCATACATTGTTGCACATGAACAATGTGCTGAACTCAATCTCTGCCAGTAGTAGTAGTAATTATTGTTCATTTAAATTACAATCCACAAATAATATTCTTTTATCAACAGCAATTGTATTTGTCATTGACCAGGCTGGCAACAGACAAAAGGCAAGAGTTCTTTTGGACGCAGGGTCACAAATAAACTTTTGTACCAGATCATTTGCAAAGAAATTACGGCTTAATTTGACTAAATTCAACATACCAATTACGGGTATAATAATACAGCGTGTCATGCCACTAATCTCGCGTCTGTACGCATTATTTCTCGTATCAGAGATTTAGCTTCGAGGCAAAATGTGCTATCTTATCTGCATTAACCCACAATCTGCCAGCACAATCGTTTGACATAAATCAATTCAACATTCCAGACAACATTTTTCTTGCTGACCCAAATTTCAACATATCATCCGAAATCGACATACTCTTAGGGGCGCAATTTTACCTGGATTTAATTTTAGCCAACAAATACGTACGCGGCCCTCATTTTCCCATCATTCAGGAAACAAAGTTAGGCTACATTTTGGCTGGCAATCTGCCCAAACACTGCCGCTACAAGGGTCCTGCTGTTTCGTTCCTAGCTAGGAACAACGACAGTCAAATTTTGCAGTCTCTCGAAAAATTTTGGGAAGCAGAAACTATCCCTGACAACACACCTGATAACGAGTCAGCTTGTGAGGAGCATTTCGTGCGTTCTACTCATCGCAACCATGAGGGTAGGTTCGTGGTTTCACTGCCATTTAAGTCCGATCATCTCCAGTTGGGGGAATCTTACACCAATGCTGAAGCAAGATTTTTGAATTTAGAACGTCGATTCAGGCGTGATGCTAAGCTCGCGCGCGATTACGCAGACTTTATTAATGAATATAAGAGCTTGGCCACATGACGCTTATCGATAATTGCTCTATCAATTCAGGAGTGTCAAATACTTACTATCTGCCTCACCATGCCGTGTTTAAGCAGTCTAGCTTGACCACAAAACTGCGCGTCGTTTTTGATGGTTCATCCAAAACTACCAATGGCCTTTCTCTCAATGACATATTGTTGGTAGGCCCGAACGTTCAACAAGACCTTTTTTCTATTCTTTTACGTTTCCGTATGCATAAATATGTTCTCATTGCCGACATCGAGAAGATGTATCGACAAATTCGCGTAGCTGAAAAGGATTGTCACTATCAACATATTCTGTGGCGTGACTCTCCCCTCGAACAATTTAAACACTTTGCATTGCGAACGGTAACCTACGGCACGGCTAGTGCTTCGTTTTTGGCCACTCGCTGTCTTATTCAAATTGGTAGGGACCATCAAGCTTCTTTTCCTGATGCGGTGTTACCTATAACAAATGATTTCTATGTCGACGATTTGCTTACCGGTGCAGACACCATCTCTGATCTGACCAAGTTGAAATCTGACTTTGTAGCGGGGCATTTTGGGGCCTACCTGAGACAATGTAAAGAAGTTTATATTTTATTGATAATAAATAACATAATTTGTATTTTTTCATAAATAATAATTAACTTGTCGAGTGATAGGGACAGAAATTATAGACTTGGGTAAATTTCCTGTTTGAAACGAAAATAACAGTGGCAGCATTGACTGTGAAGGTTATTCGATGATATTTTGTAAAAACAGATTCAACAGACACAGATTTTAATAACTGCAACTGTACAAAAGTCAAATCAAGGACAAACACAACGGTAAACAAATTACATAACCGTGTCAGGCGAGCGTTACGTCAGAGCCTATCCTTGATGAGTAAGTCAGTTACATAACGGTGACATGCAGCTGGCGGAAGGATACAAACTAAAAAACAATAGGACTTGATCACACCACAACAGCCGCTTCACAAATTAGCGCCAGTAGTTCGGTCTCAGTCTAAATTCAATGCTCGCGCGAGCAACACCTATTAAGTTCCGGAACATATTTTTGCGGGCCCGCATACGATAAAATGTGATCTTAAATTCAAATTAATAACTTTTAATAGCCATGAAGTAAAATGAAGTGACAGTTTTTGGTGATATATACAAAATTATAAGCAATAGAATTGTGCGGAGTGGACGGAATTACGTAAGGAGGCTGGACTGGGTCGAATCGCTAAAGAATGGCAAGATAAGTAACCGACATGGGGTAAAACCCAAGAAATTTTCAAAATTGTAAAACCTTTAAATTTTAAAAAGAAATGGCAGCCTAAAATATCTATACATAAATTAAACTAAATATGAGATCTCTAAAATAACTTGGTGTGTGTGTTGCGTATGTACGTGAGAATGTAACTATATTAAGAAGTCTGGTTTGCGTTTTTTTTAAAAGATTATTTCAATTTAATATCTTGATTCATATAAGGTTTATATAATATTTCAATGTTGTTTTATTCTTTTTTACAGTAAAAGTTTTTTTTTTCTTTACATTAAAAGTTTCTTTCTTTCAAATTTATTTTATGTGCGTTTCTTTTTGTTTTGAGAAATGTTAATAAATTTTAATTAATGTGTAAACGTATAAAGTTTTCTTTGTTTGTTTAAACAACCATTCTGATCTCCTGTTCGCCTAAAAGAACCCTAACATGATAAGCACATATTTTATTTATTTTTTTCTCTATATACATAGTTGGCCATACAAGATGGCGCTCGACGAAGTGAGAACAATTACTCAATAAGATTAATCAATCATATTTATTAAATATCAATAATATAAAACATCTCAGTGGTGCCCGAACAGGGACAATTTTATATAAATAAATTTATATAAAATACGGCCTACGGGGAGAACAGAATGATTGTTTGAAGTAGAAAATATAATTTTTATGCATACGTAAAATAGACGTAGATAGGGGTTATGTTATGCTAAGTGTGAAATGTTGATGTTGATATTTTGTAGCGAGTATTGTGAAGCAATATGCATAATAATTAATATGTATGATAATTATTAAGTAATATAAAGGGTATTATATAAGTAAATTTTGGAATGATGGAAGTATAAATAAAGTGCATAGAAAGTTACGTAAAGTAGCGCAAAGCGTTATACAAGTAGAATACATTGTGGTGTGAAAGTAGATATGACATATTAGTATTTTTATTTAAAGTAATAAACTTACTATTAAAAAATGGAGAATCAAGAAGTAAATTTAGAAAACACTCTTACGGAGTCGATGGTACTTGATAATGTATCGGCTCAATCTACCCCGTCGACAACACGAGTTGCAGAGTTGTCGATGGCAGATATATTCAATTTAATGAAAACAATGTCTGAGAATTTGAGTAGTGATATCAATAAAATGAATAGTAGTTTCAACGGGAAGTTTGACGTTCAGAACAATAAATTAGATGAACAGAAAAACGAGATGCAAGAATTTAAAAGTAGTATAAATAAGAAATTAGATATACAGAATGAGAAATTTGACGAGTTGAAAAGTGAGATACAAGAAATTAATAAACATTGTGAAAATACCAAAGTAGAATTTACTAATAAAATCAGCCAAGTAGAAACTAAGTTAGATGATTCAATACAAAAGATAGATATTAAATTTAATGCAATAGATAGCCAGATAGACAGAGTTGAGAAGCAAATCAATGAAAACAATGAAATATTAATAAATTCAATGAATGAGTATAACAATGACATAGAATCTAAAATTATTAAATGTAATATTGAAACTGAATGTAAGTTGAGTAGCGTAGTAATGACAGTTCAAAAATTTAGTCAGAATATTGATGAACACCAAAATAAGATAGACTCTAAAAAATATGAAATTGAAAGTAATAGCAAAAAATAATGTACAGTCTGAATATAGTAATGACAAAAAATTATATTCACTTGAACTAGTAGTATGCGAGATGAATTAAGTTTAGTGAAACATCAAAATGTAAACCAGGTTACTGAACGCATATTTATGACACGAGACACAAATAATGAAGTAGAATTAGAAGCTTTCAATTGTGACAATCGTAGAGTACACCCAATGCAATTTTTAAATAGGGTTAGGGAGTTTAATCGGTTTAATAGTAGTAGCTGGGAGGTTAAGTTGCTGAAGATTATCAAATGTTTTAAAGGTAGTGCCGAGATATGGTCGGAAGTACACCATACCGAATGGGAAAGTTATGAAGATTTTGAGATAGCTTTTCGAAACAAATATTGGTCAGAAGAAGACCAAGAAATATTAAGAAGTAAAATAATGGGTAACGGGAATTCTGGTAGGATTAATAACCACCTAACCATATATGTGATGACCATATACAACGAAGCTAAATATCTAGAGCCGCCGTTGGCTTTCCGATCATTTGTAAGACATATTAGCAAACACCTGCCCAGAGAAGTGCAAATTACGTTAATGACTAGAGAGATTACAAATATAAGCGAGTTAGAAAACATGTTAGATGTATTACAGAATATAGGGGAACGCGACATAGGGCGACGTTCAAACACACCAGTAGTACCACACCATAATAATAATAATAATAATAATTTCCATCATAACAGGGGTACACAGAATTTTCATAGAGGAGCGCGGGGAGGAAGTTTCGGTAATAGGGGCGAGAGTTGGCGGTGTAGAACCTGTGAAACCGACAATTATGCTAATAGAACAAATTGTTTCAGATGTCATCGAAACAGGGAGTGCGCCAGGAACGAGCGAGCAAACCCACCACCAAATCAACAAACGAGAGGAGGAGAATTTCATAGAGGAGCGCTGAGAGGAGGAGGACATTACAACAGAGGTAGAGGAGGAAATCATCCAGCTGCGGCGGGTCCCTCCCAGGAAAACTAGGGAGGACAATGGAGAAGCGGGCTGAACCATTGTCTACGGAAAACAGGAGGGTCCAAATAATCAACAGATACCATAATAACGTTATCAAGATGGACATGGCGAAGGAACTGTTAGAAGAAGAGGAGAACAAGGTGATGGAACGCAGAGCAGGATTAACTGAGGTGACGATTAACCTTGAAGGTAAGAATTATAAAACTTTAATTGATACCGGTAGCGAGATCTCAGTAATTTCTGAAAATGTCATGGGTGAATTAAAAGAGTTAAACAAGAATATACCGTCATTACCAGTTGCAGGGGTTACAGTAGTGGGGGTAACTGGGGTGAGAAGTAAAAGAATAACCAGACAAGTACAATTAAATATTTTAATAAATGGAGTTGAATTTGAAAACACTTTCCTAGTAGTTAAAGGGTTAAGTCTAGATGTAATATTGGGAAATGATTTTTTGGAAAGAAACGGAGCAGTAATAGATTTCAATAAACAAATAGTAAAATTTGAGAAGGGGAATAAACCAGTCAGAATAGAGTTTAAGAAAGTAGTAAATGAAAATAAAGTCACGGGAATAAAAATGTTACATAAACAGAGAAGTGATAGAGAGATAGAAACTAAAATAAATATATGTCTAGAGAGTGATGGTCTAGAAAATGAGGAGAGAGAGATGCATGAGCGTAATGAGAGTGGGTGGGCAAATAGAGCCGATAAATTTTTCAATGAAAATACAGTTGTAGGAAATACTCAACAACAGGAGTTGTGGGCAGTTGTCGAGCGGTACAGAGAGGTGTTTGATGAATCACCAGGGAAAGCGAAGGACTACATCTGCGAGCTGAAAGTTCGGGACCACGCACCATATATGCAGAGGAGCTACCCGGTGCCGTTTTCGAAGAGGAGGGCTGTCCAAGAGGAATTAGACCGTATGATGCAAGGAGGCATAATTGAACACTCAGTATCACCTTATTCAAATCCTTTGGTGGTAGTGATAAAGAAGGATGGCAAGGTAAGGTTATGTTTAGATGCTAGGAAAATTAATCAAATTATTATACCTGACAGGGAATCTCCAGAACCCATAAATGAGATTTTACAAAAGTTTAGCGGAGTCAAATACATGACGTCCTTAGACCTGACCGCTGGATACTGGCAGGTACCATTAGCAACAGAGAGTAGGAAATACACAGCTTTTCTTTTTAACGGTAAGAATTACCAGTTTAAACGCTTACCTTTTGGATTAAACACCAGTGTTGCCAGTTTTATCAAATGTTTAGATAATATTTTACAACCTAAGGACTTAGACTTTTTAACTGTATATGTCGATGATATTTTGATAGCCTCTAGAACATTCACTGAACATTTAGAACACATAGAATATGTATTAGATAAGCTACAAGTAGGGGGTTTAACAGTGAATTGGGACAAGTCTAAGTTTCTGCAGACAGAAATACATTTTTTAGGATTTATTATTACACAGGAGGGGATATTAGCCAACCCTGACAAAGTCGAAGCCATAAGGCGATTCCCTGAACCAAAAAACATTAAGCAACTCCAGAGTTTTTTAGGCCTATGCAATTTTTACAGGAAATTTCAGGAGAACTACGCACACACAACATCCAAACTGAGTGCTGTACTGCAGAAGAATAAACAGTGGAGATGGGGTGATACGGAACGAACTGCGTTTAATGAAATTAAGAGAAAGTTCAGTCACATGATAATGATGAATCATCCCGATTTTAATAAGATTTTTTATTTGCAGACCGACGCCAGCAATGTAGCGCTAGGGGCGGAGTTATACCAGGAGAGCGGCGACAAGGAACACCTGACGATCGCCTTCGCCAGTAGATCGCTGTTATCGGCGGAAAAGAATTACACGACAACTGAAAAGGAACTTCTAAGTATTGTGTTCGCCGTGGGTAAATTCCGCACCTACATCCTAGGGAATACTACGATCATCCGGACGGACCACAAGGCACTGTCATTTCTGAATTCATGTAAGCTAACACACAGCCGATTAACCAGGTGGGTATTAGCCTTACAGGAATATAATTTTTCATGGGAGTACATAAAGGTGTCAGATAATAAGGTACCAGATACACTTTCTAGAATAGATGTTATAGATAATAAAACTGGTAGGGACCTTAAAGAAATAGAAATTGTTAGACTAACTAGGGAAGATAGAATTTTTGGTGAGGAATTAAGTGACATTAAAAACTTGCAAAGATCTGATAGCAAACTGGGTAAAATAATTGTTAGTTTAGAAACAGATGTAGCGGGATCAGAATATAATGAGCGATTTCAAGTATATCAAGATATTTTGTTCAAAAAGGTAGATGGTGGGGAGCTTGATTGGAGGTTAGTTATACCTGAGGGGTTAATAGATAAAATTGTTTGGGACTGTCATATAAGGTATGGTCATTTTGGTGCGAGAAAGTGTGCTAATGTTTTGAAAGAGTCATGTATATTTAAGAATATGGAGAGGAGAGTGAGGAAAGTGTTGAGAGTGTGTGATTTATGTCAAAAATCGAAAGTAGTGAATTATAGAGTGGAAGGAGAGATGAATTATATAAAAGTAGATAAACCTTTCGATCTAGTTGCGGTTGATTTATATGGGCCATTACCCAGAGGTAGAGGGGGTGTGTTATATGTATTTGTAGTTTTAGACACTTTTTCAAAATTTGTAAAGTTATATAGTATTAAGAGAGCAACGAGTAAGGTACTTGGCGAGAAGATAGTGAAAGACTACATGCTCAATGTGGGAAAGCCGAAAATGATATTATCTGACCATGGTCCACAGTTTATAAGCGGCAAGTGGCGGCAGACGCTTGGATGGGAAGGCATCATACCCAAGCATACGGCAGTGTACCATCCTCAGTCGAATCAAGCAGAACGGGTGATGAGAGAGATTGGCAGGATATTCCGGGCGTACTGTCACGCCAAACACACAGAATGGCCATCCTACGTGAAAAAAGTAGAGGAGTGGCTGAATTGTACCACCCATGAGTCCACAGGATTTACGCCGCATGAGTTGATCAGGGGAACAAGGCCGCCCAGGATATTAGAACAACTTTTCACATACCCACCTGAAGGTCAAATTTTGGACAGAAACATGAAAATTAGATTGGCGAACGAGAATTTACTTACTAGAGGAGAGCGACGAAAACAGAAACATGATGCTAAGGGTAAATGGACCAAATATGAGGTAGGTCAGTTAGTGTTAGTAAAAAGACATGATTTGTCCAGTGCTCAAGATAGGGAAATAAAAAAGTTTTTCTTGTTATATGAAGGACCTTATGAAATTGTTGAAATAAAAATGCAGAATGCGTATGTGCTGAGGAACCCAGCGACGCAAGAAATAGTAGGTACTCAAAATGCGACGAATTTAAAATTATATAGGTCACTTTAATTGTTATGTTTATAAATAAGTTTTTCAAATATTATTGTATGTTTTCAGAAGGGATCCTCCCCCATTTTCGGGCGGTCACGATCTTACCAGTCCTGGCCGTGGAATTCGGAACTCGGAGGCGGGCCATGGTTGGCGGATCTTCCTTCGGGCGGTGAAAACAACGATGGTCCGGCTCCACCAAAATTGGTATAAAGTAGAAAACTTAGCGACATCTTTGAACGGGGAGGGGGACCCCAGCAGGTACGTGACATAAAATTTTTTTTTATACACTCCAGGCGCAGCGGTTTCGGTGTACCTGTCACGTGCCTGCACTGCCTTAGAGTGTTTGTAAATAATGGAGGCTGCATTTAAGTAAAAGGCAGTGCATACAAATTTAAATATTTTAGTGTCAAGGGCAAAATTAAAATGGAGCCCTTGACAATAGTTTCTGTTTGGCCCGAAACGACGAGTTTTGGGGCAAGACGTTTTGGCGCACGGTAGAAAGCGGGGTAGAAGAAATGGTAGAAGAGTGGGGTAGTTTTGGTGTAGTAGGGGACGTGAATTCACGTAGTATATCTACCGGGTGCCAATCCGTTTTGCAGCGAGACCCGGCATTTCAGGCGGCTGCGACCTTCCTAGACGTAGAGTAAGTCACAATAGAGTCAGCCTCCTATGTAAATAGGATTAAAAAAAAAAAAAAAAAAAAAAAAAAAAAAAAAAAAAAAAAAAAAATTTGGAGGTTTATAATTTGAAATTTAAATGAATTTTTAGCATTAGGTGACCAAATATAATTATCAAATTTTAGTATCAGTGAGTATAGGAACGTTTTGAAGAAATGTGTAGTAAAATAAAAACTTGTTATCAATACAAGATGTGGGGATAATTTTGGGGGGTAGTTTGGTGCTCAATGAAGTGATAGAACAGTGGAGTGTGGAACTGCAACGGTTGAAAGTTTAGTTATCCATTATAATTAATTAGTTAGTAAGTTGCTGTCGCTGGGGTGGCATGTGCCCCAGTAGATAGCGGAAAGTGTTGGGGGTAACCGAGAGTGTTACCTCCATCGGAGGCCAACATGGCGAATATGCACGGCACACCTTTTGTACAATTTTATATTGTACCCTGATAAATTGCCGTGTCGTGCATAATAATGACGATGTAGACATGCCTGAAGGAAGAGATGATTTCCCCGACTTTTCGGGCGATTACTGCCTTACCAGCACTAATCGTGGTTTTGGCGAGCGGTTAGCTATGGTCATACCTAGTCCCTTGACCATAGCTGGCTTGAAATTGGTACAGATTTGAAATTAATGGGGGGCGAACTAGGGGAAATCCCGGGAACTATGGAACAGCGGCTGCCACTCTGTTCGAGGAGGAACAGCAGAGCCAGGTGGTAGATCCGTATTAAGGGTGTATGATTATTTAACAAGAACATGATGATGTTCACTAATTTTAAAACTTAATAGCGGAAGCAGAGACACGGAGAGGTAAAACCTGCTCCAAAATATACAGTCTCTGTGGAAGCGGAAAGGCGCCACAGTCTTACATAATTTGAAATAGTGTGTGTGGCTGGGAGGTTATCCAAGGGGATAACGTATTAAAAATTTGCTATATTTTAATTAATAATGATGATTTGCTACTCAATAATTTTGTTTGAATTTAAAAAATAGATGCACTAAATACTTCTTATATTGTGTTATTATGTCTTATTATGTTAATTGCACTTAGTATGTTAGGAATAAGAATTATAAAAATATGATAATATGTTTTCAATGTGTTTATAGATTTTTAAAAGAAAATAAAATAAAAGGTGATAGTTAAAATTTTCAATGGGTTGTAAAAGATAGAAATGGGTGATAGTAATTATTTGAATAAAATGTTTGAATCAGTCCAAGTTGAATTTTGTGGGACATGTAGATCTGTCCAAATCGAAGTCAGAGTTAAAGAAATAATAGAGATGAAAATAATGCAATGTTGTAGAATTTTGAGAAGTATAAGTGGAGACACAGTAGAAATGGAGAATTTATGTAGAGTTTTGAGTGATATATTGTTGTTTATTTTGTTGATGTTATTTTGTTGAAGTTGTAGTAAGGTTAAGAGATTGAGATTTTGGGGATGGCAATTTTGTAGTAGGGGTAGTGTAATGTGGGAGTCCGCAACATAAGGGTTGGGACGGGATTTGGTATAGTTTTAGTGGGAAGGGGCCGCCTTAGGTAGAATCCAGGGGCCAGAGAACGGGAATTGAGCTTTTTGGGGGGGGGGAAACACGTATCCTATGTACAAAGGGTTAGAGAGTATTTTTTTTATATATAGAGAGAAGGTGGCGATTGGAGTTAAAATAGTAAGTAGTTAGAGGTAGAGAAGGGTTAGTAGATTTTGATAGAGGGGTGTCATACTAGTTAAAGATTTTGTAAGGGAGCGTTAGAGTAATAAAAGGGGTAAGATTATGAGTAAATGCCAAGTTGATAAAGTGAATTATAATGAATAACGTAGAATCACCCAGATTAATGAAAGAGAATGATAAATGAAAATGATGGGTAAAACAAAGATTGAAATGATTGAAAAAAAAAAAAAATTTTTGAGAAACGACTTAATAAAAGTTAAATGGAGATCTATGTATTTTATTATTGAAAGGTAATTTTCTGATTTTATATGCAAATTTAATGATATAAAGTGTGTAACATTTTAAATGTAAGTTGTTTTATTTTAAGATGAATTATTAATGTACTATATTTTCCTATGTTATGTTATGTTGTTAGGTATTATGATATATGTTAGTAATAAGTAAAAAAAAAAAAAAAAACCAGTGCTTCTTAGCGCAAACCAGCACCGCTAGGGGGAAACCGATCAGTTGGGGATATGGTGTTGTATAAGGCCACTATTTGATATTTTGATTTGTTGTTTCAGTGTTTGGTGGTGCTGTGGCGGCGGACCTGAGCTGGCCTGCGCGTCAGAGCTGGGGCGTTAAGTGTCTGTCTGACTCTACGGTGTTGGGATCTCGAGAGAGAAGTCCAGTATTGTCATGCAGATGCGGTCACAGTCACCAGACCAAGGGTGAGTTGATTATATTATTTTGTAAACCATAAAGGGGGTTGTGGCGACATATCCTGGCTGATCCCTCTAGCAAGTATGAATGTGTCAATGAGATTTTTTATGCTTCGGCATAAAATATCTCATTGAGGGGGTATTGTAGCGGGGCATTTTGGGGCCTACCTGAGACAATGTAAAGAAGTTTGTATTTTCTTTTAATAAATAACATGTCGAGTGATAGGGACAGAAATTATAGACTTGGGTAAATTTCCTGTTTGAAACGAAAATAACAGTGGCAGCATTGAGTGTGAAGGTTATTCGATGATATTTTGTAAAAACAGATTTAACAGACACAGATTTTAATAACTGCAACTGTACAAAAGTCAAATCAAGGACAAACACAACGGTAAACAAATTACATAACCGTGTCAGGCGAGCGTTACGTCAGAGCCTATCCTTGATGAGTAAGTCAGTTACATAACGGTGACATGCAGCTGGCGGAAGGATACAAACTAAAAAACAATAGGACTTGATCACACCACAACAGCCGCTTCACAAATTAGCGCCAGTAGTTCGGTCTCAGTCTAAATTCAATGCTCGCGCGAGCAACACCTATTAAGTTCCGGAACATATTTTTGCGGGCCCGCATACGATAAAATGTGATCTTAAATTCAAATTAATAACTTTTAATAGCCATGAAGTAAAATGAAGTGACAGTTTTTGGTGATATATACAAAATTATAAGCAATAGAATTGTGCGGAGTGGACGGAATTACGTAAGGAGGCTGGACTGGGTCGAATCGCTAAAGAATGGCAAGATAAGTAACCGACATGGGGTAAAACCCAAGAAATTTTCAAAATTGTAAAACCTTTAAATTTTAAAAAGAAATGGCAGCCTAAAATATCTATACATAAATTAAACTAAATATGAGATCTCTAAAATAACTTGGTGTGTGTGTTGCGTATGTACGTGAGAATGTAACTATATTAAGAAGTCTGGTTTGCGTTTTTTTTAAAAGATTATTTCAATTTAATATCTTGATACATGTAAGGTTTATATAATATTTCAATGTTGTTTTATTCTTTTTTACACTAAAAGTTTTTTTTTTCTTTACATTAAAAGTTTCTTTCTTTCAAATTTATTTTATGTGCGTTTCTTTTTGTTTTGAGAAATGTTAATAAATTTTAATTAATGTGTAAACGTATAAAGTTTTCTTTGTTTGTTTAAACAACCATTCTGATCTCCTGTTCGCCTAAAAGAACCCTAACATGATAAGCACATATTTTATTTATTTTTTTCTCTATATACATAGTTGGCCATACAAGATGGCGCTCGACGAAGTGAGAACAATTACTCAATAAGATTAATCAATCATATTTATTAAATATCAATAATATAAAACATCTCAACTTAGGTGCGATATTGAGTCAATACGGTCTCACATTGCATAAATGGGCATCTAATGAACCCAGAGTGGTCGCAAGTCATGACAATTTTTCACTCCCCTTAAACAAACAGGACAATGTGCGTACCCTGGGCATTCTCTGGAATAACACTGCCGATTCATTTCTGTTTGACATTAAATCATTCCCCGTTGATTCAAGCATCTCCAAGAGGAGAATTCTTTCGATTATCGCAGGGATGTACGATCCACTTGGACTGATAGGTCCCGTTGTTTTCTTGTACAAACAGTTTATGCAGCAACTCTGGCTTTGCAATCTTGGTTGGGATGAACCGATCTCCGGGCAATCACGTTTGGATTGGCATTCATTGTGCGACAAATTGTGTCTGATTAGCAAAATTGTTGTCCCACGTTCTATTCGTTGCAAGTACAGTTGAATTACATGGTTTTTCGGATGCCTCTGAAAAGGGGTTTGGGTGCTGTATTTATATTAGCCATTTATCAAGATTCATCGGCCTCTTGTCGTCTCCTGTGTTCCAAATCTCGCATGGCTCCCCTACGACAGGTGTCATTAACTCGCATCGAACTCTGTGCTTGCTTGTTGTTATCGCGACTCGTATCTAAGGTCGTTCCTGCGCTTTATTCGTCTATTAATAGTGTTCATTTATATTCTGACTCTATGGTGTCTCTTTACTGGATTCATGCCCAGTCCACGAGGTGGAAAACCTACGTCGCTAATCGTGTTGCTGAAATTCAGCGTCTTACGCAAGCCTATACATGGCATCACATCAATTGTAGACACAATCCTGCTGATATTATCTCTAGGGGGTGTCTCCCTGATGTTTTGCGCGATTGTTCGCTTTGGTGGCACGGTCCCACTTGTTTGTCTCAATCTTCCGTGTACAATCCTTTTCCACCCTTTTTACCTTTTAATCCGTCGTCTTCTGAAGTCACTGCGGAAGAGAAACAAACCCATAACCTTTCTCTAATGTCTACCCTGGCTATCGACCTTTCTAAGGACTTTTCTTCATTGCCTCTTCTGACACGCGTATACGCGTACTGTTTTCGGTTCATCAAAAATATTAGACTCTCCAGTGCTGACAAATTAACGGGCGATCTTACCCCTGTAGAAATTCATCATGCTCTTAATTTCTTCATAAAACAATCTCAGTCGATCCACTTTGCAGCCAAAATTAATTGTCTTCGTAACGGGTCTTCTGTCTCTATTAGGAGTAAGTTGGCTTCTCTCGACCCGTTTCTTGATGATTCTGGAGTAATACGCGTAGGCGGGCGATTACAGCAGTCACAATTACCTTACAACACTAAACATCCTACTGTCTTACATCCATCGGCTCATATTACTCGCCTTATCATTGAACGCGAACACATTCGCCTACTTCATGCTGGTCCTCAACTCGTGCATCACTCACTTCGTCAACGTTGGTGGATTGTTAATGCCAGGTTAGTCATTCGCTCCATCATTCATAAATGTGTCAAGTGTCTCAGGTTTAGTGCCAAACACCAGGTTCAGAGGCTTGGTATTTTACCGTCTCCTAGAGTCACTCCATCACGGCCATTTCTATTCTGCGCAGTTGGTTATGGTGGTCCCTTCATGATTCGTCATGGTGGGCAGAAATCCAGAACTCTCTCTAAGGCATACGTGTCTTTGTTCATTTGCTTAGCAACCAGGGCCATTCACTTGGAATTGGTTTCCGGCCTTACAGCCAGTGCGTTTATAGCTGCCTTACGTCGTTTTATGGCCCGCAGGGGCATACCCAGTCAGTTATACTCTGATAATGGCACAAACTTTAGGAAGGCCCACAATATTTTACATGACCTCTACAATCTTTGGCATAATAAGGATGCCACCTCATCACTCAAATTATTCACGTCCTCTCAGGGTATCTCATGGTCATTTATTCTGCCCTCGTCACCTCATTTTGGTGGCCTTTGGGAGAGCGGCATAAAGAGTTTGAAGTTTCATTTGCGCCGCGTGGTAGGCAAGTCTATACTCACCTTCGAGGAGTTTACGACAGTTTTGTCTCAGATAGAGGCATGTCTAAACTCTCGCCCTTTATTTGCCATCTCTTTGGATGTAAATGATCCGGTGCCACTTACACCTGGCCATTTTTTGATTTGCGCACCATTAACGGCGATACCGGACCCAGACCTATCTCATATTCCTATCTCTTGTCTTGGACGTTGGCAACTTCTCCAGAAGTTTGTCCAAGTCATTTGGAAGGCTTGGTCTCACGACTATTACAGTCGCAGTTACAACAGCGTCACAAATGGAAATTCGCTAAGGATAATGTTTCCATTGGGGACCTAGTTTTACTTATTGAGGATAACCTACCTACATTAGCCTGGAAATTTGGTGTAATTACCGCCACATTTCCCGGTCCAGATAACTTAATTAGAGTCGTAGACATTCGCACGCCAACTGGTGTTTTGCGCAGACCAATCCATAAATTATGTTTGGTCCCTACTAGGGACGAACAAAAAAAAAGGGGGGTTTATTCTCCTTTGTATATATTTGTAAAAAACACATAAATCAGATGTTCAAAGAAGACTTTGTTAGTTATAAACACCTTTGTTTTTAGCATAAGCTTTAATTTGTATATTTTTGATTCAGAAACTGTTTGTTTTACTCAAGCAAGTGTCAGTTTATTTAATATGCAAGGCTTTAATTATTTTGTATTTTCGTATATGCAACATTTGATTTATGCCTCATGTCTTTGCTTACTATTATGTAAAAATTTTGTTACTCTCTGAATTTATTTTTCACAATTGTTCAATACATGTATTCATATTTGTAATTAACTAAATTGGTGTTTATTATATTTATTATATAACTTGCATTTATGTAAAACATATTGTTTTTTGCGTCTACTGTATGTAACCATGCCACGCCTAGATTTATTTTATATTGTATTTTGTGATTATGCATTGCACAATTATTGTTCCTGCTTAAATTATGACATACATGTCATCACATATGTGCTTGCAACCAGTCAGCTATCTATAGCTTGTTCTCACACAACAACATATTGTAAATTCCTGAAACTTCAGGTATAGCATGACTCAGGTTCAAATTTATGACGCCATGCTAGATTACGTCTAAACATGTATAATTTGTGACAATTTTTGTTCATTGTAAGCAATACTCTGTACAGGTCTACTGGCCTCAACTATTTCACTGTAACCATCTATGACTTGCGTAGGGTTACAATTTATCGGGCCATCATGTGATGAGCTTCTGATCATACATTATTAAACATTGTCAAATTATGTATTTTTCATGTTTTATAACATTCAATATTGTATACATACAATATATGTGGGCAATACATTGCCAACGCTTACATTTTTATTCACGCATGAAATCGGTTTGCTCGCCAACCTTGGCCTACCAAACGCTTATCTTTATTCATGCTTATCGCTAAACCATTAACGTACAGCTGTTATCTAAGATTACAACTCAAGGTTCAATGCAGCCTATGAGATTGACTTTCATTAATAAGAACTCTGTATGTTATATAATAAGTTATCAAAATGTATAATAAGTTACTAAAATGTAGTAAAAAATCTACTGATTTTTGACGGGCAGTTTATGTACAGTAGCGCGGTAATTTCTACATTATAGGTTGGCTAATCTGTGCTTTAATTTGCACTTTAATCTGATCAATTCATGTCCATGCTTCCACACAGTTCGTCACATACGCTCGCAAGCGGCGGTCGGCTCGCTCTCGCAGCCTTACTGTCACATTTTTCTAATACTTGCACTCAAGTATTCGAGTGTTGCGTACTCGCGCCTCGATTCTATTCATTACGACAATTAATGTAGGCCTTAGGCCAACACTTCATATATGGCCCTTTAGGCCCTTTCATCAAATTAATTTTAATGTAATACGAATTGTATTCACGATGTGCTTATTAGCCAATCTCTTAGTCAAAAATGAAACCTAACAACTTCTGGTGTAAATGTGAACAATTAAATAAATGTATTAATTACAGTCCACTTGCTTCATCATTTCTGCATCCTGGCGAATCAACCTACAGTAAATAGAACACTTCACACTTAACATTTTTTGATCCACACAAGGCGGATCATTCTTCTACTTAACAAATAGTTTATTAATTATACAGTTAAAAGCAGCATGCCTACTGTGTCCTTGACTGACTTGTTTATAACTAATCTTGAGAGCAGTGGCTTACTAAGAAGGGTTAACCTCACTCCCCATGATTGAGTAGGTCGTGTACATAAAATCTGAAGGAAACAATTGTATAGCTAATGGTTACAACATTAAAAGTGGGCAATAAATAGTGAATTTTGTACTCCTCCCGCTTGGCACAGGAGCACTGTGAGGTAAGATAAAAAATTCAAATGCAAGTCATGATCACTCATAGAATAGTCAGTTGTGCCTGGATCTTACTATCT
Source organism: Magicicada septendecula (assembly GCA_034769895.1). Classification (NCBI taxonomy): domain Eukaryota; kingdom Metazoa; phylum Arthropoda; class Insecta; order Hemiptera; family Cicadidae; genus Magicicada; species Magicicada septendecula. Next base: position 588,090,298 of record CM068369.1, on the reverse strand, counting down.
GGCTAACAAACATTTGAGACAAAACACAAAGGTTTGAATATGTACATCAATTACATGTCTAATATTGACTTTGACATATAATACTAATAATACATATAAGGTATAACATAAGACATATAATACATCTAATACTGATGTATTCTGCAGAAACTGGGAGTGAGACAATGGAAGTCAAAACAGCGAAATGAGATGTCACAAGTACGGAGTGCAGAATACCAGGAAGACTTGCAGAGGACAGGACTACCAGAGTGGACAACACAAGAGAATGAGTGATGATAGAATAGTATGAGTATGTTGACATAATTGGCCAACACAAAGACAGAGGACTGGCAGATAAAAAAAAAGTTTTAAAGCTACTTTGCAACTAACAGACTACAAGTCTAAATTGGACGAGGGAGGAAGAGAATTGCTTGAAAGTTAGGAGGTTATGGAAAATTCATATTGTCAATGCGAACCCTACACAAAAGAATACATGTAAAAATCATATTCTGTACAGCAATTAATTACAAATCAATATGATGATAAATAAACTATTATTAATATAAGAAATGAATGTGTGTATAAGATACACACGTGTATCAATTTAATACATACATTAAACAGCAAAAAATATATTTTTATTTTTAAACTTTATACCTTGTCCTCAAATTTGTTCTCTTCCATTTGTCAGATGATGGATAAACTGATCTTGTTAACACCTGAAACAAATGAAAACAAGTTGGCAGTCAATGAAGACTAAATCTACATCACTCACAAGTTAGCACAAGAATAACATCTGATTAAGGACACTTTTAGATTAAAAGCATATATCTTTATTAATAAATAATGTCTTCCCATTGTCAGACCTCAGTTTAACCAATGAGGATGCCATATCTTAGTGTGGGCAAGGTACTTCATTTAATACAATAAAGTGTTCTTGGTTGAAAGGAGTTACCGAGACCACTTATGTAGAGGAAAAGTCATATTACTTCTCCACATGTAACTGGAATGAGCTATGTACAGAAGAGCATTCAACCTACAGTGCTAACTATACTGATGATTCCTGGAAAATGTTTTTCCCATAAAGGTACACTTTTCTTTGAAGCCATACAAACATGTGTCCACAATTTTTTTTATCAGTTCGTCATACCATGTTACTTATTTTGACACAGACTTTGTTTTTAAATTCCTTTTTACCAGAAATTATAAGACTTTTGACATAATTTTAGAATTATTTTGAGAAGGAAACAACAATTGCTTATCAACTGAATGCTAAAATTTTTATGAAACCTCAGTGTCAAAATGTTTGCAGAAGTTATACAGTATACTCTGTTTCACATAACTTCCAAATTGACAGCTGTGGGAATACACTGCAATAATACTAGCAAACTGTTGTTTACAATGGAAGATTGATGTCTGACAGATTTAAAGAGTTGAAATATTTGTTCTGCTTTATCTAGTCTGAAGACGCATTTCATCTTATTTATAGCTTTCAGGATGCAGTAAATTTAATCTGGTCTTAAACAGAAAATCTTTGACAAATAATATTAGAAATCGTGTAGAAATTATAATTTTTAATGACTTGAAATACTATAATGGATAATGGAACAATGTTTCATAGTTTGTAAACTGCATATAAAAAGGAGAACTGGGACTGACTGAATTCATGATCCGCTGAGACCACTTTGAAGAGTTTTCCAGTAACATGAAGGGTAACATTAATGATATTCATGTCACTGATAATAATTTCTGACAGCCTAATAACACGTTACTAAAACAAACCACATACAAAAACAGCTAACAGATCCAAAACGTGCTGTGTTAAATCACTGAAAAGAGACATTTGTGTAAGCTGATAAGAATTGGCAACATTTATTTGTTGGTATGGGAAGGACATCTTAACATCAGCTATGCATGGCAAATTGAAAGAGCACCACATCTGAATTTCTTGTGCATTCCCAAGTGTCAACACTGATGTTTTATGAAAGATATTGTAGGATTAAAAACAAAATTATATTTTATATTTTGTTATTTCTTTGAAAAATGCATCTCAATTTTCAGAATTTAACATACCGTAGTGAAAATAGGGATATCCACCTTGCAATCATATTATGTTTATGTTGAACTGTTTGTTTATACTAAATGGCTGTGCATGGCCAAATAATAATATTCAGTAGTTGGTTAACATACCGTACACATTTATGTAATAGATTTTTAGTTTACTTTGTGTATTTTAATAATATCTAATGTCACGTATTGGCTTAATACAATACAGTACTGACTAAACCAGAAATATTATATATAATCCGTTTTGAAAATAAATTTCTTACAAGAAACTATGGTAAATATTTACCTGTGCTACACCATACAATCTTGAAGTGAAATATTTTTTTTTTTATTCTTCTATGTTATATAAACACGCGAAAATTAATTTTAAACGGGGGTCGAAGCTATTTACGAAGAAAAAAAATAAAATAAATACTCCCATAAGGATGCATGCAAAAGTGAATGATCGCCATATTGACTGTGTAGACGGTGAGCCGAATTTGACTGGAAATCATGTTGATGCGTTTCCAAAACAAAATTTACATGATTCTTACATGTTCAAAATTGCGTTGAGCCCAAACGGCGGTTTAAAGCTTTGCGTTGAGCCCACCGCGAGTTTATTATTAGTAACCTCGGAGGCGCCGAAGGCGCCGTAGACTAAAGCATGTGCGGTGAGCCGGCTACCCAAAATCACTCTCAGCGGTGGATACTGTAGGAAACTGATGAGTCGGCCACCCACGAGTCTGAAATGTAATGCTTTGCGTTGTAGGCAATTGAATTACGTTAAGGCAAAATGTAGTGGTGATCCCACTAACTACTCAGTTAATATGGCGTCTGGTGTAGCACAGGTAAATATTTACCGAAACTATAAAACTATTTTATGCCGCCTCCGCCACAAAGCATCATGCACAATATAACATGGCTCCGTTACTGTTACTGTTCAAGCTGAACTGCACTGTCTTTACATTAAACACATTGACTTAAGTAAAAATGGGTATTACACACATTAAACATATACTGACAATAATGTCTGAACAAAAAGTGTTCAGAATCTGAAAGTTTTATTGTTTTGCAAGTCTACAAAAATTTTTATTTGCTTTAGTTCAGTTCAATACAAATTATATAACAAATCGTTTCAATAATAATATAGGCCTAGTGAGCATCATAACTTTCTTGTTTTCATTTGTAAGAACTGTAATAAATTCATTTGTCATTTCAAACTGTCATTAACCAGAGTCATTACAATTCAATTTTTAATGTGTATTGAATCATTGTGAAAACATTATCACAAAAGCATAGTTTTGAGAAATCATCACACATTTAGTTAGCCTATATTCACATGCCTAAAAATATATTCATCTACTGATACTTTCCATAAATGCCACTAACAGCAATTTCCGTATTCTGTTGAATATCTGTATGTTTCATTATTTCATATTTATAGTTATTAGTCACCTTATGGTAGTAGTCAGTTATGCAGGAAAGGTGAGGTTAGGTTTGCCCAGGTGTGGGTTATGCAAGCTATAATAATATTACATTTAGTCTTGAACTTGTGTCGTACGTTGTATAAGAATATTTGACTATGCCATTACTTTCAGAACATTTATAACGCACTCTTATACTGGTTAAATCCACATACATTAAATTAGTGGTACCTTTAAAGCTACCAACCTTCAAACTTAGTCTAGACATTATGTTGTGTTTACAGCATATGAAGGCCTGAAAAAAGTCTTACATTAATATATATGCTGATGTGAAAGTTGGAATTATTAATTCAGACATTAAAACGGAAATAAAAAATAAACAGGAAACCTTGGTAACTTTTTACTGTAACGGAAGATATTTTAACGTACAATCGAGTAATTCTTCTAGCTTGTGGATAATGTCATCAACACACAACGAAGAACCACATCCATATTGAAATTAATTTTTGATAATGAGTCTGAATTATATTACAAATGAAATTATCCGTAATTATACTTCATACCCATCAATGACTATTGTCGTTACTTCCAACATGGCGAATAGAAGAGATTCTTCTATGTCTCTTCTACTCGCTGTTTCCACCTTAACCTAACGTCCAGTTGTCTTTAAATAAGTACATTACCTTAGACCTTCGTAAGTATACTACGGCTACTATAATTTAGTTTCACTAACATAAACTATTCAATACACCGCTGCAGGTAATAAACTTTTCGAAAGCACGGTAACACCAATTAATCGATGACTATGTAAATACATACAAACTTGACTACGCTATTCACCATAATATTCAATGACATAATATTATTCAAATTCAGTGCCATACAAATCACATATTACGAAACGGTTACCTGTGCCACACCATACAATCTTGAAGTGAAATATTTTTTGTTCTATTCTTGTATGTTATATAAACACGCGAAAATTAATTTTAAACGGGGGGTCGAAGCTATTTACGAAGAAAAAAAATAAAATACATACTCCCATAAGGATGCATGCAGAAGTGAATGATCGCCATATCAACTGTGTAGACGGTGAGAAATGACATTTAACCTATCTTGCTTACACAGTCGTTTATATGCGATAACGGCTTCACTGATATCACTGTATACTATTTTTCGAATTGTTTCACTACAGTTTTGGATCACAAACACCACAATTCACAATAGCACCACTAACCTTTTACTTTTCAACATATTTTACGGTTTAATTCACGCGTTATGTAGTGGCGGGTCGTTCGCGAACGGCTTAGCAAGAAAGAACTACTCCGTCAAGTGAACTATTGACTACAGTCGTTCGCGCCGCTGAACAGTAGTTCGCGTTAGCCACGCTCCTATCGGCCATTTATAAAACTAATCAGCGGTTTTTGATTTGTAAAAGTCTATCAGTTCCGATGAATCGGAACAGAGTGAGAGAACAGACTATTTGAAACTTTTGTTTGATTGTTCTTTCGACAAATTTTGGGATAAGTGTGATAAAAATAAAATATCAGAGAATATCGTATTCTGGGATTGGGAGAAGTCGATTTACAAATTACATAACTGAAAAGAATAATTTTTGTTACTTTAGATGTGTTATATTATTTATTACGATTCTTAAATGAGAGATAGGTATCACGATTCTGGTCGAAGGCGACATGAATAAATTTCTTTTCTTAAAATCTTTATGTTGAAACACCAAAAAATATTGGGAGGGCGCGCATGCATAGTAAAAATAAGCATGTCATTGTCAATTTACCTTTAAAGATTCGTATTTTGCGAGTTACTTTTTTATTATTGTTAAATGGTAATTTTACGATTATTTCAAAGGCGATGCATTTTTTATTTGTTTTCGTGTGTTTATACGACATCCTAAACGAACAGACACAATTCAAATCGCACGCATTATTCGAACATATCTCACCCCACACACACAACATCGATCTTTCGAAATTCGATTCCGTCGCCCACAACAGGACGGACAGCGCTACCAGCGGCAACCTCTGAAGAAGCTTTTTCAAAGTGAAAACCGGTTCAGGTTGAAAGGTAAAACTTTATGTTTTTACTCATAAAAAACTTGTGTTCCGAGTCGTTAATGAAATAGTTGTATAATTTGCTAATAGTAAATAAATAATACATTCAAACAGGCAGACGCGCCCCCATACCCCCCACAAGTTAATACTTAAGTTTTACTTCAAACTTAAGTGATTAAATTACAATAATAATTTTTTGTGCTTGTATTCATTTAAGATTAATCACACTTAAGTAAATTCTCTGTTGTTAGTCACTGTATGAATGAAACTACCAAACGTTTAGATTACTTGACCTGTCGAAATGAAGTTTTGGTTTAATTCTATCGTCCAGCTGTGCCTCCGTTTATTTGTAACGCATTTTCGGGCTAACATCTGGATGATTGTAATAAAATTTAATATGAAGGTACACTGTTTAACATTGATCGATGTGTACACAATTTTTCATAAAATATTCTTCTGAGGGTTGAAATATACAGAAAATCGTAATAAAGTACCCTGACATGAAAATACAGGGTATCAAATTATAAGGAATAATTTTGTTATACCGTTAAATAATTAATTTATAATTTATATATGTGTAATTTTTACATTAAATTGTCTAGGATTTGTAAACATAAACAGAAACTATACGTATATTGTATACAAATTTTAAATAATAGCAATTGCATTATACATATATAAAAAATTCAAGTAAATAGAATAATACAAAATGCAGTATAATACAAAATTATTGGAAAGTTATACTAAAGTCTTCTAGTATTTATAGTCTTCTAGTATTTAGTATTTCTTTCCGTACAACATTTCGTGTATGGTGAGGATTTTGTGGTGGCAAAAGAACTTTTAAGCTGCTTCGTCTTTTTACTCTAGAAAATGCTACGTACAACATTCCACGCATAAAAACTGATATAAGTAAGAAGATACCAACGAATTCAAATGTTTGTCCTTGAGCTTTGTGGATGGTGATAGCAAAAGCAGGTCTTACGGGGAACTGATGCCGTTGCATAGTACATCCAAGTTTCACAAGAGCATTATTATTGTATTTTTTTAAGTTTCAGTTCATGTGGTGGTAGATCAGCCATTTCGACGGAATTCAGGAATTCAGAAGTAAATTCGATACCTCCTTCTGGTAGATCTTTGACAGAATCATAACTTTTGTAAACCTTGTACTCTCTAGGAAGCTTTTCAATCATTTCTGCATTAATTTTATTAACATCTTTATTTAATGGTGCTAGTATAGCCCTCTCCGTCATATCTTCATATCTGTTATTAGCCAGACAGTCTCCGAATACTTCTTCAATAAGATTGCCGTTTGAAAGAATATCCTCTGGTAGATCAATCTCATCCATAGCACTTACTGGCAAATCTCCATTGCCAACTTTTAATAAATATTCGGCAAAGTCTCTTTCCTTTAGATCCACACGCATATTTTCTGTCAGTGAAAAGAAGTTAAAATGGCGCCAAAGGCTGCTTTTCTTAATCGAAAGGTCTACCAACTCACTGCGGTTAGCACGAGGTTGAGCGTTTTACTCTGTAATAAAACGTACCTTTCTGTTCTAAGTCACAAAGAAGCAACAGCAACAGTTTCAAAAAACTCATAAATTATTATTAACTTTAGCTTACTAAAAACCTTTTTCGAACGTTTCAATACAAACCCTTGAATTTTTTTGTCCATGACGTGTCCGTATATTAATACTTACCTCAGAGAACACGGAAAACGCAAGAGCGTACAGGGAACACGTTATAAATTAATACGTAATACGTTATTGCTCGCTTAATATTATTAAATAGAGTATACAATTATTGCTCGTCTCAACTCTTATTTTGTTTATTTACATTTATTGCAACAGCTATTTATTCTTCTTCATATATAATGTTGTGATGTTATAGGCCTACAACTTGTTTCTTGTAACATTCTTGTAGCAAGTAGTGCACATTACTTCAGAAGAAACAAATTGTATAACATCACAACATTATATAATTGCTGCAAGAAACTTCGAGTTAACTATATAGAAAATGATGATTCTTCATATTGTTACGACGGTCTACTCTATCATCGTAGGTAGGCCTACAGTGGAAACAAAATAAGTACAAGACACCAATTAAGTCACTAATCACACCTTTAATTTTTACAGTAAAACAGTTCGTAATTACCAACACAATCTACTACAACAAATCAAATCAAAATGGTTCACACGCAATAAAATGTCACTAATATTAACACAATTGTATTAGGCTACAATAAATTGTAATTATACCGCCCGATTATAAAACGCAACATTTCACTAATAACTGCTTGAACATATACAGTAATCTCGCTTATAACTCTCGAACCGCTCTGTAAATATCTCGCACTAAAACTGAAAACTAAACTGAAAGCTACTGCCATGTATTTATAGTCCCGCTCACACACCAGAAGCTTCAAAACTGCGTCTTATCTCTCGTGTGAACTATGTAATTAACTGCAGCCTTGACACAGGCCGAGCGCCCGAGCGAAGCCCGGCACAGTCGAGAAGATTCTCGCAAAATGCGTATAGTAGCACGTACGCCACACGCGTTACATTGAGATCCTTCTGGCACATTCGATAAACGCGTAGATTGTTCTGGCCTGTCGTAGCAATACATAAAACCATCTACTTTAACAAAAACAGAAACCTCTTTAAATCTATGTCAGGTTTGTTTACTCCTAGTGAAAGTTTAAGTTAGTTTGGTAATTCTCAAAAGAGAAATTTTACCTTCTCCACTCTGTCCTAAGGTAGTGGTCGGCAGTGAAAACTGCTATCACAACTTCCTTAGCTGAAGAGGCGAACTGAAGCCGAAACAGAGACAAGCAAAAATAACCAGAGCGTAATGCTCAAAGTATAAGTTTGTGTTTGTCAAGCAATCTTTGTCAAACGGTAGTCCTTCAAAGCATTTAGTGAGAATTACCAAATTGTAATTTTGATACAAAACTCCTCAGTGCCAAACTTCGCTTGTACTTTGTCTTTCGACTTTGACTCGCGTACTTTGTTCAACATTAAATTAGTATTCCCAAAGAGAGATAGACCTATAAACTCTCTTATTTTCTTTTAAACAGTAAAAGCTGAAAATCACAGTGTAAAGTAAAATTGTTAATACTTTTCTAAAAATAATTTATCTAAAACTTTGTGGTAGTTATCGATAGTATGAAAATCGCAACTGAACTATCGGTAGTAAACATTTCGAAAAACCCCGCGGCGACGTCACAACGATTAACCAATGGCATAGGTCTGATGCAAATAACCCGGGAATTTATTAAAACCGCCTTATAAAGCTGATGTTGATTGGTAGATATAAAAAAAAGCGCGTTTATACACCGTTAATTTTAAAATTTTGCATATTCTCAATTGTCATTGGTTGCTAATGTGTGTGGGTGTCAGGAATCGGCGGCAACAGTACTGTATTCTCAGTTCCGTTGTTGTAACGAACCTCGTAAGATACGGTTATCGTGTATTTAATTATTTTGTGAATTCAGTGTTTTCATTTGTGTTATTGTGTTGTGTTATTGTGTGGTGTTATTATTAATTATTATTTCTGTTGTTTAGGGTTATTATTATAATATACCATATATTATTTATTTAACATTTTACACTGAAATGGCCTGCCATGATATTCAGTGCGGTGGGACATCAGACGAATGGATTCGAATGACTGAGTCTGAGATTATTGACTTTTTAATTTCCCACGAGGTTATTAAAGGGTCAATAAATTGTCCTTCGTGTGGGTCCTCGTCGTCGCCTACAGTTTTTGTCGAGAAGTTTTTATTTTCGACGCCCAGCGCACTTCAGCTAAGCTGGGGGCCCTGGAAAGACTGTAGAAGTCGACGAAGCCAAATTTTACCGTCGGAAATATAATCGGGGCAGGTTCATTGAAGGACAGTGGGTGTTCGTGGGAGTGGAACGCGGTTCTGGCAAGTGTTTTTTGATACCGGTTGAGCGCCGGGATTCCGCTACTCTCCTCAAAATAATTGAGGAGTGGATTAAGGTAAGAGTTTCATCTTTTCATAATTATGGTAATGCATGCATTTCATGTGAGCGCGCGTGTGTGTGTGTGTGTGAGTGAAATATTTCTTTTTCTATTCTATGTTATATAAACACGGGAAAAATAATTTTAAACGGTGGTCGAACCTATTTACGAAAAAATAAATAAAATAATTACTCCCATAAGACGCCAAAGAACGCCATATTAACTGTGACAAATTACATTTAAAGATTTTTTAATTTTATTTAGTAGTAGAAAAACGCGTGTTATTTGGCGCGTAAATTTGATGAACTTCAGTCATAGGTAATCCGCGCATGACGTCATGACTCGTCATTCGCTGTCCATTAGTGTGCCGTCGCCCGACTACGGTGATCCGACTCAGTTAATAAGGCGCTCATTCACTTTCCATGCGCGCTTATGGGAGTATTTATTTTAATTTTTTTCTTCGTAAATAGCTTTGACCCCCGTTTAAAATTAATTTTCGCGTGTTTATATAACATAGACGAATAGAAAAAAAATATTTCACTTCAAGATTGTATGGTGTGGCACAGGTAAATATTTACTTACGAAACTAACATACAACCAACATATCTTCCAACATAGAAACTAAAAGTCTTTCAGCATAATCTGACACGTAATTATATGAATAAATAACCGAACAATGTCTACAGTCAGATCTAGCTAAACAGTCGCTAATTGCTTCTGCGTTACAGTATAAAATTATTACATCTCACTGCATAAAACAACAAGGTGTACGTACACAAACAGAAGGTATAGTCCCATTTCTCCCAGACGCAAAATGTTTAGCAAACGCATGAAATCAAAGTCGAGCGAAATGGCTTATATTGCAAATAAGATTTATTTAGTCACAGAATATAACCAAATATGTAATTAAATAATTTTAGTTATAATAGAGTTTCCATTGATTTTTGGCGGATTTTGAAAATCACAGAGTTCTAATTAATTTTATTCAGTAGTGGAATTTTTAATTTCTTACAAATCACGGTATTGGCCAGCAAAACCTAATGCCTAAGTTTTATGGTAATCTATGGGTAACACACATTCATGGTCAATAAGTTTCATTCTGTTTATTATAATTATGTACTCTCTTCTAAAAACCATTATTAAAAACAGTGGCGGCGCTAACGAAACGGGCCCCCCCCCGCGAAACTAATTAGTGGGCCCTATAAAAATGGTTAAATTTTGTATACGTAATAGGGGAAAACACTCAAATGAGTTTCTATTTACATGTGTTTCACAACAATGGTTTGTGAATACTGTTACGACTGTCTACTCGATCGTCGTAGGTACAGTGGAAACAAAATAAGCACAAGACACCAGTTAAGTCACTAATCACACCTTTAATTGTTACAGTAAAACAGTTCGAATTAACAGCACAGTCTATACAACAAATCAAATGAAAATTGTTCACACGCAATAAAATGTCCACTAATATTAAAACTCAATTGTATTACAATTATACCGTCCGAATATAAAACGTAACACTTCACTAATAACTACTTGAACGTACACAGTAATAACTCGAACCGCTCTGTAAATATATCGCACTAATACTCTCGAACCGCACTATCCAATATCTCGCATAGAACTGAAAACTAAGGCCGCTACCCCATGTATTTATAGTCACGCTCACACACCAGAAGCTTCCGTTTCTCACCGATCGGAAGATCTCCTTCCATACTTTCGTGCTTCCTTCTGAGCGCGAAATTAAAGTAGTTCTTTCTGGACTTCCTTCCTGGACCGCCCCCGATGCCATCAGACAGGAGCTTATCGCCTTAGGCTATTCGCCGACGGCGGTAAGTGTACTGTATGCTGGCAAGGCGGAAGATCGCCGTCCCGTGAATAGTTTTCTCGTGAAACTACTCAAAGTAGGCCAATTCGAGGAGGTCTATGGCCTCCAAAACTTCCTGCACCTTTGGGTGCAAGTTCGTACATTCGACCCGTGGCCAGGCCCCTCGCAGTGTTTTAACTGTCAGAGGTTTGGCCACTCCAGCTTGTTCTGCAACCACCCTCTGCGTTGCGTGCGATGTACTGAGCCTCATCGTGGGTGTGATAATGATAAGCCCAAGACGGGGTTCACGACCATTTGCTGCAACTGCGGCGGGGACTATCCGGCTAGTTATAGAGGATGCCATGAATTTATATCAGCCATGAAGCTGCAGCGGACTCCTGCTCGCCCTGGCGCGCAGGCAGGCCGTGTTGCAGGTCCCCTTCCTAACCGCAGAGAGGCCTTCCCACCTCTCTCCGGAGCATCATCTCAGCCCCCGGCAGCAGTTGCGGCTGCTCCCAGGGCCCCAGTTCCGCCTGCAGTCGTCGTTTCGGCGCCGCCTGGAGTCCCCTCTGTCCCGGCGCCTACCGGAGCGCCCGGTCCTTCATACGCGGCTGTGGTTGCTACATCTGTCCCGCCTTCCGCTCCTCGGAGCTCCAAAACTAAGCGCACTCGTCACCGTCAGCGACAAGTTCCACAGGCCTTGCCTGTAAAGCCTCAGCGGGCCCCGCCGGCCCCCAGCCATCAACCTAAGCTCCCAACTGAGCAGACCTCACGTCCGTCCCCGAGCCTTGCGCCATCTACGACACCGGCTGAGGCCAGCCAGATCCGTCTTCCGGAATCTCGGGAATCTTCCCGGGCCCCGGTGGACCCCTGACTGCCTTGGCTGAAACTTTGGTAAATAACATCAGGTCTGCTCCAGATACAACCACGGTTCTCGCCCTGGTGTTTCAATCACTGTCTATCCTCTTTCCTCTTCTTCCTTTGAATGGCTAGGAGTCTTAGGATCGTTGCGTGGAATGCCCGTGGGGTAGTCCCTCGACGATCTGAACTGATGACTTTCGTAACGGAGTACGATGCTGATGTCGTCCTCCTTTGCGAGACTCATCTGGCTCCCTACCATACCTTCAACCTGCCATCTTACATCTGTTTTCGTCAGGATCGTCCCCAGCGGCCTGGGCCTGGCTGTCGCCCCTCGGGGAGGACAGCCGTCTTAGTCCACAGGCGGATATCCCACAGGCCACTACCCCGTTTAGAGGACACATCTCTTGTTGAAGGTTGTGTGGTGGCGATAGACGCTGGCAGATCGGAGTTGCGCGTTGTTGCGGCGTATCTCCGGCCCGGCCTGCGGATACCTCCACCGCCCGAGGAGTGGGACGCTCTCCTCCATCATCCCCTACCAACCATTGTAGCCGGCGACTTAAATGCCAAGCATCCCTCCTGGATCAGCAGAGTAGCCAACGCCTACGGAAAATCTCTGTATTGATTCGTTTCCGACGACCCAGTACTTCAAGTCATCGGTCCAGAAGACCCTACTCACTTCCCCTTTTCCGGTCATCGACCGGACGTCCTTGACATTGTCATAGCCAAGGACGTGACCCATCACATCCAGATCTCGTCAGTGTCGGATCTCTCATCCGATCAAAATCCCCTTTTTTATCTGCCCGTGAGATGTCGGCCTCACCCCGACCTCCCGCTCAGATTGTTAGGAGAGTCAACTGGCGCTCCTACCATGATGAGCTCTCACGGCGGTTTCCGTCACTCCCCGCGGACCTGATCGTCACTTGTGACGATTTGGATCTCCGAGCCACTCATCTTCAGGAGTTGGTCCAAGGTGTCATGGATCGACACACCTATGCTCTCGAGGTGAACCATCCACGCTCGGCCCTACCACCGGAAGCTCTCCACGCCATCTGGTTATGCAAAATGCGTCTAGTAGCACGTACACCACACGCTTACATCGAGATCCTTCTGGCACATTCGATAAACGCGTAGATTGTTCTGGGCTGTCGTAGCAATACTTCTCGTCTATCACAAAGCGTTTGCAATTTGCAAAGGACGTTTTACACATGTAGCCTACAAACTCTTAAAATTCATTGTTGCTAAATAGACAAAGTTCTATACAAACTATAAAAAAACCAAAATAAAAAGAATGATTTATTTTTACGTCAAAGATCTAAATTCAGACTATGAAACAGTACCGCACACAGAGTGTTAAAAATTTATTATTTAAAAACGAATATCAAAGTAACATTCTAGCTTTTTTCAAACATTTACATTAGTTTGTAACTGAATTTGTAAATTCTTTAATATACTCTATACAAGTTCTCCTTAAGTCTAATCCAATTCAATAACACTCGAACTCAAGTAATGTACAATATTTACAGATGAGGATCAACCAAAGTTCACTGTTTTCCTAAGCCTAGTCTTCTTTTTTTAATAGCTAAGAACTTTTCAACCACTTCGTTGATATTAGTTTTCTGTGTCTCTTCATGCTCAATGCTTAACAGTGCCAAGTCACTCAACCGAGTTTGGGCCATGGTACTTCTTAAGTATGACTTAATTAATTTAAGTTTTGAGAAGCTTCTTTCCGCTGTAGCTGTTGTGACAGGTATGGTTAAATAAAGCTGCAAAGCTGTAGTTAAGTCTGGGAGGCAACTCATAAGGCAGCTGTTTTCTTCAACCAGTAAATTCATCATTTCTCGAATGCTTTTCTTGAGTACAATTTATTTGGCCATCAGAGCTTTGAAGGATATTACTTGGTCAGGCAGTGATGTGGAAAGGTCACCAGGATACACATTTACCAGAGCCTTACTTTTCTCCACTATTGTCTCTTGTGAGAAGTTTACTAAATTCTGAGGCATCAGGAATGAAAACCTATCATCAATGCAACGCAATCCTTCGAATCTCATTTGTAGCTGAGCTATTACAATATCTAGTGTTGCATTGAAAACTTTTACTTCAAATGATTTCACTGGGTCGTCAATTTTATGGTCAACTGATAATTCAACAAAGTCACATTTTACAACTCGCTTACGCTTATTTTTCATGTTACAAGTTATGTCCCATGACTGGGCCAACTGTTTAGCACCAGCAAGAAAGCCGGCAAAGTCCTTTCTTAAAACTTTTACCTCATCACAAGTGCGGCTTAGAAACTGCCACGCTCTGCCTAGGTCAACAGTTGGCCTCTGTAGTGCTTTTGAAGTTATATTTACATTCTCTAAAATCTTAGTTTCAAGGCAGAGCACAAGAATAAATTCAAAGTTTTCCAGGTGGTTTCTAATTGCTAATGCTTCTTCTGCCTCGGGTTTTTGTGAGCTGTACAGAATAAATTCTGTCAAACACTTAATCACATTTTTGAAATCATTTCTTAAAGCTAACAGACAGTCGTGTCTAGAAGACCACCTTGTTGGACATAGCTTTTTTAAAGTTAGATTTTTGGCAGAGCTGTCTTCTTTAACGGCAGTGTTAAGTTCTTGCCATCTATGTAAGCTTTCACTGAAAAACACAAGTTTTCTGAACTATGTCATAAAATTGTCTTATTTCAGAAATATTTGATACTTAATCATTGATCACCAAGTTCAGGTTATGTGCAGCACAGCGTACGTAATCCGCGTTTGGGACTATATCCATAATTCTTTTCTGTAACCCAGAGTATTTCCCGCTCATTGTTGCTGCACCGTCATAACCTTGACCTCTACACTTACTAATGTCAATTTCATTTGTTTTCAAAAAGTCTAAAATCTTACTTTGAAACCCCTCACTGTTGGGATCTTTTATTTATTGAAATCCCAAAAAGGACTCACTAATCACAGTTTTATAATTGCCAGGAGATTCTTCTACTATGTTAATGTATTTCATATTTTTTTCTAGGTGCCAGGGGGGCGGGGCCCCCTGCGCCACGGGGTCTGCAGGGGCCTTATCGCCGCCACTGATTAAAAACCACCAGTTGTGAATGAATAATCAAAAACCTGTAGAACAATTAATAACCATTTTACTGGGTTGGCCACATTTCTGAGAACAAAGTAAGGACACCAGCATACTGGGTTAGATTCCTAGCAGGGGAGATATTTTTTGCAGACAAATTTTCATCCTTGGATTTCGTTGTCCATGACGCGCCAGCTGTGTTTCTACATATGTCTCTGATTCGTGTGACTTCTGGTTTTCGTTCAGCACTTAAAAAACTGTGTAAAATGTTCCATAATGGTATACATAATTCAACTTGTTCTTCATTTACACACACACACACACACACACACACACACACACACACACACACACACACACACACACACACACACACACACACACACACACACACACACACACACACACACTGATACGAAAAGGTTGCATGTAGCAATGACGTCACAGCTGCCGGTCGAGGCGTGTTTCGTCTTCCTTCGCTGCGTTTAAAACCAACAAGGCTTGGCAATTCCATATGCATGTTCACTTACAATTATTTCCTTATTTAAAATTAATTAATACGTTTGTTTCTTTTATTTATGTCTTATACCTAACGCTTAATTATTACATTATTTACATCTTTCACACGACTGATACGTGCGTTCGTATGTTATCATACCGCAGTCAGGGGTTGATACGGAAACTTATGCTAAACGTATCGTTGCATAAATTCCCCTGCTGTGTAAAATAAAATTTGAATTTTATTCAAATTTTATTTCTTTGCTCAGAAATTATTCATTTATTTATTTTTTTTTAATAAAATTATTAAAACTCACACTTAGTGGTTATAAGGGTTCTTCAAATTTGTTGAGTCTTTCCGTGGGTGGATTACGTCCCTCACATGGATTTATAAGTTGACTTTGGTTTTTTTTTTCTTTATCCATAGAATTTACGGAATGCTGATGCATGGTATTTTCCAATAGTCTTTCTTTTTGTCGGATCGTAGACGATAAAGGTGTGTCGTCCTTTCCTTCTTTGTAATAAGTAGGGTCCCTCGTACAGTCTAAATAGTTTCTTTGCTGTATTGTCGATTCTTTTTCCCACTGGATTGCTTCTTAGTAGCACTATTTCCCCTTCATGGAATGTGATGAGTTTGTGCGTTCTGTTGAACCTCTCCATCCTCTTCTCTCCAAGTGTTTCCATCCTTTTCTTCGCATTGTCGTACTTGTGAATCAATGGAATTTGCAGGTTTTGGTTTGGAGGTTTATCAATGCTTTTCGACCAGAATCTATTAGGTCTTTTATTCGTTTTCAGTTCCACCGGTGTATATCCCGTAGCTTCACTGTATGTAGCATTTATGGCTTGTTCGAAAAATGATAAGTACTCTGCCCATCGGTTATGTTGTTCATTACAGTAGATGCGTAAATGTTTTCCTAACTCTTTGTTTACCCTTTCAGCAAGGTTTCCTTGTGGGTATCGTATTGACGTTAACACTGGTTGTATGCCGTGCTGCGTTAGCGTTTCTACCCATGCTTTATTTTGGAATTGTTTACCTTGGTCACACAATATCTTTTTGATTTGACCATATTTCGGTACGTATTGGCGTAGTATGACATTCAGTACACTTTTAGTGGTGGGTCTTCGAATAGCGTAGAGTCGAACTGCCTTGGTGAACACATCTATACATACAAGTATGTGTTTTGTACCCCCGTGAATAGCTCTCGGAAAGTCCTAGGAATGCTCTTAACCTTTTTATGTTCTTGGGTCTTGGGAACTCCGTTATACTCTTTAGCTTGCAAGGGTCTGTTTGTATTCCCTTGTCAGATATTATGTGACCTAAGAATTTTATTGAAGTTTTAATAAATTCGCACTTCTCTAACTTCAGTGAGAGGTAAGCGTCTCTGAACTTTTGAAATATAGTGTTCAGATGCTGAAGGTGTTCTTCCAACTTTGGCGAGATTACAAGGATGTCGTCCACGAAGATCATGGTGTATGGTTCCACCTCTGGTCCTAGTGCATTTTCCAAACACTTTACAATTGCTGCGAGGCTTGTACTCAATCCAAAGGGCACTACTCGATGTTGGTAGCTTTTGTTCTTGTACAGGATGCGGTGTATTTGCGATCTTGTTTGCGAATGGGAATTTGCCAAAACGACGAAGTCAAGTCTAACTTGGTTAGATATTTTGCTCCTTGACATTTGTTAAATAAATCTTCAGTATTCGGTGCACCATAAAAATCCTTTTCAACGACACTATTTAGATTCCGCATGTCTAAACACAGTCTTATTTCGTCCGCCTTCTTTTTGACGACAACGAGAGGATTGATGAAGCTGCTGTTGGACCGCTCTATTACGCTGTTATCCAACATTCTTCTGATTTCCTCGTCGACTGGTTCCACATATTTCATGGGGATCGGATATGTCCTCCGTACGAACTTAGTAGGATCAGTGACCTGAATCTTGTGTTCATAAGTATTCGTAATTGTAGGCACTTCGCTAAATATATCTTGATATTCCTGTATCAAGTCTTCTATTAACTCTATTCCTTCATGTTGATTGTCCTCTTGTGTATTGATGTAATTTGCAGCGTGTTTTACAGCTGGTCTGGTGATAACGATTGGTTCCTGTTCTTCTTCCAAGTTGTTTTGACTTTCTTCAAATTTAATTACGTAGAGTCCTCCCTTAACTTTGCACGTCATTGAATTGTTTTCTAAATTAATAACTGCTCCTAATTTATTTAATACATCGATACCTATGATATACTCATATATAAGCTTATCTACTACAGTACTATCATAGGAATATCGCATTCAAGTTTATTACATTTAAAATTAACATATATTTGTTGTGTGGCAATCTGTTTAATCTTTGTCGCCGTTGTTATATAATAATTGCTTATCGGTAACACTGGTGCATGTCTGAAGTGGTTCCTGTTCTTGTTGATGCAGGTCCGGCTGATTACGGATACCTCACTTCCAGTGTCGACAAGGATTATCATATTTAAATTATTTATTGTTCCCCCTAACATAGGACAATAGGTTTTAAATAACATTATTTCCTGTTGTGTATCTGTATTGTTTAGGGTGTCACGCAAATCGTGTGTGCATGTCGTTTATTAAACCTGTACCTACTGGCGTTTTGTTACCCTTCTGTAGTCATACAGTTTTCTTATCGGTTGGTGTTCTACGATCACCCCCTTCCTCTTTGGACGTTGACGGGTGTGTCGGCTGTTGCAAAATTTTATTTTCATAATTATTTTTATTATTATGATTATTATTTGTGTTGATGTTTTGTACATTGGAATTGTACGGTTTTTTCGACGAAAATGGGTGGGCGTATGCTCCTTTATTCAGAGTTGTGTTACCTTTTTCATAGGGTTGTTTATACTCTTTCGATTTATCTTTCTGTATGTTCTCTTTTTTAGTCTCGAACTGCGGCGATTTGTGGTGTATTTGATTTTGCGTAGAGTACTGCTGCTGCTGCGGCCGGTTGTCTCTCTTTTCGTACTCTTTATTAAAAAACTGTGATGATTGCGTCACAAGGATAAGAAGTTCCTCAATGGTTTTAACTCCTTGGGTATATACGGCGAGTCTAATGTGTCTGCCAAATGGTAGCTTAGTTTTAATACTAATTCATGCTCGGTGAAACTTGGTCTAAGGTGCTTACAACGTTCGACGAGTTGTATGATGTAGTCTTCCATGGATCGTTTGCTGTTGACGTAATACCGCCCATACTCCAGCTGGTCTCGTACCTCTCTCTGGGTATGTATATTTCAGTACCAATTATCGAAGGATGCCTTGAACTGTTCATAAGTTTCTGTTTGGTCCTGAACAATCGTATACCATTTGGATGCTGTTTCCTGGAATTGTCGACTTACAAAATCTATACGTTCTCTGTCGCTTAGGTTACTCCCTATGGTTGCCATTTCTCGTTCACACATTTGTAAAAACTCTATGGGGGTCTCCCAATTGTTGCCTTTAAAACTGATCTTCTCTCAATCTTTTACTTTTGCAGCACACATCACTATAGCACTTGGTTGTCTCTTGACCTTCGCTCGTAGTTTTTCTACCTCCTCTTGCAGTCCATTTTCATGTTGTTAATTTCCATGGAGTGGTGCGTAGTTTTTCTAGTGACCTCCTTCACGGCTATTTCTACTGTCTGGGTCATCACAGTGAGTTCCTTTGTTCTATTTGTGTTGTCCAGGATGGGCTCATTTACGTCCTTGTTTTTGAGATCTTGCTCCTGCTTCGTAATTTTAAATTTTTCATTCCACTGTTCAGCCAGTTGTTTAATGTGTTCTTTTATTTCATGTGTTGTATAATTATGCTGTTCTCTGAACTTGCTATCAATCTTTACAGCTTGTTCATTAAGTGACTGTAGAACACGCTGTTCGATGGCTTCAACGCATACAGTAAGCTCTGTTTTCAAAGTGTTACTGACGAGTTCAATCTTAGCTTCTAACCTCGTATTATTACTATCTATTTTACTTTTTAACTCATCATTATTACTTTCTAACTGAGTTTTTAATTCTTCAGTAGTGATTTCTAATCTATTACGACAATCTTCTACTTGAGTTTCTAATCTCGTATTACTATCTTCTAATCTTCCTAATTTATTTTCTAAGTTTTCATTGCTACTTTCTAATTGAGTGTTTAGTTCTGCACTATTCGTTTTCAACTCCTCTTGCAGTCGTTGAAACATCGTTTCGAAGACCATTGTTGGTTGCTTCGTCATTGTAGACTACGGTGTCCTA
The DNA here is from genome assembly GCA_034769895.1 of Magicicada septendecula. Taxonomy (NCBI): domain Eukaryota; kingdom Metazoa; phylum Arthropoda; class Insecta; order Hemiptera; family Cicadidae; genus Magicicada; species Magicicada septendecula. Next base: position 588,070,338 of record CM068369.1, on the reverse strand, counting down.
ACTGATTCGTTATACTAATTATGTGTTTAATTATTGGTCCACCGTGACTTTATATTTCTTTATTTATAATTTATTTATTAGTATTAATTTCACAACTTTTTTTCCATCTGTACTTAAATTTAACAATTTGTAATATTACTTATTACTTGAATTTACTATTATTTTTCATACAATACTTGTACTAATTATTTATTTGACTTTATTTATATTCTGGGCGCCATTTACTTGTAATGATTATTGTCGTTTTTTTTTTCGTGTCAGGCCCCACTGTTGGGAGCGACATCAATTATACAACGATACTCTTAACAACTCACTTTTCCACATATGCTATTACTAATTTGTGCGCACTTACCCACGTCTCGAAGGTATACTCTTCTTCTGCAGTACTTACCTTGATGTTTCCCAGCTAGGTCGCAGGCTTTGGTAGTTAACTGAGGGTGGATAAACACGTGAATATCGTTACAAGTAAAGAGTACAGAGGATTTAATACTGGTTATGAAATTAGTATGACTTTGTTAATAAAATTATATTCATTTTGTTTATTAATTAAAAACTGCAAATTGTCATGTTATTAATTAGTGTGTGGGTTAACTAATATTGAAACCCTTATATTCACTTATACGAATATCGTATAATTATAACGTGACAAACTCTTAGCTCTTATAGTCCAAGACACATTATACACAAACATAAGACGTATATGACCTGGAATATTTATACAGACATATAATACATAACACATATATTATTACAATGCATGATGAACACGTACGAAATTGAATATTAATATTGACTTAGCAAGTGTGGTTTTTTTTCTTATGTACCACTTACTTAAAAAAATAAATAATTAAACATTTTTTATAAAAATTCTAATAAAGACCATTCTATTACTATATTTAACTATACTCCTAATGTCTCAATTAATTAAAATCTACAATTGAAGTAAATTTTCGTACTTGCTTTTACGTTACAGTTACTTGATTTTAATTATTTAATTATACTATAAAAATATAATAAAATATGGTTTCTCTAATTACCATTTATTTATGAGATTAATAAGTTTTGTTTTTTGTTATAAATTATTGTTCTCTGAATTTTTATTAATTATTAATTATGCAAATAAAAATAATGAAATGTATGTAAACTTGGATATGGAATCTAGAGCCTTCTTTTGATAGACCTCAGGGTCATTTATAAGATTGAATAAATGTCTGACTTCACCTGCATATTTCTGCAACCATTTAACTGTGTTGTTACCGTCACCTGTAATCTCGAGTTTTGGGATCCCCTTCCGGTATCACCTTCTCTGTCTCTGCGTCGTTTGGAATTACTCTCTCTCTCTCTCTTGGAATTTTTTTTAATAATTCGACATGACGACTCCGGGAAACTTAGATATGGAGGCCATCCAGACAACGATGCGTGCCTGGGTTGATGAATTAAGCACAAAACAGACAGAAAATTTAAATAAATAGACAGAAAATTTAAATGCTAGAATAGACGAATTAAAAGAATTTAATAAGAACCAAACAGAAAGTTTAGAAAATAAAATAGAACAACAGACTGAAAATTTTAAACAGGACACCATAAAAATACGGAGAGTCTAGGAGAATTAACAGAAAAAATTGTTGATACCAACTTACGTATTGACACGATCACAGAAAATATCTGTGGAATAATTGATAAACAAACGGAGCTAATATGTGAAAGGATGGTATGGAAAGAATTCATAATAGTTGAAAATACGTTCGTGATTAATAACGATAATCATAAAGAAGTAATTAACATTAAGGAAGAGAAGAAAATAAAGGTTAATAAAACGTACCTTATTTACAGCGATATCCCAATTATGACACACACACACACACACTAGTAAAGCACATAATTATAAGGGTATACACTTAAGACACCACACTTATGGAGGTAAATATCACGGTAGGCCTAATGAGTAGTCAAGTAAATTATTTATACGAAAGACTACGCAAAATTGTGATAAATATGATGTTAGATATACGCACGAGAAATATAAAGCAAACGATAATTATAACTGTAATTATAATAACTATGATAAATATTATCATAAACAACGCACAAAAGAATGTTCCCCTATGTATGTAAAATGCATATGAACTACTAAGGAATGCGTTCGGCAAGAGCAGCAATGCGGAGAGAACGAGAGAAAGAGGGGAAATTCTGTGTGGTCAACAGGTAAGATTAAATCGTTACCCTATAAACAGGTCACATCCACGGTCAAACCGAACGTCCCAGTAATACAATGGAATGCAGACGTTGTTTACACGAGGGTGAGAACAATGGTAAGCACGTCGGCGACTATACGGCAAAGGAAACAATTGTCCGGCAGCTGGTCAAACAATACAATGCATTGTTAACTTAAACTAGGGAGGGTGTAAATTGAACCACACTCAATGCCCGAAAATAAATAATTATTTTTAAATGAAAAATAATATTACTATTAATTATTAATAATAAGAAAAGGAGTTAAATTAATAAGAAATAATATGTGTAAAAAGATAAGAGAGTATAATTAAGAAATGTTATTTATTAAGGTTATGATTGCAAATAAAAAGAAATATTAGTGGAAAGAAATAAGGAATTAAATAAAAAAGAATGTTATGCTAAATAAAAGTATGTTCAAAGAAAGGTAGGAAATGTATTATAAATGGCAAGGAATGTAAGTGTTAATGTTAGTGTAAGGAATGATTGTAAAGGAATGTTATTATCAATGTTGTTATTAATATGAAGAAGGATTAGAGATGAGCAATAAATGTATAATTGTCAGAACGGCTGATCAAGCGAGAACTTCACACTTAATGGAGATACAAGGACACAGAAGAAAGCGAGAGTGAAAAGTCAAAAGGGCAGAGACTACTTAGAAATTAGGACTACGAGTAAAATATTGTTGTTTTCTAAGGCAGTTCATCTGTAAGCGATCATGTGACACACTACAAGCTGAAAGAGTATTCTGTTACGGAAGTGTATTTCAAGTAAGAATGAAGGAAATTATTAGCGACCAGAAAGGTAATGTTAAAGAAATTTAATGAAAGGTAATGAAGGTTAATGTAGTATATAAGTAATGTAAGAAAGGTTAAGAAAGATAAAGAATGTTCATGTAAGAAATGGGTTAAGGAACGAAGGTAGGAATGTATAATTAAGATAATGTAAAATTTCAGATTGAAGAATGGCATAATATGTTAAGATGCAAAATGTTTATCAGTGCAAGAATGCAAGTTCATGTAGAAGGTTTTATACGTAAGAAAGTATATAAATAAATAGGTCAGTGGAACCAGATTGAAGGAGAACAATTGGTAGAAGCAGCTACGTTTATGCATTGTTAGCAACTCGTAGGGAGGGGAGATAGGAACTAGACATGTTTTACCCTCCCAATAAGGGAATTTGAACAATTAATATTCATTATCATGGATAGTAGTGTATAAATACAAATAAAAAAATATATATGTATAAGTAATATGAAATATAAAAATATAAGGTGTCTAATGATAAAAAAAAATATTTTAAGAAATAAATTTATTAACATTTTTTTTTACCAAGTAGAAGAATAATGCGACAATACAAGCATAGGCTGTAATGCGCATACATAATATAATATAAAATAAATATTTAATTTAATTTCAATAATATATAATAGACGAGCAGGTGTGAGATTGAAACGTGTTGCACACGTAACAATTCGGGAACCTGGTTAATTGGCTCAGGTCAATTAAACAGGCTGCCATTATCTTTATCAAATCAAAAATAACTGGAAAGTAAACAAAAGTTAAATAGGATCCCGTGAATTGAGGAATATTGACAGGGGTTTGTAGATTTATTCACTCACCTTTTTGGACCATGACATCTCTTTATTACATAAAGTTTTAACATCTCCGAAGAAATTTAGCAATGAGTATATTAAAAGTAAAAAACATTTGCACCTCTTGTACAAATAGAATTAGATTAATTAATGAGTTAACATAGCTTTTACTGCCCTCGGATCCGAGTATTTTGTTTCAGTATATGATATTAAAATTATCATCTTTATTTCGTGCCATCTGAAGAATGGGCTTATTTAACTTTAACGTGTTATATTCATAAAAGCCTTAAACTTAATACATATTATTACTAAGCATGAAATTACAATTTTATGGTAATTAAGTCAGTCTTTCATGTTTTACTTTACTTTCATTGGTTAATTAAGTGTCTATCATGTATTATTTTAAGTTAAGTTCTGAACCACGGAAGTTGAACTTCCGTGATACCTGTGTGTAACATCGTCGGCGAATCGGCGCTTCTATCGGTTGTGCAGGGTGTCTTGGAGATCCTCTGGATATCGTGTTTTGGTGAAATCTGCCGTCATTCCTAAAGATGAGTCGTCTGTTGGGTCTGTAGATTCTTGTGGTAGGTTTTGGGTTGTAACTTTCACTGGTATTCACATTGTTGTACCGCACATGTTACTTACGTTTAACAGTTACATGTTAACAATTTAATATCACATTTAGGTGATATTAGTTTTTTACAGAGATGTCATTGTCATACACTCACGTCATTTTTACATTTTCACATCATCCGGCTATCTCACACAAGCGTCTCCTCGTTTATAGGTTTTTATATCGACTACATACTTTTGAACGCTGTATCAGCAGCGGTGTCTGAGATACAACTGAACTGGCTAAGTATAGGGGTGAAGAGGCTGTCCGCGCGCGGGTAGCTTGTCAGCGTAAAAGTAGTTCCATATTCGATTAATATTTACTCGATTATTCTCTGACATATTTAACTATATTTAATTATACTACGGTATCTCTCACTTAGTATTTTATTATTGTACATCATTATGTTTTTTATCAAGTTCCGATTTAATACAATTATTAGTCATATTCACGGGTAATTATGCGTGTTGATGCCGGTTTCGGCAGGTTAAAGCCAGGTTAATTATTAAGGGGTGTTATCGCAATTTTATTATAGAATTCTTTTTGATTTTAAAACTATTTATTTTGGGTATTATGGCGGGGTTACATTATCATTTTCTTTAGGGGTTTGGTTTTGTTTTAATGTGAGATTTTAAATTATTTTAAATTTCTTTTATTTCATTTTTTCCTTTTTTAAAATCGTCACATACTCCTCCGCTTAAATATCGACACCGGGTGAGTATTTTACGGGGTTTTTTTTTTTGGTGAGCAACGTACTGGGAGTATGCTCGGGGATTTCTGTGTTAAAATTTAATTTAGTACACGATTTGTTTTGTCTATATCTTTTTAAATGATCTTGTTCATTTAAATGTTCTCCTCCGTGAAATTCCCTTTATCTCACTTCTTACCATGCTATTTTATATTTTTACTTCTTAATACTAATATCCGTAATTCACAATATCGTGGCCCGACTGATTACATTTTTCATACTCTAACTCTAGTAGTTAGTTTTCTGCACTTTCTTTAACTCTTGTAAAGAACTTTCTTTAACCCTTGTAAAGAATTTTTCAGTGCGGCGCCGTTGTGACTTGTTACGTTACCTATATATAATTCTTAATTCTACTACAGAAATCTAAAGCCAATCCCATACTTGACCTTAGATTCATTCTTATCCTAATTTCTTATGCTACTGAGAGAATCGGAATTTCACGAAGATAATAATTTTTGTTTTTAAATGATCAGCTGTAATACATAAACAAAAGGAGACAAATTCTTTACTTTCAACGATCAGCTGTTACTGTGGAATGTGGGTCAAACTAGTTTTCTTCAAACAATGGCATTGTTTACGCGTCCGAAGGGGGAAGTTAGTCAACTCGAGGGAGAGAATATTTCTCTATTGTTCCATTTAACAATAGCTAACGGCTAGGGAATTATTTTCAAGCAGGACACAACCTATTTATTATTATTCATACATATACTTTTATTATTAATTTCTTTTTACTTATCTCACTAATACACTTTTATAATTATAAATATACTAACGTGTTATAATAATTTACGATATTATTAAACTTTTTATTTTAAATGACTTATTATTTATTATTATTACTTTGGTCTGATTTAAGAGACGTTTTTTTTTGTTTCGAACTCGTTTGTTTACTTCGGGAAGCATCATTCCATAAAATTAATTAGTACACTCGTTTTATTTAGTCAGTAGTTCCTATAACTCATCGTGTCAATAGAAACACGAATTACACATTTATGCAGGCTTGTACAGGAAAACTACAGAACTGATATTGTCGCAAAATAGACGTGTTAGAGACTGAATACTTTGACACGTACATACATGAATTGGTATAATACAATCTAATCTTTTCACGTATAATTATATACGAGTATGTGCGTAATCTCACACAAAATATACACTTATATTTATACACTTATAAATATCGTCCATATTATTCATATATGCTACTTAGGAAAAGGCTAAGTACAATTTCCTCTAAGTACAATGTAAGTACAATATACTACTTTTACATACAATTTCCTAACTGAGTGCATAGATATACAGAATAGAGTATTTTATAATTGACACTAAGTACACTAACCATTTACACAAAATGAAACAAAAAAACAGTGGCGCTTTTTAATAATAAAATTATTTACTTGTTTTTTTTTTTATTCGATTTAATTTTCAACATGTGTCTGAAATCTTTTGTTACTGGGCAAGGGGTCACACACTTTGTAATACAATAGGGGGAGGTGATGTATTGTCTACTTGAGGTGGCAGAGCGTAACAAAGGTGTAGTTTGGTACAAGCGGGAACAGGTCATTTTCTTGTCTGAGATTGTCGTTAAACAGACAAGTTGGGGAATGCATTTTTAAACAGGTTTTACCCTAGGCTTACAATGTTTAAATAATTATTATATTATATTTAAATATCCTTACCTTATATATTATTATTTGATTATAAAAACACACTATCCTAATTCTGAATTTACTTACTTCAATTCTTCCTTTTGCGTATTTTAAATTAACATTCATAGAGTGAATAATTCTACCACATATTAAATGACAAACACAGGGCATTTTATCTTGCTAATTATCATTTATTCATTAATTAAGCAGAGTGGCGCATTTGTAGCGTTTTGCACACGTAACAATTCGGGAACCTGGTTAATTGGCTCAGGTCAATTAAACAGGCTGCCATTATCTTTATCAAATCAAAAATAACTGGAAAGTAAACAAAAGTTAAATAGGATCCCGTGAATTGAGGAATATTGACAGGGGTTTGTAGATTTATTCACTCACCTTTTTGGACCATGACATCTCTTTATTACATAAAGTTTTAACATCTCCGAAGAAATTTAGCAATGAGTATATTAAAAGTAAAAAACATTTGCACCTCTTGTACAAATAGAATTAGATTAATTAATGAGTTAACATAGCTTTTACTGCCCTCGGATCCGAGTATTTTGTTTCAGTATATGATATTAAAATTATCATCTTTATTTCGTGCCATCTGAAGAATGGGCTTATTTAACTTTAACGTGTTATATTCATAAAAGCCTTAAACTTAATACATATTATTACTAAGCATGAAATTACAATTTTATGGTAATTAAGTCAGTCTTTCATGTTTTACTTTACTTTCATTGGTTAATTAAGTGTCTATCATGTATTATTTTAAGTTAAGTTCTGAACCACGGAAGTTGAACTTCCGTGATACCTGTGTGTAACATCGTCGGCGAATCGGCGCTTCTATCGGTTGTGCAGGGTGTCTTGGAGATCCTCTGGATATCGTGTTTTGGTGAAATCTGCCGTCATTCCTAAAGATGAGTCGTCTGTTGGGTCTGTAGATTCTTGTGGTAGGTTTTGGGTTGTAACTTTCACTGGTATTCACATTGTTGTACCGCACATGTTACTTACGTTTAACAGTTACATGTTAACAATTTAATATCACATTTAGGTGATATTAGTTTTTTACAGAGATGTCATTGTCATACACTCACGTCATTTTTACATTTTCACATCATCCGGCTATCTCACACAAGCGTCTCCTCGTTTATAGGTTTTTATATCGACTACATACTTTTGAACGCTGTATCAGCAGCGGTGTCTGAGATACAACTGAACTGGCTAAGTATAGGGGTGAAGAGGCTGTCCGCGCGCGGGTAGCTTGTCAGCGTAAAAGTAGTTCCATATTCGATTAATATTTACTCGATTATTCTCTGACATATTTAACTATATTTAATTATACTACGGTATCTCTCACTTAGTATTTTATTATTGTACATCATTATGTTTTTTATCAAGTTCCGATTTAATACAATTATTAGTCATATTCACGGGTAATTATGCGTGTTGATCCCGGTTTCGGCAGGTTAAAGCCAGGTTAATTATTAAGGGGTGTTATCGCAATTTTATTATAGAATTCTTTTTGATTTTAAAACTATTTATTTTGGGTATTATGGCGGGGTTACATTATCATTTTCTTTAGGGGTTTGGTTTTGTTTTAATGTGAGATTTTAAATTATTTTAAATTTCTTTTATTTCATTTTTTCCTTTTTTAAAATCGTCACATACTCCTCCGCTTAAATATCGACACCGGGTGAGTATTTTACGGGGTTTTTTTTTTTGGTGAGCAACGTACTGGGAGTATGCTCGGGGATTTCTGTGTTAAAATTTAATTTAGTACACGATTTGTTTTGTCTATATCTTTTTAAATGATCTTGTTCATTTAAATGTTCTCCTCCGTGAAATTCCCTTTATCTCACTTCTTACCATGCTATTTTATATTTTTACTTCTTAATACTAATATCCGTAATTCACAATATCGTGGCCCGACTGATTACATTTTTCATACTCTAACTCTAGTAGTTAGTTTTCTGCACTTTCTTTAACTCTTGTAAAGAACTTTCTTTAACCCTTGTAAAGAATTTTTCAGTGCGGCGCCGTTGTGACTTGTTACGTTACCTATATATAATTCTTAATTCTACTACAGAAATCTAAAGCCAATCCCATACTTGACCTTAGATTCATTCTTATCCTAATTTCTTATGCTACTGAGAGAATCGGAATTTCACGAAGATAATAATTTTTGTTTTTAAATGATCAGCTGTAATACATAAACAAAAGGAGACAAATTCTTTACTTTCAACGATCAGCTGTTACTGTGGAATGTGGGTCAAACTAGTTTTCTTCAAACAATGGCATTGTTTACGCGTCCGAAGGGGGAAGTTAGTCAACTCGAGGGAGAGAATATTTCTCTATTGTTCCATTTAACAATAGCTAACGGCTAGGGAATTATTTTCAAGCAGGACACAACCTATTTATTATTATTCATACATATACTTTTATTATTAATTTCTTTTTACTTATCTCACTAATACACTTTTATAATTATAAATATACTAACGTGTTATAATAATTTACGATATTATTAAACTTTTTATTTTAAATGACTTATTATTTATTATTATTACTTTGGTCTGATTTAAGAGACGTTTTTTTTTGTTTCGAACTCGTTTGTTTACTTCGGGAAGCATCATTCCATAAAATTAATTAGTACACTCGTTTTATTTAGTCAGTAGTTCCTATAACTCATCGTGTCAATAGAAACACGAATTACACATTTATGCAGGCTTGTACAGGAAAACTACAGAACTGATATTGTCGCAAAATAGACGTGTTAGAGACTGAATACTTTGACACGTACATACATGAATTGGTATAATACAATCTAATCTTTTCACGTATAATTATATACGAGTATGTGCGTAATCTCACACAAAATATACACTTATATTTATACACTTATAAATATCGTCCATATTATTCATATATGCTACTTAGGAAAAGGCTAAGTACAATTTCCTCTAAGTACAATGTAAGTACAATATACTACTTTTACATACAATTTCCTAACTGAGTGCATAGATATACAGAATAGAGTATTTTATAATTGACACTAAGTACACTAACCATTTACACAAAATGAAACAAAAAAACAGTGGCGCTTTTTAATAATAAAATTATTTACTTGTTTTTTTTTTTATTCGATTTAATTTTCAACATGTGTCTGAAATCTTTTGTTACTGGGCAAGGGGTCACACACTTTGTAATACAATAGGGGGAGGTGATGTATTGTCTACTTGAGGTGGCAGAGCGTAACAAAGGTGTAGTTTGGTACAAGCGGGAACAGGTCATTTTCTTGTCTGAGATTGTCGTTAAACAGACAAGTTGGGGAATGCATTTTTAAACAGGTTTTACCCTAGGCTTACAATGTTTAAATAATTATTATATTATATTTAAATATCCTTACCTTATATATTATTATTTGATTATAAAAACACACTATCCTAATTCTGAATTTACTTACTTCAATTCTTCCTTTTGCGTATTTTAAATTAACATTCATAGAGTGAATAATTCTACCACATATTAAATGACAAACACAGGGCATTTTATCTTGCTAATTATCATTTATTCATTAATTAAGCAGAGTGGCGCATTTGTAGCGTTTTGCACACGTAACAATTCGGGAACCTGGTTAATTGGCTCAGGTCAATTAAACAGGCTGCCATTATCTTTATCAAATCAAAAATAACTGGAAAGTAAACAAAAGTTAAATAGGATCCCGTGAATTGAGGAATATTGACAGGGGTTTGTAGATTTATTCACTCACCTTTTTGGACCATGACATCTCTTTATTACATAAAGTTTTAACATCTCCGAAGAAATTTAGCAATGAGTATATTAAAAGTAAAAAACATTTGCACCTCTTGTACAAATAGAATTAGATTAATTAATGAGTTAACATAGCTTTTACTGCCCTCGGATCCGAGTATTTTGTTTCAGTATATGATATTAAAATTATCATCTTTATTTCGTGCCATCTGAAGAATGGGCTTATTTAACTTTAACGTGTTATATTCATAAAAGCCTTAAACTTAATACATATTATTACTAAGCATGAAATTACAATTTTATGGTAATTAAGTCAGTCTTTCATGTTTTACTTTACTTTCATTGGTTAATTAAGTGTCTATCATGTATTATTTTAAGTTAAGTTCTGAACCACGGAAGTTGAACTTCCGTGATACCTGTGTGTAACATCGTCGGCGAATCGGCGCTTCTATCGGTTGTGCAGGGTGTCTTGGAGATCCTCTGGATATCGTGTTTTGGTGAAATCTGCCGTCATTCCTAAAGATGAGTCGTCTGTTGGGTCTGTAGATTCTTGTGGTAGGTTTTGGGTTGTAACTTTCACTGGTATTCACATTGTTGTACCGCACATGTTACTTACGTTTAACAGTTACATGTTAACAATTTAATATCACATTTAGGTGATATTAGTTTTTTACAGAGATGTCATTGTCATACACTCACGTCATTTTTACATTTTCACATCATCCGGCTATCTCACACAAGCGTCTCCTCGTTTATAGGTTTTTATATCGACTACATACTTTTGAACGCTGTATCAGCAGCGGTGTCTGAGATACAACTGAACTGGCTAAGTATAGGGGTGAAGAGGCTGTCCGCGCGCGGGTAGCTTGTCAGCGTAAAAGTAGTTCCATATTCGATTAATATTTACTCGATTATTCTCTGACATATTTAACTATATTTAATTATACTACGGTATCTCTCACTTAGTATTTTATTATTGTACATCATTATGTTTTTTATCAAGTTCCGATTTAATACAATTATTAGTCATATTCACGGGTAATTATGCGTGTTGATGCCGGTTTCGGCAGGTTAAAGCCAGGTTAATTATTAAGGGGTGTTATCGCAATTTTATTATAGAATTCTTTTTGATTTTAAAACTATTTATTTTGGGTATTATGGCGGGGTTACATTATCATTTTCTTTAGGGGTTTGGTTTTGTTTTAATGTGAGATTTTAAATTATTTTAAATTTCTTTTATTTCATTTTTTCCTTTTTTAAAATCGTCACATACTCCTCCGCTTAAATATCGACACCGGGTGAGTATTTTACGGGTTTTTTTTTTTTGGTGAGCAACGTACTGGGAGTATGCTCGGGGATTTCTGTGTTAAAATTTAATTTAGTACACGATTTGTTTTGTCTATATCTTTTTAAATGATCTTGTTCATTTAAATGTTCTCCTCCGTGAAATTCCCTTTATCTCACTTCTTACCATGCTATTTTATATTTTTACTTCTTAATACTAATATCCGTAATTCACAATATCGTGGCCCGACTGATTACATTTTTCATACTCTAACTCTAGTAGTTAGTTTTCTGCACTTTCTTTAACTCTTGTAAAGAACTTTCTTTAACCCTTGTAAAGAATTTTTCAGTGCGGCGCCGTTGTGACTTGTTACGTTACCTATATATAATTCTTAATTCTACTACAGAAATCTAAAGCCAATCCCATACTTGACCTTAGATTCATTCTTATCCTAATTTCTTATGCTACTGAGAGAATCGGAATTTCACGAAGATAATAATTTTTGTTTTTAAATGATCAGCTGTAATACATAAACAAAAGGAGACAAATTCTTTACTTTCAACGATCAGCTGTTACTGTGGAATGTGGGTCAAACTAGTTTTCTTCAAACAATGGCATTGTTTACGCGTCCGAAGGGGGAAGTTAGTCAACTCGAGGGAGAGAATATTTCTCTATTGTTCCATTTAACAATAGCTAACGGCTAGGGAATTATTTTCAAGCAGGACACAACCTATTTATTATTATTCATACATATACTTTTATTATTAATTTCTTTTTACTTATCTCACTAATACACTTTTATAATTATAAATATACTAACGTGTTATAATAATTTACGATATTATTAAACTTTTTATTTTAAATGACTTATTATTTATTATTATTACTTTGGTCTGATTTAAGAGACTTTTTTTTTGTTTCGAACTCGTTTGTTTACTTCGGGAAGCATCATTCCATAAAATTAATTAGTACACTCGTTTTATTTAGTCAGTAGTTCCTATAACTCATCGTGTCAATAGAAACACGAATTACACATTTATGCAGGCTTGTACAGGAAAACTACAGAACTGATATTGTCGCAAAATAGACGTGTTAGAGACTGAATACTTTGACACGTACATACATGAATTGGTATAATACAATCTAATCTTTTCACGTATAATTATATACGAGTATGTGCGTAATCTCACACAAAATATACACTTATATTTATACACTTATAAATATCGTCCATATTATTCATATATGCTACTTAGGAAAAGGCTAAGTACAATTTCCTCTAAGTACAATGTAAGTACAATATACTACTTTTACATACAATTTCCTAACTGAGTGCATAGATATACAGAATAGAGTATTTTATAATTGACACTAAGTACACTAACCATTTACACAAAATGAAACAAAAAAACAGTGGCGCTTTTTAATAATAAAATTATTTACTTGTTTTTTTTTTTATTCGATTTAATTTTCAACATGTGTCTGAAATCTTTTGTTACTGGGCAAGGGGTCACACACTTTGTAATACAATAGGGGGAGGTGATGTATTGTCTACTTGAGGTGGCAGAGCGTAACAAAGGTGTAGTTTGGTACAAGCGGGAACAGGTCATTTTCTTGTCTGAGATTGTCGTTAAACAGACAAGTTGGGGAATGCATTTTTAAACAGGTTTTACCCTAGGCTTACAATGTTTAAATAATTATTATATTATATTTAAATATCCTTACCTTATATATTATTATTTGATTATAAAAACACACTATCCTAATTCTGAATTTACTTACTTCAATTCTTCCTTTTGCGTATTTTAAATTAACATTCATAGAGTGAATAATTCTACCACATATTAAATGACAAACACAGGGCATTTTATCTTGCTAATTATCATTTATTCATTAATTAAGCAGAGTGGCGCATTTGTAGCGTTTTGCACACGTAACAATTCGGGAACCTGGTTAATTGGCTCAGGTCAATTAAACAGGCTGCCATTATCTTTATCAAATCAAAAATAACTGGAAAGTAAACAAAAGTTAAATAGGATCCCGTGAATTGAGGAATATTGACAGGGGTTTGTAGATTTATTCACTCACCTTTTTGGACCATGACATCTCTTTATTACATAAAGTTTTAACATCTCCGAAGAAATTTAGCAATGAGTATATTAAAAGTAAAAAACATTTGCACCTCTTGTACAAATAGAATTAGATTAATTAATGAGTTAACATAGCTTTTACTGCCCTCGGATCCGAGTATTTTGTTTCAGTATATGATATTAAAATTATCATCTTTATTTCGTGCCATCTGAAGAATGGGCTTATTTAACTTTAACGTGTTATATTCATAAAAGCCTTAAACTTAATACATATTATTACTAAGCATGAAATTACAATTTTATGGTAATTAAGTCAGTCTTTCATGTTTTACTTTACTTTCATTGGTTAATTAAGTGTCTATCATGTATTATTTTAAGTTAAGTTCTGAACCACGGAAGTTGAACTTCCGTGATACCTGTGTGTAACATCGTCGGCGAATCGGCGCTTCTATCGGTTGTGCAGGGTGTCTTGGAGATCCTCTGGATATCGTGTTTTGGTGAAATCTGCCGTCATTCCTAAAGATGAGTCGTCTGTTGGGTCTGTAGATTCTTGTGGTAGGTTTTGGGTTGTAACTTTCACTGGTATTCACATTGTTGTACCGCACATGTTACTTACGTTTAACAGTTACATGTTAACAATTTAATATCACATTTAGGTGATATTAGTTTTTTACAGAGATGTCATTGTCATACACTCACGTCATTTTTACATTTTCACATCATCCGGCTATCTCACACAAGCGTCTCCTCGTTTATAGGTTTTTATATCGACTACATACTTTCGAACGCTGTATCAGCAGCGGTGTCTGAGATACAACTGAACTGGCTAAGTATAGGGGTGAAGAGGCTGTCCGCGCGCGGGTAGCTTGTCAGCGTAAAAGTAGTTCCATATTCGATTAATATTTACTCGATTATTCTCTGACATATTTAACTATATTTAATTATACTACGGTATCTCTCACTTAGTATTTTGTTATTGTACATCATTATGTTTTTTATCAAGTTCCGATTTAATACAATTATTAGTCATATTCACGGGTAATTATGCGTGTTGATGCCGGTTTCGGCAGGTTAAAGCCAGGTTAATTATTAAGGGGTGTTATCGCAATTTTATTATAGAATTCTTTTTGATTTTAAAACTATTTATTTTGGGTATTATGGCGGGGTTACATTATCATTTTCTTTAGGGGTATGGTTTTGTTTTAATGTGAGATTTTAAATTATTTTAAATATCTTTTATTTCATTTTTTCCTTTTTTAAAATCGTCACAAGATTGGAAGCTGGCTTTCAAGGAGGAACCAACAGGTAAACATCACGCGATTACTGCTGCATGTGTGTATACAAGTAAATAGTGTGTGTGCGTGAAGCCTGTTTGATCCTGAAAGTTTGCAACCTCACCCCAAGTCAATGCTAAATTAAGAATATATTTAATATTAAGCAAACCATAAATGTTAGCGAGAAGGTAAAAACTTCTAAAAATGTGTAAAAATCAGACACAAGTGCAGTGCGAATTTTACGTAATTCGGACAATCAGTGCGAATCCAGTGCGATATTTAAAGCATTATAATTACACTAGTGGTGCGAGCATCACGATAATTGCACATCACATAGGTCATTAAATTAGACAATATTTTATCGCCGTGAAATCTGCATTAAGCAGTGCGATTGGCAAAAAAGTGCAATTATGTGAAATGAGACGAGAGTGGGGGCTATCATGCCATGGTTCAACCGTCGACAGGCTGATTCCTGAATCGACAGCTGCAGTTTTCTTGGTGGATATAAATATGAGCCCAGGAGAGACGAACTCTCTCTTCTAACATTCCACAGTCGCGGCGGTACGCTATGTCCGTCCGAGACGCGAATTTTTTAACTACTTTGGACAAAGTTAGACGCTAGGTCTAACATCAGTATGATCTTTTTTTAAGCTTAACTTATAAAGTATTACGGCAAATGTTTTGATTTAAAGTATTAATGGAAACAATAATTAAAACGTACCGTAACAAAGAAATCGTCTGACGTCTACAAGCAGTCGACAACTAAGAACATCAACTCCTGACAGAGGACGAGAGAACGACTAGCAGAGGAACGAGACGCAGAGGACTAGAGACGGTTCTATCATAACAGCTACAGATCCAGAGCAACACGTCATCATAATCTACAGCAGCCAATGTACCATGAAGGACGAGAGGCGATAGGACATCCAGGAGGAGCGAACTGACGGAATCACTGGAGGACATAGGACAACTCTGCAGAATTTAAGGTGACAAAAAACCAATATATAATTATCAAAGAGAAAGACACTGAAAGACTTTAATAAAAAAAAAAACATTTTTGTAAGAGTAAATAATAAGTATGTAGATAGAGATAAAACCAATGTAATTTATGTTTATCAGAATATTCTTTAATTATTTTTCTTTAATGAATGAACAGTCAATGTAATAGTAAGTTAAATCCTTGCTTGGAAAATGAACAAGTAATTAATTTATTTAACTGTTTCTTAGTAAAAGCACATAACGTAGAGTCATTGAAAATAATCAATTAATTGTGTTAAAATGATTATAAAGCTGTAAAAAGGGTGTACGGTAGCGCGATGATTTCTTTTTCTAGGTTGGCTAATCTGCTTTATACCTCGCCTCAATATTTGCGTGTTTGTACTTTGCACAGTGCGTAGCTAGCTCTCTCGGCGCTCGGGTCGCCGAATCTTTCGCTGTCATTTATTGTCGACATTCAATGTAGGCTTTAGGCCTTACATTCGTACTTATGGCCAACTAGCGCCATAACTTCATTTCAATTCAAAATTTATAATACTTAGCAAAACGCAGTATTAGCCAACTTCATTTCAAATTAATACAGCTGTAATGTAACTAAGTCAGACATTAAAATTTATTCAAATACAGTCCACTTCTTATCATTTTCTTCCTGCAGAATCAATGCATTTGTTACATATCATTTTCAACTAACATGGAAGACCAGCCGACAGAATTTTTTAACTCAAGAAGCATACATTTAGCCCACTTGGGCCCACTTCCTTAACTTTCTTGTCCACACATGCTGGATCATTACTCTCATTTAACATTTTTTGGTCTACGCGGACCGGATACTAACCATTTTTTGGTCACTCCGGACCTGGATTTTCCATTTAACATTTTCTACTAATATTTATGGCCATCACGGGCGAATTAGCACGTTAGCTAATACGACCGTGGCGTGATTTGTATCGTCATTTTACTCGTCATCTTCAGACAACATATTAGCAAGTGCCTGCCAGCTACAGTGCTTACTCAAAGTGGTCATCTCTGCCAGCTGTTTACCATCTTCACCAAGGAGCCGACGCTGCAGGACATCAACAGTAAAAAGGTGCGTAAAATGTCTGAAGAAGGCCTCAAAGTGCTGACCAGAAAGAGGGGCGGATTAAAATCCGCGATAGTGCGGATACAATCCGCGGTAAATTCATTTGACATAAATCAAAGTACAAAACATTTTCTAACTGTAAGACTGGAAAGTCTCAAAAGCTTGGCCTCGAAGTACGACGAGGTACAGTCTGAGATAGAGCTTATCAGTAAAGACACGAGCGTTGCTCAGGCAGACCGAGTTGAGGTTGAAGAAATGATATACTCAACTGAGGCAAACATTTTACAACTACTTGACACTTTTAATACTCAGACTGTGCCTCCCGTATTATCGACGCCCATGCAATTAAAACCGATAAGTTTGCCCTGCTTCTCAGGCAACATACTTGAGTGGCAACATTTTTATTCCATTTTCATTGATTTAGTGCATTCAAGATCTGATTTAACACCAGTGTAAAAACTGCATTATTTGCATTCCTCTGTGAATTGTGAACCATTAGATTTAATTAAATCATTACCTATTTGTAAAGAAAATTATGCAATAGCGTTGAACTTGCTGTCCGACAGGTATAACAACCCATTTATATTAGCTAAATACTATGTACAAAACCTACTTCAGGTTAAGTCCACAATAAAGGACTCGGTCCAAAGTTTGGCGGAGTTTACGAATACAATAACGTCTTCCGTTAATTCCCTGGCAGCAATGAAGCTGTCAGTGAATTCATTTGAATTTATCACCATACAGTTGCTCTCCACCAAACTTGACCCTATTACTTTAAAACTTTGGAAGGAGTCAATAGACCCTGACAACTTGCCTAGCTTTCAAGACTTTACGCATTTTTTAAACTTACGCAGACAGCTGTTAGAAAATACAATGCCTATTGAACCCGGACAGCAATTCAACAAACTTAATGTAAAACCTAACAATAAATTTGAGAAGTGTAGATCAAGAAATATTGCTGGCAGCAATACCTTTAAGAGCTATCACGCAGCGGCAAATCATTATTCATGCGTGTGTTGTAATTCTGACCACCCGCTTTACATATGTAATAATTTTCGTATATTAAGCGCCGCTGAGCGGGGGCAATTGGTTGCAAATCATAAATGTTGTATCAACTGCCTTAGAGCAGGTCATCTGATAGCTAACTGTAAGAGTAAACAGGTCTGTAAAATTTGTTCAAAAAGACACCACACATTGCTGCACGCAAATTACGTGCCGAAATCAACAGCTGCCAGCAGCAATTATTGCTCACTTAAATTACAGTGCAAAAACAATGTTCTTTTATCTACAGCGGTTGTATCTGTCGTTGATCAGGCTGGCAACAGGCATAGAGCTAGAGCGCTCCTAGACGCCGGTTCACAGATCAATTTCTGTACGAAATCATTTGAAAAAAGGTTACACCTTAAATTAACCAAATCTAATATTCCAATCACAGGAATAAACAACACAGTGTGTTGCGCAACTGATATTGCTTCTATACGTATTATTTCTCGCTATCAGAGACATAGTTTCGAGGCGAAATGTGCCGTCTTATCTACTTTAACTCACGATCTGCCTTCAACCTCGTTTGATATCAACCAGTTCCACATTCCAAACAAAATTTTTCTGGCCGATCCAGGTTTTAATATATCTTCACCAATCGACATACTATTAGGGGCACAATTTTATCTGGATTTGCTATTAGCCAATAAATATACACGCGGACCCAATTTCCCTATCATTCAGGAAACAAAACTGGGTTACATTTTGGCTGGCAATCTGCCCAAGCACTGCCACTCCGAGGGTCCTGCTGTTTCGTTCCTGGCAAGGAACAATGGCAGTCGAATTCTGCAATCTCTCGAGAGATTTTGGGAGGCAGAAACAATCCTTGACGATACCCCTGATAGCGAGTCGGCTTGCGAAGAGCATTTTGTGCGCTCTACTCAGCGCAATGACGAGGGTAGATTTATAGTGTCGCTCCCATTCAAGTCTGATAATCCCCACTTGGGGGAATCTTACACAAGTGCCGAATCAAGATTTTTAAGCTTAGAGCGTCGATTTAGGCGCGATGCCAAGCTCGCTCGCGATTACGCGGACTTTATCAGGGAATACATGGATCTTGGGCACATGACACTCATCGATCATGGCGCTATCAATTTAGGAGCGTCAAATATTTATTACTTGCCTCACCATGCAGTGTTCAAAACAGTCTAGCTTGACCACAAAACTGCGCGTTGTTTTTGATGGTTCGTCCAATACTACTAATGGCCTTTCGTTAAATGACATATTATTAGTAGGCCCCAATGTTCAACAAGACCTTTTTTCCATTCTTTTGCGTTTCCGCATACATAAGTATGTTCTTATTGCCGACATCGAAAAGATGTATCGTCAGATTCGCGTAGCTGAAGGAGATTGTCACTATCAACGCATTTTGTGGCGTGACTCTCCCCTCGAACCACTTAAACATTTCGCGCTGCGAACAGTAACCTACGGCACGGCTAGCGCCTCTTTTTTGGCCACTCGGTGCCTTCTACAAATTGCTAGAGACAATCAGACTTCCTCTCCCCTGGCGGCTTTAGCCATAACCAACGATTTTTATGTCGACGATCTACTTACCGGTTCGGACACTATCCCCAATCTAACCAAGCTGAAATCCGATCTAGGTACGTTACTTGGTCAATATGGTTTCACGTTGCACAAATGGGCATCAAATGAACCCACAGCGGTCGCAAATCATCACAACTTTTCACGACCCCTAAATAAACAGGACAATGTGCGTACCCTCGGCATTCTTTGGAACAACACTGCCGATTCATTTTTGTTTGACATCAAACTATCTCCGGTTGATTCTAGCATATCCAAGAGAAGGATTCTCTCAATTATTGCTGGAATATATGATCCTCTTGGTTTAATCGGTCCAGTTGTCTTTTTGTATAAGCATTTCATGCAGCGACTCTGGCTTTGTAAGCTTGGATGGGATGAACCGATTTCCGATCAGTCACTTTCGGATTGGCATTCTTTGTGTAACAAATTGGTTCTGATTGGTAAAATAGTAGTCCCGCGATCCATTCGTTGCAAGCGCGAGGCGGCTACAGTTCAGTTGCATGGTTTTTCGGATGCCTCAGAGAGAGGGTTTGGCTGTTGTATATATATCAGAGTCATTTATCAAGATTCTACTGCCTCCTGTCGCCTCTTGTGTTCCAAATCTCGCGTGGCTCCCCTACGCCAGGTGTCATTACCTCGCATCGAGCTCTGCGCTTGCTTGTTATTATCGCGACTCGTATCTAAGTTTATTCCTCATCTTTATTCATTTATTGATAATGTACATTTGTATTCTGATTCTATGGTGGCTCTTTATTGGATTCATGCGCAGTCTACGCGTTGGAAAACATACGTCGCTAATCGGGTTGCTGAAATTCAGCGTCGTACGCAAACTTATACCTGGCATCACATTGATTCGCGACGCAATCCTGCTGATATTATATCTAGGGGGTTTTTCCCTGACGTTTTGCGCGATTGCTCGCTTTGGTGGCACGGTCCTGGCTGTCTGTCTAAATCGTCAGAGTCTAATCACTTCCCATCCTTCGTACCGGCCACTCCGTCGTCTTTTGATGTCACCGCGGAAGAGAAAACTACACATAACGTGTCGCTAATGTCTACCCTGGCTGTTGACTTATCGTTGGACTTTTCCTCGTTGCACCGGCTGACGCGTGTATACGCTTACTGTTTTCGTTTCATCAGAAATATTAGGCACTCATCTGCGGACAAGCTTTCGGGCGATCTGACCCCTGTAGAAATTCATCAGTCTCTCAACTTCTTCATAAAACAATCTCAGTCGATCCACTTCCCAACCGAAATTAGTTGTCTTCGGAACGGATCTTCTGTTTCCATTAGGAGCAAGTTGGCTTCTCTCGACCCGTTTCTTGACGACTCTGGAGTGATACGCGTGGGCGGACGATTGCAGCATTCCCAATTACCCTACGATTCGAAACATCCTATTGTATTACCCCCATCGGCGCACATTACACGCCTTATCATCGAACGTGAACACATTCGTTTACTTCACGCTGGTGCTCAACTCGTGCATCATTCACTGCGTCAGCGCTGGTGGATTGTTAATGCCCGGCTAGTCATCCGTTCCATTATTCGCAAGTGTCTCAAGTGTATCAGGTTTAGTGCCACACAGCAGGTTCAGAGACTTGGTATTTTGCCATTCCCTAGAGTCACTCCTTCAAGACCGTTTCTATTTTGCGCGGTTGATTATGGTGGTCCCTTCATGATTCGTCATGGTGGGCAGAAGTCTAGAACTCTTACTAAGGCATACGTATCTTTGTTTGTTTGCTTAGCGACTAGGGCTATTCACTTGGAATTGGTGTCCGACCTTACGGCCAGCGCATTTATAGCCGCTTTACATCGTTTCATGGCACGTCGGGGTATACCCAGTCAACTGTACTCCGACAACGGCACGAACTTCAGGAAGGCCCGCACCATCTTACATGATATTTACAACTTTTGGCACAATAAGGATGCCATCTCCTCGATTAAGTCATTCACATCCTCTCAGGGGATATCATGGTCATTTATTCCGCCCTCCTCACCTCATTTCGGTGGTCTTTGGGAGAGCGGCATAAAGAGTTTGAAATTTCATCTGCGCCGCGTAGTAGGCAAATCTATACTAAACTTCGAAGAGTTCACGACCGTTTTGTCTCAGATAGAGGCATGTCTGAACTCTCGACCTTTATTTGCTATCTCTTCGGATGTTAACGACCCGGTGCCACTTACACCTGGCCATTTTTTAATTTGCGCGCCCTTAACTGCGATTCCGGACCCAGACCTTTCTCACGTTCCTGTTTCTCGTCTTGGGCGTTGGCAACTCCTCCAGAGGTTTGTTCAGGGCATCTGGAAGGCGTGGTCTCGCGATTATTTGCACCAGCTGCAACAGCGTCACAAGTGGAAGTTTGCCAAAGATAATGTTTCCATTGGTGACTTAGTTTTGCTTATTGAGGATAATTTGCCTCCATTAGCCTGGAAATTTGGCGTAATCATCGCCACATTTCCCGGCCCAGATAACTTGGCTCGTGTCGTAGACATTCGCACGCCTACGGGTGTTTTGCGGAGACCAATACATAAATTATGTCTGTTGCCAGCGCGAGACGAGATTTGACATTATGATTACTTAGCACAATGCTACGTTATTCAGCCATTGGCTCATTACTTATTACGACCATTTGGTCAACATAATCGTGATGAATTATCACAATATTTTCTTGTCAATTTTGCGTCATTGCACGCTTCTAATTATCACAGTTTTGGTGGTATCTTAATGTTTGCATTGTATGTTAATTTGTGTGGCATACTATGTCTTACACATTTTCATTGATGTTATGGGGTATATTGCATGTTTTTTGGTGGTCTTATTTATAAAATGTTATTACATAATATTCGCATGTCTTGCCGTTAAGCAATCATGCATTCATTTCTTTGTATTGTTGCTGATAAATATGTACTATTCTGTGAATATCTTTAAATTGTTAAATTGTTTCTGTAATTTCACTATTGTATTGTTATTTGACATTGCAATTATTTATCTTGTAATTATTCAAATTATTGTTATTGTATTCACATAGATTGTGTCTATGTAAAAACTATTGTTAGCGTCTGCCGTATGTAACTGCCACGTCTAGGTATATTTCATATTGTATTTTATATTTTATTCATTTTCAAGTAAGCATGCACAATTCTTTTACTTAAAATTATGACATACATGTCATATCTGGGCTTGCATTCAGCATCTAGCTTGTTCATACATTATTATATTGTAAGTTCCTGAAACTTCAGGAATAGCATGACTAGGTCAATACATGCCGCCCTGCTGAATATACAATAGAACATGTAACTGCAACATGTTCAACAACAATTTTGTTCATGTAATGAACTCTCTGTACAGGTCCACGGGCCTCGATTAATTTTAGTAGCCATCTATGACATGCATAGGGTTACCAGCGATCGGTCCATCAAGTGATGAGCTTCCGATCATGCATTAAACATTGTAATTATGTAGTTTTCTTTCATGTTTTATAATGTTACATACTGCACACACTTGTGTCAGTAATACTGGTCAACCAGACTTATTCGTATATGAAACAGCTGTTCGCCAACCTTGGCCTACAACCGCCTATCTATAGGCTTATCTTATGCATGCTTATCTCTAAACTAGTGACGGATTGCCGTTATCTAATCTCATAACTCAAGGTTCAACTCAGCCTTGAAGCTAACTATCGTTAGTAAGAACTGTACTCTTTTAAATTAAATTGTAAATGTATCATAAGTTATTAAAAAAAAAAAGTTAAAAAATCAGTTTGATTTTGACGGGCAGCTCATGTACGGTAGCGCGATGATTTCGTTTTCTAGGTTGGCTAATCTGCTTTATACCTCGCCTCAATATTTGCGTGTTTGTACTTTGCACAGTGCGTAGCTAGCACTCTCGGCGCTCGGGTCGCCGAATCTTTCGCTGTCATTTATTGTCGACATTCAATGTAGGCTTTAGGCCTTACATTCGTACTTATGGCCAACTAGCGCCATAACTTCATTTCAATTCAAAATTTATAATACTTAGCAAAACGCAGTATTAGCCAACTTCATTTCAAATTAATACAGCTGTAATGTAACTAAGTCAGACATTAAAATTTATTCAAATACAGTTCACTTCTTATCATTTTCTTCCTGCAGAATCAATGCATTTATTACATATCATTTCCAACTAACATGGAAGACCAGCCGACAGAATTTTTTAACTCAAGAAGCATACATTTAGCCCACTTGGGCCCACTTCCTTAACTTTCTTGTCCACACATGCTGGATCATTACTCTCATTTAACATTTTTTGGTCCACGCGGACCGGATACTAACCAAAGGGTATAAAGAAAATATAGAATAAGAATGTCTTAACAATTTTTTAAAAAAGCACACATTTAGACTGAGTAGTCAAGAACTGAGTAGTAAAATGAAGAAAAGTTTTTAATTAAAATTTTTAATGTAATATCTAGAATATACGATACGTTTGTGATGATAACACGGCAAGTAAAGAAACTTTGAAACCATAGATAATGGACATCTTATGGCGAATTAATCATTATTTTTATATTATTATTTATTTTATGTGTTTTTAAATTAATAAATGGAAACATATTACGATTCCTAAAAAGAGTTACTCTTATTATAATTACACCTGAACCCCAATTACACATACACGTTATTTGTATTGTTATAATTTTGTCGCCCGTCAACGTGTGGCACGACACGCATACATCTAATAACGTTGTATCGTTGTAGTAAATGTCGCCCATGAACGTGGGACCCGACACGCCTACATTCAATAAATAAATGTATGCTCTTTTGTTAAATGTGTGCATAGGATTTATGTATAATAATTGATGTGTATTAATGAATATTTTATGTTTTTAATTTTGTTGTGTACATTGGTATTGTAGTAACGCATCTGGCGCCCACCCCAACAAACAGGTGTAATTGTAATAATAAGTAGATAAGAATAAAGAAATAATAGTAACGAAACAATAAATAAATAAAATTAATAAGTTTGTTCCATAAAAATAGTATTCTTAAATGTTATAAATAAATATTTTTTTTTAATAATTCGACATGACGGCTCCGGGAAACTTAGATATGGAGGCCTTCCAGACAATGATGCGTGCCTGGGTCGATGAATTAAGAACAAAACAGACAGAAAATTTAAATAAATAGACAGAAAATTTAAATGCTAGAATAGACGAATTAAAAGAATTTAATAAGAACCAAACAGAAAGTTTAGAAAATAAAATAGAACAACAGACTGAAAATTTTAAACAGGACACCATAAAAATACGGAGAGCTAGGAGAATGAACAGAAAAAATGGTTGATACCAACTTACGTATTGTCACGATCACAGAAAATGTCTTTGGAATAATTGATAAACAAACGGAGGTAATATGTGAAAGGATGGTATGGAAAAATTCATAATAGTTAAAAATACGTTCGTAATTAATAACGATAATCATAAAGAAGTAATTAACATTAAGGAAGAGAAGAAAATAAAGGTTAATAAAACGTACCTTATTAATAGCGATATCCCAATTATGACACACACACACTCTAGTAAAGCACATAATTATAAGGGTATACACTTAAGACACCACACTTATGGAGGTAAATATCACGGTAGTCCTAATGAGAAATCAAGTAAATTATTTATACGAAAGACTATGCAAAATTGTGATAAATATGATGTTAGATATATGCACGAGAAATATAAAGCAAACGATAATTATAACTGTAATTATAATAACTATGATGAATATTATCATAAACGACGCACAAAAGAATGTTCCCCTATGTATGTAAAACGCATACGAACTACTAAGGAATGCGTTCGGCAAAAGCAGCAATGCGGAAAGAACGAGAGAAAGAGGGGAAATTCTGTGTGGTCAACAGGTAAGATTAAATCGTTACCCTATAAACAGGTGACTTCCACGTCAAACCGAACGTCGCAGTAATACAATGGAATGCAGACGTTGTTTACACGAGGGT
The DNA here is from genome assembly GCA_034769895.1 of Magicicada septendecula. Taxonomy (NCBI): domain Eukaryota; kingdom Metazoa; phylum Arthropoda; class Insecta; order Hemiptera; family Cicadidae; genus Magicicada; species Magicicada septendecula. The sequence goes on along the minus strand of CM068369.1, from coordinate 588,044,442 downwards.
GAGAACAATGGTAAGCACGTCGGTGACTATACGGCAAAGGAAACAATGTCCGGCAGCTGGTCAAACAATACAATGCATTGTTAACTTAAACTAGGGAGGGTGTAAATTGAACCACACTCAATGCCCGAAAATAAATAATTATTTTTAAATGAAAAATAATATTATTATTAATTATTAATAATAAGAAAAGGAGTTAAATTAATAAGAAATAATATGTGTAAAAAGATAAGAGAGTATAATTAAGAAATGTTATTTATTAAGGTTATGATTGCAAATAAAAAGAAATATTAGTGGAAATAAATAAGGAATTAAATAAAAAAGAATGTTATGCTAAATAAAAGTATGTTCAAAGAAAGGTAGGAAATGTATTATAAATGGCAAGGAATGTAAGTGTTAATGTTAGTGTAAGGAATGATTGTAAAGGAATGTTATTATCAATGTTGTTATTAATATGAAGAAGGATTAGAGATGAGCAATAAATGTATAATTGTCAGAACGGCTGATCAAGCGAGAACTTCACACTTAATGGAGATACAAGGACACAGAAGAAAGCGAGAGTGAAAAGTCAAAAGGGCAGAGACTACTTAGAAATTAGGACTACGAGTAAAATATTGTTGTTTTCTAAGGCAGTTCATGTGTAACCGATCATGCGACACACTACAAGCTGAAAGAGTATTCTGTTACGGAAGTGTATTTCAAGTAAGAATGAAGGAAATTATTAGCGACCAGAAAGGTAATGTTAAAGAAATTTAATGAAAGGTAATGAAGGTTAATGTAGTATATAAGTAATGTAAGAAAGGTTAAGAAAGATAAAGAATGTTCATGTAAGAAATGGGTTAAGGAACGAAGGTAGGAATGTATAATTAAGATAATGTAAAATTTCAGATTGAAGAATGGCATAATATGTTAAGATGCAAAATGTTTATCAGTGCAAGAATGCAAGTTCATGTAGAAGGTTTTATACGTAAGAAAGAATATAAATAAATAGGTCAGTGGAACCAGATTGAAGGAGAACAATTGGTAGAAGCAGCTACGTTTATGCATTGTTAGCAACTCGTAGGGAGGGGAGATAGGAACTAGACTTGTTTTACCCTCCCAATAAGGGAATTTGAACAATTAATATTCATTATCATGGATAGTAGTGTATAAATACAAATAAAAAAATATATATGTATAAGTAATATGAAATATAAAAATATAAGGTGTCTAATGATAAAAAAAAAATTTTAAGAAATAAATTTATTAACATTTTTTTTTACCAAGTAGAAGAATAATGCGACAATACAAGCATAGGCTGTAATGCGCATACATAATATAATATAAAATAAATATTTAATTTAATTTCAATAATATATAATAGACGAGCAGGTGTGAGATTGGAAGCTGGCTTTCAAGGAGGAACCAACAGGTAAACATCACGCGATTACTGCTGCATGTGTGTATACAAGTAAATAGTGTGTGTGCGTGAAGCCTGTTTGATCCTGAAAGTTTGCAACCTCACCCCAAGTCAATGCTAAATTAAGAATATATTTAATATTAAGCAAACCATAAATGTTAGCGAGAAGGTAAAAACTTCTAAAAATGTGTAAAAATCAGACACAAGTGCAGTGCGAATTTTACGTAATTCGGACAATCAGTGCGAATCCAGTGCGATTTTTAAAGCATTATAATTACACTAGTGGTTCGAGCATCACGATAATTGCACATCACATAGGTCATTAAATTAGACAATATTTTATCGCCGTGAAATCTGCATTAAGCAGTGCGATTGGCAAAAAAGTGCAATTATGTGAAATGAGACGAGAGTGGGGGCTATCATGCCATGGTTCAACCGTCGACAGGCTGATTCCTGAATCGACAGCTGCAGTTTTCTTGGTGGATATAAATATGAGCCCAGGAGAGACGAACTCTCTCTTCTAACATTCCACAGTCGCGGCGGTACGCTATGTCCGTCCGAGACGCGAATTTTTTAACTACTTTGGACAAAGTTAGACGCTAGGTCTAACATCAGTATGATCTTTTTTTAAGCTTAACTTATAAAGTATTACGGCAAATGTTTTGATTTAAAGTATTAATGGAAACAATAATTAAAATGTACCATAACAAAGAAATCGTCTGACGTCTACAAGCAGTCGACAACTAAGAACATCAACTCCTGACAGAGGACGAGAGAACGACTAGCAGAGGAACGAGACGCAGAGGACTAGAGACGGTTCTATCATAACAGCTACAGATCCAGAGCAACACGTCATCATAATCTACAGCAGCCAATGTACCATGAAGGACGAGAGGCGAGAGGACGAGCAGTGAGGACAAGAGCACATCCAGGAGGAGCGAACTGATGGAATCACTGGAGGACATAGGACAACTCTGCAGAAATTAAGGTGACAAAAAACCAATATATAATTATCAAAGAGAAAGACATTGAAAGACTTTAATAAAAAAAAAAAACTTTTTTGCAAGAGTAAATAATAAGTATGTAGATAGAGATAAAACCAATGTAATTTATGTTTATCAGAATATTCTTTAATTATTTTTCTTTAATGAATGAACAGTCAATGTAATAGTAAGTTAAATCCTTGCTTGGAAAATGAACAAGTAATTAATTTATTTAACTGTTTCTTAGTAAAAGCACATAACGTAGAGTCATTGAAAATAATCAATTAATTGTGTTAAAATGATTATAAATCTGTAAAAAGGGTATAAAGAAAATATAGAATAAGAATGTCTTGACAATTTTTTAAAAAGCACACATTTAGACTGAGTAGTCAAGAACTGAGTAGTAAAATAAAGAAAAGTTTTTAATTAAAATTTATAATGTAATATCTAGAATATAAGATACGTTGGTGATGATAACACGGCAAGTAAAGAAACTTTGAAACCATAGATAATGGACATCTTATGGCGAATTAATCATTATTTTTATATTATTATTTATTTTATGTGTTTTTAAATTAATAAATGGAAACATATTACGATTCCTAAAAAGAGTTACTCTTATTATAATTACACCTGAACCCCAATTACACATACACGTTATTTGTATTGTTATAATTTTTTCTCCCGTCAACGTGTGGCACGACACGCATACATCTAATAACGTTGTATCGTTGTAGTAAATGTCTCCCATGAACGTGGGACCCGACACGCCTACATTCAATAAATAAATGTATGCTCTTTTGTTAAATGTGTGCATAGGATTTATGTATAATAATTGATGTGTATTAATGAATATTTTACGTGTTTAATTTTGTTGTGTATATTGTATTGTAGTAACGCATCTGGCGCCCACCCCAACAAACAGGTGTAATTGTAATAATAAGTAGATAAGAATAAAGAAATAATAATAACGAAACAATAAATAAATAAAATTAATAAGTTGGTTCCATAAAAATAGTATTCTTAAAATGTTATAAATAAATATTTTTTTTTAATAATTCGACATGACGGCTCCGGGAAACTTAGATATGGAGGCCTTCCAGACAATGATGCGTGCCTGGGTCGATGAATTAAGAACAAAACAGACAGAAAATTTAAATAAATAGACAGAAAGTTTAAATGCTAGAATAGACGAATTAAAAGAATTTAATAAGAACCTAACAGAAAGTTTAGAAAATAAAATAGAACAACAGACTGCAAATTTTAAACAGGACACCATAAAAATACGGAGAGCTAGGAGAATTAACAGAAAAAATTGTTGATACCAACTTACGTATTGTCACGATCACAGAAAATGTCTGTGGAATAATTGATAAACAAACGGAGTTAATATGTGAAAGGATGGTATGGAAAAATTCATAATAGTTGAAAATACGTTCGTAATTAATAACGATAATCATAAAGAAGTAATTAACATTAAGGAAGAGAAGAAAATAAAGGTTAATGAAACGTACCTTATTAATAGCGATATCCCAATTATGACACACACACACACACACACTGGTAAAGCACATAATTATAAGGGTATACACTTAAGACACCACACTTATGGAGGTAAATATCACGGTAGTCCTAATGAGAAATCAAGTAAATTATTTATACGAAAGACTATGCAAAATTTTGATAAATATGATGTTAGATATACGCACGAGAAATATAAAGCAAACGATAATTATAACTGTAATTATAATAACTATGATGAATATTATCATAAACGACGCACAAAAGAATGTTCCCCTATGTATGTAAAACGCATACGAACTACTAAGGAATGCGTTCGGCAAAAGCAGCAATGCGGAGAGAACGAGAGAAAGAGGGGAAATTCTGTGTGGTCAACAGGTAAGATTAAATCGTTACCCTATAAACAGGTGACTTCCACATCAAACCGAACGTCGCAGTAATACAATGGAATGCAGACGTTGTTTACACGAGGGTGAGAACAATGGTAAGCACGTCGGTGACTATACGGCAAAGGAAACAATGTCCGGCAGCTGGTCAAACAATACAATGCATTGTTAACTTAAACTAGGGAGGGTGTAAATTGAACCACACTCAATGCCCGAAAATAAATAATTATTTTTAAATGAAAAATAATATTACTATTAATTATTAATAATAAGAAAAGGAGTTAAATTAATAAGAAATAATATGTGTGAAAAGATAAGAGAGTATAATTAAGAAATGTTATTTATTAAGGTTATGATTGCAAATAAAAAGAAATATTAGTGGAAAGAAATAAGGAATTAAATAAAAAAGAATGTTATGCTAAATAAAAGTATGTTCAAAGAAAGGTAGGAAATGTATTATAAATGGCAAGGAATGTAAGTGTTAATGTTAGTGTAAGGAATGATTGTAAAGGAATGTTATTATCAATGTTGTTATTAATATGAAGAAGGATTAGAGATGAGCAATAAATGTATAATTGTCAGAACGGCTGATCAAGCGAGAACTTCACACTTAATGGAGATACAAGGACACAGAAGAAAGCGAGAGTGAAAAGTCAAAAGGGCAGAGAATACTTAGAAATTAGGACTACGAGTAAAATATTGTTGTTTTCTAAGGCAGTTCATGTGTAACCGATCATGCGACACACTACAAGCTGAAAGAGTATTCTGTTACGGAAGTGTATTTCAAGTAAGAATGAAGGAAATTATTAGCGACCAGAAAGGTAATGTTAAAGAAATTTAATGAAAGGTAATGAAGGTTAATGTAGTATATAAGTAATGTAAGAAAGGTTAAGAAAGATAAAGAATGTTCATGTAAGAAATGGGTTAAGGAACGAAGGTAGGAATGTATAATTAAGATAATGTAAAATTTCAGATTGAAGAATGGCATAATATGTTAAGATGCAAAATGTTTATCAGTGCAAGAATGCAAGTTCATGTAGAAGGTTTTATACGTAAGAAAGTATATAAATAAATAGGTCAGTGGAACCAGATTGAAGGAGAACAATTGGTAGAAGCAGCTACGTTTATGCATTGTTAGCAACTCGTAGGGAGGGGAGATAGGAACTAGACTTGTTTTACCCTCCCAATAAGGGAATTTGAACAATTAATATTCATTATCATGGATAGTAGTGTATAAATACAAATAAAAAAATATATATGTATAAGTAATATGAAATATAAAAATATAAGGTGTCTAATGATAAAAAAAAATATTTTAAGAAATAAATTTATTAACATTTTTTTTACCAAGTAGAAGAATAATGCGACAATACAAGCATAGGCTGTAATGCGCATACATAATATAATATAAAATAAATATTTAATTTAATTTCAATAATATATAATAGACGAGCAGGTGTGAGATTGGAAGCTGGCTTTCAAGGAGGAACCAACAGGTAAACATCACGCGATTACTGCTGCATGTGTGTATACAAGTAAATAGTGTGTGTGCGTGAAGCCTGTTTGATCCTGAAAGTTTGCAACCTCACCCCAAGTCAATGCTAAATTAAGAATATATTTAATATTAAGCAAACCATAAATGTTAGCGAGAAGGTAAAAACTTCTAAAAATGTGTAAAAATCAGACACAAGTGCAGTGCGAATTTTACGTAATTCGGACAATCAGTGCGAATCCAGTGCGATATTTAAAGCATTATAATTACACTAGTGGTGCGAGCATCACGATAATTGCACATCACATAGGTCATTAAATTAGACAATATTTTATCGCCGTGAAATCTGCATTAAGCAGTGCGATTGGCAAAAAAGTGCAATTATGTGAAATGAGACGAGAGTGGGGGCTATCATGCCATGGTTCAACCGTCGACAGGCTGATTCCTGAATCGACAGCTGCAGTTTTCTTGGTGGATATAAATATGAGCCCAGGAGAGACGAACTCTCTCTTCTAACATTCCACAGTCGCGGCGGTACGCTATGTCCGTCCGAGACGCGAATTTTTTAACTACTTTGGACAAAGTTAGACGCTAGGTCTAACATCAGTATGATCTTTTTTTAAGCTTAACTTATAAAGTATTACGGCAAATGTTTTGATTTAAAGTATTAATGGAAACAATAATTAAAATGTACCATAACAAAGAAATCGTCTGACGTCTACAAGCAGTCGACAACTAAGAACATCAACTCCTGACAGAGGACGAGAGAACGACTAGCAGAGGAACGAGACGCAGAGGACTAGAGACGGTTCTATCATAACAGCTACAGATCCAGAGCAACACGTCATCATAATCTACAGCAGCCAATGTACCATGAAGGACGAGAGGCGAGAGGACGAGCAGTGAGGACAAGAGGACATCCAGGAGGAGCGAACTGACGGAATCACTGGAGGACATTGGACAACTCTGCAGAATTTAAGGTGACAAAAAACCAATATATAATTATCAAAGAGAAAGACATTGAAAGACTTTCATAAAAAAAAAAACATTTTTGTAAGAGTAAATAATAAGTATGTAGATAGAGATAAAACCAATGTAATTTATGTGTAATCAGAATATTCTTTAATTATTTTTCTTTAATGAATGAACAGTCAATGTAATAGTAAGTTAAATCCTTGCTTGGAAAATGAACAAGTAATTAATTTATTTAACTGTTTCTTAGTAAAAGCACATAACGTAGAGTCATTGAAAATAATCAATTAATTGTGTTAAAATGATTATAAAGCTGTAAAAAGGGTATAAAGAAAATATAGAATAAGAATGTCTTAACAATTTTTTAAAAAGCACACATTTAGACTGAGTAGTCAAGAACTGAGTAGTAAAATGAAGAAAATTTTTTAATTAAAATTTATAATGTAATATCTAGAATATAAGATACGTTCGTGATGATAACACGGCAAGTAAAGAAACTTTGAAACCATAGATAATGGACATCTTATGGTGAATTAATCATTATTTTTATATTATTATTTATTTTATGTGTTTTTAAATTAATAAATGGAATCATATTACGATTCCTAAAAAGAGTTACTCTTATTATAATTACACCTGAACCCCAATTACACATACACGTTATTTGTATTGTTATAATTTTGTCGCCCGTCAACGTGTGGCACGACACGCATACATCTAATAACGTTGTATCGTTGTAGTAAATGTCGCCCATGAACGTGGGACCCGACACGCCTACATTCAATAAATAAATGTATGCTCTTTTGTTAAATGTGTGCATAGGATTTATGTATAATAATTGATGTGTATTAACGAATATTTTACGTGTTTAATTTTGTTGTGTATATTGTATTGTAGTAACGCATCTGGCGCCCACCCCAACAAACAGGTGTAATTGTAATAATAAGTAGATAAGAATAAAGAAATAATAATAACGAAACAATAAATAAATAAAATTAATAAGTTGGTTCCATAAAAATGGTATTCTTAAATGTTGTGAATAAATATTTTTTTTTAATAATTCGACATGACGGCTCCGGGAAACTTAGATATGGAGGCCTTCCAGACAATGATGCGTGCCTGGGTCGATGAATTAAGAACAAAACAGACAGAAAATTTAAATAAATAGACAGACAATTTAAATGCTAGAATAGACGAATTAAAAGAATTTAATAAGAACCAAACAGAAAGTTTAGAAAATAAAATAGAACAACAGACTGAAAATTTTAAACAGGACACCATAAAAATACGGAGAGCTAGGAGAATTAACAGAAAAAATGGTTGATACCAACTTACGTATTGTCACGATCACAGAAAATGTCTGTGGAATAATTGATAAACAAACGGAGTTAATATGTGAAAGGATGGTATGGAAAAATTCATAATAGTTGAAAATACGTTCGTAATTAATAACGATAATCATAAAGAAGTAATTAACATTAAGGAAGAGAAGAAAATAAAGGTTAATAAAACGTACCTTATTAATAGCGATATCCCAATTATGACACACACACACACACACACACTGGTAAAGCACATAATTATAAGGGTATACACTTAAGACACCACACTTATGGAGGTAAATATCACGGTAGTCCTAATGTGAAATCAAGTAAATTATTTATACGAAAGACTATGCAAAATTTTGATAAATATGATGTTAGATATACGCACGAGAAATATAAAGCAATCGATAATTATAACTGTAATTATAATAACTATGATGAATATTATCATAAACGACGCACAAAAGAATGTTCCCCTATGTATGTAAAACGCATACGAACTACTAAGGAATGCGTTCGGCAAAAGCAGCAATGCGGAGAGAACGAGAGAAAGAGGGGAAATTCTGTGTGGTCAACAGGTAAGATTAAATCGTTACCCTATAAACAGGTGACTTCCACGTCAAACCGAACGTCGCAGTAATACAATGGAATGCAGACGTTGTTTACACGAGGGTGAGAACAATGGTAAGCACGTCGGTGACTATACGGCAAAGGAAACAATGTCCGGCAGCTGGTCAAACAATACAATGCATTGTTAACTTAAACTAGGGAGGGTGTAAATTGAACCACACTCAATGTCCGAAAATAAATAATTATTTTTAAATGAAAAATAATATTACTATTAATTATTAATAATAAGAAAAGGAGTTAAATTAATAAGAAATAATATGTGTGAAAAGATAAGAGAGTATAATTAAGAAATGTTATTTATTAAGGTTATGATTGCAAATAAAAAGAAATATTAGTGGAAAGAAATAAGGAATTAAATAAAAAAGAATGTTATGCTAAATAAAAGTATGTTCAAAGAAAGGTAGGAAATGTATTATAAATGGCAAGGAATGTAAGTGTTAATGTTAGTGTAAGGAATGATTGTAAAGGAATGTTATTATCAATGTTGTTATTAATATGAAGAAGGATTAGAGATGAGCAATAAATGTATAATTGTCAGAACGGCTGATCAAGCGAGAACTTCACACTTAATGGAGATACAAGGACACAGAAGAAAGCGAGAGTGAAAAGTCAAAAGGGCAGAGACTACTTAGAAATTAGGACTACGAGTAAAATATTGTTGTTTTCTAAGGCAGTTCATGTGTAACCGATCATGCGACACACTACAAGCTGAAAGAGTATTCTGTTACGGAAGTGTATTTCAAGTAAGAATGAAGGAAATTATTAGCGACCAGAAAGGTAATGTTAAAGAAATTTAATGAAAGGTAATGAAGGTTAATGTAGTATATAAGTAATGTAAGAAAGGTTAAGAAAGATAAAGAATGTTCATGTAAGAAATGGGTTAAGGAACGAAGGTAGGAATGTATAATTAAGATAATGTAAAATTTCAGATTGAAGAATGGCATAATATGTTAAGATGCAAAATGTTTATCAGTGCAAGAATGCAAGTTCATGTAGAAGGTTTTATACGTAAGAAAGTATATAAATAAATAGGTCAGTGGAACCAGATTGAAGGAGAACAATTGGTAGAAGCAGCTACGTTTATGCATTGTTAGCAACTCGTAGGGAGGGGAGATAGGAACTAGACTTGTTTTACCCTCCCAATAAGGGAATTTGAACAATTAATATTCATTATCATGGATAGTAGTGTATAAATACAAATAAAAAAATATATATGTATAAGTAATATGAAATATAAAAATATAAGGTGTCTAATGATAAAAAAAAATATTTTAAGAAATAAATTTATTAACATTTTTTTTACCAAGTAGAAGAATAATGCGACAATACAAGCATAGGCTGTAATGCGCATACATAATATAATATAAAATAAATATTTAATTTAATTTCAATAATATATAATAGACGAGCAGGTGTGAGATTGGAAGCTGGCTTTCAAGGAGGAACCAACAGGTAAACATCACGCGATTACTGCTGCATGTGTGTATACAAGTAAATAGTGTGTGTGCGTGAAGCCTGTTTGATCCTGAAAGTTTGCAACCTCACCCCAAGTCAATGCTAAATTAAGAATATATTTAATATTAAGCAAACCATAAATGTTAGCGAGAAGGTAAAAACTTCTAAAAATGTGTAAAAATCAGACACAAGTGCAGTGCGAATTTTACGTAATTCGGACAATCAGTGCGAATCCAGTGCGATATTTAAAGCATTATAATTACACTAGTGGTGCGAGCATCACGATAATTGCACATCACATAGGTCATTAAATTAGACAATATTTTATCGCCGTGAAATCTGCATTAAGCAGTGCGATTGGCAAAAAAGTGCAATTATGTGAAATGAGACGAGAGTGGGGGCTATCATGCCATGGTTCAACCGTCGACAGGCTGATTCCTGAATCGACAGCTGCAGTTTTCTTGGTGGATATAAATATGAGCCCAGGAGAGACGAACTCTCTCTTCTAACATTCCACAGTCGCGGCGGTACGCTATGTCCGTCCGAGACGCGAATTTTTTAACTACTTTGGACAAAGTTAGACGCTAGTATAACGTTCCGGGCTACGTTATAAGTCCAGGGAACCCGTAATAATTGACGCTAGCCAATTATACAGGCTGCCTACGTTGTAATAAACTGAAAATCAACACAACACTTAGAACAATTATAATTACTCTAATTATAGGACACAAGGGAAGGTATTTTCACTGATTTATGCACTCACTTCAACAGGTAACAAGATGACATCTCTTTATTAACAAATGATATATATATATAGATCCCATTACAAAAAAATTTTTCTCATACTAAAATAGTTAAAAGGGGTTTTCTGTCAAACAAAAGATCAAACTGATCATGTATTTTACATCGGATCCGAGTCTCTTTATATTTAGTAAAGACGTCTGAAATTTACTTTACTTATCAAGAAGGTTTCATTGTTACATGAACACCATTTGAAGAATGGTATTATTTATTTAAGTGGATTAAAACTTATATCTCAAAAGTAATGTTACAACGTATGATTTTAGAAATTACTGGTTACATTTTTCTAATACTTAAAGCTTAGAGATTGTTACTGTCTTTCGAAAAGTCTCTGGCATATATGAAAATTTATATTTTAAATGTACATAATTCTCGGTAGACGAGCCACCGAGTCACCTCTTAAATACGCTTTTGCTGTCCGTGTCCTGGGGCGTGAATCTTAGGTACTCTGTTAGTCGGGGTAGTCATCTGGGTAGTGTTTCCGGTGAAAGTCCTCTGGGTGTATTAATGAGGAGATGGATGTTATACTGCGTGAAGTCGGGCTGACCCTCGGCGGTTCTGGTAAGTGTTGTTTAGGTGGTAGTCGTCCGTATCTGCAGTTGTGCACGTCACATATTTACTGGCAGCGTAGTACTGGAGTTTACATCTTCTTTTTTACATTAATATTTGAATTACATCACTCGAACAATATTCGAGAGTTCGTTTTTTAATTAACTTGAGACATCACCTTATATACGAGTTCCTTTTTTTTTACATTACCACATTTTCTAACAAATTCCTCGCTACATCTTCACTACATATATAACTAGCTCTCCACGCTTTTAGTGGAAGCTAACACTCAATTAAAAAAATTAAAAACAAAACATTTTATGAAGAGCCCCGCTTGAAGGTGTTTAGTCTGAACGCCGCATCGTCACTCTTGCATTGCTACAACAGGTAGATTGCAACGACGCGGAGTGAGTACTCCGCCATAATATAGTTCCAACTTTTTATTAATAATACATTCTTATAGTAAGACTAAATAAACTATCTAGACTTATCTCGTTTACAGGGATTATTATAACTACTACTTGTGACTTTAAATTATTAATTATTTACATTACGATTTACAGATATTTCTAGTTTACTGCCGGTTCGGTATGCACGCTGTGTCCGGAATAGGCAGGTCAACGCATGATAAATTTACTAAAGGGTTAACTGTATTATTCTTAACTTTTACATTCAGATTTTAATTACTTATCTAGTTAGATTTTCTTAATTTAATTCTCATTACTATTACGAGTTAGTTCAGGGGTATTTGGTTTAATCGTGCGATTTAAAGTACTTACTTGCTTTCCTTTTTTTTATATTTTTATTATTAATTTTTTATTTATTTATTTACCATTTAAATCGTCACACTAGGTCTAACATCAGTATGATCTTTTTTTTAAACTTAACTTATAAAGTATTATGGGAAATGTTTTGATTTAAAGTATTAATGGAAACAATAATTAAAATGTACCGTAACAAAGAAATCGTCAGACGTCTACAAGCAGTCGACAACTAAGAACATCAACTCCTGACAGAGGACGAGAGAACGACTAGCAGAGGAACGAGACGCAGAGGGCTAGAGACGGTTCTATCATAACAGCTACAGATCCAGAGCAACAGGTCATCATAATCTACAGCAGCCAATGTACCATGAAGGACGAGAGACGAGAGGACGAGCAGTGAGGACAAGAGGACATCCAGGAGGAGCGAACCGACGGAATCACTGGAGGACATGGGACAACTCTGCAGAATTTAAGGTGACGAAAAACCAATATATAATTATCAAAGAGAAAGACATTGAAAGACTTTCATAAAAAAAAGAAAACATTTTTGTAAGAGTAAATAATAAGTATGTAGATAGAGATAAAACCAACGTAATTTATGTGTAACCAGAATATTCTTTAATTATTTTTCTTTAATGAATGAACAGTCAATGTAACGATAAGTTAAATCCTTGCTTGGAAAATAAACAAGTAATTAATTTATTTAACTGTTTCTTAGTAAAAGCACATAACGTAGAGTCATTGAAAATAATCAATTAATTGTGTTAAAATGATTATAAAGCCGTAAAAAGGGTATAAAGAAAATATAGAATAAGAATGTCTTAACAATTTTTAAAAAAAGCACACATTTAGACTGAGTAGTCAAGAACTGAGTAGTAAAATGAAGAAAAGTTTTTAATTAAAATTTATAATGTAATATCTAGAATATAAGATATATGTTTGTGATGATAACACGGCAAGTAAAGAAACTTTGAAACCATAGATAATGGACATCTTATGGCGAATTAATCATTATTTTTATATTACTATTTATTTTATGTGTTTTTAAATTAATAAATGGAAACATATTACGATTCCTAAAAAGAGTTACTCTTATTATAATTACACCTGAACCCCAATTACACATACACGTTATTTGTATTGTTATAATTTTTTCTCCCGTCAACGTGTGGCACGACACGCATACATCTAATAACGTTGTATCGTTGTAATATATATATATATATATATATAATTAGTCACTTTTTGTTACAGTCCGTTTCTTGATATATATAATACATTTAATATTTATAATTAAATTTATGTATATGTTAATTATACAAATATATATATGTATAATTAAACAAATATATGTACTTCACCAGACAAAAAAACCGGAAGGCTGAGGATGGGTACAAGATAGTACCCGAAACATGTTCCAATAAAGGATAAAAGTAACATCTTGAGGTAAATTTAATTATAAATATTAAATGTAATATATATATATATATATACAGTATATATAATATCAGCATAATAGTGTTTTTGTTCTAGTATAAAATGAACTTGTACGTTATTCTGAAATAATATTTTTCATTGTAAATGGAAAATGTTTATTTTTTCATTAGTAATTCGCCATAACTTCGTAAACGTCACTAAATTTAATCTGACACAGAGAAATAGGGCTTTATTTATTTATTTGAAAGACTTGTTTATAAATTATTGATGTAATATAGACTGTGTCCGTTGCAGTAATGGGTCAAAAGATAAATAACAGTACAACATAAAATTCAATTTGGGTCAATATAATTAGTACAGTTTTCCGGCATTAACAGGATACATATTATACCGCACCAGGAAAACATTACTGCAAAGCAATCGCTGCTTGACAGTAATGATACCTGCAACGCAAATTCCAATGAAAAGTAGTTTTGCGATGTATAAACTACACGGAGCAATTAGCGCTGTACAGACCGTGAACAGTGTATAAATGATCTGCATCGTTCTACACAAAACAACAGCTCTAGCTCTCCCTGCACCGCCTTGCAGCACGTGGTTAAAGGCGGACTGATTTCCTTCTCAGGTTGTGGTATGGTGTTATTTGGACCACGGCTAGGCCATGGGACTAATGCCTGTTATAGCACATGATCGTATTTTAAATCCAGAGTTTCATCTCTGTAGTCACTTGCGTCTTATGTACGTGTTGCTCTTAGAAGAAAAGTCATAAAGTAGAATAAAGGAGAATGAGAAAATGTAACTTCAAAAGAAATCTGTGTGTGTGGGGGGTGCGTGAGAGAGAGAGAGAGAGAGAGAGAGAGAGAGAGAGAGAGAGAGAGAGAGAGAGAGAGAGAGAGAGTGCGAGAGAGAGAGAGAGAGAGAGAGAGAGAGTGCGAGAGAGAAGGCGTTTCTACAGCGCAAGCCTATTCCCACTTTTACCCCATTTCCACCGGTCATGCCAATAATTTCTATATTCCTCCAGTCCCTCATTTCCATTACACGATCTTCTTGAATGTATTCTCTTCCTGCTACCATCGGGTATCCGTCTCTATCCTCTTTTTAACCATGTTTGATCACACATCCCCTCCGCACGTGGCCACTATACCACACAATTTATTTTGGCGCTGCGGAGTAAAAGATATTGCCACGCGCCTGCATGGTATTCTGGTTTGTTCAGTGTTATGCTGTGCTAGCCAATCGTGGTAAAGCTTTCCGACTTGTGCCACTGAACACACTGACATGCAGTAGCCAACGCCACCTATTCGTCTGTACTGGGACTTTACCGCGAATGTTGTAGAATTCGCAAAAAACACGTTGTAGGAAATTTATGGAATCCTTATACAATTGACATTATTTATTAATTCTTCTTAACCTAGACTTTTAACTTATTTAATATATTTTATGTTCAAATTTAAATACGAATATTCTTGTAATAACAATTCGTACACTATCCTCTAACGTCTCTGATATAAACAAACCACCAGTATTGTTAGTTAGTATTAATTTATTTCTACTAGTTAATTTTGTACAAACCACTATGTTGTCTTTGGTATTGACGAGCTCTTTCGGCAGTCAAGCCATCTTCAGGTCATTTACCAACCTGAAATTTATATTTACAAGTTTACAAGTTTATATAACCTGAAATTTTGATCATTTACCAGCCAACTTCAGGTCATTTATCAAGGTTGGTAAATGACCTGAAGATGGCTTGACTGCCAAAAGCGCTCGTCAATACCAAAGACAACATAGTGGTTTGTACAAAATTAACTAGTAGAAATATTTTAGACCACTAACACATCAATACAACAATGAAGTATTAATTTAGTTATGTTTTATATTATAAAACGGCAAGATAGAATATCAAATGTCAATATTCGAGAAAGATGCTATGTGACAGACATAGTGGACTAGATACAGTAAAGTCGATAATCCTGAAATAATTATATCGACAGGTTGGATGATAGCAGACTAGTCAAGAGGACCGAGGTAATTGTACGAAAGACGAATTGGACGACCATGAATGCGATGGGGCGATTATATTGAGTAATGTAGGATAAAACAGGATAATCTCCTAAGAGACTAGAAGGTGAGGAAGAAGTTAGTTATATTACAAGTGACTAGGCAGCTTTTCTCAGTCATTATTATTTAAATTAAATTAATCAGTTTAGGGAGACTTTTGTATAAAGGTAACCTAATTAGTTTTATAGGTTTCATAATCTCAGCAAGACAATAAATTAAAAAACAAAATATTTATTTTAATGCAATAAAATAGCCAAAATAATGTTCTAATGGTTTAGTTTGTACAGGACTACTGCGTTGGACTTTATCCATGTTTACGGTAACGAACACCTATTTAGTGGTAACGCAATTTCCAAATAGCGTTGAGTCATTGTATAATTTTCTATATTCAATTTATATAACCAATTTATATTTTTAATTTTATCATTTTCTCTTCCAAATTGTTTACAACTTAACATACCATTCACACTTTTTTGTCGACATATCCCCGACTTTCTGACAATAGAAAATATGAATTGAAATAAAAATAGATGACAAAAAGACAAAGGTAACAAACTTTTCCTATTAGGTTTATAATTAAACACTAATCAAATAAAGACTACTTATCATACATAATATTTCTCAACAATATTACAGTTGCGGTTGTAATACTTCGACAGCTTTGCCTTTATAGTTGCAATTTAGACATTACTGTTGATTTTCCTAATTTTTTTTAAATTAATTATTTAGGATAACCATTTTTTTCATTCGGAGCTTTCAGAAACCGAGAAATATTAGCTTACTAATATATGTTATCATTTCACAATACGACGGACTTATTATGTGCTTTGAAAACAAAGTTATAATCGACCTTGTTTTACCTTGCATTGCTGATCGCCCTGTTGGATCTCAGCCAACGTCGATCGCCTATAACAGGAAGCCGTACATTATTTCCTGTCACACACAGTCCGCGTATACACATCATAAGCCAATACACAGAGGCATAATTTTTAGGACACCGAATGTTGTAAATTTCAGGCCTATCTGTATTGGAGACAACTAAGCTTATCGATTTTTATACTATTGTAAACTTAGAACGATGTGTGTGTGTGATCTCAGCAATAGCTCTAAACAAATAATAAGTTACGAAGACGTTCACTGTCCCACGTCATTTTAGTTGTTAAAAGGTTCAGTGTCATACTTTGCGCTAAACGTTTCAACAGCCACTATGGCAGCCATATTCACTAAGACATGATGTGCACCACCTGCACGACTGGAAACAACAACGAACATATCAGTAAAGATGAACTTCTATTACAACTTTTGGGTCCAAATCAACTGCTGCTTCTGATTGGTTCAAAACAGCAATGCACATCGGATCGACAACCAAATACAGAACACGGTATACGGACCGACAGCAACCCGACACAGAAGTTGCGGCAGTATCTGAATGATGCCAAAGCTCCTCTCTTCTCAAATGGCGTGTAAATGACACCTTGCTTGTGCAGTCAAGCTTACATCGGAACCACAAAACCATCCGCCCCGTCTCGGTAAATATAGGCGACACACGGCCGTCTTGTGTTTGCCGGAGACGTCTACCATAGCGGAGGATGCCTGCACCCGTGATGGACATTCCGTCTTGTTTGATGAACCTCAGAAGCCAGCACATCAGGCACAAATATGATATAAGAAGAGCTTCACAGTTGTCATAAACCTTCAGAGTTGTGTTCGCCGTTTGCATTTAAACTGGTTTAAGTTTTAAAAAGGACTTGCTCTCTTGTAAAAGTTTTTATAAAAATGATTAATAAACAAAGTGGCGTGCGCTTACAAAACAATATACACAGCATAAATCATTTGTAAGATAAGTTTAGTAGTAAGATGATTACTAAATTTTCAAAATTCCACTTATTTTGTAATTATTTTACACTACTTTATTTCTCTTTCTGATTTTAATGGGATGGGTGAAGTAGGATTCATTAGAAACTATAGAACAATTTAAGCCTCTAATATGGCAATATAAATGGTTTCGACCCCCCCCCCAGACCACAACCCTCTTACAGTTTGATACTGTAATTTACATGTTTTATCAACTGGTTGAAATTTTTGTGACGCTGTACTGGAACTTCGTACGGCGCATGTAGCCTATCCGAAATCAAACAGATTTCCTTTCCGTTCCAGGACATGCAGATATGCATTACGAGGTGGGGTCAATATGTCGATCATGATGCGGGGAACAAACGCTAGCGCTGTCAAGTAACAAACTTTCTGTTCCCTTGTCGCTGTTCTCGATGAGAACAAGACGACTTTCACGTAATTCCTTCTTCCTTTGCGTTTTAACTGTCCTTGCGTTTTTAGTATATCTCCCTAAGTCTTGTGTACTTCGTGTTTATCAACTCTTCCCTCACGTTTCGCTTTTCACTTATATTTCCAATTAATTATAAATTGGACAACAAGGGGGTAAGAAAATTATATATGATTTGGGTAATAGATTCTTCATGGTAAAACGAAAGTTGTTGACAAATAGGTTTCGTATGGGAACTTACTTTGATTGTTCTTGCTGAGAGAAGATTCTTATTTTCTTAATGGTAAATCCTCTATCCGGATCTGGGATCGTCCTCGGAAGCTGTGAGTGACGGTTGAAAGCACCTGTGAGAACAATCCAGTTAGAAAAGTGCAGCGAGGGAAAACACTATGATGGAAGCAGCCTGGGCAGAAGATTTACCCGTAAGAAATTACCCATCGCTTAGAGGTTTTAAAGATCTTATTTTCTTATTCCGTTCGGCTAGTATTACAATTGGTTAGAACAGGTGACCGCCTAGTCAATTCCAAGCACTTGATACTTTCTTTGTTCAGAATTTGCTCAAGTAGTTTAAGTTAGGTTGGTTACACGCGTTTTGTGCCACGTGAATTTTTATACAGTGGTATGAATTGCAAACAGACGCAATTGTTTCGGAGGCGTTCAGAACTGTTCCGACAAAGGCTGTCTCAACTTGCGAATTATTATCAATACTGCTCGTTTAGCGTAAAACACTGTAGAACTATTCCGTCAACATTACACGCCACAAACGACCTTGGCCGAGTGACGTGGACGGCTACGTTAGTTGAGTCGTCAGCTGCGAATTTGAGTTGAGACTTCCGTGAATCTGATGTACATACGTTGATTACACAGCGGCAATATGAAAATCTCTATGTTTAATTGTTATTTGTATTGCGGAATGTTATAATTATTTAACTTAGCGACTTTCATCAGTGGTTGTGCAAAGTGCGTACGTCCACATTATTGGTGATCTATGTCTGCAGCGTGGCACTGTGTGGTGGAGCAGCGGCACAGCCATCTGATGTTGCTAGTCAAACTATATAGAAACTTCTGAGTCGTAGACCTGGGGAGACTACAGAACTTAAGATAAATGAACATGATAAAAACAAGACGTTTGTGCAATGGCGGTGGGGAAAGAAACAGTTAAAGAAATGTGTTATGCAAATGAAACCCAATTAATATTACGTAACATGAATCATGTGTTAAGAAGGAACTGTATTTAGATAGAAGAACAAAAGAATAGATCAAAGAAAATAATTTTACTAAACTTTTCCCAAAACTATGGTCCATGACGCCGAAAGTGGGTCTCCCGGTCAGTCGCCAGAGGTGGACGACGGAAGACCCACTGACGTGGCTGCCGTAGCTGCAGTCAGAACGTCTGGACTTATAACAAGAGGACCAAGGCTCAACAGCTCAGACAATATTTTACTTAAGTTGAGTCCTGCCGTGGAAGCTTCAACATTACCGATTGTTTGCTCTTGTTATTTCTCTGTTTTTGAGATTACGACGTACGTAGTCCTCCGTGGCGCAATATATAGACGTTTAATTTTGTAGACTAATATTACATTTTGTAGTTCAGTATCCATATAGCTAAACACTGGTATATAAGAAATTAAGATCATGTAGGCCTATAAATAATAACAAAAACGTTTCTACGTAGTTTGTATATAAACAATTTAAACGGTCCCCAATACTTCAGAGAATACTGAATTGGACTGTGTTGGTTACTCACAACGTTGACAAACAAGGCTGGTACACGATAGCTGCAGCCCAGTATCTGATTAGCAGAGCGCAAACCAATATAACAGTAAACAGATGTAGCTCCGTGACTGTGCGGGTTACTATTAACTTTTTGTCATGTACGTAATGACCCAGAAGCATCAGCGGCCACATTGTGTTAGCATTGTACAATCCTCTGTGCATTGACTGTGTGCGTCATATTGCCGAAGTGAATTTGTGAACATTAGTGCCTCTCCGCCTAATCTGTCAATCACTTTTGATAAGGCAACAAATTCTTTTCTTTTCTAAACAGAAGCAAATTCAAACGTTGAGGTCCAAACTGTTTTAATTATTTGGATTGTTTAGATTTCATAAATATTTGGTGTAATATTAATTTTTATTTTCATAAAGGAATATCACAATTCACAGATGCCCTAAAATTAAGAGAAGGAAGGAAATAAGGATAAGGTTTTTTAACACTGTAGCGGTACTAGTTTTGAGATGAAGATGAAGATGGAGACGAAGCCAGAGTTATGACAGAAAGCGACAAAGCAAAGATTCAGGAGATGAAGTTTATGAAGAGTATTCTAAACTGTCCCATTCTTGATAGAAAGAAGAATGTGGAAATTAGAATGGAACCGGGGGGTCGTCTCGTTGTTGGAACAGCTAAGGAGCAACAAAAGAAGGTGGTGCGAACATTTGGGAAGAATGGCGGGTGACAGGTTCCAGTGCTAGTAATAGGATATAGACCGGTGGGGAAGAGAGATGTAGGACGTCCGAGATCAAAGTGGGTTCCGCAAACGGGTTCAGGGTGAGCCTATTCCTTGAGGTTGATGATGATGATGATGATGATGAGTTTCTTATATGCATAGTATCTATAATATAACGCGCTACGTAGTGTGTCCGTCATCGGTATGTTACCATAGTAACAAGTAAATAAACAAATGATATTTACCGGCATCGAATATAATCTCAGAATCTACTGAACCGATTTCAATGAAACTTTGCACGCTGATAGCAGGTACTCAACGGAAGGTTTTTCACTTTATCTGATAAACGATAGGTTAAAAAGAACCGAAGTTATTGCAAAAAAACGCATTTTTTTAAAGCCGCGGCTTCGATCGCGAATAACGATAGGTTAAAAAGAACCAAAGTTATTGCAAAAAAACGCATTTTTTTAAACCCGCGGCTTCGATTGCGAATAACGATAGGTTAAAAAGAACCGAAGTTATAGCAAAAAAAACTCATTTTTTTAAACCCGCGGCTTCGATCGCGAATATTTCTGTATAATATAACGCGGTAGGTAGTGTGTCAGTCATCGGTATGTTACCATAGCAACAAGTAAATAAACAAATGATATTTACCGGCATCGAATATAATCTCAGAATCTACTGAACCGATTTCAATGAAACTTTGCACGCTGATAGCAGGTACCCAACGGAAGGTTTTCCACTTTATCTGATAAACGATAGGTTAAAAAGAACCGAAGTTATTGCAAAAAAACGCATTTTTTTAAAGCCGCGGCTTCGATCACGAATAACGATAGGTTAAAAAGAACCAAAGTTATTGCAAAAAAACGCATTTTTTTAAACCCGCGGCTTCGATTGCGAATAACGATAGGTTAAAAAGAACCGAAGTTATAGCAAAAAAAAACTCATTTTTTTAAACCCGCGGCTTCGATCGCGAATATTTCTAGTAGTATAGGTATGTATGTGCTGGGACAAGGTCAATGACCCCGGAAGTAAACAAAGATGACCTTGACCCCGGAAGTAAACAAAAATGACCTTGACCGAGACCTTGACCGCCCCCGGAAGTAAACAAAGATGACCTTGACCTAGAGCAAGGTCAAGGTCACGGCCAAGGTCAAGGTCAATGTCAAGGTCGCGACTAAGGTCAAGGTCGCGGCCAAGGTCAAGGCTGGTTATAACGTAAGCAACATGATCTCCAAAGACTTGTTCAAGGAAATTACGCAATAACATGTGAGCGCGTGCGGTTGAACTTTCGATTAAACCACACCCAAGAAAATTGTGTAATAACACGCGTTTTCATCATGATAGAAAAGTTGACGTATGCGTGTTTCGGGTTCGCGTGTTTACATGTAATCGTTTCCAGATAGCGTTTAAAATACGTGTTTTTAATATATTACTTTTTTATATGTGACGATTGTCATTCTGTAGTAAAACGCGACGCGGAAAGTTGGGTTTATTGTATAATGGAGGAAGAGAAGGGGTCAACAGGTGATAATAAGGAGAACGGTCTATTTAAAGAGCACAGTATGGCCGATTCTACGTCTACCCGCCAAAGAGTGAAATTTGACATTGCAGATTGTGTATCCGCTCCTGATAAATCACATACGGAGTTATATGAGAGGAGGTTATCATTTAGGAATTGGCCTCTATCATATATTTCTCCAACAGCTTTAGCAGCTGCGGGGTTTTATTATTATCCACAAGTTTCTTACGACTGTTGTGATTGCGGTAATAGCAGACCGGACGATAGAGTACGCTGTTATTCCTGCGGGCTCGAATTAGGTCTTTGGAAGGTTGGTGATGATCCGTTCCATGAACATGAGAAGTGGTCGCCGAAATGTGAAGAAGTAAAGAAAAGGAGTGACACATTAAAAAATTAGTTATGTCTGGAAAAATTGTATATTATTTAGATGGGACAGCAGCATGTTTCAAATCAAGCATATTGACAAATCTTTATCAAAATAACGTTTGTTTTACATCCTCATCCGATTTGACTCTGTTGCGAAACGAATTTCCAGAGTTGTATACCCGCACCGATGGAATACAATTTAATACGATTAGTTGGTACTCTATGTATCAGACACAACTATTTTTAAATGGTGAAATTGGAAAAAATTATAAAATAATGTGTTGTGACAGATCGCCCGTAGCACCGTTTGTGTATGGTATAGTTAATAAAAAAGGCGAAAAATTAAGTGTTCCAGAGTTACAGGAAATTATACCTTCGTGGATGTTAGATTATTTTAAATCGTCTAATGTGTTGATTTTAATAGATTCAGATATTAAAAGTGTTAAGGAACGATTATTAAAAAGAAACGGTTTTGACACTAATTTAGCAACAGATGAATATTTTTTGTTACAAAATTATTATTTTAAATCTATTGCCGAAATTTGTAATATTATGTGTTTAGATATAAGCGGTAAAACGTTTTCAGATGTTTATACATATATTGAAAACTGGATAATGTATAAATAAAAAATTGATTATAAAGTTTTTATTTTTTGTTTTTCCTAGATGGCGCCCCCGTTTTCCAATATTACTATTTTTCAGCAGTGATTAACCATCAGTTGATTGTGTTGTGTGAACATGAAAATTATTATAATTTTAGTATTTATTTTACCGGTCTGTTTAACGGATAACGCAACGTTGGAACAAGTAAAATCATATTTATATAAATATGGTTATCTTCAAGTGAAAGATAATACTTCTTTAGAATTATTAAACGAAACGGACATTTTCAACGCGTTACTTATTTTTCAAGAATATTACAAGTTACCTGCGGATGGAAAATTAAATAATGAAACTCAAGATTTAATGCTAAAACCCAGATGCGGTAATGAAGATAATATATCCGATTTTCGTTTAACAGCTTTTAAATGGAATAAACCACTGGTTACATGGCATTATTATTTAGCTAATCAGGAGGTTTTAGAATTAACAAGTAAAGTTTTTGCTGTGTGGGAACAAAAATCTGGTATACGTTTTAAACATGACAGAACAAATACTGACATTTTAATTTCTAATAAACGTCTAAAACATATGATGCAAACACAATTAACACAGTGTACGAGAGAGTTTGATGGTAAATCAGGCTCGCTAGCACACGCATTTTATCCGGATTATGCAAATTCAAGACGGGAAATTCATGTAGACGAGGATGAGATATGGTCATATTCTAGCGACAAAATTCAGTCTCCTGGTTATACAAATCTGTTTTCAACCTTAATTCACGAAATCGGACACACGATAGGGTTATCACACTCCGATGTGCCGGATTCTGTTATGTTTGCATATTATAATGGCGAAATTGAATTAAGCGATGATGATGTTTTGGCTATTCAAAATTTGTATGGTAAACCACAACAAAATATGGTACCAGTTTCTACAACGCCTAGATCACCAGTTGAAGAAGAAGATAATTATTCTGTTGTTGATAGTAAAATCGATCTTTGTCGTCTTAAAAACCTTAACACGTTTCTAATAGCAGACAAACGATTATATATATTATACGAGAAATGGTTATGGATAGTAAACACCGATGATATGATATATTCTAAACCGATTATTATAACGGATTGGTTAACATTTTTACCAAAAAACTTTTCAAGAGTTTTAGCCGTCTATCAACGTCCGTCTGGTGAGATAGTGATGTTCGTTGATTCGCTTATTTATATGTTCGACTTAGTAAGTCTTCAATTAATTCATGGTTACCCAAAATATCTTTCATCCGTGTTTAATATTCAGCCAAGTAAATTGCATACTGTATTCAATAGTTATACAGGTAAAACTTTTATATTTCATAATGATAATTATTTTAGAGAGGTTGATGAGTGTTCGTTTACAATTAGATCGTGGGGATATATATCTCAACGTTTTCCAGGGATACCTCCTAATATCGACTCGTCATTTAGGTTCATAGATGGTAATATATATTTTTTTAAGAATAATACGATTTTCGCGTTTAACGAATTTACTGGCAAGCTATCAAAAACGGAAAGAAATAATCTTTCAGTGTTTGGATTGGAATGTGTAAATGATGACGTATTATATCAATTAAAAGATTTGATACAGAAGTTAATAATACAAAGGAAAAATTAAAAAAATATTTATACCGCGCTAAGCGGTTAGTTGACCTCGATATTGTGTAATAACCAGAAAGTGAATGTGTGTTGCGTAAGTCGGTTAACTACATCCTGCTTGCATTACAAAAAACAGCACGTGTTCCACTTGCTATATAAACTGTATTTAATTTTACACAAAGCGCGCCGAGGCGTTAACGCTTGCTGGATCAAGAGAACGTAAAACGAAAGCCCACCTCAATGGATCATGAGAACGTAAAACGGAAGGAGGAGGAGCGTCTCCTACATAAATGGTTTTTTTCTCCAAAACGTCCGACGCCTGGGGAAATCACTAAACTAAAATCTATAGCTAACAGACCAGACTCAACTATAAGACCGTTTATGAAAGAATTAATAAAAGATTTATAGTTTTAAAATTTTTGTTAAATATTTATTTTTAATCTCCTATTTATATATTTTCATCATATGCTTTCTGTCGGGGTATATATATATCCCCTTTTTATAAGTCACATTCAGTATGGCTTTGCAGAGTGATACGGAAAACGTGCACGCTTTGAATTGGCGCGTTTATTTTGTAGATCACTTAGGTTTAGGAGAGTATTCTTTTAACGATGTGTGTTATCTAATAATTAACGAATTTTCTGAAGCGGATGTTATCAAATTTGAAAGGAAAGAGTGTATAATTAAGATTCATTTTCCAGTATCTTATTCATATACGGATGTGTTGAAAAAATTAGAAAGATGTCGTTACCAAATACTAATAGACATAGACTGTGAAGAAGAAACAAAAGATATAATCGGTTCAAGATGGTGACAATATGCGAAAAGTTTTTGTTAGATTTTTTTGAAAATGAGGGTTTTATTCATACACCGGGTTCAAGAATTATTGTTTGTAGCGAGTGCGGATTTAAAACAAAAAATTATTTTACTATCACACATATTCAATTTATACATAAACTTTCACATCCGAAATGTAAAAGAGTTCGCTATTTGCCTTACAAATATGAAAACTATGCAAAATCTAAAAAGTGTATTGCGGATTATTCAGATGCAAAGATGTGTGTTAGTGCAACTGAGGAAATGATGGAAGCTACATTCTGTGCTTGGCCAAAACGTTTACCAGCAGCCGATAAGCTTTTATTAGCGGGATTTTTTTATACAGGAAATAGCGATGAAGCAATGTGTGTAGAATGTAAAGTTGTTCTTGACGAATGGGAAGCGACCGATGATCCTTGGACTGAACATCAAAAAGCATCACCAGATTGTTTACTAGTAAAATTACATAAATCGCAATTGTAAAATAAAATATGCAACTGTGCAATTGTAAATAAAAAATGTGATAACAGAAATAGTATGCGTTTATTAACTGATTTTTCAACCTATTTAATCACTTTGTTACTGTATTTAGAATAATAATGAGTGTTAGACAGATTATCAGCGATGAACTACACAAACAAGCCAGACGGAATTTTCCAACACGTAATGTAGAGTTGAAAGGCGTTCACGATTTGTACCAAGCCGACCTCGTAGACATGATATCGTTTTCAAAGTTAAATAAAGGTTATAAGTATATATTAACAATAATAAACTGTTTTAGTAAATATGCGTTCGCCATTCCTTTAAAAACAAAATCTTCAAACGATATTGTGGAAGCTCTTTCACCTATCTTACGAGCGAACAAAATGAAACATTTACAAACCGACCACGGAAAAGAGTTCTATAATTTACACGTTCAACGATTGCTTGGTTATTATAATATAAACCATTATTCTACTTATTCTGATAAAAAAGCGTCCATAATCGAACGTTTTAATCGCACATTAAAAAACTATATGTGGAAGTGGTTTACTTCTAGCGGGGAATATACATGGATTGAAATTCTTCCCAACTTATTACATAAATATAATAATAGCGTACACAGAACTATTAAGATGAAACCAATAGATGTAGGCTTACATAATGAAGAGTTAGTCCTATCACAAATAAATAAAAAACGATTACTACTTAATAAGAAACCGCCAAAATTTAAAGTTGGTGATAGAGTAAGAATTAGTAAATATAAGAAAGTATTTACAAAGGGTTATTTACCAAATTGGACAAACGAAATATTTACAGTTGATAGTATTAAACCAACAGCACCCAGGACTTATATTTTAAGAGATGATAAAGGAATCGTATTAGATGGGGGGTTTTACGAACAAGAAATTAGTAAAACAAAATTTGGAGATATATTTTTAATCGAAAAAATATTAAAGCGTAGAGGTAATAAATTATTTGTTAAGTGGTTGGGATATGATAAATCTAGCAATAGCTGGATTGATAAAAATCGTGTTATTTAATCTGTATTAGTTATTATCAAAATGAAGTTTGTACAACACACAAAGAGACTGCGTATCCGCAACTTTGGTAAATCGATAGAAAAAGAGAACAAAGTTCATAGCGATTTATTACCAAATAATGTCAGATGTCTTATCATAGGCCCCAGCGATACAGGGAAGACAAATTTAATGTTAAATCTGCTGTTTGATCCTAACGGGTTATATTTTGAAAATGTATATATTTTTTCAAAATCGCTCTATCAAACAAAATATAAATTTTTAGATATGGTTTTATCCGATATGTCGGAAATAGATTATTATAAATTTTCTGAAAATGATCAAGTGATTCATCCTGACGATGCTAAATCAAATTCGGTTATTATATTTGACGATGTAGCGTGCGAGCAACAGGACAACATTAGAAACCATTTTACAATGTGTAGACATAAAAAAAACAATGTTATATATATATGTCAAACTTATGTTCGAATACCAAAACATTTGATACGCGATAATGCAAATTTAATAATTATTTTTAAACAGGACGATTTAAATTTAAAACATATATATAGTGATCACGTAAATACAGACATGACGTTTGAAGTGTTTAAAGATATTTGTATAAAAGCGTGGACACGACGGAAAAAGGGTTTCCTTGTAATAGATAAAGAAAGCAATATGAACTGTGGAGGGCGTTACCGTTTTGATTTTGATATCTATATTAACGACTTGTAATTGTTCGTTCAATTATTTTTCATCATGGCACCGAGAAAGTCACGTTCTCTAGATGAGTGTGAGAAGCTCGCTAAAGAGATTGGGAAGATAAGAAAGAATATTCGAAAGAAACATCAGACTTTAACACAAAACATTATTGATGAAGAAGAACTTGCAGAAAAATCGTTAAGGCCCGTTGTCGCTCCATTACAAAAGTTAGTACAAGAAAAGAACACTGTTACACCGCCAAGTAAGGAGAAAGAACGAGATGCGGATGTTGAAATGGACGATATTCAGGAGCGATTAAAAAACAAAAGGTTTTCAGATGAATCTGAAAACAATACATTATCGAATAAACGCCCAGCACCACCAAATACACCGCTTCCGTTACCGCGCGAAGAAGAAAAAACGTATGAAACGCTACCTACAGCAGAAGAATTGATATCAACACCAGAAGGACGAAAATCGATTGATCATTATATTGATATATGGTTTAAAGGACTGCTAGCGAGACAATATATGCGTAAATTTTTTGATGATGATAATCACGATATCGATCACGTTTTTGGTCCGTATTTTACGAATGGTACTACTTTAATGTTGGGTAAATACCCTATGAAAATTGAAGAAAATGATGATATTATAATCAACGGTTTTACATATAAAGGTACGCCTGGTTTGTACGATCTTATTTTCAAAAAACACCCGGACGCATATTTATATTCGGAAGAAGACTTAAACGCATATTCACATATGATAAGTAAAACAGGTGCATATTTAAATTTAACGACAAATAGAGTAAAAAGCAGCGCTAGTTACAAATATAAAAATATAATTAAACCGATTATTTCAACATCTAAACCGGAAAATCGTGGTCGAGGTTTATTAAAATTAAATAACAACAAGCCTAATTATGTCTATTGGGATGATATAAACGAATTATGTAAACGGCTACAATTGTTAATCGCTTCTCAAAGTGCTGGTCATTCAGGTCATAGCAATGAGATATTATCAATTATAGAAGAATTGCATGAGGCGGGGATAATAAAAGAAGACGGTGCATCGTTTGAGGCCATATTTTCAAAATGAGCGTTGACAAATTCGGACACTATAGTGGAGAACTGGTGACAGGATCAAAAATTCAACGCGGTCCACCGGGTGAGGGGTTTAAATTAACAAAGGATGGAAATTTTAATATAAATAACAAAAGGCTGTGCAATGTTGGAGACCCGAGAACGGATAATGAAGCTGTGAACGTTAAATATGTGAAACAAAACTCGATTACTTTATCAAATATTGGTAATCATTTCGATGTTAAAATGAAAAAAATTACTAATTTAGCCGATCCGCAAGAACCTTTTGATGCTGCGAATAAAATATATTGTGAAAATACGATGAAAACTTCTTTAGTTAATAGAATTCCGGTTAAGGTGAAAGATGGTTCTGTTTATTCGTTTAAAAATAATCGTGTTACAAATGTTGCTTCACCCATATCTAAACTCGATGTTGTAAATGTGGAATATTTAAGAAACAATACTATTATATTTAATAAAAAAAGAAACTCTTTTGATGCTGAGAATCACGTTATCGAACGACTACAAAATCCTAAAGAACAAGAAGACGCCGCAAATAAATTTTATGTGGATAATAAATTACCCAATTCGCTTGTACAACCTGGGTGTTGCGACTTTAAGAATAATAGATTAATTAATGTGGCTGAACCTGTTGATTTAACTGATGGTATAAATAAACAAACTTTAGACAATACTTTGAACACTTTGAAACACGAGGTTGAAGAATACATAGACAAAAGAGTAGATTTTAATAGTGATGGTGAGCTGGATTTTAAAAAAGCTAAACTTGTTAATGTTAGCGAGCCTGAAAGCGATTATGGTGTTGTAAATAAAAAATACGTATATGATCAGTTTCTCGAATATGATAAAAAATTGCTAAATATATTGTACAAATTATATAAAGAACTTACAACAGACAAACCTATTAAAAGTAGACACGAATTTTATATTATATATATGGTACAGAGTTTGTATGAAGAATCATAAATGCGCGTGTATCGGAACGATAAAGAGGGGAGCGGGCTAGTGGGCGACATTCTTGGTACTGTTATTAACAAATCAATCGACTTATTACCAGTTGAACTTCATATACCCGGTTATCAATATTGTGGACCAGGTACGAAGTTGGCTAAACGCTTGCAACGAGGAGACCCTGGAATTAATAAGCTTGACGCGGCGTGTAAACAACACGATATCGCCTATTCTAAATATTCAGATTCTACAAACCGTGCTAGAGCGGATAAAGACTTAGCTGAAAGAGCTTGGGAACGTGTTAAATCAGAAGACGCTTCGCTCGCGGAGAAAGCCGCTGCGTGGGCTGTAACTAATATTATGAAGGCGAAAAGCAAATTTGGTGGGGGTGTAAAGAAGAAGAAGAAGGTTTCAAAAAAGAAATGTTTGAACGGTAAAGGATTATACTTACGACCGTATAAAAAAACGGGTGGAGGCGTTAAAAAAAAAAAATCAAATCGGCGGCGGCGGAAATAATTAAACATATCCCAATTCGCCCGCTTTCAACGAGCGAGTTATTGTTATATATTAATCGATTAAAAATTCCAAATTTTAGAGGTGTGTTTATGCGTGATACGTTACCTTTAAACAGTGCTATATGGAAAAATGAGGCTGGTATTGTTAATTTAGACAGTATTTACGGTCAAGGCACGCATTGGGTGTGTTACGTAAAACATGAGAATAAAATTAATTATTTTGATAGCTTTGGCAATTTAAAACCGCCTATTGAGCTGATTAACTATTTTTCTTCATCCATAGAACATCCTATCGAAATTAGTTATAATTATACACGAAAGCAAAAATTGGGTTCAGTTAATTGTGGACACTTATGTCTTCAATTTCTTGCGAACAATGTTTTCTTTAAGCGGCAAAGGACCTGAATTGGAGTGTGACATTTTTCCACCAATTGAATTAAATAATAACGAAAAATGGGAACTTGGATTAATCGATTTCATGACATACAATTCAATACCAAACGTGGAAGAAGGTGTAAATAATATACTATATTTTGATGGCGATAAGAAAATTGAATTACCTACAGGTTCTTACGAAATATCAGACATTGCAACATATATTAATGATTACTTAATTAAAAATTATGAACACGTTCGGGTGGTGATAAAGGCGAATAACAATACGCTGAAAAGCGAAATTTTGTCTAATGTATTAATCGATTTTAAAAAGCCTAATTCTCTTGCCTCCATATTCGGTTTTGAAGAATGTGTGCTTGAGCCTAATAAATGGTACAGCTCAACCTTACCAATAAGTATTGTTCGAGTAGAGGCCGTTCGATTAGTTTGCAATCTTGTTAGTTATTCATTTAATAACGGTATTGAAGGTCATATAATACACGAGTTTTATCCTACGGTTCCACCAGGATTTAAAATAGTTGAAATACCAACAAATGTAATTTATTTACCAGTAAACACATCGAGAATACATCGTATTACAGTAAGATTAGAAGATCAACAAGGAAGACCGATTAATTTTAGAGACGAGATAATAACGTTACGTCTACACCTGAGAAAAAAATGAGGCTTATTTTTTGCTATGGTAACACCGATAAAACGGTTGTTAACGATCTGAATAAGATCAGTAGAGATAAAAATATTAAACGATTAACACCTCAAAATAAGAAATTTTTACAATTATTGGGGTTAACAGTAATAAGTGAATATTCGAAAAAATGAGTAGTAGTATTTTAAATATATTAAACAATCCCGTATATGAAGATGATGCGATAGTAAGATTAAAATATCAGACCCATCATCCGTATACTTCAAGCACGTATAATAATAATGATGAAATTAGAATACCAATCAATCAACAAGATGTTTTTACGTTTCCACATGATAGTTATCTCTATATACTATTAGAATACACAAATAATTTAGGTGTATTTGATCAAACGTATAAATTAGTTTCAAACGCTGTGGCATTTTTATTTGATGAAATTAGATATGAAATATGTGGGTCAGAAATTGATCGAATTAAAAATGTTGGAATAACGACAACGATGAAGAATCTATTAACAATTAAACCTTATGAAGTTAATACTTTAGAAAATGCTGCTTGGAATGAAAATTTATATGGGGCTCTATCGCCATCTGAAAAAGATCTCCTATTCTGTATTCCATTAAAAATGTTGTTTGGATTCGTTGAGGATTATAAACGTATTCTGCTAAATATAAAGCAAGAACTAGTTTTAATAAGAGCATCGACCGATAGTAACGCTGTTGTTTTACCAGAATCGGTGACTGGATGTAAATTTACAATAAAACAGATATCATGGATAATGCCATATGTGTATGTAAATGATGAAAAAAAATATGATTTTTTTAAAATAATAGAGCGTGATGAACCTATATTGATCCCCTTTAGGAAATGGGAGCTTTATGAATATCCGTCTACACCACAAGCGAAGCAGCACACTTGGACTGTCAAAACGTCATCACAAGCAGAAAAACCTCGTTACGTTATTGTTGGCTTTCAGTCTGATAGGAAAAATAATATACACAAGAATTCGGCAAATTTTGATTCCGTATCACTACGTAATATTAAATTATATTTGAATTCAGAATACTATCCATACGACAATCTGAATGGTCAATTGTTACTTTTACACGAATTTTACAGACGATTTCAATCTTCATATTACTATGGTAGTAAGGACGCGCCAATGATGAATCGTGAAAATTTTATAACTCATACGCCTCTGTTTGTTATCGATTGTTCTAAGCAAAATGAATCATTAAAAACGGGTTCAATAGATGTTCGTCTTGAAATAGAAACATCTCAAAATATACCCGAAAAAACTGCAATCTACTGTCTTATTATCTATGATACAATTATACAATACACACCGTTATCTGGTTCCGTAAGAAAATCGCTTATCTAATCGTTTTATAATGAAGCATGAAGAATATTTTTACAGTATTCACGCTTTTGCATTCAATAAGAATGGTTGAATACGTTGTCGATTTTCAAGGTTTCCGAGATGACGGAAAAAACTTTATTATTAAAGAGTTGTGTATGCAAAAAATAGAAAACGCCAAGCTTGTTGGCGTTAGAGAACATCATTTATTTTTACCACCATTCGATTATAAACATTTATCAAATAAAAAGAAAAAACATACAAACTGGCTTAAAGAGAGATTACACGGATTTAGTTGGAACTGCGGGCTTCAAGACTACTCTGAACTACAAACGATTTTCGATAAATTATCCAAAATTAAACGTATCTACGTGAAAGGATCGGAAAAGAAGCTGTTGTTGGAAACACAACTAAATTCGTATGCTGGAATTATCGATATCGAAACTTTAGGATGTCCATCTTTAAATATTTTTAAACTTCAGAATGTGTATAGTGTTAACTGTCCTTATAAACATAATGTAAATAAATGTGCTTTAAATAATGTTTGTTATATAAGCGATTGGTTGATGCATTATTGGAATAGTGAATGTGATAAACACCAAAAAGTTAAAAGACTTAGATGTTGGGACTGTGTAGCACAAATAAATAAATATGTATAAACTTTATGTGAAATAATAAAAAATTTTTATTATGTTATAAATAGTTTATTATTATAACATCATCATCATCATCATCATCAATAATTTGTATTGTTTCTTCATCTGGTGGTGGTGGTGACGGTCCCCTTCGTGGTCGTACATTTCGTACTGGTGGTGGTGATGGTAACCGCCGACGCATCGGTCTTACGACGGCTACAGGTCTTTGGATCCTCGACTGAGACGTATGTATCGTCACCATCAACAAGATGAAGAAATTGATAAAAACCTCAGTCGGTTCCATATCTGTAATTATATATAGGTTTCATGTTTGGGGATTGTGTTTTTAAAACTAGAGATAAAAATTGTGTTAAATTTTTTTATTACATAAATGTTTTACAATATACACTCAATTTTTAAATAAAAAAATACAAGATTCGAGTAAACAAGGAAAACATTAAAAATTTTTAAATTTTGTTTTTTTAACATTTTTAATATTTGCCAAATTCTTCGCAACATTTAAAATCATTTTATATAATTGAACGTATTTCAAGTCTTTAGAAGAATCTACTAAAAATGTGGCCCTGTAGGCAGCCTTAGTCCATCTATCGTTTTTAGCAACGTTTACCAAATTTTTTGTGTCAATTATTTCAATTTTGATTAAATACCCCCCTTTTTCACCAGGTGTGGTCAATGTTTTCCTTGTTCCCCCAGCTTGAAACATTACAGTTTGTTCAAAACGGAGATTGTTTTTATCATTTTCGTTAGTTTTTACGGATGTAAAAACTTTATCAAATTCGTCCTCATCCTCCTCTTCATTATCTATATCTATTGTAAACTTTTCGCTATCGTTATCACACATCATATTATTTTTTATTAAAGAATTAATAATTATAAATGTCGATTTTAATATATTTTTTTCTTTAAAATTTACAATTGTTGTATTTAAATATTCGTATACTTCATCAATATCAAACAAATAATTATTTAGTAGTGATAAATCCTTTTGCGAGCGAACTAGTTTTAATTCTAAGGCGATTCTAATATTTTTTGTTATTTCTATTAATCTACTATATAAATTAAAAACATCTACATCATCTGAATTGACAATATCAGTTTTAATTTTCTTTAGCACATCTTCCCATAAACATAAAGACGAAAGTCCATAAAAATATAATAGCTTAAGGATGTCTTCTAATGAAACATATTCCTCGATGTGGTGAGATGGTCCAGCGATGTCCATTACTAGAAAAACAAAAAATTTATTAGCCTTCCGCTAAAAATTTATCGATTTCTAGCAATAATTCTTTATTTTCATCATTATCATTTAATCCGCTTATCCCACCCGTAGAACCAAAACCGTTATCACCTCTCTCAGTACTATCTAAAGTTGATGCCTCTCTCAGTTCCGGTTCTTCAATCTTTTCACAAATCAGTTGCGCGATTCGATCACCTTTATTTATGTTAAAATACGCTGACGAATGGTTAAAAATAACCACACCTACGTTCCCTCTATAATCTCTATCTACCACACCAGCTCCAACGTTGATGTGATATTTAAGAGCCAATCCTGAACGTGGTGCAATTCTCCCGTAACAACCGTCAGGTATTTTAACAGCTAAATCGGTTTTTACTAATTCTTTTCCGTTAGCATTAATTTTATAATTATACGCACTACGGAGATCAAAACCCGCAGACTGATTAGTTAACTTTTCAGGTGGATAAGCGTTTTTAGATAATTTTTTAAAATAAAGAATTGATGCGGCCATTATTGATTCTATAACATACAAATAATCGTTTTTTGTTACATAACTAATTTGTAAATAAAGTTTTAAAGTATACAAAAAAATAATAATTACCTGATAGAGTTTGCTGTATAAAAAGCGATGCAGAAACAACTTGCTGATTCTTCTTATTGAAGCAGTTTGAGCGTGTACAATACAATTCTAAGGCGCTTTATATATACTGTTTCTCACTATAGGAAAAGCTGGTTGACCTTTCGATTAAACCGCGCTCGAGAAAGATTATCTTGCATTGCAAAAACGGTGGGCGTGTTACA
The DNA here is from genome assembly GCA_034769895.1 of Magicicada septendecula. NCBI lineage: Eukaryota > Metazoa > Arthropoda > Insecta > Hemiptera > Cicadidae > Magicicada > Magicicada septendecula. The sequence goes on along the minus strand of CM068369.1, from coordinate 588,009,144 downwards.
CAACAATAGTTCAAAGTATAAAGATTAGATCACTCTGCTGTTCTACTTTTTACGCGACTATATAAAGATAGATAATACAACCACACACATAAGGAGCCAACAATACAGTTTACTTTACACAAGAAGAACAAGTAACTGACGTAAGTATAAAAATTATACAAGGATAATAAATTTTTATAATTATAGAACCGATATGAATATCGTTTGTTTAAATATATTTTTATAGATTGCAATGGACAAAAATCTGCCATTTAAAAAAAGACAATTTGCCAGAAATACTGTTGAGGAAGAACATGCTTCATCTCGTGAAACAACACCTTCGCCACAACCTGGACCGTCACGTGTACAAGATTTGGAGTCAACAACAACATGGTCAACACCACCATCATCTCCAGCATCATCATTATCATCATCATCATCATCATCAATAAATTTAAAATTAAAAACGGCGAGATTACAACAAATTGTTGAATCAAATAGTTTCATAGAAATAGAGAATGCATTTAAAGGAAATTTAAAAACATATTTTTATAAAAACACTAATAATAATTATAAGGACATTTGTTTGTTATTAGATTACATTAAATTAAATATAGTTACAATTTTAAGTAACATAATTTCAATGTTTGGTCCAATAAAATTCAACATAGTTGTCGAATGTACATACATAAAACCTGTCATAAATGAAACACAGGACAGATCATTTAAAACAAAAAACATCCCAGTTTTAGAAAACGATAATTTAAATATGATATTAAATAATTCGATTAGAGAGATTTGTCACGATGAAAACATATATATGGGGAAAGGTTCCGGATGGAGTCTTCACTGTATAGACGGAATTTTACTAAGAATAAATCGATTTAAACCATTAAGAGGTGCTTCATATATTCCACTTCCAAAATTCTTACAAAATAAAAAATGTATAATAAATCCAAAAAATAATGATATTTTTTGTTTTAAATGGTCAATCTTATGTCGTTATGTTACTGGACCTCACATTGAACGGGTTAATTTTCGTTATTTTAATTTAGAAAATAAATTTGATTTTAAACATATAGACTTTCCTACACCTTTAAACCAAATTTCTCGTTTTGAAAAAAATAATAATGTGTCAATAAACATTTATTCTATCGATGAAAAAAAATCAATTTTTCCTCTTAAAGTGTGTAGGGAAGAAAAAAATAATCATTTTGACCTTCTAGTATTAAATAAATTGAATAATGCTAATTACCATTATTGTTATATAAAGGATTTTTCCAAGTTAATAAGACCACAGTTAACAAAACATACAGAAGTAATTGAAATATGTAAACGTTGTTTTTCGTTTTTTACTAAAAAGTCAAAAAAATTAAAAATTCATAGTAGATATTGCGGAAAGTATTCGCCCGTAAAAATAGCATTACCAACTACTGACAACAACATATTAGAATTTAAAAATTTTCATTATCAATATAGGGTTCCTATTGTGGTATATGCAGATTTCGAATGTATTTTGAAACCTGTTAGTACTTGTTTGCCCAACCCCGAAAACAAATTTACTACAGTTAACGAATTTCATATTCCGATGAGTTTTTGCGTATATTTTGTTATAGATAGCAATATCTCTGAAAGTATTAGAAACCGATTACCTTCAGAACCTTACTTATATCGTGGTAAAAATGCTGCGGAAAATTTTATGACATATTTAGTTGAAAAAATTAATTTAATCGGTTTACTTATTAAAAAAAATATACCTTTACATATGAATCGAGATGATAAAATAAAATTTAAATTGGCTACACATTGCGAAATGTGTAATAAGGAATTTACGTTATTATATCCCAAAGTTCGCGATCATTGTCATTTAACCGGTCGATTTCGTGCGGTATTATGTAATACGTGTAACCTGAAACGAGAACAACAGAAATTTGTACCAGTTTTCATACATGGTAGTTCTAATTATGATTCGCATTTTATAGTGCGACAATTGGGCTATGATGTAAAAAATATTCATGTAATTCCTAATACAAGAGAAAAATATATTTCTTTTGCAAAGAAAACACATTCGGGTTTAAATATTAGATTTATTGATACTTATCGGTTTATGAATTGTTCGTTAGCTGAGCTCAGTAATAATCTACCTAAGGATAAGTTTTTTTATACTGGAAAATTTTTTTCTGTAGACAGTATGCCGCTAGTTACCAGGAAAGGTGTGTATCCTTACGAATATACGAATTCCTGGAAAAAGTTGGAAGAATGTAGATTACCTCCAAAAGATTGTTTTTATAGTTCACTAAATGATTCGGAAATTGGAAATGATGATTATGAACACGCGTGTAAAGTTTGGAATCATTTTAATATACAAACTCTTGGGGAGTATAGCGATCTTTATTTAAAAATTGATGTTTTATTATTGTGTGATATTTTTGAAAATTTTAGATCTCTTTGTATGCAATCTTATAAACTAGACTGCGCACACTACTTTACAGTACCAGGTTTTGCATTTGATGCAATGTTAAGTTATACAAAAATTAAACTGGAATTATTAACCGATTATGAAATGTACTTACTTTTTGAAAATGGGGTGAGGGGGGAATAAGTGTTTGCATAAAAAAAAAATCTGTTGCTAACAATAAATATATTCCAGAAACATTTGATGTAACTAACCCGATTAAATTTTTAACTTATTTAGACGCGAATAATCTGTACGGTTGGGCAATGAGTAAATGTATGCCGTATGCTGGTTTTACTTGGAAAGATCCTAACGATAATTTAAATATACTAGATATTGCAGACGATTCTCCCGTCGGTTATATTTTAGAAGTAGACGTTGAGTATCCTCATCACTTACATGATCATCATAGCGATTTACCGTTTCTACCAGTTAATCAATGCGTTAAAGGAACAAAACAACAAAAATTGTTAACAACATTAGAAAATAAAGAAAAATATGGATGTCATTACATTAATTTAAAACAAGCTGTTAAACACGGTTTAAAAGTTATAAAAATTCATCGTATTATAGAATTTTTGCAGGGTCCTTGGTTAAAAACGTACATTGACTTAAATACAGAAAAACGAAAACAAGCTAAAAATGATTTTGAAAAAGACTTTTTTAAATTATTAAACAACTCGGTGTTCGGTAAATGTATGGAGAACGTGAGAAAAAGAATTGACCTTAAACTTGTAAGTGATGAGAAAAAATTATTAAATTTAATTACACAACCGGTATTTAAAGACAGAATAATTTATAATAAATCGTTATGTGCGGTATTATCGGATAAAAAACATTTATTTTTAGATAAACCAATATACATCGGATTTAGCGTATTAGAAATAAGTAAAACGTTAATGTATGATTTTCATTACGATATAATGAAGAAAAAATATGGTGAAAAGCTTTTGCTCTTATATACAGATACAGATAGCTTTTTTTACGAAATTCGTACAGAAGATTTTTATAAAGACATATTAGATTCAGATTTATTTACACACTTTGATGCATCAGATTATTCGCCCAATCATCCGTGCTATTCGGATGAAAATAAAAAAGTTATTGGTAAATTTAAAGATGAATGTGTGGGTGTACCGATTAAAGAATTTATCGGTTTACGCTCTAAATTATATACATTTAAAACTGCGGATAACAAAATTAAAAAAAGAGCAAAAGGAATTAAAAAAAATGTTATTAGCAAACATATAAGCTTTGAAGATTTTAAAGAGTGCGTCTATTCTAAAACCGTTTTTACAAATAATAAACCCGTAACTATAAATAAGGATAATAATAAAATTAATAGCTATAGAATGATGAAATTATTCCGATCGAAAAAACATCTAGTTGAAACGATTACGTGCAACAAATTGGCGTTAAGTAATTTAGACAATAAAAGAATCCTTTGCGATAATAAAATAGATACACTACCCTACGGTCATTATTCGTTGGTGAATGATGGAACAAGTTTTTAACACGCGAAACAAATATAATCGGCGGAAGAATGTAGTTTATAACATTTATGATACTAAAAATATTGGGCTTAAAAATTTTAATATGTGTAATTGTAAAATATTTAAATTTTTACCTGAAAAGGTGAATGAGTACAAAGTAATGTTAAACATACAACATAATCAATTTAAGCTAGTTGATAGTATAAATGATGTTACTAATGGTCTTTATAATCAGCAGAAAGTTAATAAATGTAGTTATCAACATTATGTAAAAACATTATAACAATTGTATGTTTATGTTGGAAAAATAAAGAAAAAAAATATGTACATTTCTAAAGAATTTTCTCTTTTCCTCACATGATTTAGTAAGATATTCAAAATACGAATTAGCCGTGTAGATTAAATCGTTGTTTCTTAATTCGATGTATAGTTTCATAGGTTCGATCCTGATTAATTCGTATTTTTATTTTTCAAAATATGGACGTCAACTTTTCTATCATGATGAAAACGTGTTATTACACAATTTTCTTGGATGTGGTTTAATCGACCACATACATTCACGTGTTATTGCGCAATTTTCTTGGGCGCGGTTTAATCGAAAGGTCAACCGCATGTGTTCACATGTTATTACGTAATTCCCTTGAACACGTCATTGGAAATCATATTGCTTACGTCATAACCAGCCTTGACCTTGACCTAGACCTTGACCTTGATCTTGACCTCGACATCAACCTTGACCTTGGCCGTGACCTTGACCTTGACATCAACCTTGACCTTGACCTTGCTCTAGGTCAAGGTCATCTTTGTTTACTTCCGGGGGCGGTCAAGGTCTCGGTCAAGGTCATCTTTGTTTACTTCCGGGGTCATTGACCTTGTCCCAGCACATACATACCTATACTACTATTTCTGTATAATATAACGCGGTAAGTAGTGTGTCAGTCATCGGTATGTTACCATAGTAACAAGTAAATAAACAAATGATATTTACCAGCATCGAATGTATACATTTATCCGTTCCTATAGTTTTTAATGTTTTACTATGCGATTGTGTTGATATGTTTTGTAATTTTGTATACAGGTACGTCTATATATTTTGTAATTGTCCTATATTTCTGTATATGTTTTAGTTGTGATATTTATGTTTATACGTATTTCTGATGATCCAATGAATAAATAATGAAATATGATCAAATATGCCTCCTAAACGCCCGCAACCACCAACTGCTGAAGAAATTGCAGCAAAAAAAGCACGTAATGCTGAAGCTCAAAGACGCTGTAGAGCGGCCATGTCAGAAGAGCAGCTTCAAGCAGAATGTGAAGCTAATGCTGTAAGTCACCAGCAACACAGAGAAAACATGCTACAAAATCAACTTCAACAAGAGCGCGAGGCAAACGCTGAAAGGCAAAGGGTTGCACGCCAACATCAAAGAGGACGTCTGAGTAGATATGTCCGATCCCGCAACACCGCTTTGCTTCCCGAAAACTTCAATGAAGACGAAATTGAAGAAAGTTATCTTGACCAAATGGACACTAAATGTCCATTTTGCAATGCCACGTATTTCAAAAATGAATTAATGTCAAATTGCTGCCATAAAGGGACCATTGCATTAGATGAAATACGAATGCATCCCTTCATTACAAATTACATGAATGGATCTGATCCAAATTCCAAAAATTTCATGGAAAACATGAGATCCTACAACAGTGCAATGGCCTTTGCCTCAATGGGAGCACAAGTTGACCAATCAGTGACCAGACGTTCAGGTCCTTTTTGTTACAGAATCCATGGGCAAATTTATCACGCTACATCTGCATTACACCCAAATCAAGGTGAATTACCAAAGTATGCCCAACTGTACATTTTGGATTCGGCCCAAGCCTTGACAGAAAGAATGAACAATCAAGCAAACAATGGATGCATTCGTGTCGTAATGGAGAACCTCCAAAAACTTCTTGGAGATATCAATCCGTTCTCTAGAGAATACAAGAACATGCTCAAATTTGAACAAGACGAAATGCTAAAGGCAAATCGGGAAAACCGAACGCCAATTGAATATAACATGACTTTCTTGAGAGAAAGAGTAAATAATGTGCTCCCCGGCAGAACCAACGCTCCCACTGCCAGAGGAGAAATTGCTGCCGTTTTTCACAGTGCAGATGGTGCACCCCCAGAAAATCGGGATATTACAATTCATCCGAAAAGCGGAATTTTACAAAATATATCCATCCTGAGTAGGCTCTGTGGCCCAATGTGCTACCCTTTGCTTTTCCCATATGGGGATTCAGGGTGGACCACAGATCTGAAGAAAGCTGTTGGTCAAGGAAATGTGTCCCAGCTTCAATGGTATTCATACCATTTTGCCATTCGTGATGGAAACTTTAACCAGTTCCTCAACGCAGGAAAGCTGACTCACCAATTCATGGTTGATGCCTATTGCAAGACCGAGGCAAACCGTTTGAATTGGTTTCAAAAAAATCAAAACACAATACGAGCTGAAGACTATGATGTCCTTCACCGATTTGTGAACAACCACAATTTTGAGGACGTTAACATATTGCCTGGAAAGAAAGTTATATTGCCTTCAACCTTCCAAGGGAGTCCAAGAAATATGGCTCAAAATTACCAAGATGCTATGGCCATGGTCAGGAAATATGGCAAACCTGACTTATTTGTAACATTCACGTGCAATCCTAAATGGAGGGAAATCAGGGAAAACTTACTTCCCAGTCAGCAACCATGCGACCGGCCTGATTTAGTAGCAAGAGTGTTTGAGTTGAAACTGAAATTGCTACTTGAAGACTTAACCAACACCATAGATTTGGATGTGTTAGGGCTATGCTCCACGTGATCGAGTTCCAAAAACGTGGTCTACCACATGCGCACATATTGCTATTCATGGCCCCGGAAGACAAAGCCTGAGAGAATGAAAGAATTGACAAAATTGTTTGTGCAGAACTCCCTGATAAAGATGCCCACCCGAGGCTACATGAAATTGTAAAATCCTGTATGATACACGGCCCATGTGGTCCATTAAATCCAAACGCACCGTGTATGGAAAACGGCAAATGCACAAAAGAATTCCCAAAAGATTTCTGTGCCGAGACCAACAGCAATGTCAATGGTTACCCTAATGTCAACGCCGAGATGATGGTAACTTTGTTGAACTTGGGGGAAACAAAGTGGATAACAGATGGGTGGTGCCATACAACCCATACCTGCCTCTGAAATACAACGCCCACATTAACGTAGAGATTTGTAGCTCAATTCAAAGCGTTAAATACCTGTTCAAATACGTTTACAAGGGGCATGACTGTGCAAATATTCAATTCGTTACTGTTCCCACAGAACAGGAAGCTACTATTGAATGGGACGAAGTAAAAAATTACTTGGAGACCCGATATGTAAGTGGACCTGAAGCATGCTGGAGGCTCAGGGAATACAAAATGCACCACCAAACTGATCATGTGGAAAGATTAAATGTCCACCTTGAGGACAAGCATACAATATGTTTTATACCAGGCAAGGAAGCTGAAGCTGTACAGCAAAAAGCCACCAAGTCCAAACTTCTGGCTTGGTTTAAACTTAATCAGGAAGACCCTAATGCCCGAGAGTATTTATATATTGAAATTCCCGAAAACTATACCTGGGATGACAAAAATTCTAAATGGAAACCACGTCTTAGAGGACATGAAACTACAATTGGCAGAATGTTTGCCGTAAGTCCCACGGATAGAGAAAAATGGTTCCTCTGAATTCTCCTTCTCAATGTTAGAGGAGCAACATCTTTCGAGGACCTAAGAACGGTCGAAGGAAATCCTATCCCCTTTGCAACTTTCCAAGAAGCATGCATTGCAAGGGGATTAACTGATGATGACTCAGAATGGAATACTTGCCTAACAGAAGCTGCAACCCATCAAATGCCAGTACAACTTAGGCAGTTGTTTGCATTTATTTGTATCATGTGTGAGCCGTCGGATGCAGCAGCATTATTCGACAGACATAAGGACAATCTTATGCTAGAATATAAGAGACGCTTTTCTGATGGAGAAAAAGCTCTCTATTTGACGCTTAAAGAAATTGAATCTGTCCTTCGAACACATGGAAAGTCATTGGTAGATTTTGGCCTAGAACTTCCAGTCGGCAGCTATGACGAGCCAATCCATTCTGGAAAATATTACGATCCAATTGCCGAAAAAACCATGTTCGAAGAAAAGTTTCAAATGCTCAACCCAGGGCAAAGAAGGGCTTTCGACAAAATCAGGGAAGCAATTGAAAACCCTAACTTACCCAAACGTCTATTCTTTATTGATGGACCTGGCGGAAGTGGTAAAACCTTCCTTTACAACACAATCATGCACTATGTGAGTAGCAAAAATGAATTAGTCTTGCCATGTGCATTTACAGGCATAGCAGCAACTTTGCTTGACGGAGGCAGAACTTCACACTGTCGTTTCAAGCTGCCTATTCCAATAAATGAAACATCAACCTGTAATGTTCGACATGGGACTAATACGGCAAATGAACTGGAAAAGGCCAAAGTGATAATCTGGGATAAAGCTTCAATGGCCCCAGCACATGGAGTAAATGCAGTTGACACACTGTATAAAGAACTCTTAGCTGAAGATCCAAAAGTTCCTTCTAAAAAACCATTTGGAGGTGCGGTCTTTCTTTTCGGTGGAGATTTTAGACAAATTCTCCCTGTTGTTCCACATGGCAGCAGAACCGAAATACTTTCTTCATGCATGAAGAATAGTAAGTGTTGGAAAAATATTCAGGTCCTAAAGTTAGACAAAAACATGCGTGCCAATGAGGACAATGTCCCATCAGAACACCGAGGCTTTTCCGATTGGCTTTTAAAACTTGGGAATGGAAAACTCCAAGAGCCTGGATTAGAGGAAGGCATCTTCGAAATTCCTCCAGTCTGCATTGAAAATGGATGTATTGTTGCTGCTGTCTTTCCTGAGGTCATCCAATCAGGAGATGACAGAATTGCTAACCGTGCAATCCTGACTCCAAAAAACCACGAGTCACTTGAACTTAATGAAAATGTCCTTAGACGAATTCAATCTGAATTGAAATGCTATACCAGCATAGATTCTATTCAGCAAGACAGTGCAAATGCCGAGGAGGCAGCAAACTATCCAATGGAGTTTTTGAACAGCTTAACACCTGGAGGTATGCCTCCTCATAGACTTAACTTGAAAGTTGGTGCAGTAGTAATGTTGCTACGAAACCTTGACTCAACAAGAGGTCTTTGCAATGGCACCAGAATGGTCGTCAAGCAAATGATGTCAAAAGTCATTGACTGTGAAATCCTGACCGGATCTTTTAAAGGTACCAGGGTATTTATTCCAAGAGTTATTCTTGCACCCAGTGACCCTGACCTTCCCTTTACATTAAGACGAAAACAGTTTCCATTTAGACTTGCTTTTGCTATGACCATCAACAAAAGCCAAGGGCAAACACTGGATTCAGTTGGTATTTATTTGCCATCTCCAGTATTCAGTCATGGACAACTTTATGTTGCATTTTCAAGAACAAAGTCCTTTCAGCAAGTCAAGGTAAAAGTCTTAGGAACTGACCAACAAGGCAACTTAAAGAAAGACCACAGAGTTTACACCAAAAATGTGGTCTACAAAGACGTTTTCGCCCAATAATTAAATTTCATAGCCAATATGTAATTAAATGTATATGTAATTAAATGTATATAATATATGCCAATAAATAATTAAATATGTGCTAATAAAAAAGCTCGCCACCCGGGCGTAGAACGGGTACTTCAGCTAGTTATATATATCACAGTGTTGATAATTGCTTTTGCAAGTGTATATTATATTGTTTGCACGACGCACAAATTGAATTCACATGACCTGGACAATGAAACGTATTAACGAATAAATGATGATGATCACGATCTTCAGCAAGGATTATGGGGCAGTCAGCATTAGCCGATATTGGGCAAGCCTGTCGGGTATACTCACTTCCTGCCATATACGTATCCGTTTTTCTTATATGATTATGGAGAGTATACTGCACCCTGCCACGTGCCTGATATATCGTTTTGGTCGCTTTGATACAAATATCCTGGAATTTCGTTAAAGTCCAAATTCTCATACCCACAGAGAAGTGTGGGGACGGCCATCTCCTTGTAGGACTTCAGGCGTGTTTCTTTTCTCGATGACTTTTAAGTTCTCCTGATAGTCCCATACATATGGTTGACCTTATGTTGCTCCTTCGCCACGTCGTTGTTTACGAACAGAGTATTGTAATGAAAATAATTAATGACAAACTACAAACAATCGTTGACAGTAAGTATTATTTTTAAGAATCAAACCTGACTCGGGAGAAGCAGACCAATTTGTTACGATTCACTTGTTTCCAAAAAGAAAGCAGAAAACAAAGGCTACAGCGACGCGGCTTCCTTTCTTTTGATTTTACAAAAGCTTACAATAAAATTAATTTTAATTTGCTGTAAAGAATATTGTTGTAAAGGTAAGAGTCAAGAACATGATTCTAAACATGCAAAGCGATATACAGTGGCATGGAGAAACATTGTGTAAACGTACGAACAATTGACAGACCAGAAACCTGTCAATCTGGGTGTGTCAAAAACGGATGTCTCTAGCACGGTTCAATATTTACTCGGACGAGTTAATTAATGAATGAAAGACTAGTGGCAGTTGTGCATTTCCTGTATTTCCAAAATACTCCCGTAAGTCTAACACTCGTTATTTGCCAATGATTAGCGTGCCCATACCATATCGATTAACGTCAAAGTTTGTGTTATGGTTTTCTCAGTCTCCATAACATAACATTCGGTACCATTTCGAACTCTGGCCAGTCTTAGTTTGGTCTGTTGTGTCCCATTTGCTACGTCCAATACCCGAGGCTCTGTGTTTTGATTTTTACTGTGCTTGAGATTTGTAGAATCCAAAGATTGTATTACTAGTCCCTAACCTGTACTTAAACTGGACTCAACCTGGACTAGTCCTGTGTGCTGATTTTTGGGTACACAGACCCCAGACCGGCCTCCTTCTCTACAGCTGCTGAGCCCGGTCTGGCCATTGGTAATTTTGGTTTGCTTCGGCTATTTTATTTCACCGGTACCCCCCAGTCCATGAGGAGCTGGACAATCTTGACCTACCGACCACCTTGTAAGGTCACCTTGTAAACAACCCTGCTTAGGAGTAGTAGTACTGCAAAGCAAAATACCTACGTTGCAATGCGGCTAGCTCCCAGACAGACACTGCTCCAACAATCCCACGTGCCATAATAAATGTACTTCGTTCACAATCGTGAGGAAGCTTGCAGCTCAGACAGCTTACTACTTTAAAAGAATTAAAAAGAAAAGTATTTTCACACATAAACGTGTCACAAGTTTCCATTCCTAAATGATACTAAAGAAAATCTCGTTACTTTAACTGAACCTATAGTGCCAAATACAGTATCTTGTGTTACAGATTCTCATATTTTTAGTCACCAGGTTTTATATCTTTTACTCAACCAAGCGAAATAAAACAAACTCTTACAGAAGTGTAGAACAAACTTTGCCACTAATCCTCTTGTAGTATAGTCAGCGTTTTCGTAGTTATTGCTTCTACAAAATCTGTAGACAGTTTTGTTCAAGAATATTTTACTGTTAAATAATCATTATTTTCAAACCAGCAGCCTACAGTTTCAACTGTATTATAAGTGTGGAGGGGCGCAAATTCGCGTTGTTGTTCTACGAAACGCTTGTTGCACTTAGTGCCATACTACAACACAATTACCTGCTCATTGTTTCAACAACAATGTACACGGAACTATTATCTGAACAAGCTAAACTACACGTCGGCGTCGCCTTGCTACGTGAATTGCGATCTTATTAAAATAGTATTACATTTACACCAGAGAGAGTAGAACGATTATATGTTTTATTAAACACTCGTATCCAAATCATAGTCGATATAGTACGATTTACTAAGTCCAGAAAGTTGGCTGGCTGGGCACGTGGTGAGAACGTATCGTGACAGCTAACCAAAGAGAATCCTGTTTGGTGCAGTGGAAGTAGTGAGGTAGGTAGGAAGACCTAGAAGGCGATGGTTGCAAGAGGTGGAAGCGGATTTACGAAGAACGCAAATCAGGGATTGGAAACAGCTGACAGAAATAAGATGTGAGTAAAGGTGAATAGTGGAGGAAATGAAGCCCTACCCAGGCCTGTAGCACTTGGAAGACGAAGAAGAAGAAGATTCACAAATCACTGTTAATTTAACAATAACAGTAATGGCTCTTTTTTTGTGAGCGGTCTATGAGTCTGGCAGGCTAGCAGTCTAATGTGTGCCGTTCGGCCGCTCGGGGTGTAAGAAAGGCAGCGTGACCAGCATTAACCTGGCCAGTATTACTCCTGGATGTTATCCCAGGAACTCATTTCCACAGATCAGTTGGCCTGAAACCTAAACAATGTGCCTTATTGTTTTTTCGGTGCGACCGAGACCTCAATAGTAGCAAGACGCTACTACTCACTAGTATACTATCAAGTGACAAGATATTAACCAAACACGAAACGAAAGTAAGGCTGTGACCCTCAACGCGTTCACTTGGACCAGCGTAACAGTATAGACATATCACCTAAGTATACTGAGGGCACAGGGGAGATCAACGTCTGACATCGGTCAGAAATAACATCCTGAGAGAAACAACGGGAGGTGTTCATGTCGTATCCCCGTACTACAGATTCCGTATACACCTGTACCCTTCGACAGCAGGGAAGTAGAAGTACAATAATATATTAGAAATAAATATTACATAAAAATATTTTTTCAGGACAATTTGCATAATTACAAATAGACGTTATATTTACAAACATTTTGTAGACTCTAATTTTAATACAAGTTATATTCAAAGTATAAATTCAGTAAAATTCATGTATTTTCACTTTAATCGTTTCGTTTAATAAGAATACTTAGAATGAAAAATATAATATTTAATTTGGAACCATATAACTAATATACCATTAAGTAAACAAGACTATACTGCCGAACTCAACACAATCAAATACATAGCAATGAAAAACGGATACAACCCTAATTTAATAAACAAAATACACAAACACATCATAAACAAAAACAACAAAACACAAAATACTAACAACACACTACAAACTAAATACATCACACTCACATACCATAACTCCAACACACACAAAATCGCCAACACATTCAGAAAACACAAGTACAAAATAGCATACAGAACAAACAATACCATCAAAAAACACATCAATGATACAAACACGGACATAGACAAATACAACAAAACAGTTGTTTACAAATTAAATTGTAATAACTGCAATAGTTTCAACATAGGCCAGACGGGAAGATCTTTTTCATCCCGTTACTCTGAACACCTAAAAGCTTTATCCAACAACAATATACGTTCCGCGTTTGCCACACACATACACACAAAAAACCACAGCTACACCAACATAGATACTAATCTTGAAATATTACACTACTTACCCAAAGGTCGAAAACTTAACACAGCAGAACAATATGAAATATACAAACACCACACAACATAACCAAACAATATACTCAACGACCAATTACAGTATAAATCACATACACTTTTTGACACTGTTCGATATTTCGGATCGCACCGGTCATTCTTTTCATTTTCCGAGGTTGGCACTATGGCTTTTGTGGAGCTCAAACATGCACGTGAACTTTTAGCTGCTGTCGTACGCCAGCCATCTCAGTGTCAACGTCCACGAGTCAGGCCCTTCTCGGCAGGTAGAAATCCATGCATTTCACCCATCCTTATCCCAACCAGTCTATCCTGCCTTGAGTGTCAGGATCACCCAGTCGTGAGATACGGTAAGTCATTTTTATATTATTTATGTCTGGTTAGCAATTCTGCATGCTGCTGCTTTCGAGCTCACCAGAGGCTATTAAATTATCAAGTATGAAAGCCGTCTTACTTTCAATCTTTTAAAATATTATCTTACATCTATTTACTACCAGAGGCCTCATAAGGTTGCTAGCTTTTCAATTAAATATTTTGCCGTCACGACTGGGAGCACGTGTTTCGTAATTCTGTGCATGTTGCTGCTGGTGGGTCGAGTTTCAGTAATTGGGTTATAAGTCAGTTTTGGCTGCGTGATTTTTATTTTAATTACCAACGTGCAGTGCCGTTTCGTTTTTGTGCCTGCTCGTGGTTGTTTTGCATGCCGTTAATTTTTAAATTTCATGAATGTTTGTCATTTGCATGCTATCGCACGGAAGCACGTTGGTATAATACGCACGCATGTGAACTACGAGTTTGCGTTTCAATGCTGTGGCTTAGTGTCAGCAGTGAACGTCGTGTGTGCATCGCCAGGTGGGCAAATTTTGTGTAAAAATTTTGCACCTTGTTTTTTGGGGTAGTCGTTTAATTACTGGGTCAAGTCTGGTGAAGTTTGTTTCCGTCCTGTTACGGTTTGCGTCCCACGTGAAATTGTGCGCTACGTGTTTGTGACTGTCAGGCGTAAAGGGAACGGTTTTAGGTTATCCGGATTTCGGAGTAGTCTGCCTTTGTATTTAATTTAATTTTTTGGCATGACTATTACCTTTAGGTGCGATTTATATTTTGCATATGCGATATCCTGTCCATACACGACGCGTTGACCATCAATTTTGGCATTTATTGGGTCCCAGTTATTGTGTTTGGTTCGGTAACTGGTGAATTGTTGTACATTGTACTTTGCTGTGTTTTGTGTGTATTTATTCTATTTGGTATTATACATGTTTGTTTTTGGGTGCACTTTTGTGTACCATTATTTTGCACCGTATGTGCTGTAATCTTGTGTAACTTTTGTTTTTGTTGTCGTGCTTTTGCGCTGTGTAAATCAATTGGTTGCGTGTTTAATTTATTGTGTTTGGCATTATTTGCCTGTTGGATTGTGTAAGTTGTATTTTGCCGTGCACTAATTTACTTTTGTATTTATCTTGCTCGGTATTGTTTATGAAAAGTAGTTGTGTCAGACGCCTAGTTATCTCGAGCACTGTTAGGCCAAGTCGAGTCGTGATTATTGTTCAGTTTCTAATTCTCTTATTAAGGGTGGTTGTCGGTTGCGCGATATTTTTTAATTCAATATGCCTGCTAAATTGTCGTTGGCAGCTTTTGACCGGACCACTTCGGTGGGAATACTTGCGTTGCAGCATTTGATAAATAAGTTGGAAGGGTTGCCGCAATTGAGAGCCGTGGATCAACATGAAGCCGGTATTTTGGCCTCCAGGTTGTCCGAAGAATATCAGGACCTTCTAGGTAAGGTCGATCCTTACCTATCGGCCGAGTCATTGCCCCAGGGATTGGACGAGGACCACATTTTTGCGGTGGTAGCTCAAATTAAGGATATTTATGTCCGGGGTAGCATTTTAGCGTCCAAACTAACAAAACCAGAGATACCGGTTGGTTCCGGTCGATTTTCATCGGCAAGTGGCGGGCACCCAGGTGTGCTTGTTCATGAGTTGCCGAAGCTTTCGTTACCTTGTTTTGATGGCCAGGCCAAATGTTGGTCCGAGTTTTGGTCAAAGTTCACCACATTGGTGGATGAAAGTCCTGCCCTCACTCCGAAGCAAAAATTGTTATATTTACTGACTCATCTTAAGGGTGAGGCTTATGAGAAGGTTGCCGCGCTTCCCATAGTTGATGATAGTTATTCACTTGCACTGTCAACTCTTAAAAGTCGTTATCACAATCCTCGTTTGGCCGCTCGGGTTTATTGTACCAATCTGCTTCAGTTACCAGCCGCTTCTATGCGATCAGCTGCGTCTATTAGAAAGTTGGTGGACAGCTTCAATGCTAACTTTTCAGCGTTGTCAGCTCTAAACATTGCTGATATATATCAAGCAATATATGCGTCTTTTGTATTGTCTAGGCTGGATCTATCATTGCGTGAACGCTTTGAGGCGTCTGTTACGGACAAAGAGAATCTCCCTGCCCTAACAGAAATTATGACATTTTTAACCGCTATGGCGGAACAGAAAGAACAGGCAATTTTGGAATCGGCTTTACCTGCTCTTCCCAGCACTAGCCACCAGAAAATCCAGAAGGTTTCTTTTTCTAAGGCTACTCCTCTTGCTGTGTCTACGTTATCTGCGGAGGTTACGCAACGGGATGCATCTGGTTCACGTTGCCTTCATTGCGATTCCCGGACCCATTTGCTTCTCAAGTGTCCGGCATGGCTGAGTAAGGACCCTAGGGCTCGATTTCAGAGTCTTAAAAATAAAAAATGTTGTCTTTCGTGCCTCCAACATAAACATTCGGGCTGGTGCAAAAATAGGTGCAAAACGTGTGGCTCTAAGTACCATCACACTTTACTTCATTTCAAAAGTGCCCGTCCGTCTCCGTCTCGTTCACAGATTTCTGACACAGCTGAACTCAAGGCTTCGGAGTCATCGCTTGTTGATCTGTCTAGCACTACTCTGACCGTGTCTCTGCCCCATCCTGCAGGGGTTCTGTTAGCCACCTGTCTAGCAGTCTTGTCGTCTCCGAATGGTGGTTATATTGTAGTTAGGGCCATCCTGGATAGCGCGTCCCATGCTTCTTTCATCACTGAAGCATGTGCATCTCGCTTAAAATGTGCTTGTTTTGACGCTTCGGTAAGTGTCAATGGGGTAGGTGATATTGCCACCAAAGCAAAAAAGGTGTGCCATCTGTCCTTGGAAACTTTAAAACGCGAGGTTGTGGCATCTAACCATGCCTTTATAATTCTTTCTAAGATCTCGTCGGACTCACCTAGGTTCCAGGTGTTGCCTGAAGTTAATCAGGCTACAAAAGATCTTTTGTTAGCTGACCCTACCTTCGATGTAGCAGCCCCAATTGATGCGTTGTTTGGAGCCAATATTGTAGCGGCTATTCTTATGGGAGAGACTATTCCTTTGGATGCAGGTTTGCCTGTTGCAGTTAGGACACGTTTTGGGTTTGTGATTATGGGTAGAGCCCCCATTTCACTTAATTGTGCATTGACTTGTGCTAGCGGTCTCACTGGCCTTCCTTTGGATCTAGTATCTGCACATCAGCTTCACTGTCATTTCCACCCCTTTATCCTTCCGTCACAACGTTATCTACGGATATACCAAACCTACTTGAGCAAGTTCATCGTTTTTGGGAGGTCGAAGAGCCTCCAGCTGTACCCCACCAATTATCTGAAGAGGATCACTTTGCTGAAAGGTTTTACATGGAGTCAACAAGTCGGTTGCCGTCGGGTCGTTACCAGGTGCGCTTGCCGTTCTTCAAAACTCTTCTCACATTTTGGGAAATTCCCTTAAGGGAGCCATGTCTCGGTTTTTTGCGTTAGAAAGGAAATTTGCCGCGAACAGTCAGTTTAAGAGCCAGTATGTACAATTTATAACGGATTATGTTGCTCAGGGGCATATGTCGTTGGTGTCTGACCCCAGTTTTCCAAAATATTTCATTCCTCATCATGGTATCTTTAAAGTTAGAGGTGATACTTCAAAAATAAGGGTGGTGTTTGACGCCAGTATGAAGACGTCCTCTGGGATTTCCTTAAATGATGTGTTATGTGTCGGCCCTAAGTTGCAGACCTTACTGTCCGACGTTTTGACTTTGTTTCGGCGGTTTAGCCATGTTTTCACGTGCGACATCGAACAGATGTATCGCCAAATTGCTATGCATCCTGATGACTCGGCGTACCTGTGTATTTTGTGGCGTGAGGAGGTTACCGCCCCACTAAGGGTTTTCGCTTTGCGTACCGTTACTTACGGGCTGGCTTGCGCCCCTTTTCAGGCGTTGCGAACCTTGCAGCGGCTGGCTCAGGATGAGGCAGTTAATTTTCCTGCGGGAGCGGCGGTACTTAGCCGTAATATTTTTGTTGACGATAGGTGCTGGCGCTGATTCAAAATCAGAGCTTTGCAAATTACAACGGGAATTAATTCTGTTGTTGTCCTCAGGAGGGTTCAATTTGAAAAAATGGTGCACTAATCAACCCGACTGCCTACCTGAATCAGCCGCTCCGAGTGATTCCGTCGTTGCTAAGGATAAGGATATTCTGGGTTTAAGTTGGGACCATTCAACCGATTGCTTCTCATTTCCTCCTTTGGCCTGTTGCAGCAAACGCTCAGGTTCAATTTACCAAACGTGTCGTGTTATCTCAGATGGCACAATTATTTGACCCATGTGGTTGGCTTTCGCCAGTGATTTTCAGGGCCAAGGCTTTTTTCCAAAAACTCTGGGCTGAGGGCTTGGACTGGGATGCTCCTCTAAGTGATGACTTAAACGATTATTGGAGTCAATTCCTGTCCTCTTTGAATCATCTTCCGGTAATTACTATTTCCCGGCCATTCTTCCCTAAAGGTGGGCATATTGAAAGGGTAATATTGCATGGTTTCTGTGATGCTTCCCAGTTGGGTTACGCGGCCGTCCTCTATCTGTCCATTTATACTGACTCTGGTCCTCCGGTGGTTTCGTTGGTGTCGTCTAAAACTAAAGTGGCACCTCTTAAAACTTTATCAATCCCACGTTTGGAGTTGTTGGGAGCTTATCTTTTAGCCAAACTTGTTCGTCATTATGTTGGCTTATTCTCATCATGTATTCAATTGAGTCAAGTTTTCTTATGGACGGACTCGACGATTGTCTTGGATTGGCTGAATATGCCTACTTTTAAATTGAAGACGTTTATTGCTAATCGGGTGGCTGCCATTACCGAGTGGACCGATACTAAATCTTGGCGTCATGTTCATGGTGTTTCTAACCCCGCTGATTTAGCCTCTAGAGGTACGTCACTCTCCAGCCTCCGGTCGTTGACATTGTGGTGGTCAGGGCCAGATTGATTAAAGCTTGATGCTCTATGCTGGCCCCTATTAATTATCGCCCGAATCACGATGTGTAAGATGTTGCCTTGGAGACCAAGGTCTCTTCGTTTCTCATTCAGGAGCCCCGGGTGGAATTGTTTGAGCACTTGTCGTCGTGGCCCTTAGAGGTGGGGGTGACCTAAATTATACAGGTTGCTATATCTTCTTGATTGGGTTTATCTTGTTTTTTCGGGTGAGCAGAATTAGTTTCAATGATTGTTGGGGACTTACTTGACACTTTTCTGGGATTTCCCAGGTGGTTCCGTCCAGCTGTTGTCCGCAGTGAATTTTACATTGTGGAAGGTCTGGCATGGCGTTGTGCCAGTTTATTGGGAGTTATGGATGCTCAACAAATCAACAACAAAAAAATAAGTAAAAAAAATGATAAAAAAAAGGGGGGGATAGAGGAAACAACAACAAAAAAATAAAAAAGGAGAAAAAAATGTAAAAACTAGGGAACTAACTAAGTTGATTTGCTGAGTTTTACATTGTGTTTGGCTGGGCCATTGTTTATTGTATGTTATTGGGTTTTGTCTGCTCTACCCGAACCTTTCGGATTGCTCGCCTGGTCGATGCGCCCGCGGCGGAGTTATTCGGCATGGTTTTCTGATTCATTGCATGTTTTCTGTATGTTTGTATTTTCTTGTGTTTGCGTGTGACCCCCTCCTAGGTTGGAGGGTAATTTTCAGAGAATGTTCCTGTTCACCAAAAGCCAAATTTTTGTACTGCATTTTTGGCCATGTCTTTTGGTGTAGTTGGTGGTTGACCCATTGCGGTCAACGGGGGCCGGTGTTCGATATTTCGGATCGCACCGGTCATTCTTTTCATTTTCCGAGGTTGGCACTATGGCTTTTGTGGAGCTCATACATGCACGTGAACTTTTAGCTGCTGTCGTACGCCAGCCATCTCAGTGTCAACGTCCACGAGTCGGGCCCTTCTCGGCAGGTAGAAATCCATGCATTTCACCCATCCTTATCCCAACCAGTCTATCCTGCCTTGAGTGTCAGGATCACCCAGTCGTGAGATACGGTAAGTCATTTTTATATTATTTATGTCTGATTAGCAATTCTGCATGCTGCTGCTTTCGAGCTCACCAGAGGCTATTAAATTATCAAGTATGAAAGCCGTCTTACTTTCAATCTTTTAAAATATTATCTTACAGACACAATTATACAAAAAACTAACAATAATTTGGATCCCCGCGCCAATCCCCTTCCACCACACACCACCCCCACTGTACCTTCCAAATAAAAACCGTTACAAATCATGGCAGTCTGTCTCAAAGTTGACGAAGGAAAACACCACGCCGAAACGCGTACGAGAGGAAAAGATAAGTAAGTTTCACAAGTTGAAAGTTTCATTATTTTATAAAAATATTTAATTATTTAATCAATAAAATTATAAAACTCAAAACTGTTTTTATATTCGATATATTTCAAGCATTTGTAAAAATTAATTTAAAAGTGCGTAGGAGATTATTAAATTACAAAAATGTTTAATAAATAATATTTACTTGTATAATTTTGAGAATCTGAACATGTCTAGGCGTGAAAAGATACCCGAACCCGATGCTGGACATTGTTATCATATTGTTACGACGGTCTACTAGGTACGATGGAAAACAAAATACAAGACACCAATTACGTCACTAATCACCAGCTTTAATTATCACGATTAAACACTTTGTAATCAACAAGATAGTCTCTTGCAACAAATCAAATAAAAATTGTTCATACGCAATAAAAATGTCTACTAATATAAAACACAATTGTATTACAATTGCCCCGCATAATAATAAACGCATAACACTTCGCCACAATACTACGAACCGAACTCCAATAAATCCCAACTGAAACTGAAACCGAGCGTCGCTGAGTACTTGCATTTATACCCCGCTGAAAATCCAGAAAAATACATAATACGCATTAACTTTACACTAGTACACAATTGATTGCGGCCTTGACGCGCGCGGCTGGCGACGTCTAGAAAAGTCTGGGGAGCGCATGTTGAAATCACGTACGCACACACGTTACAGCCGGATTCCTCTGGAATATTCGAGGAACACGTAGATTGTTCTATAATGTCGTAACAATATTTTTAACTTTATTGTTATGAAACTGACTGTTGAAATTCTGTATAACTTCTACTTTTTCTTTGTTTACACCACCTACAGGAGGAGAATATCCTATTTATTTAAATAAGTTGTATTACATACCGTACTGCTTATGATTTTAGTTTTTAATTTTCTTTTTTTATGAAAACTTTTTTTTTAAACACAAATATTAGTGTTACTGTAACACCAGCACAGTAAGTCGCTAAATCTTAAGATAGATCAGATGATCTCAAAACATGTGACTAGTAAAGCGGCATTTGTACTGTTCTTGCTAACATGAGTGACTTCTCAGTTTTTTCTACGAACTAACGGTAATAAGAGAAATATCGAATCTGCTTATAGACGTAAAAACTCACCGTGTACATATAGAAGCATAGTAGTGTGTGAACGAGTGTCACTCGTCTATTAGAGTATGGATTAGAACTTGAACTTTAAGGACAAGAGAGAGTAGTCCATAGGCTCCAATTTGTTAATCACTCTCTCAAAAAGCTTTTTCAAATTAATAAAGAGAAGTAAACCTGCCATGTTACAATGTATTGTCACGACGGTTGTACGCATTGTCGTCTTTGAACAATGGAAAAAAAATTGATACCAGATAAAGTCGCTCCTTCTAACATTAATGACAGTTTAAATAAATAAAGATTACAATAACTTGTTGTATACATTACGTCTTCAAATTTACGTTTGTTGAACACTGACAAACAATAAATGTCTCCTAATTAACAGCGTCACACTAAATAATACAAGTCACCAATTAATTACAGATGTCGCCACACAATAGTTACCAATTGTCACTCTATACTTACCCGCTATATAATATACAACTGCGATAACTCATAATGAGTCGCTGATTTAAAAAAGCTGACTGTCTGCTTTCGGAAAGAGCGCTTTTGGCGTAGAATGGTACATATCTAGTGGGATGATATAGTAGTATTGGTATAGTTCTACTCAATCTGTGTGGCGCAGTATGCGACAAAACTGACCTAGATGCCGGTAGAGTAATCGAACAGTACCTGAAAGGTGCATCTGGAAAGGTCGAGGAGTGCGCGAGCATTGCGTAATCCTGCCGCCCATACAGCGCGTACAGAGCGCCACGTAGCCACACGTTATCTATATTTTCTGCAGTTAAACTATAGACAGTTATACAGACAGTTAAACTACAAATATTTAAAGGTATGGTACCTTTAGGCTATGAACAATAAATACAATACAATAGAAAATTGAGACTGTAGGTACCATTAGTAAACAATAAGTGTGTGTATATTATAAATACATCACATTATCATTAGGTACAAATATTTGTTGTGTACGCATGGTACGGCACACTGTATTTGTCTAAGTAGTACCCCCCTCACCAGCCAGTTTAAATATTTGTCAGATATTTTATGTTTAATTTCTTGCTGAAAGCACTCCCATTGTACACTAGACATACTCAGGCAACTGAAAGAGAAACGATAAACTCTGTTGGGGTTTACAGTACTGTAGTCACAGCACGATCTCTCCATAACGAAACTTTGTTTCCAAAACTTATATCACTAGGAATCTTTCATAAACTCAATTACCAGAAGACTGTTTAGCTCCTGCTGCACACTATTTATGTCGCTGCCTAGTAGTGATATATGTAACAAAGTGTTACAGAAACACACACCATTCGCCATTTTGTTCAGTCCGTTGTATTATCTACGCATATCCATTAATTTGACATAATAATGATCCTAATGTTGACAGAATTTAACACTAAAAAGAATTTTGCAAAAGGAAACACAGTAAGCATGTAACCACTATTTTAAAAATACATCACCAAAGTGAACATAGTTAGGGAGCGTAAATCGCTTGACAGTATGTCAACTATACTTTACTCGTGATCGTAAAGGAGGTTAAGTCATTCTGAAACATTTGTGTCAACGTTGCGATAAAATGTATTGTCATCTACGGCTCTGATGACATATGGGGGGGGGTAAAAACAGGGGGATCCCCACATAGTTATTAAAAATTTCAACAAAATTCCGTAATCATTTAACGTGTATCTGTTTGCAAGCCAGTTGCATGTTTTCAAATGCGGCTTCTAAATAATTGTAGAAATAAAAGGAATTGCAATATTTTTAAATTAATAAAAATGTTCATATTGAAAATCGCTCAACATTCCGTTAATAAAGGTCTTATTTGTACCCTAAAAAAAAGAACAAATTACACACGCGCCAGAAAATGAATATCGACTAGTTTATTAATCCATCTCTATCTTCCTCATCCATACTTTCCTTTACAAGGTTGTACAGTATGTATTATGAATCTTCTAGCCTAATATCTCTATGGTTTGAACCATCGTTTTCTCTCATGTAAACTAGCAGTTTTTTGACTTTAATTTAAACAAATGAGAACGTTTTATTACAGGATTTAAAATAAAAAGTAACGTTCTTAATATGACTACAGACGCCGGACTCCTGTAGCTAGTAGAGTGTTCGGCATTTGCAAAATATATTGTACTTTCATATCAATACGATACTAGAGAGTGAGACTTGGCAAAAGCATCAAGTTTATAATTGTTTATTTGTTTTTCAAACTATTGATAATTATATAATTTGGTGATCTTAACTGTTGGTTGTATATAGTGGGTATATGTTGCGTAAAACATTCTTCCGACAACATCCTTAAGTGCGAAATGGTAGTAAAATCGGGTTTGTTGCAAAATATGTTCAGAAACACTAGTTTTCACGACGTTTTTTAAGAATTCAAATTTAGAATTAACAAGTAAAATTTAGCTACACACTCAGTTAAACATAATCACACACTTCCAGATTTAAATAATATTATTTTAATTAGACACATTTTTAAAGGTCAAAATTGAACCTATGGGAAAACCTAGAAAATATTTAAACATAAAGTAAATAATAAATTAATACCCGAACAAATCAAAATTAATATAAAAAACTATAATATTAATAAAAATTACAAATTTAATAAAATAAAAAAATAATAAGTAGGCCTACTTACACTATATTTCAATATTCATTATTATAACATCTTTAAAATAACATCTTATATTCATATAAAACAGATTAAATACTCTCTGTATAAAAGGACGGTTAATAACAATAATTTCCGAATTTTAGAAATTTTATTAATTCGTATATAAGTATATTATAAAGATTAAAATTGGGAACTGTTGAAAGAGTGTTAATATATAAAAAATAAAAAAAATATTATTCTTGTAAAAAAAATAAATATTATATGTACACATATCCTCTCTATGCATATATTTATATATCCATCTCTCTCTCCTCCGCTCTAACGTGTCTACCTTTCTATCTGTCTTTCTGTCTATCTATTTTGTTAATGTGTTTGTTCTATTCTCTCTTACTTCGCATGACCCAGTCTTGTTGTTTGGTTACATATTTTGCCCGCCTCACACAACAAGTAAGTAAAAAGTTAATAAAGTTCACAGTGTAATGAAATAGTAGTTTTGTTGAGTTATCGTCGTGGCTTCATTGCAACGTAGCGGAAACAGCTGATAAGTTGACTATTGTTCTCCGTATACAACATTTAACTGGCTATACGATTCTGCAAGCAATCTCCCAGTCCTATAGTTTCTTATTGTGCTGACTCCTTCAGATTTCTGTCTCCCTTACTGACTGCTCTAGCTCTGTATTTCTTTTTAATTACACAATCTCTCTCTCTCTCTTTCACACACACACACGCGCGCACGCATTCTCTCGCTTGCTCTACGTATCACCAACCAAACCTCAATTGTAGTTTAATTGTATTCTTCTCTTATTACTTTCCTTCCCATTTTCCCTTTTCTTCTTTTCGTTTTTCCAATGTACACCGTTTGAATTTTACCTTACTTTCTTATGCTATACGGAAAGCAAAGAATCCTCTAATCATTTGCTTTTATGTGACCGTCAGTTTGACGGATAAAAGTTTATCCAGATTTGACCATTATAATTGCATATAAACCTGCAAAGGAAATGTAATATTATTAATAATGTCTACTTTCTGTACACAAAAGTAGGTTAACAATAGATTATAAATATATATACGTGGCCACTACTACGGGCGTCCATTGATTGCGTCCAGTTTAATCCGTTAACCAGATGTTTTATATTTTTATATTGCAATGCACACAAACCTATCGACTCTCGTAGTAACTTCTGCGACAGTTTTGCACACACGTCCGCACACGCATACTTACGCTCCTCTGCTCTCTATATCTCTCTCTCTCTCTCCCTCCCCTTCCCTCTCCATCTACCTGTCTATATGTCTTTCACTCTTTCTTGAATTATTTTTTCTACTTGAGTAAATGTAGCTCTGTTAAGTGAACGATGCATTTTTCGTATTTGTAAAAAATTAAAACAGTAAACAATAAAGTTAATTAAAAAATTATGAAAAATTAATAAAAAATATAAAACTAATCAGATACTTATTCAACGACAGCGGGTAAGTTCTACCCATTGTAGAGTACACTACAGTAGTTGCCTACTCAGTGACACAGATCTCTAACATTAGGCTATACTCACAAGGTTACAGCCAGGGATTTTACAATGACGTCTCATTTGCTTCCTCTTTTCTGATATTATGCTTTTGAAAAGACACTTTAGGTTTGTTTAATAGTTTTGAAAAAAATTGTGCAAAATTTTGTATTGTACGTGTGTTTGTATTTTTGCTCAGACAACCAACAAACGTTGGCTGTACTGAACGTCATATTTAAAAAAATCTCTATAGAAATAATACATTTACTGTGCCGACAAAACCAGCAGAGGGTTACAAATGTCGGCGGACGCACGTAAGTGTACAAGTGTGCGGAGAATTGACCAAAGCGCAATCAATACCACTAGATACCACTAGAACTTTGTTCTCGGCGCAGTCAATGACCCCCCCCTCCTTAAAGATGCTTCTATCGTCTATTATTATTTCAGGATACGGGCATTAATTTATCCTATAGTATACAATAGACCTTCCGTTGTTAGCTAAGTCCACCTGGTGTCTGGGAAATGTACTTTGGTGGTTATGATACAGGCCAGGATTCGAGCCCGAAACTTCACATGGCAGCTAGGCTCCATACTCACTAAAGTAATATACAGCGTGTGCCATTAGTCGCTTGACAAAAACAAAAGGTTTGTGACGGAAATACTGGTTATTGATCACACACACACACACACACACACACACACACACACACACACACACACACACACACACACACACACACACACACACACACACACACACACACACACACACACACACACACACACACACACACACACACACACACACACACACACACACACACACACACACACACACACACACACACACACACAGCAGTGTGGGGGGCGCGTCGTTTAAAACTCGTGTTCTAGAGGAGTGACATTCTTTCCACTCATAGACACTTTACTAACTCGTTTTAGTATGCAGAATGGTAAACAGCGGAACAGACAAAAAACTTCAAGAACTTAAATATTATAAACCTTAATCGTCGATTTGAATGGATACAATATAATCCGTATTTCAAACCCACGTGATATCGAATGTTCTCGATAACCGGAACGTAAGATATTTTAGCATGTGGTTTACATGTTATAGGACGTGACTGACCGTCCGACGGAGGCTACACCGACGGATGCGATCCTAGTAACATCTCAGCGAAGCCATGAAAAAGCAAGAGAAAGGAGTGGGGCTCATCTGAGATTGTCAAACGACTTCATCTTGTATCATCTCTCTCTCTCTCTCTCTCTCTCTCTCTCTCCCTCTCCATCTACCTGTCTATATATCTTTCACTCTTTCTTGAATTATTTTTTCTACTTGAGTAAATGTAGCACTGTTAAGTGAACAATGCAGTTTTCGTAGAGCAGTGACATTCTTTCCACTCGTAGACACTCTACTAACTCGTTTTAGTATGCAGAATGGTAAACAGCGGAACAGACAAAAAACTTCAAGAACTTAATACCTTTAGATCAGTGTTAAGTTTTAAAAATTGTAAGCGGAAGAAATTCTAGTGGCAGTGACAATGCACACAGACATTGACAAACAATGTACATCACGTACATTCCTCTTCTTCTGTCGTCCCTAGCAACACATGACTTCTTCCTTCCGCATATCTTGAATATAGTGTTTATTTCATATATTTTTTGTCTATTTCTTATCAATTTGCTATCCTATCGGAATGTAACTTTACCGATAGTTGGTTTATTATTTTCTACACATATTCTGCTGGTTTTTTGATATAAGCCGGTTTTTTTTCCTTTTTTATATTTAATACACTTTCGATATTAAATGTTATTAATCGATATCATGGCATTATGGTATTATCATAATTTGTATAAATTTTATTATATATCATTATTAATTTAATGTTTTTTCTAGCTCTTCAAATCGTATTTATTAATTATTATTAATTGATGTACCTAACCTTTATGTTATGAGTGGTTATATAGTGGTTTTGGCTGTTAGGCCTTTTATTGTAAACGGATCTACCTGTGTTCATAACTGGTACACATCTATAGCCCCTTTTACATAAATTCATACATATAATAAAATCTTAACTATTAACATTTACATAAACAATTATTTTTTCCATATCTAATAACAATTTTATGTTGACCTATGGATCACATATAAGAAAATTCAAATCTATTAACATTAATTAGCTGCTTCACACTTCATTCTACAACAGTCATTGAATAATACAACTTGTTTCATTATCTTTCATTAACTCAACACATATTTGGTATAACATAACATAAACTTTATCATAACATTTGTTGTCACAAAATAATACCTCTTAACTCAAAATTCTTATTTGTTATTACTATAAAGTAAATTATTGTTTCATTTTTTGTTTGTTTTTTTCATTGAACATTTATCATCAACTATTATCTAACTTACAGGTTCGGTTATACTTGTTAATATTATCTTGCATCCTTATTTACCTTTATCTATGATTATAATTGTAATTATTAGATCTTTGTTCTATCATGGGGTTAGATATTGACTTGTTTATTATTCTGTGATCCTTATTTTTATGTAACATGAATGCTAGCATTTCTGTTGCGTTACATATGCTCCCTCTCCTAAAAAAGTTTAGTTTACCTGAATGAAGTTTAGGTCAAATAAACTTGTCTTTTTCATATGCCTTTTCTTCATTTCATTGTTAATGGTTGACGATGGGATTTTCATTGTAACTTCATTATACTAGTGTTAATACATTTTTTTATTTAATAACATTTCATCATTTTAATTAACATTCTTGATCATTTTTAATGTCTGTAAACATTATTTGTTGATAGTTGGCTACAATATTCAATGATACATTAATTTCACATTTCTTCTACTTATAATTACTATTATCACTGTATTTCTCAATTACTCTTCTGTCAACTCATTTCTTTTTGTTTTCTTCGTCCTATTCTTTTGGAAACTGAAGTCATTCTTGCAACTATTCTAATATTCCTTAAATATTTAATTTCCCTAACAATCCCTAATACATGCGTTGGTACTGTTCAGAGAGGCACTGTTTGGCTTCATACTCTGCTGCCCACAACACATTTTAATATAGTACTGCTGGAATTCATCTACAGTCAGCTATAAAATATAATAATAATCTCCTAATAATCTCTTTAATTATTTAATAATAAATATTTGGGAAAAGATTTTTTCCTTTGTTGCCTTTATATTTCTTCATTACTATTCTTCATATTTCGTAATTCCATTTTAATTCCTTAAACATTCGTTGATATTGACTTTGACAGTTATCATTTGTAATCATTTTTGTTTTCATTTTTGTTGAGATTGTAATGCTAAGTATCTTCTTCATTTGTTTTTTCTCTGATCACAATATTTTCTAAATAGTTGTTGTGTGATGATCATTATAACTGTATTTCAAACTAAATACATTCCTTAGCCCAACTATTCTTCTTATCGTATTTCATTATTTTGGCTGTTTATTTTTCAATGAATTATGTTCATAAATACTCTTTCTTTCTTGTCTTCTTTAACATTATATTGGTTACATTCAATCGTTTACTGAAATTGTTCCATCATTTGGCAATGTAGTATGTATTTTAGGTCATATGATTTTTCTTTTCTTTATTTTGCATAGGTAGATTTGAGGTAAAAACTTTTATCTTGGGGTTTCATTATTTATCATTCACATTATTTCTTTATAAACATTTAATAATAATTATCGCTTTCTTCTGTAATCTTGGGGTTTCATTATTCATTATTCACACTATTTCTTTATAAACATTTAATAATAATTATCGCTTTCTTCTGTAATCTTGGGGTTTCGTTATTCATTATTCACACTATTTCTTTATAAACATTTAATAATAACTCTTGTTTTCTTCAAAATCGATAATAAGTGGTTTTTATTGTATTTTAGAATTTAGTGGTAGTATTCAACTCAAATTCTTTTTAAATTCCAAATATTTTCTCTTCAAGACTGGTAATAAGTTGTTCTTATCATATTTTAGAATTTATTCATAATATTTCTGTATCTTGTCAATTGGTTGCCTGGTCAGTTTTCATCAAATCAGTCCCATTTTTCTGGTTGACTGCTTCTTTTTCTAACCATGGTCCATTAATTCGACTGCACCCGTTGTCCGGATTACTGCAGTGTTCATACCAATTTTTACACTTTTTACATATCTCTTGTGCATGATACAAAGCCAGTACTGTAACTCGGCTGATGCAAAGTCTTCATTTAAGTCAGGGTATACAGTTATATTTAGCTCCTTTTGAATTATCAGGTATCGTATCTCCTCTATTCTAGCATAATCACTGGTATATTCTATCTTTCCATTCCCTTGGATATCGGTACTATTTACCAAATGTTTTACGGGTATCTTCCGTATTAATGATATAATTGATTTGGTCATATATTCTTTAACCGTTGTTATTTTCACATAATATTTAAATTTATTCAATGTTTTTATAATTGTTCTATCGTGGGTTATTTTGGTTATTTTCATGAAGTTTCTTGTATATTTCATACCTTTACATAACTCCCTTCTTTCATTAATTGGGATGTTAAACGCACTAACTAATCCACCTTTCCTCATCTCCATTTCTTCTTTGGTATTGACTATTTTCTTTCTCCATATTTTCCTTATCTTCTGGATATTCTCTTCTATGGTCAGATTTATTATAATACCTTCGGAAGTGCTGTCTAGTGTTTTAGACATATTCTTTAAACACAGCTCCATTTCTTTATTTGTCTCCCCCTCGTATTTATCCACTTCTGGGCTAAGCGTGTTATCGTTTTCAAACTTCCCTTCGAAAGTTTCCATTATCTCATTATTGAACTGCTCCTTCTTGTCCTCAATCTGCTTTAAACCTGCTTCGTTCATTTTTTCAATTCTTTCATCCATTCGCCTTAAGTTTTCTTTGTTCATTTGTAGGATTCCTTCCTTCATTTGTTTTAAACCCTCATCATTCCTATCTAACCTTTCGTGAATTTGGTTTAATCTTTCGTTCATTTGTTTTGAGTTTTCCTTATTTTCCTCATTTGTTTTCCTAAATTGTTCTCTTAAGTTTTCCTTATTTTCCTCATTCATTTGTCTATTGCTTTCCTTATTCTCCTTCATTTCCTCATTTATTTTCCTCAAATTTTCCTTAGTGAGTCTGCTATATTCCTTAATACTACTCATTAACTCCATTAATATTTCCCAATTTAGTCCTTCTCTGGCTTCCGCTTTATCTATTTGGTCCCCTTGGGCCTCTTCTTCAATTGCTTCCCTTTCCTTGTCCGCAATTATTTCAGTTTCCGTTATTTCGTCTGTCTGTTGTTCCATTTCACTGTCTGTTATTAGTTCTATTTCCTGTTCTTGTTCATCTATTTCCTTCTCCGTTTCTCCTGCCCCAATCCTTGATCTACCTCTGGTATGCATGTTTATTCTCCCACAGTTGCCTGCTCTGGTTAAGTAATATTAGTATAGTTATAGTTACTTAACTTAAGCCCTACACAAGTTGAGCGCCAATTTGTAATAGAACTAGATTCCTCTCCTTAAAACCCCACTGTTGGGTTTGCCAATTTGTAATAACTCTTTCGGCTCTTTCGGTTGCGGGGTTCTCGTTGTTTCTGCCCCAACGTTGCCGGCGTCAATTTGTAACGTGCCGAGTACGTATGGTTCAAGTCCCCACTGTTGGGTTTGTCAATTTGTTTGGAATTACTTTAATTATGTAAATCTCGGAGATATTTGGAGTTGTGGGATATATTGATGTAATTAATTAATATTAACTTAGCCCTTTAAGAAATATCAGTGTTAATGTACCTAAAACTTAAACAACTTAAGCGTTATTCTACAATTTCATCCAACCCTATTATACCTTGAAGAGAGTTATGTCTAATTTTGTATTTTTACGCTCTCTCTTTGGTGTCAGATAATTCCGCTATAAGCGCTATAGTATCGGCTCAACGAAACTTATAGGTTATTTCGATGTTTATGTTAACCAATTATTCTATACTTATTCAGTTACTTTTTTGTTCCCAGCTCATTAAACCATACTCCAAATAACAAGATTTTACAAATATATAAAGGTTCTTTATTTGTTTACTTATTTCACATTGAATAAGATATGTTCTAATTAACATATGCTTGGGCTATAGATTTCATGAATCGATTGTTGATTATTCTAATCCTTTATTTAAATTTTGTTATATAGTGTGTTTTGATTTGTAATTAATTTAATTCAGGGTGTGAAGGTTCTTGTAACTGTGGGGAAGATTAAAAATACATAGATAAGAATGCAAGATTTACAAATTTGAAGTGTTGTGTAGTTAGTATGATTAATATAATAATAATTTACCAGACTAGAACGAAGCAAATCCTGTAGGCGGTTGATCGCTAAATTTACTGTTCTGGACGATTATACCGTACGATTTTCCTTCTTCGGTTTAATAAAAAGGAATTCTTGTCCTGTCCACTTCGGAAATACAGCTCTGTGGATTGATTTGCAGCCCGATTGATGTTTCTTCTGCAACGCCAGGATCCAAATAAGTTCTTCCTTCGGTTGAAGCAATTAGTGTTGTTCCGTGTATTTGTAAGGTTATAATTTCTGGTGTAGTGAATATTATTAATTGTGATACTGTTAATTCTTTCTATTTGGTTTAATATCTCATCAATTCCCTTCGGATATGGGACAGTTCAAGTTCTTTCTTGTAGAATCCAGTTATTTATTCTCTATTGTGATTTCATATTGTAGTGTTATTTGGTTAAACTGTACTGGTGATAGACGTAAATATTGTCATTAGGATTTTGTATTTTATAATCGTGTCTGATAGTTTATAATATTACGATTAAATAGATTATTCTTGGGTTTTTTAATCTCATCACATTCAGATCATCAAAGCAATTATTGTTAAGTCAACAACTTCCTCTTCTTCTGTCGTCCCTAGCAACACATGACTTCTTCCTTCCGCATATCTTGAATATAGTGTTTATTTCATATATTTTTTGTCTATTTCTTATCAATTTGCTATCCTATCGGAATGTAACTTTACCGATAGTTGGTTTATTATTTTCTACACATATTCTGCTGGTTTTTTGATATAAGCCGGTTTTTTTTCCTTTTTTATATTTAATACACTTTCGATATTAAATGTTATTAATCGATATCATGGCATTATGGTATTATCATAATTTGTATAAATTTTATTATATATCATTATTAATTTAATGTTTTTTCTAGCTCTTCAAATCGTATTTATTAATTATTATTAATTGATGTACCTAACCTTTATGTTATGAGTGGTTATATAGTGGTTTTGGCTGTTAGGCCTTTTATTGTAAACGGATCTACCTGTGTTCATAACTGGTACACATCTATAGCCCCTTTTACATAAATTCATACATATAATAAAATCTTAACTATTAACATTTACATAAACAATTATTTTTTCCATATCTAATAACAATTTTATGTTGACCTATGGATCACATATAAGAAAATTCAAATCTATTAACATTAATTAGCTGCTTCACACTTCATTCTACAACAGTCATTGAATAATACAACTTGTTTCATTATCTTTCATTAACTCAACACATATTTGGTATAACATAACATAAACTTTATCATAACATTTGTTGTCACAAAATAATACCTCTTAACTCAAAATTCTTATTTGTTATTACTATAAAGTAAATTATTGTTTCATTTTTTGTTTGTTTTTTTCATTGAACATTTATCATCAACTATTATCTAACTTACAGGTTCGGTTATACTTGTTAATATTATCTTGCATCCTTATTTACCTTTATCTATGATTATAATTGTAATTATTAGATCTTTGTTCTATCATGGGGTTAGATATTGACTTGTTTATTATTCTGTGATCCTTATTTTTATGTAACATGAATGCTAGCATTTCTGTTGCGTTACATATGCTCCCTCTCCTAAAAAAGTTTAGTTTACCTGAATGAAGTTTAGGTCAAATAAACTTGTCTTTTTCATATGCCTTTTCTTCATTTCATTGTTAATGGTTGACGATGGGATTTTCATTGTAACTTCATTATACTAGTGTTAATACATTTTTTTATTTAATAACATTTCATCATTTTAATTAACATTCTTGATCATTTTTAATGTCTGTAAACATTATTTGTTGATAGTTGGCTACAATATTCAATGATACATTAATTTCACATTTCTTCTACTTATAATTACTATTATCACTGTATTTCTCAATTACTCTTCTGTCAACTCATTTCTTTTTGTTTTCTTCGTCCTATTCTTTTGGAAACTGAAGTCATTCTTGCAACTATTCTAATATTCCTTAAATATTTAATTTCCCTAACAATCCCTAATACATGCGTTGGTACTGTTCAGAGAGGCACTGTTTGGCTTCATACTCTGCTGCCCACAACACATTTTAATATAGTACTGCTGGAATTCATCTACAGTCAGCTATAAAATATAATAATAATCTCCTAATAATCTCTTTAATTATTTAATAATAAATATTTGGGAAAAGATTTTTTCCTTTGTTGCCTTTATATTTCTTCATTACTATTCTTCATATTTCGTAATTCCATTTTAATTCCTTAAACATTCGTTGATATTGACTTTGACAGTTATCATTTGTAATCATTTTTGTTTTCATTTTTGTTGAGATTGTAATGCTAAGTATCTTCTTCATTTGTTTTTTCTCTGATCACAATATTTTCTAAATAGTTGTTGTGTGATGATCATTATAACTGTATTTCAAACTAAATACATTCCTTAGCCCAACTATTCTTCTTATCGTATTTCATTATTTTGGCTGTTTATTTTTCAATGAATTATGTTCATAAATACTCTTTCTTTCTTGTCTTCTTTAACATTATATTGGTTACATTCAATCGTTTACTGAAATTGTTCCATCATTTGGCAATGTAGTATGTATTTTAGGTCATATGATTTTTCTTTTCTTTATTTTGCATAGGTAGATTTGAGGTAAAAACTTTTATCTTGGGGTTTCATTATTTATCATTCACATTATTTCTTTATAAACATTTAATAATAATTATCGCTTTCTTCTGTAATCTTGGGGTTTCATTATTCATTATTCACACTATTTCTTTATAAACATTTAATAATAATTATCGCTTTCTTCTGTAATCTTGGGGTTTCGTTATTCATTATTCACACTATTTCTTTATAAACATTTAATAATAACTCTTGTTTTCTTCAAAATCGATAATAAGTGGTTTTTATTGTATTTTAGAATTTAGTGGTAGTATTCAACTCAAATTCTTTTTAAATTCCAAATATTTTCTCTTCAAGACTGGTAATAAGTTGTTCTTATCATATTTTAGAATTTATTCATAATATTTCTGTATCTTGTCAATTGGTTGCCTGGTCAGTTTTCATCAAATCAGTCCCATTTTTCTGGTTGACTGCTTCTTTTTCTAACCATGGTCCATTAATTCGACTGCACCCGTTGTCCGGATTACTGCAGTGTTCATACCAATTTTTACACTTTTTACATATCTCTTGTGCATGATACAAAGCCAGTACTGTAACTCGGCTGATGCAAAGTCTTCATTTAAGTCAGGGTATACAGTTATATTTAGCTCCTTTTGAATTATCAGGTATCGTATCTCCTCTATTCTAGCATAATCACTGGTATATTCTATCTTTCCATTCCCTTGGATATCGGTACTATTTACCAAATGTTTTACGGGTATCTTCCGTATTAATGATATAATTGATTTGGTCATATATTCTTTAACCGTTGTTATTTTCACATAATATTTAAATTTATTCAATGTTTTTATAATTGTTCTATCGTGGGTTATTTTGGTTATTTTCATGAAGTTTCTTGTATATTTCATACCTTTACATAACTCCCTTCTTTCATTAATTGGGATGTTAAACGCACTAACTAATCCACCTTTCCTCATCTCCATTTCTTCTTTGGTATTGACTATTTTCTTTCTCCATATTTTCCTTATCTTCTGGATATTCTCTTCTATGGTCAGATTTATTATAATACCTTCGGAAGTGCTGTCTAGTGTTTTAGACATATTCTTTAAACACAGCTCCATTTCTTTATTTGTCTCCCCCTCGTATTTATCCACTTCTGGGCTAAGCGTGTTATCGTTTTCAAACTTCCCTTCGAAAGTTTCCATTATCTCATTATTGAACTGCTCCTTCTTGTCCTCAATCTGCTTTAAACCTGCTTCGTTCATTTTTTCAATTCTTTCATCCATTCGCCTTAAGTTTTCTTTGTTCATTTGTAGGATTCCTTCCTTCATTTGTTTTAAACCCTCATCATTCCTATCTAACCTTTCGTGAATTTGGTTTAATCTTTCGTTCATTTGTTTTGAGTTTTCCTTATTTTCCTCATTTGTTTTCCTAAATTGTTCTCTTAAGTTTTCCTTATTTTCCTCATTCATTTGTCTATTGCTTTCCTTATTCTCCTTCATTTCCTCATTTATTTTCCTCAAATTTTCCTTAGTGAGTCTGCTATATTCCTTAATACTACTCATTAACTCCATTAATATTTCCCAATTTAGTCCTTCTCTGGCTTCCGCTTTATCTATTTGGTCCCCTTGGGCCTCTTCTTCAATTGCTTCCCTTTCCTTGTCCGCAATTATTTCAGTTTCCGTTATTTCGTCTGTCTGTTGTTCCATTTCACTGTCTGTTATTAGTTCTATTTCCTGTTCTTGTTCATCTATTTCCTTCTCCGTTTCTCCTGCCCCAATCCTTGATCTACCTCTGGTATGCATGTTTATTCTCCCACAGTTGCCTGCTCTGGTTAAGTAATATTAGTATAGTTATAGTTACTTAACTTAAGCCCTACACAAGTTGAGCGCCAATTTGTAATAGAACTAGATTCCTCTCCTTAAAACCCCACTGTTGGGTTTGCCAATTTGTAATAACTCTTTCGGCTCTTTCGGTTGCGGGGTTCTCGTTGTTTCTGCCCCAACGTTGCCGGCGTCAATTTGTAACGTGCCGAGTACGTATGGTTCAAGTCCCCACTGTTGGGTTTGTCAATTTGTTTGGAATTACTTTAATTATGTAAATCTCGGAGATATTTGGAGTTGTGGGATATATTGATGTAATTAATTAATATTAACTTAGCCCTTTAAGAAATATCAGTGTTAATGTACCTAAAACTTAAACAACTTAAGCGTTATTCTACAATTTCATCCAACCCTATTATACCTTGAAGAGAGTTATGTCTAATTTTGTATTTTTACGCTCTCTCTTTGGTGTCAGATAATTCCGCTATAAGCGCTATAGTATCGGCTCAACGAAACTTATAGGTTATTTCGATGTTTATGTTAACCAATTATTCTATACTTATTCAGTTACTTTTTTGTTCCCAGCTCATTAAACCATACTCCAAATAACAAGATTTTACAAATATATAAAGGTTCTTTATTTGTTTACTTATTTCACATTGAATAAGATATGTTCTAATTAACATATGCTTGGGCTATAGATTTCATGAATCGATTGTTGATTATTCTAATCCTTTATTTAAATTTTGTTATATAGTGTGTTTTGATTTGTAATTAATTTAATTCAGGGTGTGAAGGTTCTTGTAACTGTGGGGAAGATTAAAAATACATAGATAAGAATGCAAGATTTACAAATTTGAAGTGTTGTGTAGTTAGTATGATTAATATAATAATAATTTACCAGACTAGAACGAAGCAAATCCTGTAGGCGGTTGATCGCTAAATTTACTGTTCTGGACGATTATACCGTACGATTTTCCTTCTTCGGTTTAATAAAAAGGAATTCTTGTCCTGTCCACTTCGGAAATACAGCTCTGTGGATTGATTTGCAGCCCGATTGATGTTTCTTCTGCAACGCCAGGATCCAAATAAGTTCTTCCTTCGGTTGAAGCAATTAGTGTTGTTCCGTGTATTTGTAAGGTTATAATTTCTGGTGTAGTGAATATTATTAATTGTGATACTGTTAATTCTTTCTATTTGGTTTAATATCTCATCAATTCCCTTCGGATATGGGACAGTTCAAGTTCTTTCTTGTAGAATCCAGTTATTTATTCTCTATTGTGATTTCATATTGTAGTGTTATTTGGTTAAACTGTACTGGTGATAGACGTAAATATTGTCATTAGGATTTTGTATTTTATAATCGTGTCTGATAGTTTATAATATTACGATTAAATAGATTATTCTTGGGTTTTTTAATCTCATCACATTCAGATCATCAAAGCAATTATTGTTAAGTCAACAACTTCCTCTTCTTCTGTCGTCCCTAGCAACACATGACTTCTTCCTTCCGCATATCTTGAATATAGTGTTTATTTCATATATTTTTTGTCTATTTCTTATCAATTTGCTATCCTATCGGAATGTAACTTTACCGATAGTTGGTTTATTATTTTCTACACATATTCTGCTGGTTTTTTGATATAAGCCGGTTTTTTTTCCTTTTTTATATTTAATACACTTTCGATATTAAATGTTATTAATCGATATCATGGCATTATGGTATTATCATAATTTGTATAAATTTTATTATATATCATTATTAATTTAATGTTTTTTCTAGCTCTTCAAATCGTATTTATTAATTATTATTAATTGATGTACCTAACCTTTATGTTATGAGTGGTTATATAGTGGTTTTGGCTGTTAGGCCTTTTATTGTAAACGGATCTACCTGTGTTCATAACTGGTACACATCTATAGCCCCTTTTACATAAATTCATACATATAATAAAATCTTAACTATTAACATTTACATAAACAATTATTTTTTCCATATCTAATAACAATTTTATGTTGACCTATGGATCACATATAAGAAAATTCAAATCTATTAACATTAATTAGCTGCTTCACACTTCATTCTACAACAGTCATTGAATAATACAACTTGTTTCATTATCTTTCATTAACTCAACACATATTTGGTATAACATAACATAAACTTTATCATAACATTTGTTGTCACAAAATAATACCTCTTAACTCAAAATTCTTATTTGTTATTACTATAAAGTAAATTATTGTTTCATTTTTTGTTTGTTTTTTTCATTGAACATTTATCATCAACTATTATCTAACTTACAGGTTCGGTTATACTTGTTAATATTATCTTGCATCCTTATTTACCTTTATCTATGATTATAATTGTAATTATTAGATCTTTGTTCTATCATGGGGTTAGATATTGACTTGTTTATTACTCTGTGATCCTTATTTTTATGTAACATGAATGCTAGCATTTCTGTTGCGTTACATATGCTCCCTCTCCTAAAAAAGTTTAGTTTACCTGAATGAAGTTTAGGTCAAATAAACTTGTCTTTTTCATATGCCTTTTCTTCATTTCATTGTTAATGGTTGACGATGGGATTTTCATTGTAACTTCATTATACTAGTGTTAATACATTTTTTTATTTAATAACATTTCATCATTTTAATTAACATTCTTGATCATTTTTAATGTCTGTAAACATTATTTGTTGATAGTTGGCTACAATATTCAATGATACATTAATTTCACATTTCTTCTACTTATAATTACTATTATCACTGTATTTCTCAATTACTCTTCTGTCAACTCATTTCTTTTTGTTTTCTTCGTCCTATTCTTTTGGAAACTGAAGTCATTCTTGCAACTATTCTAATATTCCTTAAATATTTAATTTCCCTAACAATCCCTAATACATGCGTTGGTACTGTTCAGAGAGGCACTGTTTGGCTTCATACTCTGCTGCCCACAACACATTTTAATATAGTACTGCTGGAATTCATCTACAGTCAGCTATAAAATATAATAATAATCTCCTAATAATCTCTTTAATTATTTAATAATAAATATTTGGGAAAAGATTTTTTCCTTTGTTGCCTTTATATTTCTTCATTACTATTCTTCATATTTCGTAATTCCATTTTAATTCCTTAAACATTCGTTGATATTTATATACATAAATTCATACATATAATAAAATCTTAACTATTAACATTTACATAAACAATTATTTTTTCCATATCTAATAACAATTTTATGTTGACCTATGGATCACATATAAGAAAATTCAAATCTATTAACATTAATTAGCTGCTTCACACTTCATTCTACAACAGTCATTGAATAATACAACTTGTTTCATTATCTTTCATTAACTCAACACATATTTGGTATAACATAACATAAACTTTATCATAACATTTGTTGTCACAAAATAATACCTCTTAACTCAAAATTCTTATTTGTTATTACTATAAAGTAAATTATTGTTTCATTTTTTGTTTGTTTTTTCATTGAACATTTATCATCAACTATTATCTAACTTACAGGTTCGGTTATACTTGTTAATATTATCTTGCATCCTTATTTACCTTTATCTATGATTATAATTGTAATTACTAGATCTTTGTTCTATCATGGGGTTAGATATTGACTTGTTTATTATTCTGTGAACCTTATTTTTATGTAACATGAATGCTAGCATTTCTGTTGCGTTATAATGTTGATATAGCACAGAACAACAGTGATTTAGTATCTGCATCGAGCGCTGAAGCCGGGTTTAATACGATATAGAGGTGGCTAAACTGTTATTTAAAAATACTAGGTACGAAAATACCGTTCCAAAAAAATAACAGGTACAAATACCTGTTATTATATACTATATATACATAACCTATATTATCCTTTGTAAGTAACTCGTTTTGAGTTTCCTGCAGGTCTCCTATGTAATATCTTCAAATAAATACACTGCAAGTAGGTTTATTTTCACCTAGGTAAACCTATTAATATATTAATAAACCTACTTGCTGTGTATTTATTTGAAAATATTATATAACCTATACTATATAATTTGTTATAAGAAATAAATTGAAACTAAAAGTATGAACAGTGTTACTTTACACTGTGACTTTATTAAACTATTACTGTTTAAATGAAAATAAGAAACAAGAGAATTTATAGGCCTATCTCCCTTTGGGAATACCAATTTAAGTTTTCACTAGTAGTAAACAAACTAACATTGGTTAGACAAATCAGTTGCGAAACTCGGGGCAATTAAATAATTTAGAGTAGGCCTACACGTAATACCACAAAAAATAATGTGAAAAAACATCAGAAACGTATAATAAAAACATAACAGTAAGCCACAAGAGTGAATGAGAATAAACAAAATTTTACAAATAAAAATAAAAAAACAAAATGTAATAAAATAAATATAAATACATAAATAAAAAAAATTCAGGGAGTATTCTTGATACTCCCGTCGGATCTTTATTTCGTGAATGCGAAATTACATACGTTACTCTCGTTATTGGGAGATTCTTTTGTTTTGTTTGTCAGAGTGCGTACAACGTTTGGAGCAACCTAGCACTT
This sequence comes from Magicicada septendecula, assembly GCA_034769895.1. Classification (NCBI taxonomy): domain Eukaryota; kingdom Metazoa; phylum Arthropoda; class Insecta; order Hemiptera; family Cicadidae; genus Magicicada; species Magicicada septendecula. Next base: position 587,968,466 of record CM068369.1, on the reverse strand, counting down.
CGTCATCGTGTCAAATGGATTTGGAAAGTGACCAATGATGCCATAACTGCCCTCGTGTCGAAGTCGGCGAATTTGCATGAAAGGCAGCCTAGGTGATATCAACCGTTCCTCTACCGGACTCAACACTGGCAAAGTTTTAGGCCGATCAGGATATTTGAAACCATTAGACACACTCATGGATGGGATTTTATTAGTATCCAAGCATCGACGGCAATTTACACATGCTACCATAGCCTCCACTACTTGGTCGGGGAACTCGCTGCGCAAAATGTTACAGTGTTTAACTTTAACGAGCTTAAGAGCCTTCTTGAACCAAAGTCGATTACAAACATCACAACCAAGTCCAAATTCATTGTCAAAGAACATTTTCACAAAGTGGCGATCGCATGCAGCATACTTATTTGTCAAATCGAGCGAAAGGTCTGAACGCGCCATTGACGGACCGATGTTACCGTCCGTACGAGTCTCAGTATTGTCATCCTGCATATCAATGGAATCGTCGTTGCTTTCTACGTCTATTGGACTACTTTCCAAATCCATTCGACACGATGACGAAGTGCTAGGTTGCTCCAAACGTTGTACGCACTCGCTACTTGTACTGGGCGCTCCACTTCCACCATCCAAATTCGAATTCTGGCGTCTTCTTTCCAATTCCTTTTGTTGCAATCGACGTAGCCGACAACGTTCTATATTTGTAAGTCGTGGTGCACGCATTTTGTTCGGAGTTCCAGATATTACAGCCTTCTTTCTCTTCTGAGGACGCGGCATTTTCACAATATCTCAATATTTTCTGCTTTCCAATGTTAATTTTATATTTCTTGTGTTATTAACGTCTAACTCACGTTCTCAGCTCTCCGTAGACACCTCGATCACTAAAATCGACCAACTCGTTCCGGAGATATAACTGAACTGAGCGCGCGCCGTGCCCACACAAGCCCAAATTTAGACCCCCACGCGCAGCGCTGTGACGTCACCGCGCAACCCCCCTCCGCTCGCGAAAAACCATTTCCGGTAGTCGACGAAACGGGCTATCCAGTCATAGTTTTAGATATTCTGTAATCCTTATAGTTTTTGCACACGAGGCCCTCGAAAGTACACAAATATTGGTCGCGGCAAAACCTTACATGACACTGAGAACGAACCATAAGATGTTCATTCGCATTCACATCAAAACTTATAAATAATAAGCAACAACAAAAGTAAATTAAATGCATTACAGATATTTAAGGAACAGGACTAGATAAAGTGCATAAATGTCCATTACAACAATCTCATCATTTACGTGAGATGTGTAGTGAAGTTAAAATCACATTAATAAAAAGTATAATATAGCTTATCAACATCAGCCACTCTATAGGTTATAACTCAATATAAGTAAATACAACGATTTCACTAACTACTCGGAACACAAAGTTTTTTCGAGTAAAAACATAAAGTTTTACCAACCGATTTTAGTTACAAGTTGGTGACTAGTATAATATATAATTTATTAGCATATAATCTGTATTATGTATCTGCATATCACACGAGAATAAATGTAACAGCAGGATGAATTATTTCCTTTATTAAAAACAGCTTCGTCTCTTTGCGCAGAATGAAGTATACAGGACGTAAAAGTGGCTCGTACTATAGTTCCTACTCGAAATATGCTTGATACTACCTGTTCCTAAAATACTAGGTGTTCCTAAAATATTAGGTGTTACTAAAATACTACTGTTACTCTGGAACGCGTTGTTCCTTGTGTATTGGTGATACCACTAGTATTTGAAATACCTAGTATTTTAAATACGCGTTACTGGCTGTTCCTTGCGTTCCAGCGATATTTTTGTACGCCTAGTATTTGGCCTTGGCATATTCGTTTACGTGATCTTGCGTACTTTTTGTGTGTGTGTGTCTGTGTAGGTGCGTAGGGGGTGTGCCTCGACTCGGAACAGCGAGGGCGGCGTGTCTCGACTCGGAAGAGCGTCGCCGCGATTAACAGGTATTTCAACTTTTCAGTCACTGTTACATCCGTTCCACAAAAATATCGTTCCAAAATACCTATTACAGGTGTATCGGCCCACCTCTAATACGATAGACTAAGCAAGATGGCGGCCGCCAAAGGTGAGTTATCCTAGAGTCATACGTTTGCTGTATATACGTTTACTAGAATGCTCCCTGAACTGCAAAACTCGATCGCTATATTAAACGAAGTACCTTTATTATTACATAAACTTCAGTATTGGACAAATTTTCAATTAGGATAAAAATTACAAAGATCTTTATTAGTCTACTATTTCTTTAGTAACATAACAATTGTAGAGCATACAATAAACTCTGGAAATTCCAAACATTGGGATTGGGTTACAATTCCTTTTAGTCCTGGATACTGGTGTCCCAAAATTTTGAAATTTCTAAGACACTACTTTCAGATGTTAGGTAATGTTCTTTTTAATTTGATATTCCACATAAATTTTTGTAATTATGTCAAAAGTCTCGCCGACGTTTTGAGCCCTGACGTCCAGAGAATTTGAAATTTTCAAAAATGAACTTAATATTCAGTCTGTGGTTAAAGCTGCTTTAGTTTGATACCCACGTGGGATTCTACAAATTTTTCACATTTTTCGACCCGCTCAAATTTTTGCCTTCCGCTCGCCTAGTATTATGGTGGGGGGAAATTAAAAAACAATAGGTCTCCGTAGGCAACAGTATAGACGCGCATGCCAAGTTTTATGAAACTTGGTTGATGCGTTCAAACGGTATCGTGTTCACATCCCAAATAGACAGATAGAACGGTCGAGTTAAAACTGCCAAACATCAAATGCCAAATTGCCAAGTTAAAACTGAGAACTCTCCCCGCTTGTTCAATCAATGTAGTTTTGATAATTCTGATTTCCACTTCCCTAATAAGTACAACGTTTAATAAAACAGTTTGCATTTTAACATGATAATGTTTTTATGCTGGGGTCATTCTACAAAAATCGTCATCGAAAAACATGACGCTTCCACACTTTCGATTCCCCACAGTCTAGAAATTTGATATGTAAACGCATCAAGACAGAAATAATCGCTGCTGACATTGAGGTTAGCAAACGTTTTAGTGAGAATAAATTTGGTTTTACATGCTCTGTTTGTGATCGTCTGTGGTTTGGAAATGATTTACGTAATCCACCAAACGTAATCCACATTATACGTTTCAAAAGCCTAAAAACATTATCATGCTTCGATGTTTCGGTTTCGTCGAAATTCTTTGAATGCTTAGGTGCATAAATAGAGAGAGGGGGAGAGACAGACAGAGAGAGTTTCACTTTCTATTGCTATTTCTACTAAAATTATCGCTCTGACAAAAAAAATGTTAATAACCTTTTTTAAATAGCCCACTATTTTGTAAATACATAACGACGGTGTTTACGCTTAGCCCTAAGCTTAAAATCTCAATTATATATCAATAATAATAACCGAAAACCTGCAAGAATGTAAATTGTATTCCTATATGTATACAGTAGTCTATTATGTCTATTATATCTCTCCGCTCGTTCAATCAACGTAGTTTTGATATTCTGATTTCCACTTCCCTAGTAAGTAGGCTACAACGTTTAATAAAACAGTTTGCATTGTTTAAATAGCCCACTTAGTGGTAATTTTGTAAATACATGATAACGGTGTTTACACTTAGCCCTAAGCATAAAACCCCGATTACATATTAATAATATTAGCCGAAAATCTGCAAGAATGTAAATTCTATTCCTATATGTATACAATATTATATCTGACGGTTGATACGCTGCATTACGTTCGTACGCTGTGTAACGCTACGTGCCATCTAATGACTATTATTACGGGCTCTAACCGTTTATATTGTATACACAACAAACAAACGTATTTAAATGATTACTTGGGACATTGCACGTTTTAATGGTAATGTAGATTAGGGAATTGCGAGCGCGGGAATTACGTGATGGGGACAGGAGGAAGCATTTGGCGATATTCATCCCAATAGCGGCAGAACTAGCCGCCGTAATTCAGATATTTTTCTATACAATGTTTCCAATGACGCTATGGCGAAGACCTGAAAATAAAAAACTTTCTCAAATAGGCACTTTCCGGTGTCACTACTTTATAACATTTAACGTATTAAAACTTTTGTAATTTATTTAACGAGCGAAGCGAGTTCTTAATTTTAACTCGACCGTTTGGCATTTGTGTGTCTATCTGTGTACGTATTTGTTAGGGGATTTTCGTAAAAGTGTATCCACACTTTTCTTTTACACAATCCTATTGCACTGAAATTAGCGAAAATTACATTGAAAAAAATGACCCCCCCCCCGAAATTACCGAAAGGAGATCAAAATATTGAAAAAAATCGTAGAAGTCGGTATGGAGTATCAAATTAAAGAAATTTTTTTAAAAGTGTATTTTGTGTTCATTTTTGAAAACTTCAAATTTTTTACACAGGAGGCCAAAAAGTGGGTGAAAATTCTTATTAAATCGCGAAATTGTATGTCGCCTACCAAATTAAAAGTAATTTAACAGTACATTCAGGCTGTACTGTTATATTCTTTAATTTCAAATTTTTTTGACCAAAGGCCTAAAAATACGATAAAAAAACTCCAGTCGCAATTCAAATCCAGTTGGTCAGACTAAAAGGAATTTTAATACAAATCCGATTGTTTGGAATTTTTACCTTTTATTGTATAATTACTTTAAATGTTACTTTACTACTCAAAACTAATAGGGTAATTGGGATTTTTGTAATTTTTCTGGTATAATTAAAAATGATTTAATATCAAAATTTATCGAATAATAAATTTCTTTTGTTTAAAACAGGCAGCGAGTTTTTCAGCTTAAGGAGCATAATAGTTTTTCATGAAGAGGAAGCGACTGTGGCATTTAGATAATACCACTATCATTTTTTGCTATTCTTTTAGAAGTGTGTGGAATTATAAGATTTTTCTCTAATTCTGTGTGAGAGAAATATGTCTCAGTGTATTCGGAGCGTAAACACAGTGCTCAGCCATTAGCCCGCTACTACACATCATCTTTACCAAAGACACCCCTCCCCCCTCCACAGATAACATACCCATCAGCAGGCCTGGCGCAGTATGCAGACGATACAGCATACTGGGTCTCCCATCAACGTGTCCAACGAACCATCACACACCTGCAGGATATGTTGCAGACTTTCTTTGAATACTGCAACACTTGGAGAATCACAGTAAACACGGACAAAACTCAACTTTGCATTTTCAACAGGACAGGACGACACATGAGTCACTTCTTTCAAACTCCAGTCCGTGTTGGCCTATCACACATAATTCCGAAGCGTGACTGCAAATACCTGGGAGTCACCCTTGACACCACACTGACCTGGCGCAACACATCAAGAAAACCAATGACCAAGCGCGAGTCCGTATCAGAGCACTACGCACACTTAGCACTAACGATCGCTGCTCCAGTGAGCTACTCAGCAGGATCTACACAACTTGCATCAGGCCGATAATAACTTATGCACACCCGATCCTGCTGACGACTGAGACCAACAAGATCGACTCATACAGAATCACAGAACGGCGGACCCTCCGCCTGATCTACCGCCGTCCTCCCATCACCAAAACCCCGAATTCGACTTTATATGCCCTAAACAAACACTTCCCCAACCTCGACACATTCCTACACAAACTAAACTGGAAGAACGCAACTACAGCAAACACTAGAACAACATTACAAACCCTCCTCACCCCCCCCTAATAGACCTGCCCAAAATGCCCGGCGATCACACTTCATTCTGAACCGTCTTCTGACTCTTGCGGACGAACCCCGCCCAGGATACTACGTAGAAGACCACGTAACAGAGGGGTCCCAGGACCCGTCTAGGGTTCACCTCTAGCATAAGTATATTAAAAAAAAAAAAAATTGGAAGTCGTATCTCCGGCCCGGCCTAGAGGCTCAAATTAAGACTACTGTAGAATACAAGGGGTGTAAGCTATATGATGCCTCTCGTGTACAAATGCCAACCTCACCTTCTCGAAGTATAGCCTCGATTCTATGGCGCACCTTGTTTTAACTGACGAGGAAATGGCGACCGAGTGACTACCAGTATAAGTAGTCTCCCGGTTGCTAGTCAACAGCTTCGGGTGAATGAACTGGCAAGCGGTAGGACACCTCATTGTCCTGGGGTTGAGAAATCGGCCCCGAAGGCGGATGAACTAGTTACTAGTCAACGGCATTGGAATGTAGAAGGCAACGAGAAACTACTACATTAAAAAGTAGTTTGGATATCTCTAGTAATATCATCATGGCTATGTTCAAGGCAAAATCACCCAAAGATAAGAAAGCTTCAGTATCTGGGACATCTCATGAGAAATGAACAAAGATTTTACTTATTACAGTCCATACTACAGGGAAAAGTGCTTGGAAAGAGAGGAGTTGGGCGACCGAGAAGATCACGGCTGAGAAATTTAAGGACCTGGTTTGGCATGAATACAACTGACTTATTCCGTACAGCAGTGCAGAAAGTTAAAATAGCCTGTATGATATCTAACATCCGAAACGGAGAGAAACCAGCATAAGAAGAAGACAGAATACAAAACTGGAATTTTCAATCCACAAAATATCTAAATTAGCCACGTACAGTGTCGTAACTGTGGGGAAGAGCGAGGGGATGAATCCGCTCTACGGAGCTACTAAAAATTTAATCGAAATGGCATAATCACGTAGGCTTATTTCTAAGCGTGTGTTAAAATAAGGCTTATAAATAATTGTAGAATTAAAAAGATTACAATATTTGTAAATTAATAAAATACAGTTAAAGTTCTCCAAGTAGTGAGAGTCACTCATCTTGTGGTAAACAACGTACGTTTTTATAGCACGTTTTACGTCAGTTTACTCAAAAACTTTGAGACGTTAAGAATTTATAAAATATGTTTATAAAATTATACGGAGACTCCTGAAATTTTTATTTGCCCTCAGAAAAATAGAGGGGTTTTTGAAGCTAGTCTATTCCCCTTCGAAAGAAGCAAGTCTCATACCCCCAGAAGCAAGTCTCATCTCCCGCCCCCAGACGCTAGGCTCATTTCCTTCCCTAAGAGCCACCGGCCACGTAAATATGTCATCACAAACGCAAATGATGTCCGCAGTCCTGAATCAGAAACGTGTAAATTAGCAGATAGGCGGAATAGACGATGTGATGAAGTGGTAGAAGCGATGCTTCACTTTGGGCCGCAGGTTGAATTCGGACAACCTGTTGTTAAGGGGAAGCGACGCCAATGTATATCGATTATTTGATATTTCCATTGTAGCTAAGGAAAAATACACAAAGTAATTAATAAAAAGAAGTAAAAGTGGATTACTGTTTCTGTATTCCAACACAGATGTGGTCTCGCTATTGTGTACCTCATGCAATAATATCACTTTATAGTTGACATAATTTTTCTGATTGTTATTCTCAGCTAAACTAACTGAATAAAGCGAAATGGTTGTACGCTTCTCTACCTTCAAATGACAGAAAAATGTACCCCTTTCTTCAAAAGGCACTACAGCCAAAAGCGGGTCCTGGTTTTTGCAATGGACTATTCTGATTATGTGCCTGACCAAGCGCAATTTTCGTATTCTCACAAATTCTGAACATTTTTGTGTTCTGGATAAAATTCATTACTATACTTCAACCTCCATAAGTAAGCTTCCTGTGCTGCCTTTACATGCGTCTCTACATTCTGCATTATTCTCTCAAATGTTTTAATGGCGTCGGCTGTTTATGGGTACAGTAGTACTGTAACACTGACATAGTTTTGTACACTTTGAATTTTGTTTTCCTGACATTCAATCTAAACTAGTGCAGAAAATATAAAGCTATACCTCTGTTACCATGTTTACATAAAACTATAGGCCTATATCAAAGAAAAATATTATACATCGAAAGAAATGCCGGAAATAGAAGACGATAGGCGGCAACCAATAAGATAAAACATAATTAAACGACAATTAAATCTTGGAGAAAGGCTTCCAGCAACATGACAGAAGCAAAGAGATGTTGTCTAATTGAAAAATAAAAACCGAGACTAAGGAAAATGAACAAAACACTTGAAATTACACAGTGATGTTATTTAGTGGTTTTGTATTTCAACAAAGATTTTGAGATATGATTTTATTCTGAAGATAATGTCGATCTGTAAATTACAATTTTGGTAAACGTTATTGTCAGATAAAATAGTCAATATTGTTACGGGAAGTCACCGAAGTGAAGAATTATTATGTTTTATAATTGTGCGGGACTAGTTGACATTATTATTGCGTGTTAACAATTTTTATTTGATTTGATGTAAGAGACGATCTTGTTGATTACAAACTGTTTTATTGTGATAATTAATTAAAGCTGGTTTTTAGTGACTTCATTGGTGTCTGTATTTTGTTTTCCACTGTAACATACGACGATCAGGTAGACCGTCGTAACAATATACGTAAATGGTTATGTTTCTCCTATTTTGCCGTATTGCTATCAGACTTGGTTTTTGAGTGAGAGTCCAAAAAGTAGTAGGCCTATACATAGGTTGGAAAAGTGCACTATATGAGAAGTGTCTCCTGGGGATGGGAGTTATAAAGAAAGACAAAACGAGAAATACTGACATAAAATGACAATCAGAGATACACGTACCCTGGGTTACAAAGAAGAAAGGCAATTGAGTTGGTAGGGGCACTGACACATTGTGGAATAAGTAAGAAATATGAGACAACAGGAAAAGGAGGAAGACCAATTTATAGACACGGGACCAAGTAATTGCATAAAGTTTAGAAAAGAAAGGTATAGTGTAGGGAGAAACGTTTTTTGACTTATAAAGGGACGTGGCAGGAACTTGTCAAAATGTGTAGTAAGTCCAGTGAAAATGTAATATAATGTATTGTTGAAGTAATATAGTGTAATGTAAATATAATGTTTTATACCGTAAATTATTGTGTGATTAATAGTGTTGTGATTGATTCAATAATGTGTGTGTGTTTCGCTAAGTTGAGAGAGTAGAGGACACATGTGACGTATTACATGCGCTGTGAGTGCTCCAGATTTACGCAACGCTCTAGATCTGTCAAGATGCGATTTACAGACATTCGTCGATCATTCTACCGGTATCTAGGCCAGTTTTATTACAAACTACGCCACAGCTGGGGTATAAATACACGGATTCAGAAGTATTAGAGTTAGTTCAGTTTAAACCTGTTATTCGGTGTGCGTTACCGGAGTTCTTATTATTGTGATTTGTGAATATTATTGTGTGCGGACATTTGTAATTATTGACTTGTATTATTTAGTGTGACACTGTTAAATGGGTGATATATACTGCGTGTTACATTACTGAGTGCTGAGTGGTACACAGTAAGCTTGAAATATTCTTGTACACGAGTGTTCATTATTGTTTTATCTTTTTTAGATTAATTAAATTTATAAATAGCGACTATAGTTTGTGTCAATTATTCTGTTTCCACTCTTCAAACATGATGATCCGTGCGTCAGTAGTAACAATATATTTCTCTACTTTTATATGACATACAACTACAAGCAAGCGCCTGAATACTGTACAGTAGCAAAATACAATATACGCAGCAAGAAAGAAGCAATAAGAGAAAGAAGCAATTGGATGTCAGTGGAAAGGCTTTTAACGATAGGGTAAGAGGAAAAGAGAAATTGTGTAATTAAAGAGAGAGAGAGAGAGGCATAGATTCAGCAGACAATATGAAGCACAGAAAAACTAAAACTCAGCACAATAAGAAACTGTATATGGCTGTGAGATTGCTTGCGGAGATATAACCAGCGTGTAGGCGGTTAACTCTGGTCGTATTTATATACAGAGAACAAAATTTAGTTATCAGCTGTTTACGCAGATTAAACTACCCTAAGCGTCTCGCTATAACAAACCGTAACTCAAAAACGTGATTTTGGTCACCTGTAAACTTTACAATTTTTTATTTAGTTTACAGAGATGATAATTGCGTCTGGGCCATTGCCGGTTCGCTCATTGATACTGTACCCTTCTACATACTGGCTGATACGTTTTTAAATTTGACAGATAATGTACTTTCTAGATAAAATATGAAATCACATTACTATTCATACAATTTAAAAAAAAAGTGGAAATTGAAAATTTTAAATGTTTTAGATTTATTTGCTAATCAAAATTTTAAGTCTTTGCAAATCTAACTTGAAAAAATTATTAATTTTTAACAAAAAACTTACAGAAATATAACTGCTGTAAATAAGATTTGTGGCACTTTCTAAAAACAAATAAATTAAAACAAGTGTTATTATCAGATCCACATCTTATTGTATTTTAATCCCAACAATCGGTAAATAGCAGTTTATTATTCAAATTGCTTCTTCTTCTTCTTCTTCTTCTTTTTCCTTTTCTCCTCCTCCTCCTCCTCCTCCTCCTCCTCCTCCTCCTTCTTCTTCTTCTTCTTCTTCTTCTTCTTCTTCTTCTTCTTCTTCTTCTTCTTCTACGTAGTTTACTTTTTCTCCTCCTTACAGTGTTACAGGCGGATATTGTCCTCTTTCAGTCCGCGTTGCCCCCGTTTTTAATCAAACCCGATCTCTTGCAATTGCTAAATTTTAAAATGTTTTTCACATCATCAACAACGTCCTTCTCCTAACACTTCCGAGGCCTTCCAACCAGTTTAGCTCCCTCCATTCAAGTACCCTCTTTGGTAGTCTTTGCTTCACTTTTCTGGCAACAACACCCGTCCAGCGCGGGTTTTGTAATTTGAACAATATCGATACGGGGATCTCTTTGTGTTGTTTAAACAATTCATGATTGTACGTATATCTCTCCAGGCTCCATTCTTCTGTTTGGGTCAATTATATTTTTTAGTTTTTTATTCAGAGGGACTGATTTTATTTGGTATCTTCTAAATAGAGACATAAGTTTCACATCATTATGTTGTCGTCGTCTTATTGTACTTTCATATTTGTAGGGCTACATAGTGGGCCATTAATAGTTTGGCATAACAGGGTATCCTTAGTTTAGTACTGACAGTCAAAAAATAATGAAGGATTTTGTAAGGTTAAGTCATTAAATAAACACAGTTTTAATATATTTATACTGGGGTTTCAACAAATCTTATTATCTTCTTCAGGCCTTGCATACAGGTAATACAGAAATAAATATACATATATAGTATTGTTAACATTAGATAATTTATTATTAATAATAATAAATCAAAATAACCATATATACTAGTATTAATAAACGAACCATCAACTTAGAATTCAAAATATGACAGTATCTTTAAAATTATAAACCAAATGTTAAAAAATCAACACCAAAAATTAAATATTAAACGTTTAATATAATTCATATGATATTGTAATTATGCATTGCATATATAAATCAACATAAATACAAAAAACTGATCAAAATTACCATAGTAACTAAATAAAATAGCATACAAAAATTCTACATAGTAAATCATTCTTTCAATTTTCTCTGAGAATGTGAACAAAAAATTGAGTGAAATATACATAAATAAATAAAACAAAGTAAATGCAGAGAAAAATAATATTATAGTAAAATAAATCGATTACACAGTGCAAGCAAAGTCAATAATTATTCAAAATCATTATTTTGTAAAGCAAAATATTAATCCGGTCAATAATCTGTGTTCATTCCACTCACATCTGCACCGCCAGAAACGCATTTTATTTTTTAATTTCTCATACGACAAGAATAATCAGTGACAGTAGGAAAAAATGCGATTTTGCAAAATTACTATCAAGGTAAGACACACACGAGAAACGGAAACAAAGAAGATTTCTCAAAGCAAAGTACGCCAATGGTAGTAATTGTAGTAAATAGGAAAACAGAAATTAAGTAGAATTTAATTTTCATTCTTTTTGTTCGTTTTGTTTTTCTGTTTACCTTTCCTCTCTAATTAAAGGAAAGCACTTAGAACTTCAGACGCTTGTGTAATTATAAGAAGGCAGAGCGTCGGGTCCGCGGGTGATGTGCGAACCGTGTGGATTTGACACGATTCACGTAATCTAAAAGGCGCCATCTTTTAGCAAACGTTCAGCTGACCACTGCGCCTTGAGCCAATCTACTTCCATCGCTTCCCCGACTCCTTATCCCAGTAATTTTTGAAATTGTTCTGGGACTTCATCTTTTCCGTATTCCGTCACTCGATATATAGTCACTGTTTTATTTATATACTATCTGGATACCTGTGCTTCGCTACGGTGATTATCAGAAAAAAACCGAATGTAAAATCAGAAAATAGAAATAGGCTATTTGTGAAGCTTAGATACCGGTATTTTGAAACTAAGAGAAGCTCTTTAAGCTCGTTCAATTTGAACTTGATCAAGCTTGAAGATGAACAATTTGATCAAGCTTGATCAATCAACTACTTATTAAAGCTTGAAAATTAATGAGTTGTTGAAAGAGAGGGTAAGAGTTAGAGTTAGAGTAAGAGTTAGAGAGGGTAAGCTAAGTTTCTGTTAGAGATTAAGACAGTCCTTTATTGTAAGTCTAACAACAATAAAATAGATGAGCTTAAGCCCTTTGATCCCACTACAACTTCTGGTTTTTTTGGTCTACGTAGCCAGGCTAATAACTTCATTAACATATACTTTCAGTAGCTCCCTCAGATTAAGTGCTCAGGACCTACCGGTAAACAACATTCCAGGTTGTGCTCTCTGGCTGGAGGATGACCAGGCTGTCAGGTGAACTGACTCTGGAGAACGCCACGTACAACTGGCCATGGGAGAAACAGTCACTCCTCAGATCTACATCAGCCACTATCAAACTCTGCCCCAGTGCTTAATTGATGGTCACGGCGTCCTGAAGGAAGGATACAACTAAAAAGCGGCATTATCAGTGTTGAGGTTTTCGCGTTTTCTCGCGGATGGGCGTTAAAGCTTTCAAAACTCTTTCTTAGTGAGCACCCAGAAGCCAAGAGGAATACAAGTGCCGAACTTAGAACTCAAAATAAACCCTCAACGCCATATAGCAAGGAATAGAGGGACAGGGTGAACTGTTTCGCGATTATTTTCGCACCTCCTCGTGGTTATGGGTTACATGAAAAAAATACTGTTTTAGTAACTCCCCAAAAGCCTAAAGGAAAGTAAAAAAAAAAAACATTAGACTTCCAGGAAGCGTACTGTTGAAAAAAAGCTGCATTATCGGTGTCACGGTTTTTAGCGGTTTTTCGCGTTTTTTCGCGGTTAGGCGTTAAAGTTTTCAAAACCCTTTCTTAGAAGATCCTAAAAGCCAAGAGGAACATACGTACCGAATTTCAAGTTTGTAGGCTTAAACGTTATGGACATTTCGTGATGAGTGAATGTATGAATGAGTGAGTGGTATTTCGCTTATATATATTGCTAAAAGAGGAGATTCGTCCTTTTTCAATTTCGCGTTAGAATCGCCGATTTGTATTATTATGATTATTAATTATTATTTATTAATTATTTATTTAGGTTTAATGCACGTTTTCAGTTTTACTTAAATTTTGGTTCTGTTTTGCTTATTATGAAGTCGTTAATTTAAAGTGTTCAAGATTAGTGGTAATTGTTTAAACGGTTCGTCGAATGTTGAGTATTGGACAGAGGTTGGTTCTTCTTCACTAGTAGATATAATTCGGTTGCGTTGGTTCTCACTGGAATCAAAGATAATTTATAATAACGGTACTTACTTTGAGCGATGTCCTGGTTATCAGGTAGATTGTATCAGCTCATCTAAAAACAAAATTAATTCAAAATCACTCGTGGCGAGTAGAGTAAGAATGAGAGTTCTACCGCGGAAGTGACGTCACTCCCCCACTTTTGGCGGGAAATTCAAAAATCGTGGTGGTGGAGGTAGACTTCCGGTGCTGTGTGTCGTCCTGTGCAGAGGTGTGGATAGACCGGAGGGGTAGTGGTGTGTCCCACGTGACTTTGGTGGGCGTGCCGAAGTCGTGATTCGTAGGTCGGCCATGTTGTCGGCGTCGGCCATTTTGTGGGGTTATGTGTGCGTTGATTGGTGGAGGCGTGGCCGCCGTTCGCGGTTCGCCCGTCCGGTGGGGGCCTGGCCGCGGCCTGGTCGTGGCTTGACCGCCGCCGGGAGTGGTGGGGTCGTCGTCCATTTTGTCCGCGGAGTCGGCCATGTTGGAAAAGCGGCGAGGTTGTCGGGTTGTGTTAGGAGTGTGCTGTTTAAGTTTCGGCCACGTTGCCGACTCGTGCGTGTGTTATAGTGTATGGGTTTGGATATATACTGTGTTTTCCGGAAGGGTGTCCATGTTGGAAAAGCGTCGACGTTGTCAACTTGTGCATGTGTGCTGGTTTAGCGTCGTTCATGTTGTCAACTCGTGCATGTGTTATAGTGTACGGGTTTAGATATGTACGCCGCCGCCGCCGTCGTCCGGATATCGTTGATGTGAAGAGACTGAGTGAGGTGTATTGCATTGTTGCCAACTTGTGAACTGTAAATTCGAATGTGTGCCTTTGTGGTAAGTATATATTGTAAAAATAAAAAATGTGCACATCATCAATGTGAAACTCTCGATGACTCGGTCCTTCGGTGCAAAATTGAAAATCAATTCACTTGTAGAAATTGAATATCACGCATTTGTGCATAGAAGATAAGTATTACTATATATAATATTCTGATTGACACTTCACTCGTAAAACACGCATCATGCATGGAAAAAGGATAGTTGAAAATAAACAATTAAGCAAAGAAGAATTTACATATATAATGTAAACAAAACCGGCAAGAGGTATCCTGCTTAGTATAAACCTTCCCCAACTATGCCGTTCGGATCCGGCGTTAAACTGTAAGTCCCATATACCTGTGAGAGAATCAGTACCACACGCACCACGGGTAAATGCGGGGAGGGTACAAACCAGTCGAAGACTGAAGGACTACGATGAATGTAAACAAACAAAAATGTTACAAATGATGTAATCGGCTCCCACTGAGAACGTCACACGTGGAGTTATTTTTATCCGCTTACATCAGAATGCTGACTGACCATCTGTTATCGCTGGTGGATATGTAATATCTGTAAATTAATATGAATTACAGACAATATGTGGCAGATGTTGTAATTGACTCCCACTGAGATCTTTACATGTGCAGTTATTTATAACGCACATCTAATGACAATTATGTATATGTGCAATGAAAATTATACATGATAAATGAAGATGTCCATTCGGTCCCACTCTATAATGTCTACTAAGTAAGCTCTATCCTTTTCTCCACGATAAACCAGTTGCCTAAGTAAAACTAATTACAAGTTAAAGTAAACAAGTGGACTATGACAAATATGTAAACGCACACAGTAGTGACAATTAAAAAATACAATTGTACACAATTTTATGTTTTAGGGTGGCAATGAGTAAGCGATTTAAAAGAGCGTTCATAAGAAAATGGAATAATTTCATTAGAATGTTTCTACTGAAAGAAAAATTCAAACAATGTGAAGGTCTAAACATGAGTAACAGACAAAGATGTTCAAAATTAACGACCTACGAGTTGTGCACATCACACTATAAAATACAAAAAGAATTCTGTAATTTTTACCACTTAGTTAGTAAAATATGTAAATTTGCCGATGTCAATGTGAACACTTTAGCAAAAGTTGAGTATATACACTACGAAAAATTTATGCAACACAATTTAGAGTTCCAACTGATGAAGGACACCAAAATTGGATGGACTATTTAAAAAACACTAATAAAAGAGGAAACAATAAATTTTCCCAATTTTCTATACGGTAAACCGTCAGAATATTTACACATGTTTACCAACTCGATTAACTATGACAATTGGAGAAGAATGTGCTCAACAAATCTTTATAAAAGTATAAAATGTTTTACAAAAGAAAGTATTTACATATTGTTACGACGGTCTACTCGATCGTCGTAGGTACAGTGGAAAACAAAATAATTACAAGACACCAATTAAGTCACTAATACCAGCTTTAATTGTTACAGTAAAACAGTTCGTAATTAACAACACAGTCTCTACAACAAATCAAATGAAAATTGTTCATACGCAATAAAATGTCCACAAATATTAAAACTCAATTGTATTACAATTATACCGTCCGAATATAAAACGCAACACTTCACTACTAACTACTTGCACGTACACAGTAATAACCCGAACCGCTCTGTAAATATATCGCACAATACTCTCGAACCGCACTATCCAAAATCTCGCATGGAACTGAAAAACTAAGGCCGCTACCCGATGTATTTATAGTCACGCTCACACACCAGAAGCTTCCAAACTGTGTCTTATCTCTCGCGAACTACGTAATTGCTACGGCCTTGACACAGTCCGAGCGCCGAGCGAAGGCCGGCACAGTCGAGAAAATTCTCGCAAAATGCATCTAGTAGCACGTACACCACACGCTTACGTCGAGTTCTTTCTGGCACATTCAATAAACGCGTAGATTGTTCTGTGCTGTCGTAGCACTTCCCCCTCCTTAAGCCTGTTCGTCCCGAACTGGCAAAGCGTCTCTAAGTTTGTATTTAGCCAGGCGATCTAGGTGGACGACCTTGAACTTTCGCTGTCCTTCCTGTTGAATCCGATAAACAACATCGTTAATTCTTTTTTCACAGTGTAGGGTCCTTCCCAGTTAGACTGAAGCTTAGGTGAGCGACCACGACGGCGCTTTGGATTGAACAACCAGACCTGATCTCATTCTTGGAAACCCACACTATTGCTGCGAATGTCATACCGAGTTTTTATTTTATCACTAGCAATCTTGAGCCGTCCTCTTACCAAGCGATTCATTTCTCGCAGTTGGTTTTCTAATTGCGAGGAATAGTTCTTTGGCTCTTGGGACTGAGACTCAGGTGATCCAAACATCAAGTCCCCAGGAAGACGAATCTCCCGCCCAAACACCAATTTTGCTGGAGTCATGCCGGTTGTGTCATGTACTGACGACCTATACCCCATAAGGAATAGTGGTATACGTTGGTCCCAGTCTGTTTGGTTCTCGTCAACAACTTTCGAAAGATGCTGCTCAAGTGTCCTGTTGAGTCTCTCAACCATCCCGTCCGACTGAGGATGCAGAGGCGTTGTCCTGGTCTTTCGAATTCCAAGTAGACGGCATAATTCTTTAAACACCCCTGATTCGAAATTTCTCCCTTGATCCGTATGGATTTCCATAGGGGCTCCATAACGGCAACAGAAGTTGTGAACTAACTGCTTTGCCACAGTGGTAACCTCCTGATTTGGAATTGCGTAGGCTTCCACCCACTTAGTAAAGTAGTCACCTACAACCATGATGTACCGGTTTCCATCGTCAGTAACTGGGAATGGTCCAGCAATGTCTATGGCAATTCTCTCGAAAGGTTGTCCAACGTTATACTGTCTCATTTTTCCCCTGCTTCTGGTTTGTGGGCCCTTGCTTGCAGCACATATTTCACACGTCCGAACCCATTCCTCTACGTCGTGGCGAAGATGAAGCCAATAGAATCGCTTCCGTATTTTGTCAAGGGTTTTGTTAACGCCAAGATGGCCTCCAGATGTTCCATCATGCATCTCCTTCAAAACAGACTGCACTTTACTTCGGGGAACTATCAACTGCATGACCACGTCTCGTCCATCTGCACTTTCCCAAGCCCTTTTCAGCAATCCGTTTTCTAAGGTGAGAGATTCCCATTGTGCCCAGTAGCCCTTCAGCACTTCGGAACCATGGCAGATATCTTGCCAATCCGGGCGGCGACCTTCCTCTTTTGCTGTCAAGATCGGTCCAATGTCTTCATCAGTCATCTGTTCTTGTCGACAGTCTTGTGTTGTCCAGCACATCAGCCAGGAAATCTACAGTGATGGCTTGAACATGTTCGCTTGAGTTTTGTTCTTCCTTTCTGTGGCAATGTCGGCAGTCTTCCGGGCACGGTCTTCGTGATAAGCCATCTGCATTACCGTGCAGGCGCCCCCGCCGATGTTGTACCTTAAAGTTGTACTCTTGCAGACGTTCGAGCCACCTTGCCAACTGTCCTTCCGGATTTTTAAATCTCAAGAGCCATGCAAGTGCAGCATGGTCGGTACGTAGTGAAAACTCTCTCCCATAGAGGTATTTATGGAAGTGCTCCAAAGCTCTGACAATTGCCAACAACTCTCTTCTTGTAACACAATAATTTCTCTCTGGTTTAGAAAGCGTCTTGCTGTAATACGCTATTACTCGTTCTTCACCGTTCTGCACTTGAGACAAAACTGCTCCTAGACCAGTATTGCTTGCGTCTGTGTCTATGATGTACTTCCCTTCGGAAGCTGGAAAAGCGAGAATTGGCTGCGAACATAATGCAATCTTCAACGTTCTAAATGCTTGTTCACACTCTCTCGACCATTGGAAGTTTCGTTTATTTTCCGTTAGCTCATGTAGTGGTTTAGCAATAGTAGCGAAGCCTTTCACAAAACGTCGGTAATATGAGCACAACCCCAGGAAACTCCGAACTTCGTGTTTATTCTTCGGAACTGGCCAGTCTCTTACGGTGTATACTTTATTAGGATCCATGCTAACGCCCGCTGCCGAAACCAGATGGCCCAAATACTGTACTTCCTTCTGGAATAGAGAACACTTCTTCGGGCTCAGCTTCAGTTGTGCACCGTGAATTCTAGTTAGAACTTCCTTAAGGTTTTCCAAATGATCTTCGAAAATCTTCCCGATTACTATGACATCGTCTAAGTAAACAAGGCAAGTTTTCCACGTCAGGCCTCGGAGTATCAGGTCCATCAATCTCTCAAATGTTGCCGGTGCATTACAGAGTCCAAATGGCATGACGTTAAATTGGAATAAGCCACTTGGGGTCGAGAAAGCGGTCTTTTCCTTGTCTTCTTGATGAAGACCCACTTGCCAATATCCACTCTTAAGGTCCAATGTGGAAAACCACTGTGCTTCGGACAACGTGTCGAGTGTATCGTCAACGCGAGGTAATGGGTAGCAGTCTTTCTTTTTAACGTCATTTAACCTCCGGTAGTCTACGCAGAAACGCAATCCACCATCTTTCTTCGCTACCAGCACTACAGGGGAAGACCAAGCACTTGACGAAGGTTCGATTACTCCCTCTGTCAACATGTCCTGTACTAACCGAGACATCTCCTCTTGTTTAGATAATGGAGGCCTTCGAGGAGGTTGGCGTATCGGTGTTGTGTCCCCGGTATTGATGCGATGTTCCACAAGAGAGGTTCTTCCCAGTGACTGTCCCCGAACTGCAAAACAATCTTTGAATTCGTGTAAAAACTGTCCGAGTTTTTTTACCTCACCACTTGAGAGGTCGTTAAAAGATCTGTTCAATAATTCTTGCAGTTCCTCTGGTAATTTAGAAGTATCCGAAGAACTGGGTCTTCGTTGCGTTATTCCGGCTACCCAGGCCACAGGAGTCAATTTGCCTAGGAGCGTATTGCTTTGTAAAGTGATAGCTTGATCCAAAATATTCGCCACTCTAATAGGTACATTTCCGGTTTCGTCAGGTTTTACTAAACTTCTGGCAATTAGTATGCCCGGTGTGCTGACTACCTGGGGTTCGAATATAGAGCACTGATTGCCCCTAGTATCTACCGCAGTTCTAACCATGATGATCTTTTCGGAGTTTGGCGGAACAGTTACGGCCACTTGGTTTATGACGTCCATCGATTTCTCTGCTGTCGTCATTGTTGATAGCATTACCTCTTCGCCTCCGATTCTCAAGACATTGTTTTTGAAGTCGACTATAAATCCGTATGCGTTCATAACGTCCACACCAAGAATTGCTTCATCCACAATGTCTGCAACAAGTACTTGATGATTAAACACAAGTCGACCGAGGCGTAGGTGTATCTCCACTTTTCCATACACTTTTACAGGCCGTCCAGTAGCTGTTCGCAAGCTGCAAGAGCACCAGATTGGCTTGAGATCTTTCACCACGTCGGGGCGCACAATAGAAACTGTTGCGACTGTGTCAACTGTAATCGAGGTTGGCCTTTCTTGAACAAATCCGGTTACTACCAAGCTCCCGCTGTTTTTCTAAAGCGTAGAAATTGCGTATTCTCTAGGGGCTTCGTTCCTCCAGTTAGTCAGCACACGCCCCGTTGCACCGACTATTGCTCGTTTTCCTGCTGCTGAATTCTAACCCGACAATCTCGTTGTAGATGTCCAGGTTTCCCACATCGATAACACTTCGGTCTTCCATCCTTTCTTATTTTATTCTGTGGCGCCGACCGCCGAGTCTCTGTTCCTTGTTCTTCTTCCTCATCGTCTGTGCCGTCGCGATCTTTTAGCGCGCGCACTTTATGACTTGTCCAACCAGACGCTGATTTGGCGGCCTCAAATTGCAAAGCATGTACCAGGGCGTCCGCACTGTTCTGGTGTCTTGCCATTCGTAACACTTGCTGTAGTTCGTTATCTCGGACACCGGCAGTAAATGTCTGCATTGCAAAACGCGTTCGAAAATCTTCTGGCGCTTCAGGATAGGCCAGTCTAATTAGTCTGTCGATACTTGCTTCAAACTCTTGAAGACTTTCCCCGGAATGCTGTCGCCTTGCTCTCAACTGGGTGCAGTACACATCTCGCAAATGTTTATCACCATACCGTAATTCCAGAGCTTTTATCAACTCGGCATAGGTGTTCTGGCTGTCAGGTGGCACTTTCTGTAGTAGTTCTGCCGCGGGTCCTTTTAATGCAAGAACAAGTGAAACAGCCTTGTCTTTTTCTGTCCAATTATTTGCGCATGCAGCAGCTTCAAATTGGCGGAGGTACGTTGCCCAGTGACTGCTTCCGTCAAAGGTTGGAGCTTTGACATGAACTGTCCCTACTGCAGGCAAAATGACTTTCTCTGTTAACTTATTTTCTGTGTCTTTTTCTGTCTTGATCACTGGTACAGTCTGTTCAGAAATTTGTTTTGGTTGAATCTTCATGCACTGTTCAACTTCAATTTTAATTTGTTCTCTTATGTTTGCCATTGAGTTTTCTACTGCAGATATTTTATTTGACACAGATTCTTCTATAACAGATATTTTTGTAGACATCGATTCTTCAACAATCAAGACAGATTTTTCTACTTCAGCTATTTTTAATGTCATTGATTCTTGTACCTCCGATATTTTAGTAACTTGTTTATTAAGCTCACCTCGTAGGAGACCCAATTCTGCTGTACCGTGTTCTTGAATCTGTTTCTGCTCCTGTATAATGCTTTGATATCTTCCGTTTCCTGTCGTCGCCGTTCCTCTGTCTCTTCTCTTTCCTGTCTTCGTTCTTCTTTTTGTCGTCTTTCTGCTTCTTCCGCCTCCTGTCTGCGTTCCTCTTTTTATCTTTCTTCTGTTTCTTGCATTAGTGCTTTCTGGCGTTCCTCAGCTTTTTCTCTTTCTTGTATTCGTTCTTCTTTTTGTCGTCTTTCTGCTTCTCCCTGTGTCTGCCGCAGCAGTGTTTGTAAAGCTTCCATCATCTGACTGGGATCCATGTTTACTGATTAATTACGAATTACACTCGTCTTGTACAAAGTATCCACTGTTTCCACTGTTAACCGTTCTATCCCACTTCTGACACCACTGTTACGACGGTCTACTCGATCGTCGTAGGTACAGTTGAAACAAAATAATTACAAGACACCAATTAAGTCACTAATCACACCTTTAATTGTTACAGTAAAACAGTTCGTAATTAACAACACAGTCTCTACAACAAATCAAATGAAAATTGTACACACGCAATAAAATGTCCACAAATATTAAAACTCAATTGTATTACAATTATACCGTCCGAATATAAAACGCAACACTTCACTACTAACTACTTGCACGTACACAGTAATAACCCGAACCGCTCTGTAAATATATCGCACAATACTCTCGAACCGCACTATCCAAAATCTCGCATGGAACTGAAAAACTAAGGCCGCTACCCGATGTATTTATAGTCACGCTCACACACCAGAAGCTTCCAAACTGTGTCTTATCTCTCGCGAACTACGTAATTGCTACGGCCTTGACACAGTCCGAGCGCCCGAGCGAAGGCCGGCACGGTCGAGAAAATTCTCGCAAAATGCATCTAGTAGCACGTACACCACACGCTTACGTCGAGTTCTTTCTGGCACATTCGATAAACGCGTAGATTGTTCTGTGCTGTCGTAGCAATATGTTACTTTAATGAACATTTATATAATCAAAGTGTAAAGTACGAATTATGGATTGGATGGTGGGTGATGATCCCGTCCAAGTCCATAAGGCATCAATGCCTACATGTGATTTCGTCCGCGAGCACTTGTAGAATTCGACGCACGCAAAAACAGCTCTTTTCAGAGCCGACATAAATTCATGTACATACATACCCGTTTGGGTAGTACTATGTGTTGGTACTATAGTAGTACTATATGTAGCACTATTACTAGTACTACTACTAAATGAGTGTAAGCAGTTCAATGTCTGACCGATGGTGCCCATGATAAAAATAATAAAATAAAAAAAATTCCACAAAATTATACCTATACACTTTAAATATCGTGTCAATGTCAAAGCGGTATCACTTACATCACGGATCGATGACGCGATGGACGTCTATCGATACGACGATGGGAAACATTTCGCGTTAACAAAACCGTTACGAAGCGCGATACGCTCCAACATGTGTTCCATGTATTTTGTGAAGAAAAAACGATTTTTCGGTAACTACTGTACACGTTACAAGTTCGGTGTTGACAGATATCAGGGACGTTGTTGGCGTCACATAAAGAAACGTAGCGGTCATCTGCCACCGATCGTGCTGTTGATGATAGTCTCCGATCGTATACACAACAAATCACGATGGCTTCAATTTATCGAAGAGTCTGATCGAAACAACGTACCGATAGAACTCGTGGTTTACGAAAAGAATATGTTCAAGTGTACCGTACGTCACGCATGGAATTTTCTTTCACGTTTCCGTCCGATTCCTGAACTGTATCACGCCGTTCAACGTGTGCACGGCTTACACGATTCACACGGACGGATGAACTACGCGACTGTGTACACGGACATGCTCGCCTACGGAAGTTCAATCCCTTATGCTTCGTGTTGCATCGTCATTACGGAGCGCACTATTCCGATACGTACACCGATTGAAATATACAGAAGCGCGGTTATGATAGCGCCAAAGTGCGCACTGGATCTCAGCTGCAACGTAAGTTTTGACGTGCACTGTCCACCGTCCTCGTTACCGACACTAGCGAGAGGGAAACAGTTCGCGTTGGTGAAGAACAAGGCGCAGGAATTGTTTTCGGTAGCCTTTTTGAAGGAGGCGTTGCCTACACTCCACAAGTATTGCGAATACTTTGGTCTGCGGTATTCGCACGAACAAGGGTACACGGTGAAAGACCGACGTTTGTACGAACAGTGGCAGCAGTGCACGGGCGCTATGGCGGACGTGTTTTGGTTGTTGAACTCGTATCTGATACACCTGCATACGGAGTCGAGAAGTCAACGTCCGATCGCTGAACTCAAAGCTAAACACATGTGCGAGCGCCTACCTGAGAACGATAACGTCATAGTCGCGGAAATGCACGAGTACCGCGACAACGTTATACGTAGCGTCATGTTCAAAGACATGAATTCTGTCAAGACCGTAAGAACGTTGGACACGAAACAACACACGCTCATGAGATATTACATCGGTATGAGCCTCGTGCGTAATGGATGTATGAAAATCCGTTTATCACACGTTTTAACGTACTTGCGCAATCGCAAGAAGAACGCACTGTTCTTCCGTTCGGTCGAGATGATATAACTGGATGTGGAGCGGAGACCTCACTAGAGTCACGTGATGGAAGGCGGACGTACCAGAACGGTACCGAGGAGAGTTACGTTCAGCACTGAGCCGACGGTTTATTATGTTCCAGCGTATTGTGAATCACGGTTGGCACGACGTGAGAATGAAACGACAGGTGAAGAACATACAGCAGAGCGTTCGCAAGACTATAGTGAGGGAGTTGCACAGGCCGGTAAGAAGGAATTTTCCGAGACGTGCGGTCGAGTTAAAGGGACTTCACGACTTGTACCAAGCGGACCTGGTAGAGATGATACCGCATGCAAAGGTGAACAAGGGATTCAAGTACCTCATGACGATGATTAACGCGTTTAGCAAGTACGCGTACGCCGTTCCGTTGAAAACGAAGATCGGTGTAGAGGTCGCACGAGCTCTGGAACCGATTTTGCGCGCTAATAAAATGAAATATCTGCAGACAGACAACGGGAAAGAGTACTACAACAGTGCCGTACAAACATTGCTGAGCAGATATGGTGTTACACTCTATTCCACGTATAGTGAGAAAAAGGCGTCCATTGTGGAACGCTTCAACCGTACGTTGAAAACGCACATGTATCGCGCGTTCAGCGAACAAGATCATTATCGTTGTTTGGATATGTTACCGGAACTAATCAGCACGTACAGCAACAGCGTGCACAGAACGACTGGAATGAAACCGTGTCAGGTGAACGATTCCAACGAACGCATGGTGCTACGTCGGATTCACAAGAACACAGGGAAGAGCATCGATTATAAACGACCAAAATTCAACGTAGGTGATCGTGTGCGTATAAGCAAACACAAAATGACGTTCGCCAAAGGATACACGCCCAACTGGACAAACGAGATATTCCTCGTTCACGCGGTACGTACCGGCAGTGTACCCGTCACTTATTCGCTAAAGGATCATATGGGTTAAAGGATCATACGGGTGAAGTGTTGAAAGGTGGTTTTTATGAACACGAAATCAGTAAATCGAACATCGGTGACATACGTAGGTATACACTTGGTAGAAAAGATCGTACAAAGTAAAGGTGATCGTGTGAAAGTCAGATGGTTAGGATTCAACGGTAAACACGATTCATGGATACACAAGAAGAACTTGCTATAACAACGATTCGACTCGTGGAAATAGAGCCAGTATGCGTCGATGCGTTACGATGACAACATGCACGCTGTGTACAGTGTAAAAGACATTGTGTCGCATCCCAGTTACGACGAGTACGTCGTGAACACGACTACAAACGATGTTGAACGCATTCGCAGGATCTTGACAGTGCACAAGTACTGGCAACGGGTTACAAATCGTGTGACGAGGTTCTGACTCAGCGAAATAGTACCTAGTGGCACTGGATTCGATCACTACAAAGAATGTGTTTGGTCGGATCCGAACTGTGAAACGGGTCCGGACATTTGTGTATGCAGTCACATATCTACCGACTGTACCGATATAGTGCGACTATTAAATATACTTTGGGCACACCAACATGAAAATATTGCAACAAGCGTACAGACTAAAAATAAAGGACGTGGACTATTCGAAATTGTGTGGCGAAGGTGGTGGCAGTGGTTGTGGCAGAAAAAAAGGTAAACATGGACGTCTTCTGCCCGATACCGTTCGTTCGATCATCTGCGAACCTTCTGCGTTCGGAAAGACTAACGTCATGCTCAACCTGTTGTTCGATGTGAACGGATTGAGATTCGCGAACCTATACGTGTTTTCTAAATCACTGTTTCAACCCAAATATCAGATGCTGGAGACCCTGATGACACGACTTTCCGACGAAGGAATGGGTTATCACGCCTACAACGATAACGATGTGGTACCTCCTCCCGATGAGGTCGATCCCGATTCTATTATGGTGTTCGATGATGTGTCTTGTGAAAAACAACACAACATACGCAAGTATTTCTCTATGAGACGACACAGAGGTGTGGATGCGTTTTACCTTTGTCAGACGTACAGCAAGTGCCGAAACAGTTGGTTCGTGACAATACCAATATAATAATATTGTTCAAACAGGACGATCTCAACTGGAAGCATGCGTACAACGATCACGTCAACGCGGACATGAAATACGAAACGTTTAAGAAAGTGTGCGCCGAAGCGTGGAAAGATTGTTACGGCTTCCTCGTCGTGGACAAGGATTCTTCTATCGACGCCGGCAGGTACAGAGCCGGTTTTGACTGTTTCATAGTAGTCGCGCCTAACGATTAGAAATTAAAAACAACAGTTGTACTGTTCGTACATAACAACTGTTCACCGTTAACTAAAACAGTCGTCAAGCGTTCAGGTAAATATAAGTGTCTCAGAAAAATAAAAAAACACTCGTAGACTGTCCGCATAAATGCACGTAACAGCTGTTCACTGTTAACTAACTCAGTCTTTGAGCGTTTGGGTAAAATAAAAAACAGTTGTAGACTGTTCGCATAAATGCACGTAACAGCTGTTCACTGTTAACTAAAACAGTCGTCGACCGTTCGGGTAAATACACATGTCCTGAAAAAACAGTTGTAGGCTGTTCGCATAAATGCACGTAACAGCTGTTCACTGTTAACTAAAACAGTCGTCGAACGTTCGGGTAAATACACATGTCCTGGAAAAACAGTTGTAGTCTGTTCGCATAAATGCACTTAACAGCTGTTCACCGTTAACTAAAACAGTCGTCGATCGTTCAGGTAAATACAGATGTCTCGTGTCACCGACGTTAGTCGCTGTACTACCGTTTATCAAGATGGATGAAGAGAAGAAACAACTAGCCCG
This sequence comes from Magicicada septendecula, assembly GCA_034769895.1. Lineage (NCBI taxonomy): Eukaryota > Metazoa > Arthropoda > Insecta > Hemiptera > Cicadidae > Magicicada > Magicicada septendecula. The sequence goes on along the minus strand of CM068369.1, from coordinate 587,941,999 downwards.
TGATATCGACACGATCAGCGATGAGATATGTAAGAAATACCGTGCGTTGAAACATGGGATCCGTGAAGAGGAAGAAACGTTAATCAAAAGTTACAAACCGATTCTCGAACCGTTACAAACTATTTCGCAAGCATTGGTTGAAAAAAAACGTAAAACAACAAGTGAAATGCCTACGAGTGCGAAAAAGATGAAACGTGGGGAGGAGGAGGAGGAGAAGGAGGATTAGGAGGATCTGATGGGTTCAAGTAGTAGTAATATCGATGAAAGAACACCGCTCCGTCCGTCACCGCAACAGCAGTTGACAACACGTTTCCTGAAAACTTCTGTGATAGGTGAAACATCGGACGAGGATGATCCTAGTCTCAACATCGAAAAAATGTTAGACACACCGGAAGGGAGGCGAGAAGCACGTAGATATTTTCAGGAAAAATACGACAGTGAATCGTTAGCGAATAAGTACATGCGTATGATCGTGTCGGCTGAACGCGATCGTTTGATGAATTATACGTACGGTGTAAGACACGAAAGCGGAAAATGGATGATCGGTGATTCACCGTTGGAAATCGAAACAGACGATTCAATCTTTATCAACGGTAAACGTTACAAAGGTACACTGGGTCTATACGAACTCATGTTCATGAAGCACCCTAAAGAGAACGTTTACAACTAGATGGATCTGAATGCGTACAAAGATATACTACGTGATACCGACGCGCACAAGCATCATTATTTAGTGAACGCGCAGGTAAACACAAACAGAGGTGTAAAGTATAAACAGATAATATCACGGTTGTTCCCACCGAAACGTACAGGACACGGACATAATGATACCGACAGAACTTATATGATAGTCTAGAGAAAAAAAGACAAAATCGATTACGTGCACTGGGACGATCCGAACGAACTGGTGGACAGATTGCGTCAATCTGGTGACTGTTGATAGCGTCACAACGCGCCGGAGACGGTGGACACACGAACGAAATCGTTTCCATAGTGGAAGAACTACGTGAAGCCAACATCATCGTATAAAATATCGTGCACAGCGGTCGACGCGCTTCATTCACGAGATGAGTGTTGACAAGTTCGGCAGACACCAGAGCGCTGTCAGAGCGCGAAGAAAGACGCGACGCAGTCTGCGGGAGGATATCGGTATCGCGATGACCGAGGACGGAAACTTCGACGTAGCGGGGAAAAAAATACAAAACTTGGGCGAACCGCACGACGGTAACGAGGCCGTTCCACTGCGGTTTGTGCGTGACCACTGTCTGGTCAACGATTCGACGCAAGGAATAGACATGAAATGTCGTAAGCTCGTCAACGTCGCCGCTCCCGTCGATCTTGGGGACGCTGTCAACAAGCAGTACGTAGACTACACGTGCTTGCGTTTCACGACAGTACCGAACAAGAAGAACAGCCCTGTCGTCGACGCGCGGGACCATCGCATACAGTCTCTGAGGGATCCGATTCGTGCGAGAGACGCTGCGACCAAAGTATACGTGGACACGAAGATCATACCGAAGGATACGAACTCTAACCTAATGGTCGGGAACGTACGAATAACACAGTTAGCGCCACCCGTCAACAACAAGGACGCGGTGAACTTGGAATTTTTGAACCGACACACGATCACTGCGGTAAGCGACACTTATTTCAATGCGCAAGGAAAGACTACTCTAAACGTTGGCGACGGTGGCGCACGGCCCACGGACGCATTGAACGCGCGTCAATTGGAGGACGTAAAGCGGTACGCGAAGGGCGAAACGTACAAACTCGCAAAAGTGTTCCAACACCGTTGGGAGAAAGTGGTATCGTATATTTATAAATTGCATACGCACGCAGCGCGTACTTCACACGGTGGCGAAGAGGCAGAGTTACTACTTACGAGCAAGGCGGAGACGAACGAGTTGATAAGCGATCTGGACAAATCCAAGGACGAGCACGATTGGGGATCCTTTTATCGGCAGCAGTCGAAACAATAGACATGTACGAACTACGTAGTCACGTTGATAATAATAAGGGGCATGGTCTCATCGGAAAACTAGTTAAAAGCGCGGTACCATTCGTCACTAAGTCAGTACCTACACTGATCAATCGAGCGGTGGACATATTACCGGTGGAACTACATCTGCCCGGCTACACCGGAACGAAACTAGAGGAGAGATTGGCTCGCGGCGATCGAGGAATCAACGAGTTGGACGAAGCCTGTCGCGAACACGATATCGTTTACGCTAAGTACAAGGACAACTAACGAAGACGCGTAGCGGATCGTGTGCTAGCCGGCAAGGCGTGGGATCGAGTGAAAGCTTTGAATTCGGGCATCAGCGAAAGAGCGTACGCGGCGGCCGTAGCGGCAGCGATGAAGGCGAAATCGGCGTTAGGCAGCGGACTATGCTGCAGTGGTGGTGTGCGTAAACGTCGTCCTCGCACCAGACGACGCAAGCCGGTTCGAGGCACGATAATCAGGAGGAGGAGGACGACGGGGACAGGACATCGAAGACGAACCGGCAGCGGTGGTAAAAAGGCTTCTAAACTCTAGCTTCGTCCGTACAAAAAAACTAATCGAAATAACCGTGCGCCCGTTGTCCGATCGAGATCTGTATGAGTACACGAAACGATTGCGTGTACCTTATTTCAGAGGCGTGTACATGCGCGACGCACTTCCTCGTACATCACCGTGGGAGAAGGAAAGCGCGATCGTGAATCTGGACGACGCTAACGAACCAGGCACGCATTGGGTATGATACAAGAAGCGAGGTAACAGAGTCATGTAATTTGATGGATTCGGCAATCTGCGACCTCCTGTCGAGCTAATACGGTACATTGGATCGAACGTGACCGACGTTCGTTACAATTACGCGCGGAAACAGCCGCCGGACACAGTCGTCTGCGGACATTTATGTTTGGAGTTTTTGACATCGAACGATCAGTAAACGACAAGATGTCTTCGCTTACGGTCACTGTTACAGGTACGGATCCGAGCGCGCTGGTTTGTGACTTCTTTCCACCACTTGAACTGACAGACGGTGAATGGTACGCGGGACTACTGGATTTTACCACGTACAACTCTATACCGAACGTGGAAAGCGGAAGAAACAACGTCTTTCCCGTACTAAAAGGACCACGTAAAACGTTAGAGCTTGTCAAAATACCGACTGGTGTGTACGAAATCAGCGATATTGAAACTTACCTGAAAAAAGAATTATTAGACCCAAAATTTACTCTACGACCCAACAACAACACGCTAAAATGTGAACTTCATTGTTCATACGAGATCGATTTCGGTACCATGTTGGGTTTTTCCAAGAAACGCAAGTTAGAAGCGTATATATTACACACGTCGGACGCACCCGTAAACATTAACAAAGTGAACGTTTTAGTGATTAGGTGTAACGCTGTACAAAGTTCATACAAGGCGGAACGAAACGAGCATATACTGCACTCGCTCTACCCAACGGTTAAGCCTGGATTCAAGATAGTCGAAACGCCCAGAAACGTCATTTATTTTCCACTTAACGTACTACACTTGCGTAACGTTACAGTGTCCGTACACGATCAGGACGGTGATATCGTGAATTTTCAAGGCGAAGTCATCATCGCGCGTATACATCTGAAACGTGCGTAGTAATCATGGGATTTTATTTCACTGACACCACTGCTTTACCGGTGATGAAGAGTGGTGGCTCGCACCACAAGATAAAAGAGGACAACACTTTCGGAAAAGGTACCAGTAGACGTTCGTCGTTGACACAGTTAACAGCAACTAACCGACGCTACCTGATTTCACTAGGATTCAAACTCAAGAAACACAAGTAACATGGCGGACAGTAGTATCGTCTTATCGGTCGAACGTCAACCATTCTTTGAAGACAACATTACACATTACGAATATCATCCACACGCACCTTACGCGTCGGCGTCACGGTACGGAGATAACGATGAGATACGTATACCAATCTTGCAACAGGAAGTCTTCACTTTACCGATGGAAAGTTTCCTGTACTTTGAAGGCAAGTTGAGCAAAAAGACCGGCAGCACCGGTACCGTGAACGTGAAAATGGTCGACAATGCGATCGCGTTTCTCTTCGAAGAAATCCGTTACGATCTGGCTGGCCTAGACGTGGATCGTACCAAGAGCGTCGGCATCATATCCACTATTAAAACCGCGCTATCTGCCGGCAAGCAGGACATTGTTTCGATGCAAAACGCCGGTTGGGTTTCTCCTACAGCTAACGAGCTAACACCAACCGGTAAAAACGAGGAATTCAATTTTTGCATACCGTTGAGGATGCTGATGGGATTCGCCGAGGATTTCACACATGTTATATTAAACATGAAACAGGAACTGATACTGTTGCGCACTTCCAACGACGTTAACGCGCTGTTCTCTTCTACGGATGCGCCCGCTAACGCTGATATAGAACTGACCAAAATCTCTTGGATGATTCCGTTCGTGTACGTGAACAACGAAGTACGGATACAATTGTTGGAAATCATACGCAAGGACCTACCACTATTCTTACCGTTTCGTAGTTGGTAACTGCATGAGTACCCGGCTTTACCGACGACCGGCAGACAGACTTGGACGGTGAAAACAACGACACAACTGGAGAAACCGCGGTACGTGATACTCACCTTCCAGACCGCCAGAAAGAACAATCTGAAGAAACACGCAGGTGAATTCGATCACTACAAGGTGACCAACGCGAGACTCTTTATGAACGAGAAATACTACCCATACGATAACCTGAACCTGGATATCGATAACGGACGTTACGCTCTGCTGTACGACATGTATACACGATTTCAAAAATCGTACTACCACAGAAGTCAACCCAACTTACTTCTAACACCTACTGAGTTCATAACGAAAGCACCGCTATTCGTCTTCGATTGTAGCAGACAGGACGAATCGCTCAAGTCTTCACCAGTCGACGTCAGATTGGAATTCGAGTCATCAACCAATTTCCCCGCTCAGACATTGTTGTTTTATTTAGCATCATAAAAATATCACTTGTCGCCTTTCTGTCGATTACATCATCCTGTCTACATGCATAATAAAATTAGCACCATCGACTTGTTCCCACACGCTCGAGTGTAGTCGATGACATCACCCTGTCTAAAAAAATAACCGAGTCGTCTCCCCCCACCTACCCGCTGAACATAGCGTGGGAAAGCAGCTTGCATCCTGTTCACACGGTTAAAAAATAACCGCTTACTGTACGTTGAGTGGATTCCACTCTCCGGTTCCCCCTCCTCAACTACCTCCCTATTTATATCGCTACGAACTAGTGTTATTCATTCAGACCTTGACAGACGCGCAAGCGAAATTCTTCATTGTAAAATGGCATCATTCGTTGCGAAGTTTGCTACCATTAGTGCGATAGAATATAAAAAAATTAAGGAATTAATAATTGGTGTTAAATATCCGATAGAAGAATTACAAAATATAGACGCGAAGTACGGGAAGGTCGTACTTGCCACTATCCATGACTACAGGGGCCCAAAATTAAAATATCGCGTATATCTACCTAAGAGATACGCAAGCGTTTTCGATGATGAAGAAATAAAAAAATTTAGCACCATATTCACTTCAACTGGTTTATCGTGGAGAAAGAGATAAGGCTTACGTGGTAGACATTTTAGAGTAATACCGAATGGACACCTTCATTTATGATGTATAATTGTCATTGCACACACACACACACACAATTGTCATTGCACACACACACATACACAATTGTCATCGCCTGTAAGTACGATTACATATGTATTTCATTTGATTTAATTGTACACAATTGTCATTGTGCTGTATTGTGTAATTGTCAATTCATAGTAATTGTCACTACTGTGTGCGTTTACATAATATTTATTTTGCGTATACGCGTACATATTTCATTTTGATTTAATTGTACACATTTTTCATAGTGCACTTGTTTATTTTAACTTGTACTTAGTTTACTTAGATGTATTTCGTGTACATATTATGTATTTTGTAATTGTCACTACTGTGTGGTTTATATATTATGTATTTTAAATTGTAATATATTTTGATTACATGTATTTTAATTGTTTTTAATTAAACGGTATTGCTTTAACATTTTTATTGTATTTAATTTCAAAAGTCCTTCTAATATATTGTGTCTGTATTTTAATGTATATTTTTTGTTTGTTTACATTATAAATATATAAGTTTTTCTTTTTAATTGTTTATTTTCAACTATCCTTTTACCATGCATAATGCGTCCTGCATAATTTTTACAAGTGAAGTGTCAATCAGAGTATTATATATAGTAATACTTATCTTCTATGCACAAATGTGTGATATTCAATTTTTACAAGTGAATTGATTTTGAATTATGCACCGAAGGACCGAGTCATCGAGAGTTTTGCAGTGATGATGTGCACATTTTTTATTTTTACAATATATACTTACCACAAAGGCAAACATTCGAATTTACAGTTCACGAGTTGGCAACAATGCAATTCACCTCACTCAGTCTCTTCACATCAACGATATCCGAACGGCGGCGGCGTACATATCTAAACCCGGTTACAGTTCACGAGTTGGCAACAATGCATGCACCGAAGGACCGAGTCATCGAGAGTCTCGCAGTGACGATGTGCACATTTTTTATATTTACAATATATACTTACCACAAACACACGCATTCGAATTTACACAGTTCACAAGTTGGCAACAATGCAATACACGTCACTCAGTCTCTTCACATCGACGATATCCGGACGACGGCGGCGGCGGCGTACATATCTAAACCCGTACACTATAACACATCCACGAGTTGACAACATGGACGGCGCTAAACCAGCACACATGCACAAGTTGGCAACGTCGCGCTTTTATCTTCTATGCACAAATGTGTGATATTCAAATTTTACAAGTGAATTGATTTTAACAGCAACGATATCCGGACGGCGGCGGCAGTGTAAATATCTAAACCCGTACACTATAACACACGCACGAGTTGACAATGTGGCCGACGCTAAACCAGCACACATGCACAAGTTGACAACGTCGACGCTTTTCCAACATGGACACCCTTCAGGAAAACACAGTATATATCCAAACCCATACACTATAACACACGCACGAGTCGGCAACGTGGCCGAACCTTAACCAGCACACATGCACAAACCGACAACCTCGCCGCTTTTCCAACATGGCCGACGCCACCGACAAAATGGACGACGACCCCACCACTCCCGGCGGCGGTCAAGCCACGATCAGGCCGCGCCCAGGCCCCCGCCGGACGGCGAACCGCGTACGGCGGTCACGCCTCCACCAATCAACGCACACGTAACCCCACAAAATGGCCGACGCCGACAACATGGCCGCAAGACAACAACATGGCCGACCTACGAATCACGACTTCGGCACGCCCAACAAGGTCACGTGGGACACTCCACTACCCCCCGGTCCATCCACACCTCTGCACAGGACGACACACAGCACCGAAAGTTACCCCCACCACCGCGATTTTTGAATTTCCCCCCAAAAGTGGGGGAGTGACGTCACTTCCGCGGTAGAACTCTCATTCGTACCCTACTGTGGCTCCATCTTGTTGCCAACCGTTGCATGTCATCTACCGAGCCTGCAAATGCCTATCTACGTGAAATAATTGGGCCAACTCTAATCGTTAGTTTAAACATAATTTATTTCTCGTTAAAGTCTGTGTATTAATTTCCTTGAACCATTAACATAAGAAAGTCAAAGTTCACAATTACTTTTTCATTTCGTAAAACTCTTTTTAAAATCTCAGGGTGGTTAAGCTGCATACGTGGATAAAACACTCCACGATGTTTTTGTTTACAATAAATTTAATCAACATGGGTTCTTTTAGCTTACAAGATACTAAACGTTAACACAACACAACAATTATAATTATTTGATAGGAGAGTGGGTACCTCGGATAACTAAAATCTCAATTCATTAATAAAACCTCAACAGACGGCTTGCGTCAACTTCTAGGTTAGACCTGGGGTGTCTGGTATACTGCCAGTTAAGTTAATTAAAAATCTAAATGATCAATCAATAAAGAAAATTCAAATTTACTAAAGTTATAAAACGTCTTCAGCATATCCAACTATCGTTAGACTACTAGATGGGATATCCTTTCTCAGGTATCTTTCTTAATTCTAACAACATATCAGTAGGTTATTAAATGTTTGTACACTGACTTAACCTACTAGATTCAGTAAAGCATACTGTCCTCTTATAATTGGTTAACACTCATTTTATAATTTATAGTGAATAATATTCGTTAACTCTTATCCCTAATCTAATTGTTAATTGACTTTACGAGGGTTAATGCCTCTTCAAAGTTTATTATATATCCTTAACTCTATACATTGTCAGGTTATAGTTCACTTCTTAAGTATATAAGGATAATATTAATTCACCATACTCCCTTTTCATTTATATGACCGCGATTGCTGGGATTGTACACTAGCAATCGTATTCGCACTTTCACTAGGCTTGATTAATTCGTTTATATAACTTTATTAATGCTTTCAGACATTTCGAGTTGTATTAACCCAAATATGACGTTCACTACACGCACAGGTTAGGTTAATTTACTTTTCTGGCGTTGAGAACTCTCGTCTGGTTTCCTGAGTCGATCTTACAAGAAGAATGACGCTTAGCTCGGCGTCTCTTTTTTGGCCAAGCCTCGCTATAATTAACTTGATAGGTGGAAAACTCGTTGACACCTCACTGGCTTTTTCCGGTGGCGTCGGTCTTTGATGTCGAGAGTATAAAAAATATTTTCTTCCAATTTACACAAATATTTTAAATGCGTTTAACCTTCTTATGGTACTTGGGAGTTCTAATTTAATCATCTCAATCGTTTGCAATTGTTCTTTAGATCAATTAGATACCCCTCAAGCCATAATTCTGTTTATGTTTGGTCATTTCTTATTTTCACAACTTATGCCTATTACAATATTTTTATTTAAAACTATATTACGTTCATATTCTTTACAATTTAACTTCACCACTAATTATTTTTACTATTACTCAGTTTCTTTCTGCTCTTTAGTTAGATTATAATCAGTTATGTGTGAAAACAACTCTAAAATAAGGTATAAATCTTGCTGTACATATAGCATTATGTTTTAGATTTAGTTGATATAATTAATTGGTGGTATTTTATGAGTTAGTTACATTTTACACTTATTCTTAAGTCTTCCCTTCAACTACTGGTCATCATTGTCTGACTTAATTGATGTCCTTTTTTGTGTATTTTTGTTATTGACATACTTAGTGTTTGGCACACCTAGGCTTTATTTTTTATTCTGCTTTTAATCTTAGAATACATTGGTTATATCGATTACATTTTAATCACTACTTGGTGTCTTGTCTATCTTATGAGTTTACTACTGTTGGTTTAGTCTGATACAATGATTAACATAATATTTAGTATCAGTCTCTAGGCTCCTTTTAGGCCTATTACCCCCCATGTTAGTTTTAACAGTGGTTTGTTGATTATTACTCCTGAATATTGTTACTTATTTATCTAAATTAACTATTACAACTTCTGGTTATTTTATTTAGTGGTTTTGATGCAATTATTCCCTTGAATTATACTCTTTGGATTCACCTATAGTTCAGGCACTATATGGTGTTACATCTTTTCTCTTAACTCTTAATTATTTTTTAATTTTAGTGATCATTCTCCTTTAGAAAATAGTGATAGTAATTATTCTCAGGTGTGACAATCATTTGATTGGTAATAGTATATCACCCTTTTCTGTTAATTCAGTAAAACTTCTTGCATTTGGTCTCAAGATACAAGTATGTCTATTTTATATTATATTGTTATATTTTTAAGCTAATTACAATTGTTTTACATTATATAAATGACTGTGAACCTTGCTGGTTCTATTGACACTAATGTCTCATCCCTTTTATACCTCATCGTTAAAGTTTCTGAAAGATTTGTTAGGTAACTTCAGAATGTCTAATTTCTTGTTTGAATTTACACTAATTACAATACAATTCTAATTATTCTATCATTATTTTTGTGTTGGTGTTACCCTTTTAAAATTTAGGTTCATTACCCTCCAACAGAAATTGGATTACTTATCATTTAGTTACTTAATTCTTTTTTTATATTTGAGGTGCATAATTCACATTGAGTGAGGTATGGGTCCTATCTTGGTCTGACAACAATGTGTTTATTTTATTATGATTTCAATGTCTTTCATTTCACACTATTATAGTACTAATAAGGTTATTTATTACTTTAGGTTTATTATACTCTTTTCTGTCTTTATTACCCTTTTTAAAACAGTATTAATTGATATCGTTCTGTAAGTTATATCCTACATTTGCTCTAGTTACAAGACTGGTCTACACAATTCATTTTAGTTATTCTTCCAGATACACAGTTAATTTATACTTAGACTAATATTACTTCACTCTCCTGACTCTTCTTTATTATATCATTCATTTACTTTATAAACTTTCTTTGTCAGCTTAGTTATTTATATTAGTTTATCAGGTTTCATTATTACTCTGTTCTTTACTCTGGGCTTTTCTTGTTATTATCCATTCATCTTGTCTTAATTCTTCTCTTGTGTAGTGTAGGACATATCTTATTGCTTCCTGTTTTTGTATCTATGTGGGTTTTGTAGTATTCTTCTTTACTCCACTTATAGTTTCTTCTCTCTGTCTTTGGGCTTCTCATTTTTTACCTAATCTGTTGGGTTAGTTGTCAGTTACTTTACGTCTCGTCTATGTCTTTGTCATTATTTCTTTGATCATCTTCATCAGTTTGTTAAAGATGTATTCTTTATTCCTTTAAAATTAATTTCTACTTATCTTTGTGATTAATATTAAAGTTTGGCGGTAGCATTTCTTATGATTGGTTATTGTTGGTTATTGTTTGTTTTAGACCCTGGTGGTCGTGATAATATGTAACACTACAATATATATTGCAACGATACGTTTAGCACAAGTCTGTGTATCAACGCCTGATTGAGATATGATAACATACGAACGCACGTATGAGATATATAAGATGTAGATAATACAAATAATGTAATAAATAAGAGTTAGGTGTAAGAGATCATAAAAGAAATAAACGTAGTATTTAATTTGAAATAAATAAATATTGTAAGTGATCCTGCATATGGAATTAAAAGCTTCGTTGGTTTTTAATCGTAGAGAAGGGGAGAAACTGACACGCGCCGACCGGCAAGGGTGACGTCAGAGAGACATGCCGCCGCTTGTGTATCAGTCTGCGTGTGTGTGCTAGTGTACGTGTGTAAATGAGAGACAGGTTGAACTATACAAACGAGGGTGGAAGATTTTACACAGGTTTTTAAATACTGAACGAAAACCAGAAGTCACACGAATCAGCGACATATGTAAAAACATAGCTAGCGCCTGGCGTTATCATTGAAGACTAATTGGTCAATGATCGTGGGAACCGTTCAGCCACCGTGTGAAATTTTGCCATAACTGCCATAATTTACACACCTTAACATTCATAATTTACATAAACAAAGTTTAATAATATACCCAACGATTGGTGAAATAATATTGATAAAAAAGTGTGCGCTTCATAGAAAGACGCGTAGGTTGAAATTAGCAATTAAATCGACGAGCGGACCTGTTCAATGTTGTCAAAACAGTTTCCAACAGGAATGAACGACGGCAGCAGTGTAAAACCCCGGCGAGCGACACACTCTTTCTCAGATGAACTCAGATAAACTACGTGAAATCCAGGCATCTCGCAACCGGGAATTTTACAAAGTCAAGTAATGTTTCTAAACAGTATTACATAACTTGAAATGCGATGTAACCGGCAGTATGTCGGTGCAAGTATCAGTGAAACACGAGTTATTTTAAAAGACTATAATATCGAATCTACGAGAGTTGTAACGTCGATGAACTTCAAGAAGTACAAATAGAACTTCGAGACATCTACGAGGGACAAGATAAGAAGAGGAGAGGAACCAGAGCAGAATACAAGAGGACGCAGAGACAACCACATGCAGCTACATCCAGCCGTACATCATCACGACCAGAGGTCCACGTCAGAACTCAGCATCCAGTAGAAGGAGAGAGGAATTTCAACGACGCAGAGACAGAGAAGGTGATACCGAAGAGGATCAACAATCTCGAGAGTCCAGATGACGGTAACGACAAAGTTAAATGGTTGCAGAAAAATGCAGGTGAAGTCAGACATTTATTTAATATTATAAATGACCCTGAGGTCTATCGAAAGAAGCTCTAGATTCCATATACAAGTTTACAAAAACATTAGTATATTTTTATTTTCAGAATGAGTAATAAATAAGTTCAAAGAATAATTGAACAGAGCATATAAGTCAAATTTTTGAATCTCATAAATAAATGGTCAATATAGAACCATATTTTATTATATTTTATATTTTATTAGAGAATTAAATTCAAGTATGAGAGTTATTTAAATTGATGATTTTTCTTTTATTAATTGAGGCATCAATAAGATAATTAATAAAATTAATAAAAGGTTCTCTATTAGTAATTTTAATAAATGTTTAATTAATTGTTTTATTAAATAGTATATAATAAAAACCACATTTGCAAAGACAAGATAAATAGTCAATTTCAGACGTGTGAATCACGTATTATATTAATATATGTGTTATGTATTATATGTCCGAGTAAATATTTCAGGTCATATATGTTTTATATTTGTGTATAATATGTCGTAGAATATAAGAGATAAGATTTTAAACACGTTATAATTATATTATATTCGTATCGAATATAAGGGTTCAAATAGTAATTAACCCACACAAAATAATAATTAAAATGATAATTTGAATTTTTTAAATAATAAATCAAATGAATATGATTTTATTAACACAGTCGTACTAATTTCACAACCAGTACTAAATCCTCTGTACTCTTTACTTGTATTAAAATTATATAACGATATTCACGTGCTTATCCACACTCAATCAACGACCAAAGCCTGCGACCCAGCCGGGGAACATCAAGGTAAAGACTGCAGAAGAAGAGTATACCTTTGAGACGTGGGTAAGTGCGCACAAATGAGTAAGAGCATATGTGTAAAAGGAAGTGTCTAAAAATAACGTTGTATAAGAATTGTCGCTGCCAACGTGGGGCCCCGAGATATAAAAAAAGGATAATTTTAATTATCATTACAAGTAAATGGTGCGCACAGAATACAAAGAATATAAATAAAGCACAGAAATAAATAAAGTCTAATAAATAATTTTAGCACAAAGATTGTATAAAGAATTAATAGTCAATTCATGTAATAAATAATATTACAAATTGTTAAATTAAGTACAGAGAAAAAAAAGACTTGTGAAATTAATACTGATAATTAAAATAAATTTAAAATAAAGAAATATAGAGTCTCGGTGGACCAATAATTAAAAATATAATTCATATAACGAATCAGGACACCGTAGTCTACAATGGCGAAGCCACAAACAATGGACTTCGAAACGATGTTTAAACGACTGCAAGAGGAGTTGAAAACGAATAGTGCAGAACTAAATGCAGAACTTAAAACGCAGTTAGAAAGTAATAATGAGAAATTGGAAAGTAAATTAGATAATAGCAATGACAAATTAGAAAAATTAGAAAATAAATTAGGAAGATTAGAAGATAGTAATACGAGTTTAGAAACTCAAATAGAAGATAATCGTAATAGATTAGAAATAACTATTGAAGAAGTGAAAACTCAGTTAGAAACTAATATAGAACTCGTCATTAATACTTTGAAAACAGAGCTTACTGGACGCGTTGAAGCAGTCGAACAGCGAGTTCAAAAGTTACTTAATGAACAAGCTGTAAAGATTGATAGTAAATTCAAAGAACAGCGTGAACATACAACACGTGAAACTAAAGAACACATTCGACAACTGGCTGAACAGTGGAATGAGAAATTTAAAATTACGAAGCAGGAGCAAGATCTCAGACATAAAGACTTAAATGAGCGCATCCTGGACAACACAAATAGAACAAAGGAACTCACTGCGAGGACCGAGACAGTAGAAATAGCTGTGGAGGAGGTCACGAGAAAAACTACGCACCACTCCATGGAAATTAACAACATGAAAGGTGGACTACAAGAGGAGGTAGAAAAACTACGAGTGGAAGTCAAGTGACGACCAAGTGCTATAATGATGTGTGCTGCAAAAGTAGACGATCGAGAGAAGATCAGTTTTAAAGGTAATAAATGGGAGAACCCCATAGAATTTTTACAAATGTGTGAACGAGAAATGGCAACCATAGGAAGCAACCTAAGCGACAGAGACCGTATAGATTTTGTAAGTCGACATTTCCAGGAAACAGCATCCAAATGGTATACGATTGTTCGGGACCAAACAGAAACTTATGAACAGTTCAAGGCATCCTTCGAAAATCGGTACTGGAATATACATACCCACAGAGAGGTACGAGACCCTGGAGTATGGACGGTATTACGTCAACAGCAAACGATCCATGGAAGTCTACATTATACAACTCGTCGAACGGTGTAAGCATCTTAGACCAAGTTTAACGGAGCACGAATTAGTATTAAAACTAAGTTATCATTTTGACAGACACATTAGACTTGCCGTATATACCCAAGGAGTTAAAACCATTGAGGAACTTCTTATCCTTGTAACGCAATCATCACATTTTGTAAATAAAGAGGATAACAACGGAGAGCTACGAGACGTCACATACTCCAGTCGAGTCTTCAAAGGAGCAGAAAAACACTACTGTACGTCAGAAAAGGAAATCTTAGCGATAGTATACGCCTTGAAGCAGTTTCGTTATTATGTGTATGGAACACACTTTGAGATACACACGGATCATCAAGCGCTTTCATTTTTATTAAGTTGTAAAGCAACAAATGCACGACTAATGAGATGGATACTGGCCATACAAGAGTATTCATTCACAATAAAATATTGTAAAGGCTCGGATAATATAATTGCCGACACACTAAGTCGTTATCCACCACAAGAGACACAAGAAACTCATGAAGCTAAGTGGAACGAGGTTAAAATATCAAATATTACATATCAAACAGATGATAGAGGAAAATATTTGTTTAACAACATAGCAAATGAACAAAACAAAGATCTTCAAATAAGTCACATGAAGTTATCACCACTATCTAGTAGATATACAATAAAAAATAATATATTGTACAAACTCGTCAATTATGATTGGATAATAGTCCTATCACCAGAGATGCTAAAAACACTAATTATACCAAGTCATCAAAGTTTAGCACATGCGTCTGCTTTAAAATGTCATTTAGCTTTCAAGGAAGACTTCATTTTGTATAATATGTTTAGAAGAATAAAAGCAATCTTAACAGGATGCTACGAATGTCAAGCAGCACGACATCCGAATCTTCACACCTACGTATATATGCAAAATATCAAGACACAGGGAAAGGGAGAATTAGTAGCAGTAGACTTCCTGGGCCCATTTCCGAGAACTATTCACGGGGGTACAAAACACATACTTGTAATACTTGTATGTATAGATGTGTTCACCAAGGCAGTTCGACTCTACGCTATTCGAAGACCTACCACAAAAAGTGTACTGAATGTCATACTACGCAAATACGTACCGAAGTATGGTCAAATCAAAAAGATATTGAGTAACCAAGGTAAACAATTTCAAAAAAAAGGATGGGCAGAAACGCTAACTCAGCACGGCATACAACCAGTGTTAACGTCAATACGACACCCACAAGGAAACCTTGCTGCAAGGGTAAATAAAGAGTTAGGAAAACATTTACGCATCTACTGAATGAACAACATAACCGATGGGCAGAGTACATACCATTTTTTGAACAAGCTATAAATGCTACATACAGTGAAGCTACGGGATAAACACCGGTGGAACTGGAAACAAATAAAAAACCTAATAGATTCGGGTCGAGAAATATTGATAAACCTCCAAACGAAAACCTACAAATTCCATTGAGTCACAAGTACGACAATGCGAAGAAGAGGATGGAAAAACTTGGAGAGAAGAGGATCGAGAGGTTCAACAGAACGCACAAACTCATCACATTCCATGAAGGAGAGAGAGTGCTACTAAGAAGCAATCCAGTGGGAAAACGAATCGACAATACAGCAAAGAAACTATTCAGACTGTACGAGGGACCCTACTTATTACAAAGGAGGAAAGGACGACACATATTTATCGTCTACGATCCGACAAGAAGAAAAACTATTTGAAAATACCATGCATCAGCATTCCGTAAATTCTATGGATGAATAAATAAAAAGTCAACTTATAAATCCATGGGAGGGACGTAATCCACCCAGGGAAAGAGCGAAAAAAAAATTTAACGAACCCTTATAACCAAAAAGTGTGAGTTGTAATAAAAAAAAATAAAATAAATAATTTCTGAGCAAAGAAATAATTATTGAGCAAATGAGCAAAGAAATAAAAAAAAATTATTCCAATTTTATTTTACCCAGCAGGGGAATTTATGCAACGATACGTTTACCATAAGTCTATGTGTCAACCAATGACTGAGGTATGATAACATACGAACGCACGTATGAGATATATAAGATGTAGATAATAAAAATAATGTAATAATTAAGAGTTAGGTGTAAGAGATCATAAAAAAAATAAACGTAGTATTTAATTTTAAATAAATAAATATTGTAAGTGAGCCTGCATATGGAATTAAAAGCTTCGTTGGTTTTTAATCGTAGCGAAGGTGAGAAACTGACACGCGCCGACCGGCAAGGGTGACGTCAGAGCGACATGCCGCCGCTTGTGTATCAGTCTGCGTGTGTGTGCTAGTATACATGTGTAAACGAGAGACAGGTTGAATTATGCAAACGAGGGTGGAAGATTTTACACAGTTTTTTAAATACTGAACGAAAACCAGAAGTCACATGAATCAGCGACATATGTAAAAACATAGCTAGCGCCTGGCGTTATCATTGAAGACTAATTGGTCAATGATCGTGGGAACCGTTCAGCCACCGTGTGAAATTTTGCCATAACTGCCATAATTTACACACCTTAACATTCATAATTTGCATAAACAAAGTTTAATAATACACCCAACGATTGGTGAAATAATATTGATAAAAAAGTGTGCGCTTCATAGAAAGACGCGTAGGTTGTAATTAGCAATTAAATCGACGAGCGGACCTGTTCAGTGTTGTCAAAACAGTTTCCAACAGGAATGAACGACGGCAGCAGTATAAAACCCCGGCGAGCGACACACTCTTTCTCAGATGAACTCAGATAAACTACGTGAAATCCAGGCATCTCGCAACCGGGAATTTTACAAAGTCAAGTAATGTTTCTAAACAGTATTACATAACTTGAAATGCGATGTAACCGGCAGTATGTCGGTGCAAGTATTAGTGAAACACGAGTTATTTTAAAATACTATAATATCGAATCTACGAGAGTTGTAACGTCGATGAACTTCAAGAAGTACGCACAGAACTTCGAGACATCTACGAGGGACAAGATAAGAAGAGGAGAGGAACTAGAGCAGAATACAAGAGGACGCAGGGACAGCCACATGCAGCTACATCCAGCCGTACATCATCACGACCAGAGGTCCACGTCAGAACTCAGCATCCAGTAGACGGAGAGAGGAATTTCAACGACGCAGAGACAGAGAAAGTGATACCGAAGAGGATCAACAAACTCGAGAGTCCAGATGACGGTAACGACAAAGTTAAATGGTTGCAGAAAAGTGCAGGTGAAGTCAGACATTTATTTAATATTATAAATGACCCTGAGGTCTATCGAAAGAAGCTCTAGATTCCATATACAAGTTTACAAAAACATTAGTATATTTTTATTTTCAGAATGAGTAATAAATAAGTTCAAAGAATAATTGAACAGAGCATATAAGTTAAATTTATGAATCTCATAAATAAATGGTCAATATAGAACCATATTTTATTATATTTTATATTTTATTAGAGAATTAAATTCAAGTATGAGAGTTATTTAAATTGATGATTTTTCTTTTATTAATTGAGACATCAATAAGATAATTAATAAAAGTAATAAAAGGTTCTCCATTAGTAATTTTAATAAATGTTTAATTAATTAATTGTTTTATTAAGTGGTATATAATAAAAACCACATTTGCAAAGACAAGATAAATAGTCAATTTCAGACGTGTGAATCACGTATTATATTAATATATGTGTTATGTATTATATGTCCGTGTAAATATTTCAGGTCATATATGTTTTATATTTGTGATAATATGTCGTAGAATATAAGAGATAAGATTTTAAGCACGTTATAATTATATTATATTCGTATCGAATATAAGGGTTCAAATAGTAATTAACCCACACAAAATAATAATTAAAATGATAATTTGAATTTTTTAAATAATAAATCAAATGAATATTATTTTATTAACACAGTTGTACTATTTTCACAACCAGTACTAAATCCTCTGTACTTTTTACTTGTATTAAAATTATATAACGATATTCACGTGCTTATCCACACTCAATCAACGACCAAAGCCTGCGTCCCAGCCGGGGAACATCAAGGTAAATACTGCAGAAGAAGAGTATACCTTCGAGACGTGGGTAAGTGCGCACAAATGAGTAAGAGCATATGTGTAAAAGTAAGTGTCTAAAAATAACGTTGTATAAGAATTGTCGCTGCCAACGTGGGGCCGCGACATATAAAAAAAAGATAATTTTAATTATCATTACAAGTAAATGGTGCCCACAGAATACAAAGAATATAAATAAAGCACAGAAATAAATAAAGTCTAATAAATAATTTTAGCACAAAGATTGTATATAGAATTAATAGTCAATTCATGTAATAAATAATATTACAAATTGTTAAATTAAGTACAGAGAAATAAAAGACTTGTGAAATTAATACTGATAATTAAAATAAATTTAAAATAAAGAAATATAGAGTCTCGGTGGACCAATAATTAAAAATATAATTCATATAACGAATCAGGACACCGTAGTCTACAATGGCGAAGCCACAAACAATGGACTTCGAAACGATGTTTAAACGACTGCAAGAGGAGTTGAAAACGAATAGTGCAGAACTAAATGCAGAACTTGAAACGCAGTTAGAAAGTAATAATGAGAAATTAGAAAGTAAATTAGATAATAGCAATGACAAATTAGAAAAATTAGAAAATAAATTAGGAAGATTAGAAGATAGTAATACGAGAATAGAAACTCAAATAGAAGATAATCGTAATAGATTAGAAATAACTATTGAAGAAGTGAAAACTCAGTTAGAAAGTAATATAGAACTCGTCATTAATACTTTGAAAACAGAGCTTACTGGACGCGTTGAAGCAGTCGAACAGCGAGTTCAAAAGTTACTTAATGAACAAGCTGTAAAGATTGATAGTAAATTCAAAGAACAGCGTGAACATACAACACGTGAAACTAAAGAACACATTCGACAACTGGCTCAACAGTGGAATGAGAAATTTAAAATTACGAAGCAGGAGCAAGATCTCAGACATAAAGACTTAAATGAGCGCATCCTGGACAACACAAATAGAACGAAGGAACTCACTGCGAGGACCGAGACAGTAGAAATAGCTGTGGAGGAGGTCACGAGAAAAACTACGCACCACTCCATGGAAATTAACAACATGAAAGGTGGACTACAAGAGGAGGTAGAAAAACTACGAGTGGAAGTCAAGTGACGACCAAGTGCTATAATGATGTGTGCTGCAAAAGTAGACGATCGAGAGAAGATCAGTTTTAAAGGTAATAAATGGGAGAACCCCATAGAATTTTTACAAATGTGTGAACGAGAAATGGCAACCATAGGAAGCAACCTAAGCGACAGAGACCGTATAGATTTTGTAAGTCGACATTTCCAGGAAACAGCATCCAAAAAAACGGTACTGGAATATACATACCCACAGAGAGGTACGAGACCCTGGAGTATGGACGGTATTACGTCAACAGCAAACGATCCATGGAAGTCTACATTATACAACTCGTCGAACGGTGTAAGCATCTTAGACCAAGTTTAACGGAGCACGAATTAGTATTAAAACTAAGTTATCATTTTGACAGACACATTAGACTTGCCGTATATACCCAAGGAGTTAAAACCATTGAGGAACTTCTTATCCTTGTAACGCAATCATCACATTTTGTAAATAAAGAGGATAACAACGGAGAGCTACGAGACGTCACATACGCCAGTCGAGTCTTCAAAGGAGCAGAAAAACACTACTGTACGTCAGAAAAGGAAATCTTAGCGATAGTATACGCCTTGAAGCAGTTTCGTTATTATGTTTATGGAACACACTTTGAGATACACACGGATCATCAAGCGCTTTCATTTTTATTAAGTTGTAAAGCAACAAATGCACGACTAACGAGATGGATACTGGCCATACAAGAGTATTCATTCACAATAAAATATTGTAAAGGCTCGGATAATATAATTGCCGACACACTAAGTCGTTATCCACCACAAGAGGCACAAGAAACTCATGAAGCTAAGTTGAACGAGGTTAAAATATCAAATATTACATATCAAACAGATGATAGAGGAAAATATTTGTTTAACAACATAGCAAATGAACAAAACAAAGATCTTCAAATAAGTCACATGAAGTTATCACCACTATCTAGTAGATATACAATAAAAAATAATATATTGTACAAACTCGTCAATTATGATTGGATAATAGTCCTATCACCAGAGATGCTAAAAACACTAATTATACCATGTCATCAAAGTTTAGCACATGCGTCTGCTTTAAAATGTCATTTAGCTTTGAAGGAAGACTTCATTTTGAATAATATGTTTAGAAGAATAAAAGCAATCTTAAAAGGATGCTACGAATGTCAAGCAGCACGACATCCGAATCTTCACACCTACGTATATATGCAAAATATCAAGACACAGGGAAAGGGAGAATTAGTAGCAGTAGACTTCCTGTGCCCATTTCCGAGAGCTATTCACTGGGGTACAAAACACATACTTGTAATACTTGTATGTATAGATGTGTTCACCAAGGCAGTTCGACTCTACGCTATTCGAAGACCTACCACAAAAAGTGTACTGAATGTCATACTACGCAAATACGTACCGAAGTATGGTCAAATCAAAAAGATATTGAGTGACCAAGGTAAACAATTTCAAAATAAAGCATGGGCAGAAACGCTAACTCAGCACGGCATACAACCAGTGTTAACGTCAATACGACACCCACAAGGAAACCTTGCTGAAAGGGTAAATAAAGAGTTAGGAAAACATTTACGCATCTACACTTACAATATTTATTTATTTAAAATTAAATACTACGTTTATTTCTTTTATGATCTCTTACACCTAACTCTTAATTATTACATTATTTTTATTATCTACATCTTATACATCTCATACGTGCGTTCGTATGTTATCATACCTCAGTCAGGGGTTGATACATAGACTTATGCTAAACGTATCGTTGCATAAATTCCCCTGCTGGGTAAAATAAAATTGGAATAATTTTTTTTTATTTCTTTGCTCATTTGCTCAATAATTATTTCTTTGCTCAGAAATTATTTATTTTATTTTTTTTTATTACAACTCACACTTTGTGGTTATAAGGGTTCGTTAAGTTTTTTTTTCGCTCTTTCCCTGGGTGGATTACGTCCCTCCCATGGATTTATAAGTTGACTTTTTATTTATTCATCCATAGAATTTACGGAATGCTGATGCATGGTATTTTCCAATAGTTTTTCTTCTTGTCGGATCGTAGACGATAAATATGTGTCGTCCTTTCCTCCTTTGTAATAAGTAGGGTCCCTCGTACAGTCTGAATAGTTTCTTTGCTGTATTGTCGATTCGTTTTCCCACTGGATTGCTTCTTAGTAGCACTCTCTCTCCTTCATGGAATGTGATGAGTTTGTGCGTTCTGTTGAACCTCTCGATCCTCTTCTCTCCAAGTTTTTCCATCCTCTTCTTCGCATTGTCGTACTTGTGACTCAATGGAATTTGCAGGTTTTCGTTTGGAGGTTTATCAATATTTCTCGACCCGAATCTATTAGGTTTTTTATTTGTTTCCAGTTCCACCGGTGTTTATCCCGTAGCTTCACTGTATGTAGCATTTATAGCTTGTTCAAAAAATGGTATGTACATGGAATTAAAAGCTTCGTTGGTTTTTAATCGTAGCGAAGGGGAGGAACTGACACGCGCCGACCGGCAAGGGTGACGTCAGAGAGACATGCCGCCGCTTGTGTATCAGTCTGCGTGTGTGTGCTAGTGTACGTGTGTAAATGAGAGACAGGTTGAACTATACAAACGAGGGTGGAAGATTTTACACAGGTTTTTAAGTACTGAACGAAAACCAGAAGTCACACGAATCAGCGACATATGTAAAAACATAGCTAGCGCCTGGCGTTATCATTGAAGACTAATTGGTCAATGATCGTGGGAACCGTTCAGCCACCGTGTGAAATTTTGCCATAACTGCCATAATTTACACACCTTAACATTCATAATTTGCATAAACAAAGTTTAATAATATACCCAACGATTGGTGAAATAATATTGATAAAAAAGTGTGCGCTTCATAGAAAGACGCGTAGGTTGAAATTAGCAATTAAATCGACGAACGGACCTGTTCAATGTTGTCAAAACAGTTTTCAACAGGAATGAACGATGGCAGCAGTATAAAACCCCGGCGCACACACTCTTTCTTAGATGATACTCAGATGAACTCAGATAAACTACGTGAAATCCAGGCATCTCGCAACCGGTAATTTTACAAAGTCAAGTAATGTTTCTAAACAGTATTACATAACTTGAAATGCGATCTAACCGGGAGTATGTCGGTGCAAGTATTAGTGAAACACGAGTTATTTTAAAAGACTATAATATCGAATCTACGAGAGTTGTAACGTCGATGAACTTCAAGAAGTACGCACAGAACTTCGAGACATCTACGAGGGACAAGATAAGAAGAGGAGAGGAACTAGAGCAGAATACAAGAGGACGCAGGGACAGCCACATGCAGCTACATCCAGCCGTACATCATCACGACCAGAGGTCCACGTCAGAACTCAGCATCCATTAGACGGAGAGAGGAATTTCAACGACGCAGAGACATAGAAAGTGTTACCGAAGAGCATCAACAAACTCGAGAGTCCAGATGACGGTAACGACAAAGTTAAATGGTTGCAGAAAAATGCAGGTGAAGTCAGACATTTATTTAATATTATAAATGACCCTGAGGTCTATCGAAAGAAGCTCTAGATTCCATATACAAGTTTACAAAAACATTAGTATATTTTTATTTTCAGAATGAGTAATAAATAAGTTCAAAGAATAATTGAACAGAGCATATAAGTTAAATTTATGAATCTCATAAATAAATGGTCAATATAGAACCATATTTTATTATATTTTATATTTTATTAGAGAATTAAATTCAAGTATGAGAGTTATTTAAATTGATGATTTTTCTTTTATTAATTGAGACATCAATAAGATAATTAATAAAAGTAATAAAAGGTTCTCCATTAGTAATTTTAATAAATGTTTAATTAATTAATTGTTTTATTAAGTGGTATATAATAAAAACCACATTTGCAAAGACAAGATAAATAGTCAATTTCAGACGTGTGAGTCACATATTATATTAATATATGCGTTATGTATTATATGTCCGTGTAAATATTTTAGGTCATATATGTTTTATATTTGTGTATAATATGTCGTAGAATATAAGAGATAAGATTTTAAACACGTTATAATTATATTATACTCGTATTGAATATAAGGGTTCAAATAGTAATTAACCCACACAAAATAATAATTAAAATGATAATTTGAATTTTTTAAATAATAAATCAAATGAATATGATTTTATTAACACAGTCGTACTAATTTCACAACCAGTACTAAATCCTCTGTACTCTTTACTTGTATTAAAATTATATAACGATATTCACGTGCTTATCCACACTCAATCAACGACCAAAGCCTGCGTCCCAGCCGGGGAACATCAAGGTACAGACTGCAGAAGAAGAGTATACCTTCGAGACGTGGGTAAGTGCGCACAAATGAGTAAGAGCATATGTGTAAAAGTAAGTGTCTAAAACTAACGTTGTAATATATATATATATTGTAACGTCTCGCGGGTATCGGGAAAGTATCGTTTATTTGTTAGGCTTTCCTAATTAAACCCCACGTTGGTACGTCATTTTGTAACGTGATCCTCTTGACTGTTACTTATTGTTTATATTTTCGAATGTTTAAAAGCGGTTATAATCTATGTTTACCGAAATAAAATTGAAATCGAGTGTGTGTGATTTGGGAGAATTCAATGAAGTTGTTTGACTGTAGTTAAGAGAGAGAGGACCAAGGATATTCTCCCCGGAGTATACAATTACTTCATTTAAATTTGTAGCCGCTCATGAGATCAGCTGATTTTGACGTCTGCATCCCAATTTGAGGTTAAACAAACCAATTGTCGGTAATACTTTTCCGGCTGTTCCTCCTCTTCTTAGTTTCCTGAAATTCTGTAACAACTACCCTCTATAAGAAATAATACACATTTATTATTTATAACAAGATATTCAATGTATTTATTTATTAAATACTGATTTTATCTGCTCCCAA
Organism: Magicicada septendecula; assembly: GCA_034769895.1. Classification (NCBI taxonomy): domain Eukaryota; kingdom Metazoa; phylum Arthropoda; class Insecta; order Hemiptera; family Cicadidae; genus Magicicada; species Magicicada septendecula. Next base: position 587,917,377 of record CM068369.1, on the reverse strand, counting down.
TACAAAAAAATTATAATCGATTCTCCCTGTCAACACCACATTGGTTCGATCTTATTTGTAAAACATTGAAATTATAACAAAATATTTTTTATCCTTGATAGAATATTAAACCAATAAAGAATTAATTTATATATTTCCCAGGGTTAATGGTAAGTTCTTTGTGTTATGAGACGGTCAGAAATGAATAATAAAATACTACGCTTTACAAAGAAAATTAGATTATATTTGTTTTTTGTTTTCTATATTATGTAGTTCCGGGTTTATCCGCTAGAGTACAGGTTATGTTCTTTACAACAGACACGAAATCATTGAATAAATACTGAAACTGCACAAAGATTCGTTATGAAAGTTTTTTGGTTAAGAAAATTGAATAAAGTTTGTTTCACCTCTTTTCTTGAAGTGTTTACTTGTATGGTGCTGGTTCTAGTTTCGAAGTTATAGCTGTTTTGTAATTTAGTTAAATTTTTCTAAGATATGGTCTCACCAAAAATCTTGAAGTGCCGTCGAACTAGGCCTGACCTGGTAGTTGTATAATTTCAAATTTTCATCGAATAAAGGACGTGAAAGGTTTTTCCTTCTATTTCCTCTTAACTTTATACATAGGTCTTTAATATTTTTATTTCCTTTAATTGTATTTATTTATTATTTATTGTTTGCTTATAGTATCCTTACACTAAACTATTTTCCTCTGCCATTTTACTCATACAGTATTATTTTATTTTAATATTATTATATATCTAACCATTTTATATTTAACCCTGGGTTATCTTATATTCAAACACAATTATTATATTAAATATAAAATTAGACAAAATCTTTGTGGCCTACACAATACAAATTCTACAAAATTCAAACAAAACACATAATTGGTCAGTAGCAATATAGTCTACTGTTACAATTAATTGATCTCCATCTACAGCATAAGTCTGTGAGATGCTCCTTTTAAAACCACTTACTTTCTCACTGTGTACACTATAACTCACTTTGTACCCTTTATATCACTTAATTATAGTTTATAGTGTTTTGTAATACAAAGTAATCTAGAGCTATGTATATTATACCCATTTCTGACCTTTATAGTGGGGTGATTACGTTATCATTTTTGGGCATGGGTTATGTAACGTTACAATATATATATATATATATATATATATATATATTGCAACGATACGTTTAGCATAAGTCTCCGTATCAACCCCTGACTGCGGTATGAGAACATACGAACGCACGTATGAGTCGTGTGAAAGATGTAAATAATGAAAATAATGTAATAATTAAGCGTTAGGTATAAGACATAAATAAAAGAAATAAACATATTAATTAATTTTAAATAAGGAAATAATTGTAAGTGAACATGCATATCGTGAAGTCCACGCATCTCGCCACCTCAAATTTTACAAAGTTTAAGTAATGTTTTAAATCGTATTACGTAAACTAAAGTGCGATGGAACCGGCAGTACGTCGGTGAAAGTAATTAGTGATATACACGAGTGATGTAAAAGACAATAATACCGTAAACTACGAGGAGTTGAAACGTCGTCGATGAACTTCAAGAAGTCCACGTAGAACTTCGAGACATCCACGAGGGAAAAGACGAGGATAGGAGAGGAAACAGAACAATATACTAGAGGACGCAGGGACAGCCACACGCAGCTACAGCCAGCCGTACATCATCACGACCAGAGTTCCATGTCAGAACTCAGCATCCATTAGACGGAGAGAGTAATTCCAAACGACGCAGTGACAGAGAAGGTGATACCGGAAGGGGATCCCAAAACTCGAGAGTCCAGGTGACGGTAACAACACAGTTAAATGGTTGCAGAAATATGCAGGTGAAGTCACACATTTATTCAATCTTATAAATGACCCTGAGGTCTATCAAAAGAAGGCTCTAGATTCCATATCCAAGTTTATAAAAATTTTATTATTTTTATCTGCTTAATGAATAATTAATAAAAGTTCAGAGAATAATAATTTATAACAAAGAACATAAAACTTATTAATCTCATAAATAAATGGTAATTAGAGAAACCATATTTTATTATATTTTTATTATATAATTAAAATCAAGTAACTGTAACGTAAAATCAAGTACGAAAGTTTACTTCAATTGTAGATTTTAATTAATTGAGACATTAGGAGTATAGTTAAATAAAGTAATAGAATGGTCTCTATTAGAATTTTTATAAATGTTTAATTATTTTTTTTAATTAAGTGGTACATAATAAAAAAAAACACACTTGCTAAGTCAATATTAATATTCAATTTCGTACGTGTTAATCACGCATTGTAATAATATATGTGTTATGTATTATATGTCTGTGTAAATATTCCAGGTCATATATTATGTCTTATTTTTGTGTATAATGTGTCTTAGACTATAAGAGCTAAGATTTTGCCACGTTATAAGTATACGATATTCGTATAAGTGAATATAATGGTTTCAATATTAGTTAACCCACACACTAATTAATAACATGACAATTTGCAGTTTTAATTAATAAACAAAATGAATATAATTTCAGTAACAAAGTCGAACTAATTTCACAACCAGTAATAAATCCTCTGTACTCTTTACTTGTAACGATATTCACGTGCTTATCAACCCTAAAATAACTACCAAAGCCTGCGACCTAGCTGGGAAACATCAAGGTAAATACTGCAGAAGAAGAGTATACCTTCGAGACGTGGGTAAGTGCGCACAAATGAGTAATAGCGTATGTGCAAAAGTGAGTTGTTAAGAGTATCGTTACAATATATATATATATATATATATATATATATATATATATATATTTAGTCACTTTCTGCTACAGTCCGTTTCTTGATGTATATAATACATTTAATATTTATAATTAAATTTACCTCAAGATGTTATTTTTCCTTATTTGGAACATGTTTCGGGTACCATTTTGTACCCATCCTCAGCCTTCCGGTTTTTTTGTCTGGTGAAGTACATATGTGTTGTTGGTTGACTATTATTATTGTGGCTTCCTGTTGGCTTCTGGTATTTCAAATTGGTTTTATTGTGTGTGATTGTGGTGTATGTGTTAGTTTTTTGTGTATTTTCAATGTTGAGTGCTTTGAATATTGTGTCATGTTTTGTGTTGATTTGTATTTGTTCAGGTATTAGTTTATTTTCTGTTTTATGTTTGTATATTTGTAAATTTTCCCAAATGTTCATTATGGTGCCTTTGTGTAGTACATGTTTTATTAGTGTTTTAATACCTGAACAAATACAAATCAACACAAAACATGACACAATATTCAAAGCACTCAACATTGAAAATACACAAAAAACTAACACATACACCACAATCACACACAATAAAACCAATTTGAAATACCAGAAGCCAACAGGAAGCCACAATAATAATAGTCAACCAACAACACATATGTACTTCACCAGACAAAAAAACCGGAAGGCTGAGGATGGGTACAAGATGGTACCCGAAACATGTTCCAAATAAGAAAAAATAACATCCTGAGGTAAATTTAATTATAAATATTAAATGTAATATATATATATATATATATATATATATTGTAACGATACAATTAAGCCAAATCTCGTACCAGTAATAAAAAAGATAATTCTTAATATAAAAGTTACTTCATATGAAATAAAATGTGTAAAAAATGATTAAAATGTAAATACTTTGACATGACGTACCACGATATTACCCAACCCAAGTGATTGAGCCAAAAAACATAAACATAAAGAAGGGAACCACGTAACATACTTATTAAAATGTAGATATTTTGACGTGATTGAGCCAAAAAACATAAACATAAAGAAGGGAACCACGCAACATACTTATTAAAATGTAGATATTTTGACATTATTGAGCCGACAACCCAAACATACTTAAGAAAATGTAATTGACAAAACAATGATGGACATAGAACTAAAGGAGGACCAAACCAAGATGAAGAAAGAAGATGAAGAAAGAAGATGAAGATTATTGAAGAAGAAGAAGAAGAGGAAGAATGAAGAGGAGACAGATAAAACCCAAGGGGAAACTAACACACATATATAAAAGGGAAAGATTGTATGTTAAAGATAGAATACGGTCAATAAACCTTAAATAATTATATATTAATGAAACCAATGTTATTATTATTATTGATTTAACATATGTAACCATTTTTAAGACAATACAATAATAAAGCAAAGTAGTATAGGAAGAGTACATTAACCCTGTCAGAAAGGTTAGATTCAACCAAAACACAACTAGCCTAATATTGTTTATAGTAAACATAATACTAGAACAAAATAGTGAGAAATGGTAGGAGTAGGTATAGGGGTTACCCATTAAATAACACTAATTACAAAACAGTGAACCAAAGTGAAGTGTTTTAGTGAAGTGTTAATGCCCTAAAAATAGTGAAAGTGAATGTGAAACATTCAAATTAGAATGCTAAGGAAATAGACACTCTTTAAAACATTGATAAATCACCAATGAGTGGAGTGGAATTATAATTAGTTGAATACCTAGATGTAATTAAAAATAGTATTTAAAATTAATATAAGGGAAGCAGGTGACATATCAGGGAGAAAGCCCAGTACCATAACTTGTGTTAACATGGCATGATAGGATAGGAGTAAAGTTTGTTATTAAAGATTAAAATTATAAAGAATACAACACCCCATGTTGAAAGGGGAATCAACCTCCATAATATTAAAGAAAGTAATAATGTTTATCACCCTAGTTTATAAGACAAGATAGAAATCAATGTTAGTACTAAGAATAATTTATGATTTGTAAAGAATAGTTGATTCAATATTAAAGAAGGGGACTTACAGTCCATAAACCTAACTATTATATTTTAAATGAAAAGTAACGAAAATTTAAGTTGAATAATAATTAAAACACAAACAAATAAATGAAGCCCATCAGGCTGAATTCAGAATGTAATTTAAAAAGGAAATACACTAGAAAACAATCATGGCTGTTTGTAACTAGGAAAACAGTTAACTCCCAAGAACATTTCAAATGCAAATTGTATCAATTTCATAAAAAATCTTACTAATCTAAGAACAGTGAATGGACAATGATTGTATATCAGTTATTTCTACACAGAAATATTATTGTAATAATTTAATTCAAGAAAGATATGTTATTTATTAAATGTCAAATAATTAGACTATAGTTAAAGTGTAACAAAATATGACCTTATGAGGTATCATTGTAAACTTTGAAAGGAAAGAAAAATAATAGTGATGTCATTTATTATCCCAAAGGAATTATAAGGGAGTAAAATCATTAGAAAAATACTTAATAAATTTGAATAAAAATTCAAATATCTCTAACAATGTATGTAATGAGAAATTAAACCAGCATTGAATTATTAGTTACTATGACAACGAGTCGTTTGAGGTTTATTTTTCCGTTAAATTAGATAGACGCCAAGAAATGAAGCGTGGGTAAGCCACACAAGAAATTGGACAAACTAAACTTTAATTTAAACAGTGATAACAAATTGAAATAGTGAACCAAGATGATCCAATATGAAGAGACGTCGATCTATACAGAATTAATGATGACCAAGAACGAAATTAAATGAATTAATTAACGAAAAAACTCAGACCAGTTTGAAGAAGATGCTGGAAGCCTTCAACCAGACCAAATTCGAAACATAAACGCCTATATTGATGACGACCCTTCAACGTGAGACGAACTGATAAGTACCGAATAATTTCTTACTCCTAAAACCCCAAATCACTTAAATTATGTGCAAATGATGAAATTTCTCACTATTTAAAAAATAGTATTTTCTTTCAAAGGTAAAGGCATAATTTACTTATATTAAAAAACATTTATAAAGGTAACCTTATTTGTAAACATAATTACTGTAACAGAAATACGACACTACGGAACAAATTGTACAAACACATTATAAATCCTAAGTACCTATAAAGTATAATAGTGTACTTTCTTTTCATGTAATCAACGTTTATGTCTATTTTCATGATCAAAAGAACCCCAGGTTTTAAAAACATAGTAATTTTGTTAACAGTAAATGAACGATAATGTTTTGAAACCATTTTGCCAACCTTGAGATATTTGTGTTTCAAGCTCTAAGCCGGAGCATAATATTATAAATTTGTTTATTATTCAATTGTCATGTTTATTAATAATTAAATGTGTATTAAAAAGCGCAGTACAGAACAATACTATCTTGTTATTTCATAGGATTTTTTGTTGTAAATATATGTGTGTTAGCGAAGTTTAAGTCATAGCCAACTAGCGCTTGTCACGAGTGGCCGAGTCGACAACCTGTGTAGCAGCGGGAATAATTCGAACGGCACAGCTGTCCATGCGAATACCACATATTACTTTAAAAACTAAATGTTTTAATTGTTTTAACAAAAACAATTTGGCGCCACCCGGGAATCGTAATCCCTATGAATTAACAGGTAGGTTGTACTGGTGACATTGACAACGCTACGGACTCCAGTAGTGACGTCGATTTGTGTAACAACCAGTGTGAGGCAAACACACTACAATCACACTAATACACAAAATAAACAAGTGTGATACATTTTAACAGGTACGACCTCGTTCACTCGTTACAATATATATATATATATTGTAACGTAACAAAGTTGAGGTTTCCGACGTTACATAAAAACTTTGTCAACATGACTGAAAACAATGCACAAAGTATGACATAATTAAATACAAGAGGGCCAATATCACCTAAAAAATGCATTGATGGTACCTAGTAAGGTTACTAGGTAATAAAACATTGAAGGTGTACCTAAATATAAAATATGTAATGAGCAGTATAAGATGTAAATTATAAACACTGTGTCTAATGGGATGAGTTTAATGTGTAGGAGTTGAGTATAATATACTGTTCAATTAATATTTAATGTTTTATAAAATGTACTTGTTGTTGTACTGTATCATGATATAGTGTTTACATGATATTTATTTTATGTTTTGTGTGTAGTAAGAGTGGAGCCATTGCTTTAAGGAAGTACTAAGTAATGGGTACTCATTTCATTCATGTTAAACTTGTATTTAAATAATTAAATACAAGTATATTTATTATGTATGGTATTATGTTAAGTGTATTTACTTTAAATAATTAATGAAGATGTTTAAAATAATATTTGTAAACTTGGCCAGGAAGACAATAAGTGTTAATAAGTTGACAAGTGGTCATTATAATGATGTTAAAAACCAATGAAGGGTTAAATGATGAACTAAATAATAATAATGAATTGAAACCAGGACATTAAAATTGATATAAGTGGCCATAAGCCAGTGACTCTTTGTGCAGTAGGTCAGGTAAGAAAAATTAAATTAAAAACAAAAAATTATAACACCTGTAATAATACCAATAGGCCTAAATTCAGTATTTTGTAAAAGGAAATTAATACCTTTTAAAATAAGTCAATTAAGAAGAAAATGTAGTAAAATGTATACGGTTTAATAAGGCAGATTAAGTGAAAGTTTTATGTGATTTAATGTAATTCCAAGCAGGGAGTATTTTATTAAATAAGTGTAAGAATATTTTATAATTCTGGCTCTAGGATAACAGATATTATCCAATGACAGAATAACCAATGGTTGTTAAGGGAACAAAATGCAAGAAATCTTGTTGATTTAGACATTCAATTGTTATATGTAAACGAGGACAGTTCAGTCATTAAAAATCGCCAGAAAACCACAAAACCTCATGAATAAAATTATTACACATCAATGTTAAATTATAAACAATAAATGAAAAAGACGGATTGGACGACTTCCTAAATTATCACTTTGAGAATAAACAACTTATCTTCAAAATTCACATAAAAAAACCTTAAGAAAAATCAACTAAACTCACCACCAAATGAGTTATACAAGAAACCATAAATAAATGCAGATAATCCAGACCGGGAGAAGTTGAATTGAATAAATACCCTACAACAAAAAATTAAAGAGAATTAAATTTACCTACTGAACCTCACTTTTGACTGCAGAGCAAGAACTTAATACTACACTAATTCCACTGGGACCTGTAACCACAAGAAACGAGAAAATCAGCGAAGATCAAGAAGAGAACTTTCCATTACAGCCCGGGACACTAATCACAACCTTTATTGAGAAGCTGTAGTTAGAAATATTTTCGTCATTCTTCATCACCCTTAGATCTGACATCGTTAACTGAACACGGCCTGGATGAGTAGCTTGTAAACGTTTGGTAAAAACCTGCTTATGTTAATACTTTATATAATAAGATAATAACTGTAATTACTTTATATAATTGTAATACCTAGTAACCTGAATTTGCATTACCTGGTCTTACTAATAGTTAAAAGAATTACACGTACCCTGGGATAAGAGATAAACTGAAAATTTTAATTAAATTGTAACATAAACCACGAGTTCAATAACAAATCGATTCAGTATTGTATGATCGATATGATGCTCTAATAACCGAAGAAAGCAACTGTTGAAAATTTAAACTAATATAAAATAAAGAATCCTTCTTGTATTTGACGATGTTCTGTGTTATTGTAGAATAGTTATTGTATTTCGATTAGGGTGTAATTTACAGAGAAAGAAAGTGATAAAAACGTCAAGTGGAACAAGTTAACCTATAAGAACGGGTCATTCATTAATAACAGCGCTCGATTGCAGACATCTGGTGAATACGGGAGAATCGAGAACTAACTTATTCTCTTCATATTCCGCTCTTTCAATTTAGATAATACAGAGGGACTAGGGTTGAAGAAAAATACTGGATTATTCATTATAATACCCGTAATATAGCGTTTTTCTCTGGTAAAACACTTGATAATTAATTAACACAGGTCTATTATCAACAACCGAATAATATCAAACACTTAATAAATAATTTTTTTTTAATTAACATTGATTGGCAGGAGATCTCATCTGCAATAACATATTACTAATAAAGTAATACACTCGTAAAGAAGTAATCTTTTAGTTAGGTTACAAAATTGACGTCAACAACGTGGGGCTTAACGTTGATATACGGGAGTCACATATAAAGAGGCAAAAGAGAAGATTTGGTTTATTACAATATATATAGGTAGATAGAGAAAGGCCTACATATAGGTGCTGTGTTTCACCAGCATTGAACCATTTGTAGTACAATCGAAACAGGATTTATTTGGTTTGCGTGAACGTTTTTCATATGCAACTGGCCAAAGAGTGTCTCCGTACCATGTTCGGAATATATGTGCCGAACTTAGAACTCAAAATAAACCCTCAAACCTTCATAGCAAGGAATAGAGGGACAGGTTGAACTGTGTTGCTATTATTTTCCCGCCTGCTAGTGGTTATAGGTTAGATGAAAAAAATACTGTTTAGTAACTCCCCAGAAGCCTAACGCAAAGTAAAAAAATAAACATTAGACTTCCAGGAAGCGTACAGTTGAAAAAAAGCTGCATTATCGGTGTCACGGTTTTTAGCGGGTTTTCGCGTTTTTTCGCGGTTATGTTTTAACGTTTTCAAAACCCTTTCTTAGCGAGCACCTAGAAGCCAAGAGGAACATACGCGCCGAATTTCACGTTTGTAGTCTTTATAGTTATGGAGATTTCGTGATGAGTGAGTGTATGAATCAGTCAGTGGTATTTGGCTTTTATATATATATATAGATGTAGATAGGCCTACATATAGGTGCTGCGCACCTCCTCGTGGTTATAGGTTAGATGAAAAACATACTATTTTAGTAAGTCCCCAAAAGACTAAAGGAAAGTAAAAAAAATAAACATTAAACTTCCAGGCAGCGTTCAGTTGGAAAAAAGCTGCATTATCTGAGTCACGGTTTTTAGCGGGTTTTCCCGTTTTTTCGAGGTTAGGCGTTAAAGTTTTCAAAACCCTTTCTTAGCGAGCACCTAGAAGCCAAGAGGAACATACACGCCGAATTTCAAGTTTGTACTCTTTATAGTTATGGAGATTTCGTGATGAGTGAGTGTATGAATCAGTCAGTGGTATTTGGCTTTTATATAGATATATAGATTTATATTTATATAATTATATTGTTTATTTATATATAAACAAAATAAACTTATTTATATATTTTGGATGTAATGTAAGTTTTAATTCTAATTATGATTTTTAAAATAAAATATGCAGTTTTCAAAACATATGCGGTCGAATTATAAGAATCCTTTAAAAAAGTTGGAAGTGATCCTTCACTGAAATTTCATAGAATAATGGCGGTTCCTAACGAGATCTAAATATAAATAAAACAAATTATTGTAAACGTGAACAAGCTACAGAAATGAAATTTTTCAACAGTGACAGACTTTTAATTTAAAAAATATTAAACAGTTCCGCAGCAAGTAGGAAAACATTTAAAAAGACACCCTATGATAACAGCGTTAACAAACATTTACAGAATATCTTAAGCAAATAGTAATAGCTGTTAAGTATAATGATACCGGCTGCATGTAAGGAATCTAACTGAGAAGAACGTATATAAATGTCTCCCCAATTGTGCCCAGAATATTTCTCCTTATACCCATTTTCTCCCTAACGGTCTAATTTCTCACTCAATGTCATTTCTATACAACAACTCTTCCTACAGACTTTCATTTTCATCGCTTCTACTTTCTCCTCGTTCTCCCTTAAAATCTCCTGTACTTTTTTATACATGTAGTGTAATACTTTATTTTACCGTCTTATATATTTTTCTTTTTACCTAATTTTTATTTATCGGTAGTCAATTAAATTATTTGCTATTAATGGCAAAGAAAGGGATTCTGCAACGATCCATACAACGTTTTTATGTGGAAAACAAAATCTTAATTGAACCAGCAAGACCGAAAGCAAATCCTACTTTAGGCTTGACCAACTGTACAGTGGAGTAGGACAAGGGTGTCCATTACCAACTTCTCTTTTTAATTTATATGTAGACGATGTCAGACGCTAATATATCTTTTGTAACATTTTTTGGTTGGTAATTTTGCAGGTAACATGGTTTTTGCTGACGCCGTTTTTTTTTTTCAGCCTATCCTGTCGAACTCGGAAATGGGTTGCAGATGGCTGTAGGCTTACACTCACTGAGTCAAATCTGCAAGCATGCCGGATTACAGACCTCCACATTGAAGACAAAGTTATGGGTTTCCGTGTAGCTGATCCCATACAAGCAAAAATTGTTGTAGATGGTACCGTTCTGGAGGAGGTCAGCAATTTTGAATATCTACGCTGTAATGTGTTTTACATTACAAACAATGACATTATGTATACACCACATATATGCGCTGGAACACGCCTGGAGTTCTACAAAGTGATGATCCTTGTCACACGTCTCCATGGAACTGAGAAACCGACTTCACGAAATCCCAGGACAGTCGTATTGAAGGCTCCAAAATGAGATTTACCAGGCACGTGGCAGGATATACTGTCCAAGGTCGCAGTCGAAATGTACACGTACGGCAGGACCTGATTATTGTGAGTATCCTCTATAGGATTGCTAAAATGGTTGGAAAATCTTAAACGACTGGGTGGCTATCAAGATAGAAGAAACGACTAATAGACAAGGGAGATGAGGTAAAATGGCAGAAGAAAAGAGGAATGTCGGAAGTAAAGGAACGAAAGCCTACCGGAAAAACGAGAAAGAACAAAATGTGCAACGCGATCCGAAGTGGTCTTAATTGAAACAACGAAGAGGGAACTTCGTTCAGAATTCTAAAAATTGATTGCTGTTTAATGTAATGTACACCAACGAAACATTAGCTACAACTAGGTGAGACGTGGGCTATAACAACGCCAGACGTAGTCTATAACAACGTGTGAAAAGTGGTCTATAAAAATTTAATACGTGGGCTATAACAACGCCAGACGTGGTCTATAACAACGCCAGACGTGGTCTATAATAACAACGTGTGAAACGTGGTCTATAACAACGTCTGAAACGTGGTCTATAACAATTTGAAATGTGGATTATAACAACGTGAGACGTAGTCTATAAAAATGCCAGACGTGGTCTATAACAACGCCAGGCGTGGTCTACAAGAACGTGTGAAACGTGGTCTATAAAAAGGTCTGAAAAGTGGTCTATAACAACGTCTGAAACGTGCCTATAACAACGTGAGGCGTGGTCTATAACAACGCCAGACGTGGTCTATAACAACGTGTGAAACGTGGTCTATAACAACGTCTGAAACCTGGTCTATAACAAGGTGAGACGTGGTCTATAACAACGCCAGACGTGGACTATAACAACGTGTGAAACGTGGTCTATAACAACGTCTGAAATGTGGTCTATAACAATTTGAAACGTGGATTATAACATCGTGAGACGTGGACTATAACAACGCCAGACATGGTCTATAACAACGCCATACGTGGTCTATAACAACGTGTGAAACGTGGTCTATAACAATGCCAGACGTTGTCTATAACAACGTAGACGTGGCCTAAAACAACGCCAGACGTGGTCTATAACAACGTGTGAAACGTGGTCTATAACAACGTCTGAAATGTGGTCTATAACAATTTGAAACTTGGATTATAACATCGTGAGACGTGGACTATAACAACGCCAGACATGGTCTATAACAACGCCATACGTGGTCTATAACAACGTGTGAAACGTGGTCTATAACAACGTGAGACGTGGTCTATAACAACGCCAGACGTGGACTATAACAACGTGTGAAACGTGGTCTATAACAACGTCTGAAATGTGGTCTATAACAATTTGAAACGTGGATTATAACATCGTGAGACGTGGACTATAACAACGCCAGACATGGTCTATAACAACGCCATACGTGGTCTATAACAACGTGTGAAACGTGGTCTATAACAAGGTGAGACGTGGTCTATAACAACGCCAGACGTGGACTATAACAACGTGTGAAACGTGGTCTATAACAACGTCTGAAATGTGGTCTATAACAATTTGAAACGTGGATTATAACATCGTGAGACGTGGACTATAACAACGCCAGACATGGTCTATAACAACGCTATACGTGGTCTATAACAACGTGTGAAACGTGGTCTATAACAACGTGAGACGTGGTCTATAACAACGCCATACGTGGTCTATAACTACGTGTGAAACGTGGTCTATAACAATGCCAGACGTTGTCTATAACAACGTAGACGTGGCCTAAAACAACGCCAGACGTGGTCTGTAACAACGCCAGACGTGATCTATAACAAAATGAGACGTGGTCTATAACAAGGTAAAACGTGGCCTATAACAACGTAAGGTGTGGGCTATAACAATGTAACGTGTGGGCTACAACAACGTGAAACTTGAGCTATAACTAGGTGTGGCTTGGGATATAGCAAGTTAACACGTGGGCTATAACAACTAGGGAGGTGGCATATAAGAAGGTGAGACGTGGATTGTAACATGATGAGACGTGGGCTGTAACAAGATTGAACGTAAGCTATAACATGGTGAGACGTGGGTTATAACAAGGTGAGACGTGGGCTAAAAGAATTTTAGACGCTTTAACCAAGTGAGACTTGCAGAGGTGATTGAGTCATCAGAGGTGAGATTATTGAAATACGTCTTAGGATATAACTTTAATGCGCGACGAGGAACAATAATATGAAGACAAAGATAAATCTCTATCCTTCTATGTGTGACTACCTATACAGCTACTCGTGTACTGCACACCAGAGTCTCCTGTTGTTCCAGCCACCTTGATGCAAACCTGATATATCTGTCTCATCATCTGTGTCCTCTTATCGCTATCTCTTCTGACTGTCCCGTTTCCCTAGTACAGCTGAGTTTATCAACGTTTTAAGCTAATGATCATTGTCCAACCTTACCACTTGGCCATACCATACAAAGCGTTTAAAATTAACTTTTCAACTAGAGACGCTGGTTCCTGATGTGTTCATTTCTAATGCAGTGGAGCCTGGGAACCCCTCACTTAAATATACTGTCTTAAAGTTGGTCAATTAAAAGGAAAGAAAAGAAATTGGTTTGATCTGGACCAAATGCAACAGGACAGACTGACTAGAGATATGTTGCACAGAAGAGAGAGAAAACATTTACTACTAAGAACAGGCTTAGTCCTAGCATATTTCTTGAAATTAAAGGAGAAGAAATATTAACCTTATCAATCCACCTTGGCATTTCTTAATTTACAAGGAATTATAAAGGCTTTCAAAGCGTACGCTTTTTCAGATATTTAAAAAATTCCTGTCACAAAATCATCACCAGTTAAAGTCATTATCTCACCTGCACTGCGCACCTCTTCACGTTTGCTTCACAAATCAATGCATATGCTTTGAAACGCGTCACAATCTATTGTAAAACAAGAAGTCACAATGCGGATTGAAAACGTTACTTTATCTATTTATACAAGTGACTTGAATACCGTTGAAAACTTGATGTTGAAGAAAAATCTTTCCATTTGACTCTTCTTCTTATCCGTTAAATTGCTGATGTGACTCTTCTTCTATGCTGATGTGATTCGAAGGAGTGTCAAGTGGATTAGAGAAACATAATTATGATCACAAATATGAATCGGTAGAAAGCATCAACAAATGTATAAACTGGACTGTACAATTCATTTGTTGCTGTCATTTAACGTTGGGGAAACCGCTAGGAGGAGTGCAGTGCAGTAAATAAATAACAAGACTGGAGTCGGAACAGCGCTCTCTACCTATCAATTATGTAACGTCGACCCCACTGCAACGCTGTAAATAATGTAGCTCTTGACTAAATCAATGTGTTTGCCACGTTTGTGTGTTAGTGTGTGCGCTGCTAGTTCTGCTATGCTTTCGTTGTTGACAATAAGTAATGTTCCTTCCATGATTTTATATTGTTAGGGAATTACGTAGCATAGATTGTGTTCGTAGAACAGTGAAATGAATCATTAACACAAGAGAAATTGATACTGACAACTTTGACTTAAAACCTCTATAAACAGTAAAAATTGTATTACACTTATTGTTCTTCGTATTCAGCTATGCAATTCAGGCTATACGTACACAATAATCATATAACATACAATAAATAAAGTAATAATTAATAATATTGTTACACAGTTAAACTAATTAATACGTATAAACACATAATGAGAATTTATATGTATAAAATATTATACCATTGTAATATAAAAATTAAACGAGCGATTCATGTTCTCAGTTTTAACTCGACTGTTTGGCATGTTTCTGTCAATCTAGGGGTCAAGATTGTAAAAAATCACATAAATTCATGTAGGGTATAAAATAAAGGGCATTTTAACCAAAATCTGAATATAGTGTACAAGTTCAGGAATTTCAAAACTTTGCAGCCCCAGAATACAAAATTTTATTTTTTAAGACTTATTAGTAGTGTAATCGGAATTTTCGTAACTTTTTTGACATCTGTAAATTTTTTTTGTATCAAAATTTATCTAGTTATATAAAATAGTCTACTAATAAACTCGTAGTCTAATAATACAATATATCTACTTACTTCAAATTGGTGAGCGAGTTCTAAAGCTGAGGGAGCTTAATAGTATAATATCAATTTACCAAGCGAAGCATTTTCTCAGTTTTAACTCAACCGCTTGGCATTTGTCTGTCTGTCTATCTGCATAGCGTATGTCTCACGATAACTTTTAAATGCATTCACCAATTTTTGTAAAACTTGGTGTGCGTATCCACACATATAACGTACAGAAGATTATTGGTTTTGGGGTTGATTCCCAAAAATATAGGGTGACAGAGGGCAAACATTTGAGGTGTTTAAATGTTGATAAAATTGCAACATTCCCATGTGGGGTGTTTAATTAAAGAGAATTTTAATTACAATCTAAATATAGTACTCAGTTTTAGAAATTTAAAAAATTTCGGTCGCTATGGTTCAAAAGTCCACCAAAATACTTTTCGAAAACCCAAAATCCTAAATAATATAGTCCTATATCAAATTAAAGTTATTTTAATCACAGTAATAATAAAGTGTTAGGTTTGAAAATTTAACAATTTGAAGACTCCAAAATATGTATTAAAATTTTGAGTAGACTACATTTTAACCCAAATCCAAATGTAATGTTTTCTTTGAATATTTTTATCTTTAGGGGTATCACAACCTAACAATGGAAATCACCACTTTACAAATATTATATAAATCTGAGCTAGTTCTCCAGCTCAGGGGGAGCTTACTGGTTATTGTTATTCTTTATGTTACGTACACACCAAAAATCCCACTGCTTAAATGAGTAGACCCAGTTATTATTATTCTGTTGTCTGTATTCAGTGGTAATGATTACAGTATATTTTGTCAAAACCTCGACACATTGTTTTAAAGTTGTGTCTAGGTAATGACGGAACCTCACAAAACCTTTCACCACTTATTAGTTTACAGTTACTACTAATTTAAAGATAATGTGTAATGTCAGGCCACTTGTTAAACTACGAGGATGGCTGGGTGACGCTGTACACGAACCGACAACGCTGCCACACGGCAGTTAGGTTAACCTGAACGGTAGACTCAGTACAAGTTTGAACTTGCTTCAAATGCTAAGCAATTATTGAGCATGTCTGAAGTTAAGTTGTGTTTGTGAGGTGTGTAACTAAAATGAAGAGGCAAATATGTGATCAACATTTTGCCATCAAACTTTGTGTAAAACTTCGCGAATCTGCTACCGTGGCTTACTGAATGTAACACAGGGATTATGGAAAATCCTTAATTTAGTAGTGACAGCTGAACAAAAAATTTTAATGATGGAAAGTTTAACGAGGATCGGTCATTAAGTATAACACAAATTTTATATGTCTGTCAAAGATGTGTCTTTGGCAGCGTAACAACTCAACAACTATTGTCTGATGATGACAATAAATATTGTGAAACGTCGACGCAAATAATATACAATTTGTGTTATACTTATATACTTATTGACCGATCGTTGCTAAACTTTCCAACGTTAAAATTGTGGAAATTATTGACTATACAGGACACAAGTATTAGCACAAGGCATTTTTGGATGGCCGAGAAGAAGTGGAAGACGAACCTCGTACGGGAAGACCTTCAACTTCATAAACTGAAGACAATGTGGAAAGACTGAGGACTCTTCTGGTGTCAGATCGTCGATTGACGTTTAAAATGATTAATAGTGAGGTAAAATTTACCCATCAGATTTTAACACAGGATATGGGCATGAGAAAAGTGTGCGCCAAGATGGTTCAAAAGAAATTCACGGTTGAGCAGATGGCCAATCGCAGGGATGAGTGCTTTGACCTTCTGTACTGTCTTTTGACAGAAGAGACAGAATTCTTTAGTAACGCGACCACAGGTGATGACTCATGGATTTTTGAGTACGACCCCGAGACAAAACGCCAAAGACGGAAGTTGCACAGTGGAAAATTTTCCCGCCCCAAGAAATCGAGAACGAGCAAACCGAAAATTAAATCGATGCTCAGTTTTTTTGACAGTCAGGGAATCCTTCGCAAAGAATTTGTGTCTCCAACACACAAACTTTCAGTCAAAATTTTTATTGCGTGGAAGTCCTCAAAAGACTCAACAAGAGGGCAGCACTCACGGAACCGCAACACGACAACGCCTTATGTCACACGGCCGTCTCCATCAATGCATTCTTGCTAGAGAAACTGCAACTCGACAACGCCTTATGTCACACGGCGGTCTCCATCAATGCATTCTTGCCAGAGAAACTGCAACACGACAACACTTTATGTCACACGGCGGTCTCCATCAATGCAATCTTGCCAGAGGAACTGCAACACGACAACGCCTTATGTCACACGGCGGTCTCCATCAATGCAATCTTGCCAGAGGAACTGCAACACGACAACCCCTTATGTCACACGGCGGTCTCCAACAATGCAATCTTGCCAGAGGAACTGCAACACGACAACACCTTATGTCACACGGCGGTCTCCATCAATGCATTCTTGCCAGAGAAACTGCAACACGACAACACCTTATGTCACACGGCGGTCTCCATCAATGCATTCTTGCCAGAGAAACTGCAACTCGACAACGCCTTATGTCACAAGGCGGTCTCCATCAATGCATTCTTGCAAGAGAAACTGCAACACGACAACGCCTTATGTCACACGGCGGTCTCCATTAATGCATTCTTGCCAGAGGAACTGCATCACGACAACGCCTTATGCCACACGGCGGTCTCAATAAATGCATTCTTGCCAGAGGAACTGCAACACGACAACGCCTTATGTCACAGGGCGGTCTCCATCAATGCATTCTTGCCAGGGAAACTGCAACACGACAACGCCTTATGTCACACGGGGTCTCCATCAATGCATTCTTGCCAGAGGAATTGCAACACGACCACGCCTTATGTCACACGGCGGTCTCCATCAATGCATTCTTGCCAGAGGAACTGCAGCATGACAACGCCTTATGTCACACGGCGGTCTCCATCAATGCATTCTTGCCAGAGAAACCGCAACACGACAACGCCTTATGTCACACGGCGGTCTCCATCAATGCATTCTTGCCAGAGAAACTGCAACACGACAACGCCTTATGTCACACGGGGTCTCCATCAATGCATTCTTGCCAGAGGAATTGCAACACGACCACGCCTTATGTCACACGGCGGTCTCCATCAATGCATTCTTGCCAGAGGAACTGCATCATGACAACGCCTTATGTCACACGGCGGTCTCCATCAATGCATTCTTGCCAGAGGAACTGCAACACGACAACGCCTTATGTCACACGGCGGTCTCCATCAATGCATTCTAGCCAGAGGAACTGCAACAGGACAACGCCTTACGTCACACGGCAGTCTCCGTCAATGCAAACTTGCCAGAGGAACTGCATCATGACAACGGCTTATGTCACACGGCGGTCTCCATCAATGCATTCTTGCCAGAGGAACTGCAACACGACAACGCCTTATGTCACACGGCGGTCTCCATCAATGCATTCTAGCCAGAGGAACTGCAACAGGACAACGCCTTACGTCACACGGCAGTCTCCATCAATGCAAATTTGCCAGAGGAACTGCAAAACGACAACGGCTTATGTCACACGGCGGTCTCCATCAATGCATTCTTGCCAGAGAAACTGCAACACGATAACGCCTTATGTCACACGGCGGTCTCCATCAATGCATTCTAGCCAGAGGAACTGCAACAGGACAACGCCTTACGTCACACGGCGGTCTCCATCAATGCAAACTTGACAGAGGAACTGCAAAACGACAACGCCTTATGTCACACGGCAGTCTCCATCAATGCATTCTTGCCACAGGAACTGTAATACGACAACGCCTTAAGTCAAACGGCGGTCTCCATCAATGCATTCTTGCCAGAGAAACTGCAACACGACAACGCCTTATGTCACACGGCGGTCTCCATCAATGCATTCTTGCTAGAGAAACTGCAAATCGACAATGCCTTATGTAACACGGCGGTCTCCATCAATGCATTCTTGCCAGAGAAACTGCAACACGACAACGTTTTATGTCACACGGGGGTCTCTATCAATGCATTCTTGCCAGAGAAACTGCAACACGACAACGCCTTATGTCAAACGGCGGTGTCCATCAAAGCAATCTTGCCAGAGAAACTGCAACACGACCACGCCTTTTGTCACACGGCGGTCTCCATCAGTGCATTCTTGCCAGAGAAACTGCGACACTACAACGCCATATGTCACACGGCGGTCTCCATCAATGCATTTTTGCCAGAGGGACTGCAACACGAAAACGCCTTATGTCACACGGCGGTCTCCATCAATGCATTCTTGCCAGAGAAACTGCAACACGACAACGCCTTATGTCACACGGGGTCTCCATCAATGCATTCTTGCCAGAGGAATTGCAACACGACCACGCCTTATGTCACAAGGCGGTCTCCATCAATGCATTCTTGCCAGAGGAACTGCGTCACGACAACGCCTTATGTCACACGGCGGTCTCAATCAATGCATTCTTGCCACAGGAACTGCAAATCGACAATGCCTTATGTAACACGGCGGTCTCCATCAATGCATTCTTGCCAGAGAAACTGCAAAACGACAACGCCTTATGTCACACGGCGGTCTCCAACAATGTATTCTTGCCACAGGAACTGCAACACGACAACGCCTTATGTCACACGGCAGTCTCCATCAATGCATTCTTGCCAGAGAAACTGCAAAACGACAACGCCTTATGTCACACGGCGGTCTCGATCAATGCATTCTTGCCAGAGAAACTGCAACACGACAACGCCTTATGTCACACGGCGGTGTCCATCAATGCATTCTTGCCAGAGGAACTGCATCACGACAACGCCTTACGTCACATGGCGGTCTCCATCAATGCATTCTTGCCAGAGGAACTGCATCACGACAACGCCTTATGTCACACGGCGGTCTCACTCAATGCATTCTTGCAAGAGGAACTGCAACACGACAACGCCTTATGTCACATGGCGGTCTCCATCAGTGCATTCTTGCCAGAGGAGTTGCAACACGACAATGCCTTATGTCACACGGCGGTCTCCATCAATGCATTCTTGCCAGAGGAGCTGCAACACGACAACGCCTTATGCCACACGGCGGTCTCCATCAATGCATTCTTGCCAGAGAAACTGCAACACGACAACGCCTTATGTCACACGGCGGTCTCCATCAATGCATTCTTGCCAGAGAAACTGCAATAAGACAACGCCTTATGTCACACGGCGGTCTCCATCAATGCATTCTTGCCAGAGAAACTGCAACACGACAACGCCTTATGTCACACGGCGGTCTCCATGAATGCATTCTTGTTAGTGAAACTGCAACACGACAACGCCTTATGTCACACGGCGTCTCCAACAATGCATTCTTGCCAGAGAAACTGCAACACGACAACGCCTTTTGTCACACGGCGGTCTCCGTCAATGCATTCTTGCTAGAGAAACTGCAACACGATAACTCCTGATGTCACACGGCGGTCTCCATCAATCCATTCTTGCCAGAGAAACTGCAACACGATAACTCCTTATGTCACACGGCGGTCTCCATCAATGCATTCTTTCCAGATGGACTGGAACACGACAACGCCTTATGTCACACGGCGGTCTCCATCAATGCATTCTTGCTAGAGAAACTGCAACACGATAACTCCTGATGTCACACGGCGGTCTCCATCAATCCATTCTTGCCAGAGAAACTGCAACACGATAACTCCTTATGTCACACGGCAGTCTCCATCAATGCTTTCTTGCAAAAGGAACTGCAACACGACAACGCCTTATGTCACACGGCGGTCTCCATCAATGCATTCTTGCCAGAGGAACTGCATCACGACAACGCTTTACGTCACATGGCGGTCTCCATCAATGCATTCTTGCCAGAGATACTGCAACACGACAACGCCTTATGTCACACGGCGGTCTCCATCAATGCATTCTTGCCAGAGAAACTGCAACACGGCAACGCCTTATGTCAGACGGCGGTCTCCATCAATGCATTCTTGCCAGAAAAAAGAATTTTTGCGGTTCCTCAGCCCCCCTTAATCCCCTGATATCAGTTCCTATGCATTCTTTTTATTTTCCCAGCTCAAAAATTATTTGGAAGGGCGCTACTGTGGTACTTTAAATATTATCCTGAGGAACGTAAACGACTGGGTGAAATGCATTCCAGCAGAAGTCTTCCAGCACTGCTACGAACGATGGAAACAAAGCCTCAGTCGCTGTGCAGCCGCCAAACGAAACTTCTTTGAAAGGGATTGACTTGATTTATAAAGAATAAAACTCATGATTAATATGAAATCTCATTGGGTTTCTTTTATCTTTCATACCTAGTATACTACAAAGATTTTATTTTAATCCTGTTACGTGAAAACAGTATAGAAGAAGTGATTTAAATTCAACTTCACTAATGTACTGACAATACTACTCGTGTTATTTATTCTCTAGTTGTAGTACAGACTAGTCCCAGTACGGACGGTGGTCACTTTTCATTAATCAAACGCCAAAGTGTTGAATATAAATCACTGAATCGTGTTACGTGTGATAGCGGAATATCCGTCTCTGTGACTTTATAACGGGCAAATAAACATCAGATATAGTGTAATATACCAACACCGGGCAGAACTTTAGTTTAAATGAAGTTACCAATAGTTTTGTTCAAAACACACACACATTGCAACGCCATTGTATGTAAATACATTTGTTGTTATCAGGAAAAACAAAAATATTTCCACCCAGTTTAAACCGCATATTAACGTGTATATAGGGAGCTTTGTTCTCATTGGCCACGATACACTAAACGACTGTCTGTCACAGTGTGACGCCCGACCCAAACGTCAGTCAATTACACGTTCTAAAACCAAAGTAGAACAACGCTCGGACACTAATCTAATCATCGATCCGATTCGCGGACACGCCTTTAAATCAATGTGTGTTTTCTGTCCCCAGTTTATGATAATATTAATAATACATTAATGTTAATAACAAGGTGTGTTATTGTACGTCATGTCTCAGTTTGGCTCAGCCTATGTAATTCAGTACCTGGGAGACCGTCCTCCTAGGGGAGGGGGTGTAACTATGGGAGGCTAAAGCGTAGTGCCAGGCGCACAACGGTTCACATAAGGCAATGCCTAACAATGCCTAACGCCTAAACTGCTTCGGCGCTACAAGAAGAACCCGTTATTATTGTTATTACTATTACAATTTTTCTTTATCATAAGTTGGTTTAAGTTCAGTATTCTTCATAGAGTTTTCGGGTCATGTAATCGGAACCTGTTCGCCTAGTGTTGTCACAACCTGATCATCCGCGAACAGAAGCGTGTATAGAGAGAGTCGTCATTTATTAAAATGCACATTGCACAACAATGTGTCTTCTTCACCTACTTGAGGCTGGGTTAATATAAACTTTGAATAAAGTAGGTCTAAGTACCCTTGCCTCCTTGCCTTAATTCTCACTCGCTACGACAAAATATTGGCACACTTTATTCCCAACTCAACACACTGACACACCACTCATAAAAGTTACGTTTTGTTATAATATAAACAGCTTGCCTTTGTTTTGCTCTGAAGTCTCTTCCCGACAGCAATTAAACGAAAGTAATTTATTTGAACAATTTGTTTTGTTGTTTGAGGAAAACATTATTTTACCAGCCTACATTATTGTACAAACATATTGCTGTCATCCAAGGAACATACGTTTACTACAACAAACGTTACCTAAAGCAATAAAAAGCATTTTGTCTCGTACGTTATTTATTAAAATATTGAATAAACAGGTACAGAATATTTAATCATCCTTTTCGTCATTAACTATTAATACCGACTACAAAATTTTAACCAATTTTTTTTTTAAATTTTCAGAATACGGAGTTGTGTTATTTATTGAATGCCATCATTAGTTATTAATATAAAAACTGTATAAATAGGACAATATATATCCTTTGGTAAGTCTTTCAGGCCCAGATCGTTGTTGTTCTTCCTCCTTATTTTCTATTTTTGGTATTTCATTTCCAGTTCCTTTACTTTGAAATCTATCATGTCAGCATCTCACCACCTTTTCGTGCTCTTCCTCATTTCTACTTATATATCAACAATCCAGGAAGTTGTTTTCATTGTTCTGTCATCAGACATTTTTTGTACGGTCTTCTTACAGGATTACAGGTATTAACTTTTAAGTTTAGAAAAGAATACTCAAAACATAATGTCACGCTACTAAAAATTTATAAGAAAATTACTGAATTATGTGATACGTTTACAAAATTACTTGAGTCAATGACTTGAGCTTTAATAACGGTACCGTAGACAATTTGTTTAAATGTCTGTAAAAAGTTATGATATTGAAAAGGAAAGAAAGGAGAGGTTAGGTATTACGAAATCATGGGATTACCAAGGCACACCACGGATGGCTAAGCTAAAGAGAACGGTTCTAATTAGCTGACATTTAATTCTAATAAAAGCGCTCACTTTGTTTGTCTGCGCCTGCCTTTTTTTAATTAAAGAAGTGACGTAGGATACCAACACTGCGCATACATTCTTGGTCCTGCGTAATTACATGGGAGGAGGACTTTGTGTGTGTGACTGTCTGTGTACGGTAAAGTAAATCAGAGACATTTATAGAATGAGTAGAAATATTTTTCATATTACAACGTTAACGTAGAGCAAGGATTTCCGATTACAGATCTCCACACTGAAGTCCAAGGTGTTGGCTTTTTATGGAGATGATCCCCTACGAGCAAAAATTGTTGTATATGGTACTGTTTGCGTCAGGATAGTCATTTTGAATATTTTGGCTGTCATGTATCTTACATTACAGTCAATGACATAGTGTATACACAAAATAAGTTCAACATATGTGTGACACAATTACAACAACTCTAAAATCAACTAGTAAAGAAACACGCTTGGAGTTCTGCGAGGTGATTGGCCTGCCCATACTTGGATGGGGTGAAAATTGGACTTAACGAAACCCCAGGCCAGTCACATTCAAAACGAGAATTATCAGGCACATAACAGGATATACTCTTAAGATTGCAAAAAAAAAAAAATGTGATTTACCGAAGAAACTGAATATTTGAATATTATGAGTATACTTGATAGGATTGCCCAATATCGGTTAAAAAAAAACTTTCCTACTATAAATGCTTTCGTGGCATATACATTTTCTTTACCACAGAGTAGTAAGTGTGTAGAAGGATTTTTAGTGCAATTAAATTTAATAAAACTAAACTAGAACTAAATTGAGTACTGAAACACTGTCTGGTCTATTACACACCAGTTTTTCGGATGTTCCAGCGGAATCCGGCTGTAATGTTGTGTGCGTACGTGATCTCAACATGAATTAGCGAGACTTTTCTAGACGTTGCCACTGCAAGCACTGTGCCAAGGCCGCAATCAATTACGTTCTAGTGAAGCGCTGATGTGTAATGTGGAAATTTCTGGATTTTGGAGAGGTATATAAATGTAAGTACTTAGCGACGCTCAGTTTTAGTTTGAGTTGCGATTTATTCGCTTGTGGTTCGTAGTATTGTGGCGAACTGTTATGTGTTTTATAATTGTGCGGGACAGTTGTATACAATTGTGTTTTATATTAGTTGACATTTTTATTGCGTGTGAACAAGTTTTATTTGATTTGTTGTAAGGGACTATCTTGTTGATTACAAACTGTTGAATTGTGATAATTAAAGCTGGAGATTAGTTGACTTAATTGGCGTCTCGTATTTTGTTTTCCACTGTACCTAGTAGACCGTCATAACAGAAGGTTTTTCTCTCGTGTTAACACAGGACAAGATACTCAATTACAAAACTACGCGCTAATTGAGCTAGTTGTTCTATTAAGCTAGTTTAGTCAAAGGTGAACAAGACTCGGAAATTTAATTTCATTGTACAGAAAAAAAAGTAGTACGAAAGAGTAGATGTTACTGTTTGCGCGTTCTCTTAAGATCAATATATCAAAACAAAAAAGTTTAAAATTCCGGGATAAAAGAAACACAAAATAAATTGCTAAAAATGATTAAAGTTTGAAACTGAACATGTGGGTCTGTAAAGCCCCCTATACTAGACCCCCACACAGCTTTGTAATCCCCTGTGGCGAAGGGTCGAATTCCAGTGTGGGGATTTTCTTTGACAGTGACTATATTCAAAGCCTCAAAGATTTGGAATTTTTGGACAAAAAATAATGAAAGACATTCAGCCTTTGGCATCAAAAGCAGGACCCTTGAAAAACGCATTCAATTAAACACTGTAGTCCTAGCGAGGGAATGGAGACACCTTTGGAATACAATTTTTCTCACACTTGCTGATGAAAGTTTTTTGAGAGAAGTGAAAAACGCAAATAAAGGTGATGACCCTGAAGTTTGGGTACTTCCGAGACATACGTATTTACTTTAACACATAGTAGTAGGTGCGCGGAGAGGATTTTTAGTGTTGTTAGCCTTAATTTAACAAACAATAAATAAATAAGCGCAGAAACATTTACCGGCCTATAACACACAAAAATGTAGCAAATAAATGTTTTAATTTCATTATATATCAACGAAAGACAGTCATAAAAACTGTGCGTATTTAAGCTAAAAATAGGCGTGACTGTAAATTATTTTTGTCAATTAACCAATTGGAAATTTGTGTAAATAGAGTGGGCTATAATGAACTGAGTGCGAGACAAATATTTCAGAAATATTCAGCTGGATGTCAGGAGGTTAATACTTTTTCTTTTATCACGTTTAAAAATAAACTATTTTTTAATTTTTACGTTTACGTTTGTTAATGATGTAACGACCGGACGCTCTCGAACAGTCGAGAGTGTTGTTGTACACGTTTCTCGGCTAACCGAGAAGGTCCGTGTCTCTGTCAAGGCTGCACTCAAGTACCCTCTAGACGTTTAGAGTGCTTGTTGACACAAATTATCCAACATTAGTCTGGAACATCTACAGGCTATATATAGCAACAGGCGCCGCTTAGAAGTTAGTTATAAGTGGTGATTTATTCAGCGCGGTTCAACTGGTTTTTGTGTAAAGTGATTTAGTGTGTACTTAGTGTTGTTGTGTTATCTTTAGTGCGGAACTCTCAACAGTTTATTGCGTGTGGACAAATTTAACTAGAAATACTGTGTGAGGGTATCTGGTTGATTTCAAATTGTTATTTGTGACTCATTAAAGCTGGTAATTAGTGATTATCATTGGTGTCTGTATTTTGTATCCACTGCTTACTATACGACGATCAGTGAGGCTGTCGTAACAATAATATTTAAACATTTAAAATATTACTATTTGCGTAAAGCACACATATTTGTGACAGTGGGGATTTTTATGCCAAAGTGGGGAAATATGGAGTAGCTATGTGGGGAAAAGACGTTTGATTGACCTGGCAACACTGCACCCTGTGACCACATCAATTACGCCTTGTAATGTGTGTCTACGCTGACGGTACGGCATACAGCTTATATTCCTTTTTTCATTATAAAACCTGTTTTAGTTGTTTTTGTACGTGAACGTAACTTTATTTTTGTAATTTTAATATCACGTTATGATATGAAGAGGAATGCCAGTACAAGAAGCCTTACTCAAAGCAAAGAGAGAATAATTGGATGGAATTATTTAGTTTTAAACAAAAAGCTTTTTTTGCGTTTGCAT
The DNA here is from genome assembly GCA_034769895.1 of Magicicada septendecula. Lineage (NCBI taxonomy): Eukaryota > Metazoa > Arthropoda > Insecta > Hemiptera > Cicadidae > Magicicada > Magicicada septendecula. Next base: position 587,890,388 of record CM068369.1, on the reverse strand, counting down.
CTGGCTATTTTAATTAAAGCGAGGCAGGTGGAACTTGAAACCTCCGCCGGTTGTGTAATAGCAACGGAGAGCTGCGAGGCTGCTGTGTGTGGGCTCACGCGTGTGTGTGGATTAGATAACGAGATATGCACTTTAGATATTATGCACAATAAATATAATGAATGAATAATATTGTTTTCACGACTATGCTGACGCGATGTGACACGATATGCTGTCTAGCAGACTGCCCCCTGAAAACAGCGATCACAATGACAAACTGGTGGACATCACGTTATATGTTTGTATATATTAAACACTAAATCTTTATTATTTAGGATAAATAATAACTTTGTCCGTTGTTAATAAAGTAACAATATTATTTTACCTGTAAACAAACAAGGTCGATAAATTTTACAAAAAACGATAGGCCTATATCGACAACTAAGACAATAAAACAAGTGTTGTTAAATAAAACTCAGGCTTACGCTTTTGGCTACTAAAGCACTACAAGTCAGAATTATAGTAAATCTAAATTATTTGGGGAGAATATGAAATAATAAAATAAATTTGTGAACTTTTTCTTTGCGTGTCTTATTTTGTCACTGTTTCGATTTGTATCAACTGCTTCATAATTTTTTTCTTATTTAACAAACACAAAGTTGACTTCGCGCGCAAATTGCTATCATGTGTACCAAACTACCAGTCTAGTGTCCAATCTAGTACCATGCAAAGAATCCGTGTACCAATCTAGATGACACTGTCAAATGTCAAATGACTGTTCTCTGATCGCTACCGTCTCACATGAGGTTATATTGTGAGAGTGTCGTGAATAAATAAAATGTAGCCAATGTTTTGAGAAAACTGTACTCTACTGTTATACATTACTGTTTTTGACTGGTGCGAATCAACAGAAAAATTTGAAGTGATTGAGCAATTGGCATTTAGGTTTTGTAGCCTACAGAGGTATAGATAAGGGTAGGTAATGAACACGCAAGAGGGCATTTCTCAAGAAAAAATCTCTTCTGGCGCCGAGAAACGTGTCTCTGAAAACCACGAAGAAATTTGTGAAGAGTTCCATTTGTAGCATATGTAGATATAGCTTGGAATCCTGGACTTTGAGGAAATTGTAGAGGAGCTACCTTGAAGCTTTTGAGAAGTGCTGCTGAAGGAGTGCACGTGGACGGAAAGAGTACCTAATGATTAGGTTTTTAAGAGTGTGGGTGAAAAAGGGACGCTGATTGGAACCATTACGGAAAAGAAAAGGAGTGTGGTTGGTCGCCTGCTACGCCATTCAAACTGGTTCACCACTCTGATCGAGGGGGGAGCGTAGTGGGAGGGGCAGGACTAAGGCTCAGGCAGGACTATACGGACGGGTAAAAGAAGGAAGAAGGTAAGCGGTGATAGAGAGGCTGTCTACGGAAAAGGAGAAATGGCAAGCCTACCAACCTGTAGGTCTAGTGGTAGAAGAAGATATACCGTAGATAACGGATTAGCACTGGAAGGTCTATTCCCTAGTTAGGGAAGGTGTAACTTTAAAAAATAGAACGCACTAGCCAATATGTGTACCAGAGAAACGGCTTCTCTGTGTGTGTGTTGTGATAGTGTGTAGTTTATGACCAATACACAGGGCAAAATACATCCCTGCTTTGTGCATTTTCCATGGAAGTTAAAACGAAAAAAATAGTTTACCTGTAAAAACATTTTATTCTGTAATGTTTAGTGGTGTGCTGTAAGCCACACGAATGCGTTGAGTGTTAAACACAAACACAAACCCGCATCTGCGGGCTAGACTTATAGCGGTAATTAGTTGGAATTACGACGCGACGCAACCTCGTGAATGTGAGCAACTTTGTAATTAAGTAAAACACGGGTAAACAAAATACTAGTATTTTACACAGTGCAAAACACACACACACACACACACACACACACACACACACCTTTTATGAGACCCACATTAATTGCCATCTGAAAGGAGATATTTCAACCGCACCATAACGATATGTTTTCTACAAATATGATGACGGAAATGGGTAACTTGATCGGCGCTACCAATGTCATCGGATCATCATCATCCCCGCTGCAGCCACCATAATCATCAATTGTCCCAAAGTTTTTTTTTTCAATCGTAGCTTACAAACGCTTCGGAGATAGTTCAAAAATTGCAGTGGCTGTTAACAGATGTTAATTCTCTCAAATGAGTGAACATACCGAATTGCAGTGGCTGTTAACAGATGTTAATTCTCTCAAATGACTGAACATACCGAATTGCAGTGGCTGTTAACAGATGTTAATTCTCTCAAATGACTGAACATACCGAATTGCAGTGGCTGTTAACAGATGTTAATTCTCTCAAATGACTGAACATACCGAATTGCAGTGGCTGTTAACAGATGTTAATTCTCTCAAATGATTGAACATACCGAATTGCAGTGGCTGTTAACAGATGTTAATTCTCTCAAATGACTGAACATACCGAATTGCAGTGGCTGTTAACAGATGTTAATTCTTTCAAATGACTGAACATACCGAATTTGTATTTTCACAAAAACTGATCACAACTTGATGGCCTAAATAGACTTTTACAATTTTTGGTAAAATTTTTACTTCACTCTTTGGCCCGTGGTGCCGCTACAAATTAAAGTTTTCTAAGTGAGCACTACATACTTATTTTGGTAAAAATTCTCATATATGGCACGTATTTTTACATTTTTTTCTAATGTTTGATCCCTATTTTGGCCTCTGGTATGTTAAAATTGTATAATTTCCAAAACTGAACACTAATTTAGATTTTCGCTAAATCGTCGTTAATTTGATACTCTACATGAGTTTTTACGATTATATATTTTTTTTAATCCTACAATAAATACTAAAAGCTTAAAATATTCACCTTTGCGTTACAATTTCGTTTAGTCTGACACCCTCCTAGATTTTCACAATTTGTTTTCTAATTTTTAACCATTTTTTAGGCCCTCGGGTCTTAAAAATTGCAAATTTAAAAAAATGAACACTATACTTAGATTGTGGCTAAAATTCCCTCTGATATGACATCCGACGTGGGCTTTTACTCTAATACCCCAACATTTTTGCCTCCCACACCCCTATTTTTTAAGGGATCAATTTTAAAAAACAATAAGGTTTAGTAGGGTAACTGTATGGATGCGCATGCCAAGTTTTACGAAAATCGGTTGATACGTTAAAAAGTTACCGTGACACGTACCCCGAACAGACAGAGAGTCAAATGGCAAGGGTCGCGTTAAAACACAGAACTCGTTTTACTCGTTCAAAAAAAAAGGATGCACTTGCAAAATGGAATAAAGTACGGGGGGGGGTATACATTCAGTATTGATATTACAGTTAGTCTTTTATCTGGCCCTTAGACCTAATGGATAGGTGGATTACCGCTTTGTTGTTTTGAGAGTTTTCTACTCGCTGTTAATTTCTTAAACTCATTGTCACTCCTAGTTCTCATTCCACGCCTTCCCCTTAGGCTACGGCCACACGCAGCACTGGTATAGCTGAGAACAGAGCAGTCAGAAATACTTAATATGGTCACACACAAACAGAATATCGGAGCAGCTAAACGCCTCTTCAGCCACTGGACAGCCACAGAATGTCGGACTTGAATATTTTTATGTTATCTAAAAACACAGCTTTAAAATTTCGTATTATCAATAAACCAGCCTTTAGATCACCGTAGGTTTATGTTGTTGCTTCACAAATTCCATTTTAAATGAAAAGGTTTTCACTTTCTCTTTACGTTTCTTGAAATAAAGAAACTGTTAATCGTGTACCAATATAAAATAAAAATTCGATTCACTGTTTGTGGCGAAAAGTTTGGAGTACGGGGCAGAATGTATCTTGCCTCCCTGCGCCTATGTTCAAGTTTTAAATTGCTTTACAGTTTCAGGACTACTTCCGTTATAAAATAAAAGTAGTATTTACGAGCAGATTCAGTTTTTTGGCCACCTCATCACACAGCTTGTCAAGCATACATTTGTTGTTGTGGTATGGAGGATGCGTCAACTGCCAATGTTTGCTTTGAACTTCAGAAATCAGTATTTCACAGTCCATACTGTTACTTTATAAAATATTAAATAGTTACTACAGAAATACAGAATTCATTAATTACTACAGTAGAAAACATAATACACCCTCCCGAATCCGTCTCAAAGAACAAACTGATTTGTACGAGCAACAACCAGTTTTGCCATTCCATTCGTCCCTTTAGTAAAGCAAACATGAGTTCATTATGTCTCTTCACATATCCTATCCTTTTCCTGATTATATCTTTTCAAATTATTATTTCTTCATTATCTCGTCTAAGAACTGTCTCTAACGTGCAATTTATCTTTCCAAGATACATCAGCATCCGTCTCCAGCAGCACACGTAAAACGGCTCTATGCGTTCAATTTTTCCTTTTGGTAACAGTCCGAGACTTAGATTTTTAACGAAATATTTTGAATTACACGATTTTTTACATTCCTAATGACAGTGTATTACAAGGAAAACTCTGTTGTAGCAGACAAATTGCCTTAACTAATACGCTAAAGTACTAACCTGATTTCCTGTTTAGCAGGTTGACTTCACAATTATAACTCCGTTCAACTCTTACTTACGAGTAGTTTATGGGTCCTATATCTCAATGTCAGAAGCGTATTGTCGATTTATACGCACATTTAAGTTTTTACTTATTTATTCTTATTCTTACTTATTACTTGTTTAATTATTAGTTATTACTTATACAAGTAGTATTCCAATTTTCACTTGTCTCAGTTTTTATCTATTAATGAAGAAATTTGTGTTAGTGGTTGAAATCACAATCAGAATGATCACAGTTGCACACCACTATATAAAAATTATCCCGATTAGCGCTTTCAAGCCTCACAGCCCATCGTCAGATCGGAATAGGCAGAAATTATTTTAAAAACAAATGTCTGACCACAAACGTGGAGAAGGTAATAGAACAACCAATTCGTTATATGCAAGACATTTCATAGAAGACAACCATAAGTTTGTTAATCCTTTGGAAGAATACGAAATTGTAAAAGTAGTAAATAACACAGTTGAAAGGAAGCTTAGAGAGGAGTTAGAAATATTAAAAGAAAGAGAAAAAGGGTTAGACAATTTAATTAATATTAAAATTAAATTTGATAATGAAGAAATATTTTATAACATGATTAAGAAGTAAATGATAGAGGACAGATAGATAAGATTAAGAATTATTTGCATAGTACTAATTGGATGGTTAAAATAAGGGTGTGTGACTGACCCATGTGTGTGGAGAGGAAGTAGGGTACGTTTAAAAGGATGCACACACACACACACACACACACACACACACACACACACACACACACACACACACACACACACACACACACACACACACACTGAAACACAAGGAATTTGCTAGAAAAATATGTAACTGTACAGATGGTGTGGGACAGGGTTTAGGGGTGGGGAAGGGTCATTTATATTATAGCTTGTTGTGTGTGAGCAGGGTGGGGGAGAGGGGTGAAGGGTTTGTTTTTAAAATAATTTCTGCCTATTCCGATCTGACGATGGGCTGTGAGGCTTGAAAGCGCTAATCGGGATAATTTTTATATAGTGGTGTGCAACTGTGATCATTCTGATTGTGATTTCAACCACTAACACAAATTTCTTCATTAAACGTCTGTTAAGATGTGCAGTCGACTACAGGTAATGGGCAACAACAATGAGGTAATAAACGACAACAATAAGGTAAGTAAAGTTTTTAAATATCTTAAGTTAAAAGTTAAATTGAAGAGGGTTTTAAGTAAAATATGGTTTAATAAACAATGTCTGGATAATAATGTCATCCCAAAGTACGCTCAAGTTAAAATTAAAAATAAGAACAGTGTAGCCAAAAAAGTAAAAGAACAAAGCGAGAAGTTGTGGATAAAACTGGAAATAAGGTCACTCTACGGCTTAATCAATAGATATAATAGGGAATTATATGACAGACACATAGAATTGTTAAGAATATACTCGTATGTAGAGTTAGAAGAAATATTATATAATTTTGGTTTGGGGTACGTAGAAAAGAAATTGGAAAAGAAAAATAAAAAAATGGTAGATAAGTTAAATAAATTAATAAGAAAGAACGAAGTAAAAAAGGAACACCTCTCTAAGAATAACTATGAAAAAAGAGTAATAAACCTTACAGAGGTGAATTTCAATACAGAAGAAAAAGAAATGTTAGCAAAAGGCTTAAAATACGCACCGCCACCAGAATTAAATCAAGAAAAAACGATTATTGAATGCGAAAGCATAATACAAAAACTAGGAAATGAAAATGATAAAAAAAGAATAAGGTGGGAAGTAGGGAATGTAGTAGATAAAATATTTAAGAAAAGTTTGTATAATTCAAAAAATGAACAAAAAATCAAATCAACTGTAACTAAACTAAAGAATAAAATAAAGAAAAATGATATTATAGTTACGAAGGCGGACAAAGGAAATACAATGGTACTACTGAGAAAGGACGAATACATAAAGAAAACGGAAGAATGTATAAGGGAAGGACCATACGAGGAAATAAAGTATGATTATACAAGTAAGTACCAGTCAAGGATAAAACAAATGATGAAACAGATAACATTTATAGAAGAAAATAAGAAAAAGTATTTATTGGAAAGTAATCCAACAGCACCAACTTTTAAAAGTCAGGTTAAGATACATAAAGAAGGAAAACCAATTAGACCGATTGTTTCTTTTATTAATGCACCTATTTATAAATTATCAAAGGAAGTTAGCAGAGTACTGAGAGAGAAATATGAATTTGGGACAAAATACAACATAGAGAATAATGTAAAATTGATAGAAAAATTAGAAAATATTAGGATTAATATAAATACAAAATTGATATCACTGGATGTTAAGGACATGTTTACCAATATCACAGTAAATAAAGTTATTAAGTTAATAAACGATAATAATATGGGAGAATACAGGTATAAAAAGCAATTGATGAAAGTAATTAAAGAATGTGTAAGTAAATCAGAACTATTTTAGGTTTAATAACAAGTTTTATATACAGAAAAAAGGTTTGCCTATGGGGTCTTCATTATCCCCTATTCTTGCTGAAATATACATGAATGATTTTGAAAAGCAATTAATAACTTCCACTAAGTATAAAGACAATATAAAATTATGGTCTAGATACGTTGATGATGTATTAGTAATTTGGGAAGGAAGCATAGAAGAAGTGCATGAGTTTATAAATGAGGTAAATAATAAGGATAAAAACTTACAATTTAAAGAAGAGATAGGAGGTAAGAAAATAAATTACTTAGATTTGAACATAGAAATTAAGGATAATGAGAAACTACAGTTTGGGATATTTAGGAAGGAGTCGTATTCTGATATAATTATACCAAGAGAGTCTTACCACCCATATAGATATAAAATGGCGGCAATCAATACATTTTGTTACAGAGCTCAGAAGTGTTTAAAAGAGACCGAATCAAAAGTTAGGGAGTTAAAAACGATAAAGGGAATTGTAAGGAATAATAATTATAACACCAACATAGTGGATAAAGTTATGAAAAGGGTTAACATACAAAAAGCTAAAATAGAACCAGAACAAAAGAATTATGCAGGGTCATTGACATACATAGGTTCACATACTAGAAAAATTATAAAATGTTTTAATAAATATGGAGTAGATATAGCTATTAAAAAATGTGAAACGGTATTTGATAAGATAAGGAATAAGAATATAGAAAAAATTCCAGTATTACAGAAAAGCGGAATTTATAAATTAAAATGTAAAGACTGCAACAAAGTGTACCTAGGTGAGACAGGACGAAAATTCGTATGCAGGTTGTCTGACCACAAACGTGGAGAAGGTAATAGAACAACCAATTCGTTATATGCAAGACATTTCATAGAAGACAACCATAAGTTTGTTAATCCTTTGGAAGAATACGAAATTGTAAAAGTAGTAAATAACACAGTTGAAAGGAAGCTTAGAGAGGAGTTAGAAATATTAAAAGAAAGAGAAAAAGGGTTAGACAATTTAATTAATATTAAAATTAAATTTGATAATGAAGAAATATTTTATAACATGATTAAGAAGTAAATGATAGAGGACAGATAGATAAGATTAAGAATTATTTGCATAGTACTAATTGGATGGTTAAAATAAGGGTGTGTGACTGACCCATGTGTGTGGAGAGGAAGTAGGGTAAGTTTAAAAGGATGCACACACACACACACACACACACACACACACACACACACACACACACACACACACACACACACACACACACACACACACACACACACACACACTGAAACACAAGGAATTTGCTAGAAAAATATGTAACTGTACAGATGGTGTGGGACAGGGTTTAGGGGTGGGGAAGGGTCATTTATATTATAGCTTGTTGTGTGTGAGCAGGGTGGGGGAGAGGGGTGAAGGGTTTGTTTTTAAAATAATTTCTGCCTATTCCGATCTGACGATGGGCTGTGAGGCTTGAAAGCGCTAATCGGGATAATTTTTATATAGTGGTGTGCAACTGTGATCATTCTGATTTTTATCTATTGACAGCAACTTTTTCTTTTATGCAAACGCCTATAAAATTGCGAAATTCTTGTATTTGTCAATATCGTAGGAAAATGTATGATACCGCATTACGTCACACCGTAAAACACTCGATAAATGTTAAAATGCAATCGTTGTTAACTACAAGTTCATATAAACTAAATCGAATTGCTTCAGAATATAACTTAGAGAGCTTCGACAAAATCAAGAGTATACACGGAACGTTTTACAAACAAAGGTCTCAATACACCCGATTAAAAAGGTACACATTTTAATTGTCTGGATGTAACTTAGGAATTGCAATATCAAACTCCATAAATTCCAAGCCGTGTGCGTTACAATAGTTAGAACTTTGAGAAAAATCTTACTGAAAACACAACTGAAATTTTATAAGATTACTGTTGTCCCGGTGTTACTTTATGGGAGCGAATCCTCAATATTAACGAAGAGAGACGTCAGTTGCATATAAGCTACTGAAATGAAATTTCTTACGAATGTGAAGAGTGTACGAGGAGGGACAGTATGGGGAATGAGCAGAGCAGGAATGATCTAAAGTATCCTCACTCAGTGAAAGAGTAAATGATCAGAGGGAAAGTGGTGTCTGTCTGTTTCTCTGTCTTTCTGTCTCCCTCTCTCACCAACAAATGCACACACGCGCGCGCGCGGGCACAAATATTACGCTCATATTTTGCCCTGTGAAGGTATAGTAGTGTGTTTTTCGAAGCCTCGCTGACACAAAACACACACACACACACACACACACACAAGACATTATCATAAAGCTTACAAATTTTATCAACATGGACACTATAAAAACGTCGCAAAAATGGAGACCCATAAATATTGTTGAGAGTGTGGGGTTTGTGTTTGTGTGTCAACAGAAACTAGTGTTTCAGATAATAATTTAGAATAACTCAACCGCTGTTTCCAGTTTGGATATGATTGAAGGAACTTATTGCGTTGTTTGTTACCGATGCTGACCCTGTAACTCTGTCGTAACAAATTATAGGCGTCAGCACTTCTTGGATTAGAGGCTAATCAAGATGGCAGTATTTATTTTGCAAAGAAAACAACAAAAACGCTTTGTGATCAGTAACGGACCTACACTAGGGAGATTGTGTTCCAGTCAGTGTTCTTAAGCTTCACCTCATAAACCTCTCAAACGAATTTCGCGAAAGGGGAATGGATCATTGTTACCAATTTGGCTTCGGCATCTGACAAACAATATAGCCCTGTGTAATCTATCACGAAACGTCAAAACAGAATAACTGTAGGCTCTGTATAAAGTTACGTGACTACAGATTTACACGATACGCCATTGATTGAAAGCTACTGGTATCGATCAGTTATATTGAAACGGTAAAATATAGCAAAATTAGTTTTAATAAATTCCAGATATTAAACGTACCGTAATATTGTAAAGGGAATATTACATTATTTTCCTTAACAATATAAAAATATCCTTGTCAAGAACTAAAACCTTGGCATTTTTTTGGTAACATCCCATAAGAACAAAAATTGTTATAACAACACGATATTAGAACAAGTCTTACATTTTCAATAGTGCTTTCACTGTGATCGTATTTAACTACGTAGTTTAACTTTTATCGCTTCTCCAATATACACATATTTAATTAATTAATGTATTTAATTTTTTTTATTTAATGGGTAATTGCTTTAATAAGGTCGGTATTTATAAACGGAGGTGTCACATATTAATAATTAGGTTGTTTTACAAAGAACGGGAACATATTCAAACTCTACTAAATTAACATCTTTAAAATTAAAATTATTTATTCAGTTTATTTATAAAAATTTGTAAGATATCATCGATGTTCTTAAATAAACGATACTTCTTTATATTCTAATCGTTTTTTCTTAGTTTATTCAGAAATCTACTTGGAATATAGGTGCACCCGTTTGCGTGTGAGCGTGATCGCGAGCGATGTGTACGATACGTTATATTGTTTGGTAGACAATAAACACTATAATCAACTAGGAAACTGTCGTAGTTTATAGTAAAATAATAACAAGAGAAAACTATTTTGGGGACTTAGCCTCTGGTGGCAGTTGGTATGGTATCTGGACACAAATATCGAGTCTCGAGTTCAAATTTATAATTTACGAATTGTAAGTTCCGTTAAACACAATATAGACCATTAAAAGTGTGTGCTGACTGCATTTAAATTTACATTATTTTAAATTATGAACGTTTTGATTTTCAGACAACCGAATTCATTTATGCGTATCATAAAATACCCTGTAGGCATCATCATCAGGGTGGTGATGGTGATGGTGGTGATGTTGCTAGTGGTGATGATGATGGTGATGACGTTTATATTTGGCAGAGGTTGGCAGTATAACACATTATACGTTAGATGTGTGTGTGTGTGTGTGTGTGTGTGTTACGCAGTATAACACACACATTGGATGTGCTCAACGTGAATTTAAAACTGCTTTCACAGGATTACATTACGACGACGGGTATGTATGAGTTATTAACAAACATTCACAGGTTGTCTGAAATAGTGAAGCATTTATGTCAACGCAAACAGATGGTGTTGACATTTCAACGCAGTTAATGTCAGTTGCCAACTTTCTTGAGTAAATTAAACAAAACTAATGCTGCTCGTGCTGTCCTTACAAGTAAAAGAGAACAAGTTTATTTATGATAACAAGTCAAAGTTGTTTATGTTATGTTTACATTGGTGGGAACATAGTTTCTGAAGCTTTACTTGTAAGGCAACGTAAGCAGTTGTTTTTAAATCTCAGGGTAAGTAATGAAATGTACTCATTTCTGTGTCAGTTACTCTAGTTAATTTGAATACACAGTCTGTTTGGTTTTGGGCAGATTTTCTGACAAACGGAATCCACTAGTTGAAAGAACCAATCAAGTGATCAGTTTTAACTGGACTGTTTCGCATTTGTCTGTCTCATGAGAACTTTTGAACGCATCAACCGATTTTCATAAAACTTGGCATGCGTGTCCATACGTTCACCCCACAGAATCCTTTTGTTTCTTAGACTCGTCCCTAAAAAAATAGGGGGTGGGAGTCAAAAATGTGTGGGTCAAACCGGTTTTTAAAAAATCGCAACAACCCATGTGGGGTATCAAATTAAAGGGAATTTAAACCGCAATCTCAATCATAATTTACTTTTGAAAATTAAAAGCTTTTACACGTCGGGGTACCATAAAGTGGGTGAACGTTTTAATAAAATAAAAAAATTTATGTAACGTATTAAATTAAAGATGATTTTAACTACGATGTGAATGTAGTGTTAAGTTTTAGAAATTTCCAAAATTTGGGACCCCAGGGTACAGAAAAGAGACCAAAAATTTGTCAAAATCAAGCAGGGTGACTGACTAAAAGGAATAGTAACCCAAATCTGAATGTTTAGTGTTTATTTTATGATTTCGTGCTCTAAAATTGTTACGTCACTAAAGAGGTAGTAAAGTAATTGGTATTTTTGTAATTTTTGCATAATTGAAAAATTATCTAATATTCAAATTCATATGTAATATAATGAATGTAGTTTGATCAAAATGGTGTGCAAGTTCTGCACTTCAGAGAGCATACTAGTAGTAGGCTATGTTATACAACAAAGACAGACCAGTACCCAATCCCCAGATGTAACATGGTTTGCAGCATAAGACAAGAAACCTAAATCATACAGGGGGGGAGCAGGTACGTACCCCATACAAGTTTTATATTATAGTTTTTCCTAAAACAGTCAGTACACATTAAATGTTAAGATAGAAGTACGTATTAACATTATACTAACTACTATACATCATTGTTTTTATGAAACTGAACATTTTTTGTTAATAAAAACCTACATTATTGTCCGTGTTTGAATGTTTTTGTAATATGTAACAGGTAATATCACTACAGCATTTTCATTAAACACAGTTTCTAAGTCAATCAGTGTATAATGGAAAGGGAAACTATATGACGCACTATCAGAATTAAAATAAACAGACTTTGCTATCATTTAGTATACTTAAATAAAATTACATTTATAATAATTATAAGAGGATGATTAAGCTTCACATTAACTGACATGAAGTATTTTGCAAATATGTACATTATTTACCAAAATTTGGTAAATAGTGTTGAGTGATTGCCATTATTAACAAAAATTCGAACTTTTATTTTATTAATTTACAAACACGGTAATTCCTTGTTTTTCTATAATCATGTATAAGCTCAGTGGCGTGGCATGGGTGCATAACACCTGTTGCCGGTTATGATAAGCGTAAAATGTAACCTAAAAATTAATTCGAGGTGCTTGTTTTTGATTTTTGAGCATTTTTACTCCATATTCCTTAAGGAATGGAAGTATGGTGATGGCAAAAAAAATCGTGTTCGAGATTATTGCAGATTCTGATTGTACTACACTCAAAACATGAAAAAAAGTCGTTTTCCGAAAAGTGTCTGTGTGTGTGTCTGTGTGTCTGTAGATTTTTTTTCTATGGCAAACGATAACTGCCGCAAATTCAAACAGAATCAAATAATTCTTTGTATACAGCCCTGATTTGTAGAGTACTCACGACCTATTGTTTTTGGTAAAGATCGGTTGAGGGAAAGGGGTAGTTTACCTGCAACGGTTTTTTTTATCAAGGGAAAAATTTTTTTTGGCAAACGATAACAGCCGCAAATTCAAACAGAATCAAATAATGTTTCGCATACAGCCCTGAATTGTAGAGTTCTCAAGACCTATTGTTTTTGGTGAAGATCGGTTAAGGGAAAGGGGTAGTTTACCTGTAACGTTTTATGTTTTAACAAGGGTATTTCCTATGGCAAACGATAACAGCCGCAAATTCAAACAGAATCAAAAGATTATTTGCATACAGCCCTAAATTGTAGAGTTCTCAAGATCTATTGTTTTTGGTGAAGATCGGTTAAGGGAAAGGGGTAGTTTACCTACAACGTTTTTTTAACAAGGATATTTTCTATGGCAAACGATAACAGCCGCAAATTCAAACAGAATCAAATAATTTTCTGTATACAGCCCTGATTTGTAGAGTACTCAAGACCTATTGTTTTTGGTAAAGATCGGTTGAGGGGAAGGGGTAGTTTACCTGCAACGTTTTTTATCAAGCGTATTTTCTATGGCAAACGATAACTGCCGCAAATTCAAACAGAATCAAATAATTTTTTGCATACGTCCCTGAATTGTAGAGGTCTCAAGGCCTTTAGATTTTGGTGAAGATCGGTTAAGGGGAAGGGGTAGTTTACCTGCAACATTTTACGTTTTAACAAGAGTAAAGTACTTGAAAATTCATTTAAACTTTTTCAAACAATGGTAATTGTTGAAAATAAAATAATTTTGTTGCCAGGCAATAAAATTATAATTTTTTCATTTTAATGTAAATCTGTACATAGTATAAAGTAAAGTCGGTCCGTTTTCTCTCTGTGTTTGAAATCGCTAATCTCAGGAAGTACTGAACGGATTTTATTCAAGTTTTCGCCAATAGATAGAGTGTCTATCGAGGAAAGTTTATGTGTATAATTAATACATATATGTTGTACATTAGCTTAGCTATCACGGTTTATGTCAAGTAAGTGGTATAGTTTACATCTTATATATAAAAATGAATGTTTCTTTGTTTGTCCCGTATGCGTTCCTATACCATTCATCCGATTGCGATGAAACTTCGGTAAGTTGTTGTGCGCACGTCCGCGAAGGTTTCTTCCACATCTCCTCCTAAACCACTGTACCGATTTCAACCAAACTTGGCACAAATATTTTACGCAACGGGAGAACCAACATAGGATAGGTGTTTTTTCGATGGGGTCCTTTTGGGGGTTCTTTGGGGTCTTCAACATCGCCTCCTAAACCACTGGACCGATTTCAACCAAACTTGGCACAAATATTTTACGCAAAGGGAGAACCAACATAGGACAAGTGTTTTTTCGATACGATCCTTTGGGGGTCCTTTGGGGTCTTCCACGTCTCCACCTAAACCATTGGACCGATTTCAACCAAACTTTAGGCACAAATATTTAACGCAACGGGAGAACCAACATAGGACAGGTGTTTTTTTCGATACGATCCTCTGGGGGGTTCTTTGCGGTCTTAAAAAACTATTAGATCTGGTTACTATGGCAACCCAATAGAATAGATTCTGTTCTAAATATATTATCGCATTAAATTGAAGACCACGCGAACGAAGTTGTGGGCAACAGCTATTTATTTTTAAGAAGCCTACTTTAATTAAACTTTATTAATTAAACTAACATTTTCATTACGTACAACGTGAAACTCCGTAGCGAAGCACGGGTTTTCTGCTAGTCATGTATAAGAGAAAATATATCGTGCGTGGCAGGCAAGCATATCTCAGTTATGTACTGTTTACGTTTCCATTTTATTATTATCACTACAGCAATAAAAAGGCAGGGAACACACACACACACACACACACACACACACACACACACACAATTCGCGTTATTTCTGGCCTTTCTGGCCTCATTCATGTTTATTTTCTTACATTTGCACGGTTTTTAAATGGAAAGTGCCGAACCCATACCAACATAATGCATGCAAGCCGAAAAAGTGTCCAGCGTGGATAGCGATTTGCTTCCTGTGGATCGCTGGGCAGTGTAACTGCACGTGTTTACAGAGGAACGATTCATAGACAGACTTTTCGTCTTTAGGGAATGAACCCTCTGCAAGATGCTGAGGGTCCATGAGTGACTTCGGAGCGCTCCTTCTTTTCCGCGTGTTTGTTCCGTGAAACGTACACTGTAGATTCGCAGATTTATTCTAAGCAACGCTCAATAGGAAATGTTGAAAATTTTTGTCCACGGTGAACCCTCATACACACTAAACCTGCTCTGATGTTTTAATTACGGACATCATAATATTAAAACTTTGGAAACTTGAGCACTACTTAATGGAGATCAATCATTAACTTTTACAAGCCATTAATTTTATGCATATTTTATATATATATATGTGTACAACGTTATCGGCAACAAAGAAGTAGTTTTTGTTAAAATTCCTTCCCGGGATATTTGGCCGTAGTCCAATGTTTTCTACAAAACCAGACGTTTCGGCAATGCCATCGACTTCCATCATCAGTGAAAATCGAGTGCGATAACGTGAGGTGGTATATGTTAGTGACCACAGTACTGTGGTTAAGGCTGAAGCAGTAAGTAGAAAGAAGTAGTTTCTATGGTAATATTTCATTTCGAAAATGATTTTAAAAATAAATCTTAGAATATGGAAGTCATGTATGGTTCTCCATACCGATATTGTTTTATTCGCTGGGAGAAGAAGAGGGTCCCGGTTCAACATGATCTGACTCTCATTATACTTACACAGAATAAATCAGAACACAAATAATCGAATTAAAAATAATAAAGGCAAACAGAGAAACACGTGACTAAACGGACACACACAAATACGTACGTAGTAACTGGTGCACATCGGTTCCGAAAAACGAACGTACCTGCTAACTGAGCGTTTTGCCGGTTTATACAGCGGCAACACATTGGGTTGAGGAATGTGCCCCTCCCCCTTCACAGTTTGTACAGTGACAACTACTACTACGAGGTCAATGACCGTACGCAGTAAAACACTGCCGATGTCTAAGCTGGCAACACAAGAGGGTGCAAGTGCACAGCAGTTCGAAAGCAATGCTAAGCTATTCTTCAAGTTTCCCTACTAATATTGTTCAGATTTCAAATTATTCAATAACTAAAGTATTTATTCAGTGATATAATTTATATTATTTTCTCTTATTTCTACAGTAGTACTGTTGCCGCCGACAACAGCGGTTAGATGGACACCACGCTATTGTGTAAGCTTTATTTTAACACAAAAAACTGGCTTAGAAAGAGGCCTACATTAAATGATTATGAAATTTCCATGAAATTTTTATTATTTCTGGGGGGAGATGTTGTGCCTCTGATCCTCCACCCTATTATAATTACACTGTTGGTAGGACTTTTCACAATACAGCACAAAAATAGATCAACACAAACTACTACTATTGTACTACACCCTGCTGGCCTTCTTTATACGCTGCCTCTTCACATCTTTGTGCACTGCTGTCCTCTTCCAATTTTACCTGCATCCTCTGTAACTCCCTCATCCATGCTTTCTATGCTGGCTTCCTGATTTCCCCTCCCTTTCCACATATCCTACAGTATCCTCTTCGACGAAGAATAATTATAGTAAACATTTACCACTTATATGAAATATGCATTGCACTGTCCTTGTAACATAGAACGTGTGTTTTGTATGTGTGTGTGTGTGTGTGTGTGTGTGTGTGTGTGTGTAAGGTATAGTGTACTAGTAACTGCAAAGAGAATGTGGCATATTGTTCCAGATGCCTCCCATAACAGTGTACAGAAGTCCAGCTCAGTACGATGCTAACAATCTACAACTGCTTACAGATGCTAAGCTAACTCTGGGCAAGTATTCTCACTTGCTGAGATGGAAAGAAGGTGAAAGAATTGTCGACGTCGGCTGTGGTACTGGCAATGTGACAACGCAGATTTTGGAACCTCGCCTTCCTGCTGATTACAAACTTTTGGTAAGATCTGTGTCTGTATCTGCTTTGAGATTCTGTGTTTTATTTACGAATGATAAAAGTGTTTTAAACTATTGCTAGAAATGTGATGATAATTAAGTAACATCAAAAAACAACAATAAATGGTTGTGCCGATTAATTTATATCGGCGCGAATAATCAAAAACCGTGTACGGTATTTAACGAGAAAGCCGACGAAAAATACTGTACTGTATTTAGCGGTAGCGTTTACAATTCTGTAATGTGGTTATTAAGCAGTGCCTGATTGGTGCTGCGCTCTGGTGTTCGCTGCTGTTTGCGAGTTGAGAAAGCCGGAACTGAGAATTTCTAAAAACTGTCTTATTCTGGTCGTGAAATAAAAAAAGACGCCTGGCCGTCTTCTCCAACAGAGAGAAGTTTTTCGTTGCACCATCTTCACCTATGGCAGGCTAAACTAATACAGATCTGCGGTAAGTCACGGCAATATGCGAGCAATATATCGACTTCACAGTAGTTTATGACACCTGTGTTGTACAACTCTTACAGGGCTTTGAGTTTCAATTATGCTAATGTATACTACAGGATAGTCGCAATGTTTCAAGTTCCAGATTATCCGAGGTACTTTCTTCTTTATATAACTTTACATATACACATATGCTCCTAACACACATTATAAGTACATAATCTTTTCCTGATTTTGGAAGGTACGTACATAAATTGTGTACCAAATACTATGCATTGTACAGAAATGCCAATGTTGAAATGTGTTTGTGTAGGGTTCAACTATGTTAAAGTGGTGGCTGCAGCTGACAAACTTGTATGCATTTGCAAAGAAATTCCAAGAAAAACTTTGTTAAAAGACAGTAGCATATCTAGGATTTGGTCTGAGGTGGGGGCTGTCAAGTTGGTTTAATACAATAGAAAAACAAGTGAAGACTAATCAATAATACTATCTTTTGTAATTACAGTGGCTGGAAAACATTTTATAACATCCTAAAATCAATCCAATTCAAACGGTAATAACACAATAAAAGTACCCACTATACCCACTACCCACTAATAGAAATACTAGTTATTATTATTGGGTCTTCAGTCTTTCGACTGGTTTGTGCCCTCCCCGCATATACCCGTTTTGCTTGCGTTACGGAGTCTCTCAAAGGGACCTACAGTATAACGCCGGATCCGAACCCTATAGTTGGGGAGGGTTTATACTAGGCAGGATACCATCGCCCTTTGTCATCGCCTTGCGAGGGGGAACGGTCGTATTTAAATCAGATGGCCCCGGCAGGAATCGAACACGCGCCTACAGCGTTTCAGCGCCACACGCTAGCCACTACGCCACCGCTCCAAAAACAAGGGCATATTTATTGGGGGGATGAAGGGCACCAGACCTCCCCCCTAGAGGGTCAAAAAAAGTTGATGAGGAATTTTCTTAATCTATATTATTTTTTCAGCTGTGTACACTAACATGGTAGTAAATTTTTTTTAATATGGTCACCGTAAGTGTAATGCTTTTGTGTTCAATATATCTTCGTTTGGAGGTGTATGCTATTTGGCCTGTGCAGAATTTGTTACATTCTGAGAAGTTTAATTTGTAAACACCATGTAAATGAAGTTTGTTTAACTGTTTGTGTGTATTTTTTGACAGTGTGTGTTCTGCATGCAATAGTATATCCTGATTTTTTTTTTTTATTTGCAGGGAATGTTTTCAGTGTGGTTGTTGATACATGTGAGTGTTATGAATTTGTTGCTATCTGTCTTTGTTTGTGTATGAGTTTGTTAATTATTGCTCTATAGTATCCGTTGGCTTCAGCTAAGTATTTAATTGAATTTAATTCGTCCTGATAGTCTCTCTGTTCTAGTGGTATGCTGTTTAATTTGCATACATCATGGATTTTAAAGCTGATAGTTTGTATTGTATGGGGTAACTGGAGGTGTTATGTATTCTGAATTTGTATCTATGTTCCAATTTTCTAATGGTAAAGTCTAGAAACTTTGTTCTATTGTAGCTTTTGTGTTCAACAGTGAAGGTGATGTTTTGTGAACATTTTTGATGTTGGTTAGGTGCTATTCACATTGTCTGGTGTTTTCTTTGTGTAGTAGTATGACACCATAAAAGTATCTATGCCGATATAATATTTTATGTGAGTTTTTGTGAAACAGTGGTGCCATCTCCAAAATCAGAATGGGCAGTGTCCATAGTGGCAGCCTGTGATGAACCTCACAATAAGCAAAAGCTAGCTCAAGCAATAGGATAATTTTTATATATTTTTACCTAAAATACAGTGTTTCACATTGAAATAATGTTTATAAATTCTTAGTAATACACGGACACGTAATGGACAACAAACCCCAAGAATTAAATATTATAAATATATTAAATTACCCTAAATTTGGTAAAAGTAATTTATCATAAGTACTAACACTTCATATCACAGTGATGTCATAAATATAATAATATTAGTGCTTTGAAATATAATTAAAAACATAATTTGTAACAAGTTGTAGATTGTTATTAATATTATATAATTTTTAACTTTTAAAAACTGGCTTTAAAGTACATGACAACTTTTATAATATACAACATTTACAAACATGCATACATTTATCTGCAAATCATATTATAGATAAGTATATGCATATGAAACACTTTAAGTACTAGGATCTGAAACTCTTTACGTACATCCGTATGAAACGTTTGAAATTCTTCTGTACTAGTGTCTCAAATTTGTAGATCCTGAACTATCTGAATTTGACTTGTTAGTGAATTTATACATGACTGTTTCAATTATTAAAGTTTGCTTACAAATTGTGTATTAACTGGTAGGTGGGGTTTGACATATCTGAACACAACGTGAAGTATGCGGCTGAACATTACAGCAGTCCACGAATAACTTATGTACAAGGTGACATTAGTGAGCCTGACTATGAGAAGCTGAAAGGATTCTTTGAGAAGAATAACATCAGCATCGGTTTTGATAAAGTTTTCTCACTTCATTGTCTTCACTGGGTGAAGAATAGCAAGTAAGTAGGGTGTGTTTGATCTGTTTGAGGGTTTGTACTTTACGTAAGGCTACCAGATGTCATGATTTAGTCAGGACCAGGGGTGCCCATCCCCCCCAACGCCCAATGCGCAAAACCTCCCCAAAAGTCTCAGCACTCCCCTCAATTGAAAAGCCCCCCCCACTAATAATGACCCAGGGGGTGCAAGCCGTTCCGGGGGGTCTGGGGAGTATGGAATACCCCCCAGTAAAAGGGGAAAATTTGAAAATTAAGACTTCAAAACTCGAGTTTTAGGTATATTTTAGACCTAAATCTCGGGGTTTTTCAATAAGCCTATACAAATTATTTTAGTTAAAAAAGTCATGAAAAACAAAACAAGATCCTACACTAGTTACGATAATTGTTACACTTGTTAAGTTGTTTTAAATTGTATCATTGTTTTAAAAGATAAGGCGTTACACTGGTGTGGCTGTAGATGAGAAGCAAAGGCATTTGAGAAATATATTTTAAAACATATTGGTCATATTAGAACGTGGATGGCCAGTCTAAGCTTACAGAATTTTATCATTAGCTCTAATAATATTCAGAATGATCAATATTGCACACCACTATATAAAAATTATTCCGATTAGCGCTTTCAAGCTTCACAGCTCATCGTCAGATCAGGAATAGACAAAAAAAATAGAGGGGAGAGGGGTGAAGAGTTGGGTATTACATATTTTTTGTCTATTCCTGATCTGACGATGAGCTGTGAAGCTTGAAAGCGCTAATCGGAATAATTTTTATATAGTGGTGTGCAATATTGATCATTCTGATTGTGATTTCAACCACTAACACAAATTTCTTCATTAAACGTCTAATAATATTGTTTAGAAGTTTTGTATGTCATTACTTTGAACAAAACACGGTAAAAATTTCCATCAATGTTGGATTTAAAAGGTTATTCTTAAAAAATCCACACAAAAATCCTTAAAATACACCCAAAAAATCCCCTCAAAATTTCTCAATGCGCAACTTGCGCTATGGCCCCCCCCCCCTGTGGGCACCCCTGGTCAGGACAGTCCTTTATTATTCAATAATACAGTCTTGAATTTTCTCGGATAAAAGTTGTAATATCCCAATTTTCAGTTGCACACACACGCGCGCGCGCGCACGCACATGCATACGCGCATACTCATAAATACATATGTATATGTACTTGTGTGTGTGTGTGTGTGTGTGTGTGTGTGTGTGTGTGTGTGTGTGTGTGTGTGTGTGTGTGTGTGTGCGCGCGCGTATATACTGTACATATGTTGTATGTGTGTGTGTATATGTGTATATATTTATTTATTTACACATACTGTGTAGTGAACCATCGGGAATTAGGTGAATTGAGATAGTAATGACTGTACTGACTTCTTTCTGTATATCAATGTAATTTAATAATTTACAAATGGTGTTACATTTATCAAGAAATGCTCCGATGTGATCAGCAATAAGCAGAACGTGTGCAATGTGTTTATGAATTCTGCTACAAAATTAATAAGTATTTACAGAATAAATGAAGACATTTTAACATACCATTTATGATACGAACAACATAATATATTTAAATTTGATAAAAAAATACTACACCATGTGGACTAGTTTGTCAATGTTCCAAACATTGGAATCAACGATGAAATGTTATCTTTGTGATTTCCAGTATCTGAGACATAACCTTTCTTCTTCTCCATAACCCAGAGATTGGAGGGCTTGGACCATCTTACCTTCTGTAGACATACCTTCCTTCCTTTCTGTAGACCATCTTCCTTGATCACGACATACCTTCGTCCTCCCTTAACACTCCTGCCTGGGACTTCCCCTCCCACTACGCCCCTCCACCAGGGTGAACCATTTTGAATGGTGTAGCATTTTCCTTCCACAGTGGATTCAGTCAGTGTCTTTGGGTCATGTAAGGTGTGTCTATTAAACAAAAAGATTGCATTTCAAGTTCTTAGAGAAAGCAGCGAGGACTGATTGCGAGCTCTTTGTGAGATACCTTGGAAGTATCTGAGCCTGCATAACAAACGTCAACACTGTTGCCCATTCAATTGGTTGAGCAGTTGTGTTTTCTGTTGTAAGCTGGATTAACACTAAGCTTAAAAGTTAATCAACGTGTCAATTTGAATTTTGTAGTAAAATTAAACAAATCCTAACAGAATGTTTTCAAATGGTTACTCTATGTCTTTTGCACATGTGTTTGAGTGGTACAAAAGATTCGGTGGAAGACGTCAGAATGTGGAAAGCAATGGATGAACTGTATAACTTTCCACTTCAAGAACCAAAGAAAATATAGAAAAAATGAGCCAGATCGTTCACGAATACCACTGACTAGGTGTCCAAATGATAGCGAAAGCAGTGAACACTGACAAAGACAATATATGGAAAGTTTTATGTGGGATTTAAACATGAACGAAGTTTCTGCCAAGATGACTCCTTGGGTTCTCACGCCAGAGCAAAAAGAACACTGTAAGGCAATTTACGCTGATACACTGCAGCAACTTGATGCTGACTCCAACCTTTTTCAAAAAAATTATCGGTTGTGACAAAACTTGGATCGTCTAGTACGATTTTGAGATTATATGACATTCAGTGTATTTGAAAAACTGTCATCACCAAGAACATAAAAAACTTGTCATAGGAAGTACAAATCCAAAGCCATGCCCATTGTGTTTTTTTATGTCATTGATGTAATTTTAGAAGCAATGATTCAAAACACAACAGTTTCTAAAAATAATTATAAGGATATTTTGGAAGAATTGAGAAAAAGCATTAGAAAAAATGACCAGAACTTTAGAAAAATGCTTTAATTCTTCATTAAATGCACCTTCTCACACAGCACTTTGTGTGAAGTAGTTTTTGGTTCAACAAACACATTTCTACACTGGAGCACCCTTCATGTTCAACTGATTTGGCACCATGTGACTTCTTTCTTTTCTCTAAAATGAAATCTGTTTTTAAAGGAACACATTTTGAATCACTTGACGCAGTAAAGAAGAAAATTGCATATGTGTTACAACAGCTAACATAAAATGATCTACTCCACACCTTCAACAATAGAAAACAAGACAGTATCAGTGTGTAAGTTTAAATGGGGATTATATTGAAGGGAACAAGCTTTAGTAATACTAGCAATACATATGAATAAAGATGAGTTATTGTATAAGTCTTGTTATTTAGTACACATCTCCTGAGGACGGCTGCCTCACGTGCTGCTCAAAAGTTTTAAATAATACCTGTCAAGTGGTAGTTCTACAGCAGGTAATTACAAACATGGAAATACGTTACTCTGTTTCAAACATTATCAAATCCATTATTAAATCATAACATGTACTAAGGTTCTTTGGCAAAAATTATGAAAGAAAACACTTTTTTATAAAGTAACTTTTACCAATTTAAAGTGCCAGTCATAGGTGGTACCAAAGAAGTTCCAATATTTACTTGTTTTGGGTTTTATAAAACATGGGGACGCATGTGTGTGTGTGTGTGTGTGTGTGTGTGTGTGTGTGTGAAAGAAAAAATAAAAATAAATCAGATGGAATGAGAGAGAGTGATGTAGGGGGGAGATAGAGAGAGATAAATAGACAGACAGACAGACTGATAGAGACATAGAGAAAGAGAAAATTAAACTATAATATTTTCTAGGCAGTGGTCAAAAAACATATACTCGCTACTGAAGCCTGGAGGTCAGGCATTTCTACACTTCTTTACATTCAGCAGCTTTGTAGATATGTGGATTGAAACAGCTTTCTCTGAAAGATGGATGCCTTACACCAAGGTAAGCAGTTAAAATTTATTGACACTTCAACTTAGTCCTACTACTAAAATATATGGAATAATAATAATGGATCCTATTAATCACTAAAAACACATAAAGGCAGTAAAGGAGACACATTTTTAACATTAGACCATGGCTAAATAACCTGGGAGCTTTAACAACTAAGGTACTGACACAGGCTATTAAAGCCTTAACAACAATGGATTCTTTTTTTTTACTACCTAACTAGTCTAGGATAGGGTAACTAGATTTAAAAATTTTAACACTTCCTGACTTC
Source organism: Magicicada septendecula (assembly GCA_034769895.1). NCBI lineage: Eukaryota > Metazoa > Arthropoda > Insecta > Hemiptera > Cicadidae > Magicicada > Magicicada septendecula. The sequence continues at coordinate 587,866,231 of CM068369.1, read as the reverse complement.
TGTCCCTTTCACACATTAACCCTCCCCTACCCCTTGTCAAAACCCCACACTGCTCTGTTTTCAAATGCTCCAACACCAACTTTAAAAGAAAATAGTTTCTATTTGAAGTTAAAATTAACCTTTTAAAAATAATCGCTAACATTTTTAATCGTTAATCCCAAGTTTTATGTTATATCACCCAAGTACTCACTTTCACAGGCTGAATTATCCTGAGGGCTGGCTGAAAAACATATCTTGATTTTGTGGTGCACCTGGGAATAGAGCCAGCACATACAGAGTATTATCCAAGTACCATACACACTGGAGTACTAAGCTCATAAAAATATATGGAAACATATGATTATCTCTACGTATGATGAAAGAAAGAAGTGTTTCACTTGACTTAGATTCAGTTTTATTTAGCTATAAATTAGTTCATTTTCACATTTGTATTTCTGAAGTTAATGGACGTTTTACGGCATTATATGCAGGATGTTTCATGAGGTTCTGTTAAATTTATAGGTGTACTTTCTGTAATAAAAATAGCAAAGAAAGTTCATATAAATGTAGGTCCAGAAATTCTTCATTTTCGAGTTACAGACAGTCAAATATTTTCTCCTTTTTTGGCCTCAAAGGTAAAAACAATTTGGTATTTCACTTAAGCAAATACTATTCATTTCAGTGATTTAAATGTATTTTATGTAAAAAACTCAAAAATATTGGTTTTATTGTCTTGCATTGAATAGTTTTTTATAAACCCTATTACATATTGTAAAATGTAACAAAGAACACAACTTGTTAAAATTTTTTGTTAACAAAATTGACAAATTTCAGAATAATAAAAAAACCTTTTTGCTAAAAAACTTGTAAAGAATTTAATTATGAAAAAATTCACGTAAATATCAACATAAAAAAACACTGGAAAAGTAAATACAGTAAGTTGTATTTGTAATAAAACCAATAAAACAAATAGATTACTTTTAATACAATATTTATGGCAAAATGAGTTATTCATATTTATACCAAAATAATTTCAAAGAATATAGAAAATTATTATTTTACAAGTAAATTAATTAATTAATTAAATTAAATTTAACTTTCTAAACTATTTTTGCAGAAGCGTAATACAACATTGTTTTACCTTTGAAGACAAAAAAGGGAGAAACATTTTACTGGCTGTAAGTCAAAACTGTTTTAATTATTTTTATTATAGGAATACACCAACAAAGTTTAGCAGAAACCTAAAACATCTTGTGCATTTAATAAGTCAATTTTTCTGACAAGGTAACAAGCAGTAACATCAAGACTGGAAAACAACTGCTGAGCTTTAGGCTGTAGTCCAATATTATTAGAATTATAGTTGTTACTGAAACCTGATTCATGATAACAACACTCTCAACATAAAGTATATAAAAACTTGACAAATTCACAACAAGAACAAAACTAGACGTTTTGGGCGTACCCACAACAGTGTGGCAGGAAATGGTAGTAGATCCCGGGAGAGATTGATATTGTGAACAAGCCTCCCGTGAAATGCGCTCTTGTTTAGAAGTAGGAATACTGTATTAAAATAATGTATTCTGACTGGATCATGTTGCACCTTAAGTCAAAGTCCATCTCGTCTCTGAATAAGTCACTTTAAAAATTTAAATCAGTATTTATTTATTTATAGTCACAGCTTCTTCCCTTCTATTCATTCTTCGATCTCCAAAAAAATAAATTACTATCACAAGTTTGATCCATTCAGTACAAGTTTCATTGATAACTTAACATTGTGTGCATTCCACTAACAAACTATGTTGATTGATTGAAATGAATGATGCGCAAATAACATTGACTGCCACCGTTGCTTGCAGGTAGTCGGACCTCAAAGAAGTGAGTTTCACTACAGTACAGACGTGAATGGTGATCTTACCAAAGTGATGACCAATGCAGGCTTCATTGTGGACTCATGTGAGCACTTTACAGTCTACTATGACAAGCAATGGACAGATGAAGGAATCTTAAGTAAGTATCTTGGTTGTTTGTCCCGTGTGTGCTTTTTTTGGAAGCCATTGCATTGAGATTGCTGAGTACACTGCAGTGAATGTGGAAGTAAGTTTGCTGTTTCCTATACTGCACACACGTAACCCACTTGTGAGATCTAATTTTAACTTTTCCAACCTGCACTGTAGTATGACTATTTTGTAATTAGTCTATTAGTAATTAAAAAAATAGTATTGTAACATGAGTTGTAAAAAAAAAAATCAGTAACATGAGTAGTATTGTTCATTTCCTGTTAATTCATAAGTAGTGAGTAGTATTAATTACCTGTTATTATTTAGTTTATTTCTGTACATTATGTAAGAGTTCAGTTAAAGGTATACTGTTACTGAAAGATGCCTATAAAATGTACAAAACTAAAATAATTGTTAGTAACAGATTCTCTAAGGAACGAGAAAATATACAATCCATTTAAGACATAACCCTGTTCATTTTGTTTAATGGACTACACAAGTTTTTGTAGTTATAGAAAATGGAGTCTAAGATTACTCCATTCTGCCTTTGATTTTACCTACGTGAGACATATTAAGGGCTGTAATAAGAAAACCATATTACAAATAAAAATGTATAGTCAGCAATATTTCATCTGTGATCAAATCAATAAGTATGGACAATTTATGTTCATGTTGCAGGCAATCAGCTCCATGTATGAATGCATTATACACAATGTTAGTTTTGACACTTTCCCTTGACTACACATTTTGTTTACTGTTTTTGTGTACAGTATACGTTTTGTTTTATAGGCGTATATAATAAATGGATTAAAAGTACCCTGAAAACAAACAACACTGAGAAAAAATAAGTCACACACACACACACTGCAATGTTACAATTATTATTATTATTATTATTATTATTATTATGAACAATCCTGATAAATAATAATAATAATAATTATTATTATTATTATTATTATTACAATCCTGTGTTAATACTGAACACAACACTACCAGCTCGATTGTATGCTTTTGTGTGTTTGTTGCATTAAGTATAATTGCCTTACAATAAAGTTTCTTTTAGTATAAATAAGTTAGCTTTTGATAGTGTAAAATAATTAAATACTGAGAAGTATATCATCAATTTATCAATTGTTATAAAAAAAATAATTAAAATTTAAACGTAAAAGATTTAACGTTTTTCTTTCATTATTTAATTTAATTCATTAAATTTTTTAAACATAGCAATATATATATATATAAACATTTTATAGCATTTATTAAATAAAATTTGAATGAATAAAATACAATAAAATTAAATAAACATACTCAATAATTATTCTCATTCATTTATGTCTGAACCAGAGTTGACTTAACACACATAAAATACATACACACCTCCATAGAGATCTCTCCTTCATTGTACCAAATGATTATGGGCCATCAAAACATACGCATGAATTTAATACTGCACACACACACACACACACACACACACACACACACACACACACACACACACACGCACACACACACACACACACACACACACACACACACACACACACACAGAGCTTATAATCGACAGGTGTTCAAACCAACAAGTTATAGACTGTTATCTTAACCTGTTCATTCCTGTTTACACTCATACTACTTAAACTTATTTTTAACAGTTCTGTATTAACCATATACAAAAATATTAGCCTGGATAAATATGCGAATGTATGTATCATCATGGGCGTCACCAGTGCCCAATTATTGGGGGGGGGGAACGTTATGGTAATGTTGAATACTTGGTGTATGGTCAAATTTCTGAAAGACTAGGGGCATTCTTTTCTATTTTTATAAGTTTTAATCTTTAATGTTACTAATGTAATTGTAATAATATTGTAGACATACCGTATACAATTAATTTTTACATTGTCAGGTAATTTTAAGACTGTATTAATTCACTAGATTATGATTAATTGTAGAAATGAAGTTGACTGAAGTAAAGAAATCTAATATTTATTTACATTAACTATTGAACATTACTTTGGCAACTTTACTGTTAACTACAATAAAACTATTAAGTAGCTCAACAATTCAAAATATTCGTAGAATCGTTTAATTATAAAAAGCTTTAAATACAGTTCTCCTAGCATCAACGTTGGGAATAAATACTTTATTACTTTGGGTAGGTACCTTCTTATTGTCGATGCCGTCGAAATACCTTTTGTAGGCTTGTGGTAGTAGTTACATGGCTGAGCCTTCTCTGAGTCATAGTCGGACCTACGGTAATTCTGTAGTTTGGAGGAAACTGAAGATTCTTTCTGTCTCACAACTAGATACTCGCCACACAAGCAGAAGACGAACCAAACAATCTACATTTCTGAAAAGATCTTTAACCTCTTTAGGCATCAAGATCAAGTATATCTTCCCATCTTGTAAACATGTCCTTGCATAAAAAGTTCTATTTCTACTATAACAATGGTGTATCAATTTGTGGATGAGCAAAGCTTCACATCCTTCCTTTTACAAAAGAATGTTTTTGTAGCAAAATCTGTTTCTTCACACAGTCTGATTCAGAATTTGATTCTGAAGCCCTGCTATAGCAGTGTCCATGACTTCAAAATACTCTTGCCTTCAGTATTCTTTAGATAAAAGAGAATGTACATGTAGGTCAGTTGTTCCTCCAATTATTTTTTGTACTTTATTTTGTCTCGGACGTTCAACTCTTCCAAACCAAGCTCAGAAATCTTGTCATTTAATTATCTAAATAGAGATGAAAACTTTTCAGTTGTCCGCAGGGCATTCAATCCATCAGTGATGTGTTAAACTAATCTATAAAGTCCTGCCACAGTCCTGTTATTCACCTGGAAGCAATTGTATAATTTCTAGGAGTTCTGTTGCTCCCATGATCAAATTCCGAGGAGTTTGTTACCATGATCAAACCAAGATATACAGCTTAATTCTCAAATACACTACGTAGACAACTAGCTCTGCCATATCCTCTTAGTTTTGTTAGTATCATAATTACTACTTCATAAATGTTCAAAGTTTCCTTTATTTGTGACCGCCGACAAAGCCATTTATGGGACACAGTGGGTTGACTTGGCAAGTGGTCAACCTCGACTACCTTCTCCTTGATATACATAAATGCAGATTTTGTTTTAGTGATTGAAAACAAAATTTGTAATTTTTTAGCTCATTAAATAGAATTTTTTACTATTTTAGAAGATTCACAACTTTCTTTCATGACTCAATTACAGCAATGAGCAACACAGTGCACAAAATCAGCACATAATTAGGGGCTTCTTCTGAATTTATGCCACTCATATTCCCAGCTACGTCATTACAAATGATTGATGCTATGCCTGAACCACAAGTTACGCCAGTTTTATAGAAACTCATAAACTTTATTCAGGTTCCAGGTTATCATCACACCAACGAACACAGATGCTCTCTTATTCACAACTGAAATGTCTTGTACACCATCACAAATCATTGAATAAATTTAATGATTTGTTAGATTTGTGCCGGTGTTTGCCTAACCCGGCGGTCGAAGGTTTTGTAAAATTGAATTTAATATAACGCGAACACAAATGTCAGTTAGAGCGACGATATTTGGACAGCACCGTTGAAACGGCGCGCGCACTCTATGGGCCAGTTTGGCTGTTTGTTGCATCGTTACTGCTTAATTCAGTTAGATACCGGCACGCATAGAAGCAACAGACTCCTGGATCCGAACAGACAGTACTACGTAGTTGTTTCTTCTACTCTTATGGCAGGCTAAATTTACGAGACTTCCCGGTAAGTGATCATAGCATCTTATTGTATGCGTCAAAAATAATTAAATTTAATTAACGAAATGTATCCAGCCGTATGAGAAAGACGAATGTATTTGGTGCGACCTGGCAGTGTGTGTATTAAAAGATTTATTTAATGTTCAGTATCGACAGCTCATGTTCTTTTCTCAATTATTATAATACAAGAGTTACTGTAATTGTTTCATAGAGCGTTATGTAAATTATAAGCTAAAGTCAGTGCGTATGCATGCAGTTGAATTGAGCAAGATAGGCTCGTGCATGTAACAGACTGCACGCGTGTCCTTTTTAATTAATTATGGTAGTAAAAATAAATTGTGAGACCACTCTTAGATGAAACACTATTAATATTTTATTTGTGTGCAACTGTGAGTGCCTTGAATGTGGTCATTTTCTAACAAATTAAGATAATTGTGGGCCACGTGGCAGGGCTAACCTGTTAGATTCTGTCGGCGCTTGTTAAGAGCTAGTGCAAGTGACTTTTACTCTACACCTTTTAATAATATCCTTTTTATTTAGTGAGTTCATCATCCCCTGGTAGACTTTATTACTCTTCAGGCAATTTTCAAAAAAAAATAATAACCGAAACTTTGTGCATTTATCTTGAGTTGGTTGAAAGGCCCGTTCTGAGGTTATTTACCTGGAACTTGGGTGGACATTTTTTATGAACAGCATTTCTAATTTTTGTGAATTCACAGGGTTCTCGTCTAAGCCGGAGATGCTGATCGATGCTGATATAACTACACCTTCATCAGCCATGAGCCATCATACACACACCTGTTCGGAAGAGGGAGTCTGGTGAACAAACTCAAGATGCATCACATGCTCATAATTAAGGTGATATGAACTCTTTTATTTTTCGTTGGCCGGGCCTGCCGTGCTCCTGATGTACAATTTATATTTCATTTGAAACCATGTGCCCACGCGGCTAGACAGTCTGCTCTGGGGTGTGTCAGCTGAACATTCATTCTGAACATCATGTGACTTTAATAATTTAACTTCGTAAAACTAAGTATGATGTTGTAATTGTGTGCTGCACTGGGGGAGCGTGCTAGAGATCTTTTTTACACTTAAATATTTTCATATATAGCCAATAGTCATTACACTGTTCACTACAAAATTTAAGTCACATGTTAGGGGTTCTGTTCCGGCTGGTTCAGAACGGGTTTATATTTTAATTTCATTTTGGTTTAACATGTAAGGGCTGGGGGGGGGGTTCATTTTCTTTTTAGGCTGTTTTCTGGGGATAAAAAGGGACATAGTTTTTTGCCAGGCACATGTTCATTCAGTTTAAGGCAGGTTTGATTCCTGTCACACTTGGTCGAGTACATGCTGGCGCGCTCCCACATCTGCTAGGATACAACAGTTGGTTATTATAAAATCATTTATACACAGCCATCTGGCTTTAACAGAAAAGAAATTTTATATTTTGTGGGCATATACTGATTAATTTTTGATCTTGTAAAAGCATATGCTGATTAATTTTTGATCTTGTAAAAGCATATACTGATTAATTTTTGATCTTGTAAAAGCATATACTGATTCATGTATCCATCTGGATTTGTAAAACAAAATTAACATTTTATAAACTCAACCATTGCTTGAAATTAGGTGATGAGGGTTTTCCATTTTATATGGTATTTAAGGAGCTTAAAGAGTTTCATATGCTCATAATGGGTCAATTATCAGATGCTATCTATACATATGGGCAGTCCGGTCTCTTTATATTTTGAGAGTGATTATCATCCTTTCGGGGGTTTTCTTAATTATTTAAATTAATGGGAATTAATGAATCATGGTGACTGAAAGTCGAACATTTATGATTGCCGGTCTTGGGGCTTTGTAGAAACACTGCCTGTTGAGCATGGGTATTCCAAGGGTACTAGGTGTCTGTAGTATGTGTATATAATTATGAGTGTATGTGTCTTTATGTTTGTGTACGTGTTGTCAATGTTAAGTGTTAGTAACAAAAAGGGGGGAATTATATAATTACAGGATGTTGCCTCATATATATATATATATATGTTTATAGGGATAGATCGATATTGTCTTGACACTATTAAGGATATAGGAATTAATTATTTATTATGTATTTTGTGGGTTATTGCCCTGTCCATGTGATAATTATGTGATTTGCAGGATATTATATGTAACGAATTATGGGGACAAAATAAAAGTTGTTATTGTTAAATAACAGCTGAGTTTCATTGCAAGTCCCGTCATACTGGACCCAGCGCATTTTTGGCTTCTCTAGGCTCTGCCTAGTTTTAAATAACTTGTGGCTCCTCTTTCAAAAAAAAAAAATATAAATACAAAATAAAAAGTTTTTTTTTTATATATATACAGCAGAAAGGAAAGAGGGGTTACAAATGGTAGCAGAGAGCGTGGTTCATTCTATGGTTGAACCCTTGGGTCCTTGGGTGTGACGGGGCTTGCAAAGTCGGAAATACTATGCTATTGTTATGACATTGTTTTTTTTAGGTATATGCCCGTGTAGGCTAGTTTAGGTCATATAACTTGTGAGTCTGGTCGCACCACTGGGGCTGGTATTTGTGTTCGGAAAATTTGATAGGTTGAACTGCCGGGGGGTCTCAAGCGTGGCCTGGGTGATAGAATGTTGCTGATTCGAGGTCGGAGTTTAGCGTGTGACATTAGCGGGATGCGGTATGGCCCGATCGGAAGTCGGTACCGTCACCGACTTAATTCCTGTTAACTTTTGATTACTAGTTCCCGAATTACGAATTCTGATTACTAGTTGGTTTCTGTGAGTTATGTGTTGGTGAGACGTGTGTGTCGGATTGATGTTTGATGTTATGGGTGTTCAGTATTGTTGGTTGTTGCTTGTCTCCTTCTGTGGTGTTAGTAGGTGGTTCGGAAGTAGGCCAGGTCTCCGCAGCGCTAGAGAACCCGGGGGTCTCTCAAAGGAAGGACAGTACTTGGGTTTTTTCTGATTCTTGTGAATATGTTTTTGTAGGTCATGTTTGTGTTAGGTGTTTAGTGGGGATTTGTTTTATTATTGTTTGTTTTGAATTGTGCAATTCTGGCGGCAGTATGCTATCAGAAGTTGCCCCACCCTCTTTCAGGAGTTCTCCAGAAATTTTCGGTGGTGAATGGATTTGATGAGGACCAGCTGCTGGTTTTCTTGGACCTGGTGCTGCAGTTGGCAGATTTCCCGGGGGTATCTGATGGGGAGGTCTTGTCCCTTATATACCCGTATTGCCGGGGTACGTTGGCTGAGCTGGTCACCAACACTCTGCGTCGGGGCGGCAGTGTCGATGCTTTCCATGCGGAGGTGTTGGACTTCTTCATACCCCATCGACGACGTGATCAGTTGAATTCTATCGCCTACAGGCCAACGGAGAGGCGTTGGGGGATTTCGTGCACGATGTAAGGAAAGCTGCCCGTATATTAAGGTTGGGGTTGCCCGAGACGGAAGTAATACAAGTAATACGAGAAGGTCTGAATCCCCAAGAAAGATCCCGGCTAGTTTTCGCAGATCCTCCACGTTGTTTTGCGGACCTGGTCCGGTGGTGTGCACATGCCAGGAGAGTTCAGGAGAATGATGAGTCCCGGGGAAGAGATGCTACCGATGTCCAATACTCCAGTGGTCTGTTAGGAAGATCTAAAAGGGACAAACATGGTGGTTGGAGGAGAACACAAGAGACTGTCAGGAAGCCTGAATATTCCGGAAGTAATGGAGGCTACAGGGGGGTGGCAAGTGAGAATACGGTAACAACAGCTACAGCACGGAAAACAAAGAAATACGAAATTAACAGGGGAAGAAGAAATTATATTAGGGAACAAACACCGGCAAGTAGGGAGCCTGTACCAAGGCGTTATTCCTATTCGGAGAAGAAGGAAACTTTAAAGGTCCCAGAGGAAGTACAAGTGCCTAAGAGAGTAGTAGATGAAGAAAGTGAAGAGAAAGGTGAAGCAGAAGAAGAAAAGCGGAATAACTTCTGTGGATCAATACAAGAGCCTAAGAACATGTCAGTTAATACTGAGTTACAGAACTCGAAGAGGACGTCATGGTTGAATCCAGATGCCGCAGAATTTGTTCCGGTATCTCCATCTCGGTTCGTGACGGATCCAGATCCGGTAATATCGTCATCCCCTACGCAGGGATATGAGAAGTCATTTGATGGTGTAGCTTTACCATCGCCAGTAGAAATTAATTTAGTCATTGCACAGGAACCTGGACAGCTGGATTCCAGGGTGGAAAATGTTGAGGACGTTGTAGTTGCCGAAAGGGGTGAAGGAGTGGAATCGACAGAAGAGGCAGAAGAGCGGTCTGCGGATGCTGCACAGGGAAGTATAGTTATAGGTGTTAGGGAGACTGAAGAGTCTGAGTTTGCGGATGGACACAGGGATGTCCTGGCTGTAAGTGTTTCTGAGGTTGCGGATGGACAAGGGGATGTCCATGCCGCAAGTGTGGTAGAAGTAGATGAGGTAGAAGTTGAGGAGAAATTTAGTGGCAGCGTTGTGGAGTGTGCGAGTGAGAATGATGTAGTGTGTGAAGATGTGCAGACGCCTTCTGTAAGTAGTGTTGAGGATTCCGAAGAACGAAAAGAAGTTTCAGGTGGACCAGGTGAGCAACTAGAGGAGGACGAGGACGTGCAGTGTTATGATGGTGGCAGTGGACGTGATGGCGATTATGTTGATGATGAAGGTGTTGATGAAAATGATATCGGAGACGAGGTTAGTGAAGAAGTTTGTGAAGCGGCTGGTGATGAGGGTGATGAAGAAATTGGTGAGGAGCTGAGGGAACATGTGGTTGAAGATGGATCAGAGGAGCAACTGGAAGATGGTGAGGAGGTGCAGTGTCAGGAGGTTGATTTGGATTATGGGGATGAAAAGGAGGAAATTGTAGAAGAGAAGGAAGGATTGGAATAAAGACAAGTAGAGGAGTTAGAGGATGAGCATAATCCAAGGCGGAGTGAAAGTAGCGAGGTAAATTGCCTTAATGCTGATTCAGAGGAAACCAGCCAGTACAGCTCAACACGAAATAATTTCGCTGAGAGTGGTGTCCTAAAGGAACAAGTACCTAAAGTCCGTCACAGAAAGGTAAGTAGAAGAGGTTAACGGGTAGCGGGTAGATGTTCCCCACAGTCCCAGTGGTGTTCGTCTACTTCAGGGTTGCGCCCCTGCCCACGCGAGCCTTGGTTTTCTCCAGTCATACTCCTTTTCGGAGGGAACCATGTCCTTACCCTTAGTCCTAACTATTGACCCTTTAATGATCCTTGCCCCATTTCATCTTCCCAATTTTCCTACCCCTCCCCTTAGTAAAAAAAAACCTATCAATAAGGAGTTAGAGAGCCTTGCCGGAAGTGATTAGATTGTGGTCCTCGAGATTGTCAGTTTCCCCTGTTCTAAAAGTAAGATGGAGAGGGATAGCGTGCTGTTGTTTCGTTATTTATAGTAATTGAATTTGTTTGTTGATCGTTGTGGGGTCGGTCCATGCCGCATTCTCCGGTTGTTCCCCGGGTGTTTTGTTGAGAGAGAGAATTGTATTTATTGTGTATCGACGTCGGTAGAGAAGTAAACCCCCCATATAGTTATGGTCTTTTGTTGAGTAAGAGTTAGGATGGATGTTCGCGTGCCCTTGGTGCGGTCCTCTCTGTCTGGCTAAGCGGGGCCGTCCGCCCTTGTGTAGGGATGTGGGCCAGCCATATGGCAAGGATGGAGATGCCTTGTGGGTGCATGTGGCTGGTCGGTCCAAGAGATGGACGAGAAGTAGTGCGGTCACTCACATACCAAGGTGGGAGATACCTTGTTTGGTCTTAGGACGGGTATGTGAGTGGGACCGGTGGAAGTAGGTGATGGTCACCGGAGAGGGTGACGTGTTGGGGCGGTCCCGTGGGGTTGGCATGGCAGAGAGGGTCGCATGGGGAATGGACGCAGTTGTGAGGTTTCTCTGTTCTCCTGAGAGCAAGTGCTGCTGGGCCGCCATAATCACGAAGTCCACTAGCTTGTTTTGGGAAGGGGTACACTGCAGGGTACTCTCCCGAGTTTAAGTGTGGGGCAACCGGGTTGCCCTTTCGGGGTGGGGGTGTGCCGGTGTTTGCCTAACCCGGCGGTCGAAGGTTTTGTAAAATTGAATTTAATATAACGCGAACACAAATGCCAGTTAGAGCGACGATATTTGGACAGCACCGTTGAAACGGCGCGCGCACTCTATGGGCCAGTTTGGCTGTTTGTTGCATCGTTACTGCTTAATTCAGTTAGATACCGGCACGTATAGAAGCAACAGACTCCTGGATCCGAACAGACAGTACTACGTAGTTGTTTCTTCTACTCTTATGGCAGGCTAAATTTACGAGACTTCCCGGTAAGTGATCATAGCATCTTATTGTATGCGTCAAAAATAATTAAATTTAATTAACGAAATGTATCCAGCCGTATGAGAAAGACGAATGTATTTGGTGCGACCTGGCAGTGTGTGTATTAAAAGATTTATTTAATGTTCAGTATCGACAGCTCATGTTCTTTTCTCAATTATTATAATACAAGAGTTACTGTAATTGTTTCATAGAGCGTGTAACATGACCAGGTGTTACATAACCTAGACATATGCCCATAGAATTAATAAATACATGAAGGTAATGTAAATAAATAATATAATGATGAAAGTAGCGAAGAAGAGAGGGACCAATGAGGAAGAAAGGAGAAGAAGTGCCACAAGAAGCAGTATACAAGACACTGCTTGACACTACAACCAATACTATAACTGACACAAACTAATGGACAAATTAAATTCACTTTAAGCTGTCAAGCGAGTCAGTGAATAACTTGAATGTAATCTCACATGTTAATAAAAATAATTAAGTAACGACCCAAATAATACGATATCAGCAACAGTATTGGGCTGAGAATAAATCAATTAGGACTAGTAACTATTAATGCCAATAACTAAGATTAGCTATGGCCACAATGTAAAATTGAAACTGTATTACAATCTCAAATGTAATCATAATAAGTAAAAATAATTGTAAGAGGGAACCTTATATAAGTAAGATTAACTCACCAAGATACCAAATATGACTAATAAACATTATTAAGGCATAAATCCGATGCGAACGGTATGCCTAGGCAACGCCTAAAACGAACAATTGTCAGTAAGGTGATAAGTAGAAAGTACTACGAGTAAATCACATACACTGAACAATCTTTATACCAAACGTAGCAATAAGCATTGTTAATATATTATACAAGTAATAACTCAATTATTAATGAATAGAATAGAGCAAAATAGTGTAAACCAAAATGTCATTAGGAAGTAAGAATAATTCATAGCTATGTATTACATCAATAAGTTAAGATTTAATTATTATAGTCGTTAAATAAGTATAAAGACGGATATGTTAGTGTTCCAACACAGACGTTTAAGTGAAAATGCGATGTGGAACACAAATAATGTGTTGATAAGAGAGAATCATAGTCCGGCTTCGCTAGCAGACGACAGCGCGAAGCCATATACCTGAACATTATTTATTAAAAAATGTCAGTGAAAGTGTAAATAAACCAGTGTCAAACTATATCAAATGAAAGAGTAAAAAATATCCTTTAATTTGATAGCAATACAACCCCGATCGCAACTATAATGAGTGCGTGACATGCGTTAGCATCATTTGTAAATAGAAAGTAAAAAATCTGTTTGTTAAGAACAACAACAACGATAGCTGTCAATCATTCTGGCGAAAAGTCGGTTAATGACCGTTGGAAAAACAATGCGTCACTTTCGTAACGCCTGGTTAAGCCAATCAGAAAATAGTTTATTAAATGAAACATTCGCCTAAGCCTTATCAAAACAGAGGGTATATAAAGGAATGCAGCTAATTACCGTTAGACACTTTTTGACAATCATCAAGAGCGGAAGGTGATGCTCGTCTCATCAAAATTTTTATTAACTGATAGCTTCTTGTAATAGTGCGTCCATTGAATTATTTCGGCATCAACCAATAACTACAATATAATCTACATAGAATCAGTGCATCGAAGTGAAGTATTATTTTATTTAGTGCGGGATACATCGAACAGGAGAAATAATTAAATAGTATTTTAAAAGGTCCTTTTTTAGTAAGAAGAGGACCAATATTCTCTGTTCAAGTGCGTGTGTAGTGTAAAGCCAGGTCATTATAATCCGACCTGGAGTGTGTAATCAAATTTTAATCGAAAAGATTAAAATAAAGAGGTAACAGCGTGACAATTTATTCCATTACACTGAGTGCACTAACCTATATATTTTGTGAACAAAATTTGTACTGACGCATAACACAAAAACATTTTCTGTATTACACAATGTCTGAATTTATTTAGTGGATTTGTCGATCCTGGTTAAGAATGATGTTAGTCTTAAGTGGTCTCACTATATAACCTTGTGAATAATTAAGCAAGCGTGACGAACGCCTAACCTATAAAAGAGGTTTGATTTTTTTGTTAGTAAACAACACGGCATTACTAGTCAATATTTTATTATAAAATAATTAACTATTGTGTAGGCATGAGCATTCTTTCTTGTGTTTCAAAGAATTTACGCCCGAGATATAAATAAATTTAATATCTAAAGTAAAGTTTATCTGGACATAACCAGAACTGTTGTTTATACTCTGAGCTAGTAGAATAGGGTAAGTTAACGAACCAATTTCAATTGTATATCAATGTATTTTCTTTATTATGTTCGTTAGAATTCATTATCAAGGGTACAAATAAAACCCAGTTATTAGCAGCATAACTTGACTTAATTTATTTCTAAAAGTAAATAAAGAATTAATTCAAAATAATCAAAGTCATTTTTAGTAGAGATCATACGTTGTTGAATTTGAATTGCCATAAGGGCAATAAACACAATTTCAGTTTTTTTAAAAATAATTATTTGATTCTATTAATGGGTTTTACACGGGATTTTCCCGAAATAAACCTGTGTGGCGCCCATTATTAAACAAGGTAACCTAACCTTGTAAATAAAGTAAGCTGGTTTTGTAAACCGTCTTGGCAGCTTATTAATTTATTATAAAAGTGGACTTCGGAACTTCCAGAATCACGACCAGGTACGTGGAAGTGTATTTTATTAATTTTATTGTCCAGACGTGACTAGACTTTACGTACTTAGACGACTGTCAACCTGGAAGAGGAGTTTCGCTGCCAGAATCAACACGACGGCTACCTTCATCAAGCAACCAGCTAGTACGCTTTATTTATTGAATTAAGCAACGTTATTCTTCAAACTACATTATGACAATCATTTTATTTTTATCTAAAGGAGTTTTTTTTAAGACAATCATAATTTTTTACTCGATTCATCATAACTTGTAACTTTAATTTTCAATTGTAAACACACTTATAACTTTAAATACTACAACATTTTAAATATTTTATAACTCAGTTTTAAATTGGTAAGAATCTCGTTTTATTGCAAGCGTTATGTAAATTATAAGCTAAAGTCAGTGCGTATGCATGCAGTTGAATTGGGCAAGATAGGCTCGTGCATGTAACAGACTGCACGCGTGTCCTTTTTAATTAATTATGGTAGTAAAAATAAATTGTGAGACCACCCTTAGATGGAACACTATTAATATTTTATTTGTGTGCAACTGTGAGTGCCTTGAATGTGGTCATTTTCTAACAAATTAAGATAATTGTGGGCCACGTGGCGCGGCTAACCTGTTAGATTCTGTCGGCGCTTGTTAAGAGCTAGTGCAAGTGACTTTTACTCTACACCTTTTAATAATATCCTTTTTATTTAGTGAGTTCATCATTCCCTGGTAGACTTTATTACTCTTCAGGCAATTTTCAAAAAAAAATAATAACCGAAACTTTGTGCATTTATCTTGAGTTGGTTGAAAGGCCCGTTCTGAGGTTATTTACCTGGAACTTGGGTGGACATTTTTTATGAACAGCATTTCTAATTTTTGTGAATTCCCAGGGTTCTCGTCTAAGCCGGAGATGCTGGTCGATGCTGATATAACTACACCTTCATCAGCCATGAGCCATCATACACACACCTGTTCGGAAGAGGGAGTCTGGTGAACAAACTCAAGATGCATCACATGCTCATAATTAAGGTGATATAAACTCTTTTATTTTTCGTTGGCCGGGCCTGCCGTGCTCCTGATGTACAATTTATATTTCATTTGAAACCATGTACCCACGCGGCTAGACAGTCTGCTCTGGGGTGTGTCAGCTGAACATTCATTCTGAACATCATGTGACTTTAATAATTTAACTTCGTAAAACTAAGTATGATGTTGTAATTGTGTGCTGCACTGGGGGAGCGTGCTACAGATCTTTTTTACACTTAAATATTTTCATATATAGCCAATAGTCATTACACTGTTCACTACAAAATTTAAGTCACATGTTGGGGTTCTGTTCCGGCTGGTTCAGAACGGGTTTATATTTTAATTTCATTTTGGTTTAACATGTAAGGGCTGGGGGGGGGTTTCATTTTCTTTTTAGGCTGTTTTCTGGGGATAAAAAGGGACATAGTTTTTTGCCAGGCACATGTTCATTCAGTTTAAGGCAGGTTTGATTCCTGTCACACTTGGTCGAGTACATGCTGGCGCGCTCCCACATCTGCTAGGATACAACAGTTGGTTATTATAAAATCATTTATACACAGCCATCTGGCTTTAACAGAAAAGAAATTTTATATTTTGTGGGCATATACTGATTAATTTTTGATCTTGTAAAAGCATATGCTGATTAATTTTTGATCTTGTAAAAGCATATACTGATTAATTTTTGATCTTGTAAAAGCATATACTGATTCATGTATCCATCTGGATTTGTAAAACAAAATTAACATTTTATAAACTCAACCATTGCTTGAAATTAGGTGATGAGGGTTTTCCATTTTATATGGTATCTAAGGAGCTTAAAGAGTTTCATATGCTCATAATGGGTCAATTATCAGATGCTATCTATACATATGGGCAGTCCGGTCTCTTTATATTTTGAGAGTGATTATCATCCTTTCGGGGGTTTTCTTAATTATTTAAATTAATGGGAATTAATGAATCATGGTGACTGAAAGTCGAACATTTATGATTGCCGGTCTTGGGGCTTTGTAGAAACACTGCCTGTTGAGCATGGGTATTCCAAGGGTACTAGGTGTCTGTAGTATGTGTATATAATTATGAGTGTATGTGTCTTTATGTTTCTGTACGTGTTGTCAGTGTTAAGTGTTAGTAACAAAAAGGGAGGGAATTATATAATTACAGGATGTTGCCTGATATATATATATATATATATGTGTGTTTATAGGGATAGATCGATATTGTCTTGACACTATTAAGGATATAGGAATTAATTATTTATTATGTATTTTGTGGGTTACTGCCCTGTCCATGTGATAATTATGTGATTTGCAGGATATTATATGTAACGAATTATGGGGACAAAATAAAAGTTGTTATTGTTAAATAACAGCCGAGTTTCATTGCAAGTCCCGACCCAGCGCATTTTTGGCTTCTCTAGGCTCTGCCTAGTTTTAAATAACTTGTGGCTCCTCTTTCAAAAAAAAAAAAAAATAAATAAATACAAAATAAAAAGTTTTTTTTTATATATATACAGCAAAAAGGAAAGAGGGTTTACAGATTGCATTTTTTAGTTACTAGTATATTAGCAATTACTTTAGTTCATAGGATCTGGATGATTTCATTTTGTAGCACAGGGTGCAGTGGCGGCTGGTGTTATGGTTGCAGCGTTGCACAACCACCAATATGGAATAAGTAAACTATAAAATAATATACGAAAACATTAAGCAGCTAAAAGTGTCATCAATTTCAACGGCGAGCGTATTAGGTTCTACGCGGCAATGTTCGCGTACAATTCAAAAGTGGCGCGCAGGCTGGTGGTTGAAGGCCGCTTCCAACTTGAACAGTAAATGGTACTTAAAACTATACTAGTGATAACTAATTACACAGAAGTATTATTGATCCTTTCAAATAGTAATATTTGCTAAAAGTCTTGAGTAAATACACTAATACATGGTACGTTACGTTCATTTTCAGGCTTACATGCTTCAGCTGATCCGTATGTACACACCATTCCAGAAGAAGTGCATTCAGAGTACTTTGAAGACATGGCCAAAGTCCACAAGAAATACAAATATGAGAAATATGCAGCGACTGATATGCCCTATACAATTGCAGTTATTGTTGCGACAAAACCAGGAAACTGATGTGACACAACAACTAAAAGCTGTTAACTTTGGTTCACTCGTATGTTCTGCAAGTTATATAGCCCAAGTGTTATAGCTGCTAGAATCATTAAATGATGTTAGATTAAAGTTATTAGAGTTATCATTAAATCATCAGAAGTATTAGAGTTATTTTAGTTTAAACCTGCGATTTGGTGTGCATTACCGGAGTTCTTGTTATTGTGGCTTTTGAATCATTGAGTGCTGACATTTGTAATTATTGACTTGTATTGTTTAGTGTGACACTGTTAAATGGGTGACAGGTATATAGTGTGTGTTACATTACTGAGTGGTACACAGTAAGCTTGAAGTACTTTTGTACACGAGTGTTCATTATTGTTTTATTTCTTTGTAATCTAATTAAACTTATAAATAGGGACTATAGTTTGTGTAAATTATTCTGTTTCCACTCTTCAAACATGGATGATCCGTGCGTCAGTAGTAACAATATATTTTTCTACTTTTATGTGACATACAACTACAAGCAAGCGCCTGAATACTGTACACTAACAAAGTACAATATACGCAGCAAGAAAGAAGCAATAAGAGAAACACGTGATTAAACAACAATTGGATGTCGGTTGAAAGGCTTTTAACGATAGGGCAAGAGGAAAAGAGAGTTTGTGTAATTAAAAAGAGAGAGACAGGGATTCAGCAGACAATATGAAGTACAGAAAAACTAAAACTCAGCACAATAAGAAACTATAAACGGCTATGAGTTTGCTTGCGGAGATATAACCAGCGTGTAGGCGGTTAACTCTGGTCGCATTATACAGAACAATATTTAGTTATCAGCTGTTTACGCTGTTTGAACTAAGAGTAAGAACTGTAACAAACAGTAACTCCCAAACGTGATTTTGATCGTCTGTAAACTTTACAATTTTTTATTTCATTTACAGAGATGATATGATTACGTCTGGGCCATTGCCGGTTCGCTCATTGATGTTGTACTCTTCTACATACTGGCTGATTCGTTTTTAAATTTTACAGATAGTGAACTTTCTTAATAAAATATCAAACCACATTACTGTTAATACAATTTTTTTTTTTTTTTTTTTTAAAGAATGGATATTGAAAATTTATAATGTTTAACATTTAATTGCTAGAAGTTTTTTCAAATAGAAATTTAAAAAAAAGTATTAATTTTTAACAAAAAACTAACAGAAATATAGCTGCTATAAATAAGATTGGTGGCACTTTCTAAAAACAAATAAGTATACTACAAACAAAGTGTTAGTATCAGATTCACGTGTTATTGTATTTAATTCCAAAAGCAATCTGTGTCGCGATATTGGTAAACAGCAGTTTATTGTTCTAATTGCAAATTCTCCTTCTTCTACACCGTTTTCTTGTTGCCCTCCTTACAGCGTTACAGGCGGATCTTGTCTTGTCCTCTTTCAATACACGTTGCCTTTGTCTTTATTCAAACCCGCTCTCTTGCAATTGCTAAATTTTAAAAGTTTTTCGCAACGTCCTCCTCCTAACCCTTCTGAGGCCTTCCAACCGGTTTACGTCCCCCGTCCAAATACTACATTAGACTGAACTCCAAGTCTCTGATGAAGGGGATACAGTATGGGTGATTGTGTTGTGTGTGTTGTGTTGGTATTGTTTGTTTGTCAAGGCCAAAGATTCATCAGCTCTGTTCACAGTGCAAACTGGCATCCAGTTTGTAATATTATTCAGTCCGCTCTTTACCGTTACGGTAGTAAGTACGTTTAAAACTACGTATTTTTGGCATTGTGTTTACAACTTAGTCCTTTTTAATTAGTTGTGTTATAGTAACATTAAAAATACGAATTTGTGAACTATCGTGTAGGATTAATGTACTTTTAGTTACTTTCTGTTAGTGAGTGAATTATCCTGTTAATTGTTTTTTTTTTTTTGTAACTGTCTGTTCATAATGTCTCTTCAAGGATCATCGAAACAAAGGAAAAAAGTTTCGTTGTTTATAGTGAAGGTCGCGAAATAACTAGTAACATAATTGGAAAATTTGATGAAGGAAAACGATAAAATTCGCTGACTTACTTACGTATACTTGTAACAAAACGAGCTGCGTATTACTGTGATAAATTGGAAAGCTTCATTAAATACTTGAGGAAGCAAAGACAATGCAGTCCAGATGGAAAACTCTCTACACCGGGGAAAAAACGTAAAACATGTGAGAAAAGGAAACTTTTCCTTGATGATTTCGATAAATGTGTAGTAAGAAATATTGTTCAAAATTTTTATAAAAATCAAAACTTTGTGCCTACTGTTAAAAAACTCCTACCTATCGTGAAAGGAAGAATCCATTTTCATGGGCGGTAAATCATTAACGCGAGTGCTTAAAAGTGTGGGATTCAAATGGAAGAAATGTAGAAGTAAAAGAAAAGTGTTAATTGAAAAACCAGATATTGTAATGATGCGTTACAAGTACCTTGGGTACACATGGGTTGACAGTAATATAACTGTAGATAAATGTTGGCAGTGAAATGAGGTTTCTGGTGTGTTACAGAATTACAGTGCGGGTAACAGATTAGTGATTTTACATGCGGGAAGTAAAAATAGCTTTATTCCAGGTGCTAAACTTTTGTACAAACTTGGAAGTACTAGTGGTGACCATCACGAGCAGATGAACTATGATAATTTTAAAAAAATGGGTTGAGTAAGTTGTTGCCAAGTATTCCGCCGGAATCAAGTAATAGTTATGGACAATGCGCCGTATCATTCTGTTTTAGCTGAAAAGATTCAATCGAATATATTGGAACTTACCGTCTGCGGCCTTTCAGAAACAGCGTCTTTATAAAATTTACATGTTTCGGGACGCTTGTCCCATCATCAGAATTTAAAAATAATTGTGTATCATTTAAATTTGATACACTTGTCAAACACTTAAAATATTAAAATCCAATATAAAAATAACTTAATATAACATGATAATATAATATTTACAGCGAGTGCGAAGGTTACCGATGTACATCGTATGAAAACCGACCGCGCACTAATTTACGTCTCGCTCCCACCACGACAATAGCGCAAGGCAGTGTTGTACAATACATTTGACTTGAAGACCAATTTATCATTTAAAACATGTGGCTTGGTATCAGTATTATTGTGTGCTTTATAAATTTCGTACTCTTCAAGAGCGTTCAAATATCGCCCTTTCTTACATATGTGAAGGGGTTTCAAATTAGTTTTAAAATTAGTGTAGCTATGATTTTCGGAAATTTTCAATATATTTGATTGAACAACACGTGGCTTGGTACTAAACATTTGGGATTTATTCCTTTTAAACATGAAAAGATTCCGACAAACTATTCTACGAAACTCGATAAGATACGATTTCTGAGAAATAAGGGTATTTATTGCGATGAAGGTATGAGAAAGGAACATCTTTTTCAAATTATAGAACTCCATCGGCCCAGAGAAAAGCAGTACAAGATTGACCAATTTTCAACACTGTTGTACGGCTTCCTCCCTATATGTGCGACCTCAATCCTATTGAACTTGCCTGGGCAAAAGTTAAAAACTACATACGAAATTGCAACAGTCATGGATTAATATTACGGAATTGACTGCAATAACTGAGCAAGCAATAATGTCGGTAACTGAAAGTGACTGGGTAGGGTACTGCAAGAAAGCTGGGGAGGTAGAGGACTACTACTGGGAAAGTGATGGGATAGTGTCAGACATTATTGACAAGATTATTATCACATCAGGTTTGGATGACAATGATATCAGCAGTGACAGTGACTCTGATCGCAGTTTCAATACTGACAGGGAAGAGGAAACAGATGAGGAGTTGGCTCACCCTCTTTAAAATGTAAGTCATCTATTACATTTCGAAATGATAATCTATGTGAAATTAAAATTTGATTTTAATACTAATAATATTTAACAGCGCCAATTAAGGCTGAATGCTCAATTAAAAAGTGAAAGTGAGCATGATTGAGTTTTGATAATGCATGTGAATCGGTATTTCTCAGTAATTGCTGATTGTTTAACGCAACTGTGCGTCCGCGATCTCTCTCTCTCTCTCTCTCTCTCTCTCTGCTCGCGTTCCTCTCAAAGTCTTGGAGTTCAGTCTAATGTAGTACCTTATCCGGTACCCTAGTCTGACGACATAACCAGCCTAGCCCTCTTTTCGTACTTTCTATTGTTTAAACAATTCATGATGCTCCAGGCTCCATTCTCCTTGGGTCAATTATTTTTCTTAGTTTCTTTGATTCAGAATGACTTAGAAAGACTTGGTATCTTCTAAGTTGAGACCCAAGTTTTACATCTTTATTTTGTTATTCGTCGTATTATACTTTCATATTTGTACATTGTGGACCATTAATAGTTTATCATTAGTGTATAGTTTATAGTTTATCATAATATATGTGTACATTAATAGTTTATCATATGTTTAGTAGTGAACGTCAATTTTTAAAAATTATGAAGAATTTTTGTAAGGGTCAGATATTAAATAAACACAGTTTTAAAATAATTGTACTGGGGTTTCAACAAATTTTATTATCTTCTTCAAGCCCTGTATGCGTGCGATACAAAAATAAGTAATAATACTATACTTGCAGTGAGTGTTTCTGTGAATGTGTGTGTGTGTGTGTGTGTGTGTGTGTGTGTGTGTGTGTGTGTGTGTGTGTGTGTGTGTGTGTTACATAAAAAATAATAATAAATCATACATATATATTAATGTTCAATAATACAGGATAATTTATTATTAATAATAATAAATCAAACTAACCATGTAGTCTATTAATAAACTAAGAAACAACTATACTGGAAAATGTGGTAGTGTCTTTAAAATTTTAAACCAAATGTTTAAATTTTTGCAAAATTATTGGCAACATAGCCAACAACATACACGAGTAACGGAAACAAAAATGATTTCCCAAAGCAAACCGTAAGTCAATTATAGTAACTGTAGTAAATAAGAAAGCAGAAATAGGGTGGAATTTAATTTTCATTCTTTTTGTTAGTTTTGTTTTTCTGTCTACCTTTTATCTTTAATTAAAGGGAAGCAGGCGGAACTTCAGACGCTTGTGTAATTATAAAGAAGGCAGAGCGTCGGGTCCGCGGGAGATGTGCGCGCCGTGTGGACTTGACGCGGTTCACGTAATCTAGTAGGCACCGCCTTTTAGCTAACGTTCAGCTGACAATTTCGCCTTGAGCCAATCTACTTCCATCGCTTCCACGACTCCTTAAGCACAATAATTTTCTAATTTGTTCTGGGACTTCATCTTTTCTGTATTCCGTCAGCTGGTATATAGTCCTGTTTACAGCGTAGCGTCCGAATATTTTCATCCCTTCTTATAAGAAAAATATGAAATGAGTTGCTTTTGTGTTATCATCAACTTCTTTGTTGATCTATTCAAGCACTGGACTAGTAACTTGTTTAAAACTGGTGATCAGCAATCCAACTGCTGTACCAAGCCACTGTTAACAATTATATTGGTAGGTAATAAAATAATCAATTTCATGTCTAATTTTTCAGTGGAAGGTTACCGTTATGTAAAGTACTCAATCGGCATTCTTCTTCTTCTTCTTCTTCTTCTTCTTCTTCTTCTTCTTCTTCTTCTTCTTCTTCTTCTTCTTCTTCTTCTTCTTCTTCTTCTTCTTTTTCTTCTTCCTCTTCCTCTTCCTCTTCCTCTTCCTCTTCCTCTTCCTCTTCCTCTTCCTCTTCTTCTTCTTCTTCTTCTTCTTCTACTACTACTACCACTTCTTCTTCTACTACTTCTCCTCCTCCTCTCTCTTCTTTACATCCCCCTTCTTCTCTTCTGTGACCATTAGCCCTGGAACTGTTTTATATCTCTCTGCATACACCTACAGTTTAATGCCAACCCCGAATAACTAATTAGAGAGGTGTTCTCTCTCTTTCGAATCTGGTACTGTTCTGGAGATTATCAGTAATTTTGAATACGTGGGCTGTAATGTATCTTACACTACAAAAGTCATGTGGTGAAGAAGCTGCACAAGTTGAGCCACATGTGGGGGACCACCAGGAGACCTCTAACGTCAACGAGTGAAGAAATACTCCTAAAGTTTTACATGCTGATGGCCCCCCCTCCCCACACTTTTGTATGGGTCTGAGAATTTTGGCATTATTAAAATCTCATTCGAGTCGTATTGAAGCGGCCGAAATGTGATTTCTCAGGCACGTAGCAGGATATACTCATTGAGATAGCAAATTAAATGTCGATATACGGGAGGGATTGAATATTGTGAGTATACTTGGTACCACTGACCATTATCAGCTACAACGGTTAGAACATCTTAACAAAATGCATCCCCAAACAACTATTGAATTATAAGCTGAAGTGACGGAGAAATTTGGGGCGTTCGAAGAAGCGTTGCAGTGAGCAGCTGTAGTCTGTCTGCTTGGAATCGGAACAGAAACAAATCATTTTTGATTTAATGCTTGCTACAGATTTTCTCTCTGTCTCTCTCTCTCTCTCTCTCTCTCTCTCTCTCTCTCTCTCTCTTTCACTCTTTTTCAGTTCATCAGCCGCCTCAGCTCCTCCGAT
The DNA here is from genome assembly GCA_034769895.1 of Magicicada septendecula. NCBI lineage: Eukaryota > Metazoa > Arthropoda > Insecta > Hemiptera > Cicadidae > Magicicada > Magicicada septendecula. Next base: position 587,841,762 of record CM068369.1, on the reverse strand, counting down.
TCTGAGCCAGTGTCTTTATTTACGAACAACTACATACACCATTCCACATTCTAAACAATCCGTCTCAGGTACTCCAACTTCTGCCTCCCCTGGCCTTCATCCCATTGACTGCAGCTTCTATTTAACTACTTTTCTCCTCAGCCCTACAGTTGGTGGGCAGTAAGATAATCGCATATGCAGTCACTCTGCAACTCCAGGTCTTTAATCTGGTGACAGCAGGAGCCCGTCTTCAATGGTATCGATGAACTAAGCTTGCGGTCTTCCGCTTGGTGTAGTTTCTCCTGCACCTTACCCTCAACAATCATGGTGCACCAGGCAGAGTTCTGCTGCAAATGTACAATAAAAGTGCCTCGTTTCATACTTGTCGTTTCCACAAAACTACTCTTCTCCCTTCTCGCTGTAAAAACTCTTCATTTCTAACTATACTGGTCCACGACATTCGGAGAACTCGACGGCAGCACATTTCAAAAGCTGTGGACTGTCACTTCCGTACTTCTGCGTCTTAGCCTGCGACTCTGCCACTGTTCTACAAATTGCTTTCTAACTTCAACGAACACGAAACCTCCTCCCCCATCAAAAATCTCTTCTAGGTGAGAGATTCTCGAAGTGAGCACCGCTCATTAGATGAAATGACGCTTCCTAAATACACGAATTCCTTGACCTAACATTTCCACAACGATTCTGGAACATTCCGGATAGAGTTGTTTTGCGCCCCGTCCCAAGTGTACCTCATGGCTTTTGTTTTTAATGTACACTTTACATTTGTTCTGAAGCAATTTACTCATCTGCTTTAATTAGTTTCTGTTCAGTTTTAGTTTTCTGTCATCACAACAATATCACACCTGTTTATATAAACTAGCTTCCATTTATTGTATTCAGTATTCATTCGTAGTCGAGAACTTCTTTATTACTTGTAGTCTATCAGTAATCAATAACTTGAATGTTTCAACCGTTTTTCACCAACCTGCCTCGTCTTTTCGTTATTATTCTCCATAAAATTCTCCTTTCTCCAATTATTCCATTTTTAACATTCTCCTGTAGCACTACACTGCAAAATCTTCTTTAAATATTTGCCCTTAAGCTTTCTCTATTGTCCAAGTTTTGCACTGTATAATGAAACACTCTAAACATACAACTTCAGGAATACAATCTTTAAACCAAATGATGGCGACGACGATAGTGATGATGACGATGATGATAATAAGTATGTACCGTTTTGTGTGTGGTAACTAAAACGCAAAGGTTTCAATTATCTTTGAAGGCATGCCAAATTGTAAAGACGATACATAGTCGTAAACCTCGAAACACGTAAACACAAATCATGCAAAGACAAAATCACAAAAGTGGGACAAATTGACATATAATAAATTACAGTCGTTTTATGTAATTTAACTATCCAATCGAGATAAATTTGCATTTTAATAGCTAACAGTGAATATACGTAGCGACTGTTGCTTGCTGATACTTGACGTAATGTAAACACAATTTACGATATTGGCGGACGAAAATTTTAAATTACGCAAAGTGATTTATTAACTAGAGCTTTTGAAAAACGTCTACTGCTTTTGATGCATTAGCTTACTAGTTGCTGATATAATACAAGTAGACTTTCAGCCCTCTCCGGATCTTGGAGTCCTTCAGGTCATATCCCCATCTGTCTTTCTTCGTAACCGCTCTCTTACTACTGCAAAATTTTAAAAGATTTATTTCATATCCAGAAGATTTTTTGCTGCCACATTTTCAAGGCCACACCTCACAATCTGTCTATGCTCTTCCGTTGTATACTGTAGTACCTTCTTCAGTTGTGTCTGCTTCTCTCTTCTGATAAGATTCAACAGCATCTTTGTAATCTGACAAATCCCAATACGGTGGAGAGTCTCTCTTTTAGTCAAGCAATCTATTTTTGTAACTCAATTCTTCTGTCTATAATCTGCCACTGACAAAGTCAATTCTTAGACTAAAATGTGGCGGAGAAAACTAAACGAAAGCACGTTAATTTTATCAATAGGAAAGTTTGTTACCTGCCTGTGGTTATCAACAACAGTGATACAAGGAAACAGTGCAAAGTACTTAGGCATGATATTAGATGCCAAGTTACGATGTAAAGGACAAGTAAAAAAGAAAATAACTGAACTTGAGCCAAAATTCAATAGATTGTACTTGCTCCTCTTGCGACATTTTGAGTTGTCTGTGCATAATAAACTGTTGGTATATAAACAAGTCGGTAAACATGTTTGGACATATGGTGTACAACTGTGGAGATGCACGAAGAAAAGTAACAGAAAAATTATCCAGGCATTTCAAAACAAAGTATTCAGGTGCACTGTTAATGGCCCACGGTACATACAAAATGAGGACATTCACTGGGATTCGAAGATTGCGTCAGTCGAAGATGAAGTTCAGCGAATCGTCAAAGAAGCATGAGAGACGTCTGCATAAACGCAGAATGTTGACACGCTGCAGCTTCACGTCAATACCAAACTTGTAAGAAGGCTAAACAGAGTGAAGCCACTAGACTTGGTGTAATGTTTCAAGTGACAGCCATCACAAGAACAAAGTGATTAGTTTTTACAGGATGCTCATTCTACACCTTGTGATTATGTATGAATTGTAAATTGATAAATGGGTTTAGCTCAGTCTCAATAAAATAAGTGCAAAAAAATCATAAATGTAAGTTTTACATCTATAGGTATCATACATTACGTTATGTGTTATTACAGATGCTACAATAAATTTGTTGGTCACAAAAATATCGCTGGACTGGACAGAGAATCAGGAAATGTCTATGGTTTAAAAGTAGTTTGGTTGTTTTTGTATTAAGGAAAACACTTGGATTTAATCGAAAATCATCTTAGTATATCATATCTGATACAGGCATCAGAGATGACATTCTTGCACTGATACAGGCATCAGAGATGACATTCTTGCACTGATACAGGCATCAGAGATGACATTCTTGCACTGATACAGGCATCAGAGATGACATTCTTGCACTGATACAGGCATCAGAGATGACATTCTTGCACTGATACAGGCATCAGAGATGACATTCTTGCACTGATAGAGGCATCACAGATGACATTCTTGCACTGATACAGGCATCAGTGATGACATTCTTGCACTGATACAGGCATCAGAGATGACATTCTTGCACTCTGTTAAAGGCTGCATACGAAGAGATAGACGCTACAGTGAAGAGATACGAAAAGAGTTGAACATTTTTAATATCCAAGATTGTATTGCAGAAAACAAAGGGAGATGGATTCTCGTCTGAACAGGAAGCCAGATGGGAGGTTGTCTAGGGAAGTTTGGCAATACACGTCTATTGGACAACAAAGTATAGGACGGTGAAGGAGACAAATTTCTTGAGCAGTATAGTATGAAGCGTTGGTGAAGCGGATGTATTTCTTTAGGGCCGGATCAGATAATTTACCTAGTCCCTCATAAAAGAAAGAAGAAGAATATAACCACTAATACAAATTTATTATTTAAAAAGAATGATTTGATGTGTAATGTTACAAGAAAATATTAAAAATAAAACGGGTGAATGAACGGGTTTTGGAAATAACGAGTGAAAAGAGTGTTTGTTTGTCCCGTGTGGGGTTGCTAGTCCTCCATCGGGCGCCTCCCCAGGTAGCGGATAGGGGAATGCCTCCCAGATATGGGTGGTACCGGGGAAATGAAATACCCGGGGCGGACCAAAACTAGCACAACAGCAGCGTCTGGCTCAGAGTGAGCGGCTGCAAACGGTGACTGATCCACAGTGGGCGGCCGAACAAAAAGGTTCTCCAAAATGGGGGTTGTGGCGTTTAGGCATAAACAACCAAACACACGTAAGAATTGAAGGAGTTTGAAAGACAAAAGCAAGATGAAAAATAATAAAGATAATCCCTGGGTGGAAATCCACACCTCAACTAGAGGGAGCCCCGTCGGATACGGAGGGGGGGGCAGTTCTGCTGATGATTTTCGAAGTCCAGTTGATAACTTCGAGTAAGGCAAAAACACAAACAAGACGAAGAAGAGGAAAGAAAAGAGATTAAATTTCGGAACATGGAACATCCAAGGCTGGAATAAAAAGGATAAAGAAATCTTAAACGAATTTAGCAAAATGAAATTGGACATATTAATCATCACAGAAACCAAGAAAAAAGGAAACGGAACAGAAGAAATACAAGGTACAATACATGTATGGAGTGGGGTAAATAAAGATCAGAGGGCATAATCCGGCGCAGGAATACTTAGCAAGAAAAGGTACAGAAGAAATATAAAATCATGGGAACCAGTGAACGAAAGAATAATAAAACTAAACCTGACTTTGTATGGTAGAGAAATAGCAACACTGGCTGTTTATGGTCCAACGGATGACAGCTCTGCTGCAGAGAAAGATTACTTTATGAATACGCTACAAGTTAAAATTACAAAAATAAAACAAAACTACGAAATCATAATATCTGGTGATCTTAATGGAAGAGTCGGGAAGAGAGAAAATGACAAAACAGTAGGAAGATTTGAAGAACAGATATTGAATGATAATGGAGAAAGGCTATTAGACCTATGTGAACTAAATGACTTAAAAATTACAAACGGATTCTTCGAACACAAAAACATACATAAATATACTTGGACACAGGAAACAAGAAAGCTGAGGTCGATTATTGACTACGTAATAATAAGGAACAGAACAACATTTATAATAAAAGACGTCAGAGTTCAGAGAGGAGCGGAGTGTGGAACAGACCATAAACTACTGATAGCAAAAATGAAATTCCCATAGACAGGAGCCAAAATGCCAACAAAGACAGAAGAGACAATTACGGCAACACAAATAAGTAAGGAAAAAAATTCAAAATTCAATTATTACAGGACGAATCGATAAGGAACCTATACAAGTAACGTCTAGATCAAAAGTTAATAGAATTTAGGTATGATAAAGAAGTAAACATTACATATGAACACATAAAAGAAGCTATGCTGCAAGCAGAACTAGAAGCCCTAGGAGAGACTGAACAGAGAAATAATACATACAAATGGTACATGAAGGAAGAGACTATAGACGAGCAAAGAAAAAATTATATAACAAATGGATGTCCACGAAAAAAGAAGAAGATTACAGAAACTACAGAGAGAAGAACAAGGAAGTGAAGGAAATGGTCAGCAAAGAGTAAAATGAAGCATGGGAAAACAGGTGTAGAAATGTACACCAATACACAGGAGGAGCTAGGAGTTCAGAAGGATGGAATGTAATTAAATCATTACGAACGAATAGGAAGGATATAACCTATATTCAATACATACAAGACAATCAGTGGGAGACACGCTATACAAACCTACTTACGGAGCGTAGACAAGAATTCCTGAATAACGATGAAGAAGAAATAGAGACAGAAACAGAAAATAGAATTACTATAACTGCAGCAGAAATAAGGAAAGCAGTAAACTCAATAAAAAACAACAAAGCATCAGGCCCAGGAGGGTTAGTAGCGGAACTAATAAATTACGGAACCGAAAAACTTATGAGAATGATAGGAAGAATGTTCGAGAAGGTTATAAATGGAGAAGATTTACCGGCGGAATGGAAAGAGGCACGAATTACATCGATGTTTAAAAAGCGCAATAGAAAAGACTGCAAAAACTATAGAGGCATAAGTATCATAGCAACAATGGGAAGGCTGTATGATAGGGTGCTAAGAAATAAAATCGAGGAAAATATAGAGGGAAAGATTGGAGAAGAACAAGCAGGTTTTACAGCCGGGAGATCATGCGTAGACCAGATATATACAATCCAACAGATCATAGAAAAGAAAAAAGCGAAGAACAGGGAAGTACATCTAGCGTTTATCGACCTTAGAAAAGCATATGATACAGTACCCAGACAAGAAATGTTTAAAGCTCTATCACAATTGGAAATACCGAAAGTCCTGACGCAAGCAGTAAAAAATCTATATAAAAAAACAAAGTACAAATTAAAGTAGGTAACAAAATTGTCTGTAGGTTTAAAACATCCAAAGGGTTAATACAAGGCTGCCCAACATCGCCCACGCTGTTTAAGATATTTTTAGAATATGCATTAACCATTAGGAAACAAAAATGCCATGGAATGGGAATATCGATACGAAATGAACACCTGTGCACACTATGCTTCGCCGATGACCAGGTAGTTATAGCCCAGGATGAAGAAGATCTAAGCTACATGGTCAGAAAGCTGAATGAAGAATACACAAAGATGGGATTGGAAATAAACATAAAAAAGACTGAATACTTGGCAATTAGAGGTGAAGAAACAACAGTAGACGAAAATGTTAAAATTAGAGGAACAGACAAATTCAAGTACCTAGGATTCACACTGAGTAAACAAGGTACAACGGAAGAGGAAATAAAAAGTAGATTAGGACAGACTAGAACAGGGATTAGACAATTACACAGTGTTATATGGGACAAAAGATTAGAAAAGCACCCAAAAAAAGATATATCAGACCATAGTCCAAAGCATTATGATGTATGCAGCGGAAGTATGGGTTATTAACAAAAAGAATGAAAGAAAGATTCTTGTAACGGAGATGGAATATTGGAGGAGGTGCTGTGGAATAACGAGAGCAGGCCGAATAACAAACGAGGAGATCAGAAGAAGAATGGAAACGGAAAGAAGTGTAATTGACTACATCGAAGAAAAAAGATTGGTGTGGTACGATCATGTCCGGAGAGCCCAAAATAGGTGGATCAACAAAGTGACGGCATGGAGTCCATTAGGAAGGAGAAAAAGGGGAAGACCGAGAAGATCTTGGAGGGACGAAGTGGATGAATCTATGCAACGTATAGGACTTGGAGAAGGACAATGGGAACATCGGGAGAATTGGAAAGCCAGGTTGAAGGAAGGGAGACGGCATAAAAGAATGTTTGTTAAGAAGTATAACGAAAAGAGGAGACACCCAGGGCTAATGACACTGGTGACGGAGGATGCAGTGAATGGGAAGGCAGAGATTGGAGTATCTGAAGCAAAATGTCGAAGGTGTTTGGAGATGAAACCATTGACTTAGTGTAGAAAAACTGGAAAATCACATCAAACCAGTCACGGTACTGACGAAAGAGAAAAAGAGAAAGAAAATTATCTGACAAAAATCTGATTTTTGAACAGCAGATCAGATGCTATCAGTTATTGACGCAAACTGTTGGCGTAGTTATGGGTCTAATTCATTTGTCAAGACAGTAAACACATCACCGTAAATGACACTTGACGGTATCACACAAAGGGATAACCTGTCTGTTTGCCTGTTAATTTGGCTGTCATTTCGGTGACGTAAATCAGTTGTCCAAATTAGTGTTCCGTAACACTGTGCTTACTAAATATTCACATTGAGTAACGACATTTCACTGGGATTCCAGAAGCAGTGGTGGCTGTTATGTCTGTGCTGTACTGTTTCACATAATTATGAAAATATTTATTGTATAATTATTTGTACTTTTCACACTCTTTCTTCTTCTTCTTCTTCTTCTTTTTATCCTCCTCGTCCTCTTTATGATCCTTTTTTTCTTACTTCAATACATTCTTCTTTTATTTTGTTCTGTTTGACGAGTCTCTGCCTGATTGGAGACAAGTCCCTTTCAGCCTGTGGGGAGACAACGATTGCCAGCGCAGGCCAGTTGTTGAGATGATGACAGAAGAGTGTCATCTTGTTTATGTATGTGTGCGTTGTATATTTGGATTATCTATGAGCTAAGGGCTGTTTTGTGGAGTATTGTTTGTCAAACGTTAATAGTCGAGCACCTTGTAATCACAAGATGAAAAGAACATCAAATCTGGCGTCAAGGGTACGGCGAAGGACTATTTGGGGGGGGGGAGGTGGTGAGAGAGGGAGATTGGAATAGAGGTAACCAGAAGTTTGTCACTAAAAATGTTGAATAGTTGTGCTGGTCATGTGTATTCGCAAGTGCCAGCAGGCGATTTATAAGAAAGCTAGGTCTTTGGATGTTTCTTGTTGGCCTACTGATGGATTATGATGTGGTCTAGAAAACAGGGGAGAGTTTTGCATTCCTGACGTACCGACCGGTTTAGTTACCGAAAAAAAGTGTCCCAGGAAGAAATCTGTTTAGAGATTAGAAGGCTGTATTGCTGGTTTTGGATTCGGGAGGACGGACGGCGGTATAGCGTATTAGACGTGGAACAAGCCATTCTGTGATTCCGTAAGGCTCCAGCCGATCAGAGCGTACGCCATGTCAGAGAGTAGATCCTGTTTAGTATCAAGTTGTCACGTCTGCCGAGGATCCGGAGAGCTCTGAGTCGTTTCCGCGCTTGGGCAGAGGTTATTTTTATGTGGCGTTAATTTGGAGTTAAGCGTCATGCCTAGGTACTTGCATACATGCGGGGGGGGGGAGGTTATAGTGGAAGGGTCCACGCTGACTGGGGTCTGATAGAAGTTACCTTGTCATATTTTAAATTTAAAACGCAGAGTTTTGTTTTTGTTTTTGTTTACTGCGATCCTCCAGGTATTACGCCAGTTTAGGAAAGTCTGTAATACCTTCTGAAGTTTTTCTTTTTCTTCATCGGCTTCACGCCTTTTACACGTTTGCCGTATTTTCTTTCCACAGCCTTCTATTATCCCAGTCACTGTTAGTTTTCGCTTTTTCCGTAGGTTTGATATGCCAAAGCTATCTTTCTTTTTCTCCTGGTGGTTGTCACTCTGATATTTTTTGGGCCGTCTTGCTTCATCCGTTCAATTTACGTCGACATACCTATTGCTTCAGCTCGGAGTTTACTTTCTCGTGTCAGTTGCAAACAACTTCGCACACATAATCCAATTCTACGGTTCTTATTATATCTCTCATCGTCTTCGTTGTTACCCATACTTCATGTCTACGTAAAGCGACGTTTTGCATTATAACCTGCAAGATTGTTTTCTTATACTCTTTACATAGAGTTTTGTTCCACATTACCCTGACCAATGCTCTACTAGCTTCTTTACCATGCTCTGTCTTTATGTCAGTATCATTAAAACATGTAGAGTCTCGATGTGTAATCAGCCCTGTATACTTAAATGTCTGCACCCATGTTCTATCAAACTCAGCAACCTACCGACCAGTACGCATGTACACGCTTCTCTGCAAATTTCTCTACAGACCCAACTGTTCGTGTCTTAAATCTCGTTGTTTCGACACAATAACAAGTTGACCCCGTGTCTCGCGCAACACCCGACGTGCTGCTTCAGATTTAGAGTATAATTCCGGTCAGTGACAGACAAAAACTATTTGCAGCCGTTTCGTTGTGTTTGGATTGAGAAAAACATATTCGTATTTTGGATTTTCCTTAACAAAGCTTGATAAAGTTGTAATACACTTTTAGATATAGGCCTTATATTACTACTATTTTGTTACTACTTTGCATACTACTTGGCCTACGAGCATGTATAAAGTAAGGGTTATCAAATTAAATTATTCAATGACAAAATTATTATTTATCACATATCTAACTTCAACAACAAGATATCACACTTACTTTCGTGTACCGACTCTTTAGAATTATCCCAGGGCGCCAGTAATAAATAAACACACTTTGGTTGTTATTAATTAAGTTTTTTAATAACGGTTGCATTCAAATATTACAAAATTTATAATTCAGTACTTCAATCATTTACTATAAAATTTGTTAGTGTTTATTTCTTAGCAAAGGATTCTTAGACTGATTGAGTCACCAAAACAAGATTGACATATAATTGAAATTAATAAGCAATATTAAAATGATTGTTCATTATTGTTATTTACGTGTATGTTGCATTACTCTGCGATGCGATGTCATCCACGCTGCGGGTTCCAGGCTGGTGATCAGAAGTTATCCGTTGAATAGTTATCCTTATCAAGTTGCACTATTTACACTGGTTTCACTGTATTACACCATTCACTCAATTTACTTAGTGATAATTACACAGGTGCCGTATACTAATACACTTGTAGAAAAACACAGTATATCCTTATCAAAGCTAAGTGCGTCTAACACCGGATTGACAACTGCTCTCGACCGACAGTCCCGTACAATGACGTGTGACACATTTACAATCGCTACGTAACTCGACTTTTTAACGGTTGATGTTGTATTAAAATTTAGATATATTACTCGACTTTAATTTGATCTTCTTTAGTTACATTAGAATTCTTCTTATTAACATTTATTAAGTGTTTACGATGCGTAACTTCCGCACAGATTACTATCGCGTTACCGTAACTGATTTACGTGGCGATTGAAATATACTTATTAAAATTACTGACAAATTTTTATTACAACTACTACGAATCTTAGTGTTGTGATCTTCCCGTAGACTGTGTTAAACCTTTGTATCTGTTTACATGCTCGCGCGCAATCAGCCCACGCACTTACGTCATTCGCTTAAAGTACAGCTCGCTACGGCCAGCTGCGACTACAGTTAGTTTAAACTCAGCCTTTTATCTGTTCACTACACTCTTCCATTTGCTAGCCGCGGCAATGTGAATTTTATTAATGTAACTTCTTTTTACAATTATTTTCTCTTCTATTCGTTATGCATCTTGGCAACGTACGCCACACGTAATTGCATGGGCCTGCGCTTCGTTATATAATGTTTCAATAAATGCTACTTAACTCAGATTTCGTACAGTCCACTTCTTCATTCAAAAACACATTTCCGACTCCTATACCAGCAACACCTCGCGTTGCAATACTAACTCTAGAAATTTTCGAGAGCGTTGAGCATGCAACATATGGAACAACGGGCCGGATATGATTCATTTCATGGATGATTCATTCCACATACAATTTATTTCACGGATGTGATTCATTTCATGGATAATTAGTTTCATGGATTCAGTTCAATAAGCAGGCCCTATCAGCATTTTTCACCATGATTTAAATCAGCAGTTCTTTAATCATCAACCATAACTGGAGCACGCATTGTACGACTTTTGGGACGTTATACTTCGCCGACCGGATCGTTCGAAGCATTATTTCAGCAGTTGAACACCATCAGCACGTGGCATTCATCATTTGGGAAAATCCAAAGCAGCCAATCTATGCAGGATTCGACCACTTCAGACATCACCTGACAGGCAGCGACCGTGTCTACATCATCAATTCATGGGTACCGGATGGGACTGCCAAGGTTTCGACACGCTCTGAGGCCTTCTTGAACATGTCGATAAGTACCACATGCCAAGTGACTATAAATTCATGTTTCATATTAGTTTTCAATTTTGCATAATTTTGTATATCTTTTAATGGCAGTCAAGTAAAAGAAACAGTATTAAAAAAAAAAATAATATAACTTTTCTATATCGGTTTCATTTGAATATGAACTTGGAATTTTTTTGCGAACTTAACAAGCTTATAAATTTTTTCTGTGAATCAATCACAAATTTAAATAACTTAACAAGCTTTTTAATTGTAAATCATATTTTTCAAATAGTGTTCATAGCAATAGGGATTATACTGCTATATTGTATATACTGCCTAAATCAGTATTTATTACAACATAGAGTAGTTTAAGATGTGTTAAGCAATGGTTACCGCGTTGTAGCGTGACTTTATAATTTGGATATCCTGCGAGGTCTTGTTCATCCCTTTGCATTCACTTAGTTTTTTCGTATTATCATTCAAATCTTCTGTGATACACAATCATGACTGATATGAAGACGCTGATCAAAAAAATGTGGCACGATCAAGGCCTCTATATCGCGCATAAACACCTACGCGGATAATTTTGATCACGATACGCATGACCTCCATGCGCTAAAAATAAAGCTTCGTCATCTGATGGAGCTATCCGCCAAATATGACGAGATTCAAACGCAAATTGAGTCGGAGGACTCTGACTTTACATCCGCTAGCGATAGAGTTCAGACGGAAGATGATTTGTGCAACATAGAATGCAAGTTGCAAAATTTATTAGATCATGCCGAAGAGATGAGCAAGAAAATACCAAATCAATCCGAAGTCGTCACATTCAGTACGCCTCCTATTCAATTACAACCAATTAAACTACCCTGCTTCGCAGGTAACATAATTGACTGGCAACATTTTTACCATATGTTTTTTAAGTTGGTTCATGTCCGAACAGACCTGACCAGCATCCAAAAATTTCACTACTTGCACTCATCACTAAGGGATGAGGCGCTGAATGTTATAAAATCACTCCCAATCACGCACGAAAACTCACGGTGGCCATTGAGCTGTTAAGAGCCCGGTATGATAGTAGATTGATTGTTACGGCGTATCATGCGGCTACTGTCTTGGGCATGAAGCACATGCAACAGGATTCTATGCTTAGCATTTCCAAATTTATAGATGATCTCACCGCTAACATACATGCTCTGAACTCATAAAATTTATCAGTGAACACATTTGAAATTATTTTTGTGCATTTTCTCGCTCAAAAACTTGACGATCGTACATGTAGATTATGGAAGGAAGGTTTAACTGACAAACAGCTTCCGAATTACAATAATTTTATTAAATTTTTAAATACGAGACGCCAGCTGCTACAAAATGTAAATGCACCGACTGGTTCGTCTTGCAGCAGACAAGTTAGCGATAAAACTTCTTATCGCAAATCGGCTAAACGCGCTGAGTTCACTGGGTCACTGATACATACTCAAACAAACAATAAATTTTGCCAGCTGTGTCGTGGCAATCATAAATTGTCCGAATGCCCACAATTCGTGGCTTTACAACCGACTCAACGTAGAGAGGTTTTAATAAGTCACAAGCTCTGCCTAAATTGCACACGCTCGGGCCATGAAAGCTCGCGTTGCCCTTCCAAATTTTCGTGCAGAGCATGCTCGAAAAGGCACCACACCATGATCCACGCTTCTACAAATAATTCGTCGAACAGGAACAATAATCAATGTTCCCTAAAACTACAAACTAACAAATCAATTTTATTGTCTACCGCCGTATGCATCACAACCGATCGTGCCGGTAACAAACACCCTGTAAGAATCCTGTTGGATTCAGGGTTGCAAGCGAACTTTTGTACGATGGGCTTCGCCCGCCGCATGGGCTTAAAACTAAACAAATCCGAACTGCCTATCACGGGCATAAATAATTCCCTATGTCAAGCCAATTTCAGCACAAGGGTGCGCCTAAACTCACGCTACAGGGATTTCAGTTTGAATGTCCACTGCGCTGTTCTGCCCAGAATTACAAATAACCTCCCTACAGAATCCTTTAACATGGCATCGTTGAAAATTCCAAAAAACATATTTTTAGCTGACCCGCAACTTAATTTTTCGTCACAAATTGACATATTACTCGGGGCACAGTATTTTTTGCAGTTGATTGAGCCGACTAAATTTGTTCGCAGTCCGCACTTTCCGATAATACAGGAAACAAAACTAGGGTTTATACTCGCCGGGAATTTACCCTTCAACGTAGACATGACTAAACCGGTCTCTTCGTTTATGGCTCGTGACGACAATAATGCCATCTCGTCACTGTTGAAGAACTTCTGGCAGTTGGAGGATGTTTCTTTCCGTACTCCCTCAGTTGAGGATTCGGAGTGTGAAAATCATTTCCTCACAAACACCTATCGTAACACTAGTGGTAGGTTTGTTGTGTCGCTACCCCGTAGGACAGAGCATCTCGGCGATTCTCTCCCCGGAGCAGTTCACAGATTTCAGACACTCGAACTCAAATTTAGGCAAAACCAGTCTTTGCACAAAGAGTATACTAGTTTTATGCAGGAATATTTAAGCCTGGGTCATATGTCTCCACTCGATTCATATGATTTATCAATTAACAAGTCAAATATTTTTTACTTACCTCACCATGCTGTCGTCAAGTCCACTAGCACAACCACCAAACTTCGCGTTGTTTTCGACGGCTCAGCCAAAACGTCAAACGATTTATCGTTAAACGACACCCTTATGGTTGGTCCTACGGTCCAGCAGGATCTTTTCACCATCATGGCCAGATTTAGAACGCATCGTTACGCTCTCATTGCCGACATCGAGAAAATGTATCGCCAAATCTTGGTATCCCCAAGGGATTCTAACTTACAAAGAATTGTTTGGCGTGACGCTCCCCACAAGGAACTTAAACACTATGCTCTGAGAACAGTCACATATGCGACTGCCAGCGCTTCATTTTTGGCCACTAGATGTTTAAAACAAATCTCTCAAGAAAATAGTACTCAGCACCCCTTAGCCTGCTCTGTCATTGCAAACGATTTTTACGTCGACGATCTCATCACCGGATCTGATAGCTCACACGTCCTAACCCAACTAAACTCTGACATTTCTGATAATTCAGCCGGTACGGCTTCACTCTGCATAAATGGTCTTCTAATGACCGGAATATAATATCCTCACATACCAACTCGTCCCTGGACTTCAACAAGGACCAAACCGTCCGCACTTTAGGTATTCAGTGGGACGTTCATGCTGACAGCTTCGTATACAATATCCAAAGAGATCTTAAAATTTATGTGTTTAATAAAAGAAGGGTATTATCAGTCATCGCTGGAATCTACGACCCATTAGGGCTAATTGGACCTATTACATTCTGGTGCAAGCACTTTATGCAAACGCTATGGTCATCGGGTACAAATTGGGACGAGCCGCTGTCTGACTCTATATCAATTCAATGGGCCGAGCTTTACGCTCAATTAATTTCAGACACTCATTTTAGGATCCCGAGAGCTATAAAGGATTCATGTAATTTTCCAATCATTACATTTCAATTACACGGGTTTGCCGACGCGTCAGTAAAGGGTTACGCATGCTGTATTTATGTGCGTACAGTATATTCCGAGAACAGTATATCATCTCATTTATTGTGTTCCAAATCTAGAGTCGCCCCTTTAAAGCAGATATCTTTACCTCGCCTTGAACTTTGCGCCTGTCTATTATTGGCTCAGTTGGTTTATAAGGTTGTCAACGCTGTGACCTACAATTTCAGCGAGTTGTATTTTTATTCTGACTCTACGATTGCCTTACACTGGATTCACCAACAGTCGACTAGGTGGAAGGTATTTGTGGCCAACCGCGTCGCGGAGATACAGCAGCTCACTGCAAAGGGCACTTGGTATCATGTCGCTTCGCATGACAATCCCGCGGACATTCTATCCCGCGGCTGTTTACCCCGTTCGTTACACCGCCACCCGCAATGGTGGCTTGTCAAAGGAGCCTTCAGCATGGCCCACCAGTCCGTTTGATTCCAATTCTTCCTGCACTCATCCAGATCTGGACAAGGAAAAACGTAAACAAGGTCTACTCGCTCTGGTTACTCTTCATCCTCTTCTAACTACATTGAAGATTATTCCCCGCTTTCAAGACTTATTCGTGTGTTTGCTTATTGCCTGCGTTTCATTAGGAACGCTAAGTCTCCCGTCGCTAACAGAAACACTTCATTTTTAACGTCGCAAGAGCTACACAGCGCACTTTTGGTTTTTATACGCCAATCCCAGCTATCGCATTTCAACATCGAAATTAAAGAACTTCAGGCACAACGCCCTGTACCTAATACTAGTAAAACTTTTTCGCTTAATCCATTTATAGACAACGCGGGTATACTACGCGTGGGCGGACGCCTTCAACAGTCTCAGCTAAACTATAATATTAAACACCAGATCATACTCCACCCGCAGTCTCATCTTACTAGACTAATTATAGAAAACGAGCATATTCGACTACTCCATAGCGGAGTACAATTAACGCAGTGCTCTCTACGTCAAAGATATTGGATTATCAATGACAAATCTTACATACGCTCCGTGATACACAAATGCATCACTTGTTATCGATTTCGCGCAACTGGCTCAAGCCAACTTTTAGGACAATTACCCTCTTCCAGAGTCACTCCTTCTAAGCCATTTTCACAATGTGCCGTCGACTATGCCGGTCCCATGTTTCTACGTCAGGGCGGGCAGCGGTCCAAATCATTTACAAAGGCTTATATTTCACTCTTCATTTGCATGGCCACTAAGGCAGTTCACCTTGAACTGGTCTCAGATTTGACTGCAGACGCCTTTATAGCTGCCTTGAAACGCTTCATAGCTCGCAGGGGCATTCCTGCACAAATATTCTCCGATAACGGTACAAATTTCCGTTGTGCTGGCTCCATATTATACGATTTGTACAAACTCTTTCAGCAGGGCGAATTTCAACATTCCACTCAGGACTTCGCCAGTTTCCAGGGGATTAAGTGGTCTTTCATACCTCCGTCAGCAACTCACTTCGGCGGTCTATGGGAGAGCGGAGTCAAAAGCGTTAAATTTCATTTACGGCGCGTTACCGGCAGTACGCTTCTCAACTTTGAAGAGTATTACACTGTTTTGACTCAAGTAGAGGCATGTCTGAATTCGCGTCCCTTGTTCACTGTTTCAAATGATGCTGGGGATCCCGAGCCTTTGACTCCAGCACATTTCTTAGTTGGTTCTCCACTTACTGCGCTCCCCGAACCCGACTACTCGGATGTAAAAATGGGTCGCTTGGGGAGATGGCAGCTGTTGCAGAGATTCACCCACTCTATATGGAAGAGTTGGTCAAGAGATTATCTGTATTTCAAGAGATTATCTGTTGGTCAAGAGATTATCTGTAAGAGATTATCTGCAACAACGAAATAAATGGAGAAAACATTCAAAACATTTGTCTCCAGGACAACTAGTCCTCATTTTAGAAGACAAACCCCACCTTTGCAGTGGAAACGTGGTATTGTCACCCAAATCTATGTAGGTCAGGATTCGTTAGTACGCGTAGCGGATGTCCGTACCACACACGGCATCCTGCGTAGGCCTATCCACAAGCTGTGTTCACTTCCCGTGGCATCGGACTAATTCGCATTATCATGCATCATTGTTCCGAACATTTATCATGTTTTTTATTGGTTGTGTGTATTGTATTATTATTAAGTTTTTATTATTGGGTTGCTATGTATCATCATTATGTTATTGAACTTTTTGTGACTATTATAATGTTATTATGTACTATTAATTATTATGTCAATCGTTATGTATTATGTATACTCACATTATGCATTTTACATCCTTTCGGATATGTCTATCTTACTGTTATGTATCATTGATTGTGATATCATTATATCAATACTATGCATGTACTTTATTATGTTTTTTCTCTATTGTATTTACTATGGTTATGTATCTTTAAATTGTTGGTCTACTATTAATGTATTTGCTATTATGTCGTTATTATTGTATTATTATATTTAGTCAGTTTTTTGAGGATGTTTTCTTTATATAAAGTAAAGGATGTCGCTTATTTTCTGTTAAAGATTAAATGTATGTATTTACCAAACATATGTTAATGCTTCAATGGAGATTATGTTAGTTATATAAGCACTTTATTTTTAACATGAGCTTTAGGTTGTATCTTTTCAGTACAGAAATTGCTTTGTTTTACTGTGAGTTTGTTCTGATAGCTTGTGAAGTTACTTATTTATTAATTAATAAAAATCATAAAAATTATTTATCTTACACTCACCTTGTTTTGCCCTCTCAGCCCAGAATTCGTCACACGAACGTGAAAATGCAAGAGTGATTACCAGGTTATATCAATAACAGACGCAACTCGCATTTATAAAGAGAACCAACTAAGATTTTATTTAATTCATTTAAATTGCAACATGTTATTTTTTTTTACCTTTTCAATTCTTTATTATCGGATATTACTCAAATTAAACATATTACCTTAATGAAGGCCGCCCAGCCTGCTCAATCGCACATTCACACCATTAAAATTTTTTACCCTTTTATTTAGATCGACCCCATTTATTACTCAAAATTTAACATATACCCCTTGAGGGCAACGTGGCGTTTCCCCGACCGCATGGCACATCATTCACAAAAGTAGTTCTAGGTCCGAAACAGTTTATAATTTCCTTTTCTTCTTCCGAAAACTACACTCACTTCCTCATTTTGAATAACTGAACTCACTTTTACTTGATATTGAAAATTTATTAATAAGCCCTGTTTGGCGGGCTGCCTGCGCAGGCGAGCGGCGGTGAGAGACTGCCAAGAAGCTATGCCTAGTACCCCACTACATAGATTTTTTGGACAAGACGGAAAGCAATGCCTTGTGCGATAAAGTCATAGTCACTGCTCATGGTACCACGTGCAATTCCCGTGTGTTGGACGTCGACGAAATTACACTGCCACTGGTTTGCGTCACTGGAATAGGCGTGACTTATCCATAATTCCTCCAGCTCGGACTGTATGTCGAACAAAACCTTCGTCTTTGCGCCATTTTCGGCAGCGTCGGTTGATCTGCTTGGCGTCCCGTCCGCGGGCCTGGTTGTGGTTGCGCGTAACACAGTATTACAGTTCTGAGAATTTTATTGCGCTGTTACACCTTGACGCATTCCATCACACAGCTACATCGTACCGTTTCTTTGTTTGAACAAAACTTCTACTCAACATGTGACTGGCCACGCAGATGAAATGAATTTACACAT
The DNA here is from genome assembly GCA_034769895.1 of Magicicada septendecula. Taxonomy (NCBI): domain Eukaryota; kingdom Metazoa; phylum Arthropoda; class Insecta; order Hemiptera; family Cicadidae; genus Magicicada; species Magicicada septendecula. Next base: position 587,823,338 of record CM068369.1, on the reverse strand, counting down.
TTTTAATAAAATAAAACCTCTCCCTTTTAGCCCCGTTACAAGCTTAATTAATTTTGTTATTTACAAATTTCTTATGTTAGAGACTATTTACGTTAAGCAAGGGTCAATTTATTTAATGTGTAAAGCTTTCAAGTATTTTATGTATTTTATTTGTATACAACATTTGATATATTTGTGATTTACGTTTCACACAATAACCTATGTCAAAATCGCCCAATTTTGGGCGGGCAGTATGTTAAACCTTTGTATCTGTTTACATGCTCGCGCGCAATCAGCCCACGCACTTACGTCATTCGCTTAAAGTACAGCTCGCTACGGCCAGCTGCGACTATAGTTAGTTAAAACTCAGCCTTTTATCTGTTCACTACACTCTTCCATTTGCTAGCCGCGGCAATGTGAATTTTATTAATGTAACTTCTTTTTACAATTATTTTCTCTTCTATTCGTTATGCATCTTGGCAATATACGCCACACGTATTGCATGGGCCTGCGCTTCGTTATATAATGTTTCAATAAATGCTACTTAACTCAGATTTCGTACAGTCCACTTCTTCATTCAAAAACACATTTCCGACTCCTATACCAGCAGCACCTCGCATTGCAATACTAACTCTAGAAATTTTCGAGAGCGTTGAGCATGCAACAGACTGAAATAAATGTTACGAGTCTAATAGCTGTAATCTCTCCGTTGACTGACTTAACTTCTTACTCTACGTATTTTTTATACTTCGCTACGAACTACCGTCACCCACTATCGACAAACTACACACCGATTGGTCCGACTCGCCGCTAAATTCAAATCTACCCAATCTGTCTAACGAAACAACCCGCGTAAAAATGACGCTATCCGTTATTCGTCAACTAAATGCGCGTGAACACGTGGTAGGAAAACTTCGCGTCACTCTCCATCTCGCTCTATACGCTTTCTTTCTAAAATAATGGCTCCTTTTGTTAGATGCACTTATTAACTTTTACAATCTTGGTGAATGTTTCTTACACCCTAGCAAACAATACAGTTTTATGACGGTCCGTCCGGTACGTGACTAGTTCATAGTTTTTTAGCCGACTTACAGGCGTCAACGCAAGGTCGTCTGTATGAATATCTGCCGCTCCCTACTAAATATTTTAATGTTTTCTTACTTTGAAAACCCACCGCTTTCTATAAATTTATATCTTCCTCTGGGTATCATATGACTTTGTCCCCATAAAATTGTTGAGAATGCAATTTTACGTGATAGAGTTCAAAAGTGGATCGTAGCATAAACGTTTAAAAATCATGTTTTACGTAGTTGGTTCATGTGAAATCCTTGCTTCATATGACGTGTAAAAAATTATTTCGTAGTCTCACCTCTTGGAAAACATTAAAACTTTTTCACGTTCGTTTCATTCGTGCGTAAAGTATACTAATTTGGCTGAAGTATAAAATTATGCTACCGCCACGGAATGGTTCCCAATTTTTTCACACAGTAACAGTTCCAAGCTAATGCTGTAATTTATAAAAGTGGGGAAGCACGCCTTCCGTGAGGCTTTTATACAATACGTTTTCTACGCCTATCAATATATGTTAAAATTTTAAATATTTTTTAATTTTATTTTGTTTTTAACATTATTAACAATACTACAATTACTTAAACTAGTTTTTTACGAATTTGAACATTCTTTTCAAAATAAAAAAGTACACATTTTTTATATTTGTATATTTTTAAATAAACTAATTGTTTTCTTATTTACAATACTAAATATTGAATGCGATTTTTAGTGAATTTAAACATTTTTCCTAATGGGTTATATTAATCGTATTTCGATATTACCGGTATATTTTACCTTGCTTTCCTTCTTATTAGACAATATCCTCAATGCTGAAGATTTATCCAAAGAATACACTACAAACACAAACATCAATACGTAATACAAGTATTATTGTATTACATACATTAATACGTATTCTACTCATACAATTTTAACGAGAATCGGTCAATAAGTATAACGAAAATTTTAAATTATTTGTGTCGTCGTTTCGACAATATTTATTGTCATCATCAGGACCTGTGTACTAACAATAGAGAAAAATCTAACATAACAAAATCAATTAATTGATGGAATGTGTTATGTACGTGCGTGCGTGGGTGCGCGCGAGTGCGAGTGATTGATTCACTTGAGTATATAGACAAAATTATAATACTCCAAAATATATTTATATAATATATCAATTAAAATACTGATAGTTCAATAATCTTTTAATTATATTTACAAATAATTATAGAAGCAGTAATCATCGAATGTATATTGGAATGGGTATAGATAGTAATAGGTACATATCTACATATAGAATAATAAAGTATGTTTATATTGGAATGGGTATAGATAGTAATAGGTACATATTTACATATAGAATAATAAAGTATGTTATAGCTGAATACAGATTGTAAGAATATTCAATTATGTATATTATCAAAAGTTATTATTATTATTTTCACTCACTACTGGTAGTTCTGTTATTTTGTACATAATTCTCTCATGTGCTAATAGTGTTTTAAATACCAATAGTGGGAGAAAAATTGTGTTAATTGTTCCTGTATTATTTGTATATAAGTTGTAATGATGTCAATAAGTTTGGTCGAAATGTCAACACAAATATTTAGAATTGTTTGCAGTCAACGACTAAACCTTACAAAATGACTAAATCACTGATATCAAAATATGTCAAGCAGCTTATGGTCTCAATTCTTAAACGCACGCCAAATTACAGTGTATTAACAAATTTACTCAACTCGACTCAGGTTCGTACTTATAATGTGGTCTGTGATTATTGTAATAAGGTTATAGACATAAGAAGGCGTTTAAAAAGTTGCTCAGACCATAAAACTGAAGACAAAACTATGGAAAAAATGTACAGGCATTGCACAAATGCAATGCATAGAGAAGGGCATTGAAAATGCTTCAATAAATCTAAAAAATATATATATATTTATGTTCATTCACCAATCAATGAATTCATTCTTCATTCACCAATCAATGAATTCATTCTTCATTTACCAATGTACAGATTATAAGTTAATGTAGTCGCATTCATAAGCGAAGTTTTATATGTGTACTACTTATTGACAACAAAGAAGTAGTTTCTATGGAAACTCACCGGTTCCCATTTTCGATCAAGCAACAGCGGTCGTTTTCAAATGTGCGACCCGTCCTTATAAACATTTTCAATGTTAAAATGTTCAGTGATAATTACATATAATAAGTAATTATGAAATTTTAACTTTAGAAGCACCACGCACAAAAAGTGGGTCAATAACTTGAAAAAATTGTAAAAGTTTGTGTGGAACACGAAATTATGATAGATTTTATTCAAAATGCCAACTGGATATCTTACAGTATCTGTCAACAATCTTTGTAAATTTCCGACAACCTTAAACAATTTCCAAGCTATGTTAGTAAAAAACTGTACAACGTTTTACCAGTTACGATACAAAAAACTTCATTCACGTTTTAATAAATTAAAATTAATAATTTTGTTTGATGTAGTAATGAAATATTTTGTTCAAAAAGTGTGCTGAATTTCTGCAACTCGGGGAGCTTATTAGTTATGATACTGACATTGTATATTGGTGTTAAAACTTCCCTGCCTTACATCTCATGTCAGCTAAAATAAATAGTAAATAATTTTAATTTCAATTTTCTGTAAAAGAGTACAGAAATATTCCAATAAGTAAATACGTCTTTAACCTTCCTTCGTAAGGAAGTTTTTTTTTTTCAACTGACTGATCAGATTCAGAAGATAACGGCAATTTTAATGTGGACCTATTCAACCCAGTTGAAATTTCCTCGGTTTTGCTCACTTTCAACGCCATGCATTTCTTGCAATAGGAAGCTTCGTACGAGTGTACATTTAACCCCCCCCCCCCAAAGAGGGTACAACGTCCACATCATTAGCTCAGTAAAGGCGTGAAAATATTTGGTCAACTTAACATAGAGAGTGTACGTTGGACGTACGCTGGGGCACATGAAAACAAAGCAAGAAAACATTAATGGCTGCACAATGGGGCTCTTACTTTAATTTAAACGGAATCAGCCAAGTGCAGCAGTCATTAGCTTGTTGTTTATGTGGAGTCCAATGCACAGTGCCGTGGCCTTCCTTATTATCGTTTTGGCTGCTCTACGTCCAAACATCTGTGCTTTTATTAGCGTTATTATAGTCCCCCTGAGTTATGAAACACGCTAACAAGGAATATCAGAATATCCAAAGGGTTGAAACCTCTTTACTGTAAATGAGCAACAGGCGGTAGTGCAAACGGACCTTCCTATAATCTGTAATGCAGTCCACATTTCCGGTTTTGCGGATGACCCAATAGTAATGGCTGTAAATTATAATGATACCGACTACATGTAAGGAATCTAACTGAGAAGAACGTATATACATTTAAACATACAAAAACGTCTCCACAATTGTGTCCAGAATATTTCTCGTTATCCCAATTCTCTCTCTAATGGCCTAATTTCTAACCTGTCATTTCTATACAACAGGTCTTCATCCAAAATTTCGTTTTCATCGCTTTTACTTTCTCCTCGTTCTACCTTAAAATCTCCAATAACGTTTGCTACACGTAATGTAATAGTTTCTATTACCGTGTTATGTGTTTTCCTTTTCAGATAATTTTTAGTTATTTGTAGTCAGATAAATAATTTGCCAATAATGGCAAAGAAAGGGATCCTGCAACATCTCATTAGAGTCATACAAAGTTTTTATGTGCAAAAACAAAATCTTAATTGAAATAGGAAAACCGCGCTTCTTGTAGGAAATCCTATTGTAGATCTCATTAATTGTAGAGTAGGACAAGGGTGTCCATTGCTACCGTCTCTTTTTAATTAATATGTAGCCGATGTTATACACTGATGAAATTTTTCGTAGCATTTTACGATCGGTAAGTCTGCAGGTAACACGTTTTTGTTTGCTGACGACCAGACAGGCTATCATGTCGAGCTGAGGAAGTGGCTTGCAGATGGATCTACACTCACTGAGTTAAATCTGCAAGCGTTTAGGACTAAAGAACTCTACACTGAAGACAAAGGAGATGGCTTTTCATATAGTTGACCGCATAAGAGCAAACATTGTTGTAGATGGCACTGTTCGGGATCAGGTCTGCTATTTCGAATATCTGCGCTGTAATGAGTATTCTGTTATAAGCAAAGATGCGGTGAATACACCACATAAGTTCAACCACATGTTGAGCTTCAGGCGAACCACAGACCATCAGGAGAACTCTAAAATTAACGAGTAAAGAAACACCCTTGAAGATGTCCTGGTAGTTCTCTCCATACTTCTCTATGGATCTGAGAATAGGACTTTAATGAAATCTCAAACCAGTCCTATCCAAGGGGCCGAAATGAGATTTCTCAGGCAAGTGGCGAAATACTCTTCAATATCGCAGAAAAAATGTACACATACGGCAGAAACTGAATATTATAAATAGACTCGATAGTATTACCCAGTGATGATTAAAATGGTTGGAACCTGAAACGACTGGATGACTGCCGTATCCCCAAAGAACGACTGTATTATAATCCAAAGGGACAGACAGGTGTCGGGCGTCAGAAGAAGTGTTGGAGTGACCAGCTCTGGCCTATCTGATTGGGACCGGAGGAACAAACCAATTTTCGTTTAATCCCTGTTGAAGATGATGATCACAAAATCGTTTGTAATATGTAAAATTCCACTGAATTGAGCTCAGCTGCCGTACTGCCACTTTTAAAGTCCAGTTGTGGCTGTCCGATATATAATTTCTGTATTACTACTTCCTTGATTCAATAGTGTTATCCCCAAATACTTGTGAGTACGGAACCACTTAACTAAAGATTTGTTTTCCCATTTGTAGGTCTCTTCATAATTTCCCTATCATTATATACTCTGTCTTACTATCACACGCTATATTGTACACTAACTGTCAAGTTTCCGTTGCATATAATACGCGTCATCCTTCTCGTCTTCTACAAATATGACTCGGCTGACGCCTCGGCGTAATTAATAAACAAATACACATTAAAATTATTCATAAAATATACAAAACAAAATTTAAGAACTGAAAACTATGTAAGAAAACATTCAGTTTATTTTACATTAAAAATTCAATTTAATAATATACCCCATTTGAAATAGAAGTGGGATTGCATAATAGGCCAATATCCCACTCGCAACCTTTCTCCAAATTACAAGTTGAGTTATTTTCAGGCATTTATGGGTCTGAATCGCCATTTATGATGAACTATTCAACGTCTCCACAGTTTTGCTATCTTAACACGGTAACATAGCACTGTGTCATTTGTATGCCATTATTGATTTGTTTCTGCTTACACCCCTGAATGGTCAACGGCGTACCCGAATGGGGTTTGAAATTCCAGAGAGGTTCAGTTACTTCAGAACTGCGTAACTCTAATATTATTGCATGCAATGAAGACTACTTTTAAAAATAACTTAATTGTAAACGTTTGGTGATAAGAAATTACCAAGATAAAAAATTTAATCAATTATTATAACAATAGCTAAAATAATTAAAAATAAAACGTAAACGAACAACAGCAAAAGAAAAAAGCAATGAAAATAAAATTACAAAACCTAAAATCTTATACCAGATAACAGAATACATTTATACGAAAATCCATTCGCAGAAACACAAAATTAATACATCACAAAACAGTAATATGTTCAGAATCCTTATATGAAACGTAAACGCAAGATAGTCTTTCCCGCAGAAAAAAATATTAAAACCAAAAGAAGAATATTAAGAAAAATTTGTAGCCAAACACAAATAAAGTTTGATATTAAGTATGTCTAAATTTCCTTAGAAATGGGGAAAAGAGGATTCGCCTTTTGTTTATATTTATTTAAATTCAAACTAAAAGATTAACGATACAGATATTTGAGTATTTCAGACAAATAAAAACAAAATTTGGATGTCGCAAAAAAGGTACAGAAAGATTTGCAACAGATACCACATATAAAGAAGAAAGAACTACAGACAAGAATAAGTACAGAAAAATATCAAATGAATCCAAGGTGGAAGAAAAGATCAATAAGAAGAGAGCCGTGAGCTGTAATAAGGGGACACGGGAGCTTTAACAAGGTGAGTCGTTAGCTATAACAAGGTGAGATGTGAGCTACAACAAGGTGAGTCGTGAGCTGTAGTAAGGGGGGACGTGAGCTGTAATAAGGGGAAACGTGAGCTATAACAAGGTAAGTCAGGGGATATAACAAGATAAGACAGAGACTATAACAAGAAGAAACGTGAGCTATAACAAGGTGAGACGGGGTTATATAAGGTGAGATGGGAGCTTAAACAAGGTAAAACGTGAGCTATAATTAAGTGAGAACGGCCCAAAGTGGCCTTAATCAAAATAAAGTAGAGGGAAATGCATTCAAAACTCTAGGAATTGATAACTAATCAGTTAGTAACGTACCCCCAACAAAACATTAGCTATAAAAAAGTGAGTTATGAGCTATACCAAGGTGAAACGAAAAACTATAATAAGGAGAGACGGGGGCTATAACTAGGTAAGACGTGAGCTAGAACAAGGTAGGACGTGGGCAATAACAAGTTGAAACGGGTATTAAAAAGGTGAGACGTAAGCTATAATAAGGTGAAACATGAGCTATAACAAGGTGAGACATGAGCTATAACCAGGTGAGAAGTGAGCTCTAACCAAGAGAGACGCGAGGTGTAATAAGAGGAGACAGGAGCTATAACAAGGTAAGACGGAGGGCTATAACAAGGAGAGACGGGGCTATAACAAGGAGAGACTGGAGCTATAACAATGGGAGACGTCAGCTATAACAAGGTGAGACGTGAGCTATAACCAGGTGAAACATGAGCTGTAACCAAGAGAGACGCGAGCTGTAATAAGGTGAGACGGGAGCTATAACAAGGTAAGAGGGGGGTTAATAAAGAGAGACGGGGCTATAACGAGGAAACATGGGAGCTATAACAATGGGAGACGTGAGCTATAACAAGGAGAGACGTGAGCTATAACCAGGTGAGACGTGAGCTATAACCAGGTGAGACGTGAGCTATAACAAGGTAAGAGGGGGGTTACAAAGAGAGACAGGGCTCTAACGAGGTAAGATGGGAGCTATAACAATGGGAGACGTGCGCTATAAGAAAGTGAGACGTGGCCAGTACCTAGGTGAGACGTGAGCTATAACAAGGGGAGACGGGGCTATAACGAGGTAAGATGGGAGCTATAACAATGGGAGACGTGAGCTATAACAAGGTGAGACGTGGCCAATACCTAGGTGAGACGTGAGCTATAACAAGGGGAGACAGGGCTATAACGAGGTAAGATGGGAGCTATAACAAGGTGAGACGTGAGCTATAATCAGGTGGGACGTGAGCTGTAACCATGAGAGACGCGAGCTGTAATAAGGTGAGACGGGAGCTATAACAAGGAGAGACGTGATCTATAACCAGGTGAGACGTGAGCTATAACAAGGTAAGAGGGGGGGTTAACAAAGAGAGACGGGGCTATAACGAGGTACCATGGGAGCTATAACAATGGGAGACGTGAGAGATAACCAGGTGAGACGTGAGCTATAACAACGTAAGAGGGGGGTTAACAAAGAGAGACGGGGCTTTAACGAGGTACGATGGGAGCTATAAAAATGGGAGACGTGCGCTATAACAAGGTGAGACGTGAGCTGTAACCAAGAGAGACGCGAGCTGTAATAAGGTGAGACGGGAGCTATAACGAGGTAAGATGGGAGCTATAACAATGCGAGACGTGAGCTATAACAAGGTGAGACGTGGCCAATACCTAGGTGAGACATGAGCTATAACCAGATGAGACGTGCGCTATAACCAAGAGAGACGCGAGCTGTAATAAGAGGAGACGGGAGCTATAACAGAATAAGACGGAGGGCTATAACAAGGAGAGACGGGGCTATAATAAGGAGAGACTGGAGCTATAACAATGGGAGACGTCAGCTATAACAAGGTGAGACGTGAGCTATAACAAGGTGGGACGTGAGCTGTAACCAAGAGAGACGCGAGCTGTAATAATGTGAGACGTGGCCAATACCTAGGTGAGACATGAGCTATAACAAGGTGAGACATGAGCTATAACCAGGTGAGAAGTGAGCTATAACCGAGAGAGACGCGACCTGTAATAAGAGGAGACGGGAGCTATAACAAGGTAAGACGGAGGGCTATAACAAGGAGAGACGGGGCTATAACAAGGAGAGACTGGAGCTATAACAATGAGAGACGTCAGCTATAACAAGGTGAGTCGTGAGCTATAATCCGGTGGGACGTGAGCTGTAACCAAGAGAGACGCGAACTGTAATAAGGTGAGACGGGAGCTATAACAAGGTAAGAGGGGGGTTAACAAAGAGAGACGGGGCTATAAAGAGGTAACATGGGAGCTATAACAATGGGAGACGTGAGCTATAACAAGGAGAGACGTGAGCTATAACAGGGTAAGAGGGGGGTTAACAAAGAGGGACGGGGCTATAACGAGGTAAGATGGGAGCTATAACAATGGGAGACGTGCGCTATAACAAGGTGAGACGTGGCCAATACCTAGGTGAGACGTGAGCTGTAACCAAGAGAGACGCGAGCTGTAATAAGGTGAGACGGGAGCTATAACAAAGTAAGAGGGGTGGTTAACAAAGAGAGACGGGGCTATAACGAGTAAGATGGGAGCTATAACAATGGGAGACGTGAGCTATAACAAGGTGAGACGTGGCCAATATCTAGGTGAGACGTGAGCTATAACAAGGAGAGACGGATGGCTATAAACAAGAGAACGTTTGCTGTAATAAGGGGAGCCGGTAGCTATAACAATGTAAGACGGGGGGTTTAACAAAGAGAGACGGGGCTATAACGAGGTAACATGGGAGCTATAACAATGGGACACGTGAGCTATAACCAGGTGAGACGTGAGCTATAACAAGTTAAGAGGGGGTTAACAAAGAGAGACGGGGCTATAACGAGGTAAGATGGGAGCTATAACAATGGGAGACGTGCGCTATTACAAGGTGAGACGTGGCCAATACCTAGGTGAGACGTGAGCTATAACAAGGTGAGACGTGAGCTATAACGAGGTAAGGTGGGAGTTATAACAATGGGAGACGTGAGCTATAACAAGGTGAGACGTGGCCAATACCTAAGTGAGCCGTGAGCTGTAATCAAGAGAGACGCGAGCTGTAATAAGGTGAGACGTGAGCTATAACAAGGTAAGACGGGGGGTTAACAAAGAGAGACGGGGCTATAACGAGGTAAGATGGGAGCTATAACAAAGGGAGACGTGAGCTATAACAAAATGAGACGTGGCCAATACCTAGGTGAGACGTGAGCTGTAACCAAGTGAGACTCGGGCTGTAATACGGTGAGACGGGAGCTATAACAAGGTAAGAGGGGGGTAACAAAGAGAGACGGGGCTATAACGAGGTAAGATGGGAGCTATAACAATGGGAGACGTGAGCTATAACAAGATGGGACGTGGCCAATACCTAGGTGAGACGTGAGCTGTAACAAAGGGAGACGCGAGCTGTAACTAGGTAAGGTGGAAGCTATAACAAAGGGAGACGTGAGCTATAACAAGGTGAGACGTGGCCAATACCTAGGTGCGACGTGAGCTATAACAAGGGGAGATGGAGCTATAACTAGGTAAGATGGGAGCTATAACAATGGGAGACGTGAGCTATAACAAGGTGAGACGTGGCCAATACCTAGGTGAGACGTGAGCTATAACAAAGAGAGACGGAGGGCTATAACCAAGAGAACGTTTGCTGTAATAAGGGGAGACGGGAGCTATAACAATGTAAGACGGGGGGTTTAAGAAAGAGAGACGGGGATATAACGAGGTAACATGGGAGCTATAGCAATGGGAGTCGTGAGCTATAACAAGGTGAGACGTGGTCAATACCTAGGTGAGACGTGAGCTGTAATCAAGAGAGACGCGAGCTGTAATAAGGTGAGACGTGAGCTATAACAAGGTAAGACGGGGGGGTTAATAAAGAGAGACGGGGCTATAACGAGGTAAGATGGGAGCTATAACAATGGGAGACGTGAGCTATAACAAGGAGAGGCGTGGCCAATACCTAGGTGAGACGTGAGCTATAACAAGGAGAGACGGGGCTATAACGAGGTAAGATGGGAGCTATAACAATGGGAGACGTGAGCTATAACAAGTTGAGACGTGGCCAATACCTAGGTGAGACGTGAGCTGTAACCACGAGAGACGCGAGCTGTAATACGGTGAGACGGGAGCTATAACAAGGTAAGAGAGGGGTTAACAAAGAGAGACGGGGCTATAACGAGGTAAGATGGGGGCTATAACAAGATGAGACGTGGCCAATACCTAGGTGAGACGTGAGCTGTAACGAAGAGAGACGCGAGCTGTAATAAGGTGAGACGTGAGCTATAACAAGGTAAGTCGGGGGCGTTAACAAAGAGGGACGGGGCTATAACGAGATAAGGTGGGAGCTATAACAATGGGAGACGTGAGCTATAACAAGGTGAGACGTGGCCAATACCTAGGTGAGACGTAAGCTGTAACCAAGAGAGACGCGAGCTGTAATAAGGTGAGACGGGAGCTATAACAAGGTAAGAGGGGGGTTAACAAAGAGAGACGGGGTTATAACGACGTAAGACGGGATCTATATCAATGGGAGACGTGAGCTATAACAATTTGAGACGTGGCCAATACCTAGGTGAGACGTGAGCTATAACAAGGTGAGATGGAGCTATAACTAGGTAAAATGGGAGCTATAACAAGGTGAGACGTGGCCAATACCTAGGTGAGACGTGAGCTATAACAAGGAGAGACGGGGCTATAACCAAGAGAACGGTTGCTGTAATAAGGGGAGACGGGAGCTATAACAATGTAAGACGGGGGATTTAACAAAGAGAGACGGGGCTATAACGAGGTAACATGGGAGCTATAACAATGGAAGACGTGAGTTATAACAAGGTGAGACGTGGCGAATATCTAGGTGAGCTGTGGGATATAACAAGGAGAGACGTAGATATAACTAAGAGAGACGCGATCTCTAATAAGGGGAGACGAGAGCTATAACAAGGTAGGACGGGGTGTTTAACAAAGAGACGCGGGGCTATAACGAGGTAAGTTGGGAGCTATAACAATGGGAGACGTGAGCTATAACAAGGTGAGACTTGAGCTGTAACTAGGTGAGACGTGAGCTATAACCAAGCGAGCCGCGTGCTGTAATAAGGGGAGACGGGAGCTATAAAAAGGTAAGAAGGGGGTGTTTAACAATGGGAGACGGGGCTATAACGAGGTAAGATGGGAGCTATAACAATGGGATACCTGAGCTATAACAATGGGAGACGGGAGCTCTAACAAAGTGAGAAGTGAGGTATAACCAAGTAAGACGGGGGCTGTAACAAGGAAAGACGGCGGCTATAACTAGGTAAGACGGGGCTATAACGAGGTGAGATGGGAGCTATAACAATGTGAGACGTGGGCTATAACAACATGAGACGGGGGCTACCACAAGGTGAGACATGAGCTATAACAAGGTGAGACGGGACTATAACAAGGTAAAATGGGCCTATAACAAGTTGAGACGGGAGATATAACAAGGTAAGACGGTGGCTATAACAAGCTAAGACGAGAGCTGTAACAAGGAGAGACGACGGGGGCTGTAACAAGATAAGACGGTGGCTATAACAAGCTAAGACGGGGGCTGTGACAAGGAGAGACGGGCTGCAACAAGGTAAGACGGGGCTATAACGAGATTAGACGTGGCCAATACCTAGGTGAGACGTGGGCTATAACAAGGAGAAACGACGGGGACTGTAACAAGGTAAGACGGGATTATAACAAAGTAAGAGTGGGGTTATAACAAGTTGAGGCGGGAGATATAACAAGGTAAGACGGGGGCTATAAAATGTAAGACGGGGGTGTAACAAGGAATGGAGGGGCTGTAACAAGGAGTGACGGGGGGTTGTAACAAGGTAAGAGGGGGCTATAACAAATTGATACGGGAGATATAACAAGGTAAGACGGGGGATATAAGAAGGTAAGACGGGGGGTGTAACAAGGAGTGACGGGGGGTGTAACAAAGTAAGAGTGGGCTATAACAAGTTGATACGGGAGATATAACAAGGTAAGACGGGGGTATAGGACGGTAAGACGGGGGCTACAACAAGGAGTGACGGGGGGATGTAACAAGGTAAGAGGAGGCCTTAACAAGTTGATACGGGAGATATAACAAGTTGATACGGGAGATATAACAAGGTAAGGCGGGGTGTGTAACAAGGAGTGGCGGGGCTGCAACAAGGAGTGACGGGGGGATGTAGCAAGGTAAGAGGGGGCTATAACAAGTTGTTGCGGGAAATATAACAAGGTAAGACGGGGGCTATAGGAAGGTAAGACGGGGGGGTGTAACAAGGAGTGACGGGGGGTGTAACAAGGTAAGAGTGGGCTATAATTAGGTAAGCCGGGGATATAATTAGGTGAGATGGGAGCTGTAACAACATGAGACAAGGGCTACAACAAGGTGAGACGTGGGCTTAACCAGGTGAAGGCTACAGAGATGATAAAGTCATCCGAGATGAGATTATTAAAACGTGTCTTAGGATATAACTTTAAGATTAGGAACAATAATATAAAGAGAGAGATAAATCTGCATCCTTCGATTCGTGAGTGCTTATACCGGTACTGTCGTTTCTTGTGTCCTGCATACCACAGGCTTCTGTAGTTCCAGTCACCTCGATGCAAGCTTCTATCTCCGTCTCATCATCTGTACCTTTGTTTCACTATCTCCCGTTGCCCTCGTCCCGCCTTTCTTGTGTCCTGCATACCACAGATTTCTGTTGTTCTAGTCACCTCGATGCAAGCTTCTATTCTCCGTCTCATCATCTGTACCTTTGTTTCACTATCTCCCGTTGCCCTCGTCCCGCCTTTCTTGTGTCCTGCATACCACAGGCTTCTGTTGTTCCAGTCACCTCGATGCAAGCTTCTATTCTCCGTCTCATCATCTGTACCTTTGTTTCACTATCTCCCGTTGCCCTCGTCCCGCCTTTCTTGTGTCCTGCATACCACAGGCTTCTGTTGTTCCAGTCACCTCGATGCAAGCTTCTATTCTCCGTCTCATCATCTGTACCTTTGTTTCACTATCTCCCGTTGCCCTCGTCCCGCCTTTCTTGTGTCCTGCATACCACAGGCTTCTGTTGTTCCAGTCACCTCGATGCAAGCTTCTATTCTCCGTCTCATCTTCTGTACCTTTGTTTCACTATCTCCCGTTGCCCTCGTCCCGCCGAGTTTAATAACGTTTTGGGCCAACGATCATCGTCCACCCGTTCTACGTGACCGTAACGTACAAGGCGTTTTGTATTTATGGTGTTTAAAATTAATTTTTTAACACAAGACGCTGCTTCCTGATATGTTAATTTCTCATGCACTAATGTCTGGGAACCCCACACTTAAATCTATCTTCAAGTTGGTCAATTATAAGGAAAGAAAAGAAATTGGTACGGCCTTCTGGTGCGAATGCAACAGGATAGACTTGCCAAAGGGTAAGATTTGTTGGACGGAGGAGGGAGAGAGAAAACGTTTGGTACTGGAATCGGCCTAGTCGTAGCATACACCTTGAAAATAAAGAAGGAGGCAAATTAACCTTTTCAGTCCACTTTGTCATTTCTTGATTTACACTGAATTATAAAGGCCATACGTTTCATCAGATATTAAAAAATGCCTCTTACAAAGTCGTCACTCTTTAAAGTCATTGTCCCACTAGCACTGTACGTGTTAGCGGGTGCGCACTTATTCACATTTGGTCGACCACTCAAAGCATATGCTTTGAAACGCGTGGTAATTTATTGTAAAACAAGAAGGCACAAGGCGGATTGAAAACGTTACTTTATCAGTTCATAAAAGTGACTTGAATGCCATTGAAAACTTGATGTTGAAGAAAAAGATTTACATTTAACTTTACTTCGTGTGCATTACAACCTATACTGAAAGTGTATTAGTCAACCTAGTCAAGTGAATTAGAGAACACGCGGTCACAAATATGAAACCGTAGAAATCGCATCACCAAATGTATAAACTGGACTGTACAATTCATTTCGTACTGTAACTTAACGTTGGGGAAACCGGTAAGAGCAGTGCAGTGCCAATAAGTAAATAACAAGACTGGAGCCGGAACAGCGCTCTCAACCTGTCAATTATGTAACGTCGACCCCATTGCAACGCTGTAAATAATGTAGCCCTTGACTAAATCAATGTGTTTGCTACGTTTGTGTGTGTGTGAACTCACAGCTTGACTACTATATGTTCGGCTCTGTTATGCCTTCGTTGTTGACAACATGTAATGTTTCTTCCATAATTTTATATTATGAGGGAACTGCGTAGCATAGATCGTGGTGTGAATCATCAACGCAAGAGAAATTGATACTGACAGTTTTGACTTGAAACCTCTACAAATAGTCAAAATCATATTACCCTTATGGTTCTTCGTATTCGGCTGTGCAATTCAGGCATATTTTACGTATACAATAATCATATAATATACCATAAATAAAGTAATAATTAATAAGATTGTTACACAGTTAAACCAATTAATGCAGATGCACGCACCGCATCATCACCTCCATGATATTTTGTAGATACGTTGTTTTTGTTCTTCGACTGATTTAGTTTTTTCCTAAAAATAATCTGTTCAGTAAATAGCAGACATTTGTGTACTCCACTGTTTTATACGCTGTATAGATAGTAATCTATTCCAACACTTTGCAAAGTATTTAAATATTGAGTTCT
Source organism: Magicicada septendecula (assembly GCA_034769895.1). Lineage (NCBI taxonomy): Eukaryota > Metazoa > Arthropoda > Insecta > Hemiptera > Cicadidae > Magicicada > Magicicada septendecula. The sequence continues at coordinate 587,807,564 of CM068369.1, read as the reverse complement.
ATTTAAATATTTGTCCCTCACAGGGAAAACCGATTTTGTTGTGCTCAGTTTCTTGCTATAGTTGGTATCATTACGTTGGTTTTGATCTTTATCTTTATTTTTACGGTTTCCTTATTCTATCAGTTCGCATCTTTCTCCACGTATCTACATAAGTAAAATATCATCAACCCAGTAAAATATCACCTTGTAGCCCAGGAAATATTGTCAAAAAATTTGACTTTAAAGGAAAAAATTAAATAAAAGCTAGTGTTTTGTACATGCGGTCATTGGACCATACGTTATACGAAACCAATGAGTCTACCACTTAAGTTTGTCCGGGGGTGATTTTACAGGGATTGAAAGGGGTGAAAAAACGATTTTTCGCATATAACTTAAAATCGAAGTATTTTATCAAACAATGTTTCAAATAAAAGTTGTAGCTCACAACATTTCCTAAAATCTGGTGGGTGTCTTATTCCTGTATGTTGAAGATTGTTGGAATAAGCCACATTTAAATCTTAGAGTATAGTTTATTTTTTTGTATTTTGTGTGTATTGCATGTGAAAGATAGTTTTTTTTTGTTTATTGTTTTTTTCTTTCTTGAAAGAGGATGATGTTTATATAAGCCGAAGCTTTTGCGTAGGTATTGAGATGGGAAAACTTGAATGAAGAACAAATGCCAGACCTTACCGGGAATCAAACACTGAACCTCTTGGTCTAGAAGCCAGGGCCCTAACCACTATACCAAACCGGTCGGTCAATATTTATCTTAAAATATTGTCTTAGGGCGATTTTACACATATTGAAATATGTCCTTTTTTATTTGCTAATGTGCAAATGAAGAATTTCTGCATCAAATTCTGTTAATAATTTTTGCATTCATTTCTGTCAATAAATTGTATGATTGGCTGATTAATCACGATTTGTTTTCAAAAACGCAAATCATTACGTCACTCGGTACTGGAATTATTGGAAATGATGCTATTAATTGTCATAAATCAAAGGAAATTGGTGAAAACGATACGATAAAATTGTCTGGGAAATTGTATAAAGACATTGTCATAAAATCAGAAAACACAGTACGTTCTCTGAGTGCCGTTAATTCGTCTATAACGGTACGTGAAAAGGGTATTACTATAGATCCTTTAATTTTCTATCAAAGAATGCTGTTCTGCAGAGAACTGAGTGATGATATATCAGAGTTTTTGAAATTTGAAATTCCACCCTACCCAATGTCTCTTTTCACGAATACTGGAATGAAAAAACTCACCAAGTCCGCTTTATATGATGAGTTTAAAAATATCGATGACAATTTATTGAACAAGACAGACATCTACATAATAGATGGAGAGTATTTGATGCACAAAGTGAAATGGAATTTTTAAAAATGCAGTAATTATAAAGAAGTATGCAATATGAACGTGCAATATGTTTTGCGTACTTTTACTCTGCAGTAATCGTCTTCGATGGATATGATAATCCTGAAAGTACAAAAATATCTGAACAGTAACGTCGATACGCGAACATCAGTCCACAGTTCAGCATAACGGAAGTAACCCCCCACTCTATCGGACAGGAAAAGATTTTAGCTAATACTGAAAATAAAAAACAACTCGTTGAAATGTTGAAAACAAATTCGAAGAACAAAAGTTTGAAGTACGACAGTCATCTGACGACGCAGATACACTGATTGTCCAAACTGCCATTCAGAAGTCTCAGATCTTGCAAGTGACAATTGTTGGCCAAGATATTGATTTGCTTGTACTTGTGGTAGCTTTAAGTCCAGCAGACAAAGATATATTTTTCTTGATATAACTTTCTTTAATATATCGGCAAAATTAAAGCAAAATTATTTTCCTCGCAAATTTTGCAAATGCAATTCACAAATCTCAAAAGTTTCATCCTTCTAGCACATTCTTTTAGTGGCTGTGACGCGACTAGTTCAGTTCATGGGAATGGTAAAAAACAATTACTGAAGCTATTGGAGAATAACAGAAATCTGGACAATACTGTAGCAGTGTTTATTAGTGCGAATTCAAATAAAAGTGAAGTAGAAAAAGCTGGTAAAAATTATTTCTAATTCTGTATGGTTCGAAAGATGAAAGGCAAACACTAGAGAGTACAGATTTCAGATGTTTCAGAAAACTCTCAAAATGGCATCTGCCAAATTAGAGCTGTTACTCCAACATCAGCAGCTGCAGCTCAACATTCTTTTAGAGTTTACTACCAAGTTCAGAAACGGCTAGGGAACCATAAAAGTCCAGAGGAATGCGGATGGGAAAGGAAAAATAATTTTTTGCAGCCCATTAAGACTTTATTAGAACCAGCTCCTGAATCAATGTTGAATTTCATTTCCTGTGGCTGCACGACTGAGTTCTACTTTTAATTGTCGCTGCCTAAAATTCAGATTGCAATGCACCATTATGTCTAAAAATTGCCAAGGATCGAGGTGTCAGAATTATGAAATGCCAGGTTATAATATTAATATTACTGATAGTGAAGAGATTAATATTAATTATGAAAATAAAAGTGAATTTCTTATTGATGATCTTGAAGAAATAGATGCCAATGAAAACAGTGATATTGAAGACTTTCTTGGGACTTAAATTTTTATTATAAAACGACTCTTACAAAAGGAAAATCTTACCATATTTTTAAAAATTAGTGTATAATTTTAAAATAATTTCCATTTAATTCAATTTATATTTATCATCTGATATTTCTGAACAAATTATTTATTCAGTTATAAAAATTTTACTTTTAAGTGTTTGTTTACGTAAATGTTTTGTGTTGATTCTACCTTCCTTTTGTGTAATTCACATATTTGATTTCATAAACTGATTGCTTTCTAATTTTGACATTTTATGATACGTGTTTAATTATGAAATTAATTTTTTTAATGACTATTGTGTACAGTTCAAGATTATTTTTTTTGTATTTTTACATCATTTTAATTTTAATCATTAAGTTCAGTAAAAATGTTCAGATTTTAAATTCAATAATTATTGTACTTGCTTTTTTTATTCAAACAATGTTTTATTAAAAAAAATTTTGTTTCATTTTGCGATCCTTTTACTATATTATTCTTACTGTTGTTATTATCATTACAATTTTGTAAATATCGAAAAATACTGTATCAAAATATTTCACCTAGAATAATAAATTGTGGGAACTTATAAAAAATGTGTTTCTTTTTCAGGTTCCTCTTAAAAAAAAAGATCATTCACATGCAATATACATAAAATCAAAAAAATACAGTATACTCTAAGTTTTAAATGTGGCCTGTTCCAACAATCTTTGACATACAGGAATGTGACACTTACAAATTATAGGGAATTTTATAAGCTACAACGTTTAGTTGAAACATTTTTTTGATAAAATACTTCGTTTTTAAGTTATATGCGAAAAATCGTTTTTTCACTCCTTTCAACCCCTGTAGAACCACCTCTAGACACTTTTAAGTGGTAGACTCATTGGTTTTGTATAATTTATGGTTCAAGGACCATATGTTCAAAAAATTAGCTTTTATCTAATTTTTTCCTTAAAACTTCTTATTTTTCCTGGGCTTTATTCACTAATTAATAACGAAGCTAAACAACATTCTTACATTCTTAAAAAATGTTTTAACATAAACGCAAAATTAGGCGTTAGAGATAGTTTTAAAAACGGATATTTAAAGATCTGCTTTGGTAACCAATTGTCGTCCATTCTATATAAATGTCATAAAAATAATAGTCTTCTTTTTCTCATTGTTTCTGTTATATTGTCTATACTTTGATATATTTCATCATTACTTCATAATTTTCAACCTTCTGAACTTTTTCGTGGGCCTAATATTTTTCTAATAATTCGTGTTTCCAATATTTCTAGTTTGTCTAAATTATAATTCAATGCTAGACATTCACTTGCATATAGGCATTCTGGCTTCACTACTGTACTGTAATGCCTTATTTTCGCATTTTTAGATACGCACTTTTTGTTGTAAATATCTTTATTTATACCATATGCCCGTTCCATCTTATGAATCAATTCTTCTATAGCAGATTTTTCTAAACCATTCTCTTAAATTATTTCTCCTAGATACTTAAATTTTCGACCCCTCTCTATTCGACCAATATCTGTTACCAGGAATTTTGGCGCATTTTTAATGTTCGTGGGAAATTTGTTTTTTTCTGCAGAAATTCTTAAGCCTGTTCTATTGGCTGTCCTCTAAAAAATTAACTTGTGTTACTGCAGATGTCAGAAAGTATAGCAAAGTCATCTGCGAATGCCAAGCAGTTTATTTCAATACGTTTATTCCTTCTTCCCAACATGATTGGTGATAATTTGCATTCCTCTAATTTTTCATTCCGAATTCTCACGACTTTCTCCAGGACATATTTGAAAAGAATTGGGGATAAATCATCACCCTGTCTTACACCTGTATTTATTTTGAACGGTTAAGATATTTCTCCAATGAATTTTATTTTTGAGACTGTGTCCATAAAGGTTTCACGGACTAGATTTGCCTATTTAAAACAAAATTCTCGGATTATTTGATCTGTAGTATTTCTATCAACAGAATCAAAGGCCTGTTTGAAATCAACAAATGTTACTACAATCTCCTTTGAATTCAGTAACCTGTGACGGATTATTGACTTCAGAGTAAATATTTGTTCTGGACAGGAACTGCTCTTCCTAAAGCCCACCCTGATATTCACCCAAATCGCTATCCAATTTTTTCTACTCTGTCCAGTAGAATCTTTGAACATATTTTATACGAAACAGGAAGTAAAGATATTCCTCTGTAGTTGTTAACCTCTTGCTCATCACCTTTCTTATGCTGCGGATGTATTAAGGCCACATTCCATTCTTCTGCGATTTTTTGTTTGTTTTCCAAATTTCTTCAAAAATTAATTGTAGATCGTTTTTGATCTTTGGTAGAGACCATTTCAAAAGTTCAGCTGATATGGAGTCTTCTCCACTAGCTTTATTGGTTTTCAAAGTTTTAATTACAACTGTATTTATTCTATTATATATTACTTTTCCTTTGTGTTATATTAGTATAATTCAAATTTTCTTAGACGTTTAAGTTAATTATTTTGTTTATTGTATATCTTATTTGAACATACTCAAACGGTTGTTAGACTCGAGGCTTACGTCTCTGATGTTCTAAGGTATTTATTTAGGTATGCAGTCTGATATGAAATAAATCGCAAATTTCTTAATTTCTACAAAATATAGAAAGTGTAACACAAACAACAAAAAACTGGAGTGCCGCTCAAAATGTGCCTCAGTACGATTAATTGGTTACCTGATAATCGTGCAGATCAAGTTTTATCACACTTATCTGCGTCACCTTTTACCTTACGGATTCTTCTGTGTAAAGTTTAGAATACATGCGTTATGTACTTGGTGTCTACAAGTGATGATGAAAACAAGAAACTAAAAGTTGTACATAAACAACAACACTTGTTTATTCTTTACACTCGATAGTATTTCACAACGCAATTCAACTACATTTGTGCTGGTACGTTGCTGAACTGACAATTGCACGTCCGTTTGGCAATAAAGTAATATCCGTAAAACAGTGGTCACGTCAAATTCCGAGGCAATACGAAAATATTTTCCAGTCGGAACTTAGCAATTTGGTTTTGTCGTCTGTCTGAACCACCATTTTCAACGTTTTGTTTACGATATTGTACACCATCAATGGTGTACCACCACATATAGTTATTAACGGTATAGTAAAAACTGAATGTGTATAAAACCACGATCAAAAGAACTGTACAGTATGGAAACGAGACGTAATATAAAGAGTAAAACAGACGCTGTTGGAATAATGCTATTAGAAAATCGGTACTACATATATATGTTTACGCTAGAATAGTAAATGGGAGACTGAAGCCAATAGCTGACTCTGTAATATCAGATGAACAAAATGTCTACAGGAAGGAGAGATTATGCATACATGCTATCTTTACAATTAAGTTAATAATTGAAAAGAGAAGGGAATTTAACTTGGAGGAGCATCTAGCATTCATAGATGTGTCAAAACCTTTTGATAATGTGAAACGTTTACTACTCTGGAATATAATGGAACGAAGAATATTGTAACATACCATAGGGTTTCCCTTAGCAATTAAGTTCTCAGGAGCTTATATTACAAGACAGCGGTTGTCGAGGATTTGAATGGTAAATTATCAGAAGATATTCTTACAAATAAAGGTGTGAGACAAGGGTGCTTTATTTCAACGACACTTTTTAATTTCTACATGGACGACATATTTTGCTAAAGTTGCAGCTAAAGTTGACTCGGAAATATCACTTTAGCTAAATATTCATGTGAATTTATTGCTACATACTGTTAAAAAAGTAATGATACATAAAAACAGAAGACCAGTTACAAAGGGCGATATTTACGTTCAGTAGCATCATACAAGGCTATGGGCTACAGACCCTGCTACAAAATCAAAAAGAATGGCATTTAAGGGCAAGTATCCTGTAAGAACTAAGATAGTCGTAAATAATCAGACTTTGGATGAGGTTAGTAATTTTAATTACCTAGGTTGTGATGTCTCATGTGGAACCGAAATTAATTGGGATAGTATGCTAACGAAGTTTAGACGCATCTCTGGAACGATTCGTAGGTACCTGAAAAATAAAACGGAGAAGGATACTTGAATGACATTTTACAAAACTGTGGCTGTCCCCACATTCCTGTTAGCTAGTGAGACATGAAATCTTGTTAAAAGGAACGTACAGAGGATTCTAAAAATGGACTCTTATTTCGTTTTTTAACGGTTTTAAAATAATAATGTTTTGTTATCATAGCACCCAAATTACCCTCTATTGGCTGGAAGAATTTAGTACTCACTGTTATGAAGTTTGAGTTTTTGTTCAAAATGACTAAATATTTTCTAACTAAGATATTTTCCTGGTCTTATTACCAATCTGATTATTATTATTATCATTGAATAGCTTTTTGATGTAGTTTATTTAGACATCAAACATGATTATGTTTTGTTATCTCTGGCCTATTTTAACATTTGGCTGTTACTAATCTTTTTACTTAATTTGGTCATTATGTTGTTTTATATACTTATTTTATATTTATATTGTTTCTTGGTTTGTTATTTTATGTTTCCTTATCTTTTCCTCTCACTATTTACTGTCATTTGTGGATATTTTACAATTTTGGTTCACATAGTTTGAGGCCTATCCTTATTACAATGTTTTAATTTTAATTTTACTCTTAATACTAGTTTTTTATCGGTTTGTTTTGGGTATTTTACCTTAATCAGTGATTTACATGCTTTAATATATGGATATTACAGGTTCTCTGACATTTTACTGCTTTCTGTATTTAATTTTATAATTTTAACATGATTTGTTCCTTATACTTTGATCATCATCAATATAACTTTTTCTTACTACTAATTCAACAACTTTAAACATTTGAACAATTCTACTATCACTATCACCTCCTCTTTATCTCCTTATAACATCATTACCATTACTTTAGACATTTAACATATAAATTTTGCATTTAAACATTCATTTCTCTTAATCCTTATTTCTAACTAAAAAACAATATTATTTGGACTAATCTTTAATTGACTGATATTAGTTCCTTTTTATAATTAAACTTATTCAACTATTCACTTCTTTGAGTGTTTTTACATAGGCACTCTCACTTCTGGATGAGTTCTTGCTTAAAAGTAACTAGGTTTGTCTATCGTTGGGTTACACTGGCACTTAAGGTTTTCACCTTACTATTTAATGTTTACAGTGGTTATTATATATTATTTTATTTCTTTTACTCACTTCACTTTGGTGTACTCACCCTTATTACCTTGTCAATTGGTAAATCACTTCCTAACTACTATTATGCACTCTTGGTTCAATCTAGTTTTAGTTAGTCTTATATTATTCATTAAAATTTTACATTTGTTCTCTGTTTTATGGTTTGTGTGTTTTATTGTTTGTTCATCTTATCTTTTTCCATTCAATATGTACTTAGTTGTTAATACAATATATTAATTGGATTTGTACTTTCCCTACTTAAGGTTACATTTAACATGTTCCTTTCATTATTTCTTTTGTTATTATTTCTTTTTTCATTGGGCCAATCACTGGGGTTGGGTGATTGTCACTTGTCTCGTCATAGTCATTTTATTTTCATTGATTTAACATTGTTAATTCCTTATAGTTCTTCTCTGGTGTTGGGGCTGCTTTTGGTGTCGTAACAATATACAACATGGAAAGAAACAGTGTTGCGTCACTGATGCCTCTAACAGTGCTCTGCGTCATCTGCGGCTTATCACTCCCAACGACACGCCCGTCAAAGTTACAGACTATGTATTGTTTGGCAGTTACAACAGTATGCTGTGTACTGTGGACAGTATTTCTGCTTATACAACTGTGTGCTGTTGACTACAGTCACACAGTGGATCGTATAAATTTGTGTATACACACAGTAATGTCCATAACCGTAATATATTATCAGATAACATCAACCTTAGCTAAGACCAGAGAAGTAATTACATTACTAATATTGTTTACGAGGATCAGTCTCTACTGTCACTACACGTCAAAGTTTCGCATACAAGATATACAGTTGAATGTATTATATCTATAATCTTATTAATTATTTTCTTTGTTTTATTTATTTATGGAAAACTGTGTTCCGTAACTTTTCCAATTCTACTTTCAGACTTCAAAAAGCTGTACAAACTCGTGTACTGTGTGACAATATATTTGCCTTTATTAATGCAGTATGTGTATTGCTTTAACGTGATGAACGTCATTCGGCAGAGAGTGCGGCTTATCCGTCGCGCTGTTGAGAGATTTGACAGGCTCAGCGACAGGAATGTTGCTTGGAGTGACCATGTAACTGTAGAAATTGCCATTCAACCGAGAAACGAGAAATTTCTGACAGAACTAAACGACATTACAAAGTAATTGGATTTATGTATCGCTGTCTATACGAGATCTTCGGTTTGGTTACACAGTTGTATATAATGTTTTTCTGTGTTTACGTATATTTAAAAGTTATTGGGTATTCTGTGCAACTATTTTATAATACATCGGACAGAAACAGAAGCAATGGCATCTTCGCTACCATAGCTGCTTTTGCTGTTGACATCTTGGTGTTAGTAATCTGCTAGTCTATCGACTGTGAATTTCAAAAACTCCAGTGCCTGATAAACAAATTGTATCATAAAGAAAGTGTTGCAAACTTACGAACTACCAATAAAAGTTTGGTTTATCAATACGCTCACAGAGAAAGCAAAGCCGATTGTGCTTTTTTTGATTTAGATCTTACACTTTTGCCAATTATATATAATTTAATATCGACACTTTTTTTGCATTGTTTGGCACTCCTAAAGAAAGTGAAGCATTATGAATGTTATGAGAATACCTAATGATTATATTCTATATGATTACTGTTTTAGAATTACCGACTAAATCATTAAATGCTACTGAGTAATTGTTGATTTCAAATCAATTCAACATCACACCATAATTTAGCAGTATATTAACTTTATAGACTAAACAGTTGGCAATATGCTCGTGTTATTTTATTACCAACTGTAAATTTAACGTGTTAAACCACCACATGTAAACCTTAATATTACGACGGTCCCACCAGATTGTCGTATTTTACAGTAGAAACAAAATACAGACATCAATGAAATCACTAATTGACAACTTTAGTCACAAATATCAATTTGAATAATCGAAGTTAATCTCATACAATAATTGAAGTTAAAATTGTCCAAACGCAACAATAATGTTACCTTATTATAGTACCGCACTGATTAACACAATAATCACTTTCCGCAACAATCACTTGAGGCACACTCTACAATATGGAACTGACTTCTAAGGCTAGACCTACATTGGAGGCAGATGTCTTCCGATCCGATCCGGCATGGTTGCCTGACCAGATTTCTCCCGGCAGGTTTGCCTACATTGATGACAGACGTTTCCCGGCAGTTTCCTTGCCACCATTTATCAGCGATTCAACGAAGTTCTCACTTTGTACGGGTAGGAAACAAACAAAGTTGATCTGGCCAGGCAGCGGCCCGGCAGCGGACGTCATTGGGAATTGCCGGAACGGATGACGCGTCCAGTGTAGGCACATTCTACGGAACGAAGTGGTTTGTTTTGTTGAAAGTCTGCTCAGCCAACCGTGCCTGATCGGACATTGACGGTTCTGTATCCAACATAGGTGCAGCCTGAGCCGGGCGTAGACCAAGGGAACGCTTATATGTACCCTGCAGAAGTTCCAGAATAATTTTCTATACTCCTGGCGGCGTGCCGACATAATGCGCTGGAGGCTGCGTCAGTGCATACGCTGCACCCGCTCGGCTAGTCGAGAAACGTGTAGAATGACGGTCTGCAACTTTAGAGAGATTTATTTTGTAGTATTGTAGTAGCACTGCCCCTCCTTAAGCCTGTTCGTCTCGAACTGGCAACCCGTCTATGCAGTAATACTTGGTCAGGCAATCTCGGTGATCTAGGCAGGTGGTGTACATGGAACGAATGATTCTGCAGCTCTTCGAATTCAGTTTCGTGTGATCCGAACATCGAGTTCAAACGAAGACGAATCTCCAGCTCAACCACTAGTTTTGCTAGAACTAAGCCGGTTGTGCCGTGTGCTGATAACCTATAAACCATTAGCTGGTACAATTCGGTTTAGTTGTAGTCAACAACCTCTTGCGTAACGTCATCTTTGGCAACTTCTCTCTTCCATTAACTCAGGACCAAGTAAGACGGCCACAGTAGGTATTCCAATCACCTCATCTGTCGCCGCACAAATCCGCCCTTCTTCTACTTGTTCTTCTTTTGTTTCCGCATCCAAACGCAAGTGTTCCTTTTCTGCACGGCTGTTGACCCCTTTTTCCGCCATTATCACTTGCTTGATCGAATAGTTGGTTGATCCTATCATATACACTTTGGAAAACTTTGTCTTCTCTAGGTCAACTCTCAGGAATCTCTCTCTTAAGTCCACAACGATACCGTAGATATTCATAATGTCCGTGCCAATAAGCACTTCATCGACAATGTCTGGAACGACATTTGGTGGCTAAACTAAAGAAGACCTAGGCGTACACGTACGCCTACCTTTCTAGCACTTTGAGGGACTTCCAATCTATAACACTTTAACAGTCTGTACAATCCACTAGCTAAATTCAGGTTGGCAGTGGCTGACTAAGTCAGGTCGCTCAATGGGCAACTGCAAATGTTGCAGGTTTATCTTTAATTAAACCTTTGACAGTCAGGTCACATGTGGTTTTATGAATTGTGGAGACTGTGTGCAATTATACATATTTACATCTATAATTGGAGAAATCATGCTCTTCTCTCTGATTTTTCCTCTGCCAACAATCTCATCGAAGACGGCCATTTTTCCCACACTTGTAACACTTATGTCTTTTGCCTTTTTCCTTTGTGGCGCTACGGGCTTCTTAAACTGTGGTTCTTGAATTGTCTATTTATTCCGTCCTTTATTATAATACTCTGATGTTGGATCCATTTGTCTAAAAGGTGAAGAGATACTTTCATTAATGTAGGTCGTCTACTTGGCAGCTTCAAAACGGAGAGCGTCAACTATAGCGTCTGAGAAATATACATATAGAAATATACATAATACACATATATATACATTTGTTACGAAATTCACTATCTCTGATACCGTCAATAAACGTAATGAGAAATCCACTTCCAGAAGTCCTCCGATGTTTCAGGATAAGCCAGCCTCGCCACTCGGTCGAAATTTGCTTGAAATTCCTGGCGGCTTTCCACGGAACGCTGTCGCCTTGCTTTAAGGTGAACACGGTACAAACCGCACAGATGCTGGCCACTGTACCGTAATTCCAGAGCTTTTGTTAATTCGGCATAGACGTTCTAGTTGTGAGATGGTACTTTCTGGATAGGTTCTGCGGCAGGTCCTTTTAAACCAAGAATCAGTGAAAGGCCTATCACTTATTCTGACCATTTATTTAAGCGACCGGCAGCTTAAAATTGGCGAAGATAATGTTGATGTTCGTGTTGGCCCAATGATCCTCCGTGTTAGCCTAAAGACTGAAGATAACTCCGGCCGTGAGAGATTTAATATTAGATGAATCGCCTCCACGGGAAGATATATCACGGACGATTAGAAGATTTGAGGTTCTGCGGAAGAAACAAGCTCAGTTATTGTGCGCGCTGACTTTCCTGCTGAGTTGCCGTGACACTGTAATGATTCCGAATTTCCTTCGAATTAAGAGAATTTTTACTACGGCCTAAGCGCATGGATCTATGAGAAAACAGAACGAGCGCTTATAGAGAACGGATACACGACAGCGTTGCAAGTTGGGGAGGAACTGCTGCCCATACAGCTTGAAATCAGCAACCGGATTCAGAGACATGATTGGAATACGGTAAACCGGATCACCTACGATTACTTTGCGTCAAGAACACTTGCCGCTACAGAACAACATAAGCGGAAATTCGAATGGTGAAATCTTTGAGGTGAAATCTTTATTACCTTTGGTGGAGGACGCGGACTAGAATTGAGTTACCCAACTGCCAGGCCGACCGGGCTTTGATTATCGAGTTTGTCCGTAGAGTTATGCACATGGCTTGACAACGAGGAAATCCCAACAGACAGTGGGTCACCGTTTTTCAATAGGTGTATTGCAACGTTACAACAATTATACAAATATATTATCTTATTCTCAACGCAACTATAATATGTATTACACCGGCCAGGTCGCACGATTTTGTTTCTCCTTGCGTTAAGTATACGTAGTTGCACAGTAATTAAATAATTTTTAAAGGGGAGTGAGATGTTGTTGACATGAAATAATCAATTAAACCCGTTTCAAAATAATCATTCTAAGATTTATTACTTGATAGAAAAATATTTAACTATTAAAATTTCAAACTTTATACAAATAAATATTCACCTTTATAAGCTTAACAAATCTGTACCTGCTATGCTATTCATAACATACAACAAATATAAACACCCATATAATCTTATTAACTTACCGAACATGTTAAACAAGTTATTTTAATTCTTTTTATTTGTGTGTCTGAAATTAACTCAATTTTTAATTAATGATAGCAACTCATTTACCAACAAAATAATATTAAGATTCAAGAATGAATTTATTGTTGCTATAAACAAATAAATATCGGTATGGAGAACCATACATGACTTCCATGTTCTAAGATTTATATTTAAAATCATATTCGAAATGAAATATTTCCATAGAAACTACGTCTTTCTACTTATTGCTTCAGCATTAACCACAGTACTGTGGTCACTAACGTATGCAACCTCACGTTTTCGCACTCGATTTTCACTGATGATGGCAGTCGATGGCACTGCCGAAAAGTCTGGTTTTGCAGAAAACATTGGAGTACGGCTAAACAGCCCGGGAAGCAATTTTAACAAAAAACTACTTCTTTGTTGCCGATAACGTAGTACACATATAAAAAATTCTCCCCTCCACCTTCAACTATAATTTTTAATAATAGAAAATTACCCCCACCCCGTTCACCTAACGTCTTCATTTATAGATATTTCATCTACGTTTCTACAGTGGATTATTATGAGCTTCTTATCAGGATACTTTATTTATAAAAATTAAGTACTTTACTCTTGTTAAATCATAAAATGTTTCAGGTAAACTACCCCTTCCGCTTAACCGATCTTCAACAAAATCAACAGACCTTGAGTTCTCTTTAGTTCAAAAAGGTATGCAAAAACGTAGATGATTCTGTTTGAATTTACGGCAGTTATCGTTCGTCATATAAAAAATTACCCTTGTTAAAACAAAATGTTGCTGGTAAACTACCCCTTTCCCTTAACCGACCTTCAACAACACCAATAGGTATTGAGAACTCTACAATACAGGGCTGTATGCAAAACATCATTTGATTCTGTTTGAATTTGCGGCTGTTATCGTTTGCCATAGAAAACAATTACCCTTGATAAAAAACCGTTGCAGGTAAACTACCCCTTTCCCTTAAGCGATCTTCACAAAAAACAACAGATCTTGGGTACTCTACAAATCAGGGCTGTATGCAACAAATTATTTGATTCTGATTGAATTTGCGGCTGTTATCGTTTGCCATAAAAAATACCCTTGTTAAAACATAAAACTTTGCAGGTAAAGTACCCCTTTCCCTTAACCGATCTTCAACAAAATCAACAGACCTTGAGTTCTGTATAATTCAAAAAGGTATGCAGAAGAGTAGTTGATTCTGTTTTAATGTACGGCAGTTATAATTCGTCATAAAAAAATTACCCTTTCTAAAACATAAAAAGTTGCAGGTAAACTACCCTATTCCCTTAACCGATCTTCACCAAAACCAACAAGTCTTGAGAACTCTACAAATCAGGGCTGTACGCAGACAATTATTTGATTCTGTTTGAATTTACGGCTGTTATTGTTTGCCATAGAAAATACCCTTGTTAAAACATAAAACGTTGCAGGTAAACTACCCCTTTCCCTTAACCGATCTTCACCAAAAACAATAGGTCTTGAGAACTCTACAATTGTGGGCTGTATGCAAAAGAGTACTTGATTCTGTTTGAATTTGCGGCTGTTATCGTTTGCACAAAAAATAATTACCCTTGATATAAAAAAAACCGTTTGCGGGTAAACTACCCCTTTCCCTTAACCGATCTTCACCAAAAACAATAGATCTTGAGTACTCTACAAGTCAGGGCTGTATGCAAAGGATTATTTGATTCTGTTTGAATTTGCGGCTGTTATCGTTTGCACAAAAAATAATTACCCTTGATTTAAAAAAAAAACCGTTTGCGGGTAAACTACCCCTTTCCCTTAACCGATCTTCACCAAAAACAATAGATCTTGAGTACTCTACAAGTCAGGGCTGTATGCAAAGGATTATTTGAGTCTGTTTGAATTTGCGGCAGTTATCGTTTGCCAAAAAAAAAATCTATAGACACACACACACACACACACACACACACACACACACACACTTTTCGAAAAATGATTTTTTTTCATGTTTTGAGTGTAGTACAATCAGAATCTGCAATAATCTCGAACACGATTTTTTTTGCCATCACCATACGTCCATTTCCTTAAGGAACATGGAAGTAAAATGATATTACATTTACTGTACTTCCAATCTATTATTGATTGACACACCCAAAAATACAACAAACGATTAACATTTCTTTTCTACAAGTTGTTGTTAATTACGCACTCTTATCTAACTACTATTTTACTTTAAAACTCTAATTATTATCTGTTCATATTTAAGTTCTTTTTCGAGAGCACAATAAAAAATATAATTGTTTTTGTATCACCTGCGTATATCTGCCGTTACCGTTGCGTGTGTGTGTCCAGAATCCTGAGAGTATGCTGATGTTGACGATGGTTATTCTGGTGCTGTGGTCGTTGTCTCTAAGTGTTGTTGTTGTTGATGCTCCAGAATTCCTCCTTACGTCTTGGTATGAATGTGGTAGTGTGTGTGTGTGTGTGTGTCCATGTCGATCTGCAAACGGGCAGCGTAACGTCGTCTGTATATTTCCTGAGTCTGAGTGTGTGATCGCCCAAAATTGCCAGTGGTATTTATACTGGTGGCGATTTGACAGGCACAAGCCTGTTTTCGATAAGCTAGAGATGGTCCGTTTGCGCCAAGGCGTCATTTTTATTACACTCACTTTTTGGTTAATTGTCGCGAAGTCAGGACCATATTCGTCACATGCGCGATATCATTGTTTGACTAATTTTTTTCCAATCACTCACATAATACCACACATATTATTTACTCTTCAATTACACTAGTAATTAATATTAATTAGTTAGCATATTTAATATTGCACATCTGGAAATAAATTTTACATTACCATACTCGTTGAAAATCCCTTAATGTAATGGTGTCTTTATAATTGGCGTAGATCTTTGCTTACAGGTTTAACACAAGTAATTAGTTTAGTATAATTCTGTTAAGACCTGATTAATTGGAACAAACAATTCGTACACTCACCCCATATTCTTGTCGCAGCTGGCTTCACGCACACAAACACACACGCCGTATTTTTAACTATCGAAGCAGGTATCCCTTTTTGGCAGGCTCCAGCCTGCATTTTCTTGCACAAAATTGTCTAAAACTGTTCCTTATTCTATTTACGCTAATTACGATATAAAACATACCACCCTGGGCAAATATGCACATATATGTATTGTTGCAATATAGTATCTAATTTTACACAACATTTGCACAAGGTAAAATAACATTTTTGTAAATATAATGATGATAAATTCTAATACCCTAGTTTGTCACCACTGCTCCTGTCGTATATGGTGTCCCACAACAGTCGGAATTAGGGCCCATTTTTCTTTTTCTCTATATGAATTATTTATGTTCAGGCAGATTTTATGAAAGTTTGACTTGTTTGCTGATGATACCGCCCTTTTTTATTCATCTAAAAACTGTTTCTTGGTAACAGGACCTGAAATTATTGAGAATATTTATTGTAAGTATAAACCATATCTATTAAGTAATGAAAATTGCATAAAAATTAAACAGGTATAAAATATAAATTATTTGTGAGTTTTGTTAGATAACAATTTTAATCGGAAAGTACATATTACAAACTTAAAAAATTGCATGAATTTGCTTTGAGGAAATTATAATTAAAAATTGTTTGGTCTCTTTTTATTCTAAAAGTGGTGTATTATTCTATTATTCTTTGTAAATTACAGTACGATATTTTTTGTTGGTGAAGTGCGTATTTTTCAACTATTATTTCAGCAGCAGTCACACAAATAAAGATAATTAGATTTATGACCGGTGCAAAGAGAAATGTCCCATTCTTACCCCTATTTAAGAGCTACAGCATTTTTCTAATAAGATATACTTGTGTTTATCGAGTTTTAAGGGTATTTTTTATAAATGTTGGTCACTTAAGGGATAGTGCTAAAGTTTTTCAGTAAAATTGCAGTCTCATAATCGTGTAGGATTTCCACTCTCAACATATAAAGTTATTAAACAATCTTTTACGTTCTGTACACCCAACCATTAAAAGAAACTTCCAAACTTTAATACTGATGTAAATAATTTATTTACGTTTTTGAAACTTCCAAACTTTATTACTGATATAAATAATTTATTTACGTTTTTAAATATGTGAGAAATTGGTTGCTGTCTGAATAATATTGAGGTTTCTTTTTAGGTATGGTTTTTTAAATGTTTGTATCAGTTGTGTTTTGTTACGCTTATAATGTAATAACATAATTGACGCACTGCTTAAAATTTACTTATAAATATATTTTAATTTTCATAAGTTTTATATGAAAATGAAAATATGTGTAGCTGAGTATTTTAATTTACTATATTAAGAATTGTTAATTCAGTTAAGATATATTAATAGTGTTAATTTGTTTGTTTGCTTGTTTTTTGTTTGAGCAGCTGTCACATCTGCTAAAGCTAGAATGTAACCATCACACAACTTGCTAAGGAGGTAGTTATCTGTAGTACGTATGTGTTGAAATATTTGAATGTAATTTATTTGATTTTAAAAGTTTATATTTCCGTATTGGTAAAGTTGATTAAATTGGAAATGATTATGACTGTTTGTTATACTGTTTGTAAGTATTACGAAAATAAAAATTTCTATTCTATTATATTTTTGTGCTCTGTTTAGACAAAACGTTTTTCTACTAATGGCTCTAAAACTTGAACTTAAATAATGAAGTTATATTTATTTTTTTATTTTTTTAAAAATACCTTTAATAAAATTAGATTACTTCATCATTTTCTTTTAAGTATGTCTATTACGTACGAAAAGTAATATCTGACAAGAAGCAGTCACTGCTTGGTGTGGTGGCGTGAATAACGGTTGTCCAATTTCCTCTGGCACACTTTGGCACATATAGAGGTCACTTTCAGCAATGACACGAGTGCTGTCGTATTTCTTCGTTTGTCAGCATAGACCAGTGACCTAATGTTGCTCCACCACAGAACCAGTCGGCAAGCGTCAGATTACGCGATTCCGATGTCACCACGTAGAGCAATATCGAGTCCTTCCAAATTTGCAGCCAGAGGTATGCCACCTTGGGCCATGTTCTTGAAATCGGGTGTCGGTTAGGTTTAGACCAACTAAGCTGCACCAGAAATATCCGACACCTCTTGCCGTTAACGGTAAGCATAGCTACTTGCTTATTCTGGAAAAATACCGACCAATGTGTATGAGGTCCGAACATTTCTCTAATCAATGACGTTTCTAAATGAAGTGGATGCACCTCTTAAGTCTGAGGTGTATCCAGATCATCCCCAACGCAACAATTTTGTTTATATTTTTGTACAGATCATCTAAAAATGAGCTTCGGTAGAAATACATTGAACTGTCGTTGCACTGTGTAAACGTACAGGCTTCCTTGATTACCAACCGGTACGACTGTTACAGCCTTAATGTCAGGCGAAGCACTTTAATCTATACAGAGCGATTACTGCTATGACTGCTGTAAAATTTCACGTAACCACTGAACATGCGGCAAAAATAGCATCCAATTTCCATGATAAATTATGATGATTTCCACACGTTCTTAAATCTAATACTGTACCATTATTAAATGGCGACGCTTACTAAGCACAAAAATGAGATATGAAATTACTGTATTGTTTTCAAGAATGGGGTGAGTCAATTGTTGCATTTTGAGAGTCCATACTTACAACCTTTAACATTTGACTGTTGTTTGAACAGTACTGTACGGAAGTGTTATGTAGGTAAGTTGAAACACACACGCGCGCGCGCGCGCGCGGACACACAAACACATGTACATGCATGCACAAAATAATTTTAATCAATTATATGTTCACACACTCTAACATAATTAATAATTGTAGGCCTGTGAGTGCGCGCGTGCTCGTGTGTGTCCTTGCGCACGCGCATATACAACGGGACCAGTATATAAATAGTTACAACTGAAGCCGTATAACCGTTAGAGATCTTTCCCTCTGTCACAGCCGTATCCTCTTTCGGGCTCCAAGTTTCTGTAGCGTTCCTGACTCCTTCGTTCTGTTTTTATTGTTAAATTTTCCACTGATGTATCTTCCTTGACCGTGTATCTTCTATCATTCTCATTTCACGTCATAATATTTTCACCCTTAACGCTTTTATTAGTCACCTTTATCTTGCACCCCGCCGGGGTGCAAAAATTTTCTGACAGCGTGGCATTATTATGAATAAGGCTAGCAGAAACTATACAACATAAACTGTAACATCTGAACACTCAAATCGTAAATAGCGAAACGTTACATAGTTATTTAGATAAACATCGCAAAAAGTCGGGGTCAACGGGTAAACAGCATTGCCTTCATCGAACCCTTATCACGGGTTGGATCACAATAATTGTACGCCTGTTAATCTAGTATTGATTTGCCCATGGCCACATTTAGTATTTAGGCGCCTCTAGGCACTTCAAGGGCCGGCGCCCCCCACTCCCAATTAATTGTCGTCGTCGATATTTATTGCCTATTCTCACATTACACGCGTTTTTTAGACTATTAAATGAG
Source organism: Magicicada septendecula (assembly GCA_034769895.1). NCBI lineage: Eukaryota > Metazoa > Arthropoda > Insecta > Hemiptera > Cicadidae > Magicicada > Magicicada septendecula. Next base: position 587,788,049 of record CM068369.1, on the reverse strand, counting down.
GACTGTCATCAGGATTAGGCCTATAAATAAGTAATAGAATTGTCTTTCTCAAGCTGAAAACCTCAGACCCATCAGCCTCTTGTCCGCGACGTCCAAGGTTTTCGAGCGACTGATCGAGCGTAGGATCCGCGATTACCTAAAAGGACGTACTGATCCCCGAACAGTTCGGCTTTCGTGAGCTACACTCCTCGACTCATCAGCTGATGAGACTCGTGGAATGCATTACCAAGGCTGGCTGCCAGGGCAAACAGACGACTGCGATCTTCCTAGACGTAGAGAAAGCCTTTGACCGCGTGTGGCACGAGGGTGTCCTTTACAAATTAACGGAAGTCCTTCTCCCAGATTGCTACGTTCACTTGATCGGCAGCTTTCTGCGAGATCGTAGCTTACGAGTAAGAGTAGACCACGCTCTCTCTTCGGAGAGGCGTATTACCGCTGGTGTCCCTCAGGGAAGTGTACTTAGGTCTCTCCTGTTCTCGCTCGAACGACACGCCCCAAGTTCCTGGAGTAAAATTGTCGCTGTTCGCGGACGACACTGCGGCATTTGCCTTAGAGCAGAACGCAAGTTATGCGGCAATCAAGCTCCAGCGCCAACTCGACGCGTAGGTCGGGTGGACCGATGACTGGAGAGTTGCCGTTAACGCTTAGAAGAGTGCCGCGGTAATATTCTCGCGAAAACGCAAGCGGCCTCGGCCGCTTAAAGTAGGCCCAGTCGAGGTACCCTGGACCAATAGCGTCAAGTACCTCGGGCTCCACGTGGACTCCCGACTCACCTGGCGAACCCATACACAGTACATCCGACAACGCGCTTCGGCGCAACTCAGTAGACTCTGGCCCGTGCTATCTAATCCGGCAATGACCCCCCGGCTAGGTAAGCTCATAGTCAACTCGTACGTGTTGCTCGTGATTACTTATGCCTGTCCTGTTTGGGGATACCTTGCTCGTGGTCATAGGTCAGCGCTCCAGCGCGTTCTCTTCCGGGGACAGAAGCTTGCGTGTAAAGTCTCCCGTGTGCCGTTGCAAGGGTTTTGCTCCGGCGAGTTTATATTATCGCGCCGTGACGTCGTAGCAGAAGACAGCCAAAGTCGTAATTACCTACGTAAATGCCGCGCTGGCGAACGGTAACGAAATTCAGGGCGCCGCTACTGTCTGCGGCGATGTTATAGAGTGGGCGGTTAATCAGCTGATTGACCGATTGCTACAGGCTAGTTTTCCGTAGCCTCGTGTTTTAAAGAAACCGTATCTTTCTCTCTTTTTCTTCTCGATCATTCCACGGAGCACTTCGAGGTCTGGCGGCGTGGCAAGCAAGGGTTTCTTCTACTAATATGGAGTAGTAATTTATAGAGTGTCTTAGGTGAGGACAATTCTTTATTCACTGTTATGTATGCATAAGGGGTTACGTATTTAATTCTGTTTAATTAAGGGGAGAATGCATGGCAATTTTGTATGTGTGTGACTCATATTTTACTTCCGGTAGATGGGCAAGCACATGGTAATTATACTTAACTGTTTGAAAGATTAAAGGTAAAAGAAGTAAGCTAAAAGGTACAAAATAAAAATAAAAGTAAATAAATGTAAAGGCCTTGAATGGTGGAAATGTTAATTTGAACGTAAATGTGAATTCAAACTTCGTGATTACACTGAGCAATAGCTAACAACAGAATGGTAGTGTGGATAAAAAAAATTCCCACAGTGTGTGTGTGTGGCTTTCTTTGTACTGGAGCGAGTGAGCTTGTGGGTGGTTATATTTCCCGACGGCATTCTACAAGTGAAATTTGTTCTAGGGTTCTCGCACAGGCCAAGAGAGGGGTGGATGACCTGATGATGACAACTACAACCGTCACATCGTCAGAGCTGGACACTAGAACACTCCCCCATCGCCGTCAGGCTTAGAGATGCTCCTCAACATTAAAAGACTGCTGGATAGAAGAAAACGAGCCGGAATGATGAACTAACCATCAACCTCACCCACCTTCTTCACAGGATCTAACGGGTATTGCCAAGTCTACAAATGTGCAGGTGGGCCGCTTCCATTTATAAAATCTCGTCCGCAACACCACACCGGTTTTCATTTCACAAAGAAAGTATATACCTGAACAGTATTTGTATATTCTGATGAATAAAAATTAGAACAATCCTGTGGATAGATATATATTTATTTGGTATTATTGTTGACTGTGTTAAAGGACCTACCCTCTATATTGCTCAATTAATTACTATTGTTATTAGTATTGTCAATGCAAAAAAAAAGGGATATATATAGTATGTGTTATACATGTAAAGACTTACACATAAACCGTATTTTTCTTTGTTATAATGATCGAAACTTTGTTACAACTACAAGTCAAAATTTATAGTCTTAACTGTGTCAAAACGTATCCACTTTGTATACTACTTGATAATTTTGGTTGTTACTGCTATTGGCAATTCTCATTGAGACAGATAGTATACATACATATAATGATTGGTATAAAGGCCAAGACATAAACAGTATTTTCATGTTCAGAAAGATTAAGATTTTGTTAGAACTAGTCAGGTGGATATACATTTGTGATATATGTCATTTTTTTAATGGTGCTAAAAGGATCCACCTGTTATGCTTGAATTATTTTATTGTTATCAGCATTGGCGATTATTATTGATATGTACTAAATGTATATATTGTAGCATGACAGATAATCCACACAAATACATTACTCAATGATCATTAATAAAGCTCTAAGATATGGAATATCCAGATGAGAATTAATTAAAATGCACTGTTTAATAATATATTCACAAGAAAGGTTGAATAAAGAAAATTTCTGCAAACAATATAATATAATACAAATTTAAAAACCCAGAAGACTAAAAATGATAATAACAAAATTACCCAGGTAAGATAGAAGCAGGCAATTAATATACCCCGTCAAAGAAACCAGACCAGAAAAATCAAAGTTACTGAAGAAAGAAGAATAATTAAAACTACTATTACTGAAGAAAGAAGAACAATCAAAGTTACTGAAGAAAGAAGAACTAATTAAAACTACTATTACTGAAGAATGAAGAAAGAAGAACAATCAAAGATACAGAAGAAAGAAGAAAGAAGAAGAATTAGAACTACTATTACTGAAGAACGAAGAAAGAAGAACAATCAAAGATACTGAAGACAGAAGAAAGAAGAATAATTAGAACTACTATTACTGAAGAACGAAGAAAGAAGAACAATCAAAGATACAGAAGACAGAAGAAAGAAGAATAATTAAAACTACTATTACTGAAGAAAGAAGAACAATCAAAGCTACTAAAGACAGAAGAAAGAAGAACAATCAAAGCTACTGAAGACAGAAGAAACGAAACTAATTAAAACTAAAGAAGAAAGAAGAACTAGTTAAAACTACTACTACTGAAGAATGAAGAAAGAAGAACAATCAAAGATACAGAAGACAGAAGAAAGAAGAATAATTAAAACTACTATTACTGAAGAAAGAAGAACAAACTAAATCTACTGAAGAAAGAAGAAGGAAGACTAATTAAAACTACTACTACTGAAGAATGAAGAAAGAAGAACAATCAAAGATACAGAAGACAGAAGAAAGAAGAACTAATTAAAACTACTATTACTGAAGAAAGAAGAACAATCAAAGATACTGAAGACAGAAGAAAGAAGAATAATTAGAACTACTATTACTGAAGAACGAAGAAAGAAGAACAATCAAAGATACAGAAGACAGAAGAAAGAAGAACTAATTAAAACTACTATTACTGAAGAATGAAGAAAGAAGAACAATCAAAGATACAGAAGACAGAAGAAAGAAGAATAATTAAAACTACTATTACTGAAGAAAGAAGAACAAATTAAATCTACTGAAGAAAGAAGAAGGAAGACTAATTAAAACTACTACTACTGAAGAAGGAAGAAGGAAGAATAAAGAAGAACCAAACTCAAAGAAGAAAGAAGAATAATAAAAATAAGAACTACAGAAGAAGGAAGAAGGAAGGATAATCCAAAACTACAGAAGAAGGAAGAATAACCAAACTCAAGAAGAAAGAAGAATAATTAAGACGACCCATATAAAACAAAAACTCCATAGGGAAAGAACCCCCAAAAAACCCCAAAATCAATGAATGCCCAAAAAAGAAAGTATAACACATTAAAAAACCATATCACTGTAAAACTGACAAAAAACTAAAAGTGTTAGCTGTAGTAAATATTAGTGCATTCAAAAAGTTATTGTGTAATGTGCATAAACAAATCTTCACAGTTCCCCCATGGTTGAATATTTCATATTAAAAACTAGAAAAAGACTAGTAAATATAGTAATAATTTACCATGGAAAGGTGTAAGTGATCAAATTATAACTAATAAACTTTAAGAAAGGTGCATGAGTAGCAGTACAAAGTAACAAACTTTAAGTTTTGTGAACAGTGCCTACTTTGATAATGAAGTAGTAATTTTACTAATAAAAAGCTACTAAAACTGTATGAACATTCCATAGAATGGAATATAACTTAGATAGCCAGGGTTATACTTTAAGAGGGGGCATAAATCTTATAAAATGGGGAATTACAGAACTAACTGTTTATGATGGAGTAGTAGAAGGTATTAACAATTATATATGGATCCAAATGTGGGGTTCTAATTAAATATAGCATTTAGATAAGTAAGGGTTAGTCATAAGAAATATTAGTATTATAATTGTTATTTTATTGTTCATGTTAATTTAGGAATGCATTATCTAAAATTAGATAACATTCCAATGTTGTAGAAATACTTTTTATTATGTTATTAGGTGATATACGAAAACAATGTTATTAAGAACACCAGTTTTATATATCTGGGTGTTATATTTTAATTGTATAATCTATAATTACTGTTATGCCAGATCAGAGAACTAATTTTTAATCAAATATATCAGAGTCAGAAGTCAGAGAAGGAAATAAAATAATTACATTAGTAAAACATTCTGCAAATAGCCACAATTCAAATCTAGGCAATATAATAAAGTTAAAATGCAGAATAATTAATAAACCTAATCTTATAAACCAGTCAAACTGACAATATTTAGGCAAGATACACCCAACATATTAAATACTATGTAAATAAGGCTTTCTAAAGATATGGTCATTCTATGAGTAAAATTATTTATTTGTATAATGAAATACCATTTGAAACTGAAATAGGTTCACTAACTTTATCAGAAGGGGAATCATATACAACTGAATTATATGAAAAAACCATCATTAATATACTAAATTGCAATAAAATAAGTGAGAATTGATAATTATACAAATTTCAGATTTCATAGAATAATAATTATATTAGTTAAAATGGCTATTATTTACATAGAAGACAGGGAAGTATAATTTTAGGCCTACCTCCCAAAAAATTATAAGAAATAATTTTCAGATAAAACTTTGTAATACTAACTTAATTACTATCAAAATAAGTAGAATAGAATAGTGAAAACGAATATGTATTTTATATTTCAAACAGTTAAGTAATAACGAATTTACTTTATAAGCATAGTGCACGAAATTAAAGTGTGTCGGAAGTTATGGCAATTTTAAACAATGTCTTTTAATATTAAATTGGCTAAGACGTTTCGGATGACGAAGGAAATCCACGCAGTTCATTATTATACATTGAAGACCACACTTGACGTGAATATTTTATAAAACCCAACCTTAATGGCGATTACGTATAACTAAAGTTCGGAATCAGTTTTTGTGTCAAAATTAAATTTTAAACTATTCTAATCATTGTGAAGTGGTGAAGTTGCCCTATGAACTACATAACACCTACAAACAGCATCACATATCACTATTTAAACGAAATAACACTGGAATCACACCAAATACCAAGTGAATATTCGAGGTTAAACGGACACACATAAACACCAATTGATCTACTTATTTAACAACATTTTTACACCCAGTGACTTTTCCATCTTACTCCAGTGACATTAAACTATACCCAAGAAGAGATTAAACGAGTACGAAGAGGATTTAATCGCAGAAGGAACATATTTATTCCACAAGTACTTTGTCAATGTTAGAAGGTGAAATCCACGCATGCGCCAGACGGCCACTTTGACTGATCTCATCAACACAACCAGTCGACTGTTTGCGGAACTGTGGTGAATAAAAATTATATATAAACTTTTATTATTACTAATTACCATTCTATTGTTTAATTTTAATACATTTTCAGCATTGTAAGTGTTATACTTTCTGACCCTGACCTTCTCTGGCTTTTTTATAAATAACCGTTAAAAGAACCTATATGTGTATAATACCAATATAAAAGTCATAGATCGACCGGACCTGAGTGAGTCGATACGGCATTATAACATTGTTTTCAATTAAGCAAATTCATTATTTTGTTGAATAAACGCTTGTTATCTAGTGAATTGAATTTGATTTCTTTAATAAAGGAATATAACCATTAATTAATAAAGAAAACTCGACAACCTTTAAAGGCAATATATGCGAATTACAACCTTTCAAGAGGAAGAAGAAGGGAGCTGTTCGCGCCTAATTCAAAGTGGATTGTCTTTTTAATAAATTTAACGAAGGGAAGATCATTACTAGAAGACACACCATACCATACTATTTATAATTACAATCAATAATCTCAATTTATTACTAAATTTTAAGAATATAAACACCTCGAAAACAATTATTTCAGAATTATAAAATAATATCACATTTCAAATTGCTACAACAACATACACCAAGAACATTTGATAACAGCATTTTTTAGGAACATTACCAAATCGACGTCTCCCGGAGCGGAACGTCATTACTACACCTACGCACCATAAAAGTCAATCTGGGTAATATTATCCCAGAACACCATTACAATTACAATTATATATTACCAAAGTGAAGACCAGCAGAGAGAGCCGAATGAAGACTAGAAGACATCATCTATATTACTACACACAATAGTGAGAGTACAATTCTCTCATACAACTACACATATTTTTATATTTGTATATTTTGTAATTTACATTTATATTACAAAATTGGCTAGCCCAACTTGTGGGGCTTGATTACATCAGAATTTTAGAACACCATAGAACGGTAACACACCGTATATATTACATAATTTGGAGCCCAACCAGTGGGGCTTACAGGTGAGCACAATCAACATACATCAACCTTTTATTTATTTTATTATACCCACTCAATCAACATTTTATATTACAATATGTCTACATCTTTGTTCGAAAAATGAAAATTAAGAACGGATATGAGATACACAAGAAGTCAATTGTTAAACACTGTATTGAGCACCAATAAAAAGAAGGTTTGTTAACCGATTGTTTTATTTGCAAGTCATGTCAAGATGGGTCCAGCCATTTTATGCTTCCGTCTAGTCCTTGTGGCTAGTTATTAAATTTTAAGTAACCCCCCTCAAAAAAAAAAATTTTACAAAAAAAAAATTGTACAAAATTTGGGGGGGAGTTTCACCCGGAGGTACTCTGCTCGTCTTTTGAGGAGAGGACTCGGTGTCCGCTCTTTTGATGACACCGTGAGACGCCTGGCGCGTAGATTCTATGTTCGTTCCGAAAAAGTAACCCACAATTCCCTCATTGCCGGACTTGGTAAATACACCCCTCGACCAGGTGGGTCCTGGAAGCGACCTCGTTTATTAGCCCCGGTGGTATAATCCACCAATCGCAGGTGGCTTCAGACCCTCCATAATTAGGTAAAACAATATAAAAGGAACTCAAACTGACCCAGTGGCAGGAGTCCTAACTGAGATTCGGGACACTTCACAACTCGCGGATCCGCGCTTCGCGCAGGCCGCGCAAACCCCAGTCGTGCCTTTATCTTGCACCCCGCCGCGGTAGAGACAAAAGGTTCTTATTTCTCTTTTGGTCTTTCGTTAGACTTTAACACTTTGTTTCCAGTAAACAGTTTGTATAGTAGTTATTGCTTTTGCTCAACTCTGCACGTAGAGCTTATATCTCAAACCCGCAGCCAGCATCACCAACGTACCAAAATCGCCTGCCATTCTATTTATTCTCTCTACATCCGTTATAATTGTAACTGCTTTATTATGTATAACAGACAAATTGAAGAGCGCTCATTTTTATTGAAATTATTACGTCGTAGACTGACATTAATATTGAGTACTTAAAATAATTACTACAAAGCTTCGTTACACATTTGCACATAATTACTTTCATACCGCGTTATACATATGTGTCACACAATGATGTTTGTTCATATTATGTGTACGTAGTAATTTAGAGCCACATTATTTTCGTAAATCACATAGTTACGTTCAAATAATAACGCTTGTTTCCTCTGAGTATGAGTACAAGTAAAAACTAAACCGGACAAGTCTGTGAACAATATGAAAACCTGTGTGTGTTTGTACCAAAATAAAAGAGTACACACAGCTTTTTGAAGCGGATGCGTATTTGACAGAATTTTTTTGTAACATTCGCTGGGGGGAGGGGATGGTCAATTCGTATGCCACATATAGTTTGCGAGTCTTCTGGAGGTTGGCAACATTTGTTATAGCGCACACAACACAAAACTGCTGTCTCTTAATCTTATTGATTGTGTCAGTCACTATGGTATTATGTAGCACTTGACCTTTCGAATTACACAAACAAACAATAACACAATACATTAGGAAGGAACAGACAATATTGATCGCGGCGTACTCAGCTGCCTTAATCCAGTTTAGCGAGTGATTACCAACGTTACACATACAGCATGGGAAAGAACGTTGTTGCGTCACTGATGCCTCTAACAGTGCTCTGCGTCATCTGCGGCTTCTCATTACCTTCGTCACGGCAGTCAAAGTTACAGACTGTCTATTGTTCCACAGTTACAGCAGTATGCTGTGTACTGTGCACTGTGTACCTGATTGTACAACTGTGTACTGTGGACTACACTTATCTAATCAACCGCGTGGATTTGTTTATAAAAACGCTGATATCAATAACGACTATATATTATCAGATAATGTTCAACGCCCGCCAAGACCAGACCAGTAATTACATCGCTAACATTGTTTACATCGATCAGTCACTACAATCGCTACATGTCCAAGTGCCGCATACACAGAATCGAATCGTGTGTGTCTTGTTTATTGTAATATACATTGTTTTCTATGTAATTTTGTCGTACGAAAATCTGAAATATGTAAATTTTTTAAGCCTGACGCTTGACTTCACAAAACTGTACAAAGTCATATGCCTTGAGACTGTGTTTGTGCTTTTTTCAATGCAATACTTGTTTTGCTTTTACATAATGAACGTCATACGGCAGAGAGTGCAGCTTACCCGTCGCGCTGTTGAGAGGTTTGACAAACTCAGCGACAGAAATGTTGCTTGGAGTGACCGTGTAACTGTGGCAGTTGTCGTCCAGCCGACAAGTGAGAACTTCTTGACAGAAATACAGGAAAATTATAAAGTAATTGGGTCCATGTATCGCTGCTTATACGACACATTCAGTGCGGTCACTCAGTTTTACGTAATGTTTTTCTACACGTATATATATTCTGTAGTTATACTGTATTCAATGCTCCTTTTTTATGATACAACGAACACAAATAGTAGCAACAGATTCTTTGCTACCATAGCTGCTTTTGTTGGTGATGTCTTGGTTTTAGCAATGTGCCAGTCTATCGGTTGTAAATTTAAAAATCTCCAATGTCAGATAAACAGTTTTTATCACAAGAAATGTGTTGCAAACTTACGAGCCACCACCAAACGTTTGGTTTATCAATACGCGCACCGAGAAAGAAAAGTCGATTGTGGTTTGTTTGTTTTAGATATCACACTTCTGCCAGTCATATACGATTTCATATCGTTACTTTATTTTGCATTTATTGACACTCCTTTGGACGTTATAAGAAGAGTCTAAGATTAAATTTGGTGTCTATTTGTCTAGGGATTAAACTGTGCTTCACTAATAGCCAACTTTCTTGAATCATTTATAACTGCAAGCGAAGAGTCCATTGGAGTAAATTGTTTCTTATAAAGTGTCCAATAACTGTTACAACAGCTTCAATTATAATATTGCTAAGGAATTTACCTCTGTTGTGATTTTGAACATTTTCGATGATATTAGCAAAGAACTTGTCACAAGGCAAATGCCGCCAATCGTTTATCTGATCAAATTTGTGGTAAGAAAATAGATGGCACAGTGAATACATGTCTGTTACTGCGGACAAACCAGCCATGCAGTGATGGCTTTTCCATTCAGTTCCATTCAGGGTTTAGTGAGCATTATGTTACCAATAATTTAATTTTAATTTTAACAGATAGCATATTTAAAGAATAATTTTTTCTGAATGCTTATATAAGATTCACCATTATTCAGCAATCTGCAGTTGTTTTTTTACCTTCAGTTTCGTGCATCTGCCTGCAGTTGATCCTCCCGTCTTGATTTTGGTCTACCATTTGGTCGGTTCTCCAATGATATCCGCGCCGTTACTTCCTTACTGTCACTTCGTGTGCCCTCACTGTACGTGTGCAAATCACAATAATGTCTGTACTTCTGTATGGCTTGCTATATTCTCTTACGCTAGGCTAACACGGAGTCTCAGGGTGTGGCTAGGTAGCCATTGTGCCGAGGTAAACTACTACCGCACATAGTTTGTCACAGGACGCTGGTGCTTTCGTTACTGTCTGTATAACACGCGCAAAGCGATGAGTCCTGCATGCCTATATGGTGACTCTGACCACGATAATGCCTAACACACTTTGTTTGAATGTGATAGAAGGGCAATGGTGATACTGGTCCGTTGTCACCAGACAACATTGGGGGACCACGTTATGCAGCAGAAGCAGTTGGAACCAAGTGGCAGCATTAGTGGAGTTCGTACTGTATCGAAAGACGAAAGAAGACCAAGGAACACTGAATCTGAAGTAACCTGAAGTAAAATGAGCTAAGAAGGATTCCAATTAGGGCGCAAGAGGCACCGCATTGATGTAATACAAAGGTGGTTACGGGGTGGTTTTTTATGTCTAGATGAGGTGGATTTTTTTAGTGAATGAGAGTTCTACACACTTGGTAGTAAGACTTCCCTGAAGATGCATAAAGCATTGTTCCCTTTAAGTAAAACTTCCTCATCATTCTGTAAAACTTCTACTACTACTTGACTTTTAGCCATCTCTGTTCTGTGTCGGAGAATTTAATTTCACCTGTAATTGTCCTTATTGTTTTCCTACAAAACCTTTCCACTTACTTTCCATTAAGTATAGACTTTGCGGATTGTTCCGGGGTTATTTAATCCCAGCCATGTCTTGGTCTACTGACAGATATTATCGCTCGTGGTTTATTGTTGTAGATCATTTGGCAATTCTGCTTAGAACGTATTGCAGACAGTAGCCATCTTTCGAAAATAGTTATAATCAGAACGTTTTGAACTCTAAAAATCTGTAGCTATCTTCAGGTGTAAATAAATTTTTACGTCATAATTTTGTGATTAGAACTGTCTCTGAAATGACGGCTAATATCCTCAAAATTATACTATTTAATAATAATTATTATTATTATAATATTATAATAACATTTTGCCGTCAACTTATAGTTTTAAGATTCGTATTAATAACTGTGACACGTGGATAAATTTCATATGTGTAATGTATGTAAATACGTGTTTATATATAAGACAAAACCAATGTTGAAATTATTTTTGAAACTCTAAATTTCATATAAATGTTAGATAAACACTTTTGAATGAATTTATAATTTCTTAATTATTGTTCATATTTAGATAGCCTCAACGCAATAGCATGCGTTTCAATTGTCGTAGAAAACAACAATCACTTAATAACATTTACAAAAGAACACAATATGCAACAATTAGGTGGCTTATCAACAATAAACAGTATATACTCCTCTTTGTTCATCTACATTTGACTTGAAGCCTGTTTTCAGAACTATGTTTTAATTAAATCAAATTATGTAATGTGTATGTAGGTTTATTATATAGATGTCTGTATCGTTTTATTAAAGTTTTAATTATATATACTCGTGTTTCATTAAGTGTTTTATTTTAAACGTCCTTACACAAGAATGATGCGTGTGCAGGCGTGCGTGCGTATGGTATATACAACGTTTCGATTGTCAATGAACATCGAAGTGAGTTTGGAGGACAAATGTGTTTATCAAAGAACAAAGCACATGAGTTTATTTATTTTTTGCAAACACATGTACAGTGAGTTACAAATACAATTATTCACGCCTGCTATGACAATGCCGTTGATCAAGAGAAGAAGAAGTCCACACACTCAAACACGTGACGAGACAGCAACAAGATGGTGGCGGAGGGAACATCGTTAAGTACATCAATTTCATACACACAAATAACATTCAGTCGCAGCCATATCATAGACACACATTTCAAACTCCAGCCCCCCACATTCCTCGTTAAACACAAAACTTTCATCTTAATTTCATCTCCAAAATGTCCCGCCCGCCGTCAACTGAAACCTAACCTACCAGTCGCCACTGTTCCATTCATTTACGTCAAAAGATATTGATCAAATTATTAAATATGGTCAACTTCTTCCCCGCTGAAACTTTTGCGCCAACGTTTCCCACAAAATAATATAATATTAATATATTATATAATATAATTTTATTATAATATAATATAATTATATTATATAATATATTAATGTAATATAAATTTATAAAAAAAGTATTCATGAATTGAGAGATCAGTGATTGTCTCTTAAAACAAGTGAACAGAGAATATCTATATTCTTTAATTTCCTATTGTATATTTCTTTTATTTTTATATTATTACTTATCTACATTCTCACGCACACGCACACTCACTCACACTCACGTTTATTTTGTTACAGATTTTTATTTAAGCTCTCTTTAATTTTCTTTAATCTTAGTTTTAAATACATAATTTCTCAGAAGTTTTATTTAATTATTTTTTTTTTTTGGTAGCTTACTTTAATATACTCAAATTGTTTTTAGCGTCATACCTTTTACGTCACTGATGTTCTAAGATGTTTACTTAGGTTTGCACTTTAGCAATTCCGATATGAAATAAATGGTAATTATTTATGACATAATTCTTAACACATAAAAGAAAATATAATAAAACAACATCAATTTCGAGTTTTCTACACTTTTGTAAAAAGTAGTCGTAAATATGATTAATTGATTAGTCTACTTTAAAATCGTGCATATCAAGTTTGATCATGCTTATCTGAATCACTTTAGCCGGTATACATTATGTACTTGGTGATTACAAGTAATAATGCGAACATAAAACTAAAAACTATACAAAGACAACAAAGTCCATTTATTTGTTACACTTTATAGGATTGCACAACGCAATTCAACTACATTTTGTGCTGATATGTTGCTGAACTGACGATGGCTCTCGTCTATTTGGTAATAAAGTAATATCCGAAAAACAGTAATCACATCAAATTACGAGGTAATATGAAAATAATTTCCATTCGGAATTTTGTAATTTCCTTTTGCCGTCTGTCTGAACCACCGTTTTCAACGTTCTGTTTACCTAATCAACTATACAGCATCAATGGTGTACCACCATATATAGTTTTTTCAAATGGTACAGTAACAAACTGGGTAAAATATAACACTAAATATACCTCAACAAAAAGAACTATACTGAATGGAAGCGAGACGCGCGGGTAACAGTAAAATAAAAGCTGTAGGAATAATACTATCAGACAATCAGCAAGAATATCGCGGATTAGAAAGATTTAGTATTAAACAGGATAAACATGTATCGTAGGCTTGTAAAGATCCACAATTTAGGACTGAGAGAGAGAAAGAGGGAGAGAGAGAGAGAGAGAGAGAGAGAGAGAGAGAGAGAGAGAGAGAGAGACAGACAGACAGAGAGTGAGAGTGTGTGAGAGGGAGAGAGAGAGGGAGAGACAGAGACAGAGAGTGAGAGTGTGTGAGTGAGAGAGAGAGAGAGAGAGAGAGAGAGAGAGAGAGAGAGAGAGAGAGAGAGAGAGAGAGAGAGAGAGAGAGAGTGAGAGAGAGAGAGACTCATATGGTATAGCGAACGTAGAGGATACAAGATTGGAGATTGTACAGGCATATTATTTAATGGATACTTACAGTACACGAAGGAAGAGGTAAGTCGTAAGTGGACACAAAACAGAGGGAATACAAAAGGCAGACCTGAAGAATGATGATGATTTGGAGAACAAAAGAGAGTGAACTAGCTGTCCGACAACATCAAAAACTTTCTTTTTTTAATTTTTTAGACTTTTAAAATAAACGTTTTTGACTTTAGAGTGTTGTTGCAGAAAGTCACAAACGGTAAGTTACAATATATTTGATTTTAAAATAAGTTATTTATTAAGTAATTTACTTACTAGATAGCCCGGGGCGAGACACAGCTGGTGGATAGTAAAAGTCACGTCTGATATGGTGTTCAATTGCAACACTCAAAAGTAAAACGAGACCAGATAGATACTAAAATGAAATGTTATAAAGCAACGGCGGTAATAATTCTCCTGATTATTATAGTGAAACCTGGGCGATAACACTGCAAGAATTTGTAACAATAACGTTATGTTACGTCACGCTCTACGCAAATGTTAAAACTTTTCTCTAAATTATAATAGGTGTACAGGAATAAGCGTTTCATTTTGGGGTCCTGACAAAACAGGACAAACGCGGAGAAACGATCTTAAGGAAATGAAATTCCCTAGAGCGGTGAAAGAATGTATGGGACAAGACAATATCCAAAATGCTGATATTAGAGTTGTAGCGAAATTTTTGTTTCAAACAATAGAATATCCAAAGGATATCTTGTTACTTTGAATATCCATAGATATTTAATGTGCAAAATACAAATTAGAACCCAAATGTATTGTAATTACTTATAAAGCTCTTTAATAAGTTGAAATTAGTATGAAATTGTTTTAAATAATTTGGAATTAGTTTAGTTATAAATTGTATTTTGATAGAACCAACAAATAGAAACTATTTCTGGATAACTAATCAAGTTTACCTAGAGTTTATGAAAAATCTTTGTATTATAACAGATTGGTAAATTATTTAATATGTAAAAATTAAATATAAATAGACTATAATTATTTAAAATTTAAGGGATTAGGCATATTTAGTCAATCAAGACCATAACAATAGCTAAATGTGCGAAATTATAAAAATCGTTAAAGTATTGTTTGTAAGGAAAAACGTAAAGGTTTCTGTTTCCGGGACCCCAGAAATGTACAGGCATGTAAATAAAGCGTCACTTTTAATTTAACTATCGTCAAGTTCAGACGGATCTTCAATAAGTGAAAGAATTAAAGTTTATTCGTTAACGTAAGCTTAAATAGAGAGTGCGAGAATAAATCGATTATTAAATAATTAACTTACAACACGAAATATAATAATGTGGAAAAAGAAATAAAGAAGAAATTAAAATAATAGTGAACGAAAGTGTTATACTTACCTAACAAGTAACATTGTGTAAAAGTAATTAAAATAAAAAAGAAGAAATATAACCTATTATAGCTTCACAATTAAACCAAAGGTGAAATTAAGTGCACGCACACACACACACACACGATTAAACACAGATTAATCCATATTCTGTGTACTATAGACATAAAGTATTCAAGGAAACAAGAAATACCATAATACAGACAAATAAGTTGTAAAATTTTATTTATTTGTAAAAGTTAACTAGAAACAAAAAATAAGAACTCGTGTTTTTTTTATAGTTTAGTGAATTAAACCAACTAGCGCCACAGGCGAGCGACTGAAGAGTTAGATTTCTTGTTGACTAAATCATCATTGCTGGCCTCTAGTAGGGAAATTTTGAAACTGTAATTAATTATAGGTGAAGAAAATTTTTCTCTCTTTATATAAGATTGTATATATATATATATATATATATATATATATATAAACAATATTTAAGTAATAAATAACTTGGTTCTAAAAAGTAACGAGTATATTTTTTAAGTATTGCAGTCCTGAGATTTGAGAGTTATTAATTCATGCTATAAAACAGAAATTCAAATGAAAATAAAGAACCCATTTGAATTACTGTAAAAAGATCAGTACATACAGTACAATTATTGGCGCCCAACCTTGTAGCAATAAACATAAAAAATAAATTGGTGTCTAACCGTCTGCTGTGGCATAACAAATAAAAGAATAATTGGTACTCAACAATTGTGCAATATAAAACCAAAGTTGTGGCAATATAAAATAAAGAACCCACGTGTGTAAAAAGATCAGTACAATATATTATAACAGTGATTTCAAAGATCATCTTATATGTAGCTTTTGTCTTTACTATTACGCCTTCATACCACAGTGCATAAAATACCCATTTTGTAAGTCTTTTCTATCTTGCAACTTTGCTTAAACTATTCTTATTTTTTTTTCTTTCCACTTTCTATACATATGTACATTCTACTGTATCCGTTATTATGTTATATCGAAGTGCTAATACACCATTTATAGCCATATGTTTTTTTGCCAGATTTAATTCTACCCCCCTCCGACTTTTGTATTTCTCAAATAAATGGTTTTAGTAAATGAAACAAAACAAAACATACTCTTCCGACATCCACCTAGTACAATTTTCCTTCTACGTGTTAAGTATTTAAATATTATACACGTACAAGAATCATTTGAGGATGATGGTCAAATTGCAACAGTACATAACAACTACGTAAAAAAAGTAAATTTATAAAATATAGTAAAACGTTTTACGTCTGAAAGTAGGTTTGAGGCCGTACTAAATTTGTGATAGGTCTGGAAGGTTTTAGTAGTTACTAGATAATTCTTGTAAATGTATAAAAGAATGTTTATTAAGAGAATAATAAATACTAAAAAATTGTAGCAAACTAAATTATTATGTTATATTGTAAATTTTTAAATATGATTAAATACTTTCTTAAACATAAAAGTAATTTCAAGAAAGTAGAAAGTCCAGTAACACAGAATAATGAAGTAGTAACAGGCACTCTCTAATGTTAGGTACCATAATAAATTTTGTAAGTAAGTAATAACTGAAAAATGCCCAAAAGAATTATATAAATAGCAATTTAGATAAATTCTAAATTAGGCAAAAAAAGTAAGCGCTAGATCAAAATAAAAATAGTATATAGTAGAAACTAGCAGTAATTCATACCAGCTTTAAGACTAACTAAGTTGAGACTGTAACACAGTCATTTTATACTAATTTAAGTAAGTAAAAGAAGAGTTTGCAATATTATATGACTTTAGGTAAAAATAAATTTCAGTGCTTTTGACTTGAGATTCAGGGTCATTGTTCCGCGCTTTAAAATAAATGATTAATTTCAACGATTATGTTTGTGTATTAGTAGTACATCATTTTTGGTACAAAATATGTGGTAAAAATAAGACAAATATCATGACAGTGGTAGGTACATGAACACGCTGTTACAAATCGGTCCCCTCTGTTCTGTTCCACACAAATCTGTTCCCTCTGTTTCACATACAAAATTTTATTCAATTTTCAATTGAACAAAAGCTTTATTTCATTAAACTTTTTCAAAAAGAGTTGAATTGAATTTAATACTCGTTTATGCCATTTACAAAGGGTTGTTCCACTTTGTCAGCTTTTTGTGGCTCATAAAATCGCCTTTAATATTTAATTTCCAGTGTATTCCGGTATCAATTTTATCATACACGTTCAGAATTAACTCCTTTTACCAGTCAATATTAATTCTGTTGAATGTTATAGTATTTTTATTGTGTAAAAATACACAGAATTAAATGAATCGTGCATATGTTTTTCAGCCAATATGTATTTTATTCTAATACAACAATCACCATACGAATTGAACAAATTGCGGAATATGCGCTATTTCCTACTGTTGTAATTCTGTTGTTGGTTATTAAAACAGATACTTGTTTAAAACTTTATATTTATTTATAAAAACGTTATAAGTATGGTATATTTAAAACTTATGACTCTAAACTATGGTTATTCTCAATTGTGTCTTAATAATGGGAGTAAATTTTTAATATAATCATATTGACATTGTAAAACTGTCTTTCATTGGTTTACAAAAAACTTTTATATTTGTATTTTCTTCTCAGTTGAAAAAAAAATTTAATTAATGTTATCTCTAAAGCATGTGAAACTAGATCATTTAGTGTTAATTCATGAATCTGAAACTATATATAAATATGTCTTTTATTTTAGGATAGACATTCATATAAGTAACTGTAAATATTGGAGAGGCTACAGGTTAACCGAGAAATGAAAGCGGAAGTGTTTAAGTCGTGGTTTGAAAGTGTACTCCCTGCACTTAAGCCTAATAGTGTTACCATTATGAACAATGGTCTTTACTACAGTGTTAAATCCAAACCTAATACATCGTGGTGGAAAGGTGACATACCAATGAGCCTCCAGATGAAAAATATACATTCTGATGAAGCTGTAGTTAAGTCAGAACTTCTCGAGTTGGTAAATTCTTGTAAAATACAATATAAAAGAGTTTTTGATGATTTATCAAAGGAAGGCAGGCATACTGTGTGGAGATTGTCCCCTTATCATTATTTTAACATGATAATGTTTTTAGGCTGGGGGTCATTCCACAAATTGCGTGGTGCAAAATGTGTAACGTCATCGAAAAATCTAACGTTCCAGATGATGTTAACACCACATTTTTTCCACACTTCCAATTCCCCACAGTCTAGAAATCTTCGGTCTCTGTCGTTTTAACATGATAATGTTTGTTATATAGTAAATATATTTGTTATATAATAAATATTTGTTACTATAATAAAAACATTATCATGCTTCAATATTTCGGTTTCGTGGAAATTCTTCCTCGTAAGTTTTTGTTTTAAATCCTATTGAGACGATATGGAGTCAGGTCAAGTGTTAAATTGCAAGGAACAACAAGACATCCGCGCCTTTACAGGAGGTGTCAAAGACTTTAAATTTGGGTTGTACACTGGCTGTGAGATCTCCGTTCCCGCAGCTTCTATAATGCTGAACGTAGGTTCACCCTAAGCTTCTGGAATCCCACAAGGAGGTAACAATTGACTGACAGCTTAATAACATAGTAATGTTTGACATCGGCAGTGGGAGTTTACTTTCTTTTTCCAGAGGAGTCTGCATCTTTAAAGTTTAATAGTTGTGAATTATTTTGATTAAAGTGTGGAAAATCTAAGTTAATCGTTACTGAATTAATTAATTATTATTAAAGCAACATTTTAATTACACAAGGCATTAGAACTGATTAAAATTTCTTCATCTTTTCTTCTTCCTTTATCTTAAGATCAATGTATGGTTTTCAAATTTTCAACAATCTCCCCCCCCCCAAATACTTTCTACTTCCAGTAACTCTCCAACGTCTTGTTTTCTGTAAATACAAGTTGCCTAAATACAAATATAAAAAAAATCTTATCACTAAATATATATTTTCCCAATACAAAAACAACTTGACACACACTTTGTCCCAAAAAATTGTAATTTCAAATGGTGTTTGTTTGACACAGTTTCAGTAAATAGTTAATTAATTCAGTTTGGCAACTTCTAATTAATAATGCAAAAACATCAAGTATCTACAAGCATCTGTTTCACATGGAATAGGATAGTTTTGCAGCCGTCTTAAGACCTCGCCACCCTTTAGAAGACTCATGCAGCCTTTAGTTGCAAAGTATATGACCAGGTGGACTGATTATTTCAAATCCTGGTTATTCTACTTGTCCTGTAATTTAAACGCACAGCACGCCTTTTTGCGTTATTGTAGTTACAAGAAAGACTGAAGACAAGCAGATAATAAAGTTCAATTTTCTATTGTGGTGTATTAATTGTTCATAACCTAAAGATACCATAGATATGAATTATAATAAAGTTTTAATTACTCACATTCTTAAATTCGATCGATTTCGGTGATAGACCATCGCCAGAAAATATACACTGTGCAAGTGCGGTCACAATATTGTAAAGCAATTACTATTTACAAAAATATTTGACTAATTGATTATTACAATTCGTTTGTAACAAATGGATATTCGTTTTTTGTTATTAGTTACTGCTTTACAATATTGTGACTGCAAGTGCACAGTGTATATGTCGTAGCGATTGTCTATGACCGAAATCGATTGAATTTAACAATGTGAGTAATTAAAACTTTATTATAAATCATATGTATGGTATCTTTAGTTTATGAACAAAGAATACACCACAATAGAAGATTGAGATTGTAGATACCAATAGTAAGCAACAAGTGTGTTGAATTTGACCGATGGACTTTCTTTTCCTTGTAGCCATCACCAGATAACAACGCTAAAGTATATGCGCTGATAATATTGACCGAACACTATAATCTGATTTCACGCGTTTACAAGGAATTGATTTTTATGTTCGCTTCTATCTTACTTTAATTTGCAGCGCACCTGCTTAATTCACGCACTATACAGTACGAACTTAGAAACCTTGGATAAATTGTCGGATATGGTGCACAATTTTTCGCCAAGCGAAAAGAGCAACAATAATATTAGAAATGTAAAGTTAACAGAATCGAGAAATTTTCTCATTAAACTACAAAGGTGTTTATTTTGGTGTTTGCTATGGCAACCAGAATGTATTCTATTGGGTTTCCATAGTAACCAGATCTAATAGTATTTTTTTTAGACCCCAAAGGATCGTATCGAAAAAAATCACCTGTCCTATGTTTTTTCTCCCGTTGCGTAAAATATTTGTGCCATGTTTGGTTGCAATAGGTCCAGTGGTTCAGTAGGAGATGTGGAACAACAATGTCTTTTATTTATATTGTAACATTACATAATCAGTGCTCAATACTGATAAAAATAAAGAGGTACTTGTAAAATAATAATAAATAAAAAGTCAGAAATGAGGGATTAAGTATCATGCTATGAAAACATTTGTACCATAAAACACTTTAGCAATTAAAAAACAATGTACTAAGTGCTACCATAAAAGTGCGGTGTGTACAAAGTGCAACATAGTATGATATGTGTAAATTTTAAAAACTGAAAAAGACATCAATCACAAATAGTGAAGATACAGGACTATAGTAATAAACTATAAGTTTAGTAATAAGTTGTTGTAGTTTTGTTTGGTTAGCCCACAAAGGCAATATCAATGTAATTAAAAGATTATTTTGTTTATGTTTGAAGGATCCAGGGTTATTTAAGAAATTAATAATTGCTAATTAAAATAAAGTAAAGAGATGGTGGAAATTAAAATAGTGCCTAGAGTAATAATACATTTACAGAAGTATAAGTCAGAAATAAACCAAGTTAAAAACCATTAAATTATAAAATACAAGTATCTAAGTTTATGTAATTAAATGAAGAAAACATTATATAAATTAAATTTAATTATAGTTAAAAATTATAAAGGAGTATTTTTCCTAAAAAAGGGAAGAAATAATAATAATTAATACTAGCCTATTTACTAAAACTGTACCTAGGTTAGCCAATAAAAACTCATCAATTTCTAGGTTACTAAGAGTAACATAATCAACAAGATGAGTAATTGTTAAATTGGATTTCAAGAGAGTAGATGACCAAAAAATAATGTCCAGTAAATTTAAAAAAAATTAGTAACTACAATTCGGAAAAAACACTATTCTAAATTAATGAAACGATTCAGCACAAGCCACTACATCTGAGACATCCGTTGAACCACAATAATTAATGCAAGAAAATCGAAGAACAGTGAAAATTCATACAACCATCTGATGGCCTGAAAATTTTGAACTATCACGACTTGGGTGAGATCGCCTACCTTAATAAACTAAAAAATTACTCATCACCAACAAGTAACGAACACTAGAAACAGTACAACATCCTTCAATTTATAAGAAAACTTAGTGTGAACATTATAAACTTTATTTATTTAACCAAAAATAGTAAAACCGTGGGTTCATTAGAAATCTACTGCAGCCATCTTGATTTTCTCGCTTTCTGTATGAATAGGTAATATGCGCTCTGGCGTTTAAAAAACGAACTTGTTGAATCAGAATTTAAGAAAACAAATATTAATTATTGTAAAGTATGATACTATTAACTAAGCATTTCTGACTCTCTTATAGTTCAAAGAATCCCCAAATAACCCTGAGATACATAATTTATTAATTTTAATAGTAACTGTAATTGAATATATCTGTTGTGTTATATAAAGAAATAACTAATATCGAAAAATGTTGTGATTTTGAAAGTAATCGATTTGTAAACCAATGAATTGGAAGTAATAATTTCCAGAAAAATAAACCAAATTCAATCAATAAATACCTTTCTTTTAGGTAATTGACTTTGTATTATTTCTTGTAGATAGCAGCTTTGTTACAGGAAACAGGTGAATAGCAGAGAAGAGTAAGAAAGTTAGCTCCGACATCAGAACTTATGAAATAGGACGGACAACATAACCTGTAATTGATTAGCAAATTGAAAACAGCTGATGCAACGCGCGTAAAAATCAAACGATCAAATCGTACTCAAAGAGAGGAATTCTCTCGCTCTCTCTTTCTCTCTCTCCTACCCTTTTACAAACAACTGAATAGTAATACCTGTAAGAAGATATAATACATAATAAAGAATACCGTGGTTTATTTGTCAATACTAAAGAATTACACACACAAAAAATAAAAATAAATAACACTATGAGAGTATAACAAAGATTCATAATTTGTGATTTATGGTCTCCAAGTCGCGTTCAATAGAATAGTTCAATATCTCCAATATTCAACGGCACAAATAGACAAATTGATATAATGCTCAAACACATGAACAACATAAACGGAAACATTAAATTTACTATGGAGACAGAAATATAATAGCTTAAATTTTATGGACGTATGCATCAAGAAATGCACCGATTCTGTTAAATTTGGGATATACAGAAAACCCACAACTACAGACATGGTTATTCATGCAGATTCATATCACCCACACACGCAAAAATTGGCTTCCTTCAATGCTTTCGTACACAGATTATTGTCGTTCCCACTAAGCCAAGAAGACCTAAAGGAAGAGATAACACTGTCAAATTCATTGCCGTAAGGAATGGATTATAAAAAGACACAATTATAGACAAACTAATTCGTAAACCTAAATCCAAAGCAAATAAAGTGATTAAATCTAATAATACAGAGAACGCTTTCATCGCGACTGAATATACTAATCTACTTCCACACATTATAAAAAACGTATTTAAAAAACTAAACACTAATGTATTTTTTAAAACCACGAATAACTTACGGAATTTCTTCAGACATAATAAACGTTCAGAACTTGAAAATAACTCGGGTGTGTATAAAATTGTGTGCGATGATTGTGACATGTTTTACATTGGCCAGACAGGGAGAAAATTTAAAGATAGATTTAGTGAACACATACCGAAGGGCAGCATTAGATATACTACCTCAAACTTCGCGTTACATTTGATCAATTATAACCACGGATACACTAGTTGCGCCAAAAATTTGAAACAGTTGCATATTTGCAACAAAGGGCGAATTATGAGCGCTTTAGAAGAGTTCGAAATCTACAAAGCATCGAGAACACAAAAAAAACCTAGTGCTCAACGATCAATTGTCGTTTAACTCGAACAGCTTGTACGATACTGCGTTACAACATGATTATCAGATTACAGACAGATGAGAAATCAACAGTTGCGATTATGAACCCGAACAGTGCGCACTGATTCTTCGTGCGGTACGTTGTGACATTTTATTAATGTAGTGTGTTTTATGATGTTAGTCAAAGTTTTTTATTTGCGTTGACAAGTTCTTCATGTGAGAGCGAGAAGTTTTAAACCTGAAGATGGGAACATGTTTCCCGAAACATGTCGTGTATGACATTATATCGAAGTCGCAAGATGGGAAAGAAATAAGGTAAACTATAAGTTTTATAACAAAGATGTTACAAAATAACGCTAACAACGGAGGGATAAACTAACGTACTTATTATACTGTAAAGGTCTCAATTGAAAACATTTTAAGACGTTACAAATGACGATCCCAAAGAGAGGGAAGTAACTGAAGAAAGCTCTCGTTAACGTTACAATATTAAGATTGGCTTTCAAGTTTACTGCATGTTTTCATTCTACTCGTGATTCTGTAACTATTATTTCTTTATCTATTCCTGGTTGATAGACTTAGTTAATATTATTCTCCCTTTAGTTAGTTATTCTTTTGTTCTTCATTATTGTGGTAAGATACTTATTTAGGATAGGGTATATACTTTATGTAGAGGGAAACATCACGTTACAGCGTAGACCAGAGGAACAATGTTGCTCCACCACAGAAACAGTCGGCAAGCGTCAGATTACACGATTCCGATGTCACCACGTAGAGCAATATCGAATCCTTCCAAATTTGCAGCCAGAGGTATGCCACCTTGGGCCGTGTTCTTGAAATCGCGTGTCGGTTAGGTTTATACCGGTACCAACTAAGCTGCACCAGAACTATCCGACACCTCTTGCCGTTAACGGTAAGCATAGCTACTTGCTTATTCTGGAAAAATACCGACCAATGTGTATGAGGTCCGAACATTTCTCTAATCAATGACGTTTCTAAATGAAGTGGATGCACCTCTTAAGTCTGAGGTGTATCCAGATCATCCCCAACGCAACAATTTTGTTTATATTTTTGTACAGATCATCTAAAAATGAGCTTCGGTAGAAATACATTGAACTGTCGTTGCACTGTGTAAACGTACAGGCTTCCTTGATTACCAACCGGTACGACTGTTACAGCCTTAATGTCAGGCGAAGCACTTTAATCTATACAGAGCGATTACTGCTATGACTGCTGTAAAATTTCACGTAACCACTGAACATGCGGCAAAAATAGCATCCAATTTCCATGATAAATTATGATGATTTCCACACGTTCTTAAATCTAATACTGTACCATTATTAAATGGCGACGCTTACTAAGCACAAAAATGAGATATGAAATTACTGTATTGTTTTCAAGAATGGGGTGAGTCAATTGTTGCATTTTGAGAGTCCATACTTACAACCTTTAACATTTGACTGTTGTTTGAACAGTACTGTACGGAAGTGTTATGTAGGTAAGTTGAAACACACGCGCGCGCGCGCGCACACGCACACGCACACGCACACACACACATGTACATGCATGCACAAAATAATTTTAATTCAATTATATATTCACACACTCTAACGTAATTAATAATTGTAGGCCTGTCAGTGCGCGCGTACTCGTGTGTGTCCTTGCGTACGCGCATATACAACGGGATCAGTATATAAATAGTTACAACTGAAGCCGTATAATCGTTAGAGATCATTCCCTCTGTCACAGCCTTATTCCTCTTTCGGGCTCCAAGTTTCTGTAGCGTTCCTGACTCCTTCGTTCTGTTTTTGTTTTTGTTAAATTTTCCACTGATGTATCTTCCTTGACCGTGTATCTTCTATCATTCTCAGTTCACGTCATAATATTTTCACCCTTAACGCTTTTATTAGTCACCTTTATCTTGCACCCCGCCGGGGTGCAAAAATTTTCTGACAGCGTGGCATTATTATGAATAAGGCTAGCAGAAACTATACAACATAAACTGTAACATCTGAACACTCAAATCGTAAATAGCGAAACGTTACATAGTTATTTAGATAAACATCGCAAAATGTCGGGGTCAACGGGTAAACAGCATTGTCGTCATCGAACCATTATCACGGGTTGGATCACAATAATTGTACGCCTGTTAATCTAGTATTGATTTTCCCAGGGCCACATTTAGGCGCCCCTAGGCACTTCAAGGGCCGGCGCCCCCCCACTCCCAATTAATTGTCGTCGTCGATATTTATTGCCTATTCTCACATTACACGCGTTTTTTAGACTATTAAATGAGGACTGTCATTAGGATTAGGCCTATAAATAAGTAATAGAATTGTCTTTCTCAAGCTGAAAACCTCAGACCCATCAGCCTCTTGTCCGCGACGTCCAAGGTTTTCGAGCGACTGATCGAGCGTAGGATCCGCGATTACCTAGAAGGACGTACTGATCCCCGAACAGTTCGGCTTTCGTGAGCTACACTCCTCGACTCATCAGCTGATGAGACTCGTGGAATGCATTAGCAAGGCTGGCTGCCAGGACAAACAGACGACTGCGATCTTCCTAGACGTAGAGAAAGCCTTTGACCGCGTGTGGCACGAGGGTGTCCTTTACAAATTAACGGAAGTCCTTCTCCCAGATTGCTACGTTCACTTGATCGGTAGCTTTCTGCGAGATCGTAGCTTACGAGTGAGAGTAGACCACGCTCTCTCTTCGGAGAGGCATATTACCGCTGGTGTCCCTCAGGGAAGTGTACTTACGTCTCTCCTGTTCTCGCTGTTTGTCAACGACACGCCCCAAGTTCCTGGAGTAGAATTGTCGCTGTTTGCGGACGACACTGCGGCATTTGCCTTAGAGCCGAACGCAAGTTATGCGGTAATCAAGCTCCAGCGCCAACTCGACGCGTAGGTCGGGTGGACCGATGACGAGAGTTGCCGTTAACGCTTAGAAGAGTGCCGCGGTAATATTCTCGCGAAAACGCAAGCGGCCTCGGCCGCTTAAAGTAGGCCCCGTCGAGGTACCCTGGACCAATAGCGTCAAGTACCTCGGGCTCCACGTGGACTCCCGACTCACCTGGCGAACCCATACACAGTACATCCGACAACGCGCTTCGGCGCAACTCAGTAGACTCTGGCCCGTGCTATCTAATCCGGCAATGACCCCCCGGCTAGGTAAGCTCATAGTCAACTCGTACGTGTTGCCCGTGATTACTTATGCCTGTCCTGTTTGGGGATACCTTGCTCGTGGTCATAGGTCAGCGCTCCAGCGCGTTCTCTTCCGGGGACTGAAGCTTGCGTGTAAAGTCTCCCGTGTGCCGTTGCAAGGGTTTTGCTCCGGCGAGTTTATATTATCGCGCCGTGACGTCGTAGCAGAAGACAGCCAAAGTCGTAATTACCTACGTAAATGCCGCGCTGGCGAACGGTAACGAAATTCAGGGCGCCGCTACTGTCTGCGGCGATGTTATAGAGTGGGCGGTTAATCAGCTGATTGACCGATTGCTACAGGCTAGTTTTCCGTGGCCTCGTGTTTTAAAGAAACCGTATCTTTCTCTCTTTTTCTTCTCGATCATTCCACGGAGCACTTCGAGGTCTGGCGGGGTGGCAAGCAAGGGTTTCTTGTACTAACATGGAGTAGTAATTTATAGATTGTCTTAGGTGAGGACAATTCTTTATTCACTGTTATGTATGCATAAGGGGTTACGTATTTAATTCTGTTTAATTAAGGGGAGAATGCATGGCAATTTTTTATGTGTGTGACACATATTTTACTTCCGGTAGATGGGCAAGCACATGGTAATTATACTTAACTGTTTGAAAGATTAAAGGTACAAGAAGTAAGCTAAAAGGTAGAAAATAAAAATAAAAGTAAATAAATGTAAAGGCCTTGAATGGTGGAAATGTTAATTTGAACGTAAATGTGAATTCAAACTTCATGATTACACTGAGCAATAGCTAACAACAGAGTGGTAGTGTGGATAAAAAAAAATTCCCACAGTGTGTGTGTGTGTGTGTGGGGCTTTCTTTGTACTGGAGCGAGTAAGCTTGTGGGTGGTTATATTTCCCGACGGCATTCTACAAGTGAAATTTGTTCTAGGGTTCTCGCACAGCCCAAGAGAGGGGTGGATGACCTGATGATGACAACTACAACCGTCACATCGTCAGAGCTGGACACTAGAACACTTTCCCATCGCCGTCAGGCTTAGAGATGCTCCTCAACATTAAA
Organism: Magicicada septendecula; assembly: GCA_034769895.1. Classification (NCBI taxonomy): domain Eukaryota; kingdom Metazoa; phylum Arthropoda; class Insecta; order Hemiptera; family Cicadidae; genus Magicicada; species Magicicada septendecula. The sequence goes on along the minus strand of CM068369.1, from coordinate 587,760,312 downwards.
AGACTGCTGGATAGAAGAAAACGAGCCGGAATGATGAACTAACCATCAACCTCACCCACCTTCTTCACAGGATCTAACGGGTATTGCCAAGTCTACAAATGTGCAGGTGGGCCGTTTCCATTTATAAAATCTCGTCCGCAACACCACACCGGTTTTCATTTCACAAAGAAAGTATATACCTGAACAGTATTTGTATATTCTGATGAATCAAAATTAGAACAAGTCCTGTGGATAGATATATATATATATATTTGTTATTATTGTTGACTGTGTTAAAGGACCTAGCCTCTATATTGCTCAATTAATTACTATTGTTATTAGTATTGTCAATGCAAAAAACAAGGGGACATATATAGTATGTGTTATACATGTAAAGACTTACACATAAACCGTATTTTTCTTTGTTATAATCATCGAAACTTTGTTACAACTACAAGTCAAAATTTATAGTCTTAACTGTGTCAAAACGTATCCACTTTGTGTACTACTTGATAATTTTGGTTGTTACTGCTATTGGCAATTCTCATTGAGACAGATAGTATACATACATATAATGATTGGTATAAAGGCCAAGACATAAACAGTATTTTCATGTTCAGAAAGATTAAGATTTTGTTAGAACTAGTCAGGTGGATATACATTTGTGATATATGTAATTTTTTTAATGGTGCTAAAAGGATCCACCTGTTATGATTGAATTATTTTATTGTTATCAGCATTGGCGATTATTATTGATATGTACTAAATGTATATATGTCTACATCTTTGTTCGAAAAATGAAAATTAAGAACGGATATGAGATACACAAGAAGTCAATTGTTAAACACTGTATTGAGCACCAATAAAAAGAAGGTTTGTTAACCGATTGTTTTATTTGCAAGTCATGTCAAGATGGGTCCAGCCATTTTATGCTTCCGTCTAGTCCTTGTGGCTAGTTATTAAATTTTAAGTAACCCCCCTCAAAAAAAAAAAATTTTACAAAAAAAAAATTGTACAAAATTTGGGGGGGAGTTTCACCCGGAGGTACTCTTCTCGTCTTTTGAGGAGAGGACTCGGTGTCCGCTCTTTTGATGACACCGTGAGACGCCTGGCGCGTAGATTCTATGTTCGTTCCGAAAAAGTAACCCACAATTCCCTCATTGCCGGACTTGGTAAATACACCCCTCGACCAGGTGGGTCCTGGAAGCGACCTCGTTTATTAGCCCCGGTGGTATAATCCACCAATCGCAGGTGGCTTCAGACCCTCCATAATTAGGTAAAACAATATAAAAGGAACTCAAACTGACCCAGTGGCAGGAGTCCTAACTGAGATTCGGGACACTTCACAACTCGCGGATCCGCGCTTCGCGCAGGCCGCGCAAACCCCAGTCGTGCCTTTATCTTGCACCCCGCCGCGGTAGAGACAAAAGGTTCTTATTTCTCTTTTGGTCTTTCGTTAGACTTTAACACTTTGTTTCCAGTAAACAGTTTGTATAGTAGTTATTGCTTTTGCTCAACTCTGCACGTAGAGCTTATATCTCAAACCCGCAGCCAGCATCACCAACGTACCAAAATCGCCTGCCAAATTCTATTTATTCTCTCTACATCCGTTATAATTGTAACTGCTTTATTTTGTATAACAGACAAATTGAAGAGCGTTCATTTTTATTGAAATTATTACGTCGTAGACTGACATTAATATTGAGTACTTAAAATAATTACTACAAAGCTTCGTTACACATTTGCACATAATTACTTTCATACCGCGTTACACATATGTGTCACACAATGATGTTTGTTCATATTATGTGTACGTAGTAATTTAGAGCCACATTATTTTCGTAAATCACAAAGTTACGTTCAAATAATAACGCTTGTTTCCTCTGAGTATGAGTACAAGTAAAAACTAAACCGGACAAGTCTGTGAACAATATGAAAACCTGTGTACGTTTGTACCAAAATAAAAGAGTACACACAGGTTTTTGAAGCGGATGCGTATTTGACAGAATTTTATTGTACGGTTCGCTGGGGGGAGGGGATGGTCAATTCTTATGCCACATATAGTTTGCGAGTCTTCTGGAGGTTGGCAACATTTGTTATAGCGCACACAACACAAAACTGCTGTCTCTTAATCTTATTGATTGTGTCAGTCACTATGCTATTATGTAGCACTTGACCTTTCGAATTACACAAACAAACAATAACACAATACATTAGGAAGGAACAGACAATATTGATCGCGGCGTACTCAGCTGCCTTAATCCAGTTTAGCGAGTGATTACCAACGTTACACATACAGCATGGGAAAGAACGTTGTTGCGTCACTGATGCCTCTAACAGTGCTCTGCGTCATCTGCGGCTTCTCATTACCTTCGTCACGGCAGTCAAAGTTACAGACTGTCTATTGTTCCACAGTTATAGCAGTATGCTGTGTACTGTGGACTGTACACCTGATTGTACAACTGTGTACTGTGGACTACACTTATCTAATCAACCGCGTGGATTTGTTTATGAACACGCTGATATCAATAACGACTATATATTATCAGATAATGTTCAACGTCCGCCAAGACCAGACCAGTAATTACATCGCTAACATTGTTTACATCGATCAGTCACTACAATCGCTACATGTCCAAGTGCCGCATACACAGAATCGAATCGTGTGTGTCTTGTTTATTGTCATTGTTTTTTACATTCTTTTCTATGCAATTTTGTCGTATGAAAATCTGAAATATGTAAATTTTTTAAGCATGACGCTTGACTTTACAAAACTGTACAAAGTCGTATGTCTTGTGACTGTATGTGTGCTTTTTTTAATGCAATACTTGTTTTGCTTTTACATAATGAACGTCATACGGCAGAGAGTGCAGCTTACCCGTCGCGCTGTTGAGAGGTTTGACAAACTCAGCGACAGAAATGTTGCTTGGAGTGACCGTGTAACTGTGGCAGTTGTCGTCCAGCCGACAAGTGAGAACTTCTTGACAGAAATACAGGAAAATTATAAAGTAATTGGGTCCATGTATCGCTGCTTATACGACACATTCAGTGCGGTCACTCAGTTTTACGTAATGTTTTTCTACACGTATATATATTCTTTAGTTTTACTGTATTCAATGCTCCTTTTTTATGATACATCGGACACAAATAGTAGCAATATTATCTTTGCTACCATAGCTGGTTTTGTTGTTGATGTCTTGGTTTTAGCAATGTGCCAGTCTATCGGCTGTAACTTTAAAAAACTCCAATGTCAGATAAACAGTTTTTATCACAAAAAAAGTGTTGCAAACTTACGGGCCACCACCAAACATTTGGTTTATCAATACGCGCACCGAGAGAGAAAAGTCGATTGTGGTTTATTTGTTTTAGATATCACACTTCTGCCAGTCATATACGATTTCATATCGTTACTTTATTTTGCATTTATTGGCACTCCTTTGGACGTTGCAGAGTTATAAGAAGAGTCTAAGATTAAATTTTGTGTTATTTGTCTAGGGATTAAACTGTGCTTCACTAATAGCCAACTTTCTTGCATCATTTATAACTGCAAGCGAAGAGTCCATTGCAGTAAATTGTTTCTTATAAAGTGTCCAATAACTGTTACAACAGCTTTAATTATAATATTGCTATTTTATAAGGAATTTACCTCTGTTGTGATTTTGAACATTTTCGATTATATTAGCATAGAACTTGTCACAAGGCAAATGCCGCCAATCGTTCATCTCATGAAATTTTTGGTAGCAAAATAGATGGCACAGGCTAGCATAGTGAACAGATGTCTGTTACTGCGGACAAACTGTGCCGTGGTTATATTGAAAGGTAAACACCACGGCCAGTTTAATTGTATTTTCCGTGCGTTCGGTGCATTATCACTGCATGTTACGATGCCGCTTTCGATATCGAGAATCAGTCGGCCGCTGCGACCTTGATTGGTGACGTCATTTGGCTGGCAGTGGCGTCTGTTCCTGACAACGAGATTTAGACAGCAACGTTTTAGTTTTGTAAGTTCGCGCAGCGTCGTCATCCTCCTCTTTTTTCTCTTTCAACTTGGTGCGGCTTGGATTGTGACGGTGTAACGCATGACACCACTATGACTAGATAATTTGATAAAGAGCTTCAGGTGAGCCAGTATTGAGGGTTTATATTTAATATTATTCTAACTGGGGCTTGTGTGTGTGAAATGTAACGATAGTGTGTGTGTGTGCGTGTGGCTCAGGCTGTCCATGTTCGTGCCGGTAAAACTACAAGCACGTGGTAAAATTATTTTACAGTAAAGGTTAAAGAAATAATGTTAGAGACAGAGTAAGCTTATAATAAAAGAATTAAATGAAGTAAGAATTTATAATTGTGGTTCCATGAAGTCTGGTTATTAATTGAAATAGTTATAATTGTAGTAGCAGAGACCACGTGCTCGTCAGTCGATCCTAATATGAAGTTAAACATACGAGGTAACCCATAAAAATTGTTTAAGCTTAAAGTGTAATGATTTCTGTGTGACAAGGTGAAAATTAAAATTCAAATTAAAAGCCTGAAGGGTGATTTTGACCGGAGTTAATGACCGGCATTTGCGGTATTGAAATTATAGTGGCGTGTGTGATCTGAGTGCATTGGCGAAGGAATGTTGGGGTGTTATGTGTATATATCTGAATCGAATATACAAGTAAAATTTTTCACAGATTTCGCCGCTTTAGTCGGGAGGAAAAGGGTCGACGAGATGGGCCCTCTACATCTTCGCCCATCCGCAGAGCCTGCGTAAGAAGCCCCAACGCCGTCACGCCATCCGACATCGCTCTTCACACACCACCGAAAATGCAGGAATATTCTTAGTGCAATCCGAAAGATCAGGTGGGAACTTTCCTTTTGTTTTATAAACTTCACACACAAAATACTTCGCAGGTTATCGGGTAACACACACGCAGAAACCTATTCCTAGAAATTAGACTCATGCTTCAGAGTTAACATTACTGAACATATTTTGTGAAGACATGCTAAAGTGTGAACAGTGATGACTGTGTTATGAATAACTTATAAGTAGTTGTGTATTGAATTTGCATAAAGTCAAGGGTTACCATTGTATAATATAAATATTTAGTTCTATTACTGCAAAAGAGAAAACCAAATTTAAAATTCATTTATTGACAAAATCCAGACCTTAAGAAAATGTAATACCCGGAGAGTACTTGCATCTGCCTGTCATATGACTTGTGATCCTGCACGTTCCAATTTTTGTTTCTTATTCTAAATTTAAACTCCTGTTGACTTAGTTAGTTATTATTCGGTTCAGCTTGACTACTCAATTTATAATAGTACTATAATATCCTTATATTTGATTAACTTAAAGAGAAAAAAAGAAGCGACATATTTTAATATTTAATTAACAAACTTCAACCTCGGTTAACTGTGATCACTGGTTTCGATTTTACTGCGATTAATCCTAGTGCTGGGGAACAGGTAGATGAAAGTACTGCAACACACTTAAGTAATTAGTTTTCTTTGAATTTAATTATTATCGCATTATCTAATGATCATGGATTGTCAGCTCCAGATACTTATAATTATCGTATTTTAATGAATGGTTCATGCATTACAAATGCAATAAAAACAATTCTTTTGAAAGTAAAATACAGAAATATAAGTTTATAATAAATATAATAAAGTCAGTAGTTTGGCATGTCATTATTTAATTGTTGGAGATACTTTGAAATATTCTTGTTGTGATTAAACCACCATGTGGCTTTAAATAGATATTTGAATTGATGTTAAGAATTAAAGGAAACTCAAACCAAAGATGATTGTAAAAGCAATTGTTTAAAATTAAAGCTGCATAAATAAAATCTTGTTATTGTTGATCAAGTGTTTCCTTGCAAGCCCTGTCACTCTGGGCTCAGTACATTTTATTTCCATCTAGGCCACGAGCCTAGTCTTAAATATTAAGTGACGCCTTCCCAGAAAAAAAAAAAAAATTAAATTTTTTTTTTAGGTTAGAAAAAGGGGGTTAAGGAAAATCTCTGGGACTAAAGGGGGCGTTTCAAAACCATGTGGTGATGGCTTTTCCATTCAGTTCCATTCAGGGTTTAGTGAGCATTATGTTACCAATAATTTAATTTTAATTTTAACAAATAGCATATTTAAAGAATAATTTTTTCAGAAACCTTATATATGATTCACCATTATTCAGCAATCTGCAGTTGTTTTTTTACCTTCAGTTTCCTGCATCTGCCTGCAGTTGATCCTCCCGTCTTGATTTTGGTCTACCATTTGGTCGGTTCTCCAATGATATCCGCGCCGTTACTTCCTTACTGTCAATTCGTGTGCTCGTCACTGTAAATGTCCAAATCACAATAATGTCTGTACTTCTGTATGCCTTATTATATTCTCGTACGCTAGGCTAACACGGAGTCTCAGGGTGTGGCTAGGTAGCCATTGTGCCGAGGTAAACTACTACCGCACATAGTTTGTCACAGGACGCTGGTGTTTTCGTTACTGTCTGTATAACACGCGCAAAGCGATGAGTCCTCCATGCCTGTATGGTGACTCTGACCACGATAATGCCTAATTCACTTTGTTTGAATGTAATAGAAGGGCAATGGTGATAGTGGTCCGTTGTCACCAGACAACATTGGGGGACCACGTTATGCAGGAGAAGCAGTTGGAACCAAGTGGCAGCATTAGTGGAGTTCGTACTGTATCGAAAGACGAAAGAAGACCAAGGAACACTGAATCTGAAGTAACCTGAAGTAAAATGAGCTAAGGAGGATCCCTACTAGAGCCCAAGAGGCACCACATCGATGTAATACAAAGGTGGTTACAGGGTGGTTTTTCATGTCTAGATGAGGTGGATTTTTTTAGTGAATGAGAGTTCCACACTCTTGGTAGTAAGACTTCCCTGAAGATGCATAAAGCATTTTCCCCCAAGTAGAACTCCATCATTCTGTAAATATTCTACTACTACTTGACTTTTAGCCATCTTTGTTCTGTGTCGGAGACTTTAATTTCACCTGTAATTATCCTTACTGTTTTCCTACAAAACCTTTCCATTTACTTTCCATTAAATATAGACTTTGCCGATTGTTCCGGGGCTAATTTAATCCCAGCCATGTCTTGGTCTACTGACAGATATTATCGCTCGTGGTTTATAGTTGTAGATCATTTGGCAATTCTGCTTAGAACTTATTGCAGACAGTAGCCATCTTTCAAAAATAGTTATAATCAGAACGTTTTGAACTCTAAAAATCCGTAGCCATCTTCAGGTGTAAATAAATTTTTACGTCATAATTTTGTGATTAGAACTGTTTCTGAAATGACGGCTAATATCCTCAAAATTATATAATTTAATAATAATAATTATTATTATAATATTATAATAACATTTTGCCGTCAACTTATAGTTTTAAGATTCGTATTAATAACTGTGACACGTGGATAAATTTCATATGTGTAATGTATGTAAATACGTGTTCATATATAAGACAAAACCAGTGTTGAAATTATTTTTGAAACTCTAAATTTCATATACATGTTAGATAAACACTTTTGAATGAATTTGTAATGTCTTAATAATTGTTCATATTTAGATAGACTCAACGCAATAGCATGCGTTTCAATTGTCGTAGAAAACAACAATCACTTAATAACATTTACAAAAGAACACAATATGCAACAATTAGGTGGCTTATTAACAATAAACACTATATACTCCTCTTTTTTCATCTACATTTGTCTTGAAGCCTGTTTTCAGAACTATGTTTTAATTAAATAAAATTATGTAATGTGTATGTAGGTTTATTATATAGATGTCTGTATCGTTTTATTTTAATTATATATGCTCGTGTTTCATTAAGTGTTTTATTTCAAACGTCCTTACACAAGAATGATGCGTGTGCAGGCGTGCGTGCGTATGTTACATACAACGTTTCGATTGTCAATGAGCATCGAAGTGAGTTTGGAGGACATATGTGTTATTGTGTTATTTACTCAAGAACAAAGCACATGAGTTTATTTATTTTTGCATACACATGTACAGCGAGTTACAAATACAATTATTCATGCCTACTATGACAATGTCGTTGATCAGGAGAAGAAGAAGTCCAAACACGTGACGAGACGGCAACAAGATGGTGGCGGAGGGAACATCGTTAAGTACAACAATTTCATACCCACAAATATCATTCAGTCGCAGCCATAACATAGACACACATTTCAAACTCCAGCCACCCACATTCCTAACATTCCTCGTTAAACACAAAACTTTCATCTTAATTTCACCTCCAAAATTTTCCGCCCGCCGTCAACCTAACCTAACCTACCAGTCCCCATTCATTTACGTCAAAAGATGATCAAATTGTTAAACATGGTCGACTTCTTCTCCGTTGAAATTTTGGGGCCAACGTTCCCCACAAAATATGGCCGACCAAACACGTTCAATTCAGCCAGTCACGTGACAGATTCCACCACGGTCACGTGACACGTTTAAAATGTTCCCGCCGTGAGGTTACAACTGTCGTTTTCAGTTTTCTGACATGTCTTTCTTAAATAATGTCTGTGTTACGGTCTTAACGGGTTGTGCCTTTCCCTTATCTTTGTGACTGTTGTTATCTGTGTCGTTCGTCATTTATTTATGCACGAGTACTATTAAACTAAACGTTAGTTTGTTATTAAAACTGGTTTGTATGCTATTGTTATTCTATTATAGTGAAATTTTTTGGTAATAAATTAATGACTCACTGTTTCAAACTTTAAATCCAGAACAATGAACAAGATGTTAAATTATTGCGTGCTCTTGAATTCTTAACGTAAAAGAAAATTACTGAGTAGCACTTACTCAGCGGGACTTGTTATGCTTTAGTTAATTGTAGAATAAAGTAACGATCCAGCATCATTAGACGTCCCCAGCAACGCGGCAAAATGTAGTGACATAGAATCATGCAAAACTGGCAAAAGTGTGAGGTCTAAGTCAGAGAAAGCACAATCGACTTTTCTGTCTCGGTGCGCGTATTGATAAAACAAACGTTCAGTGGTAGCTTGTAAGTTTGCAAGACGTTTTTCGTAATAAAACGTGTTTATCAAACATTGGAGTCGCTGAAATTCACAGTTGATAGACTGGTACTGAAACGTCACCCCCCTTTTTATTTTTGGGTAGAAGATTTTGTAGACCTTGTTTTCTAGGGGCGTCACTTATGTGGGGCCTATGGTGACAGAACTAGCAAGGTATATAAAAAAATTCATAAGTATTAGTTGATCTGAATATTTCAGATTATGCATTATGTAGATGATATAAAGTGTAAGCTTACACCTATGCAGAAAATCACGCACATGTGGTGAGCTAGGTGTAATAGCTGTGGTGGTTCTTGCTTAACTTAAATCAGCAAAGTTTCTTGGTTAGAAGAAAGGATACTTAATGTAAACAAACGTATATAAAGTTAGACCTTTGAGAAGCTTTGCATGTTTTCGGCAATCAGCGTCTTACACCAGTATGGGATCAAATGAACAGAACACGTGTAAAATCCACGGACACGAAGTGTCCAGAAAGTTGTCTAAACGTGCGCTTAAACAAAATAACGGTTTTTGGAAAACCGCGTAAACCAAAACAGATTTTCCGTTTGAGTATTGAATAATAGAAGGGTGGGAAAGAAGAAGGGGAGGAAAAGGAAGATAAGAGAAGGGGAATAAGAAGAGGAGGAAGGAGATAAAAAAGAAGAAGGAGAAAAAGAAGAAGTTGCATGAGAGCGCGCACAAATAATTTATGAGCATTTTCTCAGATTACTGAATATGAAAACACAGAAAAAGGAGAAATGCTTTTAGAATGTTATACGGTATAATGACTACAGGGTTAATAGAGAAAGACTAAAAGGAAAACCGGGGAAGGGAAAGCCCGGATTTGAAGCCCGACAAGATGAAATGCACTTCTAAATAACAACCAAGAGAGTGATACTTGTATTATACTTAAAAAATAAAAACTTCTTTTATATTTATTATAAATAAATAAATTTAATTCGCAAAATGACCTACAACTCACGACAGTACATATTCTTCTTCTTAGGTAGTCACTCCGCAGATTGTTGTGTAGCAGTCCTCAACTAATATCTTCCACGATTTGCTAAACATATTGTAAACAAGATAAGATATGCTTCTCCCTTTCTGCCCATTTTCTTTTAGTGTTTCCTCTGGCATAGGAGGTTTGCGTTATAAAATCCTGGACTTAAATGATAGCGTGATTACGAGACGTAGTATTGCGGCCAAGACGCCGACCAACCATAAGCCTGGGCTAGGCCAAAACATTATGTAGAACTCTCTTTGCTTGTTATTTTACGATGTGAGCTCTTACCACACTCCACAACATCGCATTTTGCGCCGTTGAAGATGGCTGCTGAAACGTTTGCAAACAGCAGGACGTATTTGTTTTATTGGTCAATGCAAGGACTACAAGTATATAGGATAACGTACAATCTTCTTATAAGTCTTCAGCTTTATTAGGAGTCCCAAGCAACGCGACAAAAAGTAGTGACATAAACCGTGCTTGCGCGGTTTTCTCTGAACTCTCTTAGTTCACATTTTACCTGCACGTTTTGTTGATGTTGTCAGGTAGTGCATTTAGACATTTTGAATAAATCTTGGAGTGCAGAACATTGAACAAGGTGACCTTGAATTGTTAACAGAAGCATGAAGTGATCAATTCCACTTACTGCACAGGAGGTGTTATGTTTTTAGTGGTTAATGCTAAGGCAACAAGTATATATAGGATAACGTGATGATCTTCTTATAAGTCTTCACCTTTATTAGGAGTATCAAGCAACGCGACAAAAAGTAGCGACCCAAAATCATATAAAACTGGCAACAGTGTGAGACCTACATCAAAGAAACCACAATCGACTTTTCTTTCTCGGTACGTGTATTGATATACCATACGTTTAGTAATAGCTTGTAAGTTTGATAGACTTTTTTTAAATAAAACGTGTTTATCAGACTTTGCAGCCTCTGAAATTTCCATTCGATAGACTGGCACATTGTTAACAACATAATATTCAGAGCAAAAGTTGCTACAGTATGAAAATTGCCATTATTCCTGTTTGGGTCAGATGCGTTATAAAATAGATGGACAGAATACACAGTAACTTGTGCCTGTACATACACACAGAAAAACATTACATAACATTGTGTGACCGTACTGAAGGTCTCGTACAAGCAACGGTAAATGGACCCGATTAGTTTGTAATTATCGTGTACTTCTGTCAGGAAGTTCTCGCTTCTCGGCTGGACGACAATTGCCACAGTTACACGGTCACTCCAAGCAACATTCCTGTCGCTGAGTCTGTCAAACCTCTCAACAGCCGGACCGGTAAGCTGCACTCTCTGCCGTATGACGTACATTATTGAAAAACAGTACAGACTTTGCACTGTGTGGCACAAATATATAGTCACGTTACATACGAGTTTGTACATTTTTGTTAAATCTGCCATTAGACTTAACAAATCAATGTAATACAGAGTTTCGCACATAAAGTGTACATAGAAAATAAATGTCTCGATAATAAATAAAATACATAGAATCTTAATTTCTCTATGCGGGACTTGGACATATAGCGATGTAGTGACCGATCCACGTAAACAATGTTAGCGATGTAATTACTGGTCTTGTCTTGGCGAACGTTGAATCTTATCTGATAATATATAAGCATTATCGAAATCAGTGTAGCCAAAGATACATTCATAACGTTAATGAGGTAACTGAAGTCGACAGAACCCAGTTGTATTATTAGGTACACAGTCCACAATACACAACATACTGTTGTAACTACCAAACAATATACGCTCTGTAACTTAGACTGCCGTGACGCCGGCGACGAGAGGCCACAGATGACGCAGAGCACTGTTAGAGGCATCAGTGACGCAACAATGTTCCTCTCCATGATGCATGTGTAACGTTTAGTAATTGCACCTTCAATGTACTGAACGGGACGATAAAACCAGCTGCACACACCGCGATCAATAATATTGTATATCATTTTACAGTATTTCTTATTGTTTGTATTATACAAAAAGTAGCACTTAATTATATTTAGACACATTGATTGACATGATAAATAAAATGAGGGCACAACAATTTACTAAATGTCTTACTGTTGCATAAGGTATAATAATTGATGCTGTTTAGAGAGATCCATCAGATTATTGTCAAATTTTGTTTTCTACCAATTACTCTGGAAAGCTAATGTTATTTTCGGATAGACATTGGATGTATAGGCCTGCTTCCATGACATGCCAGCCGAGTCCAAAACACGGGTGTCACAATATTTCAGGGTAGTAACATGGTTCATCCTCTCGTGGTCACTCTATTGCTTGATGCCATTCTGTCCAGCAGATACGTGCGGCAATAGAGCTCAAATTAACCGGTTCATTCCTTTACTATTTGACCTGATGCTGACGGTACATTTTGTCTCTTTGTGGCTTTGACATTGATTAAAGTTTAATCTACATGCTTTAACTGGCTAAACTCTAACAAACCCTGCCTTATTTGAAACTGCTTCTAAAAATAATTGACTAGAAAATAGATTAGCAATCTTTGTATTCAGTTGACACCAACCACCCATCTTAATATTCTGTTATTATAATGTAACGTTAGTCCTGTCCCCCTCATTCTAACATACAGATTCATATATTCCTGTCTTTGTACTTTCGGTATATTTACATTCCTGTGGGATCAAGTCTTTTTCTTCTGCAACTTCAAGGATTATAGTCCTGTCCACTTGTCCGGACGTAACTTAATCTCACTGTTTTCTTGTATTTCAGCACTTTCCCTGTTGACCTAAATTTATGAGTTAGCGTGGAAATTCTGTCATTTCCAAGTATTCAGACCGTCTTTCCACTTGCGGCTAAAACGCTGCTTGCAAATATATTTTCTCTGTCTGTCCTGTCTTGTGCAGCTTTTAGCCCCTGATTTTCCCTCTTGTATATAAATTTGATCTCTTTGCATCAGAAGGTGGCAGCTATATTAAAAGCGGGACTGCTACAAACGTGCAAAACTTTAACTGATTCTGTTATATTGTATGCCTTCTTGAAGTTCTTCTTAATTTACAAAACATGAAGCAATAATTAGGTTTTTACATCCATATTAAAGGAACGCTATGACAGACTTAAAAACACAGTAGGCCTATGCATCTACAGTTTTGTAGCGTATAATTTGGCTTAACGATGCGAGTTGTTAAGATGGCAGTAAAAAGAATATTCATTGATGTAAACAAATATAACTATATCAACGACTATTTTATGAAAAAATACTTTGTCCTTATATTCTAAACAGATATATTTTGTAAACACGAAGTCAGTACAGTGTTTGTAGTTTAAGTTTGGGGTTGTACTGTGCGGCTTCCTGGAAGGTCTACGTATTTGGTCTCATGTTTTGCGGCAAGCGGAACGTCTTTTGCTTTACTACGGTGATATTGTCATAGTTGATATGTCGAGGCTAAGACTTCTGCACGATGTAGCACCATCACCAATTTCTATTAAAATATTCTAATTTTACTATTTTTATTACAGGAAATATCGATGTTACAAACATTTTTAGTAAATCGTATCCATGTTTAACCTTGTCAGAACGGTACTGAATGTAGTTCCCACATCCTTTGTTTTTACGGTTTAGGAGGGTCAATACTATCCGAAAGATGTGTATGGTTTCCACTCAGTAGCGTCAGGAAAACTGAGTAACTGCGACACGGAACGCATTCTGGTGTAGAACGTAGGGATTACGACTGGGGCCTCATCAGCTGTCTTGCCTCTCACAGTTACACTGTTATGTAATTACGGTCAATGTCCGCTCAAAGTAGTTTCTGTCAAACAGCCTACGGTGACCTTGTTAAGTATGTTTTTCTTCGTTGTTACCGTAATATGACGGGTTGTAGTGAAAGTCTACTTGCTCACTACCCTCTCAACTGTTGAACAACAATATAATTACCACCCCAGGGCAAGACGCTTGAGTATATTTTAACTTAAACAATAGAAGATTTATAACCGAATAACATCGTAAAAAAGCTGTGAATCAAAGAGCAAGATTGCATGAAATAAATAAATTTATTCTTACAAATCATTAACGTTTATCTGTAAAACAATGGTGTAACGTGTAAGGTGCGCCGTTGTAGGATAACCTTGTTATTAGAGTTACAAAATTCCAAATTAAAATCGAAAAAATGGAATTCAGCAAAAATTAATTGCGGTGAGTCACAAGTAAAAATAAAGTACCTAATCGGAACCTCTAATAGCATTACCTGAATATTATAAATAAACATTACTTAACTAACTATTACGAATTCTGTCGCTTTCCATGTTGTAATTGTGAGGAAAAGTTAAAAAGCAAAAGGGCATTTCCTTTCCCTTGAGATTATACAGAAGTAAAGATCTGTTTGTTTGGATAGAAAGTATTTGTTCCGTTTAAATGTTAATTTAAAGTGAGTAAAATATTGTTTGATTGCACAAGTGCAAAGTGTAAGTAATATTATGCTCAGTAAACTTAGACGGAGTAAAACCTGCTGAATGGTGCAGCAATAGGTGTAGTCTATGTGTTTCTAGAAGTTGCTTACTTTCTGTTTGTCTCTCCGCGGTGAACAACAAAAGGTAGTCTTCAACTTCAAGAGCCAATGGCGATATCGAGTCGGTTAAACAAATGATTCAACAAGGTTCACGTTTACTTTAGTGTACACCTAAAGTTCATCTGCTACCTTTTCCTTTAGTTTTTACCTCCCAACGAAAGGTGAAACGGTAGCTAATAAAAACTAGAACTGCTACCGTGCTTGATGGAGTTAAACCCACAAGTTGTGGTAATGGTTCAAAATGTGTATACTCACAGGCCAACAAAACCGCCCTTATATTGATATTTTGCTTTTGACGTTTGGAACATCCGCCGTCCTGTCCTCAACTGGGTCCAAACGATTTTTATATTTTCTGTCCAATGGAAGAAGGGCTGCGAGACAACCTTTTAGTTCAGGTGAAGAAGTTATAGAAGCGGTGCGAAATTGGTGGAACACGAGAACACGAAGTTTCTTCCAGGAAGGACTTCAAAAGCTCGTTAAGAAACTAACCACATGCGTAGACGTAGTTAGCAATTGTGTACCAAATTAACGTAGTTTTCATTCGTGTAAGTACAATTCAAATTAACTGTACTGTTTGTTACCTTCGTAATAACAGAAAAGTTTGTTCAGTTAGGGAGGATTACCTACCTGTGATTAATGAAGAGCACAAATCACGAGTTGTGCTCCGTGAAGTTTTGAAACGTGTACGTTGGGTAAAGCCAATCAAATAACACTTTTGATTTATTTAATTGGTTCTGCGGGACCTATAATATTATCGAGGTAACAGTAGGTGTGTGGAAAAAACATGGGCAATACATTCATAAGGTAAAGAGTTACGACTGTACGCGTAACTTAGTAAAACTTTATGAAATTATATACCACTTGAAGATAATTAAAAAAATAAAATCCCACGTCAATTGCTGGACCATAATAAGTTTTGTAATCCAATGTTACAGTATAAAATATTTTTATAATATTTTATACATACAACATCTTATACATATTAAATAATTTTACATATACATAATTCTGTAAATGTCACTTTATAATTTACATAATTAATACATGTTTATAATTTATACACATTTTGCAATAGTAATTTATAATTTATTTATTTTAACACTAAATTATATGGTAATTTGAGTGTGTGCTTGTATCGCTGTAGATTTTTGCACGCCCTATCACATCTAAACGTGGAAACAACTATAGTTTACACAACCAGATCAGAGAACCTATCACCAGATCCAGTTTAGTAAATGTTGTAAAGAAGGCGTAAGTTTTGTGAGCTTCATAATTAAGGCGGAAAATTAAAAAATTACTTTATATTTTGATAAAATTTTACATGTGAAAATATGTCTTAATACATATATTAATAACCACGTACTTCTGACTCCGTGTATATATATATATATATATATATACAATGAATGTAAATAGGCACTTACATACAGGACAAAATGATTGTTGAAGTTATTTTTTAAAATTTATTTTCTTGTAAATCTTTTGTAAATACTTTAGAATTATTTTGTATTTCCGTAATTACGTTACATTTGTTGCAAACAAATGGATTACATAAGAGATAACATTCGTGTTACGGCCATTACGCAATAGCATGTGTTTTAATTGTTGGATAAAACAACAATCACTTAGTAATGTTTACAACAATACACAATAGGCCTACGCAACAACAAGTGCAAAACAAATACTATAAACTCTTATCTTCTCTTCTTTTTATCTGTATTTGATCGGAGACCTGTTACGGAACCACGTTCTTCGCGGCTTTTGAATCTTCATCGTTTCATATAATCTTAAAATTCTTCAACGTCGTAAGAGTTTCCCAAAATTGAAAACACTAGTAACGACATGAAATCGTACAACACTGTTAAAAGTGCGAGACTGATATCAAAGAAACCACAATTGAATTTTCTTTCTCTGTGTGCGTAATGATAAACCAAACGTTGGGTATCATACCGTAAGTTGCATAGACTTTGCTTGTAATACAAACTATGTATCAGACACTGTAATCTCTGCAATTCACATGTGATGGACTCACATATAATTAACAGCAGGACATCACTGGCCCAATTCACTACGGTAGGCAGGATACTGCTGCCTCTGTCTGCGTCCACGATATTATAAAACAGATGCATGGCAGCCACAGTGATTTCTGAACACAGGTAAACACAGAAAAACATGGCATACAACTGTATGATCGAAGTGAAGGTCTAGTATAAGCAGTGGTAAATTGAAGCAATTGTTTTGTAATTATCGTGTACTTCGGTCAGGAAGTTTTCGCTTCTCGGTTGGTCGACAATTGCCACAGTTACGCAGTCACTCCAAGCAACATTTCTGTCGCTGAGTTTGTCAAACCTCTCAACAGCCCGACGGGCAAGCTGCATAAAATACTATATTGGCACAGATACGTTGATGACATTCTAATAATATACAGGGGAAACAAAAGACAATGTGAACAGTTACTAACATACATAAACAAAATACATAAAAACATAACCTTTACTGCCGAATACGAACACAACAATAGCATAAACGTCTTAGACCTATCCATCACAAAACTTGAACACAGGCACAAATTCAGTATATACAGAAAACCGACTACAACTGACACACTTATACACAACTCCTCCAATCACCCAATACAACACAAACTGGCTGCCTTCAGAACCATGATACATAGCCTTAACAACATCCCCCTAGATGAAAATAAACATACAGAGATGAAATAAAGACAATAAAATATCTAGTGTTTTATCGGATACGACAGAACAATAGTCAATAAACTCCTACACAAAACAAATAACAGACGAAGACAGAAAACAACAAATTCATAACACTAACATACATCAACAAACAAACTGAAAAAATAGCCCAAAAATTCAAAAAATCAGGATACAGAATCGCTTACAAAACTACTAACAAAACAGAACACACACTATCAAAACACACACAAAGCACAAAAATTCGCTCTACCTGGTGTTTACAAATTAATTGCTCAGATTGCAACAAATTCTACATAGACCAGACAAGACGTAGCTTCAAACAAAGATACATTGAACACACAAAGGCACTCCACTCCACTACAGAATCCACCTTTGCAAACCACCTCATTGAAGCAAGCCACACATACAAACACATCGACAATAACGTGGACATTCTACACGTACACACAAAAGGCCGAAAACTAGACACTCTAGAACAATTGGAAATATACAAACACACAAAAACAAATGAACACGAGATTCTAAACGAACAGACACAATTCAAATCACAAGTATTATTCGAACTTATCACACCCCACACACACAATATTGATCTTTCGAAACTCGAAACCGTCGCCAACAACAAGACGGACAGTGCTATCAGCGGCAGCCTTTGAAGAAGCTTTTTAAAAGCGAAAACTGGTTCAGGTTATAAGGTAAAACTTTACGTTTTTTTACCCATAAAAAACTTTGTGCTCCGAATCGTTAGTGAAATAATTACATTTAGTTGAAGAGCTCTTTAATACCGAAGGGTTTTGGTTAATCGATAACGTTATTAGGGAGTAATCGGCGAGTAATATATTTCTCTTAAACATTTTGGGCAACCATACATTCATATTATAATAGATTATGTGAATACATGATGTAATACTTATGGAAACATAAATATTGTTAACAAAAATATTGCATCAGTCGTTAAACAATTAAGTGTTACGTCTATCATAATAATATTCTTTGGAAACAGAAGTAGCGTAACATATTATGTAACCAAAACTAACCAAAATTTTAGTATATTAAATACTTAGTAAATTATTAGTATATTGTGAATATCTTTTGCGCCAACAGCACGTACTCACAAAAGGATAAGAAATTTCTACTTATTTCTGTACGTAAGTACTGCGTGCAAATACACGTACGTGTAAAGGTAAGCAGGGGAAATATCGGTAAAGATCGGTTACAGTCGAGTTAGTTTGGGTCTGTTCTATAAAAGTTGTTGACAGTAGTCATATTTCGATCTGGGTTGACCGTGGGAAATACAATAAATATTTTTTGAAACTGATATTACAAAAATCATAAAGTTGATATATTTGTTTTCTTTTGGGATTTTGTGAATCTCTGAAAATTATAGATCAGCCTCACCATCTAGACATTTGTAGCAACATCAACTATATGTTTACATTAGGAATCTTGTCGTTTTCTAATGTATACAGTTAGACCCCTTATTAAGTTACTAAAGAACCTGTATTAGTAGGCTGTTATTGAGCATAGTAACGCTACAATGTCGATGCACCATCACACATTTGTTTATACTTGTGTTTCGTAATTCTATGCGGAGTCAGTGGTTTGTGTTTGTGCTGTACACCACTGCCCAGCAGGGTCTACTGGAGAGGCTTTGTAGTTGGAGCGATTAGCTACACAAGCTGACGTAGAGCAGCGAGTAATCGATGGGCGGATTGGTCGACAGTAACAGTGTCGCTTTTTTACTTTGTAAGTATAAATTTAAATGTTAGATTTTTTTATTATGTCTGTTGAAAACCCAAATGCCAAAGTCAGTTTTTATTCTTTTAAGTCAGTTTTTACTTCTTTATAAGAAGTAACATTTATTTAGAAATTCAGTATTTTAAATATATTATACGTGTAATCCAGTAAAAGTTTTCAAGTAACAAGTTTTAATTAAAAATTTACAGGCATTGCACATATTTAATGCACAGAGAAGGGCATTGAAAATGCTTCAATAAACCTAATATATATATATATATATATATTACATTTAATATTTATAAATAAATTTACCTCAATATATACCTTTTTTCCTTATTAGGAACATGTTTCGAGACCTCCCGTGCTCTCATCTTCAGCCTTCGCGATCTTGCGTCTCTGAAGATCGCGAAGGCTGAAGATGAGAGCACGGGAGCTCTCGAAACATGTTCCTAATAAGGGGAAAAAAAGGTATATCTTGAGGTAAATTTATTTATAAATATTAAATGTATTATATACATCAAGAAACGGAATGTAGCAGAAAGTGATTGAATATATATTGCAACGGAACACAGGATGATAAGCTATGTTGTTTATATCAGAGCACATGGATGACGAGCATTTTCTTGTTTAAATTTGTTTTATGTAATATTTTGTCTTTTAGCCGTAAGTTTTGTTTTCAGAAATGGATAAGCATGTAGGGTATACCAAACTCTTCATAAAAAAGGTGTTCTATATTGTCGTTTTTTTGTGTGCATTTGTGCCCGTGTGCGGGTGTGATAATCTGTGATCGTTATAGCTTCAGTGGTAGTTAACCGATTGACGTGAAAGTTTGACAAGGAATTATTTAGGTAAATAGCTTTAATCTGTGTATACTCTGAGGTTCATAACTATTTTAGAAATATGGTTTTTTAAGTTAAGAAAAACTCAATTGTAACTCTTACCAATGATAGGGTAATAAAATTTGGAGATAATTTCCATGCAGGACTTTGCTAAATTATACAAAGTTTTTCATGAAATTTGTATATCTGTTTGTTCCATTAATCATGTGACTTGGGCTTAGCCTATCAGAATACACTAAATTCAGTGAGATTCGTACGTTGTAGAGCAAGGATGGACACAGTCGGTCTGTAGAAGTTGCAAGGGGAAGTTGTGCCCGGTGAAGAGAGTTGTTCTCTTACGAACGTAGATATATCCTATATAAAATAAACCTTGGAAATTCTTAACAAAGTTTTGCGTTAAGAACCGAGTGGGTAAAATATTTAGATAAAAAATAAAATATAATACAGTGCTGTTTTCGTGTAAGTTAAGATATCCGCTTAGGGAACTTGAAGAGACTTCAAGATATCGTGGAAGGTGTACATTAAACGCACTGCATTAGTTAATACCCAGATTAATCCTGAGATTAAGAAAATATAAAGTATAAATTAATAATAAACTGTATGAGTGAAATTTAAAATCATTGTGAGTGAACAATTTATGAAGAAACTAATTAATGTTAGCAGTCAAATATAACAACGAGACTCATTGAAATATCGCCGTTGGAGTCGCCTGCCGTAGAAGAGGACGACAAAACGAAGAGGACGCCAGGACGAAGAGGACGACAAGACGAAGATGACACAAGGAAGGAGTGACGCTGTAGAAGAGGACGACGAGACGAAGAGTACGCCAGGACGAAGAGGACACCAGGAAGGAGTGACGCTGTAGAAGAGGACGCCAGGAAGGGAGCGACGAGAGGAGAGGAGGACGTTGCAGCAACCAAGTAAAATCGATTTATATTATCGAACAATACAAACAATAAATTCTATTATCAATACATGACAATTTATAATACAATATACAATTATACATATTCAAAAACAATGTTTATGTGTATAATAAATAATTTTTCATATCCTCCATAATAGACTTGTTTGTGATTTTTACACACTCACTATATCCTTATTAGTATAATAAAATTTGATCTGTTGCCATATATATATATATATGTATATATATATATATATATATGTTCATTCACCAATCAATGAATTCATTCTTCATTTACCAATGTACAGATTATAAGTTAAATGTAGTCGAATTCATAAGCGAAGTTTTATATGTGTACTACGTTATTGACAACAAAGAAGTAGTTTCTATGGAAACTCACCCGTTCCCATTTTCGATCACGCACCAGCGATCGGCCGCAAATGTGCGACACGTCCTTATAAACATTTTCAATGTTAAAATTTTTTCTTGTGTAACTGTGTGTCACTCTTCATAGCGCAGGTTTGCAAACGACTACTACATACCATTAAATGATACTAATTCATTGTCGTTTCCTTAACAATTTAAGAGTGCGCAATAATGTGTCAACATCTTCATTGTTATAGACTAGCAATATACTCATAGACAAGCAATATATCTTCATTGTTGTCATAGTATGGCAATATACTCTGGTTACATTATTACTAACTCTAATTCAAACGTGTAAATCCACAGTATATAAAACCTCATTAAGGCTACTTGATATTGCATGTAGCTGTCTGCGGAATTATATTCAGCTTTTAAACTACTTATGTTTAATAACATGTCGTTCATAAGCGGTCTCGGTCAATTGCTACAAAACAACGTTTTTACATATTCTTACGAGGTCAGTTGCGCCCGAGCTGTCACTTACTGACCGAATCTGTCATTTAGAAACCTTACTATTTTGAATTTCGAAAAAATTTCAATTCTGTAACATTTTAGTTGTGAAAGTAACGGTCTTTATTCCAATATTTTTGTGACGTTAGGTTAGGTTAGGTTAGGTCAGGTTAGGCTAGGTTAGGTTAAGTTAGGTCAGGTTACGTTATGTTATGTTAGGTTAGGTTAGGTTAGGTCAGGTTAGGCTAGGTTAGGTTAAGTTAGGTCAGGTTACGTTATGTTATGTTAGGTTAGGTTAGGCTAGGCTAGGAATGAATAGAATTACAAAGATAATTTTTGTATTATTATTAAAAATAATAACATCAAAATATAATTGATCGCGTTGGACTGGGTTCAAATTTCTACCTCGGTCGCAACTGACCGGATTTATACGATTGTGTCCAATGACCACGGTCCTTCATAAGACTGGAGGTTACAAAATTTCTTTTGGCTAAACATTGTGTTACATTTTGCTATAGTAATAATTGTTGTTATCTTTATGTGTTGTGCCATGTTGTGTATTGAATATCGCATTACTGTAATGACATTAACTATAGTTGAATGGAGAATAAACAACTTTATCTGCATATTGTTTACAGAACACAGGTATGTAGCGTTGCCGTCTCCATAATCAGATTGCTAACTTACTAAACTGTGTGACAAACAGAAATTGCGCGCGCATTCTTAGCTCCCTGATCGCAGCCCAATGTATACATTTCTTGCAGTACTGCCATGTCATTTGGATAATTTATAATATTTACGTTTTCGTTTATACACGACTTCTAATTATAAGCTTTGTTAAATTTTGAAACGTGTTGTTTATTCTAAAAAATGTTTGGAAAAGCACTTATCTTTCACAGTATGCATTTTATTATTTTTATGCTTGCAAGTTTTTAAATTAACGGTAGTGCGCTGGTGGAATGTGTCACGAGAATGGGACCGGGGTGACAGGTTTCATTTATGAAGTATAAAATCATAGACTGCTTTCATAACAACATTTTATTTTCTAGGTATTTTTTAATACTTTTTTATTAACTACTGATGTTTATTGATAGATTCTAATCAGTTGTATGCAGCATGAAACTTACGATTTATAATTCACAACTAAATCCGGTGTAAAAGTCAACTGCCCTCTCTGACACTTTGCTTATCATGTTTAAAATGTTCATCGTTGAAGAAGATGGCGAACAGAGTAAAAATGTATCAAAGGTTCCAGGGTAATAGAACTAAAAGAAAACCATGAATGCGGCCGTAGGATCATGTTTAGGCTGTTTGAACATTTATCTATATAAAATGGATTGCTGTTTGTAGCATATGGAACAGTAAGCAACTTTTGTTAATTGTCGTCTGCTTATTGCATTCATTTTGTCAATTACTATGCTATTGTATAACTCTGTAATTATGTATCGTACAGATAATGAATGGGTTTCTATGTAGCATAGAAATTAGAAAAGAAAGAAAGAAAAATATATGATGGTATGATTAAAATTACGTTGATGTACGGATCCAAAACATAGAGAATAAAAGAACCGTTAAAAGTGAAGTTAGAAGCTACAGAAATGGATGTTTTGAGACGAGCAGCAGGACTTCAAGGCATCCCTAAATATGGTCAAGTTAAAAAAATCTTATCTGACCAGGGTAAACAGTTCACCAAGAGGAAGTGGCAATCCGAATTTGAAAAGCACAATATCCAGACTGTGTTAACAGCGATCCGGAGACCGCAGGGCAACCTCGCTGAAAGGGTCAACAGAGAGTTGGGTCGACCGTTCCGTACTTATTGTAATACCAACCAAAGTAGATGGCCGGATTATCTCGAGTTTTTCGAGGCGTCCATCAACGCGAATTACAATGGCACGACAGGATTTACGCCTAACGAGTTGCAAACTGGAGAAATGCCCAAGCGTGTATGGGATGGGAGCATCAGGAAGATTGCAACGCAAAATTTGCCTATTCCGAGTGAGGTGAAAAGGAGAGAAGCCAGGAGACGCATTAAAAAATGTGCCTAAGAACGGACTGAAAAATTTAATGCAGACCACAAGCTGGTAACTTTTAAAATTGGCGAGAGGGTACTCATGAGGGCTTTGAATGTCGGTCACAGGGAGGATAACAGCGCAGCCAAATTCTTTAGGTTGTACAATGGCCCATATATTTTATCTGAGCAAGTTGGTATAAACAGCTATATTGTAACCAACCCTAGTACTAACCGTGTGATAGGGAAATTCCACGCATCATCCCTAAGAAAGTATTATGTAAGAGATAATTGTACCTAATATGCCAGGGTATAAGTGGTATGAATGTTCTAAGAAAATTTTGTGAAAAATGAGTGTAAATTAAAGAATATTTGTTGCGATGTTAGAATAAATGGTTTGTATGAACGGATATACGTTCAGTTGAAAATGACGTCAGAAGTGTTGATACGCTTATCTGTGTTTGAGATTATAGGTCAGATTCAATCACGTGTATTTGTTTGTATTATTACTGTCAAAGTGACATTGGAGGAATGTTTTGTTTGAAATAAGTTTATTTTGATTTGAATTTATTATGTTATTATTATGATTATTATTCGAAGAATGATGTTTTATTTATTTAGGATATGAAGGAAAATATTTGTATTTTATGTAAACAAAATTTTTTTTATACGTGGTGGGGTTAATCCTGCAACAAAACACTGGATGATGATCTATGAATAAGAATATGAAAGCATGGGTGACGGACATTAGCATGTTTTTAATTGATTTAGGCAATTTTTTCAATTACCTATAAGTTTTGTATTTAGTGATGGATAAGGACTTGTGTTATACCAAATTCTTTGTAAACGTTTGCTCTATAATGGCATGTACTTTGTTTGTGAATATGTGTGTGCGTTTGCGTGTGGTGAGCCTTCGTTGTTATATCTTCCGCGTTAGTTAACCTATCGGCATGAGACTTGGACAGTGAATTATTTATGAAAATAGCTACATTTTCTATATACTCTGTTGTTCTCAGCTATTTTTTAAGTGTGGTTTTTTTAGTAATTGGAAACTAAACTTTTCACGCTTATCAATTGAAGAGTAATAAAATTTCTAGATAAAATCTATGCAGGCTCTTGCAGACATATACAAAGTTTCGCCTGTAACGCGTCTATCTTTTGTCCAATCTACCACGTAGACATTCGATAGACCAATCAGAGCCCCTAATTTTAGTCAGATCCATCCGTTGCCAGGTGTACTTCGAGGCAGTTCATCGGAAGACGTTGCTCTTCGTCAAGAGTTTTTCTTGTTCGAACTGGTTAATCTAAAGTAACTCTAAGTCTTGGGACTCTTTTCGAGTTGTTCGACTAGAACCAAGCGAGTGAACTACCTATTGTATTATATTAAGTGCTATTACGTGTTAGTAGAAGATTTCCGCTTAGGGAGATTTATCTACCGTGGTGAATCCATATTAACGCGGGACACATCAAGAATAGCCGGAAGGTGTAAGCATTATACACCGCTTTTAAAATTATCACTCATTAACACCCTGAGAATTAATAACTAATAACAATCAATAATTAATAATAACCAATTCCGTTCGATAAAACTAACGATTCGGAAAGTGACAATTTGTGCGTAAAAGCAGTAATTAGTGTTATCAACTGTTCGATGAACCCCAGAACAGCGAGAGAGAGAGAGAGAGAGAGAGAGAGAGAGAGAGAGAGAGAGAGAGAGAGAGAGAGAGAGAGAGCAGAGTGGCGATCAGTGCAGAGAAATCGTAGCAGCGACGGAGCGATTGACGTGACGCCGAATATAAAGGAATTCTACGTTTCAAGTAAACTTATCCAAACTGAACTATATAGACTCTTTTATAACTAATAAAATACTATTCATGACAATTGTTTAATTTTAAATATATCATATAAACAATTATTTTATTACGTTATAAATAAATAAATTTTCTTCACCTCTAATATAGACTTGTGCATAATTTATACACACAAACTCTCCTATGCGAAAATATTTATTTGTATCTTCGCAATATATATATATATTGTTACAACGGTCTAACCAATCGTTGTGTTGTATGGTACAGTGGCAAACAAAACACAAGACACCAATAAAGTCACTAAAACCAGCTTTGATTATCACAATTAACAGTTTGTAATCATTAAGTTGTTCAACAAGATTATTCTCGTACAACCATTCAAGTTAATCTGCCCTGACAAATAATAAAATCACTATTATCCCTTTAATTCTAATGTCACTTCCGCACTATAATCACTTTTTACTAACACACCATTTGAAACACACTGAGTAAATCGCCCGACAACAACTGAACACTAAGCGGCAGTTATGGGGTATTTATAGTCTGCAGGGTTCCATAATATGCGTCTTTAACAAACACGTGAAAATTCAAGAGAATACTTCAGCGCGGCCATGGCACCGTTGGGCTAGTCAAGAAGCTTCTAGAACGACACCATCGAACCCACGAGACGTTCCGCATTACGTAATACAGCCTCGCATGTCAAGCGTCACGTACGCATTACAGCTGCGGGAATAGCCGAGAAAAGAGTAAAACAACGTTCTCCAATGTACCAGAACGTTCCGTAATGTAGTAAAACTTTTTCCGAATTAGGTAACCACACACACGCGCGCGCGCGTATAATGAGGCAAGAAACAATATAGAATATTGATCGCGGCGTGTCCGCTGAATGTATGGCTTAGCACATACGTAGTAATTATCATACGTAAACACGTGACATGCAAACGAATATAATAATTCAAAGTAACCAGTGATTGTTGTACTTCAAAGTTTATGGGCAAACTGTCACAACTGTCACTTAGTCATCTGCGTCTATTCACTGAAAGTAATTCAAATTGTATCTCATTAAAAAACTCTTGTACTTATCCACATTGCAGGTTTTAAATCAATGCAACAACTAACATATATTAAAAGCGGCGGCGCGACCAGCTGACTCTATCGTCCAGCAACAGTTCATTGTAACTGTGAAGCGTTAAACATACAGCATGGAAAGGAACACCGTAGCGTCACTGACGCCTCTAACAGCGATCTGCGTCATCTGCGGTTTCTCATTGCCGACGTCACGGCAGTCAAAGTTACAGACTGTGTATTGTTTGGCAGTTACAACAGTATTCTGTGTACTGTGGACTGTATACCCCATGGTACAACTGTCTACTGTGGACTACAGTTACCTCATTAACATTTTGACTGTATCTACAAGTACACTGATTTCGATAATGATAATATATTATCAGATAAAATTCAACGTCTGCCATGAACAGACTAGCAACTGTATCGCAAACATTGTCTACGTAGATCAGTCACTACAGTCACTACGTGTCAAAGTGCCGCATGCCAAAAATAAAGTTGTGTGTATTTTGTTTATTATCGTAACGATTAGTTTCTATATACACTTTACATACGAATCTCTGTATTACATAAACTTTTCTACTCTAATTCTAGATTTAACGAAAGTATACAAACTGGTATGTAACGTGACTATATATGTGTGCTACACAGTGCAAAGTCTGTACTGTTTTTCAATAATGTATGTCATACGGCAGAGAGTGCAGCTTACCGGTCGCGCTGTTGAGAGGTTTGACAGACTCAGCGACAGGAATGTTGCTTGGAGTGACCGTGTAACTGTGGCAATTGTCGTCCAGCCGAGAAGCGAGAACTTCCTGACAGAAGTACACGATAATTACAAACTAATCGGGTCCATTTACCGTTGCTTATACGAGACTTTCAGTATGGTCACACAATATTATGTAATATTTTTCTGTGTGTATGTACACGCACAAGTTACTGGGTATTCTGTCCATCTATTTTATAACGCATCTGACCCAAACAGGAGTAATGGTATCTTTGTTACTGTAGCATTTTTTATGTATCATATCATGATATTAATAATGTGCCAGTCGATCGACTGTGAATTTCAGAAACTCCAATGTCTGTTAAATAATTTTTATCACAAGAAAAACCTTGCAACCTTACAGGGTATTACTAAACGTTTGGTTTACCAATACGGGCACCGAGAAAGAAAAGTCGATTGTGGTTTCTTTGATTTAGATCTTACACTTTTGCCAGTTTTATATGATTTTGGGTCGCTACTTTTTGTCGCGTTGCTTGATACTCCTAATAAAGGTGAAGACTTATAAGAAGATCATCACGTTATCCTATATATACTTGTTGCCTTAGCATTAACCACTAAAAACATAACACCTCCTGTGCAGTAAGTGGAATTGATCACTTCATGCTTCTGTTCAAGGTCACCTTGTTCAATGTTCTGCACTCGAAGTTATATTCAAAATGTCTAAATGTACTACCAAATGATCATAATACAACACAATAATAAAACAATACCTGTTTAAATAGCCAATTAACCATTTATTGTAATTTTGTACAATAATTCATAAATGATGAAACTTCCCCCGTTAAGTATAACTTTAAGGGGGCATTAACATATAACCTCATACACATTTTTTATATATTTTTTTTAATTGTCTGTAACACATTTTTTTAAATTCTCCAAGAAATATGATTTTAATGCTATCTTAACGAAAGTTGGTATACATGCTTAGTATATTCTAATCTTAGAAGAGCGTACAAAAAAGACCACTTTTTTAATATTTGTTTTCCATAAATGCGTATATATTGTTATAAATAATTTAATACATTATCATTAACAACGTACCTTTCTCATTAATTTGCCATCATAGTACGCTGAATTTTGTATTTTTTGTAGACAAGAACTATAGTAACAAACTGAATCAATCAGATATTTGATCGCATGTTACAAAATGAAAAAAATGTATTTAATAAAATAATAATATTCTTCAATGTTTCTGTTTTATTATAATTTGTAAATAAATATGTGACTTAATAAGACATTTCTAAATAATTCACATTGTTTTAACATGTATGAAAATGAACCGCAAAAAATTTCATGTCATTAGGTTGAATAGGTTATGAGGAAAGGTACATTGAATTGATAAAAATGAAGTTTGCGGAAAACAGCAAAAAACAAAAATGCTACATAATTGTAACATAATTCTGTTTTCTGGCCTGTTTTATTGTAATGTTAGTGCTCTCCTGCTCCATAATCAGCTTCCTTTTGTTTTTCTTCATCATGTTTGCTCTTAGCTCCTCTTCTTTTAAGCCTTCTTCCTTGCTGGACACTGCTTTTAGCCCTGATGTCTGCCTCCTGAATCCTGGCTTTATCGAGCTTCTGCAGTGTGGTCACACACCAAGATCCAGGAACAATTCCCAACTTGCTTAGCAACTTTACTCCTTGTAATATTGCCATCATTGAAACAAACTACTGCATCTTTTACAGCTGATTAAACAATAGATCTGGCTGAAAAATGTTTCTTAGGAATAGCCCAAATTTTTGCATTCAACGTCTTATTTACATTTTGAGTTTCTCCATCCAAACATTTTAAAGAAATTCTAGGTTTAAAAGATCTTTATAAATGGGTATTATACATTCAATTATTGCTAATGGAAGTACATATTTGTGTTTGTATTGGGTTTTTTCTAGCTGGCTCTTGTTGGATTTTTTCCATTGGGACACATGCAATGATGTGGGTAATCATCGGATGAAGATTTATGCAGGAAAATGGCCTGTACTGATTTCTTCATGTTATCTAAATTATTAACATTATCCTTGATGGCTTTTCCGTAATAATACTGCAGAGAATATATCTGTTTGTCAGTAAGATGACCTTTTCCTGATAAGGCCTTGCCATCTTTATGTTTTTTCCCATTACATCAATTCTCAATTTTCGTAGCCTGCTACCCATCCTTTTCTAGATATGTCCAATGCACTATAATTTTGTTATTCTTAAAACGTTCAAGGAAAGGAAACAGATGACTTCATTGTGCCCAAAACATAAGACATAAAGCAGACTAATAAAAAAAAAACCAAATGGTTACAGAATAATCATAAAAAAACCTGTCAAGACCTGTAAAAGTGTGTGAGTCTCTCTACCCCAGACATTTAAACACATAGCACTTTAAAATTTAAATGCCCCAAAGATAGTGTAAAACTGCCTACGGACAAATTCAACTAGAATTGTTGTACGAGAATAGCTTGATCACTTCAAGTTGTTATTTAAAGCTAGTTATTAGTGACTTAATTGTTGTCTGTATTTTGTTTCCACTGAACAATACGACGATCCGTGAGACACTTATAACAATATCATGCATAGCACTGTCCTGACTAGATACTCTGCGCCAGTTGCCTCGCAACGGATTGTTGTCTGTATTTTGTTTCCACTGAACAAT
This sequence comes from Magicicada septendecula, assembly GCA_034769895.1. NCBI lineage: Eukaryota > Metazoa > Arthropoda > Insecta > Hemiptera > Cicadidae > Magicicada > Magicicada septendecula. The sequence continues at coordinate 587,730,374 of CM068369.1, read as the reverse complement.
ACGACGATCCGTGAGACAGCTGTAACAATATCATGCATAGCACTGTCCTGACTAGATACTTTGCGCCAGTTGCCTCGCAACGGATTGTTGTCTGTATTTTGTTTCCACTGAACAATACGACGGTCCGTGAGACAGCTGTAACAATATCATGCATAGCACTGTCCTGACTAGATACTTTGCGCCAGTTGCCTTGCAACGGATTGTTGTCTGTATTTTGTTTCCACTGAACAATACGACGATCCGTGAGACAGCTGTAACAATATCATGTATATCACTGTCCTGACTAGATACTTTGCGCCAGTTGCCTCGCAACGGATTGTTGTCTGTATTTTGTTTCCACTGAACAATACGACGATCCGTGAGACAGCTGTAACAATATCATGCATAGCACTGTCCTGACTAGATACTTTGCGCCAGTTGCCTCGCAACGGATTGTTGTCTGAATTTTGTTTCCACTGAACAATACGACGATCCGTGAGACAGCTGTAACAATATCATGCATAGCACTGTCCTGACTAGATACTTTGCGCCAGTTGCCTCGCAACGGATTGTTGTCTGTATTTTGTTTCCACTGAACAATACGACGATCCGTGAGACAGCTGTAACAATATCATGCATAGCACTGTCCTGACTAGATACTTTGCGCCAGTTGCCTCGCAACGGATTGTTGTCTGTATTTTGTTTCCACTGAACAATACGACGATCCGTGAGACAGCTGTAACAATATCATGCATAGCACTGTCCTGACTAGATACTTTGCGCCAGTTGCCTCGCAACGGATTGTTGTCTCTATTTTGTTTCCACTGAACAATACGACGATCCGTGAGACAGCTGTAACAATATCATGCATAGCACTGTCCTGACTAGATACTTTGCGCCAGTTGCCTCGCAACGGATTGTTGTCTGTATTTTGTTTCCACTGAACAATACGACGATCCGTGAGACAGCTGTAACAATATCATGCATAGCACTGTCCTGACTAGATACTTTGCGCCAGTTGCCTCGCAACGGATTGTTGTCTGTATTTTGTTTCCACTGAACAATACGACGATCCGTGAGACATCTGTAACAATATCATGCATAGCGCTGTCCTGACTAGATACTTTGCGCCAGTTGCCTCGCAACGGATTGTTGTCTGTATTTTGTTTCCACTGAACAATACGACGATCCGTGAGACAGCTGTAACAATATCATGCATAGCACTGTCCTGACTAGATACTTTGCGCCAGTTGCCTCGCAACGGATTGTTGTCTGTATTTTGTTTCCACTGAACAATACGACGATCCGTGAGACAGCTGTAACAATATCATGCATAGCACTGTCCTGACTAGATACTTTACGCCAGTTGCCTCGCAACGGATTGTTGTCTGAATTTTGTTTACACTGAACAATACGACGATCCGTGAGACAGCTGTAACAATATCATGCATTGCACTGTCCTGACTAGATACTTTGCGCCAGTTGCCTCGCAACGGATTGTTGTCTGTATTTTGTTTCCACTGAACAATACGACGATCCGTGAGACAGCTGTAACAATATCATGCATAGCACTGCCCTGACTAGATACTTTGCGCCAGTTGCCTCGCAACGGATGGTTGTCTGTATTTTGTTTCCACTGAACAATACGACGATCCGTGAGACAGCTGTAACAATATCATGCATATCACTGTCCTGACTAGATACTTTGCGCCAGTTGCCTCGCAACGGATAGTTGTCTGTATTTTGTTTCCACTGAACAATACGACGATCCGTGAGACAGCTGTAACAATATCATGCATAGCACTGTCCTGACTAGATACTTTGCGCCAGTTGCCTCGCAACGGATTGTTGTCTGAATTTTGTTTCCACTGAACAATACGACGATCCGTGAGACAGCTGTAACAATATCATGCATAGCACTGTCCTGACTAGATACTTTGCGCCAGTTGCCTCGCAACGGATTGTTGTCTGTATTTTGTTTCCACTGAACAATACGACGATCCGTGAGACAGCTGTAACAATATCATGCATAGCACTGTCCTGACTAGATACTTTGCGCCAGTTGCCTCGCAACGGATTGTTGTCTGTATTTTGTTTCCACTGAACAATACGACGATCCGTGAGACAGCTGTAACAATATCATGCATAGCACTGTCCTGACTAGTTACTTTGCGCCAGTTGCCTCGCAACGGATTGTTGTCTGAATTTTGTTTCCACTGAACAATACGACGATCCGTGAGACAGCTGTAACAATATCATGCATAGCACTGTCCTGACTAGATACTTTGCGCCAGTTGCCTCGCAACGGATGGTTGTCTGTATTTTGTTTCCACTGAACAATACGACGATCCGTGAGACAGCTGTAACAATATCATGCATAGCACTGTCCTGACTAGATACTTTGCGCCAGTTGCCTCGCAACGGATTGTTGTCTGTATTTTGTTTCCACTGAACAATACGACGATCCGTGAGACAGCTGTAACAATATCATGCATAGCACTGTCCTGACTAGTTACTTTGTGGCAGTTGCCTCGCAACGGATTCCATTTACACGTTGGTGAAACGGAACAGTTCCAGTAACGTGAACTTACAGAGGATACAGTGACAACCACCACAAGAACGTTGGATAGGAATACCATAAAACGGCAACATCGGATAATTTGTAATCCGTCAGTATAGGGAAGTATAGTGAGACTTCTAAATTTATGACTGATTAGTGTTTCATGGAATCCTAGTGTGTGGGCCGAAGTCATACAGTCAGAATCGCTTGTAGTGCCACTTTGACTGTTAAAGAAGGCAATGAGCTTCTTGTAGCATCACAGACTCAAATTGTGAAGCACGTCGAAATGAGATAATGTGAAATTTATAATGTAAACAGGTGTACATATTGAGTTGGAACATCCAAATACATTAAACTTTGTACGCAGTTTACTTTTCATGTTGCTCTTTCTCAACCGCTTTCTGCTGGGTCGTGGGAAAATTAATGGCCCTGAACGGTCGGAACTAATGTAACTATGTTGTATATACCAAATGGTTATTTAATCATTTCATAACACACAGCAAACGCAACGGACAATGAGTAACAGTCAGTTAGTAGCAACACTTTAATGGAAAACGTGTTCGCTTCGAAAAAATCCGTAATCCAATTTGAAGGCAATTAGAAAGCTTAAAATTCTTTAATCAAATATATTGTAACTTACCGTCTGTGACTTTCTGCAACAATGTCTTCACTCTAAAGTTTACATGTTTCGGGACACTTGTCCCATCCACAGAACTTAAAAGTGTGTTCGTATATCATCAAACGATGATATAGTTGTCGAATAATTAAAACATTAAAATCCACATTAAACAAAACCACAATACTTAAATGTACAAAGTCGAGCGCGACGGTTAAACGGTGTACACCGTACGGCCACTGACCGCGCAGTGAATCAAGACTGACTCTTATCACGCGCTCGACTTTGTACATTTAAGTATTGTGGTTTTGCTTAATGTGGATTTTAATGTTTTAATTATTCGACAACTATATCATCGTTTGATGATATACGAACACACTTTTAAGTTCTGAGGATGGGACAGGTGTCCCGAAACATGTAAACTTTAGAGTGAAGACATTGTTGCAGAAAGTCACAGACGGTAAGTTACAATATATTTGATTAAACAACACGTGGCTTGGTACTAATTTCCGATTTATTCCTTTTAAAAATTAAAATTCTTTGTTCAATTTCGAATGTTTACAAAGAGCAATGATTCGAAAAACTACTACTGTCTGTTGCATTTGACTTATTTAGTAAACTTTTTAGGTTATCTATATGTTTGACTTCATTACATATGTTCAAGTAAGTACGCGTATATGTGTATACTATTTCCGTTCTTACTTCAATCCTGATGTAAACAAGTCCACGTGGAAAATCTGAAATGCTATTAGTCAGAGACGTTGACATTGTTCACACAGTAATGTGTTATGCGCATGTGCAGAATGTATGTATAGTCATGTGCGAGTTATCTTACCACATAAATCGGGGCACGTCGTTTTAAGACTTCCTCCTTATCACTATATTCTGAATCCTATTGAATTAATATGTAGTCAGTTGAAAGAGTATGTTGGCCGTCACAACACGTCATATAGGCCTACAGTATATGCTGCCTGATATAAAACAATTGGTTGAGAAGGATGTAAATGAAACGACGGTGGACAAGAGTGCGTCATTGTATCGAGCATATAATGAAGGCAAACGATAAGCTTTGGGCGCTGGCCCACATTACCGACGTCGTTATAGACAATGAACAATCTTAACAATAATAGCGTTGACTCAAGTGATGATACAAGTTCCGACAGAGATACTTTTTTGTTGTGTTGCGATATTTAATCGGTTAATAAAAAGAGCCATTAACTGGTTTTATAAAATATTTCACTGTGGGTCTGACGCAGTCACACAAAATTTTACTTTGGTCAGGACAAATTATTAAAATTTACATGTGTTTATACAGTATCAACATTATATGTACCCTGTCTGTACTCCTTCTGTCAGACGGCCACGCCTCTAATTCAAGCAGGAAATAGAGTTTCAAATGTGCCACGCCTGTTTGTTAACATCAGGATTAAACTAAGAACGAAAATAGTATAAGTATATACTAATATAATGACGTATGTTCAAGGATTTACAAAAGTTAATGCAATATTTTCCCGCCCTACAGATGTACGGCTCAGAACTGTTTTTTTTTTATGTTGGTAACAACTGTCCTATTGGTAATTTAGACGCCATCGGGTATACTTGGAAGATAGTCTAGGCCTTAATAATATTTATGAAGGATGTTTCTACCTCATTAACCGTGTGTTTAATGTTTTGCACGAATATTTCTCACGCATGGGGAAAGCTGTGGAAAGGTGGGTGCTCCGTCTGCTGCCAAAACGTAAACCAGTGAACACTTCAAAGAAAAATTTAGAGCTGTTTCAAAGAATCCACGTACAGTTTTACATAGTGTAGTAACAGCGAACGAAACGTGAAATTATCACTACTAGGCAGGAAATGAAATACAATAAGTCAAAACGGTGGTTGAAGCACCTCAATTCGCACAAAAAAAATCAGAAAACGCTTCCATCAGCAGGAAATATTATGGCTACTGCTTACTGGACGCCTCATGTGCAATCTGTATTTGCTACTTGGAAAAGAGTAGAAACACTCACATCAGAATACTATGAGTCTTTACCGGACCATTTAGATAGTGAAATTAAGACGAAAAGATTACACTTCGTGATAAACAGTTCTTTACAATTCTCAAGTCATGGCAGACATATTAAAGGCCAGAAGACTAACACTTGGCCACATTTCATCGGCGACCTAGTATAAATGACACTTACTTTGTCTACTCGCCTTCTTGAGATTGCCCAGGCACGTGGCAGGGATACTCGACAAAACCGAGAAAATGAAGATATACGCAGAATCTGAATATTATGAATATACCAGATAGGATCACCCAGTATGGGCTACAATGGTTGGAACATCTTAACCGAACGGACAACTGCCGCATTCCCAAGGAGCGTTGGCTCCAGATGTAGTCTATCTGCTTGAGAATAGAGAATAAACAATTTTTAATTTAATAATTGTTTTGTTCTTGATGATGATGATGATGATGATAAGCCGTTTGTTATGTGCGTGTTTTTATTCTTTAAACACATTTTCTGTAATTAACATAAACAATCTGTAGAAAGTATACATTATACAGAAATGTCTTGTTGGAATTCTGTCGTATTGTCTTTGCAGACTGCCCAAGTTTTTACAAGCAAAAGATGCGTTCAGAATTTTAACTTATTCGAGAGTCTTAGAGGCTTTTTGCCTCAAGAGTGCTTCTGGTGCGTCTGGTATAAACATCCTAATATCTTCTAACAATGTACAGACAGAAGCAACTCTTATTACCTAAAAAAATTAAAGTTTAAAGTTCAATATGAAGACCGTGTACTCAGGATTGTGTTTCCATTTTGCAAGAACTTTCCATAAGTTTACTTCCTGTTTTGTTTGTTGCGTATGTATTACGGTAATTGTTGTGGCAATAACGTAGAGACTAAAGTAGAATGAATGGCTTTAAATTAATTGTTTATTTGCTATACAGGGTGTAACGTAACAGATGTCCTCACTATGCATATTCGGATTTTATGAATCTCTAAAAGAAAATGAGTTCCGATAAACAAACGTCTAGAAACGTATCGTTTTCCGCCTAGCCGCCATTTTGTAGAAAAACTTTGTACCTTCAAGAAGAAATTGAGGTATTTTAAAGAAATACGGTACATATGTTTACATTAATGATCTTGAATTAATGAAAAAAGTTACTCCCATTTAGCGATCTTAAATTATAAAGTGAATATGTAAATCTTAAATTTCAATGATAATTTTTATCACTGATATCTCTATAAATTTCGATTTTATCAAGGTATGGTTTATTATATAATATGTTAAGCTTGTTTTAGTGTACACAACGACATCTTGTTTATTGCAAACTGTTAATCAAAGTGTCCGGTTAATTGCTTTCTTCTTGAAACATCTGTGTCACGTCAAACCTGCTCTCCAGCTGTTTTTCTCTGTCTTCTCTTAACTTTCGCCTTTAGCGTCAAATCCAAAACATAGTTATTATGCTTAACTAAGCACCCGAAACATATGGCTTTGCTCCTGACCATGGTTTTCTATAACGATCGCCTTCCGTTTAACAATTAAAAGAAACTCGTCATTGGGTACTTGATTCCTCCATGATATCCATTCAATCTCCTCCAACAGCGTGTGCCAAACTCTTCTCTTCCTTCTTAGCCGCTTTTCTCCAATGCCCATGTTTCAAATCCATACAAAACCACGGGTCATACTAAAGATTGCATAAGACTTTTTCCAATCTCAAAACCAATGTTCCTAGAAGGCCACTTCTGCTAAGCTATAGAGATACATTAATTAGATAAATTTCATACCAGCAAATAAAATCGTGACTAATACAAATGCTGGCCATCCACATCTCCACTATTTTGAGGACTACAATGTTTAATTTTAATCAGTTTTTTCTACACCAGTCTTGAAATATCAAGGTTAACTATGTACCTCTTAAATTACAAAACTTTTGTTAACACAATACAAAACATAATAGTAACAAATGTCTGTGGCCATCTTAAAGGACAATGAACGTGTTTAACACCGTACATTTGAAGTGATTTAACACTGCCAAAGATAACAATACCGAGATGATAGTGGTATCATGATAGGGTGGACTCTAATGAAAGGAGAGAAAGGAAGAGAGAAACATAAGTTAATGTGTGTCTCGCAGGTCTGTTGTTTGGTATTCATTTGTTAAGGTTGTGGGAGATACTTTTCCTTTTTACAAAATACACAATAACACAATAGTAATAGTAATAAACGTTAAGTATACCATAGTGTAACAACGCCCATACTATTGTAATCTGCCACAGATATATTGATTGTTTCAAAGGAAAACAATGCAGTTGTGACGAACGCATTACGTATATTGTTAAATCCGATGGAAATTTGACAGGCCTATGCGTTTAACTATACTTACATTCTTTATACATCGATATTGTTGAAGAGTATCTCCTGCCACGTACCTGAGAAATCTTATTTTGGCCACCTGAATACGACTGGCTCGTGATTTCGTTAAAATCCAATTCTCAGACCCAGAGGAAAGTGTGGATGGATCATCAGCACGTAGAAATTCTGACGTGTTTCTTACTCGTTGATTTTAGAGTTTACATGTTGGTCCCACACATACAGTTAAATTTGTGCAGTTTCTTAACCATATCATTGTATAGGAAATTACTATGGATTCTAGATCTGAACAAAAATGTTTTCTTCCAGCTCTTCCTCCAATGGAAATAAAAAATAAAAATCTCTTGGGCCAAGTAAGACAGCACGGCGGAAGTCTAGAGCTCATAAGCAAAATTTTGAATAAATAGGGTAGTTTTGTTGTTACATGAGTTCACCAGGTCTTTTGGACTTGACTTTTGTCTTCAGCAATTGCGGTAGTTGGCAGTGGATATTATTAGTTACGGTTTTAACTTTAACTGTAAACTAAAGAAACTGTGAACCTTGCTAATTATTTGTTAATCCGCTTCTGTATTGTCATTAGTGCTTGAAGTGGAAGGCCTACCTTCCTATTGTTTATCACAGAGAGATTAGTTATTTCGTTTTTTTTAATAATGAAACAACTTCTATAAACAACTTTTTCTATATTTTTGCACCATAATACGAATAATCTCACTTGTAATAATAATACGTGTAATATTTTTCTTCCCACAAAGTTATGGCAGTCCCTGTACCGTCCTATGGGTGTGACGTATGGGCAACAATCAATAAACAAGACAGTAAAACACGGGCCTTGGAAATTACGTTATTAAGAGGAATGAAAAGGTGTTCTAAAGTTGACCGTTTAAAGAATGAGGCTATAAGGGAAGAGTTAAAAGTTTGTAACTTGAATGAATAATTAAAAGATCACTATCAACGGTGGAAAGAACACTTAGAAAGAATGTCAGATTCCAGATTGAATTGAACAAACAAGTCTGAAAATACAAACCTATAGGACACAGGTGTGTGGGTAAACCCAGGAAGAGATGGCTGGAGGATCTTTGAAGGCGGCGAAATATACAGAAAATTTACTCAACAATCCTGTCCTGGAGTGGTAATAATTCTTGTTTAACAGAGGATACAGAGCGGGAAGACTGATGTCTCCACTATCCCTACACTACGCCATGTTACAAGAATAATGAGAAAAACATACTTAATATGTCACCTTAGGCCGTTTAACAGAAAATATTGAGCGAACAAAACTAAAGCGTAGTGTAACAATGCCTACACGTGTATTCATTATTGAAGGGAAACAATGCAATTGTTACGAAGACAATAGACTATAACTACAAGTGTTGTCAAATTTTGTTGCTTCCCTGCTATATACTGTACACTTTTTCCTCGAACGAGGCCTTTCGGTTTCGCAACCATTATCAAGTTCTTCCTACAACAACAAGAACTTGGTATTACAACAACAACAACAACAACAAGAACTACTTTATCAGGTTGTTGTAGGAAGAACTTGATAATGGTTGCGAAACCGAAAGGCCTCGTTCGAGGAAAAAGTGTATATAGCAGGGAAGCAACAAAATTTGACAAAGTTGTTATGGAGACTGCTAACATAGAGAAAATAACTGATATAAAGTGTTGAATCTCATCGAATGTTGGCGAGTCCAGGCATTTAGGTTATACTTGTAAAACAATAAAACGTTAGTTTAAAGTTTGCAAATGATTGCAGTTTACAATTAAATATGTATATGTTAAATATCTATTAAATATGTATTGCCATATGTTATTGCCACATATGGTATATTTGCGCTTTATGTGATGTCACTTTTAACACACGTAATCTAGTTATGGTCATGATAATGACGGTGGGATAGACCGTTCGTTGGGCATTGTGTTAATTGGTAGGCGTTGATAATTCTTGCTTACGTGAAAGCTTGCTTACAGTATGCTTAGTTCTTCTAAGAAAATCTATTTTAGTTTAATGTAACCGAACTGACATATAGGACTAATTGATATTTGTATTTGGTGTTAGTATATGGCCTATATAGTTAACGATGAGTTCCGATAACAGACATGTTTCTACGTCAATTGTGTGGCGAAAGGCTTCACTTCGTATCTCCCTCCGACTTTCTACTTTTGCTGAAACAGAAACATTTTAAAACACACAGAGCAAAAGAATTTTAACAACATAACAAGTAAACATTAAACAGTTAACGAGGTACGGTTAGACGAGCGTTTGCCTGCGGTTGGAAACGCATTGGATTTAACGCACAGGCGGCAATGAAATTGGTCACACGGACGTGGAAAAGACGAACGGGTCGTCAACGCTGGTCCGTTTTCAAGGTCTCCCGCATCGAAACGCAACCTGCTGCGTTTTAGTTCCGTTTTTAACACGTACGAGAGTGGTGGTCACAAGCACGTTTTTGTGCAGTTGCGTTCTACATTTCACCGCCTTTTACCTTTATTAGTTTTATTTTGCTTTGTATAGTATTCAAGTCACTATTTTCAAAATAATTTAATTACATTGTATCCGTCAGTGACTTCGTTTTTTGCGTTATTCATATAGACGCGTTTCGTGAAGATACAAAGAACATCTACCAAGGAATGATTTAGACAAGACCAAATCTAATTATGCGCACCATCTAATCATGCATAACCATAATTACACAGATTTAAGTACTAATTTCAAAGCAATCCATGTATGCGGTAAGGGTAGGTTAATGGACGCTCTCGACGAATTTGAGATTTATAAAGCATTTAAAGATAAGAATATCAACAGTGACAGTATATTAAATGAACAATTAAAGTTTCAACCTAACTCACTATATGATATAGCCCTAAATATAATCACGCATGACGGCGATGACTAGTGATAAAGATTGACTTAGTTAAATTAGTGGCTCGTCAACTACACGCGCGGTCGGACCGGTCCAACGGAGCCGAAGTTATATCGTATTATGTGTGTGCTGTTATTGTGACTTAATATAGTGAATATGTGCAAATGTTTTTATGTGAATTTTAACGCTTGACGAAGGATACTGATGATTTGACACATGTCACGAAACGCGTCTATATAAATAACGCAAAAACGAAGTCACTGACGGATACAAGGTAATTAAGTTACTTTATTAGTTGTTTTATTTAAAAAACGATGTTTTATCATCATGTTAAGACTCTAGTAAAAGAGTCAATAGACATTCTGTAGTACTCAAAAACCTTTCTGGTTACACCCTCAATTGTTCATGCAGAAATTGAAATTTTCCTCTGTGTGCTCTTGCACTTAGCAGAGGGTGGATCTAGAATCTCTTAACCCTCTTACGCCTTCGACGTCTAACCAAGAAGCACGGCTAAGCAAACTTTACCTACAAAATCCATGACATACTACGCGTCAAACATCGACTGTGAATAAACAAAAACGTTCAGATTATAAACCGCCTGTGTGACTACACTTCCGTCCGTGCATGTATGAGAAAAAACCGCACGTATGACCACTGTGCGTTTTTCCAAACTCCACGGGCATGCACGGTCGGCTCGTATAACCGTACACTAAGCTGCTCTGCTTCTGTCGCAGCTGCGGAGACTATCCTTATCAACTTCTTTCCTTATTATCAAAATCTATTTAGCAGCGAGTGACTTACAAATGGCGCATACGTGAGTAATAAGCTAAGTACTGTATTAAAGTTAAAACTAGTTACACACGCGCGCGGGCGCACACGTTCGCGCTTTTTTCAGTCCTCAATTCAACTCAGCCTACGGAAAGGCGTACCTGAGGACAACATCCTGGGGTAATAGTCAGCGGCTGAAGCTTCTTTGTTCGTTACACGACTAACATAAAGCAGTATACCCTGCCTAGCTCCCAGGCTGATTAAACGTTAAAAGAATAAGCATTATTACTCATTTAAATTTCACCTGTAATATTGTATATAAGTTAGTCAAAGTGGCACTACAAGCGATTATGACCGTATGACTTCGGCCCACACGCTTGGATTCGATGAAACACTAATCAGTCATAAATTTAGAAGTCTTACTTTACTTCCCTATGCTGACGGATTACAAAATATCCGATGTTGTCGTTTTATGGTATTCCTATCCAAGGTTCTTGTGATGGTTGTCACTGTATCCTCTGTAAGTTCACGTTACTGGAACTGTTCCGCTTCACCAACGTGTAAATGGAATCCGTTGCGAGGCAACTGGCGCAAAGTATCTAATCAGGACAGTGATATGCATGATATTGTTACAGCTGTCTCACGGATCGTCGTATTGTTCAGTGGAAACAAAATACAGCCAACAATCCGTTGCAAGGCAACTGGCGCAAAGTATGCTATGCATGATATTGTTACAGCTGTCTCACGGATCGTCGTATTGTTCAGTGGAAACAAAATACAGCCAACAATCCGTTGCAAGGCAACTGGCGCAAAGTATGCTATGCATGATATTGTTACAGCTGTCTCACGGATCGTCGTATTGTTCAGTGGAAACAAAATACAGACAACAATCCGTTGCGAGGCAACTGCCACAAAGTATCTAATCAGGACAGTGCTATGCATGATATTGTTACAGCTATCTCACGGATCGTCGTATTGTTCAGTGGAAACAAAATACAGACAACAATTAAGTCACTAATAACTAGCTTTAATTAGCTTTAAATAACAACTTGAAATGATCAAGCTATTCTCGTACAACAACTCTAGTTAAATTTGTCCACAGACAATAATAATGTCAGTTATTAGAGTTACGCACTATTCTAACATGACAGTCACTTTCCACTAATCAGCAGCAACCGCTAGATCCGCACTGAATAAGTCGCCAACTGTAACTGACTTCTGAGCCGGCCGCTGTTGCTTATATAGGTCCCGCAGACAGAGATTTCCATTATTTTGACGGCGTGCCAACATAATTGCGTAGTCATCATGCATTCGAACAGTCTAAAGGGTACTTTGCTGTGCGTCCTTGACAGAGACACTGCACCAGCCGGGAGTGTTACGTAACTTCGTAGCAATGTGTGATGCTTTGCTACGTGACGTTTCAAACGCGTTCCGGAATGATATCGATCTTGCTGGACACGCATTCCGGACGGTAGTCGATTATTCCATAGGCATCCGGGACCCTCTTGTAGGGTATTACACTGCGCAGGCGAAGTTTAAAAGCTCTGTTTCCGACGCGGACAGTCAGTTTTGTTTCTACCGTTCATTCTGCGTCATTGGAGTTTTGTTGTGTGCTTTATACGGGATGAAGTGTGTGTAAAGCGATAATTGTGTACGAACGTCTGCAATTGGTGACTTTATTAGTTAGTGTGAGCTTGTTAACTATGTGAAATTTATTATTTGTTATGTTCATGTTTAACTTTGCAGAATTGTTTTGCGTACACAGTTCATTGTTGTTTTGTTAATTGTATTGGGGGGCATTAACATTGAAAATCTGAAAATGTCTCAAAAGTTTGTGTTTTATGTTTTCGAATTACAATAGTTTACAGAATATGCATGCAAATTTTTTTCGCAGAATTTTAAGTTTTACACTGTCTTTGAGGCATTTAAATTTTAAAGTACTATGCGTTTAAATGTCTGGGGTAGAGAGACTCACACACTTTTACACGTCTTGATATTTTATGCTTATTCTGTAACCATTTGGCTTTTTTATTAGACTGCTTTATGTCTTATATGTTGGCTACAATGAAGTCAGCTGTTTCCTGTCCTTGAATGTTTTAAGAATAACAAAATTATTTGGGTAGCAGGCTAAGAAAATTAAGAAGTGATATGATGGGAAAAAACTTGATGATGGCAAGGGTTTATCAAGAAAAGGTCGTCTTACTGACAAACAGATATATTATCTGCAATATCGTTACGGAAGAGCCATCAGGGATAATGTTAATAATTTTTTACAACATGAAGAAAGCAGTACAGGCCACTTTCCTGCATAAAGCTTCATCCGATGATCACCCTCAACATTGCATGTGTCCCAATGGAAAAAATCCAACAAGAGCCAGCTAGAAAAAACCCAATACAAACACAAAAATGTACTTCCATTAGCAATAATTGAATCTATAAAACCCATTTATAAAGATCTTTTAAACCTAGAGTTTCTTAAAAAGTGTGTGTTTTTTCTTAAAAAACCGCAAACGTCATTTTTATCAACTCATTGTACTTTTCCTCATTACATATTCAAACTAATGACATGAATTTTTTTGCGGTTCATTTTTATACATGTTAAAACAATCTGTTTTATTAAGAAATGTCTTATTAAGTCACGTATTATAACGTTTATTTATTGATTATTTTATTATTTATTTTAATTTATTCTCTATGTATTGAATATTGGGAATGTTTATTATTTATTATGGTACTCTTGAATTAATCTGGGCTGGTCTTAATTTCGGGGTGTCAACGTTGAAAGAATTTAGTTATTATGATTTAACCTGAATAAAAAAATAAGAATTTTGTGTAATTTTTTTTTGAAGTTTTAAATTTGACTAATAATAAATAAATCACTCTCTTCAAAATAGAAACATTGAAATAATTTATTTTCTTAGTATTTACCTTAGTTTGTAACTATAACATTGCACAGATCATTACCATTGGCTATACTAGTTGCGTTGGTGAAAGTTGGCAAGACTCATCTCAAGGATTAAAAAAAAATGTAGATTACTTTTATTTTTAATTTGATCAATATTAGTGGATTCTTTGGACTACAAATGTTAATGTTACGAAAATACCAAAAGAAAGTACAGAATAATTACAATATTTTTTGGATCTTATTTAATACTAAATGTGGTTAGTCAGCTTAACAGTTGGCAACACAAATTTCTTAAAGATGGCAAGATGGCGGACCTATGTTTACTACAGTTCTTTTTTCGATTCGAAGTGAACGAGTTGAAAATATAATAAATGGCTTACTTCTCTCCAATAAATGATTACCAGTGTCAAAATTTACATAAAATAGTGTGATTATACGTTCTAGTGTGTAGAGTGATCAATAAAGTTTATCAGAAATAAGTGTCGTGATGGTTAGTAAAGTTCGGGTTATATTAATATAAAATTGTTTTTATCTCACCAATTAATAATATTTGTGCCTGATGTTCTGTTTTTTACTATTTCACTTTATTTCACTCTTCAATAAGATAATTCAACGGAATACACTGTTTCTTCTAAACACTGTTTGGTTCAACCTAACGTGGCTTGGGTTCGATTATTAACTTTCTTGCTATGAATTACTACGGAGAGTATATCTGTAAAAAACCACGTTCAACAAACAAATGACGTTTTTTTCTTCTCAATTTCTCTGGCGTCCCTGTAAAAATGTAAAAATTTCTGATTGGCTGGACTAGACTGGCATTGTTAACTGACCAGCATGCCTTCTTGCTAAAATAATGGGTTGATTTTTCTTTCACAAACCCTGAACTTATGCAAAATTTAATTTAAAATACATTGTTAGATCTAAAATCTCTGTTTGATGCTGACAATTTTGATATCTCACAAGACATAGTTTGGTTGCAATATTGAATTACTAAAATACTCTGTCCAAATCCACTACTAAATCCTATCTGAATTTACAAACATTTAACATAAAAAATAAAATGTAATGTGAGTTGCTTGCCAATTTCACTCCTAATCTCAGTTTACAAATGGTGAACATTAATTTACTTAAGTTACTAAACAAAATACATATTACAACTTCTTTTAGTTATCAACATAAATCTCTTTAATTGTAACATTACAACTAACATTATGAAAACTGAAAAGCATAAACAACAGTATAGAATTAACATGTAAAAGTTAATATACTGGATTACTGTTAAAATATTTAAACATACTCATATAGTGAAAAGTCAGTACCCATTACAATTTTTCAACAAATTTCAATCATTATGTCTTTATAGACACAAACCTTATATAGTATATTATATTATATACGAGTGTGTACACTACAAAATGCTTTAATGCTGAGAGCAATTAATGATGTCTAAAACATATTGAAAATTTCTGTGTACTGGTTCACATTTCAATACAAAAAAAAATTACCTACATCATGATTCATCACAAAAATATTTACTGGTTACACAATAGTTAAACATTCTAACAAAATTTCTTACTAATTGAAACAATTATATGGTTCAGAACAAAAGTAAAAATTCTATGTTTCATAGCAATAACTAACCATGTCCCTTGTAGATCTTACCTTTATGTCAGTTTTCTCACTTATTATATCTAGTTTAGAGTTTATTGATTCTCTTTAAACTAATATACAGCTTTTTATTTGTATTTAATTTCACTTCTCACTTACTATATCTAGTATGTCACTTTTACACACAGAATTGTTTTTAACATTAGAGTGTCAATTTAAATTTCTTTTGTTTTCTTAGTCCTTCATTAGTTATTTGGGCAGATTACTTATTATTGAACATCTCTGATATGTTATTAATATAAACATAATTAATACTTTAATACAAAACCTCTAACTATATAATAATTAATGAACATAACTTATTTTATTGACATTATACCTAACCTGCTCTGTTTATTTTGTAATTTCTTACTGATTTTGTACTTTCTCGTAGTCATGATGCAAAATAGTTATAGGTTACTAATTAAGCTTTATTATTCAATTTTGCTATATTCAGTCTATTTAAAATTGTTTGTTAATAGTTAAGTATAATAGATATAGTCTTTTGGTGATCATTGGGTGATCACGTTACAATATTTGTTTGGGTGATCAAACTGTCACGTTACAATATTTATTTAAAAAATTACAATACAACAGAAACTTTGAAGAATATTATTTCATGAATTAAATTTTTTTCATTTTGTAACATGCGATCAAATATCTGATCGATTCAGTTTGTTACTATAGTTCTGTCTACAAAAAATACAAAATTCAGGGTACTATGATGACAAAATAATGAGGCAAGGTACATAGTTAATGATAATGCATTAAATTATTTATAACAATATATATTCCTTTATGGAAAACAATTAGGGTATTTAAAAAAAGTGGTCTTTTTGTGTGTGCTCTTCTAAGATCAGAATATACTAAGCATGTATACCATCTTTCGTTAAGATAGCATTAAAATCACATTTTTTAGACAAATTAAGAAAAAAGGTGTTACAGATTATTAAAAAAAAATTTAAAATTTTATATGAGGTTGTATGTTAATGCCCCCCTTAAAGTTGCACTTAACGGGGAACTTTAATCATTTATGAATTAATGTACAAAATTACACTATGTTAATTGGCTATTTACACAGGAATTCTTTATTATTGTGTTGTAGTATGATCATTTGGTTACTACATGGCTCCGTTAACACAGAATCTGGAGAGGGGAAGCGTAGCAGCACTGGCACTGCCAGTTGCGCGGGGGTTCAGTACGTTCCCTTACGCTACTTGACGTTTGTACAGTCAAAGTAAAACTCATATGCGACTAGAAAATTTGCCCGTCCAAAAATTAAGGTTAGAGCATTATAATACTTAAACTGAACGCGTATAGTGTCAAAATTGTTATTCTACACCGTTTAAAAAATTATTAAATTATTTTGACCATAAACATAAACAATATGAGCAATAAACTCCACAATTTCAATTAGGTACTGATCTGTAAAACATAACTAGTCGTGTCTCCTTTGTTGACCAACATAAATGGATTATTGTTACTGCAGTTTGGAGCTTAACATGTCAATAAGGGTATTCAATCTTTAATTTTTTTGTACTCTTCATAAATGTATAAAACTATGTTACTTTTGCTCATGACTTTTTCGAATTACAATATGAAACTTTAGCTGGTAGAGAAAGGTTTTGCTATTACAAATAGTAGTTCTATAAACGAGTGAAATTATGACGAACAAGTAAATTTAATTTCTATTCAATTAGCAAGTTTCTAACGTGATATTGTGTATACCACGTTATAAACACGATATCACGTTATAAACGGACTTGGGAAACCTCATAATAATTGTTAACTGATCAAAGTTAAAGTTACTGTGCAAACAAACTAACCAAGTTAAAGTTATAGTTAATAGTTACAAAAACTAACTGATTTAAGATAAATAAAATTAACTGATTAAAAGTTAGACCATTTTTGGTTTGCTTTTTTTTTGTTTCATTTTTATTGAGTAAAGTGCTCAGTTTTCTACCAGTCGATTTTGACACTTTTACCTCTTTCCGTATCTTACAAATGGTGGTTTCTGACTTTCTTGTTGCAACTGCTGGTCGCTTTCTCGCGTTGTTTATTCGGTACTTATAACAACCACTGTTCTTTTCTTCATCAAAAAATTCAATAACTTGCCCAACTATTTGGCGTGCTTGACTGCGAATTGTAGGCCTTTCTTTGTTACTTGTCATCTTTCAATTCTACAGTTAATGAATTTTAATTTCGGAGTTGATTATAAAATTACAAACTATTATTTAACTCTTGTATTGTCACGTTCTACGCTGTTCTAAATTTTATATGTCGAGTGTGGTGTTAAAAATCTGAAAATTACACTATAAAAATATTTCTAGTTTAAATACTTCCATCGGGTATACACGCACAAATATTAATTACAGGCCTAACGCAAATCGACGCTCACAATACTCGTAGTTAATAAACATAAATTTAAGTGACAAACTCTGTAGGCCTAACACGAACACACACAAATATTAATTACAGCGCAGATCAACGCTACGATACAATTAGTAAATATAAATTTAAATAACAAACTTTGTAACACGAACACGCACAAATATTAGCGTAGTACGTACTTGTAATGCAAATCGACGCTCACGATATTCATAGCTGGAAAACATACATTCAAATGACAGACTTTTGAGTATGACCGTAAGCTGTTTGGTGAGGTGAGACGTGCTTGCGCGGTTTTCTCTGAACTCTCTTAGTTCACATTTTTCCTGCACGTTTTGTTGATGTTGTCAGGTAGTGCATTTAGACATTTTGAATAAATCTTGGAGTGCAGAACATTGAACAAGGTGACCTTGAATTGTTAACAGAAGCATGAAGTGATCAATTCCACTTACTGCACAGGAGGTGTTATGTTTTTAGTGGTTAATGCTAAGGCAACAAGTATATATAGGATAACGTGATGATCTTCTTATAAGTCTTCACCTTTATTAGGAGTATCAAGCAACGCGACAAAAAGTAGCGACCCAAAATCATATAAAACTGGCAAAAGTGTAAGATCTAAATCAAAGAAACCACAATCGATTTTTCTTTCTCGGTGCCCGTATTGGTAAACCAAACGTTTAGTAATACCCTGTAAGGTTGCAAGGCTTTTCTTGTGATAAAAATTATTTAACAGACATTGGAGTTTCTGAAATTCACAGTTGATAGACTGGTACATTATTAATGCCATGATATTAGCCATTAAAGATGCTACAGTAACAAAGATACCAGTACTCCTGTTTGGGTCAGATGCGTTATAAAATAGATGGACAGAATACCCAACAACGTCTGCCTGTACATAGACACAGAAAAACGTTACATAACATTGTGCGACCGTACTGAAGGTCTCGTATAAGCAACGGTAAATGGACCCGATTAGTTTGTAATTATCGTGTACTTCTGTCAGGAAGTTCTCGCTTCTCGGCTGGACGACAATTGCCACAGTTACACGGTCACTCCAAGCAACATTCCTGTCGCTGAGTCTGTCAAACCTCTCAACAGCGCGACGGGTAAGCTGGACTCTCTGCCGTATGACGTACATTATTGAAAAACAGTACAGACTTTGCACTGTGTGGCACACATATATAGTCACGTTACATACCAGTTTGTATACTTTCGTTAAATCTAGAGTTAGAGTAGAAAAGTTTATGTAATACAGAGATTCGTATGTAAGGTGTATATATGAACTAATCGTTACGATAATAAACAAAATACACGCAACTTTATTTTTTTCATGCGGCACTTTGACACGTAGTGACTGTAGTGACTGATCTACGTAGACAATGTTAGCGATACAGTTGCTAGTCTGCTCATGGCAAACGTTGAATTTTATCTGATAATATATTGTCGTAATCGAAATTAGTGTACATATAGATACAGTCGAAATGTTAATGAGGTAACTGTAGTCCACAGTAGACAGTTGTACCATGGGGTATACAGTCCACAGTACACAGAATACTGTTGTAACTGCCAAACAATACACAGTCTGTAACTTTGACTTCCGTGACGTCGGCAACGAAAATCCACACATGACGCAGATCGCTGTTAGAGGCATCAGTGACGCAACAATGTTCCTTTCCATGCTGTGTGTGTGTGTCACGTTGAATAATTATAGTGTACTGTTGCTGCAGGATTTAGACAGCTGGATACGCAGCGATCATTGTTGCATGTTGCTCCTTAATGTACTACGATATTGTCTGTATACTTCAATACGTCAAGTGTTACAAAACAGCACGTTTATTGACATAATCAATAAGATGGACAGACGACAATTTACTAAGTGACTTACTGTCGTATAAACTATAACCAAAAAGTCATGCTACTTAAAGAAATCCGTCAAATTATTGCCAATTGTTTACGAAGAGTTTTTATGAAAAACTAATTTTTCTGCGGGTGGACACTGTATGCAAAAGCTTTACCTATTAAAGGAAGAAAACATTTATTCCTTAACATTCCAGTTTTTTCCAGAACTCAGGTGTCATAATCAGGGTGGAAACCTCGCTTCCCGATTCGTGGTCACTCTGTTGCCTGATACCATAGTATCCAGCAGACTCGTGGCGTCAAAGATCTATATTAACAGCTTTATTCGTTTACTATTTAACATAATGCTGACGAAAAGTTTTGTCGTTTTATGGAATTAGTAACCTACCTTGTCGTTTCTCTTACCATATGACAACAAAACTGTTAGAAGTCTATTATTGTCTTTTTCATGTTACAAAATTTGAAAGTAAATTTAAAGATTAGAAAGTAGAATGGGTACGCAGTAAATAATATTCGTCAACATAAATATTAAGTTAGATTAAAATACTACAAATAAATTTTCCATTTGTAGCAGATATTTATGTATGACTTGCAGTATTTAAAATAATTATTTGAATTTCATATTTTATGTTAAACAGCCAAGTAGCAGAAACATTCCTTTACATTTATGTTTGTATATGTGTTTTTTATGTTTGTCGTTTTTATATTACTAATGTGTGATTTATAATGTTTGTAATATCCCATGTGCTTTGTAAACAACTTCTTCAAAAAAAGCAATATTTAAAATTATATGTTGATATTAAAATTTTTAGTAAACCTATGATTCCCTTTTTAATTGTTTAAGTAGGCCTAATTCTGTGCCACTAAAATCTTCGTCCCGTCAATTGACAGCAGGGTTTATTGTGCAACAGTAATATTGTACGTAAAATATGCAAAAAATCCTAGGAGGAAGCTTGTAATTAATACACTACAGTTGCATTAAGTATTAACACTGGACCGTAGTTAAATAGTTGAAATGTTGCAGTGCGTTGTGCTGAACGCAGTCCGACGAAAGACAGTTCATAGGTTTGCTGCAGAAGAAGTTATGATGCGAGTCTCCTTTGCATGGAATGGATTACAAGTAAGAATTTTCTTGTAGTATGCTCCATCCTCATTCATCCGCAGAAAGCTTAGAACCGACGTATGGCGTAGGTCAGATCAATAGACGGCCACGGCCAAGCGGATGACTCTAGTAAGGTTAACACCGCTTTCGTCCTTCTGCTGGTGTGCTTAGAACCACAGCGCAGTTCGAGCTGTTTGTGTATTTCCTCTTAGAAGCACCTGCTGCAGTAGTTACCCAAGCGTAGGGAAGTCGCAGTTGTGGTTTGTTCCGGGCATCGGTTCACTATTATATTACAACACTTTCATACTTTTTGTACCATGAATGATACGAAAATCCACTGTGTGGCCAATCAGACACTGTTCCACATTGGTTACACAACATTGAAGAAAATAATTGGTGATGATTTTCTTCATAGTCACATATGTGATAAAGCTTTAGTCGTTGGAAAGACAGGTAAATAGTAAAAGATTTGATTGTTTGTAACTACACGACAGTAGATATGGCTAGAACACAGAACTATTTACATGTACTGCACATACAATATAGGTTACAGAAAGGGGTAAATAAGGTGTACCTACAATAAATCCAACGTACGCGGTTAGAAACTGCAAGAGAAATAAGAAATACAGTAGTAGAAGTATCGTACTCAGGGTTTTTTGCACGTTTATTAACGGATAAAAGGGGTTAAGTTGTTTTATCCGTCTCGTAAACTCCCAAACTGGAAGACCACAAACTTTGTCCTTCCTTCGAGGCCTCGTTGCACAGTCACAGTAGGATATTTAAGTTGGCTCACACCCGTTAGCCTACAATACTGTTCCTGAAACCAACCGAAAGTCTAAGGTCCTCACGAAGTGGTTTCCTTACCGCTCCTTCATTGCTGTGATTTATCATTACGTGTTTGTTGCCTTCGTATGTAGTACTTCACTAAAAACATAGTCATAACAAAAATAAAATGCGACTACCAATTATTGTCACAGTAGCTAAGAGGTATTAAAACGATTTTGCTGTATAAGAGAAAAGGTGTAGGCTGTTTTTTAAATACTCCTTATATCAAATTGAGTTTGTAATATAATTTAAAAACTTACTAAATAAAATCTAGAAATTACGTATTAAAAATTTGTCATTATTATTCGCATAATGTGTTTGTTTTTTGTGTGCTCAGTATATACATAATTATTGTAACTATACAAAAACATTAACATACATATTGTAATATAAATGTAAATTACAAAATATACAAATATAAAAATATGTGTATTTGTATGAGAATTGTACTCTCACTATTGTGTGTAGTAATATAGATGATGTCTTCTAGTCTTCATTCGGCTCTCACTGCTGGTCTTCACTTTGGTAATATATAATTGTAATTGTAATGGTGTTCTGGTATAATATTACCCAGATTGACTTTTATGGTGCGTAGGTGTAGTAATGACGTTCCGCTCCGGGAGACGTCGATTTGGTAATGTTCCTAAATAATGCTGTTATCAAATGTTCTTGGTGTATGTTGTTGTTGTAGCAATTTGAAATGTGATATAATTTTATAATTCTGAAATAATTGTTTTCGAGGTGTTATATTCTTAAAATTTAGTAATAAATTGAGATTATTGATTGTAATTATAAATAGTATGGTATGGTGTGTCTTCTAGTAATGATCTTCCCTTCGTTAAATTTATTAAAAAGACAATCCCCTTTGAATTAGGCGCGAACAGCTCTCTTCTTCTTCCTCTTGAAAGGTTGTAATTCGCATATATTGCCTTTAAAGGTTGTCGAGTTTTCTTTATTAATTAATGGTTATATTCCTTTATTAAAGAAATCAAATTCAATTCACTGGATAACAAGCGTTTATTCAACAAAATAATGAATTTGCTTAATTGAAAACAATGTTATAATGCCGTATCGACTCACTCAGGTCCGGTCGATCTATGACTTTTATATTGGTATTATACACATATAGGTTCTTTTAACGGTTATTTATAAAAAAGCCAGAGAAGGTCAGGGTCAGAAAGTATAACATTTACAATTCTAAAAATATATTAAAATTAAACAATATAATGATAGTTATTAATAATAAAAGTTTATATATAATTTTTATTCACCCCAGTTCAGCAAATAGTTGTCGAGTTGAGATGACGAGATTGAGTCAAAATGGCCACCTGGCGCATGCGCGGAGTTCACCTTCTAACACTGACAAGAGTATTTATGGAATAAATATGTCCCTTCTGCGGTTAAATCTTCTTCGCAATCGTATATTATCTTCTGGTGTATAGTTTAATGTCACTGGAGTAAGATGGAAAAGTCACTGGGTGTAAAAATGTTGTTAAATAAGTAGATCAATTGGTGTTTATGTGTGTCCGTTTAACCTCGAATATTCACTTGGTATTTGGTGTGATTCCAGTGTTATTTCGTTTAAATAGTGATATGTGATGCTGTTTATAGGTGTTATGTAGTTCATAGGGCAACTTCACCACTTCACAATGATTAGAATAGTTTAAAATTTAATTTTTACACAAAAACTGATTCCGAACTTTAGTTATACGTAATCGCCATTAAGGTTGGGTTTTATAAAATATTCATGTCAAGTGTGCTCTTCAATGTATAATAATGAACTGCCTGGATTTCCTTCGTCATCCGAAACGTCTTAGCCAATTTAATATTAAAAAGACATTGTTTAAAATTGCCATAACTTCCGACACACTTTAATTTCGTGCACTATGCTTATAAAGTAAATTCGTTATTACTTAACTGTTTGAAATATAAAATACATATTCGTTTTCACTATTCTATTCTACTTATTTTGATAGTAATTAAGTTAGTATTACAAAGTTTTATCTGAAAATTATTTCTTATAATTTTTTGGGAGGTAGGCCTAAAATTATACTTCCCTGTCTTCTAGGTAAATAATAGCCATTTTAACTAATATAATTATTATTCTATGAAATCTGAAATTTGTATAATTATCAATTCTCACTTATTTTATTGCAATTTAGTATATTAATGATGGTTTTTTCATATAATTCAGTTGTATATGATTCCCCTTCTGATAAAGTTAGTGAACCTATTTCAGTTTCAAATGGTATTTCATTATACAAATAAATAATTTTACTCATAGAATGACCATATCTTTAGAAAGCCTTATTTACATAGTATTTAATATGTTGGGTGTATCTTGCCTAAATATTGTCAGTTTGACTGGTTTATAAGATTAGGTTTATTAATTATTCTGCATTTTAACTTTATTATATTGCCTAGATTTGAATTGTGGCTATTTGCAGAATGTTTTACTAATGTAATTATTTTATTTCCTTCTCTGACTTCTGACTCTGATATATTTGATTAAAAATTAGTTCTCTGATCTGGCATAACAGTAATTATAGATTATACAATTAAAATATAACACCCAGATATATAAAACTGGTGTTCTTAATAACATTGTTTTGGTATATCACCTAATAACATAATAAAAAGTATTTCTACAACATTGGAATGTTATCTAATTTTAGATAATGCATTCCTAAATTAACATGAACAATAAAATAACAATTATAATACTAATATTTCTTATGACTAACCCTTACTTATCTAAATGCTATATTTAATTAGAACCCCACATTTGGATCCATATATAATTGTTAATACCTTCTACTACTCCATCATAAACAGTTAGTTCTGTAATTCCCCATTTTATAAGATTTATGCCC
This sequence comes from Magicicada septendecula, assembly GCA_034769895.1. Taxonomy (NCBI): domain Eukaryota; kingdom Metazoa; phylum Arthropoda; class Insecta; order Hemiptera; family Cicadidae; genus Magicicada; species Magicicada septendecula. The sequence goes on along the minus strand of CM068369.1, from coordinate 587,705,631 downwards.
CCTCTTAAAGTATAACCCTGGCTATCTAAGTTATATTCCATTCTATGGAATGTTCATACAGTTTTAGTAGCTTTTTATTAGTAAAATTACTACTTCATTATCAAAGTAGGCACTGTTCACAAAACTTAAAGTTTGTTACTTTGTACTGCTACTCATGCACCTTTCTTAAAGTTTATTAGTTATAATTTGATCACTTACACCTTTCCATGGTAAATTATTACTATATTTACTAGTCTTTTTCTAGTTTTTAATATGAAATATTCAACCATGGGGGAACTGTGAAGATTTGTTTATGCACATTACACAATAACTTTTTGAATGCACTAATATTTACTACAGCTAACACTTTTAGTTTTTTGTCAGTTTTACAGTGATATGGTTTTTTAATGTGTTATACTTTCTTTTTTGGGCATTCATTGATTTTGGGGTTTTTTGGGGGTTCTTTCCCTATGGAGTTTTTGTTTTATATGGGTCGTCTTAATTATTCTTCTTTCTTCTTGAGTTTGGTTATTCTTCCTTCTTCTGTAGTTTTGGATTATCCTTCCTTCTTCCTTCTTCTGTAGTTCTTATTTTTATTATTCTTCCTTCTTCTTTGAGTTTGGTTCTTCTTTATTCTTCCTTCTTCCTTCTTCAGTAGTAGTAGTTTTAATTAGTCTTCCTTCTTCTTTCTTCAGTAGATTTAGTTTGTTCTTCTTTCTTCAGTAATAGTAGTTTTAATTATTCTTCTTTCTTCTGTCTTCTGTATCTTTGATTGTTCTTCTTTCTTCAGTAATAGTAGTTTTAATTATTCTTCTTTCTTCTGTCTTCTGTATCTTTGATTGTTCTTCTTTCTTCATTCTTCAGTAGTAGTAGTTTTAACTAGTTCTTCTTTCTTCATTAGATTTAGTTTGTTCTTCTTTCTTCTTTGAGTTTTAATTGTTCTTCTTTCTTCTTTGAGTTTTAATTGTTCTTCCTTCTTCTTTAGCTTTGATTGTTCTTCCTTCTTCAGTAATAGTAGTTTTAATTATTCTTCTTTCTTCTGTCTTCTGTATCTTTGATTGTTCTTCTTTCTTCATTCTTCAGTAGTAGTAGTTTTAACTAGTTCTTCTTTCTTCATTAGATTTAGTTTGTTCTTCTTTCTTCTTTGAGTTTTAATTGTTCTTCTTTCTTCTTTGAGTTTTAATTGTTCTTCCTTCTTCAGTAATAGTAGTTTTAATTATTCTTCTTTCTTCTGTCTTCTGTATCTTTGATTGTTCTTCTTTCTTCAGTAATAGTAGTTTTAATTATTCTTCTTTCTTCTGTCTTCTGTATCTTTGATCGTTCTTCTGTCTTCATTCTTCAGTAGTAGTAGTTTTAATTAGTCTTCTTTCTTCTGTCTTCTGTAGTGGTAGTTTTGACTATTCTTCCTTCTTCTGTAGTTTTTCGCCGTGTATGCCTTCGTTTCTTCTGGTCTGGTTTCTTTGACGGGGTATATTAATTGCCTGCTTCTATCTTACCTGGGTAATTTTGTTATTATCATTTTTAGTCTTCTGGGTTTTTAAATTTGTATTATATTATATTGTTTGCAGAAATTTTCTTTATTCAACCTTTCTTGTGAATATATTATTAAACAGTGCATTTTAATTAATTCTCATCTGGATATTCCATATCTTAGAGCTTTATTAATGATCATTGAGTAATGTATTTGTGTGGATTATCTGTCATGCTACAGATTGCTCTCTTCCAGAAGTGATTAGTTCAGATCATACTTAGTTTGTCTGAAATAATTGCTTATGACATTATATTATAAATTATATTTCTTTACTTCCTTCACATTTCTAAAAAATGTTTTCTCCCATATTTTTGAGCTTATCTATATTTCATTATTAACTGGATTCTTACTGATAGTAATAGTCATCTGAGGTTCGTTATTTTTTATTTTTCCATTTTCTTCTTAACTCGTTTCTTTATCCTTGGGATATTTATTCCCTAAAATTCCCTAATACGTTAGCTGGGGCAGTTTCCAGAGGGGCTCTGTAGGCATCTCACTCTGCTGGCCATACTACGTCATTTATTGATTACAGAGGTAAATCATCTCTGACCAATACATAATAATACTGCTGGACTTATCTCAGACAGTCATTAATAAAATTATATAAGAATAGTCCACCTTATGACTATATAAAAAAAAATTAAATATCTTTGGATATTTCACTTCGTATACGAACAGATCTATTTATATTTCTATCTTAGTGAATCTCTATCTCAGTTATTTTTCTCAATGGTTAGCTCTGCTGGCATTTTATTTCTCCTTGTGATTGGAAGCTGGTATAATATAATCATCACTTATTATTCAGTGTAAAGTTTTTAATTCTCTGTCATTTTTTGACTGTTATCACAATCTCCTTCCGGTCATGGGTAGCATATATTTTGTATTATATTTTGAATCATTCCACTAGTATTATGTTTTTTCAATTACTCTTTTAATTGTCTTTCTAATAACTGACATTTATTGTATGATCATCTTTTTCATATGGATTTATTTATATATGGTTTTTTCTTTCTTAATCAAAATTTTATTTTGCTCTTGCTTTTTATCCAAATGCACTCTTTATTATTAATGTCATATGTTTAATATCTCTGTTTATTTGACATAAAATTCTCATTAATTTCACTTCACAATAAGTTTATTCATTTAAATGGTATCAGTGGTTTGCATTGCCATTTCTTTATTCTGGAAAGTTTTTCAGAATTGGTCCCATATATAATTGTTTGTAATGTGTTATCCAAATTCTTTTTCTTCTTGTTCATTTCTAAAAGTTGTTTTTAAAATAAGGTAGTAAGTTGTTTTTACTTGGGTTTTTGAATTTTGGTGGTTTAATTCAAAATTCATTTTCTCTTTGATTCATAAATTGTTTTCTAAATAATAGGCAGTAAGTAGTCATTACTTCATTTTTGAATTTAGTGGTTTAATTCAAAATTCATTTTCTCTTGCCTATAATTTGTTTTCTAAATAATAGGTAGTAAGTAGTCATTACTTCTTTTTTGAATTTTTACTTTAATATTATTTCTTCCATACATTCAATTACTCATAATATTTTTTCATAAATATGGTTAACATATATTATTACCCTAAATATGGTATTAGCTCTCTTCTTTTCTTTATTTCAAATGTACTTCTTATAATTATTTTTCTTTTATATACCCAGGTTGAAGATTTTTATTAGGTTGGACAGTTGCTCATAATTTCTTTTTCTTTGACGTAGTTTTTTGCCGTTGCCGGTTATCATAACATCAGTCCCTTTTTGTGGAGGTGTATGGTATTAGACTTAACCGTAGTCTGTCACTTCATTTGCTCTCATTGTCCGGATGACCATAGTCTTCATCATCGTTCCGGTACTAGTGATATCTCTGGCCTTTGTCTTGTATTTCATTTTCCTAGCTGCTATTCCTTTGTTGGCTGCTAAGCTTATTCGGCTCCCTCTATCATAGTGTTTTATATACCAGTACGTCTCTGGTCCATCAATGATCAATGATACCATTGACAATCTACCATATATCTCCATCCCTGTTGTATTCCATTTACCTCTGATCACTTCCCCGTGGTAAACTACTGTCTGCTGGTAAACCATTTCTGAGATTACCATCAATCTATTTCCATAATTTCTGGAACTCACGATTTCTTCATTGTTGGTAATAGGGATATTATCATTATCAAATAAACCATGGTTCATCATTTCCATTTCTTCCCTTGTTTTCATTAATTTCTTTGGATGTCTTCTTTTCATTCTCTTTTGTTTCACTTCCATATCCTTAGTATTTTCTTTCTTCCCGTTCGTTTTCTTTTCAGGTAACACTATCACTGGCTCCATTGTTTTATTGTTTGGTATTTCCTTTCGTTCTGGTTTGCTGTTGTCCAGTGTCTTATCCAATTCTTCATCCAAGGATGTGACGTTTTTATCTATTTCACTCAAACCTTCCTTCAAGATTTGTCTGTATTATTTTCTATCCCTTCTTTCCTCTTCCCTGTCTTCTTTCATTTCCTTATGCCATCGTCGGTTATCCTCCCTTATTTCTTCTCTTAACCGTTGGTAGTCCTCTCTTAACTCTTTCCTTAACTGTTGATGATCACTTTCGATTTTCTTATTGGTTTCTTCCATCTTTTCTTCCAAATTCTTCTTATTTTCTTCCATTTTCTTTTCCACCTTTTTACTGGTTTCCTCAATTCTCTTATTGGTCCTTTCGATTTTACGGCCCAATTCTTCCTTTGTTTCTTGGTTGTCCTTCTTCAATTCTTCCCTTAAAGATTGGTTATCATTCTTCAAATCTTCTAATCTTTTATTATTTTCTTCTGTAGTAGAATCCATTTTCTTACTTAATTCTTCCTTGGTTGCTTGGTTGTCCTTCTTCAATTCTTCTTTTAACGATTGGTTATCATTCTTCAACTCTTCTTTTGTTGCTTGGTTGTCCTTCTTCAAGTTTTCTTCCATCTTCTTGCTGTTTTCTTCCATCTTCTTGCTGTTTTCTTCCATCTTCTCCATCATTATCCTGAACATCTCCTGCATGTTACTATTCTCTTCTCGTGGTCGATTCTCGGGTTGTCTTATTCGTTCCTCCCGGACATCGATTTCCCCTGTTTGTGTGTGCGCTTCGGGTTGTTCCTCTAGTGGTGCTGGTTTTTTACGTTCCACCCGTTCTAATATCCTTTCCACGTCCTCCACTGGGGTCGCCTCCTTATCCTCCATATCGAGTTCTTTCTCGGCCTCCGCCGCTCTCTTCTTTGATGTGGCACGACGCATTATTTTCCCTGATTCCCTGGCTGACTAACCGCTGCCAAGCTGAATTAGGAATTGGGTAAGTAATTACAGTAATTTCAACCCCTAATTACAGCCCTTTAGTTGGACGCCAATTTTGTAATATATATGTGTAAATTGTGTGGGTATAATAAAATAAATAAAAGGTTGATGTATGTAGATTGTGCTCACCTGTAAGCCCCACTGGTTGGGCTAGCCAATTTTGTAATATAACGGTGTGTTACTGTTCTATGGTGTTCTAAAATTCTGATGTAATCAAGCCCCACAAGTTGGGTTCGCCAAATTTGTAATATAAATGTAAATTACAAAATATACAAATATAAAAATATGTGTATTTGTATGAGAATTGTACTCTCACTATTGTGTGTAGTAATATAGATGATGTCTTCTAGTCTTCATTCGGCTCTCACTGCTGGTCTTCACTTTGGTAATATATAATTGTAATTGTAATGGTGTTCTGGTATAATATTACCCAGATTGACTTTTATGGTGCGTAGGTGTAGTAATGACGTTCCGCTCCGGGAGACGTCGATTTGGTAATGTTCCTAAATAATGCTGTTATCAAATGTTCTTGGTGTATGTTGTTGTTGTAGCAATTTGAAATGTGATATAATTTTATAATTCTGAAATAATTGTTTTCGAGGTGTTATATTCTTAAAATTTAGTAATAAATTGAGATTATTGATTGTAATTATAAATAGTATGGTATGGTGTGTCTTCTAGTAATGATCTTCCCTTCGTTAAATTTATTAAAAAGACAATCCCCTTTGAATTAGGCGCGAACAGCTCTCTTCTTCTTCCTCTTGAAAGGTTGTAATTCGCATATATTGCCTTTAAAGGTTGTCGAGTTTTCTTTATTAATTAATGGTTATATTCCTTTATTAAAGAAATCAAATTCAATTCACTGGATAACAAGCGTTTATTCAACAAAATAATGAATTTGCTTAATTGAAAACAATGTTATAATGCCGTATCGACTCACTCAGGTCCGGTCGATCTATGACTTTTATATTGGTATTATACACATATAGGTTCTTTTAACGGTTATTTATAAAAAAGCCAGAGAAGGTCAGGGTCAGAAAGTATAACATTTACAATTCTAAAAATATATTAAAATTAAACAATATAATGATAGTTATTAATAATAAAAGTTTATATATAATTTTTATTCACCCCAGTTCAGCAAATAGTTGTCGAGTTGAGATGACGAGATTGAGTCAAAATGGCCACCTGGCGCATGCGCGGAGTTCACCTTCTAACACTGACAAGAGTATTTATGGAATAAATATGTCCCTTCTGCGGTTAAATCTTCTTCGCAATCGTATATTATCTTCTGGTGTATAGTTTAATGTCACTGGAGTAAGATGGAAAAGTCACTGGGTGTAAAAATGTTGTTAAATAAGTAGATCAATTGGTGTTTATGTGTGTCCGTTTAACCTCGAATATTCACTTGGTATTTGGTGTGATTCCAGTGTTATTTCGTTTAAATAGTGATATGTGATGCTGTTTATAGGTGTTATGTAGTTCATAGGGCAACTTCACCACTTCACAATGATTAGAATAGTTTAAAATTTAATTTTTACACAAAAACTGATTCCGAACTTTAGTTATACGTAATCGCCATTAAGGTTGGGTTTTATAAAATATTCATGTCAAGTGTGCTCTTCAATGTATAATAATGAACTGCCTGGATTTCCTTCGTCATCCGAAACGTCTTAGCCAATTTAATATTAAAAAGACATTGTTTAAAATTGCCATAACTTCCGACACACTTTAATTTCGTGCACTATGCTTATAAAGTAAATTCGTTATTACTTAACTGTTTGAAATATAAAATACATATTCGTTTTCACTATTCTATTCTACTTATTTTGATAGTAATTAAGTTAGTATTACAAAGTTTTATCTGAAAATTATTTCTTATAATTTTTTGGGAGGTAGGCCTAAAATTATACTTCCCTGTCTTCTAGGTAAATAATAGCCATTTTAACTAATATAATTATTATTCTATGAAATCTGAAATTTGTATAATTATCAATTCTCACTTATTTTATTGCAATTTAGTATATTAATGATGGTTTTTTCATATAATTCAGTTGTATATGATTCCCCTTCTGATAAAGTTAGTGATACTATTTCAGTTTCAAATGGTATTTCATTATACAAATAAATAATTTTACTCATAGAATGACCATATCTTTAGAAAGCCTTATTTACATAGTATTTAATATGTTGGGTGTATCTTGCCTAAATATTGTCAGTTTGACTGGTTTATAAGATTAGGTTTATTAATTATTCTGCATTTTAACTTTATTATATTGCCTAGATTTGAATTGTGGCTATTTGCAGAATGTTTTACTAATGTAATTATTTTATTTCCTTCTCTGACTTCTGACTCTGATATATTTGATTAAAAATTAGTTCTCTGATCTGGCATAACAGTAATTATAGATTATACAATTAAAATATAACACCCAGATATATAAAACTGGTGTTCTTAATAACATTGTTTTGGTATATCACCTAATAACATAATAAAAAGTATTTCTACAACATTGGAATGTTATCTAATTTTAGATAATGCATTCCTAAATTAACATGAACAATAAAATAACAATTATAATACTAATATTTCTTATGACTAACCCTTACTTATCTAAATGCTATATTTAATTAGAACCCCACATTTGGATCCATATATAATTGTTAATACCTTCTACTACTCCATCATAAACAGTTAGTTCTGTAATTCCCCATTTTATAAGATTTATGCCCCCTCTTAAAGTATAACCCTGGCTATCTAAGTTATATTCCATTCTATGGAATGTTCATACAGTTTTAGTAGCTTTTTATTAGTAAAATTACTACTTCATTATCAAAGTAGGCACTGTTCACAAAACTTAAAGTTTGTTACTTTGTACTGCTACTCATGCACCTTTCTTAAAGTTTATTAGTTATAATTTGATCACTTACACCTTTCCATGGTAAATTATTACTATATTTACTAGTCTTTTTCTAGTTTTTAATATGAAATATTCAACCATGGGGGAACTGTGAAGATTTGTTTATGCACATTACACAATAACTTTTTGAATGCACTAATATTTACTACAGCTAACACTTTTAGTTTTTTGTCAGTTTTACAGTGATATGGTTTTTTAATGTGTTATACTTTCTTTTTTGGGCATTCATTGATTTTGGGGTTTTTTGGGGGTTCTTTCCCTATGGAGTTTTTGTTTTATATGGGTCGTCTTAATTATTCTTCTTTCTTCTTGAGTTTGGTTATTCTTCCTTCTTCTGTAGTTTTGGATTATCCTTCCTTCTTCCTTCTTCTGTAGTTCTTATTTTTATTATTCTTCCTTCTTCTTTGAGTTTGGTTCTTCTTTATTCTTCCTTCTTCCTTCTTCAGTAGTAGTAGTTTTAATTAGTCTTCCTTCTTCTTTCTTCAGTAGATTTAGTTTGTTCTTCTTTCTTCAGTAATAGTAGTTTTAATTATTCTTCTTTCTTCTGTCTTCTGTATCTTTGATTGTTCTTCTTTCTTCAGTAATAGTAGTTTTAATTATTCTTCTTTCTTCTGTCTTCTGTATCTTTGATTGTTCTTCTTTCTTCATTCTTCAGTAGTAGTAGTTTTAACTAGTTCTTCTTTCTTCATTAGATTTAGTTTGTTCTTCTTTCTTCTTTGAGTTTTAATTGTTCTTCTTTCTTCTTTGAGTTTTAATTGTTCTTCCTTCTTCTTTAGCTTTGATTGTCCTTCCTTCTTCAGTAATAGTAGTTTTAATTATTCTTCTTTCTTCTGTCTTCTGTATCTTTGATTGTTCTTCTTTCTTCATTCTTCAGTAGTAGTAGTTTTAACTAGTTCTTCTTTCTTCATTAGATTTAGTTTGTTCTTCTTTCTTCTTTGAGTTTTAATTGTTCTTCTTTCTTCTTTGAGTTTTAATTGTTCTTCCTTCTTCAGTAATAGTAGTTTTAATTATTCTTCTTTCTTCTGTCTTCTGTATCTTTGATTGTTCTTCTTTCTTCAGTAATAGTAGTTTTAATTATTCTTCTTTCTTCTGTCTTCTGTATCTTTGATCGTTCTTCTGTCTTCATTCTTCAGTAGTAGTAGTTTTAATTAGTCTTCTTTCTTCTGTCTTCTGTAGTGGTAGTTTTGACTATTCTTCCTTCTTCTGTAGTTTTTCGCCGTGTATGCCTTCGTTTCTTCTGGTCTGGTTTCTTTGACGGGGTATATTAATTGCCTGCTTCTATCTTACCTGGGTAATTTTGTTATTATCATTTTTAGTCTTCTGGGTTTTTAAATTTGTATTATATTATATTGTTTGCAGAAATTTTCTTTATTCAACCTTTCTTGTGAATATATTATTAAACAGTGCATTTTAATTAATTCTCATCTGGATATTCCATATCTTAGAGCTTTATTAATGATCATTGAGTAATGTATTTGTGTGGATTATCTGTCATGCTACAATATTCATAAATCTAATACACAAAATATATATTTGACATGTATACATAAACATGAATAAATATAAGTTTTTATAATCTAAAAATGTGCTCTCGACTTGCTCAGATTGTATACTTTTTAAACTGCATATTTTTTTTTAATTATTGCTTTGCTTCGTGTACTGACATATCAATATCGTATTCAGGAAATATCAATCAAATTTCGAATCAAATAAATGTTTATGATACATTACAATTTCCAAAAAATAATTATAATTTTGCAAATGTTATAAATCGTTGTAAAATTCGTGTTATCTATTACTATAATTTAACCATTTAAATTATAGAATTACTATTTACACAATTAGATTTTATTATTGTCTCTTTATTCTTTTTTAATGTCTTTTATGACCCGTTTGTTGACGAGGAAAATGGTTTCATGTCACCTTATTGTTTATGCGGTGATACTCAGTGATTCCTCGTCATGATCCTGAGTCCTGTGTCCTGTGTCGATCCTCCGTCGTCGTCTGGTCCTCCTGGTGTCCGCCGTTCGGTTCTCCTGGTCCATTCAGCACTCACATGACTCGTACGGTGTTACAGTATCTCCATACTGCTCGGGTATCGACATCGCACGCTATGCAGTCGGCTGCAGATGTGTTTCAGCAGAGGCTTGCGATCCTCGCTTATTTATACTGTCGGGCGCAAAAATTATTTTCAACCACTCTCTTCACGATTTATATTGTTATAGTTTGTCAAGCGTCCCTTTACAGTTTCGTTTACTTTTCGTACTTAATTTAATTTTATTCGCAATGTGCGAAGTCATTTGGTTATTACACGAAGTTCAAACGATCGGTAATTTTCTTATGTATATTTGTACGAGGGTAAGTCAAAAAGTAAAGGCAAATTTTAAAAAAGAAACTTTTATTGTGAAAACAAGATGACAAGTAACATCATTTCTCTACATAATCTCCCTCAACTTATATGCACTTGGTCCATCTCTTGACAAGCTTCGTAATTCCGTCCTGGAAGAAGATTTGTGACATCGTGCACAGCCACTCGCGCACCGCCTCCACAAACTCGTCATCCGACGAAAACTTGGATTCACGCAGGTGCTCCTTCATCGGACCAAAAAGGTGAAAATCACTTGGAGCTAGGTCAGGACTGTACGGCGGATGCTCCAGCAGCTCAAAACCAAGATCTTGAATGCACTGGATCGTTTTCCCCGCAGTATGAGGACGGGCATTGTCCTGAAGCAAAAGCACACCTTTTGAAAGTTGTCCTCGCCTCTTTGTTTTGATTTTGGGTTTCAGATCTCGCAGTAGCTCACAGTAGCTGTCACTATTCAGTGTTTGACCTTTAGGAGTGTAATGAATTAGAAGTGGACCTTTCATATCCCAAAACATCAACTTTCCTGCAAAAACTTGTCTTTTGAACTTTTTTGCTGTAGGCGAGGATGGATGTTTCCACACCATACTCTGCCGCTTACTCTGTGGTTCGAAGTGATGGACCCCGTCTCATCAACGGTTACTATGCGACTGAGAAACTCTTTTCCTTCCTCTTCTAAACGCCTTAAATGTGATTTCGAAATTTCCAAACGTTTCTGTTTGTGCTGGTCCGTCAGTCGATGTGGTACCCAACGAGCACACACTTTGCGATAATTTAGTGATTCGTGGATGATTGCAACTGCTGAACCGTGGCTAATGTTCAACGCATGCGCAATATCATCAATTTTGACACGACGATCATCATGAATCATTCGCTCAACTGTCTCGATGTTCTTGTCCGTCTTCGAAGTGGATGGCCTACCTGAACGCTCTTCATCGCAGATAGATACACGACCATTTTTAAAGCGATTTATCCACTCATAAATTTTGCGTTCACTAAGACAGCTCTCACCGTACTGCTGCTGCTTTCTGCTAATAATCTCCGCAGGTTTAGTCCCTTCAGAGTACAGAAAACGTACCACTCCCCTCATTTCTTCCTTGGTGCACGCGGACAACGGGGCACTCATAATAAAATGCCCTGAAATCACTACGAATGGAGCTGAGCACTGAAACAGCACAGCTAAAGAACAAAAAAACTTTGAGGTTATGATATGACATTGTTCAGTCAGTGCTGCCATCCATTGGAGCAGGGAAAATAAAATTTCCCTTTACTTTTTGACTTACCCTGTATATTAATAGTTTTTTCATATTTAATTATTCTAATTCTAATTGTTTATACTGCACTGTTTGTTTCGCACTAACTTTTGCACATGGTGCGTCTTTATATTGTTAATGACGCAGCGTAATTTGTTTCGTCAAAACTTCCGCGCACTTACCAAAATTTAAATAAATTAGGTATTTAATTCACATTTATTCAGGGGTGACGCCACGGCGCGCCGGTTTCTACTTGTTTCACACGTTCGTATCACTTATAGTATACACACTCTTATGCCGGGATCAAACGGGGCGTGAATCACGAGCGTGAGTCACGCCCCGTGTGAACCCGGCATTAGCTTGTGTGTGGCGTGATATGCCTGTTCCGACATGTACATTAGGTGTCCCCGTTGTCTAGTTACTCACAGCTTTCAATACGCATTTTTTAAATATTGACAATATTAATTATTCATACTAATTTAGCAGCTTTTTAAAAATAATTGGGACAATGCACAGTAACGTACGCAGACGTATTGTTGCAGTATACAACTCAAAAATTAATTTTTATTTGATACTCTAGAATTGAAGGAAAGCATTTTAATAAAATTGATATAAATTCTGTTGAGAATAGCGCTTTATTCATTGATAACGATGACATTTTGGGAAATAGTTAAACATATTTTTCGCTACAACGTAATAAATTTATACCGTAATTATAATGTAAACCATATCGATGTGTTTACCGTAATTTGTTCAGCAAAATTTAAAAGCAAATAGTAAACTTTTCTTTTTTCAAACGCAATCCTCATGTTCAGGAAAACATCAGAACATAATAATTGTTTACTACGAGTAATAGTAAACAATTATCGTAATACCGTAGATTATGGTACCATTATCGTATCATAATACCAGATTATCGTAATACGGTAGATTGTAATGAAATACAGACATTCTTTTGTAGGTGGGTACTGATATTCCACATTTTATGCAGAAGGATAGAAAAACATAAATAAAATGATCAGACCAGTTGGCAGGTGAAGAATCGCTTAGCACAGTGGACGAAAAGATATTAAGCCTGTAATCTACACATTTTTACAGAAAAAAGCAAAGTGAACCGAACACATCCTAAGAAGAAATAGCCTGCTGCCTGATGTCATCGACAAAAATTGGAAGAAACTCCAGGCCGAAGAAGAGAAAAATTCAGTTGTTGGATGATTAAATGGATAAAATAAAATACTGATGACTGAAGGAGAAAAGCAAAGATAAAACAAGCTGGAAAGCGAATTTAGCAGATAAAACCAGGTTATCCGCTGCCCGACAGAAAACTCTATAACAGTATAATAATATTTAAATCACATACAATATTACTGAATTTTTCAGTGCACAAAACTGTAGTGTTTGGTTGTTTTGAATACAAAGGAAACTAATCTAATAAAGAAGAATGTTTGTCTGTTTGTATTTTATACAGATCTACAGTTTTATTCCGATCGTGATGAAATTTTGCACACTAATAGCTCAAAACAAAAGGAAAATTCTTATTTACATTTTATTTTGAAAATCTACCCCCACTCCTTTTCCACCCCTTAAGCAGAATTTTGACAAGCAGGTTTGCGGTTTTTCGCGAATATCTCGAAAACGGTGAAGAAATCGACCAAAGTGGAAGGTAATTTTCTGAAGGCCCATAAAATTTGCTACAAAATGCAATTTACCCGGCTATGATGGCGTTCTTAGTTCCGACGTTATTAACAATAAAAGTTGAATTTTGGTGCACAACTGTTCCCCATTTGAGTGTGAGTCACCATTTCATCTGCTATCTCGCGCGCCCTTCCCCTTCCTCATCCCTTCTCACCCGCACCGCGCCCTGCCCCCTCCAACATCATTGCTGGGTATGTAAGGACGCCGGCTGGTCTCGGATGACATCTGACAGCCATCGGGCACGTCCCGGAAGCTGTAATACAGCCATGGGTGCAAAGACGCCCCACTATCTAACGCATCGCATCGCATCGCATCGGATGACAGAGCACTCGACAACTTTGCAACTCGTCCGAGTTGTCACAGCATTGTCCGACGCCGCCAACAAGAAAGAGTCTACGGGAGCCTGGCACGAAGGCCTTCTCTATAAACTTGCTCACCCCCCCGTACCACCGTCCATTGTGTATTTCTTGCGGTCCTACCTCAGCGATCGCACCTTCAGGGTTAGCGTCGAAGGGTCCTGTTCATCAGTTCGACCCATCGCCGCTGGCGTTCCGCAGGGATCTGTCCTCGGCCCCGTTCTGTACCTAGTGTACACGAACGACCTGCCTGTTATTCCTGGAGTCACATTATCTTTATTCGCTGACGCTGCAGCTCCCTGTCCCCGCGTTTTGCGAGTACAAAGCTGCAACGTCAGTCGAATCAGCTTCCGGACTGGTTACGGAAGTGGCGGGTGATGATCAACACGGAGAAATCCGAGGCGATCTGCTTCACCAGTAAGTCCACTTCCCGGTGCCTGTCCCTCTCCCTACAAGGGAGGCCTATCGCCTGGAAGAAGTCGGTGAAGTATTTAGGCGTTCGGCTTAACCGGCGCCTTAGCTTCAACGCCCACGTGACTGACACTCTCAATAAACCTCGAGGCGTCCGAGCCAAAATATTTCCAATGGTCTCGTGCCGCAACCGCCTGGCTTTGCGCAGTAAAGTAACTATCTATCTCTTGTTTCTCCGGTCAGTGTTGACCTATGCTGCTTCCACATGGTGGTCGCTTTTGTCGACCACTAACAAGTGTAGGCTAGAAGCCTTCCAGTCCCGTACCCTCCGATCCTTGTCGGAGTCTCCATGGTTTGTGAGGAATAATGTTATTCGTGGAGACCTTCGAGTTTCTACCATCGCCGAAACTCTCTTTGCTTCTGCAGCGACTTCGTCCTTTCCCTACTTACGAACCATAAGCACGCAGACCCACCACCCCCCTGTACGAGTCAAACGCCCTCGGGCGATTTTAGACGACCCCACATAACTCTGTTTGCTGCAGTTTAGGTTCTCCAGCAACTTGACTTCCTTGTTACCTTCCTTTTAAGTCTTCTCCCCCCCCCCAAGTATGTTGGCACACTGCTAGGTACTGTTACCGTTTGCCACCGACACGGAGGTTCCCTGCCTCGCGGGGAACGACCGGCGCCACAAGGCGCCTGACTACCGGGCCGGGCGCGTGCGGCATCTGACGTTCGCCCCGTCACCGGTGCCAGTGTTACCATGACCCGGAACCTATATAAAATAAAGATGTTTGAAACTTTCCGCCGCCTTCTCAGTTAACTGGTTGGAGTGTCCTTCCTGATTTTTATGCCACCTGTCTTGTGAAAGTCCAGCACTGTTTTCATCTGACAACCATCGGGCACGTTCCGGAAGCTGTAATTCAGCCATGGGTGCAAAGACGCCCCACTACATAATACAATGCAATGACAGAAAAAGTCTACCCTGAGCTGTTGCTAAGGTAGGCTGCGATCATTTGTGCTCTTGTGTGTGGAATTTTCCATTGCACAACGCTGGCTTCAGCTTGTCTGGAGCGCAATAACTCAGTTATTATTCATTGTATCAAGTTGAAACTTCACATAGTGTTTTGTACAATTATTGCTGTATGTTCAATTAGTGCGGGCAGTGGTGAACTCGTGTTTTTAGTGTTAGTGGTGTTTTGGTGTTCTCCGCTGCTGACTGTTGCCTGGTAAGTGCTGTAAGTTATTCATAACATACCTCACTACACAACAGAAAACAAAGCATACAACTCGACTCTCTAAGTCAATAAGCATACTGTATTGTGTGTTTTTTACTGTCAGCGGATACCTATTACTTCAAACCTATCGAAATTCCACCGAAGAATAGAAAGAGTATTGGTCAGATAAGTCCTGCAGCCAAAAAAATAAAAGCCATCCGTGCGTCGGAAACACCTAAAGAACGGGAGCTTCGTCTACATCAGGAGCGTATCAGAGCTTCTACGTCAAGAGCGAGGGAAATGTTGGAGGAACGAGAGTTTTGCCTGCACCAGGACTGTGTCAGAGCTTCTGCATCAAGGGCAAGGGAAACGTCGCAGGAACGAGAGTTGCGTCTAGAACAAGTTCGACGCAGAACGGAGGAATCAAGAATTGTGAGTCGACATTCTGCTCTAAAATTAGGGGGATTTAATTACAGTGCTGGATACGATTACTATACTCATCCTAAAGTCGTAATAGGACGGATGGATGTCGTATGTAACCATTGTCAGGCAAAGAAATATAAAGGCGAACCACCTGGGATGTGTTGCTCAAATGGGAAAGTGAAACTGCCGCCTCTTAAAGTGCCTCCTGAGCCACTGCTGTCTAGATTCTGTTCTAAATATATTATCGCATTAAATTGAAGACCACGCGACGAAGACGACGACTATTTATTTTTAAGAAACATACTTTAATTGAACTTTATTAATTAAACTAACATTTCCATTACGTACAACGTGAACCTCCGTAGCGAAGCACGGGTATTCCGCTAGTTTTTTAATAAAATTAATTACTTTGCTAAATTAAACTACAACTACTTACACATTATACGAATGTAATAGCATTGTTGTTTTAATCAGAATAATTAATACTTATGATAATCGGGGAATACTTAAGGTTAACTCTTCGAAAAACGCGATGGCATTTTATTGAAGTTTACAGTTGACGAAAATGTTAACTTATATAAAAAACTACAGGTGAAATCCAAATGATTTTTTTAAAGACATAGTTTACGATTTTTCTAACTAAAATTATGTATTAATAGTGTGTGTTTTCTTTTTCTAGAAGCTAGGCAGGGTAGATTACCTTACGTGAGCCGTTTAACCTATAAGGAAGCCAGACGTATACAGGCTGAGTTCACTGATAAAAACATCTTACGTTTATACTGCACCCTCTCGGGATCTAAAAGTTGAAAGACAGATGCCATACTCACTGGTATGTTAAAGCCTGTCAACATTATGATTCTTTCTTAAGTTATCGTTGTATTTGTCAGTATAGTTAATTTTGTTGACTAAAGTCTTTAAAAAAACGTTTTGCCTTACATGGAAATATCGGTAAACCTCTACAGTTTGCGTGAAATTTATTTTGTTTAAATGATCAATACGTGAGTAATGTGAAGGTCATTTTACTATATTTTTCTCGTGCTAGCTACAAAAAATATTGACAGTAGAATTCATTGCCTCTGTTAGTGTGTGTGTGTGTGTGTGTGTGTGTTTCAGAAAACTAATGGGAAAGCAGTTTACACTAATGGTCTGGCCGTTGTAGTTTTTACATGTATGGCGAATCCTCTCCTGTCATAAAACCTTTACAAATTGGTTAATCCGGCGCTATTTTTTATCAAACATTACTCTGTTTTAGGATATCCTTGTCAACGCTTTGACTTGATTCGATGCTTTGTTCAAAATGCTACAATTCATCACAATGGTAGGTAATACTAGAACCTCTGTGTACATTAATATACTGAATGAAAGAGCAATGAGTCTTTTTTATGGGCAGTCATAATATAAGTAATCATAATGTCCGGGTAATTGCTTCCGTATTGAAACATCTGTATCACCTCAACCCTACTCATCAGCTATTTTTCTCCGTCTGCTCTCAACTTAATCCTTTAGCGCTGTAATCAAAAAGTAGCTATCATGCTTAATGATATAGGCTATATGCATAGTGATCCAATCATTGGCTTTACTTTTGCAGAGGCTTTACCATAACGGTTGCAATATTCCGTTTATCAACTCAATTACACGATTTATGTCTATCTTGTACATTGACAATTGAGATACTCCATTGCATTTTCCTCTAACACCGTCTGTCAGGGCTTTTCTCCATTGTTCATGTTTCAGACACTTACAGAAGCATAGTCCATACAAAAGACTGCATGAGACTTTCCTAGTTTCGATACCAATGTTCCCAGAAGGCCACTTTTGTTAAGCTATAGCGATACATTAATTAGATAATTTTTATATCAGCAAACTAGCTAAATAATACCGTGAATAATGCAGATTAATCACAACATTGGTCATCAACATCACTAGTGTTTTGAGGACTAAAAAGTTTATTTTAAAATTAGTTTTTTTCATACCAGTTTTGGAATATCAAGGCCAACGATGTACGTTTTAAATTAGAGAATTATGTTTCCACAATACCAAATATAATGGTGAGATATGGCTGTGGCCATTTTAAAGGACAATGAATATGTTTAATGTGGTACATTTGAAGTGATTTAACACCCCAGATATAACAATACCGAGAGATACTACACTCTAGTGAGAAAGAGAGAGAGAGAGAGAGAGAGAGAGAGAGAGAGAGAGAGAGAGAGAGTGAGAAAGTGAAAGTGAGGGGCAGAGAGAGGAAGGGAGAGAGAGACGTATTTTCATGAATGCCTACTATTAAAGGAAACAAAAGTTAATGTGTTTCACCTCTGTTGTTTGGTATTTATTCGTTAGCGTTGTGGGAGACACCTTCCCTTGTTACGAAACACACAATAGCACAATAATAATAATAGTAATAAACGATAATTATAGCGAATAGCGTAACAACGCCCACACTATTGTAATCTGTAACAGATATATTGATTGTTTCAAAGGAAACAATGCAGTAGTGACGAACACATTACGCGACAACTACATATTGTTAAGTCTGATATATCTGTACATATGGTATATACAACCGTCCACACGTTTCCGATTTCACTGAGAGTCTAACTGTTCAACGAGAAATTAGAATCAAAGTGAAAATTTGCCCTAACTTTTGTACGCTGATTGGTTAATTCGTAACTCTTCCCTGCTTCTGTGGCCAAGATACATCTGTACTTGCATTAGACTGTTTGAAAGCAATTCGCAGCCTGTTCAAAAGACCAGTATGATTTTAACGTCCTATTTTATGGGCCATAAAACATTCTTCTCTAAAAACCACATATGTTTTTTTCTTTAATTTACTAACAATTACTGATATTTGATAGGTCTTTTTATTAGGTGCAATCTGGTACAAGTCTCATCTCATCATTCCACATAGAACAAAGGTTATTTAATTTAATAGGTTTTTTACTATTATTCCGTAAAATAATTAAATATTCTTGTACAGGCGCATTTATCAACGCCTACGCAACTTGTGCACCATATCTCAATAATAATACATTTTATAGTGTCTAAAAATATTCAAACTAACAACTTGAACATGTCTCTTATACACTAATATACAATGTACAAACTTGCAGTATACAGATTTACTTATACAGATTTTTATTTTAACATGCTATCATTTGCTTTGAGTCCCAGTAATATGTTTTATGGATATTCTACTCACTACAATATATATATTAGATTACAAACTAATTATAGCTCAGCAATTGACGTTGAATTTTCAGTAACTTATAATTTCATATCACGTCGCTATGTTACGCGTACAGTCGTAGCTTTTCACTTTATGAATTGTAGAATATATGTTTTTCGAACAAAAACTATTGTTACCTCGGCAATACTGTTGGTTGAGTAAATCTTAGGGCAGAGAATATCAACACTAGAACCAAGTGCATCAGCCAACGTACACGTTTCAAAATTTCTCTGCACATAACTCGTGACTTGTGCTCTCTACCAATCACAGTTACATAAACATATCGTACAGAGTATTACAATGGTAAATAAAAAAATAAATAGAAATTAAAAAAAATTGTAAATTTTCTTTGTACTTACAAAATGAAACCCGAGTAATCTTTATATATAATTCTAAGCTACGTTTATACGCTTGGTCAATTCCTAAACGAGCTTTAGAAATGCTTTCTGGAACAACTTTTCAGTCTCGTGTTCCACTGCTTCTATGACTTCTTCATCATTATCTTCAGCAAGGATTGAACCAAAAGTAGTTTCTTCCGGTCCCAAGCGGGTAGACTAGACCTGGTTACTCCAACGCTTCTTCGGGCGCCCAACACCTCTCCGTCCTATCGGGTTATAATTCCATAGCTGTTTGAAGATGCGGGAGTAATCCATTCGGTTAAAATGTTCCAATCGTTTTAGCTGATATTCCTTCCGATATTGGTTAATCCATTTGGTCAAACTTTGAACTTTGTAAACTTTGTAATCTAAATACTGCATTGTGACACGTGTAGATGACGTCACGTTTTGGTCTGTTATCTACAGCCGGTCTTTAGCTGGGCTGACTGTAGTGAAAATTACGTTAGTTCTGTTCAAGACTCCGAGGAGGCCACTCGTTTCAACAACCAGCCGCGGCTACAGGATTTTTATTATTTAAATTATTAGCATGTTCAACATGCGCTAAGTCTACTTGGGCGATCTCAGCCTTACTTCTCACGATTATGTCATTCGATATTTAATTCAAATTTAATTAGCGGGCATCATGCCGCGGTAATTACTACACGTGCCAGCAATCGCATCAAATAGATTTAAATAAACAATTATTTATAAAAAACATACAGTCCACTTAAAACTTCATTTCTAACCAGCCATCTCCAGCGTTCCTAAGAATAACTCAATGAGTACATCAAGAGCTTCTAAGACGCAACACCATTTAAGTATACTCATAATATTCAGCTCCCACCGTGCAACGAAATTGTTTGCTATCTATCCTGCCAAATCCCTGAGAGAAATCATTTTGGCTGCCTGAAAACTACTGACTGTGATTTCGTTAAAGTTCACAGACGTGATTCTTTACTAGTTGATTTTAGAGCACTCCTGTTGATCCTATACGTATTGGTGAACTAGCCGCATTGTTACGACGGTCTCACTGATCGTCGTATGGTACAGTGGAAAGAAAGTACAGACACCAATGAAGTCACTAATAACCGGCTTTAATTATTCACAAATAACAATTTGTAATCGCGTTGTACAATAATTCAAGTTAAATTTGTACACAACGAAATTATAATGTCAACTAATATAGTTCCGCACTTTACACAACAAACACTTGATTCACGCTTAGTAAATCGCCACTTAAAACCGACTTCTAAGCGGCAGCTGTCGCCTATATAACTTGACTGATGTTCCTTAATATGCGTTCTTAACAAGAACTCGAAAGTTCTAGAGGATACTTGAGTGCGACCTTGGCAGAAACACGCACCTGCTCGGCTATTACAGCTTCTCTGACATTTTACTGCTTTCTGTATTTAATTTTATAATTTTAACATGATTTGTTCCTTATACTTTGATCATCATCAATATAACTTTTTCTTACTACTAATTCAACAACTTTAAACATTTGAACAATTCTACTATCACTATCACCTCCTCTTTATCTCCTTATAACATCATTACCATTACTTTAGACATTTAACATATAAATTTTGCATTTAAACATTCATTTCTCTTAATCCTTATTTCTAACTAAAAAACAATATTATTTGGACTAATCTTTAATTGACTGATATTAGTTCCTTTTTATAATTAAACTTATTCAACTATTCACTTCTTTGAGTGTTTTTACATAGGCACTCTCACTTCTGGATGAGTTCTTGCTTAAAAGTAACTAGGTTTGTCTATCGTTGGGTTACACTGGCACTTAAGGTTTTCACCTTACTATTTAATGTTTACAGTGGTTATTATATATTATTTTATTTCTTTTACTCACTTCACTTTGGTGTACTCACCCTTATTACCTTGTCAATTGGTAAATCACTTCCTAACTACTATTATGCACTCTTGGTTCAATCTAGTTTCAGTTAGTCTTATATTATTCATTAAAATTTTACATTTGTTCTCTGTTTTATGGTTTGTGTGTTTTATTGTTTGTTCATCTTATCTTTTTCCATTCAATATGTACTTAGTTGTTAATACAATATATTAATTGGATTTGTACTTTCCCTACTTAAGGTTACTTTTAACATGTTCCTTTCATTATTTCTTTTGTTATTATTTCTTTTTTCATTGGGCCAATCACTGGGGTTGGGTGATTGTCACTTGTCTCGTCATAGTCATTTTATTTTCATTGATTTAACATTGTTAATTCCTTATAGTTCTTCTCTGGTGTTGGGGCTGCTTTTGCTGTCGTAACAATATACCACATGGAAAGAAACAGTGTTGCGTCACTGATGCCTCTAACAGTGCTCTGCGTCATCTGCGGCTTATCACTCCCAACGACACGCCCGTCAAAGTTACAGACTATGTATTGTTTGGCAGTTACAACAGTATGCTGTGTACTGTGGACAGTATTTCTGCTTATACAACTGTGTGCTGTTGACTTCAGTCACACAGTGGATCGTATAAATTTGTGCATACACACAGTAATGTCCATAACCGTAATATATTATCAGATAACATCAACCTTAGCTAAGACCAGAACCTTAGTAATATTACATTACTAATATTGTTTACGTGGATCAGTCTCTACTGTCACTACACGTCAAAGTTCCGCATACAAGATATACAGTTGAATGTATTATATCTATAATCTTATCAATTATTTTCTTTGTTTTATTTATTTATGGAAAACTGTGTTCCGTAACTTTTCCAATTCTACTTTCAGACTTCAAAAAGCTGTACAAACTCGTGTACTGTGTGACAATATATTTGCCTTTATTAATGCAGTATGTGTATTGCTTTAACGTGATGAACGTCATTCGGCAGAGAGTGCGGCTTATCCGTCGCGCTGTTGAGAGATTTGACAGGCTCAGCGACAGGAATGTTGCTTGGAGTGACCATGTAACTGTGGAAATTGCCATTCAACCGAGAAACGAGAAATTTCTGACAGAACTAAACGACATTACAAAGTAATTGGATTTATGTATCGCTGTCTATACGAGATCTTCGGTTTGGTTACACAGTTGTATATAATGTTTTTCTGTGTTTACGTATATTTAAAAGTTATTGGGTATTCTGTGCAACTATTTTATAATACATCGGACAGAAACAGAAGCAATGGCATCTTCGCTACCATAGCTGCTTTTGCTGTTGACATCTTGGTGTTAGTAATCTGCTAGTCTATCGACTGTGAATTTCAAAAACTCCAGTGCCTGATAAACAAATTGTATCATAAAGAAAGTGTTGCAAACTTACGAACTACCAATAAAAGTTTGGTTTATCAATACGCTCACAGAGAAAGCAAAGCCGATTGTGCTTTTTTTGATTTAGATCTTACACTTTTGCCAATTATATATAATTTAATATCGACACTTTTTTTGCATTGTTTGGCACTCCTAAAGAAGGTGAAGCATTATGAATGTTATGAGAATACCTAATGATTATATTCTATATGATTACTGTTTTAGAATTACCGACTAAATCATTAAATGCTACTGAGTAATTGTTGATTTCAAATCAATTCAACATCACACCATAATTTAGCAGTATATTAACTTTATAGACTAAACAGTTGGCAATATGCTCGTGTTATTTTATTACCAACTGTAAATTTAACGTGTTAAACCACCACATGTAAACCTTAATATTACGACGGTCCCACCAGATTGTCGTATTTTACAGTGGAAACAAAATACAGACATCAATGAAATCACTAATTGACAACTTTAGTCACAAATATCAATTTGAATAATCGAAGTTAATCTCATACAATAATTGAAGTTAAAATTGTCCAAACGCAACAATAATGTTACCTTATTATAGTACCGCACTGATTAACACAATAATCACTTTCCGCAACAATCACTTGAGGCACACTCTACAATATGGAACTGACTTCTAAGGCTAGACCTACATTGGAGGCAGATGTCTTCCGATCCGATCCGGCATGGTTGCCTGACCAGATTTCTCCCGGCAGGTTTGCCTACATTGATGACAGACGTTTCCCGGCAGTTTCCTTGCCACCATTTATCAGCGATTCAACGAAGTTCTCACTTTGTACGGGTAGGAAACAAACAAAGTTGATCTGGCCAGGCAGCGGCCCGGCAGCGGACGTCATTGGGAATTGCCGGAACGGATGACGCGTCCAGTGTAGGCACATTCTACGGAACGAAGTGGTTTGTTTTGTTGAAAGTCTGCTCAGCCAACCGTGCCTGATCGGACATTGACGGTTCTGTATCCAACATAGGTGCAGCCTGAGCCGGGCGTAGAGCAAGGGAACGCTTATATGTACCCTGCAGAAGTTCCAGAATAATTTTCCATACTCCTGGCGGCGTGCCGACATAATGCGCTGGAGGCTGCGTCAGTGCATACGCTGCACCCGCTCGGCTAGTCGAGAAACGTGTAGAATGACGGTCTGCAACTTTAGAGAGATTTATTTTGTAGTATTGTAGTAGCACTGCCCCTCCTTAAGCCTGTTCGTCTCGAACTGGCAACCCGTCTATGCAGTAATACTTGGTCAGGCAATCTCGGTGATCTAGGCAGGTGGTGTACATGGAACGAATGATTCTGCAGCTCTTCGAATTCAGTTTCGTGTGATCCGAACATCGAGTTCAAACGAAGACGAATCTCCAGCTCAACCACTAGTTTTGCTAGAACTAAGCCGGTTGTGCCGTGTGCTGATAACCTATAAACCATTAGCTGGTACAATTCGGTTTAGTTGTAGTCAACAACCTCTTGCGTAACGTCATCTTTGGCAACTTCTCTCTTCCATTAACTCAGGACCAAGTAAGACGGCCACAGTAGGTATTCCAATCACCTCATCTGTCGCCGCACAAATCCGCCCTTCTTCTACTTGTTCTTCTTTTGTTTCCGCATCCAAACGCAAGTGTTCCTTTTCTGCACGGCTGTTGACCCCTTTTTCCGCCATTATCACTTGCTTGATCGAATAGTTGGTTGATCCTATCATATACACTTTGGAAAACTTTGTCTTCTCTAGGTCAACTCTCAGGAATCTCTCTCTTAAGTCCACAACGATACCGTAGATATTCATAATGTCCGTGCCAATAAGCACTTCATCGACAATGTCTGGAACGACATTTGGTGGCTAAACTAAAGAAGACCTAGGCGTACACGTACGCCTACCTTTCTAGCACTTTGAGGGACTTCCAATCTATAACACTTTAACAGTCTGTACAATCCACTAGCTAAATTCAGGTTGGCAGTGGCTGACTAAGTCAGGTCGCTCAATGGGCAACTGCAAATGTTGCAGGTTTATCTTTAATTAAACCTTTGACAGTCAGGTCACATGTGGTTTTATGAATTGTGGAGACTGTGTGCAATTATACATATTTACATCTATAATTGGAGAAATCATGCTCTTCTCTCTGATTTTTCCTCTGCCAACAATCTCATCGAAGACGGCCACTTTTCCCACACTTGTAACACTTATGTCTTTTGCCTTTTTCCTTTGTGGCGCTACGGGCTTCTTAAACTGTGGTTCTTGAATTGTCTATTTATTCCGTCCTTTATTATAATACTCTGATGTTGGATCCATTTGTCTAAAAGGTGAAGAGATACTTTCATTAATGTAGGTCGTCTACTTGGCAGCTTCAAAACGGAGAGCGTCAACTATAGCGTCTGAGAAATATACATATAGAAATATACATAATACACATATATATACATTTGTTACGAAATTCACTATCTCTGATACCGTCAATAAACGTAATGAGAAATCCACTTCCAGAAGTCCTCCGATGTTTCAGGATAAGCCAGCCTCGCCACTCGGTCGAAATTTGCTTGAAATTCCTGGCGGCTTTCCACGGAACGCTGTCGCCTTGCTTTAAGGTGAACACGGTACAAACCGCACAGATGCTGGCCACTGTACCGTAATTCCAGAGCTTTTGTTAATTCGGCATAGACGTTCTAGTTGTGAGATGGTACTTTCTGGATAGGTTCTGCGGCAGGTCCTTTTAAACCAAGAATCAGTGAAAGGCCTATCACTTATTCTGACCATTTATTTAAGCGACCGGCAGCTTAAAATTGGCGAAGATAATGTTGATGTTCGTGTTGGCCCAATGATCCTCCGTGTTAGCCTAAAGACTGAAGATAACTCCGGCCGTGAGAGATTTAATATTAGATGAATCGCCTCCACGGGAAGATATATCACGGACGATTAGAAGATTTGAGGTTCTGCGGAAGAAACAAGCTCAGTTATTGTGCGCGCTGACTTTCCTGCTGAGTTGCCGTGACACTGTAATGATTCCGAATTTCCTTCGAATTAAGAGAATTTTTACTACGGCCTAAGCGCATGGATCTATGAGAAAACAGAACGAGCGCTTATAGAGAACGGATACACGACAGCGTTGCAAGTTGGGGAGGAACTGCTGCCCATACAGCTTGAAATCAGCAACCGGATTCAGAGACATGATTGGAATACGGTAAACCGGATCACCTACGATTACTTTGCGTCAAGAACACTTGCCGCTACAGAACAACATAAGCGGAAATTCGAATGGTGAAATCTTTGAGGTGAAATCTTTATTACCTTTGGTGGAGGACGCGGACTAGAATTGAGTTACCCAACTGCCAGGCCGACCGGGCTTTGATTATCGAGTTTGTCCGTAGAGTTATGCACATGGCTTGACAACGAGGAAATCCCAACAGACAATGGGTCACCGTTTTTCAATAGGTGTATTGCAACGTTACAACAATTATACAAATATATTATCTTATTCTCAACGCAACTATAATATGTATTACACCGGCCAGGTCGCACGATTTTGTTTCTCCTTGCGTTAAGTATACGTAGTTGCACAGTAATTAAATAATTTTTAAAGGGGAGTGAGATGTTGTTGACATGAAATAATCAATTAAACCCGTTTCAAAATAATCATTCTAAGATTTATTACTTGATAGAAAAATATTTAACTATTAAAATTTCAAACTTTATACAAATAAATATTCACCTTTATAAGCTTAACAAATCTGTACCTGCTATGCTATTCATAACATACAACAAATATAAATACCCATATAATCTTATTAACTTACCAAACATGTTAAACATGTTATTTTAATTCTTTTTATTTGTGTGTCTGAAATTAACTCAAATTTTAATTAATGATAGCAACTCATTTACCAACAAAATAATATTAAGATTCAAGAATGAATTTATTGTTGCTATAAACAAATAAATATCGGTATGGAGAACCATACATGACTTCCATGTTCTAAGATTTATATTTAAAATCATATTCGAAATGAAATATTTCCATAGAAACTACGTCTTTCTACTTATTGCTTCAGCATTAACCACAGTACTGTGGTCACTAACGTATGCCACCTCACGTTTTCGCACTCGATTTTCACTGATGATGGCAGTCGATGGCACTGCCGAAAAGTCTGGTTTTGCAGAAAACATTGGAGTACGGCTAAACAGCCCGGGAAGCAATTTTAACAAAAAACTACTTCTTTGTTGCCGATAACGTAGTACACATATAAAAAATTCTCCCCTCCACCTTCAACTATAATTTTTAATAATAGAAAATTACCCCCACCCCGTTCACCTAACGTCTTCATTTATAGATATTTCATCTACGTTTCTACAGTGGATTATTATGAGCTTCTTATCAGGATACTTTATTTATAAAAATTAAGTACTTTACTCTTGTTAAATCATAAAATGTTTCAGGTAAACTACCCCTTCCGCTTAACCGATCTTCAACAAAATCAACAGACCTTGAGTTCTCTTTAGTTCAAAAAGGTATGCAAAAACGTAGATGATTCTGTTTGAATTTACGGCAGTTATCGTTCGTCATATAAAAAATTACCCTTGTTAAAACATAAAATGTTGCTGGTAAACTACCCCTTCCCCTTAACCGACCTTCACCAACACCAATAGGTATTGAGAACTCTACAATACAGGACTGTATGCAAAACATCATTTGATTCTGTTTGAATTTGCGGCTGTTATCGTTTGCCATAGAAAACAATTACCCTTGATAAAAAACCGTTGCAGGTAAACTACCCCTTTCCCTTAAGCGATCTTCACAAAAAACAACAGATCTTGGGTACTCTACAAATCAGGGCTGTATGCAACAAATTATTTGATTCTGATTGAATTTGCGGCTGTTATCGTTTGCCATAAAAAATACCCTTGTTAAAACATAAAACGTTGCAGGTA
This sequence comes from Magicicada septendecula, assembly GCA_034769895.1. NCBI lineage: Eukaryota > Metazoa > Arthropoda > Insecta > Hemiptera > Cicadidae > Magicicada > Magicicada septendecula. The sequence continues at coordinate 587,678,358 of CM068369.1, read as the reverse complement.
AAGTACCCCTTTCCCTTAACCGATCTTCAACAAAATCAACAGACCTTGAGTTCTGTATAATTCAAAAAGGTATGCAGAAGAGTAGTTGATTCTGTTTTAATGTACGGCAGTTATAATTCGTCATAAAAAAATTACCCTTTCTAAAACATAAAAAGTTGCAGGTAAACTACCCTATTCCCTTAACCGATCTTCACCAAAACCAACAAGTCTTGAGAACTCTACAAATCAGGGCTGTACGCAAACAATTATTTGATTCTGTTTGAATTTACGGCTGTTATTGTTTGCCATAGAAAATACCCTTGTTAAAACATAAAACGTTGCAGGTAAACTACCCCTTTCCCTTAGCCGATCTTCACCAAAACCAACAAGTCTTGAGAACTCTACAAATCAGGGCTGTACGCAAACAATTATTTGATTCTGTTTGAATTTACGGCTGTTATTGTTTGCCATAGAAAATACCCTTGTTAAAACATAAAACGTTGCAGGTAAACTACCCCTTTCCCTTAGCCGATCTTCACCAAAAACAATAGGTCTTGAGAACTCTACAATTCTGGGCTGTATGCAAAAGAGTACTTGATTTTGTTTGAATTTGCGGCTGTTATCGTTTGCACAAAAAATAATTACCCTTGATATAAAAAAAAAACCGTTTGCGGGTAAACTACCCCTTTCCCTTAACCGATCTTCACCAAAAACAATAGATCTTGAGTACTCTACAAGTCAGGGCTGTATGCAAAGGATTATTTGAGTCTGTTTGAATTTGCGGCAGTTATCGTTTGCCATAGAAAAAATCTATAGACACACAGACACACACACACACACTTTTCGAAAAATGATTTTTTTTCATGTTTTGAGTGTAGTACAATCAGAATCTGCAATAATCTCGAACACGATTTTTTTTGCCATCACCATACGTCCATTTCCTTAAGGAACATGGAAGTAAAATGATATTACATTTACTGTACTTCCAATCTATTATTGATTGACACACCCAAAAATACAACAAACGATTAACATTTCTTTTCTACAAGTTGTTGTTAATTACCCACTCTTATCTAACTACTATTTTACTTTAAAACTCTAATTATTATCTGTTCATATTTAAGTTCTTTTTCGAGAGCACAATAAAAAATATAATTGTTTTTGTATCACCTGCGTATATCTGCCGTTACCGTTGCGTGTGTGTGTGTCCAGAATCCTGAGAGTATGCTGATGTTGACGATGGTTATTCTGGTGCTGTGGTCGTTGTCTCTAAGTGTTGTTGTTGTTGATGCTCCAGAATTCCTCCTTACGTCTTGGTATGAGTGTGGTAGTGTGTGTGTGTGTGTGTGTGTGTGTGTGTGTGTGTGTGTGTCCATGTCGATCTGCAAACGGGCAGCGTAACGTCGTCTGTATATTTCCTGAGTCTGAGTGTGTGAGCGCCCAAAATTGCCAGTGGTATTTATACTGGTGGCGATTTGACAGGCACAAGCCTGTTTTCGATAAGCTAGAGATGGTCCGTTTGCGCCAAGGCGTCATTTTTATTACACTCACTTTTTGGTTAATTGTCGCGAAGTCAGGACCATATTCGTCACATGCGCGATATCATTTTTTGACTAATTTTTTTCCAATCACTCACATAATACCACACATATTAATTACTCTTCAATTACACTAGTAATTAATATTAATTAGTTAGCATCTTTAATATTGCACATCTGGAAATAAATTTTACATTACCATACTCGTTGAAAATCCCTTAATGTAATGGTGTCTTTATAATTGGCGTAGATCTTTGCTTACATGTTTAACACAAGTAATTAGTTTAGTATAATTCTGTTAAGACCTGATTAATTGGAACAAACAATTCGTACACTCACCCCATATTCTTGTCGCAGCTGGCTTCACGCACAGAAACACACACGCCGTATTTTTAACTATCGAAGCAGGTATCCCTTTTTGGCAGGCTCCAGCCTGCATTTTCTTGCACAAAATTGTCTTAAACTGTTCCTTATTCTATTTACGCTAATTACGATATAAAACATACCACCCTGGGCAAATATGCACATATATGTATTGTTGCAATATAGTATCTAATTTTACACAACATTTGCACAAGGTAAAATAACATTTTTGTAAATATAATGATGATAAATTCTAATACCCTAGTTTGTCACCACTGCTCCTGTCGTATATGGTGTCCCACAACAGTCGGAATTAGGGCCCATTTTTCTTTTTCTCTATATGAATTATTTATGTTCAGGCAGATTTTATGAAAGTTTGACTTGTTTGCTGATGATACCGCCCTTTTTTATTCATCTAAAAACTGTTTCTTGGTAACAGGACCTGAAATTATTGAGGATATTTATTTTAAGTATAAACCATGTCTATTAAGTAATGAAAATTGTATAAAAATTAAACAGGTAAAAAATATAAATTATTTGTGAGTTTTGTTAGATAAGAATTTTAATCGGAAAGTACATATTACAAACTTAAAAAATTGCATGAATTTGCTTTGAGGAAATTATAATTAAAAATTGTTTGGTCTCTTTTTATTCTAAAAGTGGTGTATTATTCTATTATTCTTTGTAAATTACAGTACGATGTTTTTTGTTGGTGAAGTGCGTATTTTTCAACTATTATTTCAGCAGCAGTCACACAAATAAAGATAATTAGATTTATGACCGGTGCAAAGAGAAATGTCCCATTCTTACCCCTATTTAAGAGCTAGAGCATTTTCTAATAAGATATACTTGTGTTTATCGAGTTTTAAGGGTATTTTTTATAAATGTTGGTCACTTAAGGGATAGTGCTAAAGTTTTTCAGTAAAATTGCAGTCTCATAATCGTGTAGGATTTCCACTCCCAACATATAAAGTTATTAAACAATCTTTTACGTTCTGTACACCCAACCATTAAAAGAAACTTCCAAACTTTAATACTGATGTAAATAATTTATTTACGTTTTTGAAACTTCCAAACTTTATTACTGATATAAATAATTTATTTACGTTTTTAAATATGTGAGAAATTGGTTGCTGTCTGAATAATATTGAGGTTTCTTTTTAGGTATGGTTTTTTAAATGTTTGTATCAGTTGTGTTTTGTTACGCTTATAATGTAATAACATAATTGACGCACTGCTTAAAATTTACTTATAAATATATTTTAATTTTCATAAGTTTTATATGAAAATGAAAATATGTGTAGCTGAGTATTTTAATTTACTATATTAAGAATTGTTAATTCAGTTAAGATATATTAATAGTGTTAATTTGTTTGTTTGCTTGTTTTTTGTTTGAGCAGCTGTCACATCTGCTAAAGCTAGAATGTAACCATCACACAACTTGCTAAGGAGGTAGTTATCTGTAGTACGTATGTGTTGAAATATTTGAATGTAATTTATTTGATTTTAAAAGTTTATATTTCCGTATTGGTAAAGTTGATTAAATTGGAAATGATTATGACTGTTTGTTATACTGTTTGTAAGTATTACGAAAATAAAAATTTCTATTCTATTATATTTTTGTGCTCTGTTTAGACAAAACGTTTTTCTACTAATGGCTCTAAAACTTGAACTTAAATAATGAAGTTATATTTATTTTTTTAAAAATACCTTTAATAAAATTAGATTACTTCATCATTTTCTTTTAAGTATGTCTATTACGTACGAAAAGTAATATCTGACAAGAAGCAGTCACTGCTTGGTGTGGTGGCGTGAATAACGGTTGTCCAATTTCCTCTGGCACACTTTGGCACATATAGAGGTCACTTTCAGCAATGACACGAGTGCTGTCGTATTTCTTCGTTTGTCAGCATAGACCAGTGACCTAATGTTGCTCCACCACAGAACCAGTCGGCAAGCGTCAGATTACACGATTCCGATGTCACCACGTAGAGCAATATCGAGTCCTTCCAAATTTGCAGCCAGAGGTATGCCACCTTGGGCCGTGTTCTTGAAATCGCGTGTCGGTTAGGTTTATACCGGTACCAACTAAGCTGCACCAGAACTATCCGTTACCTCTTGCTGTTAACGGTAAGCATAGCTGCTTGCTTATTCTGGAAAAATACCGACCAATGTGTATGAGGTCCGAACATTTCTCTAATCAATGACGTTTCTAAATGAAGTGGATGCACCTCTTAAGTCTGAGGTGTATCCAGATCATCCCCAACGCAACAATTTTGTTTATATTTTTGTTCCGATCATCTAAAAATGAGCTTCGGTAGAAATACATTGGACTGACGTTGCACTGTGTAAACGTACAGGCTTCCTTGATTACCAACCGGAACGACTGTTACAGCCTTAATGTCAGGCGAAGCACTTTAATCTATACAGAGCGATTACTGCTATGACTGCTGTAAAATTTCACGTAACCACTGAACATGCGGCAAAAATAGCATCCAATTTCCATGATAAATTATGATGATTTCCACACGTTCTTAAATCTAATACTGTACCATTATTAAATGGCGACGCTTACTAAGCACAAAAATGAGATATGAAATTACTGTATTGTTTTCAAGAATGGGGTGAGTCAATTGTTGCATTTTGAGAGTCCATACTTACAACCTTTAACATTTGAACAGTACTGTACGGAAGTGTTATGTAGGTAAGTTGAAACACACACGCGCTCGCGCGCACACACGCACACGCACACGCACACACATTTACATACATGCACAAAATAATTTTAATTCAATTATATATTCACACACTCTAACATAATTAATAATTGTAGGCCTGTGAGTGCGCGCGTGCTCGTGTGTATCCTTGCGCACGCGCATATACAACGGGATCAGTATATAAATAGTTACAACTGAACCCGTATAATCGTTAGAGATCATTCCCTCTGTCACAGCCTTATTCCTCTTTCGGGCTCCAAGTTTCTGTAGCGTTCCTGACTCCTTCGTTCTGTTTTTATTGTTAAATTTTCCACTGATGTATCTTCCTTGACCGTGTATCTTCTATCATTCTCAGTTCACGTCATAATATTTTCACCCTTAACGCTTTTATTAGTCACCTTTATCTTGCACCCCGCCGGGGTGCAAAAATTTTCTGACAGCGTGGCATTATTATGAATAAGGCTAGCAGAAACTATACAACATAAACTGTAACATCTGAACACTCAAATCGTAAATAGCGAAACGTTACATAGTTATTTAGATAAACATCGCAAAAAGTCGGGGTCAACGGGTAAACAGCATTCTCTTCATCGAACCCTTATCACGGGTTGGATCACAATAATTGTACGCCTGTTAATCTAGTATTGATTTGCCCAGGGCCACATTTAGTATTTAGGCGCCCCTAGGCACTTCAAGGGCCGGCGCCCCCCCACTCCCAATTAATTGTCGTCGTCGATATTTATTGCCTATTCTCACATTACACGCGTTTTTTAAACTATTAAATGAGGACTGTCATTAGGATTAGGCCTATAAATAAGTAATAGAATTGTCTTTCTCAAGCTGAAAACCTCAGACCCATCAGCCTCTTGTCCGCGACGTCCAAGGTTTTCGAGCGACTGATCGAGCGTAGGATCCGCGATTACCTAGAAGGACGTACTGATCCCCGAACAGTTCGGCTTTCGTGAGCTACACTCCTCGACTCATCAGCTGATGAGACTCGTGGAATGCATTACCGAGGCTGGCTGCCAGGGCAAACAGACCACTGCGATCTTCCTAGACGTAGAGAAAACCTTTGACCGCGTGTGGCACGAGGGTGTCCTTTACAAATTAACGGAAGTCCTTCTCCCAGATTGCTACGTTCACTTGATCGGTAGCTTTCTGCGAGATCGTAGCTTACGAGTGAGAGTAGACCACGGTCTCTCTTCGGAGAGGCGTATTACCGCTGGTGTCCCTCAGGGAAGTGTACTTAGGTCTCTCCTGTTCTCGCTGTTTGTCAACGACACGCCCCAAGTTCCTGGAGTAAAATTGTCGCTGTTCGCGGACGACACTGCGGCATTTGCCTTAGAGCAGAACGCAAGTTATGCGGCAATCAAGCTCCAGCGCCAACTCGACGCGTAGGTCGGATGGACCGATGACTGGAGAGTTGCCGTTAACGCTTAGAAGAGTGCCGCGGTAATATTCTCGCGAAAACGCAAGCGGCCTCGGCCGCTTAAAGTAGGCCCCGTCGAGGTACCCTGGACCAATAGCGTCAAGTACCTCGGGCTCCACGTGGACTCCCGACTCACCTGGCGAACCCATACACAGTACATCCGACAACGCGCTTCGGCGCAACTCAGTAGACTCTGGCCCGTGCTATCTAATCCGGCAATGACCCCCCGGCTAGGTAAGCTCATAGTCAACTCGTACGTGTTGCCCGTGATTACTTATGCCTGTCCTGTTTGGGGATACCTTGCTCGTGGTCATAGGTCAGCGCTCCAGCGCGTTCTCTTCCGGGGACTGAAGCTTGCGTGTAAAGTCTCCCGTAATTTTCTTTAGGGCAAACAAGTTGCCATTTTGGGGTGAGGGTGTGCCGTTGCAAGGGTTTTGCTCCGGCGAGTTTATATTATCGCGCCGTGACGTCGTAGCAGAAGACAGCCAAAGTCGTAATTACCTACGTAAATGCCGCGCTGGCGAACGGTAACGAAATTCAGGGCGCCGCTACTGTCTGCGGCGATGTTATAGAGTGGACGGTTAATCAGCTGATTGACCGATTGCTACAGGCTAGTTTTCCGTGGCCTCGTGTTTTAAAGAAACCGTATCTTTCTCTCTTTTTCTTCTCGATCATTCCACGGAGCACTTCGAGGTCTGGCGGCGTGGCAAGCAAGGGTTTCTTCTACGAATATGGAGTAGTAATTTATAGAGTGTCTTAGGTAAGGACAGTTCTTTATTCACGGTTATGTATGCATAAGGGGTTACGTATTTAATTCTGTTTAATTAAGGGGAGAATGCATGGTAATTTTTTATGTGTGTGACTCATATTTTACTTCCGGTAGATGGGCAAGCACAAGGTAATTATACTTAACTTTTTGAAAGATTAAAGGTAAAAGAAGTAAGATAAAAGGTAGAAAATAAAAATAAAAGTAAATAAATGTAAAGGCCTTGAATGGTGGAAATGTTAATTTGAACGTAAATGTGAATTCAAACTTCGTGATTACACTGAGCAATAGCTAACAACAGAGTGGTAGTGTGGATAAAAAAAAATTCCCACAGTGTGTGACCTGATGATGACAACTACAACCGTCACATCGTCAGAGCTGGACACTAGAACACTCCCCCATCGCCGTCAGGCTTAGAGATGCTCCTCAACATTAAAAGACTGCTGGATAGAAGAAAACGAGCCGGAATGATGAACTAACCATCAACCTCACCCACCTTCTTCACAGGATCTAACGGGTATTGCCAAGTCTACAAATGTGCAGGTGGGCCGCTTCCATTTATAAAATCTCGTCCGCAACACCACACCGGTTTTCATTTCACAAAGAAAGTATATACCTGAACAGTATTTGTATATTCTGATGAATCAAAATTAGAACAAGTCCTGTGGATAGATATATATTTATTTGTTATTATTGTTGACTGTGTTAAAGGACCTACCCTCTATATTGCTCAATTAATTACTATTGTTATTAGTATTGTCAATGCAAAAAAAAAGGGGATATATATAGTATGTGTTATACATGTAAAGACTTACACATAAACCGTATTTTTCTTTGTTATAATGATCGAAACTTTGTTACAACTACAAGTCAAAATTTATAGTCTTAACTGTGTCAAAACGTATCCACTTTGTATACTACTTGATAATCTTGGTTGTTACTGCTATTGGCAATTCTCCTTGAGACAGATAGTATACATACACATAATGATTGGTATAAAGGCCAAGACATAAACAGTATTTTCATGTTCAGAAAGATTAATATTTTGTTAGAACTAGTCAGGTGGATATACATTTGTGATATATGTAATTTTTTTAATGGTGCTAAAAGGATCCACCTGTTATGCTTGAATTATTTTATTGTTATCAGCATTGGCGATTATTATTGATATGTACTAAATGTATATATGTCTACATCTTTGTTCGAAAAATGAAAATTAAGAACGGATATGAGATACACAAGAAGTCAATTGTTAAACACTCTATTGAGCACCAATAAAAAGAAGGTTTGTTAAGTGATTGTTTTATTTGCAAGTCATGTCAAGATGAGTCCAGCCATTTTATGCTTCCGTCTAGTCCTTGTGGCTAGTTATTAAATTTTAAGGAACCCCCCTCAAAAAAAAAAATTACAAAAGAAATTGTACAAAATTTGGGGGGGAGTTTCAATGGTAGCAGAGCGTGGTTCTTTTTTTAAGTCTATGGTTGACCATGGGTTTACAGATGGCCCGGCTGTATTTGTGCTGGACAAGACTTGCAATATGAAAATTAAAATGAAATTTCTTTTGGTCAGCAGGGTGGGTGTGGTGATGTTACATATACTCAAATGTAATAATGTCGAGATGGAATGTGTCTAAACATTTTTTTTATTGGTGTTGTATTTTGTTTGTATTAATGTGCATAATTTTAGAACGTGTTACTATTGTATTGAAAAGTGTGATGGTTATTGTTAAGGTTATAATCACCCCTTTTATTTCGAGGGTTGTGACTCTGAAGTTGTAAACCGTAAGTAACCAATATAATTCTGTGGGGTCACCCACAGTTTTTATTTCATGCAGAGGCTCCGTCAGACCTTGTTGGTGTTGGTAGTAACCTGCTTAACCCTGTTGGGTATGGTCTTATATCATTGATGTATACCGGGTCATTGATTGACTTTCCTGATTGTACGTGATTGTGATTAGTTTTTTTTTATTGATAGTGGATCCATGGTATTTCGATATGAGGATTACTCTGGGACATTTAGACATTATTTAATTATTTGCAGAATGCGGGGATTTGCCGGACCGGGCATCTTAGTTAGTGATTGGAGTTATGAATTTTGGAATCATTTTTGATTTTGGGAGATTTTCAGAGATTTTGTAAGGATTTGCAATTTATAATATTCTTTGAATATTGGTTATTCCTTGATGGATGAGTTAACCGATAATACTTGTTTGTTGGGTGTTAGGTGTTGAAATTATTTGAGTATTATATGATATTGTGGGTTCTATATTTGTGGTATTTATGTCTGCGTTATATTGTTTTGTGTCTTGTAAATTTGGTATTAATAGTGTTAGTGTTTTCTCTTTCCGTGTTCGAGGAGTTTGCTCTGCCGTTGGTCTTTAACCCCTCTCTTACATTCGTTAGAGAACCCTAAGGCTACTTGAAGTAATCAAGTTTCCTTTGTGTTGTGTTGATGTGTTATTTGGTCTGGCCCCATTCCGCATTCATAGGTGGGTGCCCCCCCCGTCTTGGCGAAGTCTGGTTATTCTATCGTACTGTAGACAAGTTACCCCCCCTATTTATTGAGGTTGACTATCATGTAGAAAGGTTAAAGCGATCTGGGATTGATGTTCGTGTGCCCCCCGCAGTCTTCTCTGCCTAGTTAATCGGGGCCGTCCGCCCTAGTGTAGGGATGTGGGCCAGTCATATGTCAAGGATTGTGATGCCTTGTTTTCCTGCATATGGCTGGTCGGTCCAAGAGGTGGACAGTAGTGGTATGGTCACTCACATATCAAGGTCAGTGATACCTTGTTTGGTCTTCGGACGCGTATGTGAGTGGCAGCAGTAGGAGTAGGTGGTGGTCACCAATGAAGGTGACGTGTAGGGGCGGTCTCGTGAGGTTGGCATGGCGGAGAGAGTCGTGCGGGGATGGGCGTTGTCTAGCTAAGCGTTGTTGGGTCCTTGGGTCTCAGTGTGTAGGTTTGGAGGCCTTAGGAGGTCAGAAACCAGAGTGTGCCCGAATCTCGTCTTTCTTCTTTTCTCCTTCTGTCTCTTATTGCTGTATGCTGACCCTGATCAAGCCAGCATGCAGCATCACATACTCATACACATACACATTCAGACACACATGAATACCCACTCCACTTCTTCCTTCCTCTTGTTTCGTTTTCCCTCTGAGCCTCTGTCTTCCTGAGTGCGTTAATTTTTCTGAGATTTCCCCAGGAGGCCAAGTGGACTGTGGTATTGACTAGCCAAGTGGATGTGCGTTAATTTTCTTTAGGGCAAACAAGTTGCCATTTTGGGGTGAGGGTGTGCCGTTGCAAGGGTTTTGCTCCGGCGAGTTTATATTATCGCGCCGTGACGTCGTAGCAGAAGACAGCCAAAGTCGTAATTACCTACGTAAATGCCGGGCTGGCGAACGGTAACGAAATTCAGGGCGCCGCTACTGTCTGCGGCGATGTTATAGAGTGGGCGGTTAATCAGCTGATTGACCGATTGCTACAGGCTAGTTTTCCGTGGCCTCGTGTTTTAAAGAAACCGTATCTTTCTCTCTTTTTCTTCTCGATCATTCCACGGAGCACTTCGAGGTCTGGCGGCGTGGCAAGCAAGGGTTTCTTCTACGAATATGGAGTAGTAATTTATAGAGTGTCTTAGGTGAGGACAATTCTTTATTCACGGTTATGTATGCATAAGGGGTTACGTATTTAATTCTGTTTAATTAAGGGGAGAATGCATGGCAATTTTTTATGTGTGTGACTCATATTTTACTTCCGGTAGATGGGCAAGCACATGGTAATTATACTTAACTGTTTGAAAGATTAAAGGTAAAAGAAGTAAGCTAAAAGGTAGAAAATAAAAATAAAAGTAAATAAATGTAAAGGCCTTGAATGGTGGAAATGTTAATTTGAACGTAAACGTGAATTGAAACTTCGTGATTACACTGAGCAATAGCTAACAACAGAGTGGTAGTGTGGATAAAAAAAATTCCCACAGTGTGTGCGTGTGGCTTTCTTTGTTCTGGAGCGAGTGAGCTTGTGGGTGGTTATATTTCCCGACGGCATTCTACAAGTAAAATTTGTTCTAGGGTTCTCGCGCAGGCCAAGAGAGGGGTGGATGACCTGATGATGACAACTACAACCGTCACATCGTCAGAGCTGGACACTAGAACACTCCCCCATCGCCGTCAGGCTTAGAGGTGCTCCTCAACATTAAAAGACTGCTGGATAAAGGAAAACGAGCCGGAATGATGAACTAACCATCAACCTCACCCACCTTCTTCACAGGATCTAACGGGTATTGCCAAGTCTACAAATGTGCAGGTGGGCCGCTTCCATTTATAAAATCTCGTCCGCAACACCACACCGGTTTTCATTTCACAAAGAAAGTATATACCTGAACAGTATTTGTATATTCTGATGAATCAAAATTAGAACAAGTCCTGTGGATAGATATATATTTATTTGTTATTATTGTTGACTATGTTAAAGGACCTACCCTCTATATTGCTCAATTAATTACTATTGTTATTAGTATCCACTTTGTATACTACTTGATAATTTTGGTTATTACTGCTATTGGCAATTCTCATTGAGACAGATAGTATACATACATATAATGATTGGTATAAAGGCCAAGACATAAACAGTATTTTCATGTTCAGAAAGATTAAGATTTTGTTAGAACTAGTCAGGTGGATATACATTTGTGATATATGTAATTTTTTTAATGGTGCTAAAAGGATCCACCTGTTATGCTTGAATTATTTTATTGTTATCAGCATTGGCGATTATTATTGATATGTACTAAATGTATATATGTCTACATCTTTGTTCGAAAAATGAAAATTAAAAACAGATATGAGATACACAAGAAGTCAATTGTTAAACACTGTATTGAGCACCAATAAAAAGAAGGTTTGTTAACTGATTGTTTTATTTGCAAGTCATGTCAAGATGGGTCCAGCCATTTTAAGCTTCCGTCTAGTCCTTGTGGCTAGTTATAAAATTTTAAGTAACCCCCCTCAAAAAAAAAAAATTACAAAAAAAATTGTACAAAATTTGGGGGTGGGTTTCACCCGGAGGTACTCTTCTCGTCTTTTGAGGAGAGGACTCGGTGTCCGCTCTTTTGATGACACCGTGAGACGCCTGGCGCGTAGATTCTATGTTCGTTCCGAAAGAGTAACCCACAATTCCCTCATTGCCGGACTTGGTAAATACCCCCCGCGACAAGGTGGGTCCTGGAAGCGACCTCGTTTATTAGCCCCGGTGGTATAATCCACCAATCGCAGGTGGCTTCAGACCCTCCATAATTAGGTAAAACAATATAAAAGGAACTCAAACTGACCCAGTGGCAGGAGTCCTAACTGAGATTCGGGACACTTCACAACTCGCGGACCCGCGCTTCGCGCGGCCGCGCAAACCCCAGTCGTGCCTTTATCTTGCACCCCGCCGCGGTAGAGACAAAAGGATCTTATTTCTCTTTCGGTCTTTCGTTAGACTTTAACACTTTGTTTCCAGTAAACAGTTTGTATAGTAGTTATTGCTTTTGCTCAACTCTGCACATAGAGCTTCTATCTAACCCGCAGCCAGCATCACCAACGTACCAAAATCGCATGCCAAATTCCATTTATTCTCTCTACATCCGTTATAATTGTAACTGCTTTATTATGTATAACAGACAAATTGAAGAGCGTTCATTTTTATTGAAATTATTACGTCGTAGTGTGCCGTACTGGGTTCGGCAGCGTATTATAAGTTTTAAAACGAGCGGCGGTGACGTCATGCACTGCCATACGTTCGTCGTTGTTGGCCGGTTATGCACACAAACGTTGTGCAGCTACGCAATACAGCTGGCGCCGCCAGCTGTTTCTGTACATTCCTGCATCCAGAGTTTACTTGGCTAGGCCGAAACATTGAATCGGCCTCATTTCTCTTCTATCCTCCAACCTGGTCATCTGCTCTCGACTGGCGGCTACCGTTTGTTCTGGATTTCCTCGTCTATCACTATGGTTGGCTAGATAAAGTGTAGCTCCAGGTATGTACAAGTTAGCGGGTTCTGAAAATATTCTAACCCCAAATATATTTTTATGTTTCAGCCTCTATTATAAATTATACTTGTGTGTGTGTGTGTGTGTGTAGAGCAGTTTTTAATCTGGGCGTTAATGCTATTACAAAATTAAATTAATACGAATGTAAATGTCGTGGGTCAAGTTGACTTCAATAGAGAATGTGCTAATGTATCTTGCACTCAGCTGTTTTTGATGTCATTAATAACTATGAAAGACACAGCTAATCAATTTGAATATTTCAACGAAATACTAAGAAAGTAATTGCTAGATGAGTGAGATAAGTCACAGCTGGGGAGCTTAATACTGTTTAATATGAATTGGTGGCGATGTGTGTGTGCGCTGTTGCTGCTTAAAGTTAGTGTTGGAATTTAATGTGGACGGCCTATGTGGCGTGATTTTTCTTTATGACACCCTCTACAACCTATTGTATGTCCAGGTGCTCGAACAAGGGCGAGATGGGTGTCAGGTGGACGTACATCTGTCCACCCTAATGGCAGAGACGATCGTATAGCCACGATGCCGTCAGTCGAGGACAACTTAGGACTCTTCCAACGCTAAGCTGCACCCGGGACTTGTGACACGACTGTGACATCACTGATCCGCGCCTATACGGACTAAGTACACCGGACAATCCAGGTGGGAAAATTCTGATTATCTATTTCTCTCTCTACAACATGGTGAATGCACAGAAGCCGCCAGAAGCTCACTCGTGAAGTTCTGACCGTTACACTCTAGCACAAACTCTCATGTTCAATTATGTTATTGCATGTGTGAACATTACAGCAGTACACCTAATGAAGTATCTTATAACTTTATAATGTGTAAGAAATTACACACATACACACACATCCGCAGTTTGCTGTAAGAGCTAACTTTTCATCTAATCAAGACCATTAGGGAGTTAATTATCTTGTGCTTTCATGTCATCTGGTCATGGCTGAGTTTTAATAACGTAACGGGGGCTGTCTGATGCTTTAGATGAGAAACATTTTTCTTTCACACATATACTTAGCGCTTTAATGATTAAAGTCAGGGTCGTTTAGCTGGTTGAGTCTCGGGGCGGTCACTTACATTCTCTGGTGTGAACTACCAAGGCAAATTTATGCTTAGGAGCTGAGATATTCAGATTAATCTGTCATTTATATTTGTACATATCTATGCATATTATGGTGCATTCAGTTACTGTAGTTGGAATGGGTTTATGAGCAAGTTAGTACTGAAATGAGGGATGTTTTGTTATTTATGTCGTGTATGTGTTTGTGTGTGTAATTTTACTATATTTTGTTGGGGGAATATGTAATGAATTTAAAAAAGAGAAAAACCATAAATGTGCTTACTAAGACAACAGGCTAGCCTATTTGAAGCTATACAACACTTATGGATTAGTATTGTTTTATGAATGAGATTATTACTAACTTTGACTCATACATAATCAGGCAGAAATTTTGCAATTATGTTAATATCAAATTCACTTACTTTGTGACATTATGAATTAATTGATATACATATATATATATATAATTCTGCCCTTAATGGTGTGCTCACACAATCAAGAACTTGTCATTTTATGTAACTTCTTTCAGGTTTAATAAAGCACACGCTTGTTGGTTAAAAGACTTTTTTTCATTTGCAAGTCCTGTCATTCACCTGGGGGGACATGTCTGTAATTGTATTTGGGGCCTTGCACACTTTTGCTTCCTCTAGGTTTTCCACCTAGTTCTAAATATGATGTCTCTCCCCTTTACAAAAAAAAACTTAATAAAAATAAAATTAAATAAAATAAAAATTAAAAAAAAAATTACAAAACTTAGAAAAATAAAATGTGGGTTTCCGTAGACTGACATTAATATTGAGTACTTAAAATAATTACCACAAATCTTCTTGGATTTCGTTGTCCATGACGTGTCCGTTACTTAACTAAATATCACTATAATATTGACGACTCGGAACACAAAGTTTTTTATAAGTAAAAACGTAAAGTTTTACCTTACAGCCTAAACCGGCTTTCACCTATAGAAGGCTTCATCAGAGGCTGTCGCTAGTAGCGCTGCTCGTCTTGTTGTTGGCGACGAGAAAGTGTTTCGAAAGATTGAAGCTGTGTGTGTGTGGTGAGATGTGTTCGAATAATGCGTGCGATTTGAATTGTGTCTGTTCGTTTAGGATGTCGTTTTTATTTGTTTTTGTGTGTTTGTATATTTCTAATTGTTCTAGAGTGTCTAGTTTTCGGCCTTTTGTGTGTACGTGTAGTATGTTCATGTTATTGTCGATGTTTTTATATGTGTGGTTTGCTTCAATGAGGTGGTTTGCGAAGGTAGATTCTGTAGTGGTGTGGAGTGCTTTTGTGTGTTCAATGTATCTCTGTTTGAAGCTACGTCCTGTCTGGCCTATGTAGAATTTACTGCAATTTGAACAATTTAGTTTATATACACCGGGTAGATCGAATTTGTTTTGTGCTTTGGGCATGCGTTTTGATAGTGTGTGTTCTGTTTTGTTAGTAGTTTTGTAAGCGATTCTGTAACCTGCTTTTTTGAATTTGTGGGCAATTTTTTCTGTTTGTTTGTTGATGTATGTTAGTGTTATGAATTTGTTGTTTTCTGTCTTTGTCTGTTGTTTGTTTTGTGTTTTGTGTAGGAGTTTACTGACTATTGTTCTGTCATAACCGTTAGATTCTGCTAGATATTTTATCGTGTTTAGTTCGTTTTTGTAGTCTATTTCATCTAAGGGGATGTTGTTAAGTCTATGTATCATGGTTCTAAAAGCAGCTAGTTTGTGTTGTATTGGGTGATTGGAGGTGTTGTGTATTAGTGTGTCAGTTGTAGTTGGTTTTCTGTATATACTGAATTTGTGCCTGTGTTCTAGTTTTGTGATGGAGAGGTCTAAGAAGTTTATGGTATTGTTGTGTTCGTATTCGGCAGTGAAGGTTATGTTTTTATGTATTTTGTTTATGTGCGTTAGTAACTGTTCACATTGTCTTTTGTTTCCCCTGTACAGTATTAGAATGTCATCAACGTATCTGTGCCAGTATAGTATTTTATGTGAGTGTCTGTCATTGTTTGTGAGTATTTTTGTTTTTTCTAAGTGTTGGAGGAAGACTTCTGCTAGAATGCTGGATATGGGGGAGCCCATGGGTAGGCCGTCGTTCTGTGTGTAGTATTTATTGTTATAAGTAAAGTAGTTTTGTTTTGTGATAATGTTCAGAGTTTCTGTTATTTCATTGATAAGTTCGTCTGGTGTGTTGTTCTGTTTGAGTTTGTTTTGTAGGATGGTGATTGTTTCAGAGATGGGGATGTTTGTGTACAGGTTTTTAATGTCAAAGGAGGCTAATGTGGCGTTATGGGGGATGTGTATGTCTTTTATTTTTGTTACTAGGTCAGTGTTGTTTTTTACTGCAATGTTGTTGTCTATTTGTGTGTGTTGTCTAATAATTTTGTCTAGATATTTTGCCAGTTTGTGTGCAGGGGCATTACGGTAGTTGATAATGGGGCGGATCGGAATGTCTTCTTTATGGATTTTGGGAAGCGCTTGGAGCGTAGGTGCTGATGGTCGGATTTGTTTCATGTAGGGCTTTTGTTTATGTGTCATAATGTGTTTGGCTTTGTTGACTATTTGTTTTACTGAGTTTTGGTATCTGTCGGTGGGGTCGTGTTTTAGTTCTGTGATGTTGTTCTGTTCTATGAAGTCTTGTACTTTTTTGTGTAGGTTGTCTGTGGGGATAATTACAGTCGTGTTGCCTTTGTCAGCTTTTACAAATGTGATGTTGTGTTTGTGTGCCTTTTCCCTCAGTTTGATGGCTGTGTGTATTTCTGAGTTGTGGTTGTTGTTGTCTGGTGTCTTATGTACTCCTATTATGTTGTTTATATTATGTCTTAATGTGTCTTGATGTTCTGGTGCTGTGTTTTGTATATTTGTTTCTGTGTCAATTATGAGCTTTGGTAGTGTTTGGTTGTTATGTTTGTAATGTATGTTATGTTTTAGGCCTTTATCAAGGAGTGTTTGTTCGTTTTTTGTGAGTGTGACGTTCGTGAGGTTTACTGTACGTGGGTAGAATTTGTGCGAGGGAATTATATCTGTTTTGATTGGTGTCAGGTTTTTTATTTTTCTGTCGTGTTTTGTCTGTATGATATGTATTTGTTTTTTTGTCCATTCATTTGTGTGATGTATTAGTTCAGTCATGTAATTGTGTCCGTATGTGTTGGCGATATGTAGGTGTAGTGTTAATGCTTTGCGGTTAAGAGCGTCTTTTTTCTTATATAGTTGTTTAATTGAATGAAGCAAACCACACATATAAAAACATCGACAATAACATGAACATACTACACGTACACACAAAAGGGCGAAAACTAGACACTCTAGAACAATTAGAAATATACAAACACACAAAAACAAATAAAAACGACATCCAAACGAACAGACACAATTCAAATCGCACGCATTATTCGAACACATCTCACCACACACACACAGCTTCAATCTTTCGAAACACTTTCTCGTCGCCAACAACAAGACGAGCAGCGCTACTAACGACAGCCTCTGATGAAGCCTTCTATAGGTGAAAGCCGGTTTAGGTTGTAAGGTAATACTTTACGTTTTTACTTATAAAAAACTTTGTGTTCCGAGTCGTCAATATTATAGTGATATTTAGTTAAGTAACGGACACGTCATAGACAAAATTGCTGTCTCTTAATCTTATTGATTGTGTCAGTCAGTATGCTATTATGTAGCACTTGACCTTTCGAATTACACAAACAAACAATAACACAATACATTAGGAAGGAACAGACAATATTGATCGCGGCGTACTCAGCTGCCATAATCCAGTTTAGCGAGTGATTACCAACGTTACACATACAGCATGGGAAAGAACGTTGTTGCGTCACTGATGCCTCTAACAGTGCTCTGCGTCATCTGCGGCTTCTCATTACCTTCGTCACGGCAGACAAAGTTACAGACTGTCTATTGTTCCGCAGTTATAGCAGTATGCTGTGTACTGTGGACTGTGTACCTGATTGTACAACTGTGTACTGTGGACTACACTTATCTAATCAACCGCGTGGATTTGTTTATAAAAACGCTGATATCAATAACGACTATATATTATCAGATAATGTTCAACGTCCGCCAAGACCAGACCAGTAATTACATCTCTAACATTGTTTACATCGATCAGTCACTACAATCGCTACATGTCCAAGTGCCGCATACACAGAATCGAATCGTGTGTGTCTTGTTTATTGTAATATACATTGTTTTCTATGTAATTTTGTCGTACGAAAATCTGAAATATGTAAATTTTTTAAGCCTGACGCTTGACTTCACAAAACTGTACAAAGTCATATGCCTTGAGACTGTGTTTGTGCTTTTTTCAATGCAATACTTGTTTTGCTTTTACATAATGAACGTCATACGGCAGAGAGTGCAGCTTACCCGTCGCGCTGTTGAGAGGTTTGACAAACTCAGCGACAGAAATGTTGCTTGGAGTGACCGTGTAACTGTGGCAGTTGTCGTCCAGCCGACAAGTGAGAACTTCTTGACAGAAATACAGGAAAATTATAAAGTAATTGGGTCCATGTATCGCTGCTTATACGACACATTCAGTGCGGTCACTCAGTTTTACGTAATGTTTTTCTACACGTATATATATTCTGTAGTTATACTGTATTCAATGCTCCTTTTTTATGATACATCGGACACAAATAGTAGCAACAGATTCTTTGCTACCATAGCTGCTTTTGTTGGTGATGTCTTGGTTTTAGCAATGTGCCAGTCTATCGGTTGTAAATTTAAAAATCTCCAATGTCAGATAAACAGTTTTTATCACAAGAAATGTGTTGCAAACTTACGAGCCACCACCAAACGTTTGGTTTATCAATACGCGCACCGAGAAAGAAAAGTCGATTGTGGTTTGTTTGTTTTAGATATCACACTTCTGCCAGTCATATACGATTTCATATCGTTACTTTATTTTGCATTTATTGACACTCCTTTGGACGTTATAAGAAGAGTCTAAGATTAAATTTGGTGTCTATTTGTCTAGGGATTAAACTGTGCTTCACTAATAGCCAACTTTCTTGAATCATTTATAACTGCAAGCGAAGAGTCCATTGGAGTAAATTGTTTCTTATAAAGTGTCCAATAACTGTTACAACAGCTTCAATTATAATATTGCTAAGGAATTTACCTCTGTTGTGATTTTGAACATTTTCGATGATATTAGCAAAGAACTTGTCACAAGGCAAATGCCGCCAATCGTTTATCTGATCAAATTTGTGGTAAGAAAATAGATGGCACAGGCTGGCACAGTGAATACATGTCTGTTACTGCGGACAAACCAGCCATGCAGTGATGGCTTTTCCATTCAGTTCCATTCAGGGTTTAGTGAGCATTATGTTACCAATAATTTAATTTTAATTTTAACAGATAGCATATTTAAAGAATAATTTTTTCTGAATGCTTATATAAGATTCACCATTATTCAGCAATCTGCAGTTGTTTTTTTACCTTCAGTTTCGTGCATCTGCCTGCAGTTGATCCTCCCGTCTTGATTTTGGTCTACCATTTGGTCGGTTCTCCAATGATATCCGCGCCGTTACTTCCTTACTGTCACTTCGTGTGCCCTCACTGTACGTGTGCAAATCACAATAATGTCTGTACTTCTGTATGGCTTGTTATATTCTCTTACGCTAGGCTAACACGGAGTCTCAGGGTGTGGCTAGGTAGCCATTGTGCCGAGGTAAACTACTACCGCACATAGTTTGTCACAGGACGCTGGTGCTTTCGTTACTGTCTGTATAACACGCGCAAAGCGATGAGTCCTGCATGCCTATATGGTGACTCTGACCACGATAATGCCTAACACACTTTGTTTGAATGTGATAGAAGGGCAATGGTGATAGTGGTCCGTTGTCACCAGACAACATTGGGGGACCACGTTATGCAGCAGAAGCAGTTGGAACCAAGTGGCAGCATTAGTGGAGTTCGTACTGTATCGAAAGACGAAAGAAGACCAAGGAACACTGAATCTGAAGTAACCTGAAGTAAAATGAGCTAAGAAGGATTCCAATTAGGGCGCAAGAGGCACCGCATTGATGTAATACAAAGGTGGTTACGGGGTGGTTTTTTATGTCTAGATGAGGTGGATTTTTTTAGTGAATGAGAGTTCTACACACTTGGTAGTAAGACTTCCCTGAAGATGCATAAAGCATTGTTCCCTTTAAGTAAAACTTCCTCATCATTCTGTAAAACTTCTACTACTACTTGACTTTTAGCCATCTCTGTTCTGTGTCGGAGAATTTAATTTCACCTGTAATTGTCCTTATTGTTTTCCTACAAAACCTTTCCACTTACTTTCCATTAAGTATAGACTTTGCGGATTGTTCCGGGGCTTATTTAATCCCAGCCATGTCTTGGTCTACTGACAGATATTATCGCTCGTGGTTTATTGTTGTAGATCATTTGGCAATTCCGCTTAGAACGTATTGCAGACAGTAGCCATCTTTCGAAAATAGTTATAATCAGAACGTTTTGAACTCTAAAAATCTGTAGCTATCTTCAGGTGTAAATAAATTTTTACGTCATAATTTTGTGATTAGAACTGTCTCTGAAATGACGGCTAATATCCTCAAAATTATACTATTTAATAATAATTATTATTATTATAATATTATAATAACATTTTGCCGTCAACTTATAGTTTTAAGATTCGTATTAATAACTGTGACACGTGGATAAATTTCATATGTGTAATGTATGTAAATACGTGTTTATATATAAGACAAAACCAATGTTGAAATTATTTTTGAAACTCTAAATTTCATATAAATGTTAGATAAACACTTTTGAATGAATTTATAATTTCTTAATTATTGTTCATATTTAGATAGCCTCAACGCAATAGCATGCGTTTCAATTGTCGTAGAAAACAACAATCACTTAATAACATTTACAAAAGAACACAATATGCAACAATTAGGTGGCTTATCAACAATAAACAGTATATACTCCTCTTTGTTCATCTACATTTGACTTGAAGCCTGTTTTCAGAACTATGTTTTAATTAAATCAAATTATGTAATGTGTATGTAGGTTTATTATATAGATGTCTGTATCGTTTTATTAAAGTTTTAATTATATATACTCGTGTTTCATTAAGTGTTTTATTTTAAACGTCCTTACACAAGAATGATGCGTGTGCAGGCGTGCGTGCGTACGGTATATACAACGTTTCGATTGTCAATGAACATCGAAGTGAGTTTGGAGGACAAATGTGTTTATCAAAGAACAAAGCACATGAGTTTATTTATTTTTTGCAAACACATGTACAGTGAGTTACAAATACAATTATTCACGCCTGCTATGACAATGCCGTTGATCAAGAGAAGAAGAAGTCCACACACTCAAACACGTGACGAGACAGCAACAAGATGGTGGCGGAGGGAACATCGTTAAGTACATCAATTTCATACACACAAATAACATTCAGTCGCAGCCATATCATAGACACACATTTCAAACTCCAGCCCCCCACATTCCTCGTTAAACACAAAACTTTCATCTTAATTTCATCTCCAAAATGTCCCGCCCGCCGTCAACTGAAACCTAACCTACCAGTCGCCACTGTTCCATTCATTTACGTCAAAAGATATTGATCAAATTATTAAATATGGTCAACTTCTTCCCCGCTGAAACTTTTGCGCCAACGTTTCCCACAAAATAATATAATATTAATATATTATATAATATAATTTTATTATAATATAATATAATTATAATATTATATAATATATTAATGTAATATAAATTTATAAAAAAAGTATTCATGAATTGAGAGATCAGTGATTGTCTCTTAAAACAAGTGAACAGAGAATATCTATATTCTTTAATTTCCTATTGTATATTTCTTTTATTTTTATATTATTACTTATCTACATTCTCACGCACACGCACACTCACTCACACTCACGTTTATTTTGTTACAGATTTTTATTTAAGCTCTCTTTAATTTTCTTTAATCTTAGTTTTAAATACATAATTTCTCAGAAGTTTTATTTAATTATTTTTTTTTTTTGGTAGCTTACTTTAATATACTCAAATTGTTTTTAGCGTCATACCTTTTACGTCACTGATGTTCTAAGATGTTTACTTAGGTTTGCACTTTAGCAATTCCGATATGAAATAAATGGTAATTATTTATGACATAATTCTTAACACATAAAAGAAAATATAATAAAACAACATCAATTTCGAGTTTTCTACACTTTTGTAAAAAGTAGTCGTAAATATGATTAATTGATTAGTCTACTTTAAAATCGTGCATATCAAGTTTGATCATGCTTATCTGAATCACTTTAGCCGGTATACATTATGTACTTGGTGATTACAAGTAATAATGCGAACATAAAACTAAAAACTATACAAAGACAACAAAGTCCATTTATTTGTTACACTTTATAGGATTGCACAACGCAATTCAACTACATTTTGTGCTGATATGTTGCTGAACTGACGATGGCTCTCGTCTATTTGGTAATAAAGTAATATCCGAAAAACAGTAATCACATCAAATTACGAGGTAATATGAAAATAATTTCCATTCGGAATTTTGTAATTTCCTTTTGCCGTCTGTCTGAACCACCGTTTTCAACGTTCTGTTTACCTAATCAACTATACAGCATCAATGGTGTACCACCATATATAGTTTTTTCAAATGGTACAGTAACAAACTGGGTAAAATATAACACTAAATATACCTAAACAAAAAGAACTATACTGAATGGAAGCGAGACGCGCGGGTAACAGTAAAATAAAAGCTGTAGGAATAATACTATCAGACAATCAGCAAGAATATCGCGGATTAGAAAGATTTAGTATTAAACAGGATAAACATGTATCGTAGGCTTGTAAAGATCCACAATTTAGGACTGAGAGAGAGAAAGAGGGAGAGAGAGAGAGAGATAGAGAGAGAGAGAGAGAGAGAGTGAGAGAGAGAGAGAGACAGACAGACAGAGAGTGAGAGTGTGTGAGAGGGAGAGAGAGAGGGAGAGACAGAGACAGAGAGTGAGAGTGTGTGAGTGGGAGAGAGAGAGAGAGAGAGAGAGAGAGAGAGACAGAGAGAGAGAGAGAGAGAGAGAGAGAGAGAGAGAGAGAGAGAGAGACTCATATGGTATAGCGAACGTAGAGGATACAAGATTGGAGATTGTACAGGCATATTATTTAATGGATACTTACAGTACACGAAGGAAGAGGTAAGTCGTAAGTGGACACAAAACAGAGGGAATACAAAAGGCAGACCTGAAGAATGATGATGATTTGAAGAACAAAAGAGAGTGAACTATCTGTCCGACAACATCAAAAACTTTCTTTTTTTAATTTTTTAGACTTTTAAAATAAACGTTTTTGACTTTAGAGTGTTGTTGCAGAAAGTCACAAACGGTAAGTTACAATATATTTGATTTTAAAATAAGTTATTTATTAAGTAATTTACTTACTAGATAGCCCGGGGCGAGACACAGCTGGTGGATAGTAAAAGTCACGTCTGATATGGTGTTCAATTGCAACACTCAAAAGTAAAACGAGACCAGATAGATACTAAAATGAAATGTTATAAAGCAACGGCGGTAATAATTCTCCTGATTATTATAGTGAAACCTGGGCGATAACACTGCAAGAATTTGTAACAATAACGTTATGTTACGTCACGCTCTACGCAAATGTTAAAACTTTTCTCTAAATTATAATAGGTGTACAGGAATAAGCGTTTCATTTTGGGGTCCTGACAAAACAGGACAAACGCGGAGAAACGATCTTAAGGAAATGAAATTCCCTAGAGCGGTGAAAGAATGTATGGGACAAGACAATATCCAAAATGCTGATATTAGAGTTGTAGCGAAATTTTTGTTTCAAACAATAGAATATCCAAAGGATATCTTGTTACTTTGAATATCCATAGATATTTAATGTGCAAAATACAAATTAGAACCCAAATGTATTGTAATTACTTATAAAGCTCTTTAATAAGTTGAAATTAGTATGAAATTGTTTTAAATAATTTGGAATTAGTTTAGTTATAAATTGTATTTTGATAGAACCAACAAATAGAAACTATTTCTGGATAACTAATCAAGTTTACCTAGAGTTTATGAAAAATCTTTGTATTATAACAGATTGGTAAATTATTTAATATGTAAAAATTAAATATAAATAGACTATAATTATTTAAAATTTAAGGGATTAGGCATATTTAGTCAATCAAGACCATAACAATAGCTAAATGTGCGAAATTATAAAAATCGTTAAAGTATTGTTTGTAAGGAAAAACGTAAAGGTTTCTGTTTCCGGGACCCCAGAAATGTACAGGCATGTAAATAAAGCGTCACTTTTAATTTAACTATCGTCAAGTTCAGACGGATCTTCAATAAGTGAAAGAATTAAAGTTTATTCGTTAACGTAAGCTTAAATAGAGAGTGCGAGAATAAATCGATTATTAAATAATTAACTTACAAAACGAAATATAATAATGTGGAAAAAGAAATAAAGAAGAAATTAAAATAATAGTGAACGAAAGTGTTATACTTACCTAACAAGTAACATTGTGTAAAAGTAATTAAAATAAAAAAGAAGAAATATAACCTATTATAGCTTCACAATTAAACCAAAGGTGAAATTAAGTGCACGCACACACACACACACACACACACGATCAAACACAGATTAATCCATATTCTGTGTACTATAGACATAAAGTATTCAAGGAAACAAGAAATACCATAATACAGACAAATAAGTTGTAAAATTTTATTTATTTGTAAAAGTTAACTAGAAACAAAAAATAAGAACTCGTGTTTTTTTTATAGTTTAGTGAATTAAACCAACTAGCGCCACAGGCGAGCGACTGAAGAGTTAGATTTCTTGTTGACTAAATCATCATTGCTGGCCTCTAGTAGGGAAATTTTGAAACTGTAATTAATTATAGGTGAAGAAAATTTTTCTCTCTTTATATAAGATTGTATATATATATATATATATATATATATATATATATATAAACAATATTTAAGTAATAAATAACTTGGTTCTAAAAAGTAACGAGTATATTTTTTAAGTATTGCAGTCCTGAGATTTGAGAGTTATTAATTCATGCTATAAAACAGAAATTCAAATGAAAATAAAGAACCCATTTGAATTACTGTAAAAAGATCAGTACATACAGTACAATTATTGGCGCCCAACCTTGTAGCAATAAACATAAAAAATGAATTGGTGTCTAACCGTCTGCTGTGGCATAACAAATAAAAGAATAATTGGTACTCAACAATTGTGCAATATAAAACCAAAGTTGTGGCAATATAAAATAAAGAACCCACGTGTGTAAAAAGATCAGTACAATATATTATAACAGTGATTTCAAAGATCATCTTATATGTAGCTTTTGTCTTTACTATTACGCCTTCATACCACAGTGCATAAAATACCCATTTTGTAAGTCTTTTCTATCTTGCAACTTTGCTTAAACTATTCTTATTTTTTTTTCTTTCCACTTTCTATACATATGTACATTCTACTGTATCCGTTATTATGTTATATCGAAGTGCTAATACACCATTTATAGCCATATGTTTTTTTGCCAGATTTAATTCTACCCCCCTCCGACTTTTGTATTTCTCAAATAAATGGTTTTAGTAAATGAAACAAAACAAAACATACTCTTCCGACATCCACCTAGTACAATTTTCCTTCTACGTGTTAAGTATTTAAATATTATACACGTACAAGAATCATTTGAGGATGATGGTCAAATTGCAACAGTACATAACAACTACGTAAAAAAAGTAAATTTATAAAATATAGTAAAACGTTGTACGTCTGAAAGTAGGTTTGAGGCCGTACTAAATTTGTGATAGGTCTGGAAGGTTTTAGTAGTTACTAGATAATTCTTGTAAATGTATAAAAGAATGTTTATTAAGAGAATAATAAATACTAAAAAATTGTAGCAAACTAAATTATTATGTTATATTGTAAATTTTTAAATATGATTAAATACTTTCTTAAACATAAAAGTAATTTCAAGAAAGTAGAAAGTCCAGTAACACAGAATAATGAAGTAGTAACAGGCACTCTCTAATGTTAGGTACCATAATAAATTTTGTAAGTAAGTAATAACTGAAAAATGCCCAAAAGAATTATATAAATAGCAATTTAGATAAATTCTAAATTAGGCAAAAAAAGTAAGCGCTAGATCAAAATAAAAATAGTATATAGTAGAAACTAGCAGTAATTCATACCAGCTTTAAGACTAACTAAGTTGAGACTGTAACACAGTCATTTTATACTAATTTAAGTAAGTAAAAGAAGAGTTTGCAATATTATATGACTTTAGGTAAAAATAAATTTCAGTGCTTTTGACTTGAGATTCAGGGTCATTGTTCCGCGCTTTAAAATAAATGATTAATTTCAACGATTATGTTTGTGTATTAGTAGTACATCATTTTTGGTACAAAATATGTGGTAAAAATAAGACAAATATCATGACAGTGGTAGGTACATGAACACGCTGTTACAAATCGGTCCCCTCTGTTCTGTTCCACACAAATCTGTTCCCTCTGTTTCACATACAAAATTTTATTCAATTTTCAATTGAACAAAAGCTTTATTTCATTAAACTTTTTCAAAAAGAGTTGAATTGAATTTAATACTCGTTTATGCCATTTACAAAGGGTTGTTCCACTTTGTCAGCTTTTTGTGGCTCATAAAATCGCCTTTAATATTTAATTTCCAGTGTATTCCGGTATCAATTTTATCATACACGTTCAGAATTAACTCCTTTTACCAGTCAATATTAATTCTGTTGAATGTTATAGTATTTTTATTGTGTAAAAATACACAGAATTAAATGAATCGTGCATATGTTTTTCAGCCAATATGTATTTTATTCTAATACAATAATCACCATACGAATTGAACAAATTGCGGAATATGCGCTATTTCCTACTGTTGTAATTCTGTTGTTGGTTATTAAAACAGATACTTGTTTAAAACTTTATATTTATTTATAAAAACGTTATAAGTATGGTATATTTAAAACTTATGACTCTAAACTATGGTTATTCTCAATTGTGTCTTAATAATGGGAGTAAATTTTTAATATAATCATATTGACATTGTAAAACTGTCTTTCATTGGTTTACAAAAAACTTTTATATTTGTATTTTCTTCTCAGTTGAAAACAAAATTTAATTAATGTTATCTCTAAAGCATGTGAAACTAGATCATTTAGTGTTAATTCATGAATCTGAAACTATATATAAATATGTCTTTTATTTTAGGATAGACATTCATATAAGTAACTGTAAATATTGGAGAGGCTACAGGTTAACCGAGAAATGAAAGCGGAAGTGTTTAAGTCGTGGTTTGAAAGTGTACTCCCTGCACTTAAGCCTAATAGTGTTCGATTATGAACAATGGTCTTTACTACAGTGTTAAATTCAAACCTAATACATCGTGGTGGAAAGGTGACATACCAATGAGCCTCCAGATGAAAAATATACATTCTGATGAAGCTGTAGTTAAGTCAGAACTTCTCGAGTTGGTAAATTCTTGTAAAATACAATATAAAAGAGTTTTTGATGATTTAGCAAAGGAAGGCAGGCATACTGTGTGGAGATTGTCCCCTTATCATTATTTTAACATGATAATGTTTTTAGGCTGGGGGTCATTCCACAAAATGCGTGGTGCAAAATGTGTAACGTCATCGAAAAATCTAACGCTCCAGGTGATGTTAACACTATATTTTTTCCACACTTCCAATTCCCCACAGTCTAGAAATCTTCGGTCTCTGTCGTTTTAACATGATAATGTTTGTTATATAGTAAATATATTTGTTATATAATAAATATTTGTTACTATAATAAAAACATTATCATGCTTCGATGTTTCGGTTTCGTGGAAATTCTTCCTCGTAAGTTTTTGTTTTAAATCCTATTGAGACGATATGGAGTCAGGTCAAGTGTTAAATTGCAAGGAACAACAAGACATCCGCGCCTTTACAGGAGGTGTCAAAGACTTTAAATTTGGGTTCTACACTGGCTGTGAGATCTCCGTTCCCGCAGCTTCTATAATGCTGAACGTAGGTTCACCCTAAGCTTCTGGAATCCCACAAGGAGGTAACAATTGACTGACAGCTTAATAACATAGTAATGTTTGACATCGGCAGTGGGAGTTTACTTTCTTTTTCCAGAGGAGTCTGCATCTTTAAAGTTTAATAGTTGTGAATTATTTTGATTAAAGTGTGGAAAATCTAAGTTAATCGTTACTGAATTAATTAATTATTATTAAAGCAACATTTTAATTACACAAGGCATTAGAACTGATTAAAATTTCTTCATCTTTTCTTCTTCCTTTATCTTAAGATCAATGTTTGGTTTTCAAATTTTCAACAATCTCCTCCCCCCCCAAATACTTTCTACTTCCAGTAACTCTCCAACGTCTTGTTTTCTGTAAATACAAGTTGCCTAAATACAAATATAAAAAAATCTTATCACTAAATATATATTTTCCCAATACAAAAACAATTTGACACACACTTTGTCCCAAAAAATTGTAATTTCAAATGGTGTTTGTTTGACACAGTTTCAGTAAATAGTTAATTAATTCAGTTTGGCAACTTCTAATTAATAATGCAAAAACATCAAGTATCTACAAGCATCTGTTTCACATGGAATAGGATAGTTTTGCAGCCGTCTTAAGACCTCGCCACCCTTTAGAAGACTCATGCAGCCTTTAGTTGCAAAGTATATGACCAGGTGGACTGATTATTTCAAATCCTGGTTATTCTACTTGTCCTGTAATTTAAACGCACAGCACGCCTTTTTGCGTTATTGTAGTTACAAGAAAGACTGAAGACAAGCAGATAATAAAGTTCAATTTTCTATTGTGGTGTATTAATTGTTCATAACCTAAAGATACCATAGATATGAATTATAATAAAGTTTTAATTACTCACATTCTTAAATTCGATCGATTTCGGTGATAGACCATCGCCAGAAAATATACACTGTGCAAGTGCGGTCACAATATTGTAAAGCAATTACTATTTACAAAAATATTTGACTAATTGATTATTACAATTCGTTTGTAACAAATGGATATTCGTTTTTTGTTATTAGTTACTGCTTTACAATATTGTGACTGCAAGTGCACAGTGTATATGTCGTAGCGATTGTCTATGACCGAAATCGATTGAATTTAACAATGTGAGTAATTAAAACTTTATTATAAATCATATGTATGGTATCTTTAGTTTATGAACAAAGAATACACCACAATAGAAGATTGAGATTGTAGATACCAATAGTAAGCAACAAGTGTGTTGAATTTGACCGATGGACTTTCTTTTCCTTGTAGCCATCACCAGATAACAACGCTAAAGTATATGC
Source organism: Magicicada septendecula (assembly GCA_034769895.1). NCBI lineage: Eukaryota > Metazoa > Arthropoda > Insecta > Hemiptera > Cicadidae > Magicicada > Magicicada septendecula. The sequence continues at coordinate 587,649,094 of CM068369.1, read as the reverse complement.
GCTGATAATATTGACCGAACACTATAATCTGATTTCACGCGTTTACAAGGAATTGATTTTTATGTTCGCTTCTATCTTACTTTAATTTGCAGCGCACCTGCTTAATTCACGCACTATACAGTACGAACTTAGAAACCTTGGATAAATTGTCGGATATGGTGCACAATTTTTCGCCAAGCGAAAAGAGCAACAATAATATTAGAAATGTAAAGTTAACAGAATCGAGAAATTTTCTCATTAAACTACAAAGGTGTTTATTTTGTTGTTTGCTATGGCAACCAGAATGTATTCTATTGGGTTTCCATAGTAACCAGATCTAATAGTATTTTTTTTAGACCCCAAAGGATCGTATCGAAAAAAATCACCTGTCCTATGTTTTTTCTCCCGTTGCGTAAAATATTTGTGCCATGTTTGGTTGCAATAGGTCCAGTGGTTCAGTAGGAGATGTGGAACAACAATGTCTTTTATTTATATTGTAACATTACATAATCAGTGCTCAATACTGATAAAAATAAAGAGGTACTTGTAAAATAATAATAAATAAAAAGTCAGAAATGAGGGATTAAGTATCATGCTATGAAAACATTTGTACCATAAAACACTTTAGCAATTAAAAAACAATGTACTAAGTGCTACCATAAAAGTGCGGTGTGTACAAAGTGCAACATAGTATGATATGTGTAAATTTTAAAAACTGAAAAAGACATCAATCACAAATAGTGAAGATACAGGACTATAGTAATAAACTATAAGTTTAGTAATAAGTTGTTGTAGTTTTGTTTGGTTAGCCCACAAAGGCAATATCAATGTAATTAAAAGATTATTTTGTTTATGTTTGAAGGATCCAGGGTTATTTAAGAAATTAATAATTGCTAATTAAAATAAAGTAAAGAGATGGTGGAAATTAAAATAGTGCCTAGAGTAATAATACATTTACAGAAGTATAAGTCAGAAATAAACCAAGTTAAAAACCATTAAATTATAAAATACAAGTATCTAAGTTTATGTAATTAAATGAAGAAAACATTATATAAATTAAATTTAATTATAGTTAAAAATTATAAAGGAGTATTTTTCCTAAAAAAGGGAAGAAATAATAATAATTAATACTAGCCTATTTACTAAAACTGTACCTAGGTTAGCCAATAAAAACTCATCAATTTCTAGGTTACTAAGAGTAACATAATCAACAAGATGAGTAATTGTTAAATTGGATTTCAAGAGAGTAGATGACCAAAAAATAATGTCCAGTAAATTTAAAAAAAATTAGTAACTACAATTCGGAAAAAACACTATTCTAAATTAATGAAACGATTCAGCACAAGCCACTACATCTGAGACATCCGTTGAACCACAATAATTAATGCAAGAAAATCGAAGAACAGTGAAAATTCATACAACCATCTGATGGCCTGAAAATTTTGAACTATCACGACTTGGGTGAGATCGCCTACCTTAATAAACTAAAAAATTACTCATCACCAACAAGTAACGAACACTAGAAACAGTACAACATCCTTCAATTTATAAGAAAACTTAGTGTGAACATTATAAACTTTATTTATTTAACCAAAAATAGTAAAACCGTGGGTTCATTAGAAATCTACTGCAGCCATCTTGATTTTCTCGCTTTCTGTATGAATAGGTAATATGCGCTCTGGCGTTTAAAAAACGAACTTGTTGAATCAGAATTTAAGAAAACAAATATTAATTATTGTAAAGTATGATACTATTAACTAAGCATTTCTGACTCTCTTATAGTTCAAAGAATCCCCAAATAACCCTGAGATACATAATTTATTAATTTTAATAGTAACTGTAATTGAATATATCTGTTGTGTTATATAAAGAAATAACTAATATCGAAAAATGTTGTGATTTTGAAAGTAATCGATTTGTAAACCAATGAATTGGAAGTAATAATTTCCAGAAAAATAAACCAAATTCAATCAATAAATACCTTTCTTTTAGGTAATTGACTTTGTATTATTTCTTGTAGATAGCAGCTTTGTTACAGGAAACAGGTGAATAGCAGAGAAGAGTAAGAAAGTTAGCTCCGACATCAGAACTTATGAAATAGGACGGACAACATAACCTGTAATTGATTAGCAAATTGAAAACAGCTGATGCAACGCGCGTAAAAATCAAACGATCAAATCGTACTCAAAGAGAGGAATTCTCTCGCTCTCTCTTTCTCTCTCTCCTACCCTTTTACAAACAACTGAATAGTAATACCTGTAAGAAGATATAATACATAATAAAGAATACCGTGGTTTATTTGTCAATACTAAAGAATTACACACACAAAAAATAAAAATAAATAACACTATGAGAGTATAACAAAGATTCATAATTTGTGATTTATGGTCTCCAAGTCGCGTTCAATAGAATAGTTCAATATCTCCAATATTCAACGGCACAAATAGACAAATTGATATAATGCTCAAACACATGAACAACATAAACGGAAACATTAAATTTACTATGGAGACAGAAATATAATAGCTTAAATTTTATGGACGTATGCATCAAGAAATGCACCGATTCTGTTAAATTTGGGATATACAGAAAACCCACAACTACAGACATGGTTATTCATGCAGATTCATATCACCCACACACGCAAAAATTGGCTTCCTTCAATGCTTTCGTACACAGATTATTGTCGTTCCCACTAAGCCAAGAAGACCTAAAGGAAGAGATAACACTGTCAAATTCATTGCCGTAATGAATGGATTATAAAAAGACACAATTATAGACAAACTAATTCGTAAACCTAAATCCAAAGCAAATAAAGTGATTAAATCTAATAATACAGAGAACGCTTTCATCGCGACTGAATATACTAATCTACTTCCACACATTATAAAAAACGTATTTAAAAAACTAAACACTAATGTATTTTTTAAAACCACGAATAACTTACGGAATTTCTTCAGACATAATAAACGTTCAGAACTTGAAAATAACTCGGGTGTGTATAAAATTGTGTGCGATGATTGTGACATGTTTTACATTGGCCAGACAGGGAGAAAATTTAAAGATAGATTTAGTGAACACATACCGAAGGGCAGCATTAGATATACTACCTCAAACTTCGCGTTACATTTGATCAATTATAACCACGGATACACTAGTTGCGCCAAAAATTTGAAACAGTTGCATATTTGCAACAAAGGGCGAATTATGAGCGCTTTAGAAGAGTTCGAAATCTACAAAGCATCGAGAACACAAAAAAAAACCTAGTGCTCAACGATCAATTGTCGTTTAACTCGAACAGCTTGTACGATACTGCGTTACAACATGATTATCAGATTACAGACAGATGAGAAATCAACAGTTGCGATTATGAACCCGAACAGTGCGCACTGATTCTTCGTGCGGTACGTTGTGACATTTTATTAATGTAGGGTGTTTTATGATGTTAGTCAAAGTTTTTTATTTGCGTTGACAAGTTCTTCATGTGAGAGCGAGAAGTTTTAAACCTGAAGATGGGAACATGTTTCCCGAAACATGTCGTGTATGACATTATATCGAAGTCGCAAGATGGGAAAGAAATAAGGTAAACTATAAGTTTTATAACAAAGATGTTACAAAATAACGCTAACAACGGAGGGATAAACTAACGTACTTATTATACTGTAAAGGTCTCAATTGAAAACATTTTAAGACGTTACAAATGACGATCCCAAAGAGAGGGAAGTAACTGAAGAAAGCTCTCGTTAACGTTACAATATTAAGATTGGCTTTCAAGTTTACTGCATGTTTTCATTCTACTCGTGATTCTGTAACTATTATTTCTTTATCTATTCCTGGTTGATAGACTTAGTTAATATTATTCTCCCTTTAGTTAGTTATTCTTTTGTTCTTCATTATTGTGGTAAGATACTTATTTAGGATAGGGTATATACTTTATGTAGAGGGAAACATCACGTTACAGCGTAGACCAGAGGAACAATGTTGCTCCACCACAGAAACAGTCGGCAAGCGTCAGATTACACGATTCCGATGTCACCACGTAGAGCAATATCGAATCCTTCCAAATTTGCAGCCAGAGGTATGCCACCTTGGGCCGTGTTCTTGAAATCGCGTGTCGGTTAGGTTTATACAGGTACCAACTAAGCTGCACCAGAACTATCCGACACCTCTTGCCGTTAACGGTAAGCATAGCTACTTGCTTATTCTGGAAAAATACCGACCAATGTGTATGAGGTCCGAACATTTCTCTAATCAATGACGTTTCTAAATGAAGTGGATGCACCTCTTAAGTCTGAGGTGTATCCAGATCATCCCCAACGCAACAATTTTGTTTATATTTTTGTACAGATCATCTAAAAATGAGCTTCGGTAGAAACACATTGAACTGTCGTTGCACTGTGTAAACGTACAGGCTTCCTTGATTACCAACCGGTACGACTGTTACAGCCTTAATGTCAGGCGAAGCACTTTAATCTATACAGAGCGATTACTGCTATGACTGCTGTAAAATTTCACGTAACCACTGAACATGCGGCAAAAATAGCATCCAATTTCCATGATAAATTATGATGATTTCCACACGTTCTTAAATCTAATACTGTACCATTATTAAATGGCGACGCTTACTAAGCACAAAAATGAGATATGAAATTACTGTATTGTTTTCAAGAATGGGGTGAGTCAATTGTTGCATTTTGAGAGTCCATACTTACAACCTTTAACATTTGACTGTTGTTTGAACAGTACTGTACGGAAGTGTTATGTAGGTAAGTTGAAACACACGCGCGCGCGCGCACACGCACACGCACACACACACACACACACACATGTACATGCATGCACAAAATAATTTTAATTCAATTATATATTCACACACTCTAACGTAATTAATAATTGTAGGCCTGTCAGTGCGCGCGTACTCGTGTGTGTCCTTGCGTACGCGCATATACAACGGGATCAGTATATAAATAGTTACAACTGAAGCCGTATAATCGTTAGAGATCATTCCCTCTGTCACAGCCTTATTCCTCTTTCGGGCTCCAAGTTTCTGTAGCGTTCCTGACTCCTTCGTTCTGTTTTTGTTTTTGTTAAATTTTCCACTGATGTATCTATCTTCCTTGACCGTGTATCTTCTATCATTCTCAGTTCACGTCATAATATTTTCACCCTTAACGCTTTTATTAGTCACCTTTATCTTGCACCCCGCCGGGGTGCAAAAATTTTCTGACAGCGTGGCATTATTATGAATAAGGCTAGCAGAAACTATACAACATAAACTGTAACATCTGAACACTCAAATCGTAAATAGCGAAACGTTACATAGTTATTTAGATAAACATCGCAAAATGTCGGGGTCAACGGGTAAACAGCATTGTCGTCATCGAACCATTATCACGGGTTGGATCACAATAATTGTACGCCTGTTAATCTAGTATTGATTTTCCCAGGGCCACATTTAGGCGCCCCTAGGCACTTCAAGGGCCGGCGCCCCCCCACTCCCAATTAATTGTCGTCGTCGATATTTATTGCCTATTCTCACATTACACGCGTTTTTTAGACTATTAAATGAGGACTGTCATTAGGATTAGGCCTATAAATAAGTAATAGAATTGTCTTTCTCAAGCTGAAAACCTCAGACCCATCAGCCTCTTGTCCGCGACGTCCAAGGTTTTCGAGCGACTGATCGAGCGTAGGATCCGCGATTACCTAGAAGGACGTACTGATCCCCGAACAGTTCGGCTTTCGTGAGCTACACTCCTCGACTCATCAGCTGATGAGACTCGTGGAATGCATTAGCAAGGCTGGCTGCCAGGACAAACAGACGACTGCGATCTTCCTAGACGTAGAGAAAGCCTTTGACCGCGTGTGGCACGAGGGTGTCCTTTACAAATTAACGGAAGTCCTTCACCCAGATTGCTACGTTCACTTGATCGGTAGCTTTCTGCGAGATCGTAGCTTACGAGTGAGAGTAGACCACGCTCTCTCTTCGGAGAGGCGTATTACCGCTGGTGTCCCTCAGGGAAGTGTACTTAGGTCTCTCCTGTTCTCGCTGTTTGTCAACGACACGCCCCAAGTTCCTGGAGTAGAATTGTCGCTGTTTGCGGACGACACTGCGGCATTTGCCTTAGAGCCGAACGCAAGTTATGCGGTAATCAAGCTCCAGCGCCAACTCGACGCGTAGGTCGGGTGGACCGATGACGAGAGTTGCCGTTAACGCTTAGAAGAGTGCCGCGGTAATATTCTCGCGAAAACGCAAGCGGCCTCGGCCGCTTAAAGTAGGCCCCGTCGAGGTACCCTGGACCAATAGCGTCAAGTAACTCGGGCTCCACGTGGACTCCCGACTCACCTGGCGAACCCATACACAGTACATCCGACAACGCGCTTCGGCGCAACTCAGTAGACTCTGGCCCGTGCTATCTAATCCGGCAATGACCCCCCGGCTAGGTAAGCTCATAGTCAACTCGTACGTGTTGCCCGTGATTACTTATGCCTGTCCTGTTTGGGGATACCTTGCTCGTGGTCATAGGTCAGCGCTCCAGCGCGTTCTCTTCCGGGGACTGAAGCTTGCGTGTAAAGTCTCCCGTGTGCCGTTGCAAGGGTTTTGCTCCGGCGAGTTTATATTATCGCGCCGTGACGTCGTAGCAGAAGACAGCCAAAGTCGTAATTACCTACGTAAATGCCGCGCTGGCGAACGGTAACGAAATTCAGGGCGCCGCTACTGTCTGCGGCGATGTTATAGAGTGGGCGGTTAATCAGCTGATTGACCGATTGCTACAGGCTAGTTTTCCGTGGCCTCGTGTTTTAAAGAAACCGTATCTTTCTCTCTTTTTCTTCTCGATCATTCCACGGAGCCTTCGAGGTCTGGCGGGGTGGCAAGCAAGGGTTTCTTCTACTAACATGGAGTAGTAATTTATAGATTGTCTTAGGTGAGGACAATTCTTTATTCACTGTTATGTATGCATAAGGGGTTACGTATTTAATTCTGTTTAATTAAGGGGAGAATGCATGGCAATTTTTTATGTGTGTGACACATATTTTACTTCCGGTAGATGGGCAAGCACATGGTAATTATACTTAACTGTTTGAAAGATTAAAGGTACAAGAAGTAAGCTAAAAGGTAGAAAATAAAAATAAAAGTAAATAAATGTAAAGGCCTTGAATGGTGGAAATGTTAATTTGAACGTAAATGTGAATTCAAACTTCATGATTACACTGAGCAATAGCTAACAACAGAGTGGTAGTGTGGATAAAAAAAAATTCCCACAGTGTGTGTGTGTGTGTGGCTTTCTTTGTACTGGAGCGAGTGAGCTTGTGGGTGGTTATATTTCCCGACGGCATTCTACAAGTGAAATTTGTTCTAGGGTTCTCGCACAGCCCAAGAGAGGGGTGGATGACCTGATGATGACAACTACAACCGTCACATCGTCAGAGCTGGACACTAGAACACTTTCCCATCGCCGTCAGGCTTAGAGATGCTCCTCAACATTAAAAGACTGCTGGATAGAAGAAAACGAGCCGGAATGATGAACTAACCATCAACCTCACCCACCTTCTTCACAGGATCTAACGGGTATTGCCAAGTCTACAAATGTGCAGGTGGGCCGTTTCCATTTATAAAATCTCGTCCGCAACACCACACCGGTTTTCATTTCACAAAGAAAGTATATACCTGAACAGTATTTGTATATTCTGATGAATCAAAATTAGAACAAGTCCTGTGGATAGATATATATATATATTTGTTATTATTGTTGACTGTGTTAAAGGACCTAGCCTCTATATTGCTCAATTAATTACTATTGTTATTAGTATTGTCAATGCAAAAAACAAGGGGACATATATAGTATGTGTTATACATGTAAAGACTTACACATAAACCGTATTTTTCTTTGTTATAATCATCGAAACTTTGTTACAACTACAAGTCAAAATTTATAGTCTTAACTGTGTCAAAACGTATCCACTTTGTGTACTACTTGATAATTTTGGTTGTTACTGCTATTGGCAATTCTCATTGAGACAGATAGTATACATACATATAATGATTGGTATAAAGGCCAAGACATAAACAGTATTTTCATGTTCAGAAAGATTAAGATTTTGTTAGAACTAGTCAGGTGGATATACATTTGTGATATATGTAATTTTTTTAATGGTGCTAAAAGGATCCACCTGTTATGATTGAATTATTTTATTGTTATCAGCATTGGCGATTATTATTGATATGTACTAAATGTATATATGTCTACATCTTTGTTCGAAAAATGAAAATTAAGAACGGATATGAGATACACAAGAAGTCAATTGTTAAACACTGTATTGAGCACCAATAAAAAGAAGGTTTGTTAACTGATTGTTTTATTTGCAAGTCATGTCAAGATGGGTCCAGCCATTTTATGCTTCCGTCTAGTCCTTGTGGCTAGTTATTAAATTTTAAGTAACCCCCCTCAAAAAAAAAAAAAAAAATTTACAAAAGAAGTTGTACAAAATTTGGGGGGGGTTTCACCCGGAGGTACTCTTCTCGTCTTTTGAGGAGAGGACTCGGTGTCCGCTCTTTTGATGACACCGTGAGACGCCTGGCGCGTAGATTCTATGTTCGTTCCGAAAGAGTAACCCACAATTCCCTCACTGGCGGACTTGGTAAATACACCCCGCGACCAGGTGGGTCCTGGAAGCGACCTCGTTTATTAGCCCCGGTGGTATAATCCACCAATCGCAGGTGGCTTCAGACCCTCCATAATTAGGTAAAACAATATAAAAGGAACTCAAACTGACCCAGTGGCAGGAGTCCTAACTGAGATTCGGGACACTTCACAACTCGCGGATCCGCGCTTCGCGCAGGCCGCGCAAACCCCAGTCGTGCCTTTATCTTTACCCCGCCGCGGTAGAGACAAAAGGTTCTTATTTCTCTTTTGGTCTTTCGTTAGACTTTAACACTTTGTTTCAAGTAAACAGTTTGTATAGTAGTTATTGCTTTTGCTCAACTAGCTTTTGCACATAGAGCTTATATCTCAAACCCGCAGCCAGCATCACCAACGTACCAAAATCGCCTGCCAAATTCTATTTATTCTCTCTACATCCGTTATAATTGTAACTGCTTTATTTTGTATAACAGACAAATTGAAGAGCGTTCATTTTTATTGAAATTATTACGTCGTAGACTGACATTAATATTGAGTACTTAAAATAATTACTACAAAGCTTCGTTACACATTTGCACATAATTACTTTCATACCGCGTTACACATATGTGTCACACAATGATGTTTGTTCATATTATGTGTACGTAGTAATTTAGAGCCACATTATTTTCGTAAATCACATAGTTACGTTCAAATAATAACGCTTGTTTCCTCTGAGTATGAGTACAAGTAAAAACTAAACCGGACAAGTCTGTGACCAATATGAAAACCTGTGTGTGTTTGTACCAAAATAAAAGAGTACACACAGGTTTTTGAAGCGGATGCATATTTGACAGAATTTTATTGTACGGTTCGCTGAGGGATGGGGGGGGGTAAAGTGTTACGCCACATATAGTTTGCGAGTCTTCTGGAGGTTGGCAACATTTGTTATAGCGCACACAACACAAAATTGCTGTCTCTTAATCTTATTGATTGTGTCAGTCAGTATGGTATTATGTAGCACTTGACCTTTCGAATTACACAAACAAACAATAACACAATACATTAGGAAGGAACAGACAATATTGATCGCGGCGTACTCAGCTGCCTTAATCCAGTTTAGCGAGTGATTACCAACGTTACACATACAGCATGGGAAAGAACGTTGTTGCGTCACTGATGCCTCTAACAGTGCTCTGCGTCATCTGCGGCTTCTCATTACCTTCGTCACGGCAGTCAAAGTTACAGACTGTCTACTGTTCCACAGTTACAGCAGTATGCTGTGTACTGTGGACTGTGTACCTGATTGTACAACTGTGTACTGTGGACTACACCTATCTAATCAACCGCGTGGATTTGTTTATAAAAACGCTGATATCAATAACGACTATATATTATCAGATAATGTTCAACGTCCGCCAAGACCACACCAGTAATTACATCGCTAACATTGTTTACATCGATCAGTCACTACAATCGCTACATGTCCAAGTGCCGCATACACAGAATCGAATCGTGTGTGTCTTGTTTATTGTAATATACATTGTTTTCTATGTAATTTTGTCGTACGAAAATCTGAAATATGTAAATTTTTTAAGCCTGACGCTTGACTTCACAAAACTGTACAAAGTCATATGCCTTGAGACTGTGTTTGTGCTTTTTTCAATGCAATACTTGTTTTGCTTTTACATAATGAACGTCATACGGCAGAGAGTGCAGCTTACCCGTCGCGCTGTTGAGAGGTTTGACAAACTCAGCGACAGAAATGTTGCTTGGAGTGACCGTGTAACTGTGGCAGTTGTCGTCCAGCCGACAAGTGAGAACTTCTTGACAGAAATACAGGAAAATTATAAAGTAATTGGGTCCATGTATCGCTGCTTATACGACACATTCAGTGCGGTCACTCAGTTTTACGTAATGTTTTTCTACACGTATATATATTCTGTAGTTATACTGTATTCAATGCTCCTTTTTTATGATACATCGGACACAAATAGTAGCAACAGATTCTTTGCTACCATAGCTGCTTTTGTTGGTGATGTCTTGGTTTTAGCAATGTGCCAGTCTATCGGTTGTAAATTTAAAAATCTCCAATGTCAGATAAACAGTTTTTATCACAAGAAATGTGTTGCAAACTTACGAGCCACCACCAAACGTTTGGTTTATCAATACGCGCACCGAGAAAGAAAAGTCGATTGTGGTTTGTTTGTTTTAGATATCACACTTCTGCCAGTCATATACGATTTCATATCGTTACTTTATTTTGCATTTATTGACACTCCTTTGGACGTTATAAGAAGAGTCTAAGATTAAATTTGGTGTCTATTTGTCTAGGGATTAAACTGTGCTTCACTAATAGCCAACTTTCTTGAATCATTTATAACTGCAAGCGAAGAGTCCATTGGAGTAAATTGTTTCTTATAAAGTGTCCAATAACTGTTACAACAGCTTCAATTATAATATTGCTAAGGAATTTACCTCTGTTGTGATTTTGAACATTTTCGATGATATTAGCAAAGAACTTGTCACAAGGCAAATGCCGCCAATCGTTTATCTGATCAAATTTGTGGTAAGAAAATAGATGGCACAGGCTGGCACAGTGAATACATGTCTGTTACTGCGGACAAACCAGCCATGCAGTGATGGCTTTTCCATTCAGTTCCATTCAGGGTTTAGTGAGCATTATGTTACCAATAATTTAATTTTAATTTTAACAGATAGCATATTTAAAGAATAATTTTTTCTGAATGCTTATATAAGATTCACCATTATTCAGCAATCTGCAGTTGTTTTTTTACCTTCAGTTTCGTGCATCTGCCTGCAGTTGATCCTCCCGTCTTGATTTTGGTCTACCATTTGGTCGGTTCTCCAATGATATCCGCGCCGTTACTTCCTTACTGTCACTTCGTGTGCCCTCACTGTACGTGTGCAAATCACAATAATGTCTGTACTTCTGTATGGCTTGTTATATTCTCTTACGCTAGGCTAACACGGAGTCTCAGGGTGTGGCTAGGTAGCCATTGTGCCGAGGTAAACTACTACCGCACATAGTTTGTCACAGGACGCTGGTGCTTTCGTTACTGTCTGTATAACACGCGCAAAGCGATGAGTCCTGCATGCCTATATGGTGACTCTGACCACGATAATGCCTAACACACTTTGTTTGAATGTGATAGAAGGGCAATGGTGATAGTGGTCCGTTGTCACCAGACAACATTGGGGGACCACGTTATGCAGCAGAAGCAGTTGGAACCAAGTGGCAGCATTAGTGGAGTTCGTACTGTATCGAAAGACGAAAGAAGACCAAGGAACACTGAATCTGAAGTAACCTGAAGTAAAATGAGCTAAGAAGGATTCCAATTAGGGCGCAAGAGGCACCGCATTGATGTAATACAAAGGTGGTTACGGGGTGGTTTTTTATGTCTAGATGAGGTGGATTTTTTTAGTGAATGAGAGTTCTACACACTTGGTAGTAAGACTTCCCTGAAGATGCATAAAGCATTGTTCCCTTTAAGTAAAACTTCCTCATCATTCTGTAAAACTTCTACTACTACTTGACTTTTAGCCATCTCTGTTCTGTGTCGGAGAATTTAATTTCACCTGTAATTGTCCTTATTGTTTTCCTACAAAACCTTTCCACTTACTTTCCATTAAGTATAGACTTTGCGGATTGTTCCGGGGCTTATTTAATCCCAGCCATGTCTTGGTCTACTGACAGATATTATCGCTCGTGGTTTATTGTTGTAGATCATTTGGCAATTCCGCTTAGAACGTATTGCAGACAGTAGCCATCTTTCGAAAATAGTTATAATCAGAACGTTTTGAACTCTAAAAATCTGTAGCTATCTTCAGGTGTAAATAAATTTTTACGTCATAATTTTGTGATTAGAACTGTCTCTGAAATGACGGCTAATATCCTCAAAATTATACTATTTAATAATAATTATTATTATTATAATAACATTTTGCCGTCAACTTATAGTTTTAAGATTCGTATTAATAACTGTGACACGTGGATAAATTTCATATGTGTAATGTATGTAAATACGTGTTTATATATAAGACAAAACCAATGTTGAAATTATTTTTGAAACTCTAAATTTCATATAAATGTTAGATAAACACTTTTGAATGAATTTATAATTTCTTAATTATTGTTCATATTTAGATAGCCTCAACGCAATAGCATGCGTTTCAATTGTCGTAGAAAACAACAATCACTTAATAACATTTACAAAAGAACACAATATGCAACAATTAGGTGGCTTATCAACAATAAACAGTATATACTCCTCTTTGTTCATCTACATTTGACTTGAAGCCTGTTTTCAGAACTATGTTTTAATTAAATCAAATTATGTAATGTGTATGTAGGTTTATTATATAGATGTCTGTATCGTTTTATTAAAGTTTTAATTATATATACTCGTGTTTCATTAAGTGTTTTATTTTAAACGTCCTTACACAAGAATGATGCGTGTGCAGGCGTGCGTGCGTATGGTATATACAACGTTTCGATTGTCAATGAACATCGAAGTGAGTTTGGAGGACAAATGTGTTTATCAAAGAACAAAGCACATGAGTTTATTTATTTTTTGCAAACACATGTACAGTGAGTTACAAATACAATTATTCACGCCTGCTATGACAATGCCGTTGATCAAGAGAAGAAGAAGTCCACACACTCAAACACGTGACGAGACAGCAACAAGATGGTGGCGGAGGGAACATCGTTAAGTACATCAATTTCATACACACAAATAACATTCAGTCGCAGCCATATCATAGACACACATTTCAAACTCCAGCCCCCCACATTCCTCGTTAAACACAAAACTTTCATCTTAATTTCATCTCCAAAATGTCCCGCCCGCCGTCAACTGAAACCTAACCTACCAGTCGCCACTGTTCCATTCATTTACGTCAAAAGATATTGATCAAATTATTAAATATGGTCAACTTCTTCCCCGCTGAAACTTTTGCGCCAACGTTTCCCACAAAATAGTATAATATTAATATATTATATAATATAATTTTATTATAATATAATATAATTATAATATTATATAATATATTAATGTAATATAAATTTATAAAAAAAGTATTCATGAATTGAGAGATCAGTGATTGTCTCTTAAAACAAGTGAACAGAGAATATCTATATTCTTTAATTTCCTATTGTATATTTCTTTTATTTTTATATTATTACTTATCTACATTCTCACGCACACGCACACTCACTCACACTCACGTTTATTTTGTTACAGATTTTTATTTAAGCTCTCTTTAATTTTCTTTAATCTTAGTTTTAAATACATAATTTCTCAGAAGTTTTATTTAATTATTATTTTTTTTTGGTAGCTTACTTTAATATACTCAAATTGTTTTTAGCGTCATACCTTTTACGTCACTGATGTTCTAAGATGTTTACTTAGGTTTGCACTTTAGCAATTCCGATATGAAATAAATGGTAATTATTTATGACATAATTCTTAACACATAAAAGAAAATATAATAAAACAACATCAATTTCGAGTTTTCTACACTTTTGTAAAAAGTAGTCGTAAATATGATTAATTGATTAGTCTACTTTAAAATCGTGCATATCAAGTTTGATCATGCTTATCTGAATCACTTTAGCCGGTATACATTATGTACTTGGTGATTACAAGTAATAATGCGAACATAAAACTAAAAACTATACAAAGACAACAAAGTCCATTTATTTGTTACACTTTATAGGATTGCACAACGCAATTCAACTACATTTTGTGCTGATATGTTGCTGAACTGACGATGGCTCTCGTCTATTTGGTAATAAAGTAATATCCGAAAAACAGTAATCACATCAAATTACGAGGTAATATGAAAATAATTTCCATTCGGAATTTTGTAATTTCCTTTTGCCGTCTGTCTGAACCACCGTTTTCAACGTTCTGTTTACCTAATCAACTATACAGCATCAATGGTGTACCACCATATATAGTTTTTTCAAATGGTACAGTAACAAACTGGGTAAAATATAACACTAAATATACCTCAACAAAAAGAACTATACTGAATGGAAGCGAGACGCGCGGGTAACAGTAAAATAAAAGCTGTAGGAATAATACTATCAGACAATCAGCAAGAATATCGCGGATTAGAAACATTTAGTATTAAACAGGATAAACATGTATCGTAGGCTTGTAAAGATCCACAATTTAGGACTGAGAGAGAGAAAGAGGGAGAGAGAGAGAGAGAGAGAGAGAGAGAGACAGACAGACAGAGAGTGAGAGTGTGTGAGAGGGAGAGAGAGAGGGAGAGACAGAGACAGAGAGTGAGAGTGTGTGAGTGGGAGAGAGAGAGAGAGAGAGAGAGAGAGAGAGAGAGAGAGAGAGAGAGAGAGAGAGAGAGAGAGAGAGAGAGAGAGACTCATATGGTATAGCGAACGTAGAGGATACAAGATTGGAGATTGTACAGGCATATTATTTAATGGATACTTACAGTACACGAAGGAAGAGGTAAGTCGTAAGTGGACACAAAACAGAGGGAATACAAAAGGCAGACCTGAAGAATGATGATGATTTGGAGAACAAAAGAGAGTGAACTAGCTGTCCGACAACATCAAAAACTTTCTTTTTTTAATTTTTTAGACTTTTAAAATAAACGTTTTTGACTTTAGAGTGTTGTTGCAGAAAGTCACAAACGGTAAGTTACAATATATTTGATTTTAAAATAAGTTATTTATTAAGTAATTTACTTACTAGATAGCCCGGGGCGAGACACAGCTGGTGGATAGTAAAAGTCACGTCTGATATGGTGTTCAATTGCAACACTCAAAAGTAAAACGAGACCAGATAGATACTAAAATGAAATGTTATAAAGCAACGGCGGTAATAATTCTCCTGATTATTATAGTGAAACCTGGGCGATAACACTGCAAGAATTTGTAACAATAACGTTATGTTACGTCACGCTCTACGCAAATGTTAAAACTTTTCTCTAAATTATAATAGGTGTACAGGAATAAGCGTTTCATTTTGGGGTCCTGACAAAACAGGACAAACGCGGAGAAACGATCTTAAGGAAATGAAATTCCCTAGAGCGGTGAAAGAATGTATGGGACAAGACAATATCCAAAATGCTGATATTAGAGTTGTAGCGAAATTTTTGTTTCAAACAATAGAATATCCAAAGGATATCTTGTTACTTTGAATATCCATAGATATTTAATGTGCAAAATACAAATTAGAACCCAAATGTATTGTAATTACTTATAAAGCTCTTTAATAAGTTGAAATTAGTATGAAATTGTTTTAAATAATTTGGAATTAGTTTAGTTATAAATTGTATTTTGATAGAACCAACAAATAGAAACTATTTCTGGATAACTAATCAAGTTTACCTAGAGTTTATGAAAAATCTTTGTATTATAACAGATTGGTAAATTATTTAATATGTAAAAATTAAATATAAATAGACTATAATTATTTAAAATTTAAGGGATTAGGCATATTTAGTCAATCAAGACCATAACAATAGCTAAATGTGCGAAATTATAAAAATCGTTAAAGTATTGTTTGTAAGGAAAAACGTAAAGGTTTCTGTTTCCGGGACCCCAGAAATGTACAGGCATGTAAATAAAGCGTCACTTTTAATTTAACTGTCGTCAAGTTCAGACGGATCTTCAATAAGTGAAAGAATTAAAGTTTATTCGTTAACGTAAGCTTAAATAGAGAGTGCGAGAATAAATCGATTATTAAATAATTAACTTACAAAACGAAATATAATAATGTGGAAAAAGAAATAAAGAAGAAATTAAAATAATAGTGAACGAAAGTGTTATACTTACCTAACAAGTAACATTGTGTAAAAGTAATTAAAATAAAAAAGAAGAAATATAACCTATTATAGCTTCACAATTAAACCAAAGGTGAAATTAAGTGCACGCACACACACACACACACACGATCAAACACAGATTAATCCATATTCTGTGTACTATAGACATAAAGTATTCAAGGAAACAAGAAATACCATAATACAGACAAATAAGTTGTAAAATTTTATTTATTTGTAAAAGTTAACTAGAAACAAAAAATAAGAACTCGTGTTTTTTTTATAGTTTAGTGAATTAAACCAACTAGCGCCACAGGCGAGCGACTGAAGAGTTAGATTTCTTGTTGACTAAATAATCATTGCTGGCCTCTAGTAGGGAAATTTTGAAACTGTAATTAATTATAGGTGAAGAAAATTTTTCTCTCTTTATATAAGATTGTATATATATATATATATATATATATAAACAATATTTAAGTAATAAATAACTTGGTTCTAAAAAGTAACGAGTATATTTTTTAAGTATTGCAGTCCTGAGATTTGAGAGTTATTAATTCATGCTATAAAACAGAAATTCAAATGAAAATAAAGAACCCATTTGAATTACTGTAAAAAGATCAGTACATACAGTACAATTATTGGCGCCCAACCTTGTAGCAATAAACATAAAAAATAAATTGGTGTCTAACCGTCTGCTGTGGCATAACAAATAAAAGAATAATTGGTACTCAACAATTGTGCAATATAAAACCAAAGTTGTGGCAATATAAAATAAAGAACCCACGTGTGTAAAAAGATCAGTACAATATATTATAACAGTGATTTCAAAGATCATCTTATATGTAGCTTTTGTCTTTACTATTACGCCTTCATACCACAGTGCATAAAATACCCATTTTGTAAGTCTTTTCTATCTTGCAACTTTGCTTAAACTATTCTTATTTTTTTTTCTTTCCACTTTCTATACATATGTACATTCTACTGTATCCGTTATTATGTTATATCGAAGTGCTAATACACCATTTATAGCCATATGTTTTTTTGCCAGATTTAATTCTACCCCCCTCCGACTTTTGTATTTCTCAAATAAATGGTTTTAGTAAATGAAACAAAACAAAACATACTCTTCCGACATCCACCTAGTACAATTTTCCTTGTACGTGTTAAGTATTTAAATATTATACACGTACAAGAATCATTTGAGGATGATGGTCAAATTGCAACAGTACATAACAACTACGTAAAAAAAGTAAATTTATAAAATATAGTAAAACGTTTTACGTCTGAAAGTAGGTTTGAGGCCGTACTAAATTTGTGATAGGTCTGGAAGGTTTTAGTAGTTACTAGATAATTCTTGTAAATGTATAAAAGAATGTTTATTAAGAGAATAATAAATACTAAAAAATTGTAGCAAACTAAATTATTATGTTATATTGTAAATTTTTAAATATGATTAAATACTTTCTTAAACATAAAAGTAATTTCAAGAAAGTAGAAAGTCCAGTAACACAGAATAATGAAGTAGTAACAGGCACTCTCTAATGTTAGGTACCATAATAAATTTTGTAAGTAAGTAATAACTGAAAAATGCCCAAAAGAATTATATAAATAGCAATTTAGATAAATTCTAAATTAGGCAAAAAAAGTAAGCGCTAGATCAAAATAAAAATAGTATATAGTAGAAACTAGCAGTAATTCATACCAGCTTTAAGACTAACTAAGTTGAGACTGTAACACAGTCATTTTATACTAATTTAAGTAAGTAAAAGAAGAGTTTGCAATATTATATGACTTTAGGTAAAAATAAATTTCAGTGCTTTTGACTTGAGATTCAGGGTCATTGTTCCGCGCTTTAAAATAAATGATTAATTTCAACGATTATGTTTGTGTATTAGTAGTACATCATTTTTGGTACAAAATATGTGGTAAAAATAAGACAAATATCATGACAGTGGTAGGTACATGAACACGCTGTTACAAATCGGTCCCCTCTGTTCTGTTCCACACAAATCTGTTCCCTCTGTTTCACATACAAAATTTTATTCAATTTTCAATTGAACAAAAGCTTTATTTCATTAAACTTTTTCAAAAAGAGTTGAATTGAATTTAATACTCGTTTATGCCATTTACAAAGGGTTGTTCCACTTTGTCAGCTTTTTGTGGCTCATAAAATCGCCTTTAATATTTAATTTCCAGTGTATTCCGGTATCAATTTTATCATACACGTTCAGAATTAACTCCTTTTACCAGTCAATATTAATTCTGTTGAATGTTATAGTATTTTTATTGTGTAAAAATACACAGAATTAAATGAATTGTGCATATGTTTTTCAGCCAATATGTATTTTATTCTAATACAATAATCACCATACGAATTGAACAAATTGCGGAATATGCGCTATTTCCTACTGTTGTAATTCTGTTGTTGGTTATTAAAACAGATACTTGTTTAAAACTTTATATTTATTTATAAAAACGTTGTAAGTATAGTATATTTAAAACTTATGACTCTAAACTATGGTTATTCTCAATTGTGTCTTAATAATGGGAGTAAATTTTTAATATAATCATATTGACATTGTAAAACTGTCTTTCATTGGTTTACAAAAAACTTTTATATTTGTATTTTCTTCTCAGTTGAAAACAAAATTTAATTAATGTTATCTCTAAAGCATGTGAAACTAGATCATTTAGTGTTAATTCATGAATCTGAAACTATATATAAATATGTCTTTTATTTTAGGATAGACATTCATATAAGTAACTGTAAATATTGGAGAGGCTACAGGTTAACCGAGAAATGAAAGCGGAAGTGTTTAAGTCGTGGTTTGAAAGTGTACTCCCTGCACTTAAGCCTAATAGTGTTACCATTATGAACAATGGTCTTTACTACAGTGTTAAATCCAAACCTAATACATCGTGGTGGAAAGGTGACATACCAATGAGCCTCCAGATGAAAAATATACATTCTGATGAAGCTGTAGTTAAGTCAGAACTTCTCGAGTTGGTAAATTCTTGTAAAATACAATATAAAAGAGTTTTTGATGATTTAGCAAAGGAAGGCAGGCATACTGTGTGGAGATTGTCCCCTTATCATTATTTTAACATGATAATGTTTTTAGGCTGGGGGTCATTCCACAAAATGCATGGTGCAAAATGTGTAACGTCATCGAAAAATCTAACGCTCCAGGTGATGTTAACACTATATTTTTTCCACACTTCCAATTCCCCACAGTCTAGAAATCTTCGGTCTCTGTCGTTTTAACATGATAATGTTTGTTATATAGTAAATATATTTGTTATATAATAAATATTTGTTACTATAATAAAAACATTATCATGCTTCGATGTTTCGGTTTCGTGGAAATTCTTCCTCGTAAGTTTTTGTTTTAAATCCTATTGAGACGATATGGAGTCAGGTCAAGTGTTAAATTGCAAGGAACAACAAGACATCCGCGCCTTTACAGGAGGTGTCAAAGACTTTAAATTTGGGTTCTACACTGGCTGTGAGATCTCCGTTCCCGCAGCTTCTATAATGCTGAACGTAGGTTCACCCTAAGCTTCTGGAATCCCACAAGGAGGTAACAATTGACTGACAGCTTAATAACATAGTAATGTTTGACATCGGCAGTGGGAGTTTACTTTCTTTTTCCAGAGGAGTCTGCATCTTTAAAGTTTAATAGTTGTGAATTATTTTGATTAAAGTGTGGAAAATCTAAGTTAATCGTTACTGAATTAATTAATTATTATTAAAGCAACATTTTAATTACACAAGGCATTAGAACTGATTAAAATTTCTTCATCTTTTCTTCTTCCTTTATCTTAAGATCAATGTTTGGTTTTCAAATTTTCAACAATCTCCCCCCCCCCCAAATACTTTCTACTTCCAGTAACTCTCCAACGTCTTGTTTTCTGTAAATACAAGTTGCCTAAATACAAATATAAAAAAAATCTTATCACTAAATATATATTTTCCCAATACAAAAACAACTTGACACACACTTTGTCCCAAAAAATTGTAATTTCAAATGGTGTTTGTTTGACACAGTTTCAGTAAATAGTTAATTAATTCAGTTTGGCAACTTCTAATTAATAATGCAAAAACATCAAGTATCTACAAGCATCTGTTTCACATGGAATAGGATAGTTTTGCAGCCGTCTTAAGACCTCGCCACCCTTTAGAAGACTCATGCAGCCTTTAGTTGCAAAGTATATGACCAGGTGGACTGATTATTTCAAATCCTGGTTATTCTACTTGTCCTGTAATTTAAACGCACAGCACGCCTTTTTGCGTTATTGTAGTTACAAGAAAGACTGAAGACAAGCAGATAATAAAGTTCAATTTTCTATTGTGGTGTATTAATTGTTCATAACCTAAAGATACCATAGATATGAATTATAATAAAGTAGTTACAGTACTCACACACACACACACACACACACACACAACAGTACAGTATACAGTACAGTACGGTACAGTATTAGTTATAGTAGTTATGTAATTACTCACATTCTTAAATTCGATCGATTTCGGTGATAGACCATCGCCAGAAAATATACACTGTGAAAGTGCGGTCACAATATTGTAAAGCAATTACTATTTACAAAAATATTTGACTAATTGATTATTACAATTCGTTTGTAACAAATGGATATTCGTTTTTTGTTATTAGTTACTGCTTTACAATATTGTGACTGCAAGTGCACAGTGTATATGTCGTAGCGATTGTCTATGACCCAAATCGATTGAATTTAACAATGTGAGTAATTAAAACTTTATTATAAATCATATGTATGGTATCTTTAGTTTATGAACAAAGAATACACCACAATAGAAGATTGAGATTGTAGATACCAATAGTAAGCAACAAGTGTGTTGAATTTGACCGATGGACTTTCTTTTCCTTGTAGCCATCACCAGATAACAACGCTAAAGTGTATGCGCTGATAATATTGACCGAACACTATAATCTGATTTCACGCGTTTACAAGGAATTGATTTTTATGTTCGCTTCTATCTTACTTTAATTTGCAGCGCACCTGCTTAATTCACGCACTATACAGTACGAACTTAGAAACCTTGGATAAATTGTCGGATATGGTGCACAATTTTTCGCCAAGCGAAAAGAGCAACAATAATATTAGAAATGTAAAGTTAACAGAATCGAGAAATTTTCTCATTAAACTACAAAGGTGTTTATTTTGTTGTTTGCTATGGCAACCAGAATGTATTCTATTGGGTTTCCATAGTAACCAGATCTAATAGTATTTTTTTTAGACCCCAAAGGATCGTATCGAAAAAAATCACCTGTCCTATGTTTTTTCTCCCGTTGCGTAAAATATTTGTGCCATGTTTGGTTGCAATAGGTCCAGTGGTTCAGTAGGAGATGTGGAACAACAATGTCTTTTATTTATATTGTAACATTACATAATCAGTGCTCAATACTGATAAAAATAAAGAGGTACTTGTAAAATAATAATAAATAAAAAGTCAGAAATGAGGGATTAAGTATCATGCTATGAAAACATTTGTACCATAAAACACTTTAGCAATTAAAAAACAATGTACTAAGTGCTACCATAAAAGTGCGGTGTGTACAAAGTGCAACATAGTATGATATGTGTAAATTTTAAAAACTGAAAAAGACATCAATCACAAATAGTGAAGATACAGGACTATAGTAATAAACTATAAGTTTAGTAATAAGTTGTTGTAGTTTTGTTTGGTTAGGCCACAAAGGCAATATCAATGTAATTAAAAGATTATTTTGTTTATGTTTGAAGGATCCAGGGTTATTTAAGAAATTAATAATTGCTAATTAAAATAAAGTAAAGAGATGGTGGAAATTAAAATAGTGCCTAGAGTAATAATACATTTACAGAAGTATAAGTCAGAAATAAACCAAGTTAAAAACCATTAAATTATAAAATACAAGTATCTAAGTTTATGTAATTAAATGAAGAAAACATTATATAAATTAAATTTAATTATAGTTAAAAATTATAAAGGAGTATTTTTCCTAAAAAAGGGAAGAAATAATAATAATTAATACTAGCCTATTTACTAAAACTGTACCTAGGTTAGCCAATAAAAACTCATCAATTTCTAGGTTACTAAGAGTAACATAATCAACAAGATGAGTAATTGTTAAATTGGATTTCAAGAGAGTAGATGACCAAAAAATAATGTCCAGTAAATTTAAAAAAAATTAGTAACTACAATTCGGAAAAAACACTATTCTAAATTAATGAAACGATTCAGCACAAGCCACTACATCTGAGACATCCGTTGAACCACAATAATTAATGCAAGAAAATCGAAGAACAGTGAAAATTCATACAACCATCTGATGGCCTGAAAATTTTGAACTATCACGACTTGGGTGAGATCGCCTACCTTAATAAACTAAAAAATTACTCATCACCAACAAGTAACGAACACTAGAAACAGTACAACATCCTTCAATTTATAAGAAAACTTAGTGTGAACATTATAAACTTTATTTATTTAACCAAAAATAGTAAAACCGTGGGTTCATTAGAAATCTACTGCAGCCATCTTGATTTTCTCGCTTTCTGTATGAATAGGTAATATGCGCTCTGGCGTTTAAAAAACGAACTTGTTGAATCAGAATTTAAGAAAACAAATATTAATTATTGTAAAGTATGATACTATTAACTAAGCATTTCTGACTCTCTTATAGTTCAAAGAATCCCCAAATAACCCTGAGATACATAATTTATTAATTTTAATAGTAACTGTAATTGAATATATCTGTTGTGTTATATAAAGAAATAACTAATATCGAAAAATGTTGTGATTTTGAAAGTAATCGATTTGTAAACCAATGAATTGGAAGTAATAATTTCCAGAAAAATAAACCAAATTCAATCAATAAATACCTTTCTTTTAGGTAATTGACTTTGTATTATTTCTTGTAGATAGCAGCTTTGTTACAGGAAACAGGTGAATAGCAGAGAAGAGTAAGAAAGTTAGCTCCGACATCAGAACTTATGAAATAGGACGGACAACATAACCTGTAATTGATTAGCAAATTGAAAACAGCTGATGCAACGCGCGTAAAAATCAAACGATCAAATCGTACTCAAAGAGAGGAATTCTCTCGCTCTCTCTTTCTCTCTCTCCTACCCTTTTACAAACAACTGAATAGTAATACCTGTAAGAAGATATAATACATAATAAAGAATACCGTGGTTTATTTGTCAATACTAAAGAATTACACACACAAAAAATAAAAATAAATAACACTATGAGAGTATAACAAAGATTCATAATTTGTGATTTATGGTCTCCAAGTCGCGTTCAATAGAATAGTTCAATATCTCCAATATTCAACGGCACAAATAGACAAATTGATATAATGATCAAACACATGAACAACATAAACGGAAACATTAAATTTACTATGGAGACAGAAATATAATAGCTTAAATTTTATGGACGTATGCATCAAGAAATGCACCGATTCTGTTAAATTTGGGATATACAGAAAACCCACAACTACAGACATGGTTATTCATGCAGATTCATATCACCCACACACGCAAAAATTGGCTTCCTTCAATGCTTTCGTACACAGATTATTGTCGTTCCCACTAAGCCAAGAAGACCTAAAGGAAGAGATAACACTGTCAAATTCATTGCCGTAAGGAATGGATTATAAAAAGACACAATTATAGACAAACTAATTCGTAAACCTAAATCCAAAGCAAATAAAGTGATTAAATCTAATAATACAGAGAACGCTTTCATCGCGACTGAATATACTAATCTACTTCCACACATTATAAAAAACGTATTTAAAAAACTAAACACTAATGTATTTTTTAAAACCACGAATAACTTACGGAATTTCTTCAGACATAATAAACGTTCAGAACTTGAAAATAACTCGGGTGTGTATAAAATTGTGTGCGATGATTGTGACATGTTTTACATTGGCCAGACAGGGAGAAAATTTAAAGATAGATTTAGTGAACACATACCGAAGGGCAGCATTAGATATACTACCTCAAACTTCGCGTTACATTTGATCAATTATAACCACGGATACACTAGTTGCGCCAAAAATTTGAAACAGTTGCATATTTGCAACAAAGGGCGAATTATGAGCGCTTTAGAAGAGTTCGAAATCTACAAAGCATCGAGAACACAAAAAAAACCTAGTGCTCAACGATCAATTGTCGTTTAACTCGAACAGCTTGTACGATACTGCGTTACAACATGATTATCAGATTACAGACAGATGAGAAATCAACAGTTGCGATTATGAACCCGAACAGTGCGCACTGATTCTTCGTGCGGTACGTTGTGACATTTTATTAATGTAGTGTGTTTTATGATGTTAGTCAAAGTTTTTTATTTGCGTTGACAAGTTCTTCATGTGAGAGCGAGAAGTTTTAAACCTGAAGATGGGAACATGTTTCCCGAAAAAATGTCGTGTATGACATTATATCGAAGTCGCAAGATGGGAAAGAAATAAGGTAAACTATAAGTTTTATAACAAAGATGTTACAAAATAACGCTAACAACGGAGGGATAAACTAACGTACTTATTATACTGTAAAGGTCTCAATTGAAAACATTTTAAGACGTTACAAATGACGATCCCAAAGAGAGGGAAGTAACTGAAGAAAGCTCTCGTTAACGTTACAATATTAAGATTGGCTTTCAAGTTTACTGCATGTTTTCATTCTACTCGTGATTCTGTAACTATTATTTCTTTATCTATTCCTGGTTGATAGACTTAGTTAATATTATTCTCCCTTTAGTTAGTTATTCTTTTGTTCTTCATTATTGTGGTAAGATACTTATTTAGGATAGGGTATATACTTTATGTAGAGGGAAACATCACGTTACAGCGTAGACCAGAGGAACAATGTTGCTCCACCACAGAAACAGTCGGCAAGCGTCAGATTACACGATTCCGATGTCACCACGTAGAGCAATATCGAATCCTTCCAAATTTGCAGCCAGAGGTATGCCACCTTGGGCCGTGTTCTTGAAATCGCGTGTCGGTTAGGTTTATACCGGTACCAACTAAGCTGCACCAGAACTATCCGACACCTCTTGCCGTTAACGGTAAGCATAGCTACTTGCTTATTCTGGAAAAATACCGACCAATGTGTATGAGGTCCGAACATTTCTCTAATCAATGACGTTTCTAAATGAAGTGGATGCACCTCTTAAGTCTGAGGTGTATCCAGATCATCCCCAACGCAACAATTTTGTTTATATTTTTGTACAGATCATCTAAAAATGAGCTTCGGTAGAAATACATTGAACTGTCGTTGCACTGTGTAAACGTACAGGCTTCCTTGATTACCAACCGGTACGACTGTTACAGCCTTAATGTCAGGCGAAGCACTTTAATCTATACAGAGCGATTACTGCTATGACTGCTGTAAAATTTCACGTAACCACTGAACATGCGGCAAAAATAGCATCCAATTTCCATGATAAATTATGATGATTTCCACACGTTCTTAAATCTAATACTGTACCATTATTAAATGGCGACGCTTACTAAGCACAAAAATGAGATATGAAATTACTGTATTGTTTTCAAGAATGGGGTGAGTCAATTGTTGCATTTTGAGAGTCCATACTTACAACCTTTAACATTTGACTGTTGTTTGAACAGTACTGTACGGAAGTGTTATGTAGGTAAGTTGAAACACACGCGCGCGCGCGCGCACACAATTATATATTCACACACTCTAACGTAATTAATAATTGTAGGCCTGTCAGTGCGCGCGTACTCGTGTGTGTCCTTGCGTACGCGCATATACAACGGGATCAGTATATAAATAGTTACAACTGAAGCCGTATAATCGTTAGAGATCATTCCCTCTGTCACAGCCTTATTCCTCTTTCGGGCTCCAAGTTTCTGTAGCGTTCCTGACTCCTTCGTTCTGTTTTTGTTTTTGTTAAATTTTCCACTGATGTATCTTCCTTGACCGTGTATCTTCTATCATTCTCAGTTCACGTCATAATATTTTCACCCTTAACGCTTTTATTAGTCACCTTTATCTTGCACCCCGCCGGGGTGCAAAAATTTTCTGACAGCGTGGCATTATTATGAATAAGGCTAGCAGAAACTATACAACATAAACTGTAACATCTGAACACTCAAATCGTAAATAGCGAAACGTTACATAGTTATTTAGATAAACATCGCAAAATGTCGGGGTCAACGGGTAAACAGCATTGTCGTCATCGAACCATTATCACGGGTTGGATCACAATAATTGTACGCCTGTTAATCTAGTATTGATTTTCCCAGGGCCACATTTAGGCGCCCCTAGGCACTTCAAGGGCCGGCGCCCCCCCACTCCCAATTAATTGTCGTCGTCGATATTTATTGCCTATTCTCACATTACACGCGTTTTTTAGACTATTAAATGAGGACTGTCATTAGGATTAGGCCTATAAATAAGTAATAGAATTGTCTTTCTCAAGCTGAAAACCTCAGACCCATCAGCCTCTTGTCCGCGACGTCCAAGGTTTTCGAGCGACTGATCGAGCGTAGGATCCGCGATTACCTAGAAGGACGTACTGATCCCCGAACAGTTCGGCTTTCGTGAGCTACACTCCTCGACTCATCAGCTGATGAGACTCGTGGAATGCATTAGCAAGGCTGGCTGCCAGGACAAACAGACGACTGCGATCTTCCTAGACGTAGAGAAAGCCTTTGACCGCGTGTGGCACGAGGGTGTCCTTTACAAATTAACGGAAGTCCTTCTCCCAGATTGCTACGTTCACTTGATCGGTAGCTTTCTGCGAGATCGTAGCTTACGAGTGAGAGTAGACCACGCTCTCTCTTCGGAGAGGCGTATTACCGCTGGTGTCCCTCAGGGAAGTGTACTTAGGTCTCTCCTGTTCTCGCTGTTTGTCAACGACACGCCCCAAGTTCCTGGAGTAGAATTGTCGCTGTTTGCGGACGACACTGCGGCATTTGCCTTAGAGCCGAACGCAAGTTATGCGGTAATCAAGCTCCAGCGCCAACTCGACGCGTAGGTCGGGTGGACCGATGACGAGAGTTGCCGTTAACGCTTAGAAGAGTGCCGCGGTAATATTCTCGCGAAAACGCAAGCGGCCTCGGCCGCTTAAAGTAGGCCCCGTCGAGGTACCCTGGACCAATAGCGTCAAGTACCTCGGGCTCCACGTGGACTCCCGACTCACCTGGCGAACCCATACACAGTACATCCGACAACGCGCTTCGGCGCAACTCAGTAGACTCTGGCCCGTGCTATCTAATCCGGCAATGACCCCCCGGCTAGGTAAGCTCATAGTCAACTCGTACGTGTTGCCCGTGATTACTTATGCCTGTCCTGTTTGGGGATACCTTGCTCGTGGTCATAGGTCAGCGCTCCAGCGCGTTCTCTTCCGGGGACTGAAGCTTGCGTGTAAAGTCTCCCGTGTGCCGTTGCAAGGGTTTTGCTCCGGCGAGTTTATATTATCGCGCCGTGACGTCGTAGCAGAAGACAGCCAAAGTCGTAATTACCTACGTAAATGCCGCGCTGGCGAACGGTAACGAAATTCAGGGCGCCGCTACTGTCTGCGGCGATGTTATAGAGTGGGCGGTTAATCAGCTGATTGACCGATTGCTACAGGCTAGTTTTCCGTGGCCTCGTGTTTTAAAGAAACCGTATCTTTCTCTCTTTTTCTTCTCGATCATTCCACGGAGCACTTCGAGGTCTGGCGGGGTGGCAAGCAAGGGTTTCTTCTACTAACATGGAGAAGTAATTTATAGATTGTCTTAGGTGAGGACAATTCTTTATTCACTGTTATGTATGCATAAGGGGTTACGTATTTAATTCTGTTTAATTAAGGGGAGAATGCATGGCAATTTTTTATGTGTGTGACACATATTTTACTTCCGGTAGATGGGCAAGCACATGGTAATTATACTTAACTGTTTGAAAGATTAAAGGTACAAGAAGTAAGCTAAAAGGTAGAAAATAAAAATAAAAGTAAATAAATGTAAAGGCCTTGAATGGTGGAAATGTTAATTTGAACGTAAATGTGAATTCAAACTTCATGATTACACTGAGCAATAGCTAACAACAGAGTGGTAGTGTGGATAAAAAAAATTCCCACAGTGTGTGTGTGTGTGTGGGGCTTTCTTTGTACTGGAGCGAGTGAGCTTGTGGGTGGTTATATTTCCCGACGGCATTCTACAAGTGAAATTTGTTCTAGGGTTCTCGCACAGCCCAAGAGAGGGGTGGATGACCTGATGATGACAACTACAACCGTCACATCGTCAGAGCTGGACACTAGAACACTTTCCCATCGCCGTCAGGCTTAGAGATGCTCCTCAACATTAAAAGACTGCTGGATAGAAGAAAACGAGCCGGAATGATGAACTAACCATCAACCTCACCCACCTTCTTCACAGGATCTAACGGGTATTGCCAAGTCTACAAATGTGCAGGTGGGCCGTTTCCATTTATAAAATCTCGTCCGCAACACCACACCGGTTTTCATTTCACAAAGAAAGTATATACCTGAACAGTATTTGTATATTCTGATGAATCAAAATTAGAACAAGTCCTGTGGATAGATATATATATATTTGTTATTATTGTTGACTGTGTTAAAGGACCTAGCCTCTATATTGCTCAATTAATTACTATTGTTATTAGTATTGTCAATGCAAAAAACAAGGGGACATATATAGTATGTGTTATACATGTAAAGACTTACACATAAACCGTATTTTTCTTTGTTATAATCATCGAAACTTTGTTACAACTACAAGTCAAAATTTATAGTCTTAACTGTGTCAAAACGTATCCACTTTGTGTACTACTTGATAATTTTGGTTGTTACTGCTATTGGCAATTCTCATTGAGACAGATAGTATACATACATATAATGATTGGTATAAAGGCCAAGACATAAACAGTATTTTCATGTTCAGAAAGATTAAGATTTTGTTAGAACTAGTCAGGTGGATATACATTTGTGATATATGTAATTTTTTTAATGGTGCTAAAAGGATCCACCTGTTATGATTGAATTATTTTATTGTTATCAGCATTGGCGATTATTATTGATATGTACTAAATGTATATATGTCTACATCTTTGTTCGAAAAATGAAAATTAAGAACGGATATGAGATACACAAGAAGTCAATTGTTAAACACTGTATTGAGCACCAATAAAAAGAAGGTTTGTTAACTGATTGTTTTATTTGCAAGTCATGTCAAGATGGGTCCAGCCATTTTATGCTTCCGTCTAGTCCTTGTGGCTAGTTATTAAATTTTCAGTAACCCCCCTCAAAAAAAAAAAAAAAAATTTACAAAAGAAGTTGTACAAAATTTGGGGGGGGTTTCACCCGGAGGTACTCTTCTCGTCTTTTGAGGAGAGGACTCGGTGTCCGCTCTTTTGATGACACCGTGAGACGCCTGGCGCGTAGATTCTATGTTCGTTCCGAAAGAGTAACCCACAATTCCCTCACTGGCGGACTTGGTAAATACACCCCGCGACCAGGTGGGTCCTGGAAGCGACCTCGTTTATTAGCCCCGGTGGTATAATCCACCAATCGCAGGTGGCTTCAGACCCTCCATAATTAGGTAAAACAATATAAAAGGAACTCAAACTGACCCAGTGTCAGGAGTCCTAACTGAGATTCGGGACACTTCACAACTCGCGGATCCGCGCTTCGCGCAGGCCGCGCAAACCCCAGTCGTGCCTTTATCTTTACCCCGCCGCGGTAGAGACAAAAGGTTCTTATTTCTCTTTTGGTCTTTCGTTAGACTTTAACACTTTGTTTCCAGTAAACAGTTTGTATAGTAGTTATTGCTTTTGCTCAACTAGCTTTTGCACATAGAGCTTATATCTCAAACCCGCAGCCAGCATCACCAACGTACCAAAATCGCCTGCCAAATTCTATTTATTCTCTCTACATCCGTTATAATTGTAACTGCTTTATTTTGTATAACAGACAAATTGAAGAGCGTTCATTTTTATTGAAATTATTACGTCGTAGACTGACATTAATATTGAGTACTTAAAATAATTACCACAAATCTTCGTTACACTTTGCACATAATTACTTTCATACCGCGTTACACATATGTGTCACACAATGATGTTTGTTCATATTATGTGTACGTAGTAATTTAGAGCCACATTATTTTCGTAAATCTCAAAGTTACGTTCAAATAATAACGCTTGTTTCCTCTGAGTATGAGTACAAGTAAAAACTAAACCGGACAAGTCTGTGACCAATATGAAAACCTGTGTGTGTTTGTACCAAAATAAAAGAGTACACACAGGTTTTTGAAGCGGATGCATATTTGACAGAATTTTATTGTACGGTTCGCTGAGGGATGGGGGGGGGTAAAGTGTTACGCCACATATAGTTTGCGAGTCTTCTGGAGGTTGGCAACATTTGTTATAGCGCACACAACACAAAACTGCTGTCTCTTAATCTTATTGATTGTGTCAGTCACTATGGTATTATGTAGCACTTGACCTTTCGAATTACACAAACAAACAATAACACAATACATTAGGAAGGAACAGACAATATTGATCGCGGCGTACTCAGCTGCCTTAATCCAGTTTAGCGAGTGATTACCAACGTTACACATACAGCATGGGAAAGAACGTTGTTGCGTCACTGATGCCTCTAACAGTGCTCTGCGTCATCTGCGGCTTCTCATTACCTTCGTCACGGCAGTCAAAGTTACAGACTGTCTACTGTTCCACAGTTATAGCAGTATGCTGTGTACTGTGGACTGTACACCTGATTGTACAACTGTGTACTGTGGACTACACCTATCTAATCAACCGCGTGGATTTGTTTATGAACACGCTGATATCAATAACGACTATATATTATCAGATAATGTTCAACGTCCGCCAAGACCAGACCAGTAATTACATCGCTAACATTGTTTACATCGATCAGTCACTACAATCGCTACATGTCGAAGTGCCGCATACACAGAATCGAATCGTGTGTGTCTTGTTTATTGTCATTGTTTTTTACATTCTTTTCTATGCAATTTTGTCGTATGAAAATCTGAAATATGTAAATTTTTTAAGCATGACGCTTGACTTTACAAAACTGTACAAAGTCGTATGTCTTGTGACTGTATGTGTGCTTTTTTTAATGCAATACTTGTTTTGCTTTTACATAATGAACGTCATACGGCAGAGAGTGCAGCTTGCCCGTCGCGCTGTTGAGAGGTTTGACAAACTCAGCGACAGAAATGTTGCTTGGAGTGACCGTGTAACTGTGGCAATTGTCGTCCAGCCGACAAGTGAGAACTTCTTGACAGAAATACAGGAAAATTATAAAGTAATTGGGTCCATGTATCGCTGCTTATACGACACATTCAGTGCGGTCACTCAGTTTTACGTAATGTTTTTCTACACGTATATATATTCTTTAGTTTTACTGTATTCAATGCTCCTTTTTTATGATACATCGGACACAAATAGTAGCAATATTATCTTTGCTACCATAGCTGGTTTTGTTGTTGATGTCTTGGTTTTAGCAATGTGCCAGTCTATCGGCTGTAACTTTAAAAAACTCCAATGTCAGATAAACAGTTTTTATCACAAAAAAAGTGTTGCAAACTTACGGGCCACCACCAAACATTTGGTTTATCAATACGCGCACCGAGAGAGAAAAGTCGATTGTGGTTTATTTGTTTTAGATATCACACTTCTGCCAGTCATATACGATTTCATATCGTTACTTTATTTTGCATTTATTGGCACTCCTTTGGACGTTGCAGAGTTATAAGAAGAGTCTAAGATTAAATTTTGTGTTATTTGTCTAGGGATTAAACTGTGCTTCACTAATAGCCAACTTTCTTGCATCATTTATAACTGCAAGCGAAGAGTCCATTGCAGTAAATTGTTTCTTATAAAGTGTCCAATAACTGTTACAACAGCTTTAATTATAATATTGCTATTTTATAAGGAATTTACCTCTGTTGTGATTTTGAACATTTTCGATGATATTAGCATAGAACTTGTCACAAGGCAAATGCCGCCAATCGTTCATCTCATGAAATTTTTGGTAGCAAAATAGATGGCACAGGCTAGCATAGTGAATAGATGTCTGTTACTGCGGACAAACTGTGCCGTGGTTATATTGAAAGGTAAACACCACGGCCAGTTTAATTGTATTTTCCGTGCGTTCGGTGCATTATCACTGCATGTTACGATGCCGCTTTCGATATCGAGAATCAGTCGGCCGCTGCGACCTTGATTGGTGACGTCATTTGGCTGGCAGTGGCGTCTGTTCCTGACAACGAGATTTAGACAGCAACGTTTTAGTTTTGTAAGTTCGCGCAGCGTCGTCATCCTCCTCTTTTTTCTCTTTCAACTTGGTGCGGCTTCGATTGTGACGGTGTAACGTATGACACCACTATGACTAGATAATTTGATAAAGAGCTTCAGGTGAGCCAGTATTGAGGGTTTATATTTAATATTATTCTAACTGGGGCTTGTGTGTGTGAAATGTAACGATAGTGTGTGTGTGTGCGTGTGGCTCAGGCTGTCCATGTTCGTGCCGGTAAAACTACAAGCACGTGGTAAAATTATTTTACAGTAAAGGTTAAAGAAATAATGTTAGAGACAGAGTAAGCTTATAATAAAAGAATTAAATGAAGTAAGAATTTATAATTGTGGTTCCATGAAGTCTGGTTATTAATTGAAATAGTTATAATTGTAGTAGCAGAGACCACGTGCTCGTCAGTCGATCCTAATATGAAGTTAAACATACGAGGTAACCCATAAAAATTGTTTAAGCTTAAAGTGTAATGATTTCTGTGTGACAAGGTGAAAATTAAAATTAAAATTAAAAGCCTGAAGGGTGATTTGGACCGGAGTTAATGACCGGCATTTGCGGTATTGAAATTATAGTGGCGTGTGTGATCTGAGTGCATTGGCGAAGGAATGTTGGGGTGTTATGTGTATATATCTGAATCGAATATACAAGTAAAATTTTACACAAGTTTCACCGCTTTAGTCGGGAGGAAAAGGGGTCGACGAGATGGGCACTCTACATCTTCGCCCATCCGCAGAGCCTGCGTAAGAAGCCCCAACGCCGTCACGCCATCCGACATCGCTCTTCACCCCCCACCGAAAATGCAGGAATATTCTTAGTGCAATCCGAAAGATCAGGTGGGAACTTTCCTTTTGTTTTATAAACTTCACACACAAAATACTTCGCAGGTTATCGGGTAACACACACGCAGAAACCTATTCCTAGAAATTAGACTCATGCTTCAGAGTTAACATTACTGAACATATTTTGTGAAGACATGCTAAAGTGTGAACAGTGATGACTGTGTTATGAATAACTTATAAGTAGTTGTGTATTGAATTTGCATAAAGTCAAGGGTTACCATTGTATAATATAAATATTTAGTTCTATTACTGCAAAAGAGAAAACCAAATTTAAAATTCATTTATTGACAAAATCCAGACCTTAAGAAAATGTAATACCCGGAGAGTACTTGCATCTGCCTGTCATATGACTTGTGATCCTGCACGTTCCAATTTTTGTTTCTTATTCTAAATTTAAACTCCTGTTGACTTAGTTAGTTATTATTCGGTTCAGCTTGACTACTCAATTTATAATAGTACTATAATATCCTTATATTTGATTAACTTAAAGAGAAAAAGAGAAGCGACATATTTTAATATTTAATTAACAAACTTCAACCTCGGTTAACTGTGATCACTGGTTTCGATTTTACTGCGATTAATCCTAGTGCTGGGGAACAGGTAGATGAAAGTACTGCAACACACTTAAGTAATTAGTTTTCTTTGAATTTAATTATTATCGCATTATCTAATGATCATGGATTGTCAGCTCCAGATACTTATAATTATCGTATTTTAATGAATGGTTCATGCATTACTAATGCAATAAAAACAATTCTTTTGAAAGTAAAATACAGAAATATAAGTTTATAATAAATATAATAAAGTCAGTAGTTTGGCATGTCATTATTTAATTGTTGGAGATACTTTGAAATATTCTTGTTGTGATTAAACCACCATGTGGCTTTAAATAGATATTTGAATTGATGTTAAGAATTAAAGGAAACTCAAACCAAAGATGATTGTAAAAGCAATTGTTTAAAATTAAAGCTGCATAAATAAAATCTTGTTATTGTTGATCAAGTGTTTCCTTGCAAGCCCTGTCACTCTGGGCTCAGTACATTTTATTTCCATCTAGGCCACGAGCCTAGTCTTAAATATTAAGTGACGCCTTCCCAGAAAAAAAAAAAAATTAAATTTTTTTTTTAGGTTAGAAAAAGGGGGTTAAGGAAAATCTCTGGGACTAAAGGGGGCGTTTCAAAACCATGTGGTGATGGCTTTTCCATTCAGTTCCATTCAGGGTTTAGTGAGCATTATGTTACCAATAATTTAATTTTAATTTTAACAAATAGCATATTTAAAGAATAATTTTTTCAGAAACCTTATATATGATTCACCATTATTCAGCAATCTGCAGTTGTTTTTTTACCTTCAGTTTCCTGCATCTGCCTGCAGTTGATCCTCCCGTCTTGATTTTGGTCTACCATTTGGTCGGTTCTCCAATGATATCCGCGCCGTTACTTCCTTACTGTCAATTCGTGTGCTCGTCACTGTAAATGTCCAAATCACAATAATGTCTGTACTTCTGTATGCCTTATTATATTCTCGTACGCTAGGCTAACACGGAGTCTCAGGGTGTGGCTAGGTAGCCATTGTGCCGAGGTAAACTACTACCGCACATAGTTTGTCACAGGACGCTGGTGTTTTCGTTACTGTCTGTATAACACGCGCAAAGCGATGAGTCCTCCATGCCTGTATGGTGACTCTGACCACGATAATGCCTAATTCACTTTGTTTGAATGTGATAGAAGGGCAATGGTGATAGTGGTCCGTTGTCACCAGACAACATTGGGGGACCACGTTATGCAGGAGAAGCAGTTGGAACCAAGTGGCAGCATTAGTGGAGTTCGTACTGTATCGAAAGACGAAAGAAGACCAAGGAACACTGAATCTGAAGTAACCTGAAGTAAAATGAGCTAAGGAGGATCCCTACTAGAGCCCAAGAGGCACCACATCGATGTAATACAAAGGTGGTTACAGGGTGGTTTTTCATGTCTAGATGAGGTGGATTTTTTTAGTGAATGAGAGTTCCACACTCTTGGTAGTAAGACTTCCCTGAAGATGCATAAAGCATTTTCCCCCAAGTAGAACTCCATCATTCTGTAAATATTCTACTACTACTTGACTTTTAGCCATCTTTGTTCTGTGTCGGAGACTTTAATTTCACCTGTAATTATCCTTACTGTTTTCCTACAAAACCTTTCCATTTACTTTCCATTAAATATAGACTTTGCCGATTGTTCCGGGGCTAATTTAATCCCAGCCATGTCTTGGTCTACTGACAGATATTATCGCTCGTGGTTTATAGTTGTAGATCATTTGGCAATTCTGCTTAGAACTTATTGCAGACAGTAGCCATCTTTCAAAAATAGTTATAATCAGAACGTTTTGAACTCTAAAAATCCGTAGCCATCTTCAGGTGTAAATAAATTTTTACGTCATAATTTTGTGATTAGAACTGTTTCTGAAATGACGGCTAATATCCTCAAAATTATATAATTTAATAATAATAATTATTATTATAATATTATAATAACATTTTGCCGTCAACTTATAGTTTTAAGATTCGTATTAATAACTGTGACACGTGGATTAATTTCATATGTGTAATGTATGTAAATACGTGTTCATATATAAGACAAAACCAATGTTGAAATTATTTTTGAAACTCTAAATTTCATATACATGTTAGATAAACACTTTTGAATGAATTTGTAATGTCTTAATAATTGTTCATATTTAGATAGACTCAACGCAATAGCATGCGTTTCAATTGTCGTAGAAAACAACAATCACTTAATAACATTTACAAAAGAACACAATATGCAACAATTAGGTGGCTTATTAACAATAAACACTATATACTCCTCTTTTTTCATCTACATTTGTCTTGAAGCCTGTTTTCAGAACTATGTTTTAATTAAATCAAATTATGTAATGTGTATGTAGGTTTATTATATAGATGTCTGTATCGTTTTATTTTAATTATATATGCTCGTGTTTCATTAAGTGTTTTATTTCAAACGTCCTTACACAAGAATGATGCGTGTGCAGGCGTGCGTGCGTATGTTACATACAACGTTTCGATTGTCAATGAGCATCGAAGTGAGTTTGGAGGACATATGTGTTATTGTGTTATTTACTCAAGAACAAAGCACATGAGTTTATTTATTTTTGCATACACATGTACAGCGAGTTACAAATACAATTATTCATGCCTACTATGACAATGTCGTTGATCAGGAGAAGAAGAAGTCCAAACACGTGACGAGACGGCAACAAGATGGTGGCGGAGGGAACATCGTTAAGTACAACAATTTCATACCCACAAATATCATTCAGTCGCAGCCATAACATAGACACACATTTCAAACTCCAGCCACCCACATTCCTAACATTCCTCGTTAAACACAAAACTTTCATCTTAATTTCACCTCCAAAATTTTCCGCTCGCCGTCAACCTAACCTAACCTACCAGTCCCCATTCATTTACGTCAAAAGATGATCAAATTGTTAAACATGGTCGACTTCTTCCCCGTTGAAATTTTGGGGCCAA
This sequence comes from Magicicada septendecula, assembly GCA_034769895.1. Lineage (NCBI taxonomy): Eukaryota > Metazoa > Arthropoda > Insecta > Hemiptera > Cicadidae > Magicicada > Magicicada septendecula. The sequence goes on along the minus strand of CM068369.1, from coordinate 587,611,954 downwards.
CGTTCCCCACAAAATATGGCCGACCAAACACGTGCAATTCAGCCAGTCACGTGACAGATTCCACCACGGTCACGTGACACGTTTAAAATGTTCCCGCCGTGAGGTTACAACTGTCGTTTTCAGTTTTCTGACATGTCTTTCTTAAATAATGTCTGTGTTACGGTCTTAACGGGTTGTGCCTTTCCCTTATCTTTGTGACTGTTGTTATCTGTGTCGTTCGTCATTTATTTATGCACGAGTACTATTAAACTAAACGTTAGTTTGTTATTAAAACTGGTTTGTATGCTATTGTTATTCTATTATAGTGAAATTTTTTGGTAATAAATTAATGACTCACTGTTTCAAACTTTAAATCCAGAACAATGAACAAGATGTTAAATTATTGCGTGCTCTTGAATTCTTAACGTAAAAGAAAATTACTGAGTAGCACTTACTCAGCGGGACTTGTTATGCTTTAGTTAATTGTAGAATAAAGTAACGATCCAGCATCATTAGACGTCCCCAGCAACGCGGCAAAATGTAGTGACATAGAATCATGCAAAACTGGCAAAAGTGTGAGGTCTAAGTCAGAGAAAGCACAATCGACTTTTCTGTCTCGGTGCGCGTATTGATAAAACAAACGTTCAGTGGTAGCTTGTAAGTTTGCAAGACGTTTTTCGTAATAAAACGTGTTTATCAAACATTGGAGTCGCTGAAATTCACAGTTGATAGACTGGTACTGAAACGTCACCCCCCTTTTTATTTTTGGGTAGAAGATTTTGTAGACCTTGTTTTCTAGGGGCGTCACTTATGTGGGGCCTATGGTGACAGAACTAGCAAGGTATATAAAAAAATTCATAAGTATTAGTTGATCTGAATATTTCAGATTATGCATTATGTAGATGATATAAAGTGTAAGCTTACACCTATGCAGAAAATCACGCACATGTGGTGAGCTAGGTGTAATAGCTGTGGTGGTTCTTGCTTAACTTAAATCAGCAAAGTTTCTTGGTTAGAAGAAAGGATACTTAATGTAAACAAACGTATATAAAGTTAGACCTTTGAGAAGCTTTGCATGTTTTCGGCAATCAGCGTCTTACACCAGTATGGGATCAAATGAACAGAACACGTGTAAAATCCACGGACACGAAGTGTCCAGAAAGTTGTCTAAACGTGCGCTTAAACAAAATAACGGTTTTTGGAAAACCGCGTAAACCAAAACAGATTTTCCGTTTGAGTATTGAATAATAGAAGGGTGGGAAAGAAGAAGGGGAGGAAAAGGAAGATAAGAGAAGGGGAATAAGAAGAGGAGGAAGGAGATAAAAAAGAAGAAGGAGAAAAAGAAGAAGTTGCATGAGAGCGCGCACAAATAATTTATGAGCATTTTCTCAGATTACTGAATATGAAAACACAGAAAAAGGAGAAATGCTTTTAGAATGTTATACGGTATAATGACTACAGGGTTAATAGAGAAAAGACTAAAAGGAAAACCGGGGAAGGGAAAGCCCGGATTTGAAGCCCGACAAGATGAAATGCACTTCTAAATAACAACCAAGAGAGTGATACTTGTATTATACTTAAAAAATAAAAACTTCTTTTATATTTATTATAAATAAATAAATTTAATTCGCAAAATGACCTACAACTCACGACAGTACATATTCTTCTTCTTAGGTAGTCACTCCGCAGATTGTTGTGTAGCAGTCCTCAACTAATATCTTCCACGATTTGCTAAACATATTGTAAACAAGATAAGATATGCTTCTCCCTTTCTGCCCATTTTCTTTTAGTGTTTCCTCTGGCATAGGAGGTTTGCGTAAACCTTCTTGTCTCAGAATGTGTCCTATTAGTCCGTCTTCTCTAAATTGTAGACGCTTCTACAAGGCATTGAGTTCTGGTGTTCTATGTACACAACGTGCTTCTAAGCAAATTGATAACGGTCCAGCAATCTTATAGTGTTATTGACTCGTGTTGTATTCAAAGTGATGCGCTTCCGTAAGTAATCCACAAAGACTTTCCATTGCGCCAACGACTACGTCAATAAATTACTGGACAGATTCATTACATTGCAACATTAACATACTGTGGGTTTCGCGACTCAATATTGGCTCTGTTACTATCTTCTGCAGACCTTAATGAGACGCGCCACATATATCACCGTTCAAGAACTGATGTACTGTGGGGCCATACTGCTACTTGTTTAAATAGCGTCAGTATTACAATATATGTTTATAGAAATATGTAAATATTTTGTTTCACAACAATTCCTGTAGATAACGCCTTAAAGGTTACTGAGCATCTATTGGCGCCTGATTTGTACCCCCTAGCTTCAGTGTGTCTCAAGACGACATATTTTTACTAGGATGGCAAATATTACAAACCATTACAGAGAGCAGCTACGGGATCGCCATTGTCACCAGTCGTAGGCAATATTTAATTAGAGGAAGGTAAAAGACCTGCGTTGGATTCAGCAGATTAAAACCTACACGCTTTTGCAGATATCTGGTCGATACCTTTTTTTATCTGGTCTCATGGTCACGAAGAACTACACGCTTTCTTTAAGCATCTAAACTCGATACATAATTCCATTCAGCTTACGCATGGACCTTTGTTATAAGGTCGTGCAAAAGGTATTATGACAAAATTGTCCTAGAAAGAATATAAATTAATAAATACAAGTATAATATCAACAGAGAAGCAATCACGCTCAGCACGACTTGGTACCCTTTACATTCTGATTTGGCTGTACGGGAGTTGACTGACCTCACAAATAATGCATGCGCCATAACACCTATGGGGCAGGGCCTACTTGCCGGACCACACAGCGCCATTTCTACATTATGTAACTGAGTTTGCTTGCCATCCTTTTCATTACTTAGACCTGAGGATACTCGTTTTAATATGTGTAGAACGTTGTCATACAAGATATTTTTGACGCCGTCCGTGCCGAAAGAAGACTCGAAAAACATAAGACACCGGGCGCGGGAGCCTACTTGTAAATAATAATTCTGTTAGTCAAATGAGATTTTAAATATTTAGTTTTACATTTTAGTTATTTTTGTCTTTTCCTGTCTTTTTTCTGCTCCTTGAGTTAATGTAAAATATTAATAATTTTAAGTATTAACGTAAGAAAGTGATTGATAACAAGTCAAATTTGGATCATTAGAATAAAGTCAAAACAAGGTCAGAATTCTTAAATATTTCTTACCCTCTATAGGGTATATGTCAAATGTCAGTGAATATGTCAAAACTTCAGGTCGTCTGAATGTCGACGCACTAATTAAATGCACAAAGAGAATTGCCATGATTAAACAAAATTTAAACTCAAAGACGTAACCTGTCAATGCAGTAAAGCGTAGAAGGGCGTGGTATTGGGAGCACATAAAGAAGAAAACAATCATTGTGTGCTGTAGATGGTGCTTTGAGTGATGAGGAACCGTTACAAGAGTAATAATTTCTGAGGTATGTTTAGAAATGGTCCGTTGAAAACTGAGGCACTTTAGTAATACAAAGAAAATAACACTTATTTCATAACTACTAAAAGCCTCGTCAGCCTGAAAATGAAAGATGGTACCTGAGTTATTATACTATTTTAGTAAAAATCATTCTCTGTATTTGAACATAATTAACTCATCCGGTGCCATTTCGTTTGTCGTCGCCATTTTATAAACATTTTATCTTGCCTTGAGGTCCAGTAGTGTAAAAGACTCACTTCTTGGATGTTAATGAGAGACTTTATAGTCACAATAACTTAGCAATTTTTCTTTTATAGTTAAAGGCTTTTAGAGACACTATTTGTTTTTCATTCTATCAATAGGACTGTGTTTTTATTATATATTTTAACCTCTAAATTTTCCCAATAAAAATTTTAATTATGTTTTAATAGTAGATACTGCTCCTTTGCATTCAAAATCTTGTTTTTATCGTTAACAACACTATCAAATGGGAAAGTCACTACTAATTTATCAGTCCTACTACTGACTCTGTTTCATCATCCTATTAACTTTTTCTTATGAATTGTATCATTATAAATATAATACTACTGACTAGGAACACTAATTTTTTATTGGTAAAAATTTAAAACTTTTACCTTATAAAGTAGTTTAAAATTTTAACAATAAAAAATTATTGGTGAATATCAGTAGTATTATATTTATAATTAATTAATCAACGGACACGTCATGGACCACGAAATCCAGAAATTGTATCATAATTTAATGTGTGGAGTTATAACTGCCTTCTGTACCGACACCGAAATTTTATCATGACTAATCTACTTGCTAATCATTTATGATAACATAAGATAAATTGTATTTAACAGAAACACTTACACAATAGTTAACGACTACTTGTTAAGATCTACCCGACTTATTTAAAATTACATTATTGCATCTTACCAAAATTGCATACAGCTAGAATACCGAGCAAATCACCAACTTCGTGAAAAATCCTAACTTATATGAGTCCTTGTAAAACAGAACTCTTCCTTTTGTACAGTCAATTTAGATACACAATTGTTTTGAATATACCGGTAATACCAGGTTATATTTCAGTTGAATCTTCCTATTTTACTAACACTCCAGGGGCGATGTATAAACGCAACAATTTTCTGACAGCGTGGCATTATTATGAATAAGGCTAGCAGAAACTATACAACATAAACTGTAACATCTGAACACTCAAATCGTAAATAGCGAAACGTTACATGGTTATTTAGATAAACATCGCAAAATGTCGGGGTCAACGGATAAACAGCATTGTCGTCATCGAACCCTTATCACGCGTTGGATCACAATACTTGTACGCCTGTTAATCTACTATTGATGTGGCTAGGCTATTGCTCCTTGACACGTCTGAGACAATATTATGGCGAGTCCTTTTGGAACACCTACCTCGAGGCCGTGTCCAAAATGGAACTTTGGTCTTTAATCGACGGCAGGACGGTCTACCGTTAGTACAGCATGCACCCTGATTTAAAAAAAAATAAATTGTAAAAATAAATAAAAAATGAAAAAAAATATATGTAAAAAGTAAAGTTCTATGTGACTTGCACTGAGAATGAGAATCAATGTAATCATGCTTTAAACTAAACTTGTAATTTCTATGAACACGTTAATGTTATAATAGCACAATATTATTGGTACAAAAGTGTGTAGTAAAAATAAGACATGTATCATAATAATGACAGGTAAACGAACCCTCTGTTACAAATTAGTTTCCTCTGTTGAATGTAACGCTTTACCATACATACAGTCTATACGCTTTTCAACGGAACAGAAGAATTATAACAAGTTTATCAAATTTTATAAAACTTTATTTCATTTTAAATAAAAAAAGTTGAATTCAATTTAATGCACATTTATGGCTCGCAAAAGCATTGCTCCACTTTGTTTGATTTTTATGGCTAATGAAATCGCCTTTTATATTTAATTTCCAGCGTACTGCAGTAAATTGCAGTATGTGCAGTTTTATCGCAGATATTCAGTGTTAGTATCTGTAACTCATTTTTTCAGTCAATGTAAATTTTTGTTCTATTTAAACGTAACAATATTATTTGCCTGTGTAACAATATACACAATCCACTTGAAACACGTACAGGTTTCCTAGACAATACGTATTTCACTGTTCTACAATAATCTCTATACCAGTAACAGAATGAGCGCCATTTGCAAATTGTTGTGCTCCATTATTATAATTCTGTTGTTAGTTATTAAAATCGAATGTTTACAAATTGAATATTTATATACTATATAAGAATCGTTTCTTGTATATATACACTGTGAGTGTAGTATACATACAACTTATGTCTCTAATCTATGGTTATTGTTAAATGGATTATGAACAATAGAAGTATAGATTTCAATAAAATTGTATTGGAATTGCAAAAACGAAATACCGAACATTAATTACTGTTGCCTCGGAAGCGTATGTAATTAGATAATTTAGTGTTAATTTGTGAGTCTGAAACCATTTGAATGTGATTGTACTTTTACGACAGACGACCATATAAGTAATCATAAATAGTGGAGAGACTACACTGATACGGGAAAAGTAAACTGGTATTTCGTACAGTCTACAATATACGACCTATATTAAATTGGTCCTACAGTACGCTACGGTCAAGAAACCAAAGGGACCGTGGTGAGTCTACAGAATTTGTTGGAGCGAGAAAGCGTACCCTCAACACGTGCACAGACGACAGACGTCAGTTGTAGCGGAGCATGCATGAAACTGAACGTTGTAACACCTTCGTTTATAAGAAATCTAATTTTTCCCCTCGACGCGCCTCCCCAGATAGGACTGCCTTTAAACCTTTACTCCTACACGGGCAGTAAAGTCTCAGTTCCCGCACCTTTGATAATACTGAGCACAAATACACGATACTCGTCACTCAGTTAACTGTTGGTAATTACACAGCATTTCAGTTAGATCCAAACAGTAAATTAGAAGGCACTGAAATTTATTTGTCGACTTATTCTTCCTTTATTATAGACCCACGCTTGGTTTTCGGTTCTCCATTCACCTCCAAAACGTTCTACTTCCGGTAACCCAACTGAAACTTGTTATTCTTAATGCAAATTGGCTAAATATAAATATCTTATCCTTGAACGTAAATTTCCCTTTTATAAAGATAACTCAACATCCACACTTGTCCAGAAAAATTGTAATTTTAAATCGTTTTTATTTGACATAGCCTCAGTACATATTGTTACGACTGTCCCCCTGATCGTCGTATAGTGCAGTGGAAACAAAGTACAGACACTAATTAAATTTTATATAGAAAACAAAACACAAAAATAGTCACATTAAAGAATTGGCTCCCAAGAATGTGGGGAAACAATATAAAAATATATACAGAGATAAAGCGAAATAAAATAATAAAATAAATATTGCTTTATAAAATCCTGGACTTAAATGATAGCGTGATTACGAGACGTAGTATTGCGGCCAAGACGCCGACCAACCATAAGCCTGGGCTAGGCCAAAACATTATGTAGAACTCTCTTTGCTTGTTATTTTACGATGTGAGCTCTTACCACACTCCACAACATCGCATTTTGCGCCGTTGAAGATGGCTGCTGAAACGTTTGCAAACAGCAGGACGTATTTGTTTTATTGGTTAATGCAAGGACTACAAGTATATAGGATAACGTACAATCTTCTTATAAGTCTTCAGCTTTATTAGGAGTCCCAAGCAACGCGACAAAAAGTAGTGACATAAAATCGTATAAAACTGGCAACAGTGTGAGACCTACATCAAAGAAACCACAATCGACTTTTCTTTCTCGGTACGTGTATTGATATACCATACGTTTAGTAATAGCTTGTAAGTTTGATAGACTTTTTTTAAATAAAACGTGTTTATCAGACTTTGCAGCCTCTGAAATTTCCATTCGATAGACTGGCACATTGTTAACAACATAATATTCAGAGCAAAAGTTGCTACAGTATGAAAATTGCCATTATTCCTGTTTGGGTCAGATGCGTTATAAAATAGATGGACAGAATACACAGTAACTTGTGCCTGTACATACACACAGAAAAACATTACATAACATTGTGTGACCGTACTGAAGGTCTCGTACAAGCAACGGTAAATGGACCCGATTAGTTTGTAATTATCGTGTACTTCTGTCAGGAAGTTCTCGCTTCTCGGCTGGGCGACAATTGCCACAGTTACACGGTCACTCCAAGCAACATTCCTGTCGCTGAGTCTGTCAAACCTCTCAACAGCCGGACCGGTAAGCTGCACTCTCTGCCGTATGACGTACATTATTGAAAAACAGTACAGACTTTGCACTGTGTGGCACAAATATATAGTCACGTTACATACGAGTTTGTACATTTTTGTTAAATCTGCCATTAGACTTAACAAATCAATGTAATACAGAGTTTCGCACATAAAGTGTACATAGAAAATAAATGTCTCGATAATAAATAAAATACATAGAATCTTAATTTCTCTATGCGGGACTTGGACATGTAGCGATGTAGTGACCGATCCACGTAAATAATGTTAGCGATGTAATTACTGGTCTTGTCTTGGCGAACGTTGAATCTTATCTGATAATATATAAGCATTATCGAAATCAGTGTAGCCAAAGATACATTCATAACGTTAATGAGGTAACTGAAGTCGACAGAACCCAGTTGTATTATTAGGTACACAGTCCACAATACACAACATACTGTTTTAACTACCAAACAATATACGCTCTGTAACTTAGACTGCCGTGACGCCGGCGACGAGAGGCCACAGATGACGCAGAGCACTGTTAGAGGCATCAGTGACGCAACAATGTTCCTCTCCATGATGCATGTGTAACGTTTAGTAATTGCACCTTCAATGTACTGAACGGGACGATAAAACCAGCTGCACACACCGCGATCAATAATATTGTATATCATTTTACAGTATTTCTTATTGTTTGTATTATACAAAAAGTAGCACTTAATTATATTTAGACACATTGATTGACATGATAAATAAAATGAGGGCACAACAATTTACTAAATGTCTTACTGTTGCATAAGGTATAATAATTGATGCTGTTTAGAGAGATCCATCAGATTATTGTCAAATTTTGTTTTCTACCAATTACTCTGGAAAGCTAATGTTATTTTCGGATAGACATTGGATGTATAGGCCTGCTTCCATGACATGCCAGCCGAGTCCAAAACACGGGTGTCACAATATTTCAGGGTAGTAACATGGTTCATCCTCTCGTGGTCACTCTATTGCTTGATGCCATTCTGTCCAGCAGATACGTGCGGCAATAGAGCTCAAATTAACCGGTTCATTCCTTTACTATTTGACCTGATGCTGACGGTACATTTTGTCTCTTTGTGGCTTTGACATTGATTAAAGTTTAATCTACATGCTTTAACTGGCTAAACTCTAACAAACCCTGCCTTATTTGAAACTGCTTCTAAAAATAATTGACTAGAAAATAGATTAGCAATCTTTGTATTCAGTTGACACCAACCACCCATCTTAATATTCTGTTATTATAATGTAACGTTAGTCCTGTCCCCCTCATTCTAACATACAGATTCATATATTCCTGTCTTTGTACTTTCGGTATATTTACATTCCTGTGGGATCAAGTCCTTTTCTTCTGCAACTTCAAGGATTATAGTCCTGTCCACTTGTCCGGACGTAACTTAATCTCACTGTTTTCTTGTATTTCAGCACTTTCCCTGTTGACCTAAATTTATGAGTTAGCGTGGAAATTCTGTCATTTCCAAGTATTCAGACCGTCTTTCCACTTGCGGCTAAAACGCTGCTTGCAAATATATTTTCTCTGTCTGTCCTGTCTTGTGCAGCTTTTAGCCCCTGATTTTCCCTCTTGTATATAAATTTGATCTCTTTGCATCAGAAGGTGGCAGCTATATTAAAAGCGGGACTGCTACAAACGTGCAAAACTTTAACTGATTCTGTTATATTGTATGCCTTCTTGAAGTTCTTCTTAATTTACAAAACATGAAGCAATAATTAGGTTTTTACATCCATATTAAAGGAACGCTATGACAGACTTAAAAACACAGTAGGCCTATGCATCTACAGTTTTGTAGCGTATAATTTGGCTTAACGATGCGAGTTGTTAAGATGGCAGTAAAAAGAATATTCATTGATGTAAACAAATATAACTATATCAACGACTATTTTATGAAAAAATACTTTGTCCTTGTATTCTAAACAGATATATTTTGTAAACACGGAGTCAGTACAGTCTTTGTAGTTTAAGTTTGGGGTTGTACTGTGCGGCTTCCTGGAAGTTCTACGTATTTGGTCTCATGTTTTGCGGCAAGCGGAACGTCTTTTGTTTTACTACGGTGATATTGTCATAGTTGATATGTCGAGGCTAAGACTTCTGCACGATGTAGCACCATCACCAATTTCTATTAAAATACCTAAATTTTACTATTTTTATTACAGGAAATATCGATGTTAAAAACATTTTTAGTAAATCGTATCCATGTTTAACGTTCTCAGAACGGTACTGAATGTAGTTCCCACATCCTTTGTTTTGACGGTTTAGGAGGGTCAATACTATCCGAAAGATGTGTATGGTTTCCACTCAGTAGCGTCAGGAAAAGTCTAAGAGTATATAATACACTACGTTACATAGAGGGAGTGTGCGCCTCCGCGCCAAGGCAGTGCGTTGTTGTACGGCTTGCTTTGGAACTACGGAGTGCCACGCCCTCAACTTGAACAAACAAACCCATCTACCACCATGTATTTATATGGAGATTCTTGCAATATTGGACGTTTTTTGTCAAAAAAAAAGGCAAAAATATCTTTATTCTAAATTTAGGCATTTATCTGGTGTTCTCAGGATATATTATAAAGACTGGATTTGCTAAAAAAATTAACTGGATTAAAGTGATATAATTGTTTTTGACCAGTAATAGTCTTTAAAAAGGTCGATGAACTACTATTTATGTCTATAGGTATAAAAGAAAGGTTTTGTCTAGCATCGCTCAGGTTTATGGCATATTGGCGTTTAATGCGTTTATACATTAGACATCCCAAATCCATCGCAAAAAAAATGTATATTTATTTATAGTCCGTCCAAAATTATGCTGCTCCGAAACTCTCATTTCGATGAAACTTTGTGACAATTAGGCCCTTTCCACACTACCGATTTTTTGTTGGTGTCGGCTCACTAGACTTCGGATCCGACAAAGGATGTCCCATTTGAAAGTACATAATCTGACACTTTTATCAGATCGGGCAAAGTGTGAAACACTTCCATTTGAATCAATGTATTTTCATGTTCATCCGGCTCCGACATCCGATAAAAAATCGGTAGTGTGAAAAGGGCCTTAAGGCCTCTTCCATTATTTTGTTATCTAGATTTAAAAGATCCGTTACATGAGGTTTCAAAAAAATAAGTCAGTCCCTCAAAAAGGCAGCTAACAGGTCGCGTCGCGTCAAAAATGCATTTTTTTTTTTAATTCTATGTTGCATATCAAACGAAAGGTAGGTAATTGAATAGCATGACGAGTAGATTACAAACATAATGTGCTTGCAAAAACAATTTTTGGCGCTATCATGATCATGCCAAAAAAAATTCAAAATTATAACTTTTTTTACTACCTATCGTACCTAACACATCACATAACATAAGATAGGCAATCATTCTAAAATAGCGTGAATGGCTTTACAAACCAATAGTAAACTATCTACTGAATTCACTATGATTGAAACTGTGCGAATTATATGGTCATGTAGATTTAGCCAATAATAATAATAGATTTATTTATTATTCAAACCACAATTCCCGTCAAACACTGGTTTAAAATAAAAAAAATAAAAAAAATGAGTGGCTATATGTTAAAAAAAATTTCAATGTATTAATAATTCAATTTAAAAAAAATTACTAACTACGTGTTATAATAACATTTAAAAGTGAACTAATTTCTAACAATACACAATTTTTTTTGTTATAATATCTACTTATTATTTAATAAAATCAATGCCTTAATTCTATTATAGTACCTATATTTTTTAAAACAAATAAAATAAAACATTAAATGAAACTTGAAAGATAAACAAGTGTTGAAGATGTAACATTAATTTATATTCTATTTCTTTGTTTGTTAAAATATGTATGTATTTTAATGACATTTTTAATACATAGATTGATTTTTATGCGCTTTACATTACCTAGAATATAAGCATCAGATATTTTTGTATGAACAAAAATATCATATCTATTTTTTCTAAAAAAACAATTACAAAATAAATTCATACTACTTTCTTCTACAATTACTAATAAATATGTGATATCATCACATAACACCACCACCATAAAGTTTAGATTTCATAAAAATTATGTTACTTAATATCATTTATTTATTTCATTAATTTAAGTAACTCTAGGTCCAAATTAATTTTTATAACAAATTAAAAGAACGAATTTTGTAATAATAATAAATTGCCGTTAATCTAATTTTTAAAACGAAAAATACAAATAGAAAAAAAACAATACAAATTTACAAATGGCCAAGTGTATATAAATTGTCCAATAAAGAAAGTATAAATAAATAATTACTGCTTTATTTATACTTATGATAACGAGTATAATAATCATCAGAAATAAATAAAAAATGATTAAGTTAGGGAACTAATGACCTTTAAAAAGTGTCAACTTATTATTTTTGTGGCGTGTACTAATTCCTACTTCTTTAGATGCTTTTAATTTACATGTATGGTGAATTCTCACCTTAAAATATGTTTCTACAACTAAATTAATTAAATGATATAGATGGTTATCATTGAAATCAAAGTTTAGACTATGTTTGAACAGCTGGCTGAAAATAGATTTATCTAAACAATATTTTAAAACATGAGACTTTATTCCTAATGTCACGCTTTTGTTTATTTCACTAACCCCACAAGTATTAAGAAATCGCCTTATGTATCTTTCAACCTGAATACAAATGGTGACTACATCATTTGATGGATAAACAAGGCCACCTCTATTTTTAGCTGCAATTAACGATGGCTTGTATTTATATCTGTAAGAGCAGCACAACATTCTTCGCAAACAATTTTTTCTTGAATAGATCTGGAAACATATCCAGCAATTTATTTAACGATTTCCTCACCAAACCCGCCCAAGTCCTTCATTTCTTTCTTGCTATAGGCATGTTCTATAGAAACAGGTTCTTCATTTTTAAAGGTCCTCCAGGTATTCATCGAATCGTTAATTGCATCCTCAGGCTTCTTTTTCATTGAACAAGTCAGAATTTTTATTGTTTCCAGTGGTATGCAATTTCCATTTTTTGGAGCATGAAGTTGTTGGTGAATAAGGATTTTTTTCATCGATGTCATAAACTGTCTAGGAGTTGGATTGTTGTTACATCCGTGATGGGAACGGATGTAACCAAACACCACTTCTAGATTATCCTGGCTAACTTTATAAAATGGTATGTACCGCAGTGAACCGCCAACCACTAATCTTTCATACATATTCACAGCGCTCTTCATGCACAAAAGGAAGCCAATGAAGCCAGTTCTTCGAGGCCCGTTACACACCAAATCACCATTGTCATGTTTTAGGTGCATGATGTATTTTGTGGCTTCATTAAAAAATATTTTTATATCATCTACATTACCCTTACACATGGGTTTTTTGAAATAGCACTGCGAAATAGCCCGGGAATTGAAAATATCAAATAACTTATCGAAAATTTCCAAAAATTTCACAGTCCCTTTCACATTTTCAAATCCCTTAATTTTCTGATCATGGCACCACTGCAGGGCCTTAGCAACTGAAGTGCTAAGTAACTGCGTGGCTAATTTTACTTTCATTTTATTTGCTTTAAAATTAACATGAGCACTTCTTAACTTATTCCCACAATGCAAACCAATCTCGGTTTGCAATCGATGTAGCCTTGATACTAAGACCCAGTTTACGGTATTTCCGTCCAGGTCGTACATTAATTCTTTGTCGCCAAATGTATTCCTGATCAATTTTATCATATGACAAGGATCCAAAAAGGCATTTACTGCTTTTCCGGTACTGGGGTGATCAAAATGGCATTTAATGTCAGGTACAGTATTAATAGGACCGATTTCACATCCCAGGTAATGGTATATGGTTTTTGTAACACTTACCACCACCTCCATAGAATCGTTGTCAACTGTTGGTAACTGGACGTTGACCTCAACCTCCATTGGTATTTCGATGTTGTCAATCGGCTCTTTACAGCGGATTTTTCTTGCCTAAAATTGAAAGACCATTATAAACTTAAACTAGTCATTTTAAACTAGCTAGCACACCCGGCGCGGCGTTGCCGAGAATTCTTTAGTTGCAATCCGGTGTGATTCGCACAAATTATTTTATTCAAATTGTCGTACATTTTTAAAAATGTAGGTAAAGTACCGCTCATTCCTCCATAAACCTCGTTCCATCCCCATTCCTACACCACTCCCTCCACTCATATATATCAATATGCCTCATTATCTTGAGCTGACTTAAAAATAATAATAATATTTGCATAAAATCTTAATTTTATTTGTATTATTATGTGATTCAATAAATCATCTGTTTTTAAGTGACATTAAAAAACATATGTTTTCTTTGGTGCTTGGTAACAGTCAGCTGAAATTAACTTATTCCCCAATTAATATATATATAATGCTCACCTTTGTTTTTGGTGGTTGGAAATACGGAGGCAACGATTTAAAAGTTGTAGGCATTGCCGTACTTCTATCCTTTAATCTAAGACCAGAAGCGTAAGTCCTATCAATTTGATCCTCGGAAAAGTGTTCACTACAAAGAAAATGTCTAGCGTCAGCAGTAAAATTTTTTCTTTTCACGGCATTTTCCCACAATTTTCTTATCGACTCTTCCTTTGGAAATCTAAAATCATAAAAGTTGTTTTAAATTAACAAAGTATAATATTATGTTATGTTTACAAATTAATACTAGTGAGAATAGACTGTTTATTAAAAAACCGTTTATATTGTCACTGGTTGTAGCTTTGTCTTTATACTGCACGACCAAATAAAGCGTTTGAATGTTATTAATAAATTGACTAAATACGTAACTTATTGTCTTCTAATTATTCAATCTGACATTAAAACTTAAAGAAAATTCTGACACTATAAAACAGAACATGCTGTCTAACCTAAGATCACATCACCACATTTATTTTAACTATGTATTTAATGTCATTTTATTATAATATTATTAATAAATTGACTAAATACTTGACTTATTTATACATAGCAAAATACCTATTGTCTTCTAATTATTCAATCTAACATTAAAATTTAAAGAAAATTCTGACACTATAAAACAAAACATGCTGTCTAACCTAAGATCAATTCACATCACCACATTTTTATTTTAACTATTTAATGTCATTTTATTATAATATGCCTCTAACATAAAATTTGTATTAGCACTACTACGTTGATTAATAAATAAAATTAAACAAAAATAGTAATACAATATTTATTAATATAGGAAATAAAATATAAGAATAGTTACCTGAAGAAGCCAATGGGCTTGCCGGCTAACTTAAAATCACTACGATTGTTGCAGCCAAAAGCTGAACACAGCACCATCACTGAAGAATTAATAAAATATAAAACAAGATAAAATTAAAAACAATAAATCAACAACTACAAGAATTAAAAAACTTTTGAAAAATTTAGAAAAGTACAGATTTTATCAATACAAATGCATGGGTTCAAATGGATTTGTTTGTTCAACTATGGCGGACGTGTACTAGTGGCGCATTCTACCGCAAACGATCCCACGGTTTGACAGCAGGCTCTCTCCATTTGCTCCGTGGGAAAAGTGAGTAACTGCGACACGGAACGCATTCTGGTGTAGAACGTAGGGATTACGACTGGGGTCTCAGCAGCTGTCTCGCCTCTCACAGTTACACTGCTGTGTAATTACGGTCAATGTCAGCTCAGTAGGTCTACTTTCTGTCAAACAGCCTGCTGTGACTTTGTTAATATGTTTTTCTTCGTTGTTACCGTAATATGACGGGATGTAGTGAAAGTCTACTTGCTCACTACCCTCTCAACTGTTAAACAACAATATAATTACCACCCCAGGGCAAGACGCTTGAGTATACTTTAACTTAAACAATAGAAGATTTATAACCAAAGAACATCGTAAAAAAGCTGTGGTACAAAGAGCAAGATTGCATAAATAAATAAATTTATTCTTACAAATCATTAACGTTTATCTGTAAAACAATGGTGTAACGTGTAAGGTGCGCCGTTGTAGGATAACCTTGTTATTAGAGTTACAAAATTCCAAATTAAAATCGAAAAAATGGAATTCAGCAAAAATTAATTGCGGTGAGTCACAAGTAAAAATAAAGTACCTAATCGGAACCTCTAATAGCATTACCTGAATATTATAAATAAACATTACTTAACTAACTATTACGAATTCTGTCGCTTTCCATGTTGTAATTGTGAGGAAAAGTTAAAAAGCAAAAGGGCATTTCCTTTCCCTTGAGATTATACAGAAGTAAAGATCTGTTTGTTTGGATAGAAAGTATTTGTTCCGTTTAAATGTTAATTTAAAGTGAGTAAAATATTGTTTGATTGCACAAGTGCAAAGTGTAAGTAATATTATGCTCAGTAAACTTAGACGGAGTAAAACCTGCTGAATGGTGCAGCAATAGGTGTAGTCTATGTGTTTCTAGAAGTTGCTTACTTTCTGTTTGTCTCTCCGCGGTGAACAACAAAAGGTAGTCTTCAACTTCAAGAGCCAATGGCGATATCGAGTCGGTTAAACAAATGATTCAACAAGGTTCACGTTTACTTTAGTGTACACCTAAAGTTCATCTGCTACCTTTTCCTTTAGTTTTACCTCCCAACGAAAGGTGAAACGGTAGCTAATAAAAACTAGAACTGCTACCGTGCTTGATGGAGTTAAACCCACAAGTTGTGGTAATGGTTCAAAATGTGTATACTCACAGGCCAACAAAACCGCCCTTATATTGATATTTTGCTTTTGAGGTTTGGAACATCCGCCGTCCTGTCCTCAACTGGGTCCAAACGATTTTTATATTTTCTGTCCAATGGAAGAAGGGCTGCGAGAGAACCTTTTAGTTCAGGTGAAGAAGTTATAGAAGCGGTGCGAAATTGGTGGAACACGAGAACACTAAGTTTCTTCCAGGAAGGACTTCAAAAGCTCGTTAAGAAACTAACCACATGCGTAGACGTAGTTAGCAATTGTGTACCAAATTAACGTAGTTTTCATTCGTGTAAGTACAATTCAAATTAACTGTACTGTTTGTTACCTTCGTAATAACAGAAAAGTTTGTTCAGTTAGGGAGGATTACCTACCTGTGATTAATGAAGAGCACAAATCACGAGTTGTGCTCCGTGAAGTTTTGAAACGTGTACGTTGGGTAAAGCCAATCAAATAACACTTTTGATTTATTTAATTGGTTCTGCGGGACCTATAATATTATCGAGGTAACAGTAGGTGTGTGGAAAAAACATGGGCAATACATTCATAAGGTAAAGAGTTACGACTGTACGCGTAACTTAGTAAAACTTTATGAAATTATATACTACTTGAAGATAATTAAAAAAATAAAATCCCACGTCAATTGCTGGACCATAATAAGTTTTGTAATCCAATGTTACAGTATAAAATATTTTTATAATATTTTATACATACAACATCTTATACATATTAAATAATTTTACATATACATAATTCTGTAAATGTCACTTTATAATTTACATAATTAATACATGTTTATAATTTATACACATTTTGCAATAGTAATTTATAATTTATTTATTTTAACACTAAATTATATGGTAATTTGAGTGTGTGCTTGTATCGCTGTAGATTTTTGCACGCCCTATCACATCTAAACGTGGAAACAACTATAGATTACACAACAAGATCAGAGAACCTATCACCAGATCCAGTTTAGTAAATGTTGTAAAGAAGGCGTAAGTTTTGTGAGCTTCATAATTAAGGCGGAAAATTAAAAAATTACTTTATATTTTGATAAAATTTTACATGTGAAAATATGTCTTAATACATATATTAATAACCACGTACTTCTGACTCCGTGTATATATATATATATATATACAATGAATGTAAATAGGCACTTACATACAGGACAAAATGATTGTTGAAGTTATTTTTTAAAATTTATTTTCTTGTAAATCTTTTGTAAATACTTTAGAATTATTTTGTATTTCCGTAATTACGTTACATTTGTTGCAAACAAATGGATTACATAAGAGATAACATTCGTGTTACGGCCATTACGCAATAGCATGTGTTTTAATTGTTGGATAAAACAACAATCACTTAGTAATGTTTACAACAATACACAATAGGCCTACGCAACAACAAGTACAAAACAAATACTATAAACTCTTATCTTCTCTTCTTTTTATCTGTATTTGATCGGAGACCTGTTACGGAACCACGTTCTTCGCGGCTTTTGAATCTTCATCGTTTCATATAATCTTAAAATTCTTCAACGTCGTAAGAGTTTCCCAAAATTGAAAACACTAGTAACGACATGAAATCGTACAACACTGTCAAAAGTGCGAGACTGATATCAAAGAAACCACAATTGAATTTTCTTTCTCTGTGTGCGTAATGATAAACCAAACGTTGGGTATCATACCGTAAGTTGCATAGACTTTGCTTGTAATACAAACTATGTATCAGACACTGTAATCTCTGCAATTCACATGTGATGGACTCACATATAATTAACAGCAGGACATCACTGGCCCAATTCACTACGGTAGGCAGGATACTGCTGCCTCTGTCTGCGTCCACGATATTATAAAACAGATGCATGGCAGCCACAGTGATTTCTGAATACAGGTAAACACAGAAAAACATGGCATACAACTGTATGATCGAAGTGAAGGTCTAGTATAAGCAGTGGTAAATTGAAGCAATTGTTTTGTAATTATCGTGTACTTCGGTCAGGAAGTTTTCGCTTCTCGGTTGGTCGACAATTGCCACAGTTACGCGGTCACTCCAAGCAACATTTCTGTCGCTGAGTTTGTCAAACCTCTCAACAGCCCGACGGGCAAGCTGCATAAAATACTATATTGGCACAGATACGTTGATGACATTCTAATAATATACAGGGGAAACAAAAGACAATGTGAACAGTTACTAACATACATAAACAAAATACATAAAAACATAACCTTTACTGCCGAATACGAACACAATAGCATAAACGTCTTAGACCTATCCATCACAAAACTTGAACACAGGCACAAATTCAGTATATACAGAAAACCGACTACAACTGACACACTTATACACAACTCCTCCAATCACCCAATACAACACAAACTGGCTGCCTTCAGAACCATGATACATAGCCTTAACAACATCCCCCTAGATGAAAATAAACATACAGAGATGAAATAAAGACAATAAAATATCTAGTGTTTTATCGGATACGACAGAACAATAGTCAATAAACTCCTACACAAAACAAACAACAGACGAAGACAGAAAACAACAAATTCATAACACTAACATACATCAACAAACAAACTGAAAAAATAGCCCAAAAATTCAAAAAATCAGGATACAGAATCGCTTACAAAACTACTAACAAAACAGAACACACACTATCAAAACACACACACACAAAGCACAAAAATTCGCTCTACCTGGTGTTTACAAATTAATTGCTCAGATTGCAACAAATTCTACATAGGCCAGACAAGACGTAGCTTCAAACAAAGATACATTGAACACACAAAGGCACTCCACTCCACTACAGAATCCACCTTTGCAAACCACCTCATTGAAGCAAGCCACACATACAAACACATCGACAATAACGTGGACATTCTACACGTACACACAAAAGGCCGAAAACTAGACACTCTAGAACAATTGGAAATATACAAACACACAAAAACAAATGAACACGACATTCTAAACGAACAGACACAATTCAAATCACAAGTATTATTCGAACTTATCACACCCCACACACACAATATTGATCTTTCGAAACTCGAAACCGTCGCCAACAACAAGACGGACAGTGCTATCAGCGGCAGCCTTTGAAGAAGCTTTTTAAAAGCGAAAACTGGTTCAGGTTATAAGGTAAAACTTTACGTTTTTTTACCCATAAAAAACTTTGTGCTCCGAATCGTTAGTGAAATAATTACATTTAGTTGAAGAGCTCTTTAATACCGAAGGGTTTTGGTTAATCGATAACGTTATTAGGGAGTAATCGGCGAGTAATATATTTCTCTTAAACATTTTGGGCAACCATACATTCATATTATAATAGATTATGTGAATACATGATGTAATACTTATGGAAACATAAATATTGTTAACAAAAATATTGCATCAGTCGTTAAACAATTCAGTGTTACGTCTATCATAATAATATTCTTTGGAAACAGAAGTAGCGTAACATATTATGTAACCAAAACTAACCAAAATTTTAGTATATTAAATACTTAGTAAATTATTAGTATATTGTGAATATCTTTTGCGCCAACAGCACGTACTCACAAAAGGATAAGAAATTTCTACTTATTTCTGTACGTAAGTACTGCGTGCAAATACACGTACGTGTAAAGGTAAGCAGGGGAAATATCGGTAAAGATCGGTTACAGTCGAGTTAGTTTGGGTCTGTTCTATAAAAGTTGTTGACAGTAGTCATATTTCGATCTGGGTTGACCGTGGGAAGTACAATAAATATTTTTTGAAACTGATATTACAAAAATCATAAAGTTGATATATTTGTTTTCTTTTGGGATTTTGTGAATCTCTGAAAATTATAGATCAGCCTCACCATCTAGACATTTGTAGCAACATCAACTATATGTTTACATTAGGAATCTTGTCGTTTTCTAATGTATACAGTTAGACCCCTTATTAAGTTGCTAAAGAACCTGTATTAGTAGGCTGTTATTGAGCATAGTAACGCTACAATGTCGATGCACCATCACACATTTGTTTATACTTGTAAGTGTTTCGTAATTCTATGCGGAGTCAGTGGTTTGTGTTTGTGCTGTACACCACTGCCCAGCAGGGTCTACTGGAGAGGCTTTGTAGTTGGAGCGATTAGCTACACAAGCTGACGTAGAGCAGCGAGTAATCGATGGGCGGATTGGTCGACAGTAACAGTGTCGCTTTTTTACTTTGTAAGTATAAATTTAAATGTTAGATTTTTTTTATTATGTCTGTTGAAAACCCAAATGCCAAAGTCAGTTTTTATTCTTTTAAGTCAGTTTTTACTTCTTTATAAGAAGTAACATTTATTTAGAAATTCAGTATTTTAAATATATTATACGTGTAATCCAGTAAAAGTTTTCAAGTAACAAGTTTTAATTAAACATTTACAGGCATTGCACATATTTAATGCACAGAGAAGGGCATTGAAAATGCTTCAATAAAACTAATATATATATATATATATATTACATTTAATATTTATAAATAAATTTACCTCAATATATACCTTTTTTCCTTATTAGGAACATGTTTCGAGACCTCCCGTGCTCTCATCTTCAGCCTTCGCGATCTTGCGTCTCTGAAGATCGCGAAGGCTGAAGATGAGAGCACGGGAGCTCTCGAAACATGTTCCTAATAAGGGGAAAAAAAGGTATATCTTGAGGTAAATTTATTTATAAATATTAAATGTATTATATACATCAAGAAACGGAATGTAGCAGAAAGTGATTGAATATATATTGCAACGGAACACAGGATGATAAGCTATGTTGTTTATATCAGAGCACATGGATGACGAGCATTTTCTTGTTTAAATTTGTTTTATGTAATATTTTGTCTTTTAGCCGTAAGTTTTGTTTTCAGAAATGGATAAGCATGTAGGGTATACCAAACTCTTCATAAAAAAGGTGTTCTATATTGTCGTTTTTTTGTGTGCATTTGTGCCCGTGTGCGGGTGTGATAATCTGTGATCGTTATAGCTTCAGTGGTAGTTAACCGATTGACGTGAAAGTTTGACAAGGAATTATTTAGGTAAATAGCTTTAATCTGTGTATACTCTGAGGTTCATAACTAATTTAGAAATATGGTTTTTTAAGTTAAGAAAAACTCAATTGTAACTCTTACCAATGATAGGGTAATAAAATTTGGAGATAATTTCCATGCAGGACTTTGCTAAATTATACAAAGTTTTTCATGAAATTTGTATATCTGTTTGTTCCATTAATCATGTGATTTGGGCTTAGCCTATCAGAATACACTAAATTCAGTGAGATTCGTACGTTGTAGAGCAAGGATGGACACAGTCGGTCTGTAGAAGTTGCAAGGGGAAGTTGTGCCCGGTGAAGAGAGTTGTTCTCTTACGAACGTAGATATATCCTATATAAAATAAACCTTGGAAATTCTTAACAAAGTTTTGCGTTAAGAACCGAGTGGGTAAAATATTTAGATAAAATTAAAATATAATACAGTGCTGTTTTCGTGTAAGTTAAGATATCCGCTTAGGGAACTTGAAGACACTTCAAGATATCGTGGAAGGTGTACATTAAACGCACCGCATTAGTTAATACCCAGATTAATCCTGAGATTAAGAAAATATAAAGTATAAATTAATAATAAACTGTATGAGTGAAATTTAAAATCATTGTGAGTGAACAATTTATGAAGAAACTAATTAATGTTAGCAGTCAAATATAACAACGAGACTCATTGAAATATCGCCGCTGGAGTCGCCTGCCGTAGAAGAGGACGACAAAACGAAGAGGACGCCAGGACGAAGAGGACGACAAGACGAAGATGACACAAGGAAGGAGTGACGCTGTAGAAGAGGACGACGAGACGAAGAGTACGCCAGGACGAAGAGGACACCAGGAAGGAGTGACGCTGTAGAAGAGGACGCCAGGAAGGGAGCGACGAGAGGAGAGGAGGACGTTGCAGCAACCAAGTAAAATCGATTTATATTATCGAACAATACAAACAATAAATTCTATTATCAATACATGACAATTTATAATACAATATACAATTATACATCTTCAAAAACAATGTTTATGTGTATAATAAATAATTTTTCATATCCTCCATAATAGACTTGTTTGTGATTTTTACACACTCACTATATCCTTATTAGTATAATAAAATTTGATCTGTTGCCATATATATATATATATATATATATATATATATATATATGTTCATTCACCAATCAATGAATTCATTCTTCATTTACCAATGTACAGATTATAAGTTAAATGTAGTCGAATTCATAAGCGAAGTTTTATATGTGTACTACGTTATTGACAACAAAGAAGTAGTTTCTATGGAAACTCACCCGTTCCCATTTTCGATCACGCACCAGCGATCGGCCGCAAATGTGCGACACGTCCTTATAAACATTTTCAATGTTAAAATTTTTTCTTGTGTAACTGTGTGTCACTCTTCATAGCGCAGGTTTGCAAACGACTACTACATACCATTAAATGATACTAATTCATTGTCGTTTCCTTAACAATTTAAGAGTGCGCAATAATGTGTCAACATCTTCATTGTTATATACTAGCAATATACTCATAGACAAGCAATATATCTTCATTGTTGTCATAGTATGGCAATATACTCTGGTTACATTATCACTAACTCTAATTCAAACGTGTAAATCCACAGTATATAAAACCTCATTAAGGCTACTTGATATTGCATGTAGCTGTCTGCGGAATTATATTCAGCTTTTAAACTACTTATGTTTAATAACATGTCGTTCATAAGCGGTCTCGGTCAATTGCTACAAAACAACGTTTTTACATATTCTTACGAGGTCAGTTGCGCCCGAGCTGTCACTTACTGACCGAATCTGTCATTTAGAAACCTTACTATTTTGAATTTCGAAAAAATTTCAATTCTGTAACATTTTAGTTGTGAAAGTAACGGTCTTTATTCCAATATTTTTGTTACGTTAGGTTAGGTTAGGTTATTTTAGGTTAGGTTAGGCTAGGAATGAATAGAATTACAAAGATAATTTTTGTATTATTATTATAATAATAACATCAAAATGTAATTGATCGCGTTGGACTGGGTTCAAATTTCTACCTCGGTCGCAACTGACCGGATTTATACGATTGTGTCCCAATGACCACGGTCCTTCAAAAGACTGGAGGTTACAAAATTTATTTTGGCTAAACATTGTGTTATATTTTGCTATAGTAATAATTGTTGTTGTCTTTATGTGTTGTGCCATGTTGTGTATTGAATATCGCATTACTGTAATGACATTAACTATCGTTGAATGGAGAATAAACAACTTTATCTGCATATTGTTTACAGAACACAGGTATGTAGCGTTGCCGTCTCCATAATCAGATTGCTAACTTACTAAATTGTGTGACAAACAGAAATTGCGCGCGCATTCTTAGCTCCCTGATCGCAGCCCAATGTATACATTTCTTGCAGTACTGCCATGTCATTTGGATAATTTATAATATTTACGTTCTCGTTTATACACGACTTCTAATTGTAAGCTTTGTTAAATTTTGAAACGTGTTGTTTATTCTAAAAAATGTTTGGAAAAGCACTTATCTTTCACAGTATGCATTTTATTATTTTTATGCCTGCAAGTTTTTAAATTAATGGTAGTGCGCTGGTGGAATGTGTCACGAGAATGGGACCGGGATAACAGGTTTCTAAGTATAAAATCATAGACTGCTTTCATAACAACATTTTATTTTCTAGGTATTTTTTAATACTTTTTTATTAACTACTGATGTTTATTGATAGATTCTAATCAGTTGTATGCAGTATGAAAATTACGATTTATAATTCACAACTAAATCCGGTGTAAAAGTGAACTGCCCTCTCTGACACTTTGCTTAACATGTTTAAATGTTCATCGTTGAAGAAAATGGCGAACAGAGTACAAATTTATCAAAGGTTCCAGGGTAATAGAGCTAAAATAAAACCATGAATGCGGCCGTAGGATCATGTTAAGGCTGTTTGAACATTTATCTATATAGTATGGATTGCTGTTTGTAGCGTATGGAACAGTAAGCAACTTCTGTTAATTACCGTCTGTTCATTGCGTTCATTTTGTCAATTACTATGCTATTGTATAACTCTGTAATTATGTGTTGTACAGATAATGAATGGGAATTGAATGGGTTTCTATGTAGTATAGAAATTAGAAAAGAAAGAAAGAAAAATATATGATGGTATGATTAAAATTACGTTGATGTACGGATCCAAAACATAGAGAATAAAAGAACCGTTAAAAGTGAAGTTAGAAGCTACAGAAATGGATGTTTTGAGACGAGCAGCAGGACTTCAAGGCATCCCTAAATATGGTCAAGTTAAAAAAATCTTATCTGACCAGGGTAAACAGTTCACCAATAGGAAGTGGCGATCCGAATTGGTAAAGCACAATATCCAGACTGTGTTAACAGCGATCCGGAGACCGCAGGGCAACCTCGCTGAAAGGGTCAACAGAGAGTTAGGTCGACCGTTCCGTACTTATTGTAATACCAACCAAAGTAGATGGCCGGATTATCTCGAGTTTTTCGAGACGTCCATCAACGGGAATGGTACGACAGGATTTACGCCTAACGAGTTGCAAACTGGAGAAATGCCCAAGCGTGTCTGAGATGGGAGCATCAGGAAGATTGCAAAGCAAAATTTGCCTATTCCGAGTGAGGTGAAACGGAGAGAAGCCAGGAGACGCATTAGAAAATGTGCCTAAGAACGGACTGAAAAATTTAATGCAGACCACAAGCTCGTAACTTTTAAAATTGGCGAGAGGGTACTCATGAGGGCTTTGAATGTCGGTCACAGGGAGGATAACAGCGCAGCCAAATTCTTTAGGTTGTACTGAAACCCCCCTTTTATTTTGTAAGTTTTTTTTTGTAATATATTTTTAAATTTTATTTTTATTTTATTTTATTTTATTAAATTTTTTGTAAAGAGGAGAGACATATTATTTAGAACTAGGTGGTGAACCTAGAGGAAGCATAAAGTGTGCAAAGGCCCAAGCTACAATTACAGACATGTCCCCGGGTGAATGACAGGACGTGCAAATGAAAAACTCTGTTAACAAACAAGCGTGAACTTTATTGAGCATGCAAGCATTTACATGACATTACAAGTTGTAAACTCAACAATGAGTAAAACCATGAGTAAAATTGAACTACAGGATTATATATATATATATTATAACAGCACCAAATATCAATTATTTGGAGTTATATGTCAACTGTATACTAGAATCATGTTTAAATAAATTGTAATAGTCGAAACTCCATTTGTATGTAGTAGCGATGAAAAGAATGCTTTGTAAAACGACGCACACGTGGCCGTTATGTAATCAGCTCGCTGTAGAATGAATAGCCACACCCCAAACTGTTAATTATTAATATCTCGGAAACTAATAAATTAAGGCGAAATCCAAGATAGCCAAAATGTTTGCCGAAATATTAATAATGACGTGTGCAAATTTTACGCAATATAATTAACAAATAAAAGAGTTAATTAATTAATGTGATTAACTTCTGTAAAAATAGAGCTACATTAATGAGCTTTTAATATGTTATAAATATAATAATTCCCAACAGATTGTATATTTTAGATTTAGCACAACTTGGTTTGCAACCAAGATATTGCAAAATAAAACTATCACAGGAAATCCGGACCGACAATTTAGTTCCGCCGGATTAATAATAATAGTAATAATATTAATTCTCCGTCTGTGGGAAACTAACTTCATTCTCACGGACCGAGGGAATTCAAATTTTGTGTAGTAGGGAGAGTGTGTCAGCCAATCAAATCATTTGACGAAATCCCGACCTGCGCGGTGTTTTGGGGCTGAACCATCACTCTACTGCCAGTATTTGCGAAGTACGGACGTAATTCTTCGATCGTCTCGTAACCATAGTTGTGAAGATTCATCAGAAGACTCTACGTGGTCAACACACATAATTACGAACATAGTAAATACAGATCAACTGTACAACTCGTAATTATTGCGTCAAGTCGAGATACTCTTCATTACAACAAACAAGCTTATTGTGTACTACAAGCTGTGGTCATAAGCACGCAAGAGATCCACCAGACTACAAGACCAGACTTCAAGAATACGACAGAGAGGCCGTCTAAATCATTGGTGAACCAGCTGACGATCTGAGCTACCACTCAAACGAAACACACACACACACGCTGACGTGCGACGTGCGAATCGACGAGGGACGTAAACCAGTTCCAGCAGAAAGCCGCAGACGTTAAAATCTTCAACAAACAGCAGGAGAGGAGAGTGTTGCCGAATTCTGAACTCAACGACCGAATCCAGGACGCTCTAAGCAGATCACTATCTCTAGCAGATCGGACCAGGACTACGAGGGATATTTGGAGCAACTCTACCATCCACTTCAATAACAGGAAAGCAAAATCAACTTATTTATTTTTCAACGTCAAATTTTCTTGATTTTTCAATTAAAAGCATTGTAATTTAAACAATTCAGGTGCCACAAAAATCAAAGACTCTAGTAAATAAGAATAAATTCATTGTGATAATCTGTATAGCAGCCTAAGCCATTAGTAAGCTGTAGTTAAGAATCAATAGAAATAATACAAAAGCGCTATACAAATCTTAACAAACAATCTAATTATTAGCTCATACTCCAGTATAACAGAGTCAATTCACTAGAAAATGAAATGACGTGAACTAAACTGTCACGCCTAATTTATTTTTGGAAAATATTCAATTAACTTCAGAGTTTTTATATTTTATTTTTACTAACATTTGAATCCATTTAAAGCAATTTAATTAAATTAAATAAATTAATTAATTAAAATTTTATTTGCAATTAACTTGTCAAATAACGAGTTTAACTTCTTTTCAATTATCAACCAATTGAAAAACATTAGTCAAGATCGATTCATTGTTTAGACTGTAAGGATAATTGATAATATAACCCTTTTATTCTTGTGTGTTATTGGAGTAATAAACGTTTTATTACCCCATATTGCATTGTTTTATTGTTGTACTACAAAGCCTACCAATCTCACAAGACTCTTGACCCTTAAAGTAACTTATTTTTTGTGTTGTTGCCATAAATTTGAGATTACAAACTTGCGAAATTCATATCCAAAATCCACACGCCCTAGTCGGAAGAAACCGCAAGATCGGACAGCAGGTAGGTACTCATACACAACACAACACAACAACAACGCATATAAGTAGAGTTGCAATATATATGTCAGTATTCTCCACAGCATAAGATTGTGAGTGAATTTGAGTTTAAATATAAATTGTATAGACCCTGCCACGCTATGTCCAAGTTATTTCTTGCAATAATTTTATTCACAAGTAAAATTGAAATCTTTGAGTACTATATAAAGTGAAAATTAAAGAGGCTAGCCTTTTTAGTAACTTTGTAAGCACATTTGTTATGATATCATAATTTCTGACACATACCCCTCCAAAAGTGAAAATTACACACAAACACATACATAACATATATAACACACATCCACCATTTCTGTACTAAACCTCTCACAATAACCCCTTGCAATAAAGAACAAATAAATGTATATATATAACAAGGCGAACTTAGTAATTCTCAGTTGATCATCAGTAATATGCAGATATAAATAACACGGGAAATGGAAATGCCCCCAACAGAACCAGAGACTCAAAAATATTAATCAACTACCACTTCAATAATAATAAAGCAATTCCGCGTACATAATCATGAAAATAGTTTAAACACTTAAAGAAATCAGACAGCCTCCTTTAGTCCAGAATTCTGCCATGACATTATGACATGAACAAGCAGAAAATAACTAACTCTCAAATAGATTTAACTCATTAAAGAAAGTAAAACTTAGAGCAGAGCCTGCAGATACCTGTGTGTGTGTGTGTGTGTGTGTGTGTGCAATTTTCTTACATAGTATAAGAAGATATAATAAGTTGCATAAGACTTAATTATATAAGGTCCACACACGTAGGCACAGAACTTAACATGAGTGTTTTTGCAGAACTTTAGCAAACTAAACGCGGCCTCATGAGTCTGCTTCTGGGAGCTTCTGTGGATTAACAGTGTAGTGGTAGTTCAGAGAGTATAAAATAAGAGAATGGTCCCACCTGGATCGTCCGGTGTACTTAAGTAACCCTGGTTAACCGGTAGAGTCTTGGTAGCACCAATAAGTCCTGGGGCAGAGTTCCTCCACGAGTGTGTCTGTGTGCGTGAGTCCCAACTGACGGCATGTCATGGCTTAAGTGTAATCTCTGCCAGGAGGGTAGACAGCTGAACGTCTACACCCGACACCCATCTCGCCCTTGTTCGAGCACCTGTGACAGGCAATGAGTTGTATAGGGTGTCATAAGGAACTTGATCTCACCACAGCTCGCACACACACGCCATCATTATTAAATTGCTAACACACACTCTAATGCTTCAGCAGCAACTATAAACACATCACCACTTAATCGTATTAACCTCGATCGGACCACCAGCTGTGTCTTATGGTCCGATCGAGCATGGTCCTTATTATGGTCCTTATGTGCATTTAACAACTGATTTTGTTTAAGTATTTCATTCAGGACATGATTCTTCTATGTATACTATAATTATTAACGACAAAAAAACAGCTGAGTGTAAGATATCTATTATCATTTTGCATTACTGTAATCAATTTAACATGCTACATTCACTTCCATACTGAGCTAATTTCTAATTTAATTTAATGCCCGAATTGAAGACTAACACACATGCCCACACAAGTCATCGTTTACCATTAAAGCTGAAACACTCACACACAAAATTTTGGGGTTAAAATATTTTAGAAGCACGTTAAATAATACATACCTGGAGCAGAACTTCAACTTAGCCTCTCACAGAGAAGAGCAACGGAGTCTGAACAGATGAGTGCCGTCAGTCGATAGCAGGCTACCTAGCTGAGGGTTCAAACAGAAATGAGAACGATTTGATGGAAATGTCTAACCACGAAGGTTTTGCCAAAGCAGGCTTACGCAGATCACAGCTGGGCCTGCAGACTGAATATCGTCACTACACAACAAACCGTCTACATACCCAGCGGCGACGCGATGCAGTGGCACTGCGTGACGTCAAGAACCCGCCCGTTTTAAAAGAACATCACCCGTCTCGGCAACCGCCTTTCAAGGGCCGAACAAAGTACGGCACAGTACAATGGCCCATATATTTTATCTGATCAAGTTGGTATAAACACCTATATTGTAACCAACCCTAGTACTAACCGTGTGATAGGGAAATTCCACGCATCATCCCTAAGAAAGTATTATGTAAGAGATAATTTTACCTAATATGCCAGGGTATAGGTGGTATGAGTGTTCTAAGAAAATTTTGTGAAAAATGAGTGTAAATTAAAGAATACTTGTTGCGATGTTAGAATAAATGGTTTGTGTGAACGGAGTATACGTTCAGTTGAAAATGACGTCAGATCTGTTGATACGCTTATCTGTGTTTGAGATTATAGGTCAGATTCAACCACGTGTATTTGTTTGTATTATTACTGTCAAAGTGACATTGGAGGAATGTTTTGTTTGAAATAAGTTTATTTATTTATTTTGATTTGAATTTATTATGTTATTATTATGATTATTATTGGAAGAATGATGTTTTATTTATTTAGGATATGAAGGAATATATTTGTATTTTAAGTAAACAAATTTTGTTTTATACGTGGTGAGGTTAATCCTGCAACAAAACACAGGGTGATGATCTATGAATAAGAATATGAAAGGGTGTAATGGGTGACGAACATTAGCATGTTTTAAATTGATTTATGCAATTTTTTTCATTTAGCTATAAGTTTTTTATTTAGTGATGGATAAGGACTTGTGTTATACCAAATTCTTTGTAAAAGTTTGCTCTATAATGTCACGTACTTTGTTTGTGAATATGTGTGCGCGTTTACGTGTGGTGAGCCTTCGTTGTTATATCTTCCGCGTTAGTTAACCTATCGGCATGAGACTTGGGTAGTGAATTATTTATGAAAACAGCTACATTTTGTATATACCCTGTTGTTCTCAGCTATTTTTTAAGTGTGGTTTTTTTAGTAATTGAAAACTAAACTTTTTACGCTTATCAATTGAAGAGTAATAAAATTTCTAGATAAAATCTATGCAGGCTTTCGCAGACTTATACAAAGTTTCGCCTGCAACGCGTCTATCTTTTGTGCAATCTACCACGTAGACATTCGATAGACCAATCAGAAGCCCCTAATTTTAGTCAGATCCATCCGTTGCCAGGTGTACTTCGAGGCAGTTCATCGAAAGACGTTGCTTAGTGAACGTGTGCTCTTCGTCAAGAGTTTTTCTTGTTCGAACTGGTTAATCTAAAGTAACTAAGTCTTGGGACACTTTTCGAGTTGTTCGACTAGAACCAAGCGGGTGAACTACCTATTGTATTATATTAAGTGCTATTACGTGTTAGTAGAAGATTTCCGCTTAGGGAGATTTATCTACCGTGGTAAATCCAAATTAACGCAGGACACATCAAGAATAGCCGGAAGGTGTAAGCATTATACACCGCTTTTAAAATTATCACTCAATAACACCTCGAGAATTAATAATTAATAACAATCAATAATTAATAATAACCAATTCCGATCGATAAAACTAACGATTCGGAAAGTGACAATTTGTGCGTAAAAGCAGTAATTAGTGTTATCAACTGTTCGACGAACCCCAGAACAGCGAGAGAGAGAGAGAGAGAGAGAGAGAGAGAGAGAGAGAGTGAGTGAGAGAGCAGAGTGGCGATCAGTGCAGAGAAATCGTAGTAGCGACGCAGCGATTGACGTCACGCCGAATATAAAGGAATTCTACGTTTCAAGTAAAACTTATCCAAACTGAACTATATAGACTCTTTTATAACTAATAAAATACTATTCATGACATTTGTTTAATTTTAAATATATCATATAAACAATTATTTATCATATAAACAAATTGTGTTATAAGTAAACAATTTTTCTTCACCTCCAATATAGACTTGTGCATAATTTATACACACAAAACTATCCTATGCGAAAATATTTATTTGTATCTTTGCAATATATATATATATATTGTTACAACGGACTAACCAATCGTGGTGTTGTATGTACAGTGCCAAACAAAAACAAGACACCAATAAAGTCACTAAAACCAGCTTTAATTATCACAATTAACAGTTTGTAATCATTAAGTTATTCAACAAGATTATTCTCGTACAACCATTCAAGTTAATCTGCCCAGACAAATAATAAAATCACTATTATCCCTTTAATTTTAATGTCACTTCCGCGCGCGCGAGCGCGCACACACACACATACACGGATAATGAGTCAAGAAACAATATAGAATGTTGATCACGGCGTGTCCGCTGAATGTATGGCTTAGCACATACGTAGTAATTATCATACGTAAACACGTGACATGGAAACGAATATAATAATTCAAATAAACCAGTGATTGTTGTACTTCAAAGTTTATGGGCAAACTGTCACAACTGTCACTTAGTCATCTGCGTCTATTCACTGAAAGTAATTCAAATTGTATCTCATTAAAAAACTCTTGTACTTATCCACATTGCAGGTTTTAAATCAATGCAACAACTAACATATATTAAAAGCGGCGGCGCGACCAGCTGACTCTATCGTCCAGCAACAGTACATTGTAACTGTGAAGCGTTAAACATACAGCATGGAAAGGAACACCGTAGCGTCACTGACGCCTCTAACAGCGATCTGCGTCATCTGCGGTTTCTCATTGCCAACGTCACGGCAGTCAAAGTTACAGACTGTGTATTGTTTGGCAGTTACAACAGTATTCTGTGTACTGTGGACTGTATACCCCATGGTACAACTGTCTACTGTGGACTACAGTTACCTCATTAACATCTTGACTGTATCTACAAGTACACTGATTTCGATAATGATAATATATTATCAGATAAAATTCAACGTCTGCCATGAACAGACTAGCAACTGTATCGCAAACATTGTCTACGTAGATCAGTCACTACAGTCACTACGTGTCAAAGTGCCGCATGCCAAAAATAAAGTTGTGTGTATTTTGTTTATTATCGTAACGATTAGTTTCTATATACACTTTACATACGAATCTCTGTATTACATAAACTGTTCTACTCTAATTCTAGATTTAACGAAAGTATACAAACTGGTATGTAACGTGACTATATATGTGTGCTACACAGAGCAAAGTCTGTACTGTTTTTCAATAATGTATGTCATACGGCAGAGAGTGCAGCTTACCGGTCGCGCTGTTGAGAGGTTTGACAGACTCAGCGACAGGAATGTTGCTTGGAGTGACCGTGTAACTGTGGCAATTGTCGTCCAGCCGAGAAGCGAGAACTTCCTGACAGAAGCACACGATAATTACAAACTAATCGGGTCCATTTACCGTTGCTTATACGAGACTTTCAGTACGGTCACACAATATTATGTAATATTTTTCTGTGTGTATGTACACGCACAAGTTACTGGGTATTCTGTCCATCTATTTTATAACGCATCTGACCCAAACAGGAGTAATGGTATCTTTGTTACTGTAGCATTTTTTATGTATCATATCATGATATTAATAATGTGCCAGTCGATCGACTGTGAATTTCAGAAACTCCAATGTCTGTTAAATAATTTTTATCACAAGAAAAGCCTTGCAACCTTACAGGGTATTACTAAACGTTTGGTTTACCAATACGGGCACCGAGAAAGAAAAGTCGATTGTGGTTTCTTTGATTTAGATCTTACACTTTTGCCAGTTTTATATGATTTTGGTTCACTACTTTTCGTCGCGTTGCTTGATACTCCTAATAAAGGTGAAGACTTATAAGAAGATCATCACGTTATCCAATATATACTCGATGCCTTAGGATTAACCACTAAAAACATAACGCCTCCTGTTCAGTAAATGGTATTGATCACTTCATGCTTCTGTTAACAATTCAAGGTCACCTTGTTCAATGTTCTGCACTCGAAGTTATATTCAAAATGTCTAAATGTACTACCAAAAGATCATAATACAACACAATAATAAAACAATACCTGTTTAAATAGCCAATTAACCATTTAGTGTAATTTTGTACAATAATTCATAAATGATGAAACTTCCCCCGTTAAGTATAACTTTAAGGGGGCATTAACATATAACCTCATACACATTTTTTATATATTTTTTTTAATTGTCTGTAACACATTTTTTTAAATTCTCCAAGAAATATGATTTTAATGCTATCTTAACGAAAGTTGGTATACATGCTTAGTATATTCTAATCTTAGAAGAGCGTACAAAAAAGAACACTTTTTTAATATTTGTTTTCCATAAATGCGTATATATTGTTATAAATAATTTAATACATTATCATTAACAACGTACCTTTCTCATTAATTTACCATCATAGTACGCTGAATTTTGTATTTTTTGTAGACAAGAACTATAGTAACAAACTGAATCAATCAGATATTTGATCGCATGTTACAAAATGAAAAAAATGTATTTAATAAAATAATAATATTCTTCAATGTTTCTGTTTTATTATAATTTGTAAATAAATATGTGACTTAATAAGACATTTCTAAATAATTCACATTGTTTTAACATGTATGAAAATGAACCGCAAAAAATTTCATGTCATTAGGTTGAATAGGTTATGAGGAAAGGTACATTGAATTGATAAAAATGAAGTTTGCGGAAAACAGCAAAAAACAAAAATGCTACATAATTGTAACATAATTCTGTTTTCTGGCCTGTTTTATTGTAATGTTAGTGCTCTCCTGCTCCATAATCAGCTTCCTTTTGTTTTTCTTCATCATGTTTGCTCTTAGCTCCTCTTCTTTTAAGCCTTCTTCCTTGCTGGACACTGCTTTTAGCCCTGATGTCTGCCTGCTGAATCCTGGCTTTATCGAGCTTCTGCAGTGTGGTCACACACCAAGATCCAGGAACAATTCCCAACTTGCTTAGCAACTTTACTCCTTGTAATATTGCCATCATTGAAACAAACTACTGCATCTTTTACAGCTGATTAAACAATAGATCTGGCTGAAAAATGTTTCTTAGGAATAGCCCAAATTTTTGCATTCAACGTCTTATTTACATTTTGAGTTTCTCCATCCAAACATTTTAAAGAAATTCTAGGTTTAAAAGATCTTTATAAATGGGTATTATACATTCAATTATTGCTAATGGAAGTACATATTTGTGTTTGTATTGGGTTTTTTCTAGCTGGCTCTTGTTGGATTTTTTCCATTGGGACACATGCAATGATGTGGGTGATCATCGGATGAAGATTTATGCAGGAAAATGGCCTGTACTGATTTCTTCATGTTATCTAAATTATTAACATTATCCTTGATGGCTTTTCCGTAATAATACTGCAGAGAATCTATCTGTTTGTCAGTAAGATGACCTTTTCCTGATAAGCCCTTGCCATCTTTATGTTTTTTCCCATTACATCAATTCTTAATTTTCGTAGCCTGCTACCCATCCTTTTCTAGATATGTCCAATGCACTATAATTTTGTTATTCTTAAAACGTTCAAGGAAAGGAAACAGATGACTTCATTGTACCCAAAACATAAGACATAAAGCAGCCTAATAAAAAAAAAACCAAATGGTTACAGAATAATCATAAAAAAACCTGTCAAGACCTGTAAAAGTGTGTGAGTCTCTCTACCCCAGACATTTAAACGCATAGCACTTTAAAATTTAAATGCCTCAAAGATAGTGTAAAACTGCCTACGGACAAATTTAACTAGAATTGTTGTACGAGAATAGCTTGATCACTTCAAGTTGTTATTTAAAGCTGGTTATTAGTGACTTAATTGTTGTCTGTATTTTGTTTCCACTGAACAATACGACGATCCGTGAGACACTTGTAACAATATCATGCATAGCACTGTCCTGACTAGATACTTTGCGCCAGTTGCCTCGCAACGGATCAGTCTGTATTTTGTTTCCACTGAACAATACGACGATCCGTGAGACAGCTGTAACAATATCATGCATAGCACTGTCCTGACTAGATACTTTGCGCCAGTTGCCTCGCAACGGATTGTTGTCTGTATTTTGTTTCCACTGAACAATACGACGGTCCGTGAGACAGCTGTAACAATATCATGCATAGCACTGTCCTGACTAGATACTTTGCGCCAGTTGCCTCGCAACGGATTGTTGTCTGTATTTTGTTTCCACTGAACAATACGACGATCCGTGAGACAGCTGTAACAATATCATGCATAGCACTGTCCTGACTAGTTACTTTGTGGCAGTTGCCTCGCAACGGATTCCATTTACACGTTGGTGAAACGGAACAGTTCCAGTAACGTGAACTTACAGAGGATACAGTGACAACCACCACAAAAACGTTGGATAGGAATACCATAAAACGGCAACATCGGATAATTTGTAATCCGTCAGTATAGGGAAGTATAGTGAGACTTCTAAATTTATGACTGATTAGTGTTTCATGGAATCCTAGTGTGTGGGCCGAAGTCATACAGTCAGAATCGCTTGTAGTGCCACTTTGACTGTTAAAGAAGGCAATGAGCTTCTTGTAGCATCACAGACTCAAATTGTGAAGCACGTCGAAATGAGATAATGTGAAATTTATAATGTAAACAGGTGTACATATTGAGTTGGAACATCCAAATACATTAAACTTTGTACGCTGTTTACTTTTCATGTTGCTCTTTCTCAACCGCTTTCTGCTGGGTCGTGGGAAAATTAATGGCCCTGAACGGTCGGAACTAATGTAACTATGTTGTATATACCAAATGGTTATTTAATCATTTCATAACACACAGCAAACGCAACGGACAATGAGTAACAGTCAGTTAGTAGCAACACTTTAATGGAAAACGTGTTCGCTTCGAAAAAATCCGTAATCCAATTTGAAGGCAATTAGAAAGCTTAAAATTCTTTAATCAAATATATTGTAACTTACCGTCTGTGACTTTCTGCAACAATGTCTTCACTCTAAAGTTTACATGTTTCGGGACACTTGTACCATCCTCAGAAATTAAAAGTGTGTTCGTATATCATCAAACGATGATATAGTTGTCGAATAATTAAAACATTAAAATCCACATTAAACAAAACCACAATACTTAAATGTACAAAGTCGAGCGCGACGGTTAAACGGTGTACACCGTACGGCCACTGACCGCGCACTGAATCAAGACTGACTCTTATCACGCGCTCGACTTTGTACATTTAAGTATTGTGGTTTTGCTTAATGTGGATTTTAATGTTTTAATTATTCGACAACTATATCATCGTTTGATGATATACGAACACACTTTTAAGTTCTGAGGATGGGACAGGTGTCCCGAAACATGTAAACTTTAGAGTGAAGACATTGTTGCAGAAAGTCACAGACGGTAAGTTACAATATATTTGATTAAACAACACGTGGCTTGGTACTAATTTCCGATTTATTCCTTTTAAAAATTAAAATTCTTTGTTCAATTTCGAATGTTTACAAAGAGCAATGATTCGAAAAACTACTACTGTCTGTTGCATTTGACTTATTTAGTAAACTTTTTAGGTTATCTATATGTTTGACTTCATTACATATGTTCAAGTAAGTACGCGTATATGTGTATACTATTTCCGTTCTTACTTCAATCCTGATGTAAACAAGTCCACGTGGAAAATCTGAAATGCTATTAGTCAGAGACGTTGACATTGTTCACACAGTAATGTGTTATGCGCATGTGCAGAATGTATGTATAGTCATGTGCGAGTTATCTTACCACATAAATCGGGGCACGTCGTTTTAAGACTTCCTCCTTATCACTATATTCTGAATCCTATTGAATTAATATGTAGTCAGTTGAAAGAGTATGTTGGCCGTCACAACACGTCATATAGGCCTACAGTATATGCTGCCTGATATAAAACAATTGGTTGAGAAGGATGTAAATGAAACGACGGTGGACAAGAGTGCGTCATTGTATCGAGCATATAATGAAGGCAAACGATAAGCTTTGGGCGCTGGCCCACATTACCGACGTCGTTATAGACAATGAACAATCTTAACAATAATAGCGTTGACTCAAGTGATGATACAAGTTCCGACAGAGATACTTTTTTGTTGTGTTGCGATATTTAATCGGTTAATAAAAAGAGCCATTAACTGGTTTTATAAAATATTTCACTGTGGGTCTGACGCAGTCACACAAAATTTTACTTTGGTCAGGACAAATTATTAAAATTTACATGTGTTTATACAGTATCAACATTATATGTACCCTGTCTGTACTCCTTCTGTCAGACGGCCACGCCTCTAATTCAAGCAGGAAATAGAGTTTCAAATGTGCCACGCCTGTTTGTTAACATCAGGATTAAACTAAGAACGAAAATAGTATAAGTACATACTAATATAATGACGTATGTTCAAGGATTTACAAAAGTCAATGCAATATTTTCCCGCCCTACAGATGTACGGCTCAGAACTGTTTTTTTTTTATGTTGGTAACAACTGTCCTATTGGTAATTTAGACGCCATCGAGTATACTTGGAAGATAGTCTAGGCCTTAATAATATTTATGAAGGATGTTTCTACCTCATTAACCGTGTGTTTAATGTTTTGCACGAATATTTCTCACGCATGGGGAAAGCTGTGGAAAGGTGGGTGCTCCGTCTGCTGCCAAAACGTAAACCAGTGAACACTTCAAAGAAAAATTTAGAGCTGTTTCAAAGAATCCACGTACAGTTTTACATAGTGTAGTAACAGCGAACGAAACGTGAAATTATCACTACTAGGCTGGAAATGAAATACAATAAGTCAAAACGGTGGTTGAAGCACCTCAATTCGCACAAAAAAAATCAGAAAACGCTTCCATCAGCAGGAAATATTATGGCTACTGCTTACTGGACGCCTCATGTGCAATCTGTATTTGCTACTTGGAAAAGAGTAGAAACACTCACATCAGAATACTATGAGTCTTTACCGGACCATTTAGATAGTGAAATTAAGACGAAAAGATTACACTTCGTGATAAACAGTTCTTTACAATTCTCAAGTCATGGCAGACATATTAAAGGCCAGAAGACTAACACTTGGCCACATTTCATCGGCGACCTAGTATAAATGACACTTACTTTGTCTACTCGCCTTCTTGAGATTGCCCAGGCACGTGGCAGGGATACTCGACAAAACCGAGAAAATGAAGATATACGCAGAATCTGAATATTATGAATATACCAGATAGGATCACCCAGTATGGGCTACAATGGTTGGAACATCTTAACCGAACGGACAACTGCCGCATTCCCAAGGAGCGTTGGCTCCAGATGTAGTCTATCTGCTTGAGAATAGAGAATAAACAATTTTTAATTTAATAATTGTTTTGTTCTTGATGATGATGATGATGATGATAAGCCGTTTGTTATGTGCGTGTTT
The DNA here is from genome assembly GCA_034769895.1 of Magicicada septendecula. Classification (NCBI taxonomy): domain Eukaryota; kingdom Metazoa; phylum Arthropoda; class Insecta; order Hemiptera; family Cicadidae; genus Magicicada; species Magicicada septendecula. The sequence continues at coordinate 587,573,068 of CM068369.1, read as the reverse complement.
TTATTCTTTAAACACATTTTCTGTAATTAACATAAACAATCTGTAGAAAGTATACATTATACAGAAATGTCTTGTTGGAATTCTGTCGTATTGTCTTTGAAGACTGCCCAAGTTTTTACAAGCAAAAGATGCGTTCAGAATTTTAACTTATTCGAGAGTCTTAGAGGCTTTTTGCCTCAAGAGTGCTTCTGGTGCGTCTGGTATAAACATCCTAATATCTTCTAACAATGTACAGACAGAAGCAACTCTTATTACCTAAAAAAATTAAAGTTTAAAGTTCAATATGAAGACCGTGTACTCAGGATTGTGTTTCCATTTTGCAAGAACTTTCCATAAGTTTACTTCCTGTTTTGTTTGTTGCGTATGTATTACGGTAATTGTTGTGGCAATAACGTAGAGACTAAAGTAGAATGAATGGCTTTAAATTAATTGTTTATTTGCTATACAGGGTGTAACGTAACAGATGTCCTCACTATGCATATTCGGATTTTATGAATCTCTAAAAGAAAATGAGTTCCGATAAACAAACGTCTAGAAACGTATCGTTTTCCGCCTAGCCGCCATTTTGTAGAAAAACTTTGTACCTTCAAGAAGAAATTGAGGTATTTTAAAGAAATACGGTACATATGTTTACATTAATGATCTTGAATTAATGAAAAAAGTTACTCCCATTTAGCGATCTTAAATTATAAAGTGAATATGTAAATCTTAAATTTCAATGATAATTTTTATCACTGATATCTCTATAAATTTCGATTTTATCAAGGTATGGTTTATTATATAATATGTTAAGCTTGTTTTAGTGTACACAACGACATCTTGTTTATTGCAAACTGTTAATCAAAGTGTCCGGTTAATTGCTTTCTTCTTGAAACATCTGTGTCACGTCAAACCTGCTCTCCAGCTGTTTTTCTCTATCTTCTCTTAACTTTCGCCTTTAGCGTCAAATCCAAAACATAGTTATTATGCTTAACTAAGCACCCGAAACATATGGCTTTGCTCCTGACCATGGTTTTCTATAACGATCGCCTTCCGTTTAACAATTAAAAGAAACTCGCCATTGGGTACTTGATTCCTCCATGATATCCATTCAATCTCCTCCAACAGCGTGTGCCAAACTCTTCTCTTCCTTCTTAGCCGCTTTTCTCCAATGCCCATGTTTCAAATCCATACAAAACCACGGGTCATACTAAAGATTGCATAAGACTTTTTCCAATCTCAAAACCAATGTTCCTAGAAGGCCACTTCTGCTAAGCTATAGAGATACATTAATTAGATAAATTTCATACCAGCAAATAAAATCGTGACTAATACAAATGCTGGCCATCCACATCTCCACTATTTTGAGGACTACAATGTTTAATTTTAATCAGTTTTTTCTACACCATTCTTGAAATATCAAGGTTAACTATGTACCTCTTAAATTACAAAACTTTTGTTAACACAATACAAAACATAATAGTAACAAATGTCTGTGGCCATCTTAAAGGACAATGAACGTGTTTAACACCGTACATTTGAAGTGATTTAACACTGCCAAAGATAACAATGCCGAGATGATAGTGGTATCATGATAGGGTGGACTCTAATGAAAGGAGAGAAAGGAAGAGAGAAACATAAGTTAATGAGTGTCTCGCAGGTCTGTTGTTTGGTATTCATTTGTTAAGGTTGAGGGAGATACTTTTCCTTTTTACAAAATACACAATAACACAATAGTAATAGTAATAAACGTTAAGTATACCATAGTGTAACAACGCTCATACTATTGTAATCTGCCACAGATATATTGATTGTTTCAAAGGAAAACAATGCAGTTGTGACGAACGCATTACGTATATTGTTAAATCCGATGGAAATTTGACAGGCCTATGCGTTTAACTATACTTACATTCTTTATACATCGATATTGTTGAAGAGTATCTCCTGCCACGTACCTGAGAAATCTTATTTTGGCCACCTGAATACGACTGGCTCGTGATTTCGTTAAAATCCAATTCTCAGACCCAGAGGAAAGTGTGGATGGATCATCAGCACGTAGAAATTCTGACGTGTTTCTTACTCGTTGATTTTAGAGTTTACATGTTGGTCCCACACATACAGTTAAATTTGTGCAGTTTCTTAACCATATCATTGTATAGGAAATTACTATGGATTCTAGATCTGAACAAAAATGTTTTCTTCCAGCTCTTCCTCCAATGGAAATAAAAAATAAAAATCTCTTGGGCCAAGTAAGACAGCACGGCGGAAGTCTAGAGCTCATAAGCAAAATTTTGAATAAATAGGGTAGTTTTGTTGTTACATGAGTTCACCAGGTCTTTTGGACTTGACTTTTGTCTTCAGCAATTGCGGTAGTTGGCAGTGGATATTATTAGTTACGGTTTTAACTTTAACTGTAAACTAAAGAAACTGTGAACCTTGCTAATTATTTGTTAATCCGCTTCTGTATTGTCATTAGTGCTTGAAGTGGAAGGCCTACCTTCCTATTGTTTATCACAGAGAGATTAGTTATTTAGTTTTTTTTAATAATGAAACAACTTCTATAAACAACTTTTTCTATATTTTTGCACCATAATACGAATAATCTCACTTGTAATAATAATACGTGTAATATTTTTCTTCCCACAAAGTTATGGCAGTCCCTGTACCGTCCTATGGGTGTGACGTATGGGCAACAATCAATAAACAAGACAGTAAAACACGGGCCTTGGAAATTACGTTATTAAGAGGAATGAAAAGGTGTTCTAAAGTTGACCGTATAAAGAATGAGGCTATAAGGGAAGAGTTAAAAGTTTGTAACTTGAATGAATAATTAAAAGATCACTATCAACGGTGGAAAGAACACTTAGAAAGAATGTCAGATTCCAGATTGAATTGAACAAACAAGTCTGAAAATACAAACCTATAGGACACAGGTGTGTGGGTAAACCCAGGAAGAGATGGCTGGAGGATCTTTGAAGGCGGCGAAATATACAGAAAATATACTCAACAATCCTGTCCTGGAGTGGTAATAATTCTTGTTTAACAGAGGATACAGAGCGGGAAGACTGATGTCTCCACTATCCCTACACTACGCCATGTTACAAGAATAATGAGAAAAACATACTTAATATGTCACCTTAGGCCGTTTAACAGAAAATATTGAGCGAACAAAACTAAAGCGTAGTGTAACAATGCCTACACGTGTATTCATTATTGAAGGGAAACAATGCAATTGTTACGAAGACAATAGACTATAACTACAAGTGTTGTCAAATTTTGTTGCTTCCCTGCTATATACTGTACACTTTTTCCTCGAACGAGGCCTTTCGGTTTCGCAACCATTATCAAGTTCTTCCTACAACAACAAGAACTTGGTATTACAACAACAACAACAACAACAAGAACTACTTTATCAGGTTGTTGTAGGAAGAACTTGATAATGGTTGCGAAACCGAAAGGCCTCGTTCGAGGAAAAAGTGTATATAGCAGGGAAGCAACAAAATTTGACAAAGTTGTTATGAAGACTGCTAACATAGAGAAAATAACTGATATAAAGTGTTGAATCTCATCGAATGTTGGCGAGTCCAGGCATTTAGGTTATACTTGTAAAACAATAAAACGTTAGTTTATAGTTTGCAAATGAATGCAGTTTACAATTAAATATGTTAAATATGTATATGTTAAATATCTATTAAATATGTATTGCCATATGTTATTGCCACATATGGTATATTTGCGCTTTATGTGATGTCACTTTTAACACACGTAATCTAGTGATGGTCATGATAATGACGGTGGGATAGACCGTTCGTTGGCCATTGTGTTAATTGGTAGGCGTTGATAATTCTTGCTTACGTGAAAGCTTGCTTACAGTATGCTTAGTTCTTCTAAGAAAATCTATTTTAGTTTGATGTAACCGAACTGACATATAGGACTAATTGATATTTGTATTTGGTGTTAGTATATGGCCTATATAGTTAACGATGAGTTCCGATAACAGACATGTTTCTACGTCAATTGTGTGGCGAAAGGCTTCACTTCGTATCTCCCTCCGACTTTCTACTTTTGCTGAAACAGAAACATTTTAAAACACACAGAGCAAAAGAATTTTAACAACATAACAAGTAAACATTAAACAGTTAACGAGGTACGGTTAGACGAGCGTTTGCCTGCGGTTGGAAACGCATTGGATTTAACGCACAGGCGGCAATGAAATTGGTCACACGGACGTGGAAAAGACGAACGGGTCGTCAACGCTGGTCCGTTTTCAAGGTCTCCCGCATCGAAACGCAACCTGCTGCGTTTTAGTTCCGTTTTTAACACGTACGAGAGTGGTGGTCACAAGCATGTTTTTGTGCAGTTGCGTTCTACATTTCACCGCCTTTTACCTTTATTAGTTTTATTTTGCTTTGTATAGTATTCAAGTCACTATTTTCAAAATAATTTAATTACATTGTATCCGTCAGTGACTTCGTTTTTTGCGTTATTCATATAGACGCGTTTCGTGAAGATACAAAGAACATCTACCAAGGAATGATTTAGACAAGACAAAATCTAATTATGCGCACCATCTAATGATGCATAACCATAATTACACAGATTTAAGTACTAATTTCAAAGCAATCCATGTATGCGGTAAGGGTAGGTTAATGGACGCTCTCGACGAATTTGAGATTTATAAAGCATTTAAAGATAAGAATATCAACAGTGACAGTATATTAAATGAACAATTAAAGTTTCAACCTAACTCACTATATGATATAGCCCTAAATATAATCACGCATGACGGCGATGACTAGTGATAAAGATTGACTTAGTTAAATTAGTGGCTCGTCAACTACACGCGCGGTCGGACCGGTCCAACGGAGCCGAAGTTATATCGTATTATGTGTGTGCTGTTATTGTGACTTAATATAGTGAATATGTGCAAATGTTTTTATGTGAATTTTAACGCTTGACGAAGGATACTGATGATTTGACACATGTCACGAAACGCGTCTATATAAATAACGCAAAAACGAAGTCACTGACGGATACAAGGTAATTAAATTACTTTATTAGTTGTTTTATTTAAAAAACGATGTTTTATCATCATGTTAAGACTCTAGTAAAAGAGTCAATAGACATTCTGTAGTACTCAAAAACCTTTCTGGTTACACCCTCAATTGTTCATGCAGAAATTGAAATTTTCCTCTGTGTGCTCTTGCACTTAGCAGAGGGTGGATCTAGAATCTCTTAACCCTCTTACGCCTTCGACGTCTAACCAAGAAGCACGGCTAAGCAAACTTTACCTACAAAATCCATGACATACTACGCGTCAAACATCGACTGTGAATAAACAAAAACGTTCAGATTATAAACCGCCTGTGTGAGTACACTTCCGTCCGTGCACGTATGACCACTGTGCGTTTTTCCAAACTCCACGGGCATGCACGGTCGGCTCGTATAACCGTACACTAAGCTGGTCTGCTTCTGTCGCAGCTGCGGAGACTATCCTTATCAACTTCTTTCCTTATTATCAAAATCTATTTAGCAGCGAGTGACTTACAAATGGCGCATACGTGAGTAATAAGCTAAGTACTGTATTAAAGTTAAAACTAGTTACACACGCGCGCGGGCGCACACGTTCGCGCTTTTTTCAGTCCTCAATTCAACTCAGCCTACGGAAAGGCGTACCTGAGGACAACATCCTGGGGTAATAGTGAGCGGCTGAAGCTTCTTTGTTCGTTACACGACTAACATAAAGCAGTATACCCTGCCTAGCTCCCAGGCTGATTAAACGTTAAAAGAATAAGCATTATTACTCATTTAAATTTCACCTGTAATATTGTATATAAGTTAGTCAAAGTGGCACTACAAGCGATTATGACCGTATGACTTCGGCCCACACGCTTGGATTCCATGAAACACTAATCAGTCATAAATTTAGAAGTCTTACTTTACTTCCCTATGCTGACGGATTACAAAATATCCGATGTTGTCGTTTTATGGTATTCCTATCCAAGGTTCTTGTGATGGTTGTCACTGTATCCTCTGTAAGTTCACGTTACTGGAACTGTTCCGCTTCACCAACGTGTAAATGGAATCCGTTGCGAGGCAACTGGCGCAAAGTATCTAATCAGGACAGTGATATGCATGATATTGTTACAGCTGTCTCACGGATCGTCGTATTGTTCAGTGGAAACAAAATACAGCCAACAATCCGTTGCAAGGCAACTGGCGCAAAGTATCTAGTCAGGACAGTGCTATGCATGATATTGTTACAGCTGTCTCACGGATCGTCGTATTGTTCAGTGGAAACAAAATACAGACAACAATCCGTTGCGAGGCAACTGCCACAAAGTATCTAATCAGGACAGTGCTATGCATGATATTGTTACAGCTATCTCACGGATCGTCGTATTGTTCAGTGGAAACAAAATACAGACAACAATTAAGTCACTAATAACTAGCTTTAATTAGCTTTAAATAACAACTTGAAATGATCAAGCTATTCTCGTACAACAACTCTAGTTAAATTTGTCCACAGACAATAATAATGTCAGTTATTAGAGTTACGCACTATTCTAACATGACAGTCACTTTCCACTAATCAGCAACAACCGCTAGATCCGCACTGAATAAGTCGCCAACTGTAACTGACTTCTGAGCCGGCCGCTGTTGCTTATATAGGTCCCGCAGACAGAGATTTCCATTATTTTGACGGCGTGCCAACATAATTGCGTAGTCATCATGCATTCGAACAGTCTAAAGGGTACTCTGCTGTGCGTCCTTGACAGAGACACTGCACCAGCCGGGAGTGTTACGTAACTTCGTAGCAATGTGTGATGCTTTGCTACGTGACGTTTCAAACGCGTTCCGCAATGATATCGATCTTGCTGGACACGCATTCCGGACGGTAGTCGATTATTCCATAGGCATCCGGGACCCTCTTGTAGGGTATTACACTGCGCAGGCGAAGTTTAAAAGCTCTGTTTCCGACGCGGACAGTCAGTTTTGTTTCTACCGTTCATTCTGCGTCATTGGAGTTTTGTTGTGTGCTTTATACGGGATGAAGTGTGTGTAAAGCGATAATTGTGTACGAACGTCTGCAATTGGTGACTTTATTAGTTAGTGTGAGCTTGTTAACTATGTGAAATTTATTATTTGTTATGTTCATGTTTAACTTTGCAGAATTGTTTTGCGTACACAGTTCTGTTGTTTTGTTAATTGTATAGGGGGGCATTAACATTGAAAATCTGAAAATGTCTCAAAAGTTTGTGTTTTATGTTTTCGAATTACAATAGTTTACAGAATATGCATGCATATTTTTTTCGCAGAATTTTAAGTTTTACACTGTCTTTGAGGCATTTAAATTTTAAAGTACTATGCGTTTAAATGTCTGGGGTAGAGAGACTCACACACTTTTACACGTCTTGATATTTTATGCTTATTCTGTAACCATTTGGCTTTTTTATTAGACTGCTTTATGTCTTATATGTTGGCTACAATGAAGTCAGCTGTTTCCTGTCCTTGAATGTTTTAAGAATAACAAAATTATTTGGGTAGCAGGCTAAGAAAATTAAGAAGTGATATGATGGGAAAAAACTTGATGATGGCAAGGGTTTATCAAGAAAAGGTCGTCTTACTGACAAACAGATATATTATCTGCAATATCGTTACGGAAGAGCCATCAGGGATAATGTTAATATTTTTTTACAACATGAAGAAAGCAGTACAGGCCACTTTCCTGCATAAAGCTTCATCCGATGATCACCCTCAACATTGCATGTGTCCCAATGGAAAAAATCCAACAAGAGCCAGCTAGAAAAAACCCAATACAAACACAAAAATGTACTTCCATTAGCAATAATTGAATCTATAAAACCCATTTATAAAGATCTTTTAAACCTAGAGTTTCTTAAAAAGTGTGTGTTTTTTCTTAAAAAACCGCAAACGTCATTTTTATCAACTCATTGTACTTTTCCTCATTACATATTCAAACTAATGACATGAATTTTTTTGCGGTTCATTTTTATACATGTTAAAACAATCTGTTTTATTAAGAAATGTCTTATTAAGTCACGTATTATAACGTTTATTTATTGATTATTTTATTATTTATTTTAATTTATTCTCTATGTATTGAATATTGGGAATGTTTATTATTTATTATGGTACTCTTGAATTAATCTGGGCTGGTCTTAATTTCGGGGTGTCAACGTTGAAAGAATTTAGTTATTATGATTTAACCTGAATAAAAAAATAAGAATTTTGTGTAATTTTTTTTTGAAGTTTTAAATTTGACTAATAATAAATAAATCACTCTCTTCAAAATAGAAACATTGAAATAATTTATTTTCTTAGTATTTACCTTAGTTTGTAACTATAACATTGCACAGATCATTACCATTGGCTATACTAGTTGCGTTGGTGAAAGTTGGCAAGACTCATCTCAAGGATTAAACAAAAATGTAGATTACTTTTATTTTTAATTTGATCAATATTAGTGGATTCTTTGGACTACAAATGTTAATGTTACGAAAATACCAAAAGAAAGTACAGAATAATTACAATATTTTTTGGATCTTATTTAATACTAAATGTGGTTAGTCAGCTTAACAGTTGGCAACACAAATTTCTTAAAGATGGCAAGATGGCGGACCTATGTTTACTACAGTTCTTTTTTCGATTCGAAGTGAACGAGTTGAAAATATAATAAATGGCTTACTTCTCTCCAATAAATGATTACCAGTGTCAAAATTTACATAAAATAGTGTGATTATACGTTCTAGTGTGTAGAGTGATCAATAAAGTTCATCAGAAATAAGTGTCGTGATGGTTAGTAAAGTTCGGGTTATATTAATATAAAATTGTTTTTATCTCACCAATTAATAATATTTGTACCTGATGTTCTGTTTTTTACTATTTCACTTTATTTCACTCTTCAATAAGATAATTCAACGGAATACACTGTTTCTTCTAAACACTGTTTGGTTCAACCTAACGTGGCTTGGGTTCGATTATTAACTTTCTTGCTATGAATTACTACGGAGAGTATATCTGTAAAAAACCACGTTCAACAAACAAATGACGTTTTTTTCTTCTCAATTTCTCTGGCGTCCCTGTAAAAATGTAAAAATTTCTGATTGGCTGGACTAGACTGACATTGTTAACTGACCAGCATGCCTTCTTGCTAAAATAATGGGTTGATTTTTCTTTCACAAACCCTGAACTTATGCAAAATTTAATTTAAAATACATTGTTAGATCTAAAATCTCTGTTTGATGCTGACAATTTTGATATCTCACAAGACATAGTTTGGTTGCAATATTGAATTACTAAAATACTCTGTCCAAATCCACTACTAAATCCTATCTGAATTTACAAACATTTAACATAAAAAATAAAATGTAATGTGAGTTGCTTGCCAATTTCACTCCTAATCTCAGTTTACAAATGGTGAACATTAATTTACTTAAGTTACTAAACAAAATACATATTACAACATCTTTTAGTTATCAACATAAATCTCTTTAATTGTAACATTACAACTAACATTATGAAAACTGAAAAGCATAAACAACAGTATAGAATTAACATGTAAAAGTTAATATACTGGATTACTGTTAAAATATTTAAACATACTCATATAGTGAAAAGTCAGTACCCATTACAATTTTTCAACAAATTTCAATCATTATGTCTTTATAGACACAAACCTTATATAGTATATTATATTATATAGGAGTGTGTACACTACAAAATGCTTTAATGCTGAGAGCAATTAATGATGTCTAAAACATATTGAAAATTTCTGTGTACTGGTTCACATTTCAATACAAAAAAAAATTACCTACATCATGATTCATCACAAAAATATTTACTGGTTACTGGTCACACAATAGTTAAACATTCTAACAAAATTTCTTACTAATTGAAACAATTATATGGTTCAGAACAAAAGTAAAAATTCTATGTTTCATAGCAATAACTAACCATGTCCCTTGTAGATCTTACCTTTATGTCAGTTTTCTCACTTATTATATCTAGTTTAGAGTTTATTGATTCTCTTTAGACTAATATACAGCTTTTTATTTGTATTTAATTTCACTTCTCACTTACTATATCTAGTATGTCACTTTTACACACAGAATTCTTTTTAACATTAGAGTGTCAATTTAAATTTCTTTTGTTTTCTTAGTCCTTCATTAGTTATTTGGGCAGATTACTTATTATTGAACATCTCTGATATGTTATTAATATAAACATAATTAATACTTTAATACAAAACCTCTAACTATATAATAATTAATGAACATAACTTATTTTATTGACATTATACCTAACCTGCTCTGTTTATTTTGTAATTTCTTACTGATTTTGTACTTTCTTGTAGTCATGATGCAAAATAGTTATAGGTTACTAATTAAGCTTTATTATTCAATTTTGCTATATTCAGTCTATTTAAAATTGTTTGTTAATAGTTAAGTATAATAGATATAGTCTTTTGGTGATCATTGGGTGATCACGTTACAATATTTGTTTGGGTGATCAAACTGTCACGTTACAATATTTATTTAAAAAATTATAATACAACAGAAACTTTGAAGAATATTATTTCATGAATTAAATTTTTTTCATTTTGTAACATGCGATCAAATATCTGATTGATTCAGTTTGTTACTATAGTTCTGTCTACAAAAAATACAAAATTCAGGGTACTATGATGACAAAATAATGAGGCAAGGTACATAGTTAATGATAATGCATTAAATTATTTATAACAATATATATTCCTTTATGGAAAACAATTAGGGTATTTAAAAAAAGTGGTCTTTTTGTGTGTGCTCTTCTAAGATCAGAATATACTAAGCATGTATACCATCTTTCGTTAAGATAGCACTAAAATCACATTTTTTAGACAAATTAAGAAAAAAGGTGTTACAGATTATTAAAAAAAAATTTAAAATTTTTTATGAGGTTGTATGTTAATGCCCCCCTTAAAGTTGCACTTAACGGGGAACTTTAATCATTTATGAATTAATGTACAAAATTACACTATGTTAATTGGCTATTTACACAGGAATTCTTTATTATTGTGTTGTAGTATGATCATTTGGTTACTACATGGCTCCGTTAACACAGAATCTGGAGAGGGAAAGCGTAGCAGCACTGGCACTGCCAGTTGCGCGGGGGTTCAGTACGTTCCCTTACGCTGCTTGATGTTTGTACAGTCAAAGTAAAACTCATATGCGACTTGAAAATTTGCCCGTCCAAAAATTAAGGTTAGAGCATTATAATACTTAAACTGAACGCGTATAGTGTCAAAATTGTTATTCTACACCGTTTAAAAAATTATTAAATTATTTTGACCATAAACATAAACAATATGAGCAATAAACTCCACAATTTCAATTAGGTACTGATCTGTAAAACATAACTAGTCGTGTCTCCTTTGTTGACCAACATAAATGGATTATTGTTACTGCAGTTTGGAGCTTAACATGTCAATAAGGGTATTCAATCTTTAATTTTTTTGTACTCTTCATAAATGTATAAAACTATGTTACTTTTGCTCATGACTTTTTCGAATTACAATATGAAACGTTAGCTGGTAGAGAAAGGTTTTGCTATTACAAATAGTAGTTCTATAAACGAGTGAAATTATGACGAACAAGTAAATTTAATTTCTATTCAATTAGCAAGTTTCTAACGTGATATTGTGTATACCACGTTATAAACACGATATCACGTTATAAACGGACTTGGGAAACCTCATAATAATTGTTAACTGATCAAAGTTAAAGTTACTGTGCAAACAAACTAACCAAGTTAAAGTTATAGTTAATAGTTACAAAAACTAACTGATTTAAGATAAATAAAATTAACTGATTAAAAGTTAGACCATTTTTTGTTTGCTTTTTTTTTGTTTCATTTTTATTGAGTAAAGTGCTCAGTTTTCTACCAGTCGATTTTGACACTTTTACCTCTTTCCGTATCTTACAAATGGTGGTTTCTGACTTTCTTGTTGCAACTGCTGGTCGCTTTCTCGCGTTGTTTATTCGGTACTTATAACAACCACTGTTCTTTTCTTCATCAAAAAATTCAATAACTTGCCCAACTATTTGGCGTGCTTGACTGCGAATTGTAGGCCTTTCTTTGTTACTTGTCATCTTTCAATTCTACAGTTAATGAATTTTAATTTCGGAGTTGATTATAAAATTACAAACTATTATTTAACTCTTGTATTGTCACGTTCTACGCTGTTCTAAATTTTATATGTCGAGTGTGGTGTTAAAAATCTGAAAATTACACTATAAAAATATTTCTAGTTTAAATACTTCCATCGGGTATACACGCACAAATATTAATTACAGGCCTAACGCAAATCGACGCTCACAATACTCGTAGTTAATAAACATAAATTTAAGTGACAAACTCTGTAGGCCTAACACGAACACACACAAATATTAATTATAGCGCAGATCAACGCTACGATACAATTAGTAAATATAAATTTAAATAACAAACTTTGTAACACGAACACGCACAAATATTAGCGTAGTACGCACTTGTAACGCAAATCGACGCTCACGATATTCATAGCTGGAAAACATACATTCAAATGACAGACTTTTGAGTATGACCGTAAGCTGTTTGGTGCGGTGAGACGTGCTTGCGCGGTTTTCTCTGAACTCTCTTAGTTCACATTTTTCCTGCACGTTTTGTTGATGTTGTCAGGTAGTACATTTAGACATTTTGAATAAATCTTGGAGTGCAGAACATTGAACAAGGTGACCTTGAATTGTTAAGAGAAGCATGAAGTGATCAATTCCACTTACTGCACAGGAGGTGTTATGTTTTTAGTGGTTAATGCTAAGGCAACAAGTATATATAGGATAACGTGATGATCTTCTTATAAGTCTTCACCTTTATTAGGAGTATCAAGCAACGCGACAAAAAGTAGCGACCCAAAATCATATAAAACTGGCAAAAGTGTAAGATCTAAATCAAAGAAACCACAATCGATTTTTCTTTCTCGGTGCCCGTATTGGTAAACCAAACGTTTAGTAATACCCTGTAAGGTTGCAAGGCTTTTCTTGTGATAAAAATTATTTAACAGACATTGGAGTTTCTGAAATTCACAGTTGATAGACTGGTACATTATTAATGCCATGATATTAGCCATTAAAGATGCTACAGTAACAAAGATACCAGTACTCCTGTTTGGGTCAGATGCGTTATAAAATAGATGGACAGAATACCCAACAACGTCTGCCTGTACATAGACACAGAAAAACGTTACATAACATTGTGCGACCGTACTGAAGGTCTCGTATAAGCAACGGTAAATGGACCCGATTAGTTTGTAATTATCGTGTACTTCTGTCAGGAAGTTCTCGCTTCTCGGCTGGACAACAATTGCCACAGTTACACGGTCACTCCAAGCAACATTCCTGTCGCTGAGTCTGTCAAACCTCTCAACAGCGCGACGGGTAAGCTGCACTCTCTGCCGTATGACGTACATTATTGAAAAACAGTACAGACTTTGCACTGTGTGGCACACATATATAGTCACGTTACATACCAGTTTGTATACTTTCGTTAAATCTAGAGTTAGAGTAGAAAAGTTTATATAATACAGAGATTCGTATGTAAGGTGTATATATGAACTAATCGTTACGATAATAAACAAAATACACGCAACTTTATTTTTTTCATGCGGCACTTTGACACGTAGTGACTGTAGTGACTGATCTACGTAGACAATGTTAGCGATACAGTTGCTAGTCTGCTCATGGCAAACGTTGAATTTTATCTGATAATATATTGTCGTAATCGAAATTAGTGTACATATAGATACAGTCGAAATGTTAATGAGGTAACTGTAGTCCACAGTAGACAGTTGTACCATGGGGTATACAGTCCACAGTACACAGCATACTGTTGTAACTGCCAAACAATACACAGTCTGTAACTTTGACTTCCGTGACGTCGGCAACGAAAATCCACACATGACGCAGATCGCTGTTAGAGGCATCAGTGACGCAACAATGTTCCTTTCCATGCTGTGTGTGTGTGTCACGTTGAATAATTATAGTGTACTGTTGCTGCAGGATTTAGACAGCTGGATACGCAGCGATCATTGTTGCATGTTGCTCCTTATTGTACTACGATATTGTCTGTATACTTCAATACGTCAAGTGTTATAAAACAGCACGTTTATTGACATAATCAATAAGATGGACAGACGACAATTTACTAAGTGACTTACTGTCGTATAAACTATAACCAAAAAGTCATGCTACTTAAAGAAATCCGTCAAATTATTGCCAATTGTTTACGAAGAGTTTTTATGAAAAACTAATTTTTCTGCGGGTGGACACTGTATGCAAAAGCTTTACCTATTAAAGGAAGAAAACATTTATTCCTTAACATTCCAGTTTTTTCCAGAACTCAGGTGTCATAATCAGGGTGGAAACCTCGCTTCCCGATTCGTGGTCACTCTGTTGCCTGATACCATAGTATCCAGCAGACTCCTGGCATCAAAGATCTATATTAACAGCTTTATTCGTTTACTATTTAACATAATGCTGACGAAAAGTTTTGTCGTTTTATGGAATTAGTAACCTACCTTGTCGTTTCTCTTACCATATGACAACAAAACTGTTAGAAGTCTATTATTGTCTTTTTCATGTTACAAAATTTGAAAGTAAATTTAAAGATTAGAAAGTAGAATGGGTACGCAGTAAATAATATTCGTCAACATAAATATTAAGTTAGATTAAAATACTACAAATAAATTTTCCATTTGTAGCAGATATTTATGTATGACTTGCAGTATTTAAAATAATTATTTGAATTCCATATTTTATGTTAAACAGCCAAGTAGCTGAAACATTCCTTTACATTTATGTTTATATATGTGTTTTTTATGTTTGTCGTTTTTATATTACTAATGTGTGATTTATAATGTTTGTAATATCCCATGTGCTTTGTAAACAACTTCTTCAAAAAAAGCAATATTTAAAATTATATGTTGATATTAAAATTTTTAGTAAACCTATGATTCCCTTTTTAATTGTTTAAGTAGGCCTAATTCTGTGCCACTAAAATCTTCGTCCCGTCAATTGACAGCAGGGTTTATTGTGCAACAGTAATATTGTACGTAAAATATGCAAAAAATCCTAGGAGGAAGCTTGTAATTAATACACTACAGTTGCATTAAGTATTAACACTGGACCGTAGTTAAATAGTTGAAATGTTGCAGTGCGTTGTGCTGAACGCAGTCCGACGAAAGACAGTTCATAGGTTTGCTGCAGAAGAAGTTATGATGCGAGTCTCCTTTGCATGGAATGGATTACAAGTAAGAATTTTCTTGTAGTATGCTCCATCCTCATTCATCCGCAGAAAGCTTAGAACCGACGTATGGCGTAGGTCAGATCAATAGACGGCCACGGCCAAGCGGATGACTCTAGTAAGGTTAACACCGCTTTCGTCCTTCTGCTGGTGTGCTTAGAACCACAGCGCAGTTCGAGCTGTTTGTGTATTTCCTCTTAGAAGCACCTGCTGCAGTAGCTACCCAAGCGTAGGGAAGTCGCAGTTGTGGTTTGCTCCGGGCATCGGTTCACTATTATATTACAACACTTTCATACTTTTTGTACCATGAATGATACGAAAATCCACTGTGTGGCCAATCAGACACTGTTCCACATTGGTTACACAACATTGAAGAAAATAATTGGTGATGATTTTCTTCATAGTCACATATGTGATAAAGCTTTAGTCGTTGGAAAGACAGGTAAATAGTAAAAGATTTGATTGTTTGTAACTACACGACAGTAGATATGGCTAGAACACAGAACTATTTACATGTACTGCAGATACAATATAGGTTACAGAAAGGGGTAAATAAGGTGTACCTACAATAACTCCAACGTACGAGGTTAGAAACTGCAAGAGAAATAAGAAATACAGTAGTAGAAGTATCGTACTCAGGGTTTTTTGCACGTTTATTAACGGATAAAAGGGGTTAAGTTGTTTTACCCGTCTCGTAAACTCCCAAACTGGAAGACCACAAACTTTGTCCTTCCTTCGAGGCCTCGTTGCACAGTCACAGTAGGATATTTAAGTTGGCTCACACCCGTTAGCCTACAATACTGTTCCTGAAACCAACCGAAAGTCTAAGGTCCTCACGAAGTGGTTTCCTTACCGCTCCTTCATTGCTGTGATTTATCATTACGTGTTTGTTGCCTTCGTATGTAGTACTTCACTAAAAACATAGTCATAACAAAAATAAAATGCGACTACCAATTATTGTCACAGTAGCTAAGAGGTATTAAAACGATTTTGCTGTATAAGAGAAAAGGTGTAGGCTGTTTTTTAAATACTCCTTATATCAAATTGAGTTTGTAATATAATTTAAAAACTTACTAAATAAAATCTAGAAATTACGTATTAAAAATTTGTCATTATTATTCGCATAATGTGTTTGTTTTTTGTGTGCTCAGTATATACATAATTATTGTAACTATACAAAAACATTAACATACATATTGTAATATAAATGTAAATTACAAAATATACAAATATAAAAATATGTGTATTTGTATGAGAATTGTACTCTCACTATTGTGTGTAGTAATATAGATGATGTCTTCTAGTCTTCATTCGGCTCTCACTGCTGGTCTTCACTTTGGTAATATATAATTGTAATTGTAATGGTGTTCTGGTATAATATTACCCAGATTGACTTTTATGGTGCGTAGGTGTAGTAATGACGTTCCGCTCCGGGAGACGTCGATTTGGTAATGTTCCTAAATAATGCTGTTATCAAATGTTCTTGGTGTATGTTGTTGTTGTAGCAATTTGAAATGTGATATAATTTTATAATTCTGAAATAATTGTTTTCGAGGTGTTATATTCTTAAAATTTAGTAATAAATTGAGATTATTGATTGTAATTATAAATAGTATGGTATGGTGTGTCTTCTAGTAATGATCTTCCCTTCGTTAAATTTATTAAAAAGACAATCCCCTTTGAATTAGGCGCGAACAGCTCTCTTCTTCTTCCTCTTGAAAGGTTGTAATTCGCATATATTGCCTTTAAAGGTTGTCGAGTTTTCTTTATTAATTAATGGTTATATTCCTTTATTAAAGAAATCAAATTCAATTCACTGGATAACAAGCGTTTATTCAACAAAATAATGAATTTGCTTAATTGAAAACAATGTTATAATGCCGTATCGACTCACTCAGGTCCGGTCGATCTATGACTTTTATATTGGTATTATACACATATAGGTTCTTTTAACGGTTATTTATAAAAAAGCCAGAGAAGGTCAGGGTCAGAAAGTATAACATTTACAATTCTAAAAATATATTAAAATTAAACAATATAATGATAGTTATTAATAATAAAAGTTTATATATAATTTTTATTCACCCCAGTTCAGCAAATAGTTGTCGAGTTGAGATGACGAGATTGAGTCAAAATGGCCACCTGGCGCATGCGCGGAGTTCACCTTCTAACACTGACAAGAGTATTTATGGAATAAATATGTCCCTTCTGCGGTTAAATCTTCTTCGCAATCGTATATTATCTTCTGGTGTATAGTTTAATGTCACTGGAGTAAGATGGAAAAGTCACTGGGTGTAAAAATGTTGTTAAATAAGTAGATCAATTGGTGTTTATGTGTGTCCGTTTAACCTCGAATATTCACTTGGTATTTGGTGTGATTCCAGTGTTATTTCGTTTAAATAGTGATATGTGATGCTGTTTATAGGTGTTATGTAGTTCATAGGGCAACTTCACCACTTCACAATGATTAGAATAGTTTAAAATTTAATTTTTACACAAAAACTGATTCCGAACTTTAGTTATACGTAATCGCCATTAAGGTTGGGTTTTATAAAATATTCACGTCAAGTGTGCTCTTCAATGTATAATAATGAACTGCCTGGATTTCCTTCGTCATCCGAAACGTCTTAGCCAATTTAATATTAAAAAGACATTGTTTAAAATTGCCATAACTTCCGACACACTTTAATTTCGTGCACTATGCTTATAAAGTAAATTCGTTATTACTTAACTGTTTGAAATATAAAATACATATTCGTTTTCACTATTCTATTCTACTTATTTTGATAGTAATTAAGTTAGTATTACAAAGTTTTATCTGAAAATTATTTCTTATAATTTTTTGGGAGGTAGGCCTAAAATTATACTTCCCTGTCTTCTAGGTAAATAATAGCCATTTTAACTAATATAATTATTATTCTATGAAATCTGAAATTTGTATAATTATCAATTCTCACTTATTTTATTGCAATTTAGTATATTAATGATGGTTTTTTCATATAATTCAGTTGTATATGATTCCCCTTCTGATAAAGTTAGTGAACCTATTTCAGTTTCAAATGGTATTTCATTATACAAATAAATAATTTTACTCATAGAATGACCATATCTTTAGAAAGCCTTATTTACATAGTATTTAATATGTTGGGTGTATCTTGCCTAAATATTGTCAGTTTGACTGGTTTATAAGATTAGGTTTATTAATTATTCTGCATTTTAACTTTATTATATTGCCTAGATTTGAATTGTGGCTATTTGCAGAATGTTTTACTAATGTAATTATTTTATTTCCTTCTCTGACTTCTGACTCTGATATATTTGATTAAAAATTAGTTCTCTGATCTGGCATAACAGTAATTATAGATTATACAATTAAAATATAACACCCAGATATATAAAACTGGTGTTCTTAATAACATTGTTTTGGTATATCACCTAATAACATAATAAAAAGTATTTCTACAACATTGGAATGTTATCTAATTTTAGATAATGCATTCCTAAATTAACATGAACAATAAAATAACAATTATAATACTAATATTTCTTATGACTAACCCTTACTTATCTAAATGCTATATTTAATTAGAACCCCACATTTGGATCCATATATAATTGTTAATACCTTCTACTACTCCATCATAAACAGTTAGTTCTGTAATTCCCCATTTTATAAGATTTATGCCCCCTCTTAAAGTATAACCCTGGCTATCTAAGTTATATTCCATTCTATGGAATGTTCATACAGTTTTAGTAGCTTTTTATTAGTAAAATTACTACTTCATTATCAAAGTAGGCACTGTTCACAAAACTTAAAGTTTGTTACTTTGTACTGCTACTCATGCACCTTTCTTAAAGTTTATTAGTTATAATTTGATCACTTACACCTTTCCATGGTAAATTATTACTATATTTACTAGTCTTTTTCTAGTTTTTAATATGAAATATTCAACCATGGGGGAACTGTGAAGATTTGTTTATGCACATTACACAATAACTTTTTGAATGCACTAATATTTACTACAGCTAACACTTTTAGTTTTTTGTCAGTTTTACAGTGATATGGTTTTTTAATGTGTTATACTTTCTTTTTTGGGCATTCATTGATTTTGGGGTTTTTTGGGGGTTCTTTCCCTATGGAGTTTTTGTTTTATATGGGTCGTCTTAATTATTCTTCTTTCTTCTTGAGTTTGGTTATTCTTCCTTCTTCTGTAGTTTTGGATTATCCTTCCTTCTTCCTTCTTCTGTAGTTCTTATTTTTATTATTCTTCCTTCTTCTTTGAGTTTGGTTCTTCTTTATTCTTCCTTCTTCCTTCTTCAGTAGTAGTAGTTTTAATTAGTCTTCCTTCTTCTTTCTTCAGTAGATTTAGTTTGTTCTTCTTTCTTCAGTAATAGTAGTTTTAATTATTCTTCTTTCTTCTGTCTTCTGTATCTTTGATTGTTCTTCTTTCTTCAGTAATAGTAGTTTTAATTATTCTTCTTTCTTCTGTCTTCTGTATCTTTGATTGTTCTTCTTTCTTCATTATTCAGTAGTAGTAGTTTTAACTAGTTCTTCTTTCTTCATTAGATTTAGTTTGTTCTTCTTTCTTCTTTGAGTTTTAATTGTTCTTCTTTCTTCTTTGAGTTTTAATTGTTCTTCCTTCTTCTTTAGCTTTGATTGTCCTTCCTTCTTCAGTAATAGTAGTTTTAATTATTCTTCTTTCTTCTGTCTTCTGTATCTTTGATTGTTCTTCTTTCTTCATTCTTCAGTAGTAGTAGTTTTAACTAGTTCTTCTTTCTTCATTAGATTTAGTTTGTTCTTCTTTCTTCTTTGAGTTTTAATTGTTCTTCTTTCTTCTTTGAGTTTTAATTGTTCTTCCTTCTTCAGTAATAGTAGTTTTAATTATTCTTCTTTCTTCTGTCTTCTGTATCTTTGATTGTTCTTCTTTCTTCAGTAATAGTAGTTTTAATTATTCTTCTTTCTTCTGTCTTCTGTATCTTTGATCGTTCTTCTGTCTTCATTCTTCAGTAGTAGTAGTTTTAATTAGTCTTCTTTCTTCTGTCTTCTGTAGTGGTAGTTTTGACTATTCTTCCTTCTTCTGTAGTTTTTCGCCGTGTATGCCTTCGTTTCTTCTGGTCTGGTTTCTTTGACGGGGTATATTAATTGCCTGCTTCTATCTTACCTGGGTAATTTTGTTATTATCATTTTTAGTCTTCTGGGTTTTTAAATTTGTATTATATTATATTGTTTGCAGAAATTTTCTTTATTCAACCTTTCTTGTGAATATATTATTAAACAGTGCATTTTAATTAATTCTCATCTGGATATTCCATATCTTAGAGCTTTATTAATGATCATTGAGTAATGTATTTGTGTGGATTATCTGTCATGCTACAGATTGCTCTCTTCCAGAAGTGATTAGTTCAGATCATACTTAGTTTGTCTGAAATAATTGCTTATGACATTATATTATAAATTATATTTCTTTACTTCCTTCACATTTCTAAAAAATGTTTTCTCCCATATTTTTGAGCTTATCTATATTTCATTATTAACTGGATTCTTACTGATAGTAATAGTCATCTGAGGTTCGTTATTTTTTATTTTTCCATTTTCTTCTTAACTCGTTTCTTTATCCTTGGGATATTTATTCCCTAAAATTCCCTAATACGTTAGCTGGGGCAGTTTCCAGAGGGGCTCTGTAGGCATCTCACTCTGCTGGCCATACTACGTCATTTATTGATTACAGAGGTAAATCATCTCTGACCAATACATAATAATACTGCTGGACTTATCTCAGACAGTCATTAATAAAATTATATAAGAATAGTCCACCTTATGACTATATAAAAAAAAATTAAATATCTTTGGATATTTCACTTCGTATACGAACAGATCTATTTATATTTCTATCTTAGTGAATCTCTATCTCAGTTATTTTTCTCAATGGTTAGCTCTGCTGGCATTTTATTTCTCCTTGTGATTGGAAGCTGGTATAATATAATCATCACTTATTATTCAGTGTAAAGTTTTTAATTCTCTGTCATTTTTTGACTGTTATCACAATCTCCTTCCGGTCATGGGTAGCATATATTTTGTATTATATTTTGAATCATTCCACTAGTATTATGTTTTTTCAATTACTCTTTTAATTGTCTTTCTAATAACTGACATTTATTGTATGATCATCTTTTTCATATGGATTTATTTATATATGGTTTTTTCTTTCTTAATCAAAATTTTATTTTGCTCTTGCTTTTTATCCAAATGCACTCTTTATTATTAATGTCATATGTTTAATATCTCTGTTTATTTGACATAAAATTCTCATTAATTTCACTTCACAATAAGTTTATTCATTTAAATGGTATCAGTGGTTTGCATTGCCATTTCTTTATTCTGGAAAGTTTTTCAGAATTGGTCCCATATATAATTGTTTGTAATGTGTTATCCAAATTCTTTTTCTTCTTGTTCATTTCTAAAAGTTGTTTTTAAAATAAGGTAGTAAGTTGTTTTTACTTGGGTTTTTGAATTTTGGTGGTTTAATTCAAAATTCATTTTCTCTTTGATTCATAAATTGTTTTCTAAATAATAGGCAGTAAGTAGTCATTACTTCATTTTTGAATTTAGTGGTTTAATTCAAAATTCATTTTCTCTTGCCTATAATTTGTTTTCTAAATAATAGGTAGTAAGTAGTCATTACTTCTTTTTTGAATTTTTACTTTAATATTATTTCTTCCATACATTCAATTACTCATAATATTTTTTCATAAATATGGTTAACATATCATATTATTACCCTAAATATGGTATTAGCTCTCTTCTTTTCTTTATTTCAAATGTACTTCTTATAATTATTTTTCTTTTATATACCCAGGTTGAAGATTTTTATTAGGTTGGACAGTTGCTCATAATTTCTTTTTCTTTGACGTAGTTTTTTGCCGTTGCCGGTTATCATAACATCAGTCCCTTTTTGTGGAGGTGTATGGTATTAGACTTAACCGTAGTCTGTCACTTCATTTGCTCTCATTGTCCGGATGACCATAGTCTTCATCATCGTTCCGGTACTAGTGATATCTCTGGCCTTTGTCTTGTATTTCATTTTCCTAGCTGCTATTCCTTTGTTGGCTGCTAAGCTTATTCGGCTCCCTCTATCATAGTGTTTTATATACCAGTACGTCTCTGGTCCATCAATGATCAATGATACCATTGACAATCTACCATATATCTCCATCCCTGTTGTATTCCATTTACCTCTGATCACTTCCCCGTGGTAAACTACTGTCTGCTGGTAAACCATTTCTGAGATTACCATCAATCTATTTCCATAATTTCTGGAACTCACGATTTCTTCATTGTTGGTAATAGGGATATTATCATTATCAAATAAACCATGGTTCATCATTTCCATTTCTTCCCTTGTTTTCATTAATTTCTTTGGATGTCTTCTTTTCATTCTCTTTTGTTTCACTTCCATATCCTTAGTATTTTCTTTCTTCCCGTTCGTTTTCTTTTCAGGTAACACTATCACTGGCTCCATTGTTTTATTGTTTGGTATTTCCTTTCGTTCTGGTTTGCTGTTGTCCAGTGTCTTATCCAATTCTTCATCCAAGGATGTGACGTTTTTATCTATTTCACTCAAACCTTCCTTCAAGATTTGTCTGTATTATTTTCTATCCCTTCTTTCCTCTTCCCTGTCTTCTTTCATTTCCTTATGCCATCGTCGGTTATCCTCCCTTATTTCTTCTCTTAACCGTTGGTAGTCCTCTCTTAACTCTTTCCTTAACTGTTGATGATCACTTTCGATTTTCTTATTGGTTTCTTCCATCTTTTCTTCCAAATTCTTCTTATTTTCTTCCATTTTCTTTTCCACCTTTTTACTGGTTTCCTCAATTCTCTTATTGGTCCTTTCGATTTTACGGCCCAATTCTTCCTTTGTTTCTTGGTTGTCCTTCTTCAATTCTTCCCTTAAAGATTGGTTATCATTCTTCAAATCTTCTAATCTTTTATTATTTTCTTCTGTAGTAGAATCCATTTTCTTACTTAATTCTTCCTTGGTTGCTTGGTTGTCCTTCTTCAATTCTTCTTTTAACGATTGGTTATCATTCTTCAACTCTTCTTTTGTTGCTTGGTTGTCCTTCTTCAAGTTTTCTTCCATCTTCTTGCTGTTTTCTTCCATCTTCTTGCTGTTTTCTTCCATCTTCTTGCTGTTTTCTTCCATCTTCTCCATCATTATCCTGAACATCTCCTGCATGTTACTATTCTCTTCTCGTGGTCGATTCTCGGGTTGTCTTATTCGTTCCTCCCGGACATCGATTTCCCCTGTTTGTGTGTGCGCTTCGGGTTGTTCCTCTAGTGGTGCTGGTTTTTTACGTTCCACCCGTTCTAATATCCTTTCCACGTCCTCCACTGGGGTCGCCTCCTTATCCTCCATATCGAGTTCTTTCTCGGCCTCCGCCGCTCTCTTCTTTGATGTGGCACGACGCATTATTTTCCCTGATTCCCTGGCTGACTAACCGCTGCCAAGCTGAATTAGGAATTGGGTAAGTAATTACAGTAATTTCAACCCCTAATTACAGCCCTTTAGTTGGACGCCAATTTTGTAATATATATGTGTAAATTGTGTGGGTATAATAAAATAAATAAAAGGTTGATGTATGTAGATTGTGCTCACCTGTAAGCCCCACTGGTTGGGCTAGCCAATTTTGTAATATAACGGTGTGTTACTGTTCTATGGTGTTCTAAAATTCTGATGTAATCAAGCCCCACAAGTTGGGTTCGCCAAATTTGTAATATAAATGTAAATTACAAAATATACAAATATAAAAATATGTGTATTTGTATGAGAATTGTACTCTCACTATTGTGTGTAGTAATATAGATGATGTCTTCTAGTCTTCATTCGGCTCTCACTGCTGGTCTTCACTTTGGTAATATATAATTGTAATTGTAATGGTGTTCTGGTATAATATTACCCAGATTGACTTTTATGGTGCGTAGGTGTAGTAATGACGTTCCGCTCCGGGAGACGTCGATTTGGTAATGTTCCTAAATAATGCTGTTATCAAATGTTCTTGGTGTATGTTGTTGTTGTAGCAATTTGAAATGTGATATAATTTTATAATTCTGAAATAATTGTTTTCGAGGTGTTATATTCTTAAAATTTAGTAATAAATTGAGATTATTGATTGTAATTATAAATAGTATGGTATGGTGTGTCTTCTAGTAATGATCTTCCCTTCGTTAAATTTATTAAAAAGACAATCCCCTTTGAATTAGGCGCGAACAGCTCTCTTCTTCTTCCTCTTGAAAGGTTGTAATTCGCATATATTGCCTTTAAAGGTTGTCGAGTTTTCTTTATTAATTAATGGTTATATTCCTTTATTAAAGAAATCAAATTCAATTCACTGGATAACAAGCGTTTATTCAACAAAATAATGAATTTGCTTAATTGAAAACAATGTTATAATGCCGTATCGACTCACTCAGGTCCGGTCGATCTATGACTTTTATATTGGTATTATACACATATAGGTTCTTTTAACGGTTATTTATAAAAAAGCCAGAGAAGGTCAGGGTCAGAAAGTATAACATTTACAATTCTAAAAATATATTAAAATTAAACAATATAATGATAGTTATTAATAATAAAAGTTTATATATAATTTTTATTCACCCCAGTTCAGCAAATAGTTGTCGAGTTGAGATGACGAGATTGAGTCAAAATGGCCACCTGGCGCATGCGCGGAGTTCACCTTCTAACACTGACAAGAGTATTTATGGAATAAATATGTCCCTTCTGCGGTTAAATCTTCTTCGCAATCGTATATTATCTTCTGGTGTATAGTTTAATGTCACTGGAGTAAGATGGAAAAGTCACTGGGTGTAAAAATGTTGTTAAATAAGTAGATCAATTGGTGTTTATGTGTGTCCGTTTAACCTCGAATATTCACTTGGTATTTGGTGTGATTCCAGTGTTATTTCGTTTAAATAGTGATATGTGATGCTGTTTATAGGTGTTATGTAGTTCATAGGGCAACTTCACCACTTCACAATGATTAGAATAGTTTAAAATTTAATTTTTACACAAAAACTGATTCCGAACTTTAGTTATACGTAATCGCCATTAAGGTTGGGTTTTATAAAATATTCATGTCAAGTGTGCTCTTCAATGTATAATAATGAACTGCCTGGATTTCCTTCGT
Source organism: Magicicada septendecula (assembly GCA_034769895.1). NCBI lineage: Eukaryota > Metazoa > Arthropoda > Insecta > Hemiptera > Cicadidae > Magicicada > Magicicada septendecula. The sequence continues at coordinate 587,547,562 of CM068369.1, read as the reverse complement.
CATCCGAAACGTCTTAGCCAATTTAATATTAAAAAGACATTGTTTAAAATTGCCATAACTTCCGACACACTTTAATTTCGTGCACTATGCTTATAAAGTAAATTCGTTATTACTTAACTGTTTGAAATATAAAATACATATTCGTTTTCACTATTCTATTCTACTTATTTTGATAGTAATTAAGTTAGTATTACAAAGTTTTATCTGAAAATTATTTCTTATAATTTTTTGGGAGGTAGGCCTAAAATTATACTTCCCTGTCTTCTAGGTAAATAATAGCCATTTTAACTAATATAATTATTATTCTATGAAATCTGAAATTTGTATAATTATCAATTCTCACTTATTTTATTGCAATTTAGTATATTAATGATGGTTTTTTCATATAATTCAGTTGTATATGATTCCCCTTCTGATAAAGTTAGTGAACCTATTTCAGTTTCAAATGGTATTTCATTATACAAATAAATAATTTTACTCATAGAATGACCATATCTTTAGAAAGCCTTATTTACATAGTATTTAATATGTTGGGTGTATCTTGCCTAAATATTGTCAGTTTGACTGGTTTATAAGATTAGGTTTATTAATTATTCTGCATTTTAACTTTATTATATTGCCTAGATTTGAATTGTGGCTATTTGCAGAATGTTTTACTAATGTAATTATTTTATTTCCTTCTCTGACTTCTGACTCTGATATATTTGATTAAAAATTAGTTCTCTGATCTGGCATAACAGTAATTATAGATTATACAATTAAAATATAACACCCAGATATATAAAACTGGTGTTCTTAATAACATTGTTTTGGTATATCACCTAATAACATAATAAAAAGTATTTCTACAACATTGGAATGTTATCTAATTTTAGATAATGCATTCCTAAATTAACATGAACAATAAAATAACAATTATAATACTAATATTTCTTATGACTAACCCTTACTTATCTAAATGCTATATTTAATTAGAACCCCACATTTGGATCCATATATAATTGTTAATACCTTCTACTACTCCATCATAAACAGTTAGTTCTGTAATTCCCCATTTTATAAAATTTATGCCCCCTCTTAAAGTATAACCCTGGCTATCTAAGTTATATTCCATTCTATGGAATGTTCATACAGTTTTAGTAGCTTTTTATTAGTAAAATTACTACTTCATTATCAAAGTAGGCACTGTTCACAAAACTTAAAGTTTGTTACTTTGTACTGCTACTCATGCACCTTTCTTAAAGTTTATTAGTTATAATTTGATCACTTACACCTTTCCATGGTAAATTATTACTATATTTACTAGTCTTTTTCTAGTTTTTAATATGAAATATTCAACCATGGGGGAACTGTGAAGATTTGTTTATGCACATTACACAATAACTTTTTGAATGCACTAATATTTACTACAGCTAACACTTTTAGTTTTTTGTCAGTTTTACAGTGATATGGTTTTTTAATGTGTTATACTTTCTTTTTTGGGCATTCATTGATTTTGGGGTTTTTTGGGGGTTCTTTCCCTATGGAGTTTTTGTTTTATATGGGTCGTCTTAATTATTCTTCTTTCTTCTTGAGTTTGGTTATTCTTCCTTCTTCTGTAGTTTTGGATTATCCTTCCTTCTTCCTTCTTCTGTAGTTCTTATTTTTATTATTCTTCCTTCTTCTTTGAGTTTGGTTCTTCTTTATTCTTCCTTCTTCCTTCTTCAGTAGTAGTAGTTTTAATTAGTCTTCCTTCTACTTTCTTCAGTAGATTTTGTTTGTTCTTCTTTCTTCAGTAATAGTAGTTTTAATTATTCTTCTTTCTTCTGTCTTCTGTATCTTTGATTGTTCTTCTTTCTTCAGTAATAGTAGTTTTAATTATTCTTCTTTCTTCTGTCTTCTGTATCTTTGATTGTTCTTCTTTCTTCATTCTTCAGTAGTAGTAGTTTTAACTAGTTCTTCTTTCTTCATTAGATTTAGTTTGTTCTTCTTTCTTCTTTGAGTTTTAATTGTTCTTCTTTCTTCTTTGAGTTTTAATTGTTCTTCCTTCTTCTTTAGCTTTGATTGTCCTTCCTTCTTCAGTAATAGTAGTTTTAATTATTCTTCTTTCTTCTGTCTTCTGTATCTTTGATTGTTCTTCTTTCTTCATTCTTCAGTAGTAGTAGTTTTAACTAGTTCTTCTTTCTTCATTAGATTTAGTTTGTTCTTCTTTCTTCTTTGAGTTTTAATTGTTCTTCTTTCTTCTTTGAGTTTTAATTGTTCTTCCTTCTTCAGTAATAGTAGTTTTAATTATTCTTCTTTCTTCTGTCTTCTGTATCTTTGATTGTTCTTCTTTCTTCAGTAACAGTAGTTTTAATTATTCTTCTTTCTTCTGTCTTCTGTATCTTTGATCGTTCTTCTGTCTTCATTCTTCAGTAGTAGTAGTTTTAATTAGTCTTCTTTCTTCTGTCTTCTGTAGTGGTAGTTTTGACTATTCTTCCTTCTTCTGTAGTTTTTCGCCGTGTATGCCTTCGTTTCTTCTGGTCTGGTTTCTTTGACGGGGTATATTAATTGCCTGCTTCTATCTTACCTGGGTAATTTTGTTATTATCATTTTTAGTCTTCTGGGTTTTTAAATTTGTATTATATTATATTGTTTGCAGAAATTTTCTTTATTCAACCTTTCTTGTGAATATATTATTAAACAGTGCATTTTAATTAATTCTCATCTGGATATTCCATATCTTAGAGCTTTATTAATGATCATTGAGTAATGTATTTGTGTGGATTATCTGTCATGCTACAATATTCATAAATCTAATACACAAAATATATATTTGACATGTATACATAAACATGAATAAATATAAGTTTTTATAATCTAAAAATGTGCTCTCGACTTGCTCAGATTGTATACTTTTTAAACTGCATATTTTTTTTTAATTATTGCTTTGCTTCGTGTACTGACATATCAATATCGTATTCAGGAAATATCAATCAAATTTCGAATCAAATAAATGTTTATGATACATTACAATTTCCAAAAAATAATTATAATTTTGCAAATGTTATAAATCGTTGTAAAATTCGTGTTATCTATTACTATAATTTAACCATTTAAATTATAGAATTACTATTTACACAATTAGATTTTATTATTGTCTCTTTATTCTTTTTTAATGTCTTTTATGACCCGTTTGTTGACGAGGAAAATGGTTTCATGTCACCTTATTGTTTATGCGGTGATACTCAGTGATTCCTCGTCATGATCCTGAGTCCTGTGTCCTGTGTCGATCCTCCGTCGTCGTCTGGTCCTCCTGGTGTCCGCCGTTCGGTTCTCCTGGTCCATTCAGCACTCACATGACTCGTACGGTGTTACAGTATCTCCATACTGCTCGGGTATCGACATCGCACGCTATGCAGTCGGCTGCAGATGTGTTTCAGCAGAGGCTTGCGATCCTCGCTTATTTATACTGTCGGGCGCAAAAATTATTTTCAACCACTCTCTTTACGATTTATATTGTTATAGTTTGTCAAGCGTCCCTTTACAGTTTCGTTTACTTTTCGTACTTAATTTAATTTTATTCGCAATGTGCGAAGTCATTTGGTTATTACACGAAGTTCAAACGATCGGTAATTTTCTTATGTATATTTGTACGAGGGTAAGTCAAAAAGTAAAGGCAAATTTTAAAAAAGAAACTTTTATTGTGAAAACAAGATGACAAGTAACATCATTTCTCTACATAATCTCCCTCAACTTATATGCACTTGGTCCATCTCTTGACAAGCTTCGTAATTCCGTCCTGGAAGAAGATTTGTGACATCGTGCACAGCCACTCGCGCACCGCCTCCACAAACTCGTCATCCGACGAAAACTTGGATTCACGCAGGTGCTCCTTCATCGGACCAAAAAGGTGAAAATCACTTGGAGCTAGGTCAGGACTGTACGGCGGATGCTCCAGCAGCTCAAAACCAAGATCTTGAATGCACTGGATCGTTTTCCCCGCAGTATGAGGACGGGCATTGTCCTGAAGCAAAAGCACACCTTTTGAAAGTTTTCCTCGCCTCTTTGTTTTGATTTTGGGTTTCAGATCTCGCAGTAGCTCACAGTAGCTGTCACTATTCAGTGTTTGACCTTTAGGAGTGTAATGAATTAGAAGTGGACCTTTCATATCCCAAAACATCAACTTTCCTGCAGAAACTTGTCTTTTGAACTTTTTTGCTGTAGGCGAGGATGGATGTTTCCACACCATACTCTGCCGCTTACTCTGTGGTTCGAAGTGATGGACCCACGTCTCATCAACGGTTACTATGCGACTGAGAAACTCTTCTCCTTCATCTTCTAAACGCCTTAAATGTGATTTCGAAATTTCCAAACGTTTCTGTTTGTGCTGGTCCGTCAGTCGATGTGGTACCCAACGAGCACACACTTTGCGATAATTTAGTGATTCGTGGATGATTGCAACTGCTGAACCGTGGCTAATGTTCAACGCATGCGCAATATCATCAATTTTGACACGACGATCATCATGAATCATTCGCTGAACTGTCTCGCTGTTCTTGTCCGTCTTCGAAGTGGATGGCCTACCTGAACGCTCTTCATCGCAGATAGATACACGACCATTTTTAAAGCGATTTATCCCCTCATAAATTTTGCGTTCACTAAGACGGCTCTCACCGTACTGCTGCTGCTTTCTGCGAATAATCTCCGCAGGTTTAGTCCCTTCAGAGTGCAGAAAACGTACCACTCCCCTCATTTCTTCCTTGGTGCACGCGGACAACGGGGCACTCATAATAAAATGCCCTGAAATCACTACGAATGGAGCTGAGCACTGAAACAGCACAGCTAAAGAACAAAAAAACTTTGAGGTTATGATATGACATTGTTCAGTCAGTGCTGCCATCCATTGGAGCAGGGAAAATAAAATTTCCCTTTACTTTTTGACTTACCCTGTATATTAATAGTTTTTTCATATTTAATTATTCTAATTCTTATTGTTTATACTACACTGTTTGTTTCGCACTAACTTTTGCACATGCGTGCGTCTTTATATTGTTAATGACGTGGCGTAATTTGTTTCGTCATAACTTCCGCGCACTTACCAAAATTTAAATAAATTAGGTATTTAATTCACATTTATTCAGGGGTGACGCCACGGCGCGCCGGTTTCTACTTGTTTCACACGTTCGTATCACTTATACTATACACACTCTTATGCCGGGATCAAACGGGGCGTGAATCACGGGCGGAGTCACGCTTTCGTACGCCACGTTCCTGTGTGAACGTACAGTCGTTAAACTTGCGTTCGTGAGTAGCCGCTCACGATCCAAGCGTGAAGGGATCAAACCTGTTTGATATTTCAGTCGTGAACAGGTCTTCGTGAAAGCAAGATGTCGTCACAGCGAGCAATGAAATTCAACGATAATGAAACTGCGCGTTTTCTCGAACTATATGAAACGAAAAACGTTTTGTATGATCCAATTTAGAAGATTATCGGGATAGAGATTTGTGAGCAGCCGGAATTGCGAGTATCCAGAATAAATATAGGCCTACTTATTTTCTCGGGTTTTGGAACCCGAAAGAAAAATTCCAAACTTTTGAATGAGTCTCCTGTGGCTAAATAGCGTAACGTCACTTCTAATTTTCTTTTCTCATGTTTGTATCAGATTTTGAAATTAGAGGTGCAACACGTTGCAAAAGATACTCAAACTGGTCTTCAGTCATCCGCAGTAGGTTTTTGAAATAGTCTGCATACTAATATTTCAGTTCCATATCAACTAAATTCGTTGCTCCTGAAATTCCTCTTCACAATAGCCACTCTCTAACCCACCAGCGTCTTTGTCGTCTTTTTTTTTTGTCATCGTGACACGTAAGCGAACCATCTTTTTGGCTAGAATGTTACAAAAAATGGAACTCACAACAGCACAGCTTTCAGCAACTAGCTCGTTCATTGCTGGCGTGTCGTTATAAACTAGTCTTGGAAGTGTGAACTGCTCACGATTCCACACTTTCGCGAGCGCCACGAACGCAAGCTCGCTAGCGTGGCTCACTCTCGTGATTCACGCCCCGTGTGAACCCGGCATTAGCTTGTGTGTGGCGTGATATGCCTGTTCCGACATGTACATTAGGTGTCCCCGTTGTCTAGTTACTCACAGCTTTCAATACGCATTTTTTAAATATTGACAATATTAATTATTCATACTAATTTAGCAGCTTTTTAAAAATAATTGGGACAATGCACAGTAACGTACGCAGACGTATTGTTGCAGTACACTACTCAAAAATTAATTTTTATTTGATTCTCTAGAATTGAAGGAAAGCATTTTAATAAAATTGATATAAATTCTGTTGAGAATAGCGCTTTATTCATTGATAACGATGACATTTTGGGAAATAGTTAAACATATTTTTCGCTACAACGTAATAAATTTATACCGTAATTATAATGTAAACCATATCGATGTGTTTACCGTAATTTGTTCAGCAAAATTTAAAAGCAAATAGTAAACTTTTCTTTTTTCAAACGCAATCCTCATGTTCAGGAAAACATCAGAACATAATAATTGTTTACTACGAGTAATAGTAAACAATTATCGTACTACCGTAGATTATGGTACCATTATCGTATCATAATACCAGATTATCGTAATACGGTAGATTGTAATGAAATACAGACATTCTTTTGTAGGTGGGTACTGATATTCCACATTTTATGCAGAAGGATAGAAAAACATAAATAAAATGATCAGACCAGTTGGCAGGTGAAGAATCGCTTAGCACAGTGGACGAAAAGATATTAAGCCTGTAATCTACACATTTTTACAGAAAAAAGCAAAGTGAACCGAACACATCCTAAGAAGAAATAGCCTGCTGCCTGATGTCATCGACAAAAGTTGGAAGAAACTCCAGGCCGAAGAAGAGAAAAATTCAGTTGTTGGATGATTAAATGGATAAAATAAAATACTGATGACTGAAGGAGAAAAGCAAAGATAAAACAAGCTCGAAAGCGAATTTAGCAGATAAAACCAGATTATCCGCTGCCCGACAGAAAACTCTATAACAGTATAATAATATTTAAATCACATACAATATTACTGAATTTTTCAGTGCACAAAACTGTAGTGTTTGGTTGTTTTGAATACAAAGGAAACTAATCTAATAAAGAAGAATGTTTGTCTGTTTGTATTTTATACAGATCTACAGATTTATTCCGATCGTGATGAAATTTTGCACACTAATAGCTCAAAACAAAAGGAAAATTCTTATTTACGTTTTATTTTGAAAATCTACCCCCACTCCTTTTCCACCCCTTAAGCAGAATTTTGACAAGCAGGTTTGCGGTTTTTCGCGAATATCTCGAAAACGGTGAAGAAATCGACCAAAGTGGAAGGTAATTTTCTGAAGGCCCATAAAATTTGCTACAAAATGCAATTTACCCGGCTATGATGGCGTTCTTAGTTCCGACGTTATTAACAATAAAATTTGAATTTTGGTGCACAACTGTTTTGTTCTTTACCCCATTTGAGTGTGAGTCACCATTTCATCTGCTATCTCGCGCGCCCTTCCCCTTCCTCATCCCTTCTCACCCGCACCGCGCCCTGCCCCCTCCAACATCATTGCTGGGTATGTAAGGACGCCGGCTGGTCTCGGATGACATCTGACAGCCATCGGGCACGTACCGGAAGCTGTAATACAGCCATGGGTGCAAAGACGCCCCACTATCTAACGCATCGCATCGCATCGCATCGGATGACAGAGCACTCGACAACTTTGCAACTCGTCCGAGTTGTCACAGCATTGTCCGACGCCGCCAACAAGAAAGAGTCTACGGGAGCCTGGCACGAAGGCCTTCTCTATAAACTTGCTCACCCCCCCGTACCACCGTCCATTGTGTATTTCTTGCGGTCCTACCTCAGCGATCGCACCTTCAGGGTTAGCGTCGAAGGGTCCTGTTCATCAGTTCGACCCATCGCCGCTGGCGTTCCGCAGGGATCTGTCCTCGGCCCCGTTCTGTACCTAGTGTACACGAACGACCTGCCTGTTATTCCTGGAGTCACATTATCTTTATTCGCTGACGCTGCAGCTCCCTGTCCCCGCGTTTTGCGAGTACAAAGCTGCAACGTCAGTCGAATCAGCTTCCGGACTGGTTACGGAAGTGGCGGGTGATGATCAACACGGAGAAATCCGAGGCGATCTGCTTCACCAGTAAGTCCACTTCCCGGTGCCTGTCCCTCTCCCTACAAGGGAGGCCTATCGCCTGGAAGAAGTCGGTGAAGTATTTAGGCGTTCGGCTTAACCGGCGCCTTAGCTTCAACGCCCACGTGACTGACACTCTCAATAAACCTCGAGGCGTCCGAGCCAAAATATTTCCAATGGTCTCGTGCCGCAACCGCCTGGCTTTGCGCAGTAAAGTAACTATCTATCTCTTGTTTCTCCGGTCAGTGTTGACCTATGCTGCTTCCACATGGTGGTCGCTTTTGTCGACCACTAACAAGTGTAGGCTAGAAGCCTTCCAGTCCCGTACCCTCCGATCCTTGTCGGAGTCTCCATGGTTTGTGAGGAATAATGTTATTCGTGGAGACCTTCGAGTTTCTACCGTCGCCGAAACTCTCTTTGCTTCTGCAGCGACTTCGTCCTTTCCCTACTTACGAACCATAAGCACGCAGACCCACCACCCCCCTGTACGAGTCAAACGCCCTCGGGCGATTTTAGACGACCCCACATAACTCTGTTTGCTGCAGTTTAGGTTCTCCAGCAACTTGACTTCCTTGTTACCTTCCTTTTAAGTCTTCTCCCCCCCCCAAGTATGTTGGCACACTGCTAGGTACTGTTACCGTTTGCCACCGACACGGAGGTTCCCTGCCTCGCGGGGAACGACCGGCGCCACAAGGCGCCTGACTACCGGGCCGGGCGCGTGCGGCATCTGCCGTTCGCCCCGTCACCGATGCCAGTGTTACCATGACCCGGAACCTATATAAAATAAAGATGTTTGAAACTTTCCGCCGCCTTCTCAGTTAACTGGTTGGAGTGTCCTTCCTGATTTTTATGCCACCTGTCTTGTGAAAGTCCAGCACTGTTTTCATCTGACAACCATCGGGCACGTTCCGGAAGCTGTAATTCAGCCATGGGTGCAAAGACGCCCCACTACATAATACAATGCAATGACAGAAAAAGTCTACCCTGAGCTGTTGCTAAGGTAGGCTGCGATCATTTGTGCTCTTGTGTGTGGAATTTTCCATTGCACAACGCTGGCTCCAGCTTGTCTGGAGCGCAATAACTCAGTTATTATTCATTGTATCAAGTTGAAACTTCACATAGTGTTTTGTACAATTATTGCTGTGTGTTCAATTAGTGCGGGCAGTGGTGAACTCGTGTTTTTAGTGTTAGTGGTGTTTTGGTGTTCTCCGCTGCTGACTGTTGCCTGGTAAGTGCTGTAAGTTATTCATAACATACCTCACTACACAACAGAAAACAAAGCATACAACTCGACTCTCTAAGTCAATAAGCATACTGTATTGTGTGTTTTTTACTGTCAGCGGATACCTATTACTTCAAACCTATCGAAATTCCACCGAAGAATAGAAAGAGTATTGGTCAGATAAGTCCTGCAGCCAAAAAAATAAAAGCCATCCGTGCGTCGGAAACACCTGAACAACGGGAGCTTCGTCTACATCAGGAGCGTATCAGAGCTTCTACGTCAAGAGCGAGGGAAATGTTGGAGGAACGAGAGTTTTGCCTGCACCAGGACTGTGTCAGAGCTTCTGCATCAAGGGCAAGGGAAACGTCGCAGGAACGAGAGTTGCGTCTAGAACAAGTTCGACGCAGAACGGAGGAATCAAGAATTGTGAGTCGACATTCTGCTCTAAAATTAGGGGGATTTAATTACAGTGCTGGATACGATTACTATACTCATCCTAAAGTCGTAATAGGACGGATGGATGTCGTATGTAACCATTGTCAGGCAAAGAAATATAAAGGCGAACCTGTCTCCTGAGCCACTGCTGTCTAGATTCTGTTCTAAATATATTATCGCATTAAATTGAAGACCACGCGACGAAGTCGTGGGCAACAGCTATTTATTTTTAAGAAACATACTTTAATTGAACTTTATTAATTAAACTAACATTTCCATTACGTACAACGTGAACCTCCGTAGCGAAGCACGGGTATTCCGCTAGTTTTTTAATAAAATTAATTACTTTGCTAAATTAAACTACAACTACTTACACATTATACGAATGTAATAGCATTGTTGTTTTAATCAGAATAATTAATACTTATGATAATCGGGGAATACTTAAGGTTAACTCTTCGAAAAACGCGATGGCATTTTATTGAAGTTTACAGTTGACGAAAATGTTAACTTATATAAAAAACTACAGGTGAAATCCAAATGATTTTTTTAAAGACATAGTTTACGATTTTTCTAACTAAAATTATGTATTAATAGTGTGTGTTTTCTTTTTCTAGAAGCTAGGCAGGGTAGATTACCTTACGTGAGCCGTTTAACCTATAAGGAAGCCAGACGTATACAGGCTGAGTTGACTGATAAAAACATCTTACGTTTATACTGCACCCTCTCGGGATCTAAAAGTTGAAAGACAGATGCCATACTCACTGGTATGTTAAAGCCTGTCAACATTATGATTCTTTCTTAAGTTATCGTTGTATTTGTCAGTATAGTTAATTTTGTTGACTAAAGTCTTTAAAAAAACGTTTTGCCTTACATGGAAATATCGGTAAACCTCTACAGTTTGCGTGAAATTTATTTTGTTTAAATGATCAATACGTGAGTAATGTGAAGGTCATTTTACTATATTTTTCTCGTGCTAGCTACAAAAAATATTGACAGTAGAATTCATTGCCTCTGTTAGTGTGTGTGTGTGTGTGTGTGTGTGTGTGTTTCAGAAAACTAATGGGAAAGCAGTTTACACTAATGGTCTGGCCGTTGTAGTTTTGACATGTATGGCGAATCCTCTCCTGTCATAAAACCTTTACAAATTGGTTAATCCGGCGCTATTTTTTATCAAACATTACTCTGTTTTAGGATATCCTTGTCAACGCTTTGACTTGATTCGATGCTTTGTTCAAAATGCTACAATTCATCACAATGGTAGGTAATACTAGAACCTCTGTGTACATTAATATACTGAATGAAAGAGCAATGAGTCTTTTTTATGGGCAGTCATAATATAAGTAATCATAATGTCCGGGTAATTGCTTCCGTATTGAAACATCTGTATCACCTCAACCCTACTCATCAGCTATTTTTCTCCGTCTGCTCTCAACTTAATCCTTTAGCGCTGTAATCAAAAAGTAGCTATCATGCTTAATGATATAGGCTATATGCATAGTGATCCAATCATTGGCTTTACTTTTGCAGAGGCTTTACCATAACGGTTGCAATATTCCGTTTATCAACTCAATTACACGATTTATGTCTATCTTGTACATTGACAATTGAGATACTCCATTGCATTTTCCTCTAACACCGTCTGTCAGGGCTTTTCTCCATTGTTCATGTTTCAGACACTTACAGAAGCATAGTCCATACAAAAGACTGCATGAGACTTTCCTAGTTTCGATACCAATGTTCCCAGAAGGCCACTTTTGTTAAGCTATAGCGATACATTAATTAGATAATTTTTATATCAGCAAACTAGCTAAATAATACCGTGAATAATGCAGATTAATCACAACATTGGTCATCAACATCACTAGTGTTTTGAGGACTAAAAAGTTTATTTTAAAATTAGTTTTTTTCATACCAGTTTTGGAATATCAAGGCCAACGATGTACGTTTTAAATTAGAGAATTATGTTTCCACAATACCAAATATAATGGTGAGATATGGCTGTGGTCATTTTAAAGGACAATGAATATGTTTAATGTGGTACATTTGAAGTGATTTAACACCCCAGATATAACAATACCGAGAGATACTACACTCTAGTGAGAAAGAGAGAGAGAGAGAGAGAGAGAGAGAGAGAGAGAGTGAGAAAGTGAAAGTGAGGGGCAGAGAGAGGAAGGGAGAGAGAGACGTATTTTCATGAATGCCTACGATTAAAGGAAACAAAAGTTAATGTGTTTCACCTCTGTTGTTTGGTATTTATTCGTTAGCGTTGTGGGAGACACCTTCCCTTGTTACGAAACACACAATAGCACAATAATAATAATAGTAATAAACGATAATTATAGCGAATAGCGTAACAACGCCCACACTATTGTAATCTGTAACAGATATATTGATTGTTTCAAAGGAAACAATGCAGTAGTGACGAACACATTACGCGACAACTACATATTGTTAAGTCTGATATATCTGTACATATGGTATATACAACCGTCCACACGTTTCCGATTTCACTGAGAGTCTAACTGTTCAACGAGAAATTAGAATCAAAGTGAAAATTTGCCCTAACTTTTGTACGCTGATTGGTTAATTCGTAACTCTTCCCTGCTTCTGTGGCCAAGATACATCTGTACTTGCATTAGACTGTTTGAAAGCAATTCGCAGCCTGTTCAAAAGACCAGTATGATTTTAACGTCCTATTTTATGGGCCATAAAACATTCTTCTCTAAAAACCACATATGTTTTTTTCTTTAATTTACTAACAATTACTGATATTTGATAGGTCTTTTTATTAGGTGCAATCTGGTACAAGTCTCATCTCATCATTCCACATAGAACAAAGGTTATTTAATTTAATAGGTTTTTTACTATTATTCCGTAAAATAATTAAATATTCTTGTACAGGCGCATTTATCAACGCCTACGCAACTTGTGCTCCATATCTCAATAATAATACATTTTATAGTGTCTAAAAATATTCAAACTAACAACTTGAACATGTCTCTTATACACTAATATACAATGTACAAACTTGCAGTATACAGATTTACTTATACAGATTTTTATTTTAACATGCTATCATTTGCTTTGAGTCCCAGTAATATGTTTTATGGATATTCTACTCACTACAATATATATATTAGATTACAAACTAATTATAGCTCAGCAATTGACGTTGAATTTTCAGTAACATATAATTTCATATCACGTCGCTATGTTACGCGTACAGTCGTAGCTTTTCACTTTATGAATTGTAGAATATATGTTTTTCGAACAAAACTATTGTTACCTCGGCAATACTGTTGGTTGAGTAAATCTTAGGGCAGAGAATATCAACACTAGAACCAAGTGCATCAGCCAACGTACACGTTTCAAAATTTCTCTGCACATAACTCGTGACTTGTGCTCTCTACCAATCACAGTTACATAAACATATCGTACAGAGTATTACAATGGTAAATAAAAAAATAAATAGAAATTAAAAAAAATTGTAAATTTTCTTTGTACTTACAAAATGAAACCCGAGTAATCTTTATATATAATTCTAAGCTACGTTTATACGCTTGGTCAATTCCTAAACGAGCTTTAGAAATGCTTTCTGGAACAACTTTTCAGTCTCGTGTTCCACTGCTTCTATGACTTCTTCATCATTATCTTCAGCAAGGATTGAACCAAAAGTAGTTTCTTCCGGTCCCAAGCGGGTAGACTAGACTTGGTTACTCCAACGCTTCTTCGGGCGCCCAACACCTCTCCGTCCTATCGGGTTATAATTCCATAGCTGTTTGAAGATGCGGGAGTAATCCATTCGGTTAAAATGTTCCAATCGTTTTAGCTGATATTCCTTCCGATATTGGTTAATCCATTTGGTCAAACTTTGAACTTTGTAAACTTTGTAATCTAAATACTGCATTGTGACACGTGTAGATGACGTCACGTTTTGGTCTGTTATCTACAGCCGGTCTTTAGCTGGGCTGACTGTAGTGAAAATTACGTTAGTTCTGTTCAAGACTCCGAGGAGGCCACTCGTTTCAACAACCAGCCGCGGCTACAGGATTTTTATTATTTAAATTATTAGCATGTTCAACATGCGCTAAGTCTACTTGGGCGATCTCAGCCTTACTTCTCACGATTATGTCATTCGATATTTAATTCAAATTTAATTAGCGGGCATCATGCCGCGGTAATTACTACACGTGCCAGCAATCGCATCAAATAGATTTAAATAAACAATTATTTATAAAAAACATACAGTCCACTTAAAACTTCATTTCTAACCAGCCATCTCCAGCGTTCCTAAGAATAACTCAATGAGTACATCAAGAGCTTCTAAGACGCAACACCATTTAAGTATACTCATAATATTCAGCTCCCACCGTGCAACGAAATTGTTTGCTATCTATCCTGCCAAATCCCTGAGAGAAATCATTTTGGCTGCCTGAAAACTACTGACTGTGATTTCGTTAAAGTTCACAGACGTGATTCTTTACTAGTTGATTTTAGAGCACTCCTGTTGATCCTATACGTATTGTTGAACTAGCCGCATTGTTACGACGGTCTCACTGATCGTCGTATGGTACAGTGGAAAGAAAGTACAGACACCAATGAAGTCACTAATAACCGGCTTTAATTATTCACAAACAACAATTTGTAATCGCGTTGTACAATAATTCAAGTTAAATTTGTACACAACGAAATTATAATGTCAACTAATATAGTTCCGCACTTTACACAACAAACACTTGATTCACGCTTAGTAAATCGCCACTTAAAACCGACTTCTAAGCGGCAGCTGTCGCCTATATAACTTGACTGATGTTCCTTAATATGCGTTCTTAACAAGAACTCGAAAGTTCTAGAGGATACTTGAGTGCGACCTTGGCAGAAACACGCACCTGCTCGGCTATTACAGCTTCTCTGACATTTTACTGCTTTCTGTATTTAATTTTATAATTTTAACATGATTTGTTCCTTATACTTTGATCATCATCAATATAACTTTTTCTTACTACTAATTCAACAACTTTAAACATTTGAACAATTCTACTATCACTATCACCTCCTCTTTATCTCCTTATAACATCATTACCATTACTTTAGACATTTAACATATAAATTTTGCATTTAAACATTCATTTCTCTTAATCCTTATTTCTAACTAAAAAACAATATTATTTGGACTAATCTTTAATTGACTGATATTAGTTCCTTTTTATAATTAAACTTATTCAACTATTCACTTCTTTGAGTGTTTTTACATAGGCACTCTCACTTCTGGATGAGTTCTTGCTTAAAAGTAACTAGGTTTGTCTATCGTTGGGTTACACTGGCACTTAAGGTTTTCACCTTACTATTTAATGTTTACAGTGGTTATTATATATTATTTTATTTCTTTTACTCACTTCACTTTGGTGTACTCACCCTTATTACCTTGTCAATTGGTAAATCACTGCCTAACTACTATTATGCACTCTTGGTTCAATCTAGTTTCAGTTAGTCTTATATTATTCATTAAAATTTTACATTTGTTCTCTGTTTTATGGTTTGTGTGTTTTATTGTTTGTTCATCTTATCTTTTTCCATTCAATATGTACTTAGTTGTTAATACAATATATTAATTGGATTTGTACTTTCCCTACTTAAGGTTACATTTAACATGTTCCTTTCATTATTTCTTTTGTTATTATTTCTTTTTTCATTGGGCCAATCACTGGGGTTGGGTGATTGTCACTTGTCTCGTCATAGTCATTTTATTTTCATTGATTTAACATTGTTAATTCCTCATAGTTCTTCTCTGGTGTTGGGGCTGCTTTTGCTGTCGTAACAATATACCACATGGAAAGAAACAGTGTTGCGTCACTGATGCCTCTAACAGTGCTCTGCGTCATCTGCGGCTTATCACTCCCAACGACACGCCAGTCAAAGTTACAGACTATGTATTGTTTGGCAGTTACAACAGTATGCTGTGTACTGTGGACAGTATTTCTGCTTATACAACTGTGTGCTGTTGACTTCAGTCACACAGTGGATCGTATAAATTTGTGCATACACACAGTAATGTCCATAACCGTAATATATTATCAGATAACATTCAACCTTAGCTAAGACCAGAACCTTAGTAATATTACATTACTAATATTGTTTACGTGGATCAGTCTCTACTGTCACTACACGTCAAAGTTCCGCATACAAGATATACAGTTGAATGTATTATATCTATAATCTTATCAATTATTTTCTTTGTTTTATTTATTTATGGAAAACTGTGTTCCGTAACTTTTCCAATTCTACTTTCAGACTTCAAAAAGCTGTACAAACTCGTGTACTGTGTGACAATATATTTGCCTTTATTAATGCAGTATGTGTATTGCTTTAACGTGATGAACGTCATTCGGCAGAGAGTGCGGCTTATCCGTCGCGCTGTTGAGAGATTTGACAGGCTCAGCGACAGGAATGTTGCTTGGAGTGACCATGTAACTGTGGAAATTGCCATTCAACCGAGAAACGAGAAATTTCTGACAGAACTAAACGACATTACAAAGTAATTGGATTTATGTATCGCTGTCTATACGAGATCTTCGGTTTGGTTACACAGTTGTATATAATGTTTTTCTGTGTTTACGTATATTTAAAAGTTATTGGGTATTCTGTGCAACTATTTTATAATACATCGGACAGAAACAGAAGCAATGGCATCTTCGCTACCATAGCTGCTTTTGCTGTTGACATCTTGGTGTTAGTAATCTGCTAGTCTATCGACTGTGAATTTCAAAAACTCCAGTGCCTGATAAACAAATTGTATCATAAAGAAAGTGTTGCAAACTTACGAACTACCAATAAAAGTTTGGTTTATCAATACGCTCACAGAGAAAGCAAAGCCGATTGTGCTTTTTTTGATTTAGATCTTACACTTTTGCCAATTATATATAATTTAATATCGACACTTTTTTTGCATTGTTTGGCACTCCTAAAGAAGGTGAAGCATTATGAATGTTATGAGAATACCTAATGATTATATTCTATATGATTACTGTTTTAGAATTACCGACTAAATCATTAAATGCTACTGAGTAATTGTTGATTTCAAATCAATTCAACATCACACCATAATTTAGCAGTATATTAACTTTATAGACTAAACAGTTGGCAATATGCTCGTGTTATTTTATTACCAACTGTAAATTTAACGTGTTAAACCACCACATGTAAACCTTAATATTACGACGGTCCCACCAGATTGTCGTATTTTACAGTGGAAACAAAATACAGACATCAATGAAATCACTAATTGACAACTTTAGTCACAAATATCAATTTGAATAATCGAAGTTAATCTCATACAATAATTGAAGTTAAAATTGTCCAAACGCAACAATAATGTTACCTTATTATAGTACCGCACTGATTAACACAATAATCACTTTCCGCAACAATCACTTGAGGCACACTCTACAATATGGAACTGACTTCTAAGGCTAGACCTACATTGGAGGCAGATGTCTTCCGATCCGATCCGGCATGGTTGCCTGACCAGATTTCTCCCGGCAGGTTTGCCTACATTGATGACAGACGTTTCCCGGCAGTTTCCTTGCCACCATTTATCAGCGATTCAACGAAGTTCTCACTTTGTACGGGTAGGAAACAAACAAAGTTGATCTGGCCAGGCAGCGGCCCGGCAGCGGACGTCATTGGGAATTGCCGGAACGGATGACGCGTCCAGTGTAGGCACATTCTACGGAACGAAGTGGTTTGTTTTGTTGAAAGTCTGCTCAGCCAACCGTGCCTGATCGGACATTGACGGTTCTGTATCCAACATAGGTGCAGCCTGAGCCGGGCGTAGACCAAGGGAACGCTTATATGTACCCTGCAGAAGTTCCAGAATAATTTTCCATACTCCTGGCGGCGTGCCGACATAATGCGCTGGAGGCTGCGTCAGTGCATACGCTGCACCCGCTCGGCTAGTCGAGAAACGTGTAGAATGACGGTCTGCAACTTTAGAGAGATTTATTTTGTAGTATTGTAGTAGCACTGCCCCTCCTTAAGCCTGTTCGTCTCGAACTGGCAACCCGTCTATGCAGTAATACTTGGTCAGGCAATCTCGGTGATCTAGGCAGGTGGTGTACATGGAACGAATGATTCTGCAGCTCTTCGAATTCAGTTTCGTGTGATCCGAACATCGAGTTCAAACGAAGACGAATCTCCAGCTCAACCACTAGTTTTGCTAGAACTAAGCCGGTTGTGCCGTGTGCTGATAACCTATAAACCATTAGCTGGTACAATTCGGTTTAGTTGTAGTCAACAACCTCTTGCGTAACGTCATCTTTGGCAACTTCTCTCTTCCATTAACTCAGGACCAAGTAAGACGGCCACAGTAGGTATTCCAATCACCCCATCTGTCGCCGCACAAATCCGCCCTTCTTCTACTTGTTCTTCTTTTGTTTCCGCATCCAAACGCAAGTGTTCCTTTTCTGCACGGCTGTTGACCCCTTTATCCGCCATTATCACTTGCTTGATCGAATAGTTGGTTGATCCTATCATATACACTTTGGAAAACTTTGTCTTCTCTAGGTCAACTCTCAGGAATCTCTCTCTTAAGTCCACAACGATACCGTAGATATTCATAATGTCCGTGCCAATAAGCACTTCATCGACAATGTCTGGAACGACATTTGGTGGCTAAACTAAAGAAGACCTAGGCGTACACGTACGCCTACCTTTCTAGCACTTTGAGGGACTTCCAATCTATAACACTTTAACAGTCTGTACAATCCACTAGCTAAATTCAGGTTGGCAGTGGCTGACTAAGTCAGGTCGCTCAATGGGCAACTGCAAATGTTGCAGGTTTATCTTTAATTAAACCTTTGACAGTCAGGTCACATGTGGTTTTATGAATTGTGGAGACTGTGTGCAATTATACATATTTACATCTATAATTGGAGAAATCATGCTCTTCTCTCTGATTTTTCCTCTGCCAACAATCTCATCGAAGACGGCCACTTTTCCCACACTTGTAACACTTATGTCTTTTGCCTTTTTCCTTTGTGGCGCTACGGGCTTCTTAAACTGTGGTTCTTGAATTGTCTATTTATTCCGTCCTTTATTACAATACTCTGATGTTGGATCCATTTGTCTAAAAGGTGAAGAGATACTTTCATTAATGTAGGTCGTCTACTTGGCAGCTTCAAAACGGAGAGCGTCAACTATAGCGTCTGAGAAATATACATATAGAAATATACATAATACACATATATATACATTTGTTACGAAATTCACTATCTCTGATACCGTCAATAAACGTAATGAGAAATCCACTTCCAGAAGTCCTCCGATGTTTCAGGATAAGCCAGCCTCGCCACTCGGTCGAAATTTGCTTGAAATTCCTGGCGGCTTTCCACGGAACGCTGTCGCCTTGCTTTAAGGTGAACACGGTACAAACCGCACAGATGCTGGCCACTGTACCGTAATTCCAGAGCTTTTGTTAATTCGGCATAGACGTTCTAGTTGTGAGATGGTACTTTCTGGATAGGTTCTGCGGCAGGTCCTTTTAAACCAAGAATCAGTGAAAGCCCTATCACTTATTCTGACCATTTATTTAAGCGACCGGCAGCTTAAAATTGGCGAAGATAATGTTGATGTTCGTGTTGGCCCAATGATCCTCCGTTTTAGCCTAAAGACTGAAGATAACTCCGGCCGTGAGAGATTTAATATTAGATGAATCGCCTCCACGGGAAGATATATCACGGACGATTAGAAGATTTGAGGTTCTGCGGAAGAAACAAGCTCAGTTATTGTGCGCGCTGACTTTCCTGCTGAGTTGCCGTGACACTGTAATGATTCCGAATTTCCTTCGAATTAAGAGAATTTTTACTACGGCCTAAGCGCATGGATCTATGAGAAAACAGAACGAGCGCTTATAGAGAACGGATACACGACAGCGTTGCAAGTTGGGGAGGAACTGCTGCCCATACAGCTTGAAATCAGCAACCGGATTCAGAGACATGATTGGAATACGGTAAACCGGATCACCTACGATTACTTTGCGTCAAGAACACTTGCCGCTACAGAACAACATAAGCGGAAATTCGAATGGTGAAATCTTTGAGGTGAAATCTTTATTACCTTTGGTGGAGGACGCGGACTAGAATTGAGTTACCCAACTGCCAGGCCGACCGGGCTTTGATTATCGAGTTTGTCCGTAGAGTTATGCACATGGCTTGACAACGAGGAAATCCCAACAGACAATGGGTCACCGTTTTTCAATAGGTGTATTGCAACGTTACAACAATTATACAAATATATTATCTTATTCTCAACGCAACTATAATATGTATTACACCGGCCAGGTCGCACGATTTTGTTTCTCCTTGCGTTAAGTATACGTAGTTGCACAGTAATTAAATAATTTTTAAAGGGGAGTGAGATGTTGTTGACATGAAATAATCAATTAAACCCGTTTCAAAATAATCATTCTAAGATTTATTACTTGATAGAAAAATATTTAACTATTAAAATTTCAAACTTTATACAAATAAATATTCACCTTTATAAGCTTAACAAATCTGTACCTGCTATGCTATTCATAACATACAACAAATATAAACACCCATATAATCTTATTAACTTACCAAACATGTTAAACAAGTTATTTTAATTCTTTTTATTTGTGTGTCTGAAATTAACTCAAATTTTAATTAATGATAGCAACTCATTTACCAACAAAATAATATTAAGATTCAAGAATGAATTTATTGTTGCTATAAACAAATAAATATCGGTATGGAGAACCATACATGACTTCCATGTTCTAAGATTTATATTTAAAATCATATTCGAAATGAAATATTTCCATAGAAACTACGTCTTTCTACTTATTGCTTCAGCATTAACCACAGTACTGTGGTCACTAACGTATGCCACCTCACGTTTTCGCACTCGATTTTCACTGATGATGGCAGTCGATGGCACTGCCGAAAAGTCTGGTTTTGCAGAAAACATTGGAGTACGGCTAAACAGCCCGGGAAGCAATTTTAACAAAAAACTACTTCTTTGTTGCCGATAACGTAGTACACATATAAAAAATTCTCCCCTCCACCTTCAACTATAATTTTTAATAATAGAAAATTACCCCCACTCCGTTCACCTAACGTCTTCATTTATAGATATTTCATCTACGTTTCTACAGTGGATTATTATGAGCTTCTTATCAGGATACTTTATTTATAAAAATTAAGTACTTTACTCTTGTTAAATCATAAAATGTTTCAGGTAAACTACCCCTTCCGCTTAACCGATCTTCAACAAAATCAACAGACCTTGAGTTCTCTTTAGTTCAAAAAGGTATGCAAAAACGTAGATGATTCTGTTTGAATTTACGGCAGTTATCGTTCGTCATATAAAAAATTACCCTTGTTAAAACATAAAATGTTGCTGGTAAACTACCCCTTTCCCTTAACCGACCTTCACCAACACCAATAGGTATTGAGAACTCTACAATACAGGGCTGTATGCAAAACATCATTTGATTCTGTTTGAATTTGCGGCTGTTATCGTTTGCCATAGAAAACAATTACCCTTGATAAAAAACCGTTGCTGGTAAACTACCCCTTTCCCTTAAGCGATCTTCACAAAAAACAACAGATCCTGGGTACTCTACAAATCAGGGCTGTATGCAACAAATTATTTGATTCTGATTGAATTTGCGGCTGTTATCGTTTGCCATAAAAAATACCCTTGTTAAAACATAAAACGTTGCAGGTAAAGTACCCCTTTCCCTTAACCGATCTTCAACAAAATCAACAGACCTTGAGTTCTGTATAATTCAAAAAGGTATGCAGAAGAGTAGTTGATTCTGTTTTAATGTACGGCAGTTATAATTCGTCATAAAAAAATTACCCTTTCTAAAACATAAAAAGTTGCAGGTAAACTACCCTATTCCCTTAACCGATCTTCACCAAAACCAACAAGTCTTGAGAACTCTACAAATCAGGGCTGTACGCAAACAATTATTTGATTCTGTTTGAATTTACGGCTGTTATTGTTTGCCATAGAAAATACCCTTGTTAAAACATAAAACGTTGCAGGTAAACTACCCCTTTCCCTTAGCCGATCTTCACCAAAAACAATAGGTCTTGAGAACTCTACAATTCTGGGCTGTATGCAAAAGAGTACTTGATTCTGTTTGAATTTGCGGCTGTTATCGTTTGCACAAAAAATAATTACCCTTGATATAAAAAAAAACCGTTTGCGGGTAAACTACCCCTTTCCCTTAACCGATCTTCACCAAAAACAATAGATCTTGAGTACTCTACAAGTCAGGGCTGTATGCAAAGGATTATTTGATTCTGTTTGAATTTGCGGCTGTTATCGTTTGCACAAAAAATAATTACCCTTGATTTTAAAAAAAACCGTTTGCGGGTAAACTACCCCTTTCCCTTAACCGATCTTCACCAAAAACAATAGATCTTGAGTACTCTACAAGTCAGGGCTGTATGCAAAGGATTATTTGAGTCTGTTTGAATTTGCGGCAGTTATCGTTTGCCATAGAAAAAATCTATAGACACACAGACACACACACACACACTTTTCGAAAAATGATTTTTTTTCATGTTTTGAGTGTAGTACAATCAGAATCTGCAATAATCTCGAACACGATTTTTTTTGCCATCACCATACGTCCATTTCCTTAAGGAACATGGAAGTAAAATGATATTACATTTACTGTACTTCCAATCTATTATTGATTGACACACCCAAAAATACAACAAACGATTAACATTTCTTTTCTACAAGTTGTTGTTAATTACGCACTCTTATCTAACTACTATTTTACTTTAAAACTCTAATTATTATCTGTTCATATTTAAGTTCTTTTTCGAGAGCACAATAAAAAATATAATTGTTTTTGTATCACCTGCGTATATCTGCCGTTACCGTTGCGTGTGTGTGTGTCCAGAATCCTGAGAGTATGCTGATGTTGACGATGGTTATTCTGGTGCTGTGGTCGTTGTCTCTAAGTGTTGTTGTTGTTGATGCTCCAGAATTCCTCCTTACGTCTTGGTATGAGTGTGGTAGTGTGTGTGTGTGTGTGTGTGTGTGTGTGTGTGTGTGTCCATGTCGATCTGCAAACGGGCAGCGTAACGTCGTCTGTATATTTCCTGAGTCTGAGTGTGTGATCGCCCAAAATTGCCAGTGGTATTTATACTGGTGGCGATTTGACAGGCACAAGCCTGTTTTCGATAAGCTAGAGATGGTCCGTTTGCGCCAAGGCGTCATTTTTATTACACTCACTTTTTGGTTAATTGTCGCGAAGTCAGGACCATATTCGTCACATGCGCGATATCATTGTTTGACTAATTTTTTTCCAATCACTCACATAATACCACACATATTAATTACTCTTCAATTACACTAGTAATTAATATTAATTAGTTAGCATCTTTAATATTGCACATCTGGAAATAAATTTTACATTACCATACTCGTTGAAAATCCCTTAATGTAATGGTGTCTTTATAATTGGCGTAGATCTTTGCTTACAGGTTTAACACAAGTAATTAGTTTAGTATAATTCTGTTAAGACCTGATTAATTGGAACAAACAATTCGTACACTCACCCCATATTCTTGTCGCAGCTGGCTTCACGCACAGAAACACACACGCCGTATTTTTAACTATCGAAGCAGGTATCCCTTTTTGGCAGGCTGCAGCCTGCATTTTCTTGCACAAAATTGTCTTAAACTGTTCCTTATTCTATTTACGCTAATTACGATATAAAACATACCACCCTGGGCAAATATGCACATATATGTATTGTTGCAATATAGTATCTAATTTTACACAACATTTGCACAAGGTAAAATAACATTTTTGTAAATATAATGATGATAAATTCTAATACCCTAGTTTGTCACCACTGCTCCTGTCGTATATGGTGTCCCACAACAGTCGGAATTAGGGCCCATTTTTCTTTTTCTCTATATGAATTATTTATGTTCAGGCAGATTTTATGAAAGTTTGACTTGTTTGCTGATGATACCGCCCTTTTTTATTCATCTAAAAACTGTTTCTTGGTAACAGGACCTGAAATTATTGAGGATATTTATTTTAAGTATAAACCATGTCTATTAAGTAATGAAAATTGTATAAAAATTAAACAGGTAAAAAATATAAATTATTTGTGAGTTTTGTTAGCTAACAATTTTAATCGGAAAGTACATATTACAAACTTAAAAAATTGCATGAATTTGCTTTGAGGAAATTATAATTAAAAATTGTTTGGTCTCTTTTTATTCTAAAAGTGGTGTATTATTCTATTATTCTTTGTAAATTACAGTACGATGTTTTTTGTTGGTGAAGTGCGTATTTTTCAACTATTATTTCAGCAGCAGTCACACAAATAAAGATAATTAGATTTATGACCGGTGCAAAGAGAAATGTCCCATTCTTACCCCTATTTAAGAGCTAGAGCATTTTCTAATAAGATATACTTGTGTTTATCGAGTTTTAAGGGTATTTTTTATAAATGTTGGTCACTTAAGGGATAGTGCTAAAGTTTTTCAGTAAAATTGCAGTCTCATAATCGTGTAGGATTTCCACTCCCAACATATAAAGTTATTAAACAATCTTTTACGTTCTGTACACCCAACCATTAAAAGAAACTTCCAAACTTTAATACTGATGTAAATAATTTATTTACGTTTTTGAAACTTCCAAACTTTATTACTGATATAAATAATTTATTTACGTTTTTAAATATGTGAGAAATTGGTTGCTGTCTGAATAATATTGAGGTTTCTTTTTAGGTATGGTTTTTTAAATGTTTGTATCAGTTGTGTTTTGTTACGCTTATAATGTAATAACATAATTGACGCACTGCTTAAAATTTACTTATAAATATATTTTAATTTTCATAAGTTTTATATGAAAATGAAAATATGTGTAGCTGAGTATTTTAATTTACTATATTAAGAATTGTTAATTCAGTTAAGATATATTAATAGTGTTAATTTGTTTGTTTGCTTGTTTTTTGTTTGAGCAGCTGTCACATCTGCTAAAGCTAGAATGTAACCATCACACAACTTGCTAAGGAGGTAGTTATCTGTAGTACGTATGTGTTGAAATATTTGAATGTAATTTATTTGATTTTAAAAGTTTATATTTCCGTATTGGTAAAGTTGATTAAATTGGAAATGATTATGACTGTTTGTTATACTGTTTGTAAGTATTACGAAAATAAAAATTTCTATTCTATTATATTTTTGTGCTCTGTTTAGACAAAACGTTTTTCTACTAATGGCTCTAAAACTTGAACTTAAATAATGAAGTTATATTTATTTTTTTATTTTTTTTAAAATACCTTTAATAAAATTAGATTACTTCATCATTTTCTTTTAAGTATGTCTATTACGTACGAAAAGTAATATCTGACAAGAAGCAGTCACTGCTTGGTGTGGTGGCGTGAATAACGGTTGTCCAATTTCCTCTGGCACACTTTGGCACATATAGAGGTCACTTTCAGCAATGACACGAGTGCTGTCGTATTTCTTCGTTTGTCAGCATAGACCAGTGACCTAATGTTGCTCCACCACAGAACCAGTCGGCAAGCGTCAGATTACACGATTCCGATGTCACCACGTAGAGCAATATCGAGTCCTTCCAAATTTGCAGCCAGAGGTATGCCACCTTGGGCCGTGTTCTTGAAATCGCGTGTCGGTTAGGTTTATACCGGTACCAACTAAGCTGCACCAGAACTATCCGTTACCTCTTGCTGTTAACGGTAAGCATAGCTGCTTGCTTATTCTGGAAAAATACCGACCAATGTGTATGAGGTCCGAACATTTCTCTAATCAATGACGTTTCTAAATGAAGTGGATGCACCTCTTAAGTCTGAGGTGTATCCAGATCATCCCCAACGCAACAATTTTGTTTATATTTTTGTTCCGATCATCTAAAAATGAGCTTCGGTAGAAATACATTGGACTGACGTTGCACTGTGTAAACGTACAGGCTTCCTTGATTAACAACCGGTACGACTGTTACAGCCTTAATGTCAGGCGAAGCACTTTAATCTATACAGAGCGATTACTGCTATGACTGCTGTAAAATTTCACGTAACCACTGAACATGCGGCAAAAATAGCATCCAATTTCCATGATAAATTATGATGATTTCCACACGTTCTTAAATCTAATACTGTACCATTATTAAATGGCGACGCTTACTAAGCACAAAAATGAGATATGAAATTACTGTATTGTTTTCAAGAATGGGGTGAGTCAATTGTTGCATTTTGAGAGTCCATACTTACAACCTTTAACATTTGAACAGTACTGTACGGAAGTGTTATGTAGGTAAGTTGAAACACACACGCGCTCGCGCGCACACACGCACACACGCACACGCACACGCACACACATTTACATACATGCACAAAATAATTTTAATTCAATTATATATTCACACACTCTAACATAATTAATAATTGTAGGCCTGTGAGTGCGCGCGTGCTCGTGTGTATCCTTGCGCACGCGCATATACAACGGGATCAGTATATAAATAGTTACAACTGAACCCGTATAATCGTTAGAGATCATTCCCTCTGTCACAGCCTTATTCCTCTTTCGGGCTCCAAGTTTCTGTAGCGTTCCTGACTCCTTCGTTCTGTTTTTATTGTTAAATTTTCCACTGATGTATCTTCCTTGACCGTGTATCTTCTATCATTCTCAGTTCACGTCATAATATTTTCACCCTTAACGCTTTTATTAGTCACCTTTATCTTGCACCCCGCCGGGGTGCAAAAATTTTCTGACAGCGTGGCATTATTATGAATAAGGCTAGCAGAAACTATACAACATAAACTGTAACATCTGAACACTCAAATCGTAAATAGCGAAACGTTACATAGTTATTTAGATAAACATCGCAAAAAGTCGGGGTCAACGGGTAAACAGCATTGTCTTCATCGAACCCTTATCACGGGTTGGATCACAATAATTGTACGCCTGTTAATCTAGTATTGATTTGCCCAGGGCCACATTTAGTATTTAGGCGCCCCTAGGCACTTCAAGGGCCGGCGCCCCCCCACTCCCAATTAATTGTCGTCGTCGATATTTATTGCCTATTCTCACATTACACGCGTTTTTTAGACTATTAAATGAGGACTGTCATTAGGATTAGGCCTATAAATAAGTAATAGAATTGTCTTTCTCAAGCTGAAAACC
Organism: Magicicada septendecula; assembly: GCA_034769895.1. Lineage (NCBI taxonomy): Eukaryota > Metazoa > Arthropoda > Insecta > Hemiptera > Cicadidae > Magicicada > Magicicada septendecula. The sequence continues at coordinate 587,520,535 of CM068369.1, read as the reverse complement.
TCAGACCCATCAGCCTCTTGTCCGCGACGTCCAAGGTTTTCGAGCGACTGATCGAGCGTAGGATCCGCGATTACCTAGAAGGACGTACTGATCCCCGAACAGTTCGGCTTTCGTGAGCTACACTCCTCGACTCATCAGCTGATGAGACTCGTGGAATGCATTACCGAGGCTGGCTGCCAGGGCAAACAGACCACTGCGATCTTCCTAGACGTAGAGAAAGCCTTTGACCGCGTGTGGCACGAGGGTGTCCTTTACAAATTAACGGAAGTCCTTCTCCCAGATTGCTACGTTCACTTGATCGGTAGCTTTCTGCGAGATCGTAGCTTACGAGTGAGAGTAGACCACGGTCTCTCTTCGGAGAGGCGTATTACCGCTGGTGTCCCTCAGGGAAGTGTACTTAGGTCTCTCCTGTTCTCGCTGTTTGTCAACGACACGCCCCAAGTTCCTGGAGTAAAATTGTCGCTGTTCGCGGACGACACTGCGGCATTTGCCTTAGAGCAGAACGCAAGTTATGCGGCAATCAAGCTCCAGCGCCAACTCGACGCGTAGGTCGGGTGGACCGATGACTGGAGAGTTGCCGTTAACGCTTAGAAGAGTGCCGTGGTAATATTCTCGCGAAAACGCAAGCGGCCTCGGCCGCTTAAAGTAGGCCCCGTCGAGGTACCCTGGACCAATAGCGTCAAGTACCTCGGGCTCCACGTGGACTCCCGACTCACCTGGCGAACCCATACACAGTACATCCGACAACGCGCTTCGGCGCAACTCAGTAGACTCTGGCCCGTGCTATCTAATCCGGCAATGACCCCCCGGCTAGGTAAGCTCATAGTCAACTCGTACGTGTTGCCCGTGATTACTTATGCCTGTCCTGTTTGGGGATACCTTGCTCGTGGTCATAGGTCAGCGCTCCAGCGCGTTCTCTTCCGGGGACTGAAGCTTGCGTGTAAAGTCTCCCGTAATTTTCTTTAGGGCAAACAAGTTGCCATTTTGGGGTGAGGGTGTGCCGTTGCAAGGGTTTTGCTCCGGCGAGTTTATATTATCGCGCCGTGACGTCGTAGCAGAAAACAGCCAAAGTCGTAATTACCTACGTAAATGCCGCGCTGGCGAACGGTAACGAAATTCAGGGCGCCGCTACTGTCTGCGGCGATGTTATAGAGTGGACGGTTAATCAGCTGATTGACCGATTGCTACAGGCTAGTTTTCCGTGGCCTCGTGTTTTAAAGAAACCGTATCTTTCTCTCTTTTTCTTCTCGATCATTCCACGGAGCACTTCGAGGTCTGGCGGCGTGGCAAGCAAGGGTTTCTTCTACGAATATGGAGTAGTAATGTATAGAGTGTCTTAGGTGAGGACAGTTCTTTATTCACGGTTATATATGCATAAGGAGTTACGTATTTAATTCTGTTTAATTAAGGGGAGAATGCATGGCAATTTTTTATGTGTGTGACTCATATTTTACTTCCGGTAGATGGGCAAGCACAAGGTAATCATACTTAACTCTTTGAAAGATTAAAGGTAAAAGAAGTAAGATAAAAGGTAGAAAATAAAAATAAAAGTAAATAAATGTAAAGGCCTTGAATGGTGGAAATGTTAATTTGAACGTAAATGTGAATTCAAACTTCGTGATTACACTGAGCAATAGCTAACAACAGAGTGGTAGTGTGGATAAAAAAAAATTCCCACAGTGTGTGCGTGTGGCTTTCTTTGTACTGGAGCGAGTGAGCTTGTGGGTGGTTATATTTCCCGACGGCATTCTACAAGTAAAATTTGTTCTAGGGTTCTCGCGCAGGCCAAGAGAGGGGTGGATGACCTGATGATGACAACTACAACCGTCACATCGTCAGAGCTGGACACTAGAACACTCCCCCATCGCCGTCAGGCTTAGAGGTGCTCCTCAACATTAAAAGACTGCTGGATAGAAGAAAACGAGCCGGAATGATGAACTAACCATCAACCTCACCCACCTTCTTCACAGGATCTAACGGGTATTGCCAAGTCTACAAATGTGCAGGTGGGCCGCTTCCATTTATAAAATCTCGTCCGCAACACCACACCGGTTTTCATTTCACAAAGAAAGTATATACCTGAACAGTATTTGTATATTCTGATGAATCAAAATTAGAACAAGTCCTGTGGATAGATATATATTTATTTGTTATTATTGTTGACTGTGTTAAAGGACCTACCCTCTATATTGCTCAATTAATTACTATTGTTATTAGTATTGTCAATGCAAAAAAAAAGGGGATATATATAGTATGTGTTATACATGTAAAGACTTACACATAAACCGTATTTTTCTTTGTTATAATGATCGAAACTTTGTTACAACTACAAGTCAAAATTTATAGTCTTAACTGTGTCAAAACGTATCCACTTTGTATACTACTTGATAATCTTGGTTGTTACTGCTATTGGCAATTCTCCTTGAGACAGATAGTATACATACACATAATGATTGGTATAAAGGCCAAGACATAAACAGTATTTTCATGTTCAGAAAGATTAATATTTTGTTAGAACTAGTCAGGTGGATATACATTTGTGATATATGTAATTTTTTTAATGGTGCTAAAAGGATCCACCTGTTATGCTTGAATTATTTTATTGTTATCAGCATTGGCGATTATTATTGATATGTACTAAATGTATATATGTCTACATCTTTGTTCGAAAAATGAAAATTAAGAACGGATATGAGATACACAAGAAGTCAATTGTTAAACACTGTATTGAGCACCAATAAAAAGAAGGTTTGTTAAGTGATTGTTTTATTTGCAAGTCATGTCAAGATGAGTCCAGCCATTTTATGCTTCCGTCTAGTCCTTGTGGCTAGTTATTAAATTTTAAGGAACCCCCCTCAAAAAAAAAAAAATACAAAAGAAATTGTACAAAATTTGGGGGGAGTTTCAATGGTAGCAGAGGGTGGTTCTTTTTTTAAGTCTATGGTTGACCATGGGTTTACAGATGGCCCGGCTGTATTTGTGCTGGACAAGACTTGCAATATGAAAATTAAAATGAAAATTCTTTTGTCAGCAGGGTGGGTGTGGTGATGTTACATATACTCAAATGTAATAATGTCGAGATGGAATGTGTCTAAACATTTTTTTTATTGGTGTTGTATTTTGTTTGTATTAATGTGCATAATTTTAGAACGTGTTACTATTGTATTGAAAAGTGTGATGGTTATTGTTAAGGTTATAATCACCCCTTTTATTTCGAGGGTTGTGACTCTGAAGTTGTAAACCGTAAGTAACCAATATAATTCTGTGGGGTCACCCACAGTTTTTATTTCATGCAGAGGCTCCGTCAGACCTTGTTGGTGTTGGTAGTAACCTGCTTAACCCTGTTGGGTATGGTCTTATATCATTGATGTATACCGGGTCATTGATTGACTTTCCTGATTGTACGTGATTGTGATTAGTTTTTTTTTATTGATAGTGGATCCATGGTATTTCGATATGAGGATTACTCTGGGACATTTAGACATTATTTAATTATTTGCAGAATGCGGGGATTTGCCGGACCGGGCATCTTAGTTAGTGATTGGAGTTATGAATTTTGGAATCATTTTTGATTTTGGGAGATTTTCAGAGATTTTGTATGGATTTGCAATTTATAATATTCTTTGAATATTGGTTATTCCTTGATGGATGAGTTAACCGATAATACTTGTTTGTTGGGTGTTAGGTGTTGAAATTATTTGAGTATTATATGATATTGTGGGTTCTATATTTGTGGTATTTATGTCTGCGTTATATTGTTTTGTGTCTTGTAAATTTGGTATTAATAGTGTTAGTGTTTTCTCTTTCCGTGTTCGAGGAGTTTGCTCTGCCGTTGGTCTTTAACCCCTCTCTTACATTCGTTAGAGAACCCTAAGGCTACTTGAAGTAATCAAGTTTCCTTTGTGTTGTGTTGATGTGTTATTTGGTCTGGCCCCATTCCGCATTCATAGGTGGGTGCCCCCCCCCCCGTCTTGGCGAAGTCTGGTTATTCTATCGTACTGTAGACAAGTTAACCCCCCTATTTATTGAGGTTGACTATCATGTAGAAAGGTTAAAGCGATCTGGGATTGATGTTCGTGTGCCCCACGCAGTCTTCTCTGCCTAGTTAATCGGGGCCGTCCGCCCTAGTGTAGGGATGTGGGCCAGTCATATGTCAAGGATTGTGATGCCTTGTTTTCCTGCATATGGCTGGTCGGTCCAAGAGGTGGACAGTAGTGGTATGGTCACTCACATATCAAGGTCAGTGATACCTTGTTTGGTCTTCGGACGCGTATGTGAGTGGCAGCAGTAGGAGTAGGTGGTGGTCACCAATGAAGGTGACGTGTAGGGGCGGTCTCGTGAGGTTGGCATGGCGGAGAGAGTCGTGCGGGGATGGGCGTTGTCTAGCTAAGCGTTGTTGGGTCCTTGGGTCTCAGTGTGTAGGTTTGGAGGCCTTAGGAGGTCAGAAATCAGAGTGTGCCCGAATCTCGTCTTTCTTCTTTTCTCCTTCTGTCTCTTATTGCTGTATGCTGACCCTGATCAAGCCAGCATGCAGCATCACATACTCATACACATACACATTCAGACACACATGAATACCCACTCCACTTCTTCCTTCCTCTTGTTTCGTTTTCTCTCTGAGCCTCTGTCTTCCTGAGTGCGTTAATTTTTCTGAGATTTCCCAAGGAGGCCACGTGGACTGTGGTATTGACTAGCCAAGTGGATGTGCGTTAATTTTCTTTAGGGCAAACAAGTTGCCATTTTGGGGTGAGGGTGTGCCGTTGCAAGGGTTTTGCTCCGGCGAGTTTATATTATCGCGCCGTGACGTCGTAGCAGAAGACAGCCAAAGTCGTAATTACCTACGTAAATGCCGCGCTGGCGAACGGTAACGAAATTCAGGGCGCCGCTACTGTCTGCGGCGATGTTATAGAGTGGGCGGTTAATCAGCTGATTGACCGATTGCTACAGGCTAGTTTTCTGTGGCCTCGTGTTTCAAAGAAACCGTATCTTTCTCTCTTTTTCTTCTCGATCATTCCACGGAGCACTTCGAGGTCTGGCGGCGTGGCAAGCAAGGGTTTCTTCTACGAATATGGAGTAGTAATTTATAGAGTGTCTTAGGTGAGGACAATTCTTTATTCACGGTTATGTATGCATAAGGGGTTACGTATTTAATTCTGTTTAATTAAGGGGAGAATGCATGGCAATTTTTTATGTGTGTGACTCATATTTTACTTCCGGTAGATGGGCAAGCACATGGTAATTATACTTAACTGTTTGAAAGATTAAAGGTAAAAGAAGTAAGCTAAAAGGTAGAAAATAAAAATAAAAGTAAATAAATGTAAAGGCCTTGAATGGTGGAAATGTTAATTTGAACGTAAATGTGAATTCAAACTTCGTGATTACACTGAGCAATAGCTAACAACAGAGTGGTAGTGTGGATAAAAAAAATTCCCACAGTGTGTGCGTGTGGCTTTCTTTGTTCTGGAGCGAGTGAGCTTGTGGGTGGTTATATTTCCCGACGGCATTCTACAAGTAAAATTTGTTCTAGGGTTCTCGCGCAGGCCAAGAGAGGGGTGGATGACCTGATGATGACAACTACAACCGTCACATCGTCAGAGCTGGACACTAGAACACTCCCCCATCGCCGTCAGGCTTAGAGGTGCTCCTCAACATTAAAAGACTGCTGGATAGAAGAAAACGAGCCGGAATGATGAACTAACCATCAACCTCACCCACCTTCTTCACAGGATCTAACGGGTATTGCCAAGTCTACAAATGTGCAGGTGGGCCGCTTCCATTTATAAAATCTCGTCCGCAACACCACACCGGTTTTCATTTCACAAAGAAAGTATATACCTGAACAGTATTTGTATATTCTGATGAATCAAAATTAGAACAAGTCCTGTGGATAGATATATATTTATTTGTTATTATTGTTGACTATGTTAAAGGACCTACCCTCTATATTGCTCAATTAATTACTATTGTTATTAGTATCCACTTTGTATACTACTTGATAATTTTGGTTGTTACTGCTATTGGCAATTTTCATTGAGACAGATAGTATACATACATATAATGATTGGTATAAAGGCCAAGACATAAACAGTATTTTCATGTTCAGAAAGATTAAGATTTTGTTAGAACTAGTCAGGTGGATATACATTTGTGATATATGTAATTTTTTTAATGGTGCTAAAAGGATCCACCTGTTATGCTTGAATTATTTTATTGTTATCAGCATTGGCGATTATTATTGATATGTACTAAATGTATATATGTCTACATCTTTGTTCGAAAAATGAAAATTAAAAACGGATATGAGATACACAAGAAGTCAATTGTTAAACACTGTATTGAGCACCAATAAAAAGAAGGTTTGTTAACTGATTCTTTTATTTGCAAGTCATGTCAAGATGGGTCCAGCCATTTTATGCTTCCGTCTAGTCCTTGTGGCTAGTTATTAAATTTTAAGTAACCCCCCTCAAAAAAAAAAATTACAAAAAAAATTGTACAAAATTTGGGGGTGGGTTTCACCCGGAGGTACTCTTCTCGTCTTTTGAGGAGAGGACTCGGTGTCCGCTCTTTTGATGACACCGTGAGACGCCTGGCGCGTAGATTCTATGTTCGTTCCGAAAGAGTAACCCACAATTCCCTCATTGCCGGACTTGGTAAATACACCCCGCGACAAGGTGGGTCCTGGAAGCGACCTCGTTTATTAGCCCCGGTGGTATAATCCACCAATCGCAGGTGGCTTCAGTCCCTCCATAATTAGGTAAAACAATATAAAAGGAACTCAAACTGACCCAGTGGCAGGAGTCCTAACTGAGATTCGGGACACTTCACAACTCGCGGACCCGCGCTTCGCGCGGCCGCGCAAACCCCAGTCGTGCCTTTATCTTGCACCCCGCCGCGGTAGAGACAAAAGGATCTTATTTCTCTTTCGGTCTTTCGTTAGACTTTAACACTTTGTTTCCAGTAAACAGTTTGTATAGTAGTTATTGCTTTTGCTCAACTCTGCACATAGAGCTTATATCTAACCCGCAGCCAGCATCACCAACGTACCAAAATCGCATGCCAAATTCCATTTATTCTCTCTACATCCGTTATAATTGTAACTGCTTTATTATGTATAACAGACAAATTGAAGAGCGTTCATTTTTATTGAAATTATTACGTCGTAGTGTGCCGTACTGGGTTCGGCAGCGTATTATAAGTTTTAAAACGAGCGGCGGTGACGTCATGCACTGCCATACGTTCGTCGTTGTTGGCCGGTTATGCACACAAACGTTGTGCAGCTACGCAATACAGCTGGCGCCGCCAGCTGTTTCTGTACATTCCTGCATCCAGAGTTTACTTGGCTAGGCCGAAACATTGAATCGGCCTCATTTCTCTTCTATCCTCCAACCTGGTCATCTGCTCTCGACTGGCGGCTACCGTTTGTTCTGGATTTCCTCGTCTATCACTATGGTTGGCTAGATAAAGTGTAGCTCCAGGTATGTACAAGTTAGCGGGTTCTGAAAATATTCTAACCCCAAATATATTTTTATGTTTCAGCCTCTATTATAAATTATACTTGTGTGTGTGTGTGTGTGTGTAGAGCAGTTTTTAATCTGGGCGTTAATGCTATTACAAAATTAAATTAATACGAATGTAAATGTCGTGGGTCAAGTTGACTTCAATAGAGAATGTGCTAATGTATCTTGCACTCAGCTGTTTTTGATGTCATTAATAACTATGAAAGACACAGCTAATCAATTTGAATATTTCAACGAAATACTAAGAAAGTAATTGCTAGATGAGTGAGATAAGTCACAGCTGGGGAGCTTAATACTGTTTAATATGAATTGGTGGCGATGTGTGTGTGCGCTGTTGCTGCTTAAAGTTAGTGTTGGAATTTAATGTGGACGGCCTATGTGGCGTGATTTTTCTTTATGACACCCTCTACAACCTATTGTATGTCCAGGTGCTCGAACAAGGGCGAGATGGGTGTCAGGTGGACGTACATCTGTCCACCCTAATGGCAGAGACATCGTATAGCCACGATGCCGTCAGTCGAGGACAACTTAGGACTCTTCCAACGCTAAGCTGCACCCGGGACTTGTGACACGACTGTGACATCACTGATCCGCGCCTATACGGACTAAGTACACCGGACAATCCAGGTGGGAAAATTCTGATTATCTATTTCTCTCTCTACAACATGGTGAATGCACAGAAGCCGCCAGAAGCTCACTCGTGAAGTTCTGACCGTTACACTCTAGCACAAACTCTCATGTTCAATTATGTTATTGCATGTGTGAACATTACAGCAGTACACCTAATGAAGTATCTTATAACTTTATAATGTGTAAGAAATTACACACATACACACACATCCGCAGTTTGCTGTAAGAGCTAACTTTTCATCTAATCAAGACCATTAGGGAGTTAATTATCTTGTGCTATCATGTCATCTGGTCATGGCTGAGTTTTAATAACGTAACGGGGGCTGTCTGATGCTTTAGATGAGAAACATTTTTCTTTCACACATATACTTAGCGCTTTAATGATTAAAGTCAGGGTCGTTTAGCTGGTTGAGTCTCGGGGCGGTCACTTACATTCTCTGGTGTGAACTACCAAGGCAAATTTATGCTTAGGAGCTGAGATATTCAGATTAATCTGTCATTTATATTTGTACATATCTATACATATTATGGTGCATTCAGTTACTGTAGTTGGAATGGGTTTATGAGCAAGTTAGTACTGAAATGAGGGATGTTTTGTTATTTATGTCGTGTATGTGTTTGTGTGTGTAATTTTACTATATTTTGTTGGGGGAATATGTAATGAATTTAAAAAAGAGAAAAACCATAAATGTGCTTACTAAGACAACAGGCTAGCCTATTTGAAGCTATACAACACTTATGGATTAGTATTGTTTTATGAATGAGATTATTACTAACTTTGACTCATACATAATCAGGCAGAAATTTTGCAATTATGTTAATATCAAATTCACTTACTTTGTGACATTATGAATTAATTGATATACATATATATATAATTCTGCCCTTAATGGTGTGCTCACACAATCAAGAACTTGTCATTTTATGTAACATCGTTCAGGTTTAATAAAGCACACGCTTGTTGGTTAAAAGACTTTTTTTCATTTGCAAGTCCTGTCATTCACCTGGGGGGACATGTCTGTAATTGTATTTGGGGCCTTGCACACTTTTGCTTCCTCTAGGTTTTCCACCTAGTTCTAAATATGATGTCTCTCCCCTTTACAAAAAAAAACTTAATAAAAATAAAATTAAATAAAATAAAAATTCAAAAAAAAATTACAAAACTTAGAAAAATAAAAGGGGGTTTGAAATGGTAGCAGAGCGTGGTTATGATTCTAGGTAGATAGTAGGTATTATTTCTGCCTTATTTTTTCTTTTCTTTTGAACTTGAGAAATTTTAGAATCTGGGGACTTACATTTATTTTCTTAAATGAAACTTAGGGTGGTTACAGACATGTCGGCTTGTGTTAGGACTTGCAAATTATTTCAAATTATTTTTTATTAGAATCCAGGTGTTGTAAGAAAACTTAATGGTGGTGTAACAAATTAATGGAATGAATAACCAGGAAAATAGCACATTTTATAAAATGAATAAGGGTTTAATGAAGTTTAAGATAATTTAATATGTGTTAGTGTTTAAGTGATTATTTTGTGATGTTGAGTGTAAGATGAATTTTGAAAAGGGGTTATAAGAAGCTGATTGATTTTTTGTAATGAATGGGTGCTGATTGATTTCACTTGCACATACCCTGGAGCTCATACAGAGTCTGGACATGATGAGGGCCGTCAGTACTTGTTGATTTTGATTGCGATTTGTCTCCTGCATTAGACAACGTGTTTTATAGCATTCCCGTTATATAGTACTTGTTTATTGAGGGCGTTGCGTGGCGGTATCATGTATTTTGAATGCGGTTATGGTCCGACCAAGGGCATGGATGTGATAGTTTATATTTTCGATTATATCGAATTTTATGTGTACTTGGTGGATGGTATGTAGTGAGTTAGTTTGGTTGTTTTGTGTCGTGTTCTCTTCTGGGCATTTTGTATGGCTGTTTCTCTGCTTTTATGACACCCATCTCGTCGTATCGCTAGAGCATTCTGGAGCCGCTTGTATGATCAAGTTCTTCCTCTCGTTCTCTTTAATTATTGCTTTTACGTGGTGTGTGTGTGGATTACGCGGTCATGTCCATTTTTGTGAATGTGGACTTGTTTGTCAAAGATGAGCTCGAGTGGGAGGTCCGGTTCCGGGGACGGAAGCCGCAGGAGACTGTTGGTGCATTAAGGAAGCAACTCCGCGAGGCTCTTGCCTCCGGTGAGGCACCGAGTGGGAGAGTATTACTTACGGATGTCACAGCCGAGGTGGAGCTGTGCTCGGAAAAATTTTCAGAACTGCGCGATTTGGCCGAAGGCCTGCAGTTGGCGGCACCCACCTCTACGGCTAGACAGAGGGTACGCCAACGTTTACAACATGTTCTATGCCGTTTACAGAATGCTGAATCACAGGCTACCACCTCGGAATTAGAGAAAAATGTTGTCACTCTTAGGGAGCAAGTGGCGATGGCATTGCGGGAGTTTTCTCTCGTCCAGCGTCGCCACGTGGATGCGAATTCCGGTTCTTCTTCATCTTCTGTTGAGACGGCAGCCAGGGTGGAACCCCCTGCCCATGTTCCTGCCTTTTCGGATATGGCTACAGCGAGCTATCACAAGCTCCCTAACCCACTGTCGGATGTCATTCAGCGTCTCCCAGTTGTCTATGGTCTGGATCCCGAGGCGCTTTTGAGATTCTTGCGCATATTTTTTCAGTTGGCCGATTTCCCTGGGCTGTCGGAGCGGACTTTGCTTGAGCTCATTTACCCGTACTGTCGGGGATCTATGGCTGAGCGCGTGACAAGTACCCTTAGGGATGGCGGTGGCATTGACCATTTCCATCGGGAAGTCCTGGACGTTTTCGTACCGGGAAGGTTACACGACCGGTTAAGACATAAACATTTTTATAGAGTTCAAGCAAGCGGAGAGTCCCTTGCTCATTTCATTTCCAGTGTTAAAGACGCGGGCCGGATCCTGAGGCTGGGGTTGTCTGAGTCTGAAGTTATTCACACTATTTTGGAGGGCGTGACGCCGGAGGAACGGTCACGTCTGACATTCGCTGTCCGTCCCCAAAGTTTTATTGATTTGGACCGGCTGTGCGCCGAGTCAACCACTATACGGGGTAATGACGATATTAGAGCCCACGAGGCTAGGAGGCGTTCAGATCGCCCTGATTTAGAGCGACGAGTCGGGCAGCCCGGGTCTTGGGGTCCTAGGCCTGCGCCGGTTCAGAGCTGTGAAGTACGAGAATTATTCTGTTCTAGGTGTCATAGATCCGGTCACGTTGCGCGCTATTGTAACGATGCTAGACAGCGTCAAGGGACTTCCCGAAATGGTAACTTTTCAAAAAACGTAAGCTCTCGGGGAAGATAAGTAGGGAGTGGTCTTCCCCGTTAGGCCGTTCGGTTCCAGTTTCACTTAACCCCAGGCGGGTAGCAAATCCCGGGTCATCTGGCTCCAAGGTCCTGCGAACTGTCCCCAACTACAGTTCAGTATGCCCCTTCCTGTTGGTCGAGTTGAAAAAGGGTCAGCTCAGAGCCTTGGTTGACTCTGGATCAGCCCGATCCATAATTTCATCTAGAGTATGTGAGGACCTTGAACAACAGGGCTTACTATTAGGGTCGGATCGGTCTTCCGTGGTGTGCTGGACTGCATCGCGGGAAATTCTGCCCATCTCCCGGGTGGTTTCCCTAAGTATTAAAATCGAGTGTTTTTCATGGGTGTGGCGATTTTTGGTTTCTCCGGCTCTGGGAGTCGACTGCATTGTGGGTGCCGATTTCATCTCCAAGAGTGGTCTCGTTTTAGATATTCAAGCGCACCACTGTTACTTTAAATTCAATCGGGAGGTTGTCATTCCTTTCCTGGGGTACCAGGGAGCTAAGGGAAGTATCCAGGAGGTTGTGTGTCCCGATTCAGAAAGAGATCATCTCACTCCGTCCCAGAAGCATGCTTTGGATCATTTGTGTGAGCAGTTCCCCACTGTATTAACTCCCAACTTGGGGCTCACACATCTTTTGGAGTATAAGATCCGTTTAACGGACTCCGCCGTAGTACGCTCACACCCATACAAATTCGCTCCTCCAAAGATGGATGTTCTTAGAGAGAAGGTTCAAGAGCTGCTTAAACAAGGGGTCATTGAACCTTCCAACTCTAGTTATGCAAGTCCAGCATTTCTGGTGCCCAAGCCTGGGGGTAAACAGCGTATGGTCATAGACTATCGCAAACTAAATGCTAATATTGAGGTGGATTCAGTTCCTCTTCCCGATTTACATTCCGCTTTCGATTGGTTTAGTGGGGCCAGGTACTTCACCATCTTTGACCTCAATGCCGCTTATCATCAGATTCCTCTGTCTAAGGAAAGCCGCCCTTATACGGCATTCTGTGTGCCATGGAATCTTTATCAATATACTAGAGTACCCATGGGTCTGGCGGTGGGGGCTCAAACCCTCACGCGACTACTTGACACTGTATTCCATGACGTAAAATTTAAGTTCATCTTTAATTATCTTGATGACCTCTTAGTCTACAGCAAAACGTTCGAGGAGCATCTGGGTCACCTGAGAGAGGTGATGTGCCGATTGAGGAGTGCTGGCCTCACTATCAATCCAGACAAGGTCAAATTTGCACAAAAGAGTATTTCGTTTTTGGGGCATCTCGTCTCATATGGGGGTGTGACGGTCGACCCGGAGAGGACACAAGGCATCCGAGATTTTCCTCCCCCTAGGGATGCGAAAGGTGTTGCCAGATTCGTTGGCATGGTCAATTTTTATCGTAGATTTATCCCTAATGCCGCGGAGATTGCCGTACCTTTAAACGAACTCAGAAAGAAGGGTACCAAATTTGTATGGGGAGAGAGGCAACAGCGGGCCTTTGATACCCTCAAGGAGGCGATCGTCTCTCCCCCTGTGTTGAGGATGCCTGATTTTTCAAAAAAATTTATTTTGCAAACGGACGCGAGTTCTGTTGCGCTCGGGGCGGTTCTGTCCCAGGAAGTCGATGGTGCTAGGCAGCCGGTGGCATTTATATCCCGGACCTTGACCATACAAGAGAGGAAGTCTTCAGTGTATGAACTAGAGTGTCTTGCTGTCGTGTACGCTCTAGATAAGTTCAGGCGTTTCTTGGAACACGCTGAGTTCCTGTTGGAGACCGATAATCAGGCTCTCTCCTGGCTTCTCGCTCATCCCCGGCAGCTGGGTAAAATAGGGCGTTGGGTGGTCAAGATCTCATCCTTTAAATTCAAAGTGCAACACATCCGGGGAACACAAAATGTTGTTGCAGACGCCTTGTCACGTATGTTCTCACAACCCAGCGAAGCCAATTCTGAGCAACCCTGTTCCGTTCTGCTGGATTTTCCTTTGGCTTTTACTGATGTGTTACCCCATCAGTTAAATGATGAAGAGTTGGGTCCTATCATCCAACACCTAAAAGAGGGTATCGTGCAGGTACCATATTTTCTGTCCAAGGGCGTCCTGTGCTGCCGAGAACGGAAAGGACGTGCCCCGAAGGTTGTGCTGCCTAGCAAGCTCGTGCCGATGGTCTTCAGCTACTATCATGATTCCCCAATAGGTGGCCATAAGGGAATTTCGAAGACCATTTCCAGTATTAGGAGGCATTTCATCTGGAAGGGCATGGACAGGGACATCGCGGCTCGTGTGAAAGCATGTCATCTCTGTGGCTTGAGTAAGCCTGCTCAAAACACTAAATTGGGTCTATTGTCATCTGATGTGGCGAGCAAACCCATGGAGAAGTTATTCATAGACTACGTGGGACCTTTCCCTCGTAGCAAGTCAGGTAATGCTTACCTACTTGTTTGCGTGGATGCTTTTTCCAAGTTTGTCTGGCTACTGCCCTTACGACAGGCAAACACTCGCTCAACTATCCTTATGCTACAGACCCATGTCTTTCAGCATTTCGGTTTTCCGTCCACCATTGTCTCTGACAATGGACCACAGTTCATTTCGAAAGATTTCCGGCGAATGTGTTTCGCTAACGGCATCAAACATGTGACCACTTCCCCGTACTACCCTCAACCGTCCCACGCGGAGAGATTTAACCGGAATCTCCGTTCAGCGCTTATCGCCTACCATGCTGAACAACAGGATTGTTGGGACCTAAATTTAAAGTGGTTGCAATTGGCATTTAACACGGCCCTACACGAGAGTCACAAGGCCGTACCCTTTGAAGTCATGTTTGGGTTCTCGCCGAGTTTGCCGTTGGACAATTTGTGGCACATTGATGATCTTCTACCGAACGATCCTGAGGTCACGACTGTGGACAGATGGCGGGAGGTCCGGAGGAATTTGCTTCGTGCGCACGAACGCGTCCGTAGTCGCTACAATCAGGGGCGAATTCCGAACCCATTTAAGATTGGCGACTTGGTATACTGCCAGAGCCATCCGATCAGCTCAGCCATAGATAGGAGGGCCGCGAAACTATGTTATCGTTGGTCGGGACCATACCGCATTCTTCGGTTTGTGTCGCCCGTCACAGTGAAATTGGGTGATCCCGGAGGGGATGTTGAAAGAGTAACCACTCATATTTCAAAGCTAAAGTTTTGCCATAGGGCATGAGTTAGGGATGACAGTTTGTCCTAAAAAAAGGGGGGGAACACTATTTGGGTTCCTGGATCTCAGTTATTAGATTTGGGAGGCCTTGGTGGTCAGTACTCAGAGCCGGCCGGCGACTCTTCTCTTTCTCCTGCTGTCTCTTATATCTGCATGCGGACCAGGGCCCGGCGAGCATGCAGGACTCACACTTACATCTTCTCTTTCAGACACCCACTCACTGACTCACACCTCTTCCTTCTGCTTTTTCGTTTTCCTGTGTTACTGAACTCACCAAGAGCGATTTAGAATCTGAGATTTCTTGGTTTTCCCGCAGCCGTCGTGCTTGAGGACTGGTTTGTTTTGGGTCAACCATGTTGCCCTTTTGGGGTGAGGGTGTGCCGTACTGGGTTCGGCAGCGTATTATAAGTTTTAAAACGAGCGGCGGTGACGTCATGCACTGCCATACGTTCGTCGTTGTTGGCCGGTTATGCACACAAACGTTGTGCAGCTACGCAATACAGCTGGCGCCGCCAGCTGTTTCTGTACATTCCTGCATCCAGAGTTTACTTGGCTAGGCCGAAACATTGAATCGGCCTCATTTCTCTTCTATCCTCCAACCTGGTCATCTGCTCTCGACTGGCGGCTACCGTTTGTTCTGGATTTCCTCGTCTATCACTATGGTTGGCTAGATAAAGTGTAGCTCCAGGTATGTACAAGTTAGCGGGTTCTGAAAATATTCTAACCCCAAATATATTTTTATGTTTCAGCCTCTATTATAAATTATACTTGTGTGTGTGTGTGTGTGTGTAGAGCAGTTTTTAATCTTGGCGTTAATGCTATTACAAAATTAAATTAATACGAATGTAAATGTCGTGGGTCAAGTTGACTTCAATAGAGAATGTGCTAATGTATCTTGCACTCAGCTGTTTTTGATGTCATTAATAACTATGAAAGACACAGCTAATCAATTTGAATATTTCAACGAAATACTAAGAAAGTAATTGCTAGATGAGTGAGATAAGTCACAGCTGGGGAGCTTAATACTGTTTAATATGAATTGGTGGCGATGTGTGTGTGCGCTGTTGCTGCTTAAAGTTAGTGTTGGAATTTAATGTGGACGGCCTATGTGGCGTGATTTTTCTTTATGACACCCTCTACAACCTATTGTATGTCCAGGTGCTCGAACAAGGGCGAGATGGGTGTCAGGTGGACGTACATCTGTCCACCCTAATGGCAGAGACGATCGTATAGCCACGATGCCGTCAGTCGAGGACAACTTAGGACTCTTCCAACGCTAAGCTGCACCCGGGACTTGTGACACGACTGTGACATCACTGATCCGCGCCTATACGGACTAAGTACACCGGACAATCCAGGTGGGAAAATTCTGATTATCTATTTCTCTCTCTACAACATGGTGAATGCACAGAAGCCGCCAGAAGCTCACTCGTGAAGTTCTGACCGTTACACTCTAGCACAAACTCTCATGTTCAATTATGTTATTGCATGTGTGAACATTACAGCAGTACACCTAATGAAGTATCTTATAACTTTATAATGTGTAAGAAATTACACACATACACACACATCCGCAGTTTGCTGTAAGAGCTAACTTTTCATCTAATCAAGACCATTAGGGAGTTAATTATCTTGTGCTATCATGTCATCTGGTCATGGCTGAGTTTTAATAACGTAACGGGGGCTGTCTGATGCTTTAGATGAGAAACATTTTTCTTTCACACATATACTTAGCGCTTTAATGATTAAAGTCAGGGTCGTTTAGCTGGTTGAGTCTCGGGGCGGTCACTTACATTCTCTGGTGTGAACTACCAAGGCAAATTTATGCTTAGGAGCTGAGATATTCAGATTAATCTGTCATTTATATTTGTACATATCTATGCATATCATGGTGCATTCAGTTACTGTAGTTGGAATGGGTTTATGAGCAAGTTAGTACTGAAATGAGGGATGTTTTGTTATTTATGTCGTGTATGTGTTTGTGTGTGTAATTTTACTATATTTTGTTGGGGGAATATGTAATGAATTTAAAAAAGAGAAAAACCATAAATGTGCTTACTAAGACAACAGGCTAGCCTATTTGAAGCTATACAACACTTATGGATTAGTATTGTTTTATGAATGAGATTATTACTAACTTTGACTCATACATAATCAGGCAGAAATTTTGCAATTATGTTAATATCAAATTCACTTACTTTGTGACATTATGAATTAATTGATATACATATATATATATATATATATAATTCTGCCCTTAATGGTGTGCTCACACAATCAAGAACTTGTCATTTTATGTAACATCTTTCAGGTTTAATAAAGCACACGCTTGTTGGTTAAAAGACTTTTTTTCATTTGCAAGTCCTGTCATTCACCTGGGGGGACATGTCTGTAATTGTATTTGGGGCCTTGCACACTTTTGCTTCCTCTAGGTTTTCCACCTAGTTCTAAATATGATGTCTCTCCCCTTTAGAAAAAAAACTTAATAAAAATAAAATTAAATAAAATAAAAATTAAAAAAAAAATTACAAAACTTAGAAAAATAAAAGGGGGGTTTCCGTAGACTGACATTAATATTGAGTACTTAAAATAATTACCACAAATCTTCGTTACACTTTGCACATAATTACTTTCATACCGCGTTACACATATGTGTCACACAATGATGTTTGTTCATATTATGTGTACGTAGTAATTTAGAGCCACATTATTTTCGTAAATCACAAAGTTACGTTCAAATAATAACGCTTGTTTCCTCTGAGTATGAGTACAAGTAAAAACTAAACCGGACAAGTCTGTGACCAATATGAAAACCTGTGTGTGTTTGTACCAAAATAAAAGAGTACACACAGGTTTTTGAAGGGGATGCATATTTGACAGAATTTTATTGTACGGTTCGCTGATGGATGGGGGGGGGTAAAGTGTTACGCCACATATAGTTTGCGAGTCTTCTGGAGGTTGGCAACATTTGTTATAGCGCACACAACACAAAACTGCTGTCTCTTAATCTTATTGATTGTGTCAGTCACTATGGTATTATGTAGCACTTGACCTTTCGAATTACACAAACAAACAATAACACAATACATTAGGAAGGAACAGACAATATTGATCGCGGCGTACTCAGCTGCCTTAATCCAGTTTAGCGAGTGATTACCAACGTTACACATACAGCATGGAAAAGAACGTTGTTGCGTCACTGATGCCTCTAACAGTGCTCTGCGTCATCTGCGGCTTCTCATTACCTTCGTCACGGCAGTCAAAGTTACAGACTGTCTATTGTTCCACAGTTACAGCAGTATGCTGTGTACTGTGCACTGTGTACCTGATTGTACAACTGTGTACTGTGGACTACACTTATCTAATCAACCGCGTGGATTTGTTTATAAAAACGCTGATATCAATAACGACTATATATTATCAGATAATGTACAACGTCCGCCAAGACCAGACCAGTAATTACATCGCTAACATTGTTTACATCGATCAGTCACTACAATCGCTACATGTCCAAGTGCCGCATACACAGAATCGAATCGTGTGTGTCTTGTTTATTGTAATATACATTGTTTTCTATGTAATTTTGTCGTACGAAAATCTGAAATATGTAAATTTTTTAAGCATGACGCTTGACTTCACAAAACTGTACAAAGTCATATGCCTTGAGACTGTGTTTGTGCTTTTTTCAATGCAATACTTGTTTTGCTTTTACATAATGAACGTCATACGGCAGAGAGTGCAGCTTACCCGTCGCGCTGTTGAGAGGTTTGACAAACTCAGCGACAGAAATGTTGCTTGGAGTGACCGTGTAACTGTGGCAGTTGTCGTCCAGCCGACAAGTGAGAACTTCTTGACAGAAATACAGGAAAATTATAAAGTAATTGGGTCCATGTATCGCTGCTTATACGACACATTCAGTGCGGTCACTCAGTTTTACGTAATGTTTTTCTACACGTATATATATTCTGTAGTTATACTGTATTCAATGCTCCTTTTTTATGATACAACGAACACAAATAGTAGCAACAGATTCTTTGCTACCATAGCTGCTTTTGTTGGTGATGTCTTGGTTTTAGCAATGTGCCAGTCTATCGGTTGTAAATTTAAAAATCTCCAATGTCAGATAAACAGCTTTTATCACAAGAAATGTGTTGCAAACTTACGAGCCACCACCAAACGTTTGGTTTATCAATACGCGCACCGAGAAAGAAAAGTCGATTGTGGTTTGTTTGTTTTAGATATCACACTTCTGCCAGTCATATACGATTTCATATCGTTACTTTATTTTGCATTTATTGACACTCCTTTGGACGTTATAAGAAGAGTCTAAGATTAAATTTGGTGTCTATTTGTCTAGGGATTAAACTGTGCTTCACTAATAGCCAACTTTCTTGAATCATTTATAACTGCAAGCGAAGAGTCCATTGGAGTAAATTGTTTCTTATAAAGTGTCCAATAACTGTTACAACAGCTTCAATTATAATATTGCTAAGGAATTTACCTCTGTTGTGATTTTGAACATTTTCGATGATATTAGCAAAGAACTTGTCACAAGGCAAATGCCGCCAATCGTTTATCTGATCAAATTTGTGGTAAGAAAATAGATGGCACAGGCTGGCACAGTGAATACATGTCTGTTACTGCGGACAAACCAGCCATGCAGTGATGGCTTTTCCATTCAGTTCCATTCAGGGTTTAGTGAGCATTATGTTACCAATAATTTAATTTTAATTTTAACAGATAGCATATTTAAAGAATAATTTTTTCTGAATGCTTATATAAGATTCACCATTATTCAGCAATCTGCAGTTGTTTTTTTACCTTCAGTTTCGTGCATCTGCCTGCAGTTGATCCTCCCGTCTTGATTTTGGTCTACCATTTGGTCGGTTCTCCAATGATATCCGCGCCGTTACTTCCTTACTGTCACTTCGTGTGCCCTCACTGTACGTGTGCAAATCACAATAATGTCTGTACTTCTGTATGGCTTGTTATATTCTCTTACGCTAGGCTAACACGGAGTCTCAGGGTGTGGCTAGGTAGCCATTGTGCCGAGGTAAACTACTACCGCACATAGTTTGTCACAGGACGCTGGTGCTTTCGTTACTGTCTGTATAACACGCGCAAAGCGATGAGTCCTGCATGCCTATATGGTGACTCTGACCACGATAATGCCTAACACACTTTGTTTGAATGTGATAGAAGGGCAATGGTGATAGTGGTCCGTTGTCACCAGACAACATTGGGGGACCACGTTATGCAGCAGAAGCAGTTGGAACCAAGTGGCAGCATTAGTGGAGTTCGTACTGTATCGAAAGACGAAAGAAGACCAAGGAACACTGAATCTGAAGTAACCTGAAGTAAAATGAGCTAAGAAGGATTCCAATTAGGGCGCAAGAGGCACCGCATTGATGTAATACAAAGGTGGTTACGGGGTGGTTTTTTATGTCTAGATGAGGTGGATTTTTTTAGTGAATGAGAGTTCTACACACTTGGTAGTAAGACTTCCCTGAAGATGCATAAAGCATTGTTCCCTTTAAGTAAAACTTCCTCATCATTCTGTAAAACTTCTACTACTACTTGACTTTTAGCCATCTCTGTTCTGTGTCGGAGAATTTAATTTCACCTGTAATTGTCCTTATTGTTTTCCTACAAAACCTTTCCACTTACTTTCCATTAAGTATAGACTTTGCGGATTGTTCCGGGGCTTATTTAATCCCAGCCATGTCTTGGTCTACTGACAGATATTATCGCTCGTGGTTTATTGTTGTAGATCATTTGGCAATTCCGCTTAGAACGTATTGCAGACAGTAGCCATCTTTCGAAAATAGTTATAATCAGAACGTTTTGAACTCTAAAAATCTGTAGCTATCTTCAGGTGTAAATAAATTTTTACGTCATAATTTTGTGATTAGAACTGTCTCTGAAATGACGGCTAATATCCTCAAAATTATACTATTTAATAATAATTATTATTATTATAATATTATAATAACATTTTGCCGTCAACTTATAGTTTTAAGATTCGTATTAATAACTGTGACACGTGGATAAATTTCATATGTGTAATGTATGTAAATACGTGTTTATATATAAGACAAAACCAATGTTGAAATTATTTTTGAAACTCTAAATTTCATATAAATGTTAGATAAACACTTTTGAATGAATTTATAATTTCTTAATTATTGTTCATATTTAGATAGCCTCAACGCAATAGCATGCGTTTCAATTGTCGTAGAAAACAACAATCACTTAATAACATTCACAAAAGAACACAATATGCAACAATTAGGTGGCTTATCAACAATAAACAGTATATACTCCTCTTTGTTCATCTACATTTGACTTGAAGCCTGTTTTCAGAACTATGTTTTAATTAAATCAAATTATGTAATGTGTATGTAGGTTTATTATATAGATGTCTGTATCGTTTTATTAAAGTTTTAATTATATATACTCGTGTTTCATTAAGTGTTTTATTTTAAACGTCCTTACACAAGAATGATGCGTGTGCAGGCGTGCGTGCGTATGGTATATACAACGTTTCGATTGTCAATGAACATCGAAGTGAGTTTGGAGGACAAATGTGTTTATCAAAGAACAAAGCACATGAGTTTATTTATTTTTTGCAAACACATGTACAGTGAGTTACAAATACAATTATTCACGCCTGCTATGACAATGCCGTTGATCAAGAGAAGAAGAAGTCCACACACTCAAACACGTGACGAGACAGCAACAAGATGGTGGCGGAGGGAACATCGTTAAGTACATCAATTTCATACACACAAATAACATTCAGTCGCAGCCATATCATAGACACACATTTCAAACTCCAGCCCCCCACATTCCTCGTTAAACACAAAACTTTCATCTTAATTTCATCTCCAAAATGTCCCGCCCGCCGTCAACTGAAACCTAACCTACCAGTCGCCACTGTTCCATTCATTTACGTCAAAAGATATTGATCAAATTATTAAATATGGTCAACTTCTTCCCCGCTGAAACTTTTGCGCCAACGTTTCCCACAAAATAATATAATATTAATATATTATATAATATAATTTTATTATAATATAATATAATTATAATATTATATAATATATTAATGTAATATAAATTTATAAAAAAAGTATTCATGAATTGAGAGATCAGTAATTGTCTCTTAAAACAAGTGAACAGAGAATATCTATATTCTTTAATTTCCTATTGTATATTTCTTTTATTTTTATATTATTACTTATCTACATTCTCACGCACACACACACTCACTCACACTCACGTTTATTTTGTTACAGATTTTTATTTAAGCTCTCTTTAATTTTCTTTAATCTTAGTTTTAAATACATAATTTCTCAGAAGTTTTATTTAATTATTATTTTTTTTTGGTAGCTTACTTTAATATACTCAAATTGTTTTTAGCGTCATACCTTTTACGTCACTGATGTTCTAAGATGTTTACTTAGGTTTGCACTTTAGCAATTCCGATATGAAATAAATGGTAATTATTTATGACATAATTCTTAACACATAAAAGAAAATATAATAAAACAACATCAATTTCGAGTTTTCTACACTTTTGTAAAAAGTAGTCGTAAATATGATTAATTGATTAGTCTACTTTAAAATCGTGCATATCAAGTTTGATCATGCTTATCTGAATCACTTTAGCCGGTATACATTATGTACTTGGTGATTACAAGTAATAATGCGAACATAAAACTAAAAACTATACAAAGACAACAAAGTCCATTTATTTGTTACACTTTATAGGATTGCACAACGCAATTCAACTACATTTTGTGCTGATATGTTGCTGAACTGACGATGGCTCTCGTCTATTTGGTAATAAAGTAATATCCGAAAAACAGTAATCACATCAAATTACGAGGTAATATGAAAATAATTTCCATTCGGAATTTTGTAATTTCCTTTTGCCGTCTGTCTGAACCACCGTTTTCAACGTTCTGTTTACCTAATCAACTATACAGCATCAATGGTGTACCACCATATATAGTTTTTTCAAATGGTACAGTAACAAACTGGGTAAAATATAACACTAAATATACCTCAACAAAAAGAACTATACTGAATGGAAGCGAGACGCGCGGGTAACAGTAAAATAAAAGCTGTAGGAATAATACTATCAGACAATCAGCAAGAATATCGCGGATTAGAAAGATTTAGTATTAAACAGGATAAACATGTATCGTAGGCTTGTAAAGATCCACAATTTAGGACTGAGAGAGAGAAAGAGGGAGAGAGAGAGAGAGAGAGAGAGAGAGAGAGAGAGACAGACAGACAGAGAGTGAGAGTGTGTGAGAGGGAGAGAGAGAGGGAGAGACAGAGACAGAGAGTGAGAGTGTGTGAGTGGAGAGAGAGAGAGAGAGAGAGAGAGAGAGAGAGAGAGAGAGAGACTCATATGGTATAGCGAACGTAGAGGATACAAGATTGGAGATTGTACAGGCATATTATTTAATGGATACTTACAGTACACGAAGGAAGAGGTAAGTCGTAAGTGGACACAAAACAGAGGGAATACAAAAGGCAGACCTGAAGAATGATGATGATTTGGAGAACAAAAGAGAGTGAACTAGCTGTCCGACAACATCAAAAACTTTCTTTTTTTAATTTTTTAGACTTTTAAAATAAACGTTTTTGACTTTAGAGTGTTGTTGCAGAAAGTCACAAACGGTAAGTTACAATATATTTGATTTTAAAATAAGTTATTTATTAAGTATTTTACTTACTAGATAGCCCGGGGCGAGACACAGCTGGTGGATAGTAAAAGTCACGTCTGATATGGTGTTCAATTGCAACACTCAAAAGTAAAACGAGACCAGATAGATACTAAAATGAAATGTTATAAAGCAACGGCGGTAATAATTCTCCTGATTATTATAGTGAAACCTGGGCGATAACACTGCAAGAATTTGTAACAATAACGTTATGTTACGTCACGCTCTACGCAAATGTTAAAACTTTTCTCTAAATTATAATAGGTGTACAGGAATAAGCGTTTCATTTTGGGGTCCTGACAAAACAGGACAAACGCGGAGAAACGATCTTAAGGAAATGAAATTCCCTAGAGCGGTGAAAGAATGTATGGGACAAGACAATATCCAAAATGCTGATATTAGAGTTGTAGCGAAATTTTTGTTTCAAACAATAGAATATCCAAAGGATATCTTGTTACTTTGAATATCCATAGATATTTAATGTGCAAAATACAAATTAGAACCCAAATGTATTGTAATTACTTATAAAGCTCTTTAATAAGTTGAAAGTAGTATGAAATTGTTTTAAATAATTTGGAATTAGTTTAGTTATAAATTGTATTTTGATAGAACCAACAAATAGAAACTATTTCTGGATAACTAATCAAGTTTACCTAGTGTTTATGAAAAATCTTTGTATTATAACAGATTGGTAAATTATTTAATATGTAAAAATTAAATATAAATAGACTATAATTATTTAAAATTTAAGGGATTAGGCATATTTAGTCAATCAAGACCATAACAATAGCTAAATGTGCGAAATTATAAAAATCGTTAAAGTATTGTTTGTAAGGAAAAACGTAAAGGTTTCTGTTTCCGGGACCCCAGAAATGTACAGGCATGTAAATAAAGCGTCACTTTTAATTTAACTATCGTCAAGTTCAGACGGATCTTCAATAAGTGAAAGAATTAAAGTTTATTCGTTAACGTAAGCTTAAATAGAGAGTGCGAGAATAAATCGATTATTAAATAATTAACTTACAAAACGAAATATAATAATGTGGAAAAAGAAATAAAGAAGAAATTAAAATAATAGTGAACGAAAGTGTTATACTTACCTAACAAGTAACATTGTGTAAAAGTAATTAAAATAAAAAAGAAGAAATATAACCTATTATAGCTTCACAATTAAACCAAAGGTGAAATTAAGTGCACGCACACACACACACACACACACACACACGATCAAACACAGATTAATCCATATTCTGTGTACTATAGACATAAAGTATTCAAGGAAACAAGAAATACCATAATACAGACAAATAAGTTGTAAAATTTTATTTATTTGTAAAAGTTAACTAGAAACAAAAGATAAGAACTCGTGTTTTTTTTATAGTTTAGTGAATTAAACCAACTAGCGCCACAGGCGAGCGACTGAAGAGTTAGATTTCTTGTTGACTAAATCATCATTGCTGGCCTCTAGTAGGGAAATTTTGAAACTGTAATTAATTATAGGTGAAGAAAATTTTTCTCTCTTTATATAAGATTGTATATATATATATATATATATATATATATATATATATATATATAAACAATATTTAAGTAATAAATAACTTGGTTCTAAAAAGTAACGAGTATATTTTTTAAGTATTGCAGTCCTGAGATTTGAGAGTTATTAATTCATGCTATAAAACAGAAATTCAAATGAAAATAAAGAACCCATTTGAATTACTGTAAAAAGATCAGTACATACAGTACAATTATTGGCGCCCAACCTTGTAGCAATAAACATAAAAAATGAATTGGTGTCTAACCGTCTGCTGTGGCATAACAAATAAAAGAATAATTGGTACTCAACAATTGTGCAATATAAAACCAAAGTTGTGGCAATATAAAATAAAGAACCCACGTGTGTAAAAAGATCAGTACAATATATTATAACAGTGATTTCAAAGATCATCTTATATGTAGCTTTTGTCTTTACTATTACGCCTTCATACCACAGTGCATAAAATACCCATTTTGTAAGTCTTTTCTATCTTGCAACTTTGCTTAAACTATTCTTATTTTTTTTTCTTTCCACTTTCTATACATATGTACATTCTACTGTATCCGTTATTATGTTATATCGAAGTGCTAATACACCATTTATAGCCATATGTTTTTTTGCCAGATTTAATTCTACCCCCCTCCGACTTTTGTATTTCTCAAATAAATGGTTTTAGTAAATGAAACAAAACAAAACATACTCTTCCGACATCCACCTAGTACAATTTTCCTTGTACGTGTTAAGTATTTAAATATTATACACGTACAAGAATCATTTGAGGATGATGGTCAAATTGCAACAGTACATAACAACTACGTAAAAAAAGTAAATTTATAAAATATAGTAAAACGTTTTACGTCTGAAAGTAGGTTTGAGGCCGTACTAAATTTGTGATAGGTCTGGAAGGTTTTAGTAGTTACTAGATAATTCTTGTAAATGTATAAAAGAATGTTTATTAAGAGAATAATAAATACTAAAAAATTGTAGCAAACTAAATTATTATGTTATATTGTAAATTTTTAAATATGATTAAATACTTTCTTAAACATAAAAGTAATTTCAAGAAAGTAGAAAGTCCAGTAACACAGAATAATGAAGTAGTAACAGGCACTCTCTAATGTTAGGTACCATAATAAATTTTGTAAGTAAGTAATAACTGAAAAATGCCCAAAAGAATTATATAAATAGCAATTTAGATAAATTCTAAATTAGGCAAAAAAAGTAAGCGCTAGATCAAAATAAAAATAGTATATAGTAGAAACTAGCAGTAATTCATACCAGCTTTAAGACTAACTAAGTTGAGACTGTAACACAGTCATTTTATACTAATTTAAGTAAGTAAAAGAAGAGTTTGCAATATTATATGACTTTAGGTAAAAATAAATTTCAGTGCTTTTGACTTGAGATTCAGGGTCATTGTTCCGCGCTTTAAAATAAATGATTAATTTCAACGATTATGTTTGTGTATTAGTAGTACATCATTTTTGGTACAAAATATGTGGTAAAAATAAGACAAATATCATGACAGTGGTAGGTACATGAACACGCTGTTACAAATCGGTCCCCTCTGTTCTGTTCCACACAAATCTGTTCCCTCTGTTTCACATACAAAATTTTATTCAATTTTCAATTGAACAAAAGCTTTATTTCATTAAACTTTTTCAAAAAGAGTTGAATTGAATTTAATACTCGTTTATGCCATTTACAAAGGGTTGTTCCACTTTGTCAGCTTTTTGTGGCTCATAAAATCGCCTTTAATATTTAATTTCCAGTGTATTCCGGTATCAATTTTATCATACACGTTCAGAATTAACTCCTTTTACCAGTCAATATTAATTCTGTTGAATGTTATAGTATTTTTATTGTGTAAAAATACACAGAATTAAATGAATCGTGCATATGTTTTTCAGCCAATATGTATTTTATTCTAATACAATAATCACCATACGAATTGAACAAATTGCGGAATATGCGCTATTTCCTACTGTTGTAATTCTGTTGTTGGTTATTAAAACAGATACTTGTTTAAACCTTTATATTTATTTATAAAAACGTTATAAGTATGGTATATTTAAAACTTATGACTCTAAACTATGGTTATTCTCAATTGTGTCTTAATAATGGGAGTAAATTTTTAATATAATCATATTGACATTGTAAAACTGTCTTTCATTGGTTTACAAAAAACTTTTATATTTGTATTTTCTTCTCAGTTGAAAACAAAATTTAATTAATGTTATCTCTAAAGCATGTGAAACTAGATCATTTAGTGTTAATTCATGAATCTGAAACTATATATAAATATGTCTTTTATTTTAGGATAGACATTCATATAAGTAACTGTAAATATTGGAGAGGCTACAGGTTAACCGAGAAATGAAAGCGGAAGTGTTTAAGTCGTGGTTTGAAAGTGTACTCCCTGCACTTAAGCCTAATAGTGTTACCATTATGAACAATGGTCTTTACTACAGTGTTAAATCCAAACCTAATACATCGTGGTGGAAAGGTGACATACCAATGAGCCTCCAGATGAAAAATATACATTCTGATGAAGCTGTAGTTAAGTCAGAACTTCTCGAGTTGGTAAATTCTTGTAAAATACAATATAAAAGAGTTTTTGATGATTTAGCAAAGGAAGGCAGGCATATTGTGTGGAGATTGTCCCCTTATCATTATTTTAACATGATAATGTTTTTAGGCTGGGGGTCATTCCACAAAATGCGTGGTGCAAAATGTGTTACGTCATCGAAAAATCTAACGCTCCAGGTGATGTTAACACTATATTTTTTCCACACTTCCAATTCCCCACAGTCTAGAAATCTTCGGTCTCTGTCGTTTTAACATGATAATGTTTGTTATATAGTAAATATATTTGTTATATAATAAATATTTGTTACTATAATAAAAACATTATCATGCTTCGATGTTTCGGTTTCGTGGAAATTCTTCCTCGTAAGTTTTTGTTTTAAATCCTATTGAGACGATATGGAGTCAGGTCAAGTGTTAAATTGCAAGGAACAACAAGACATCCGCGCCTTTACAGGAGGTGTCAAAGACTTTAAATTTGGGTTCTACACTGGCTGTGAGATCTCCGTTCCCGCAGCTTCTATAATGCTGAACGTAGGTTCACCCTAAGCTTCTGGAATCCCACAAGGAGGTAACAATTGACTGACAGCTTAATAACATAGTAATGTTTGACATCGGCAGTGGGAGTTTACTTTCTTTTTCCAGAGGAGTCTGCATCTTTAAAGTTTAATAGTTGTGAATTATTTTGATTAAAGTGTGGAAAATCTAAGTTAATCGTTACTGAATTAATTAATTATTATTAAAGCAAATTTTAATTACACAAGGCATTAGAACTGATTAAAATTTCTTCATCTTTTCTTCTTCCTTTATCTTAAGATCAATGTTTGGTTTTCAAATTTTCAACAATCTCCTCCCCCCCCCCAAATACTTTCTACTTCCAGTAACTCTCCAACGTCTTGTTTTCTGTAAATACAAGTTGCCTAAATACAAATATAAAAAAAATCTTATCACTAAATATATATTTTCCCAATACAAAAACAACTTGACACACACTTTGTCCCAAAAAATTGTAATTTCAAATGGTGTTTGTTTGACACAGTTTCAGTAAATAGTTAATTAATTCAGTTTGGCAACTTCTAATTAATAATGCAAAAACATCAAGTATCTACAAGCATCTGTTTCACATGGAATAGGATAGTTTTGCAGCCGTCTTAAGACCTCGCCACCCTTTAGAAGACTCATGCAGCCTTTAGTTGCAAAGTATATGACCAGGTGGACTGATTATTTCAAATCCTGGTTATTCTACTTGTCCTGTAATTTAAACGCACAGCACGCCTTTTTGCGTTATTGTAGTTACAAGAAAGACTGAAGACAAGCAGATAATAAAGTTCAATTTTCTATTGTGGTGTATTAATTGTTCATAACCTAAAGATACCATAGATATGAATTATAATAAAGTTTTAATTACTCACATTCTTAAATTCGATCGATTTCGGTGATAGACCATCGCCAGAAAATATACACTGTGCAAGTGCGGTCACAATATTGTAAAGCAATTACTATTTACAAAAATATTTGACTAATTGATTATTACAATTCGTTTGTAACAAATGGATATTCGTTTTTTGTTATTAGTTACTGCTTTACAATATTGTGACTGCAAGTGCACAGTGTATATGTCGTAGCGATTGTCTATGACCGAAATCGATTGAATTTAACAATGTGAGTAATTGAAACTTTATTATAAATCATATGTATGGTATCTTTAGTTTATGAACAAAGAATACACCACAATAGAAGATTGAGATTGTAGATACCAATAGTAAGCAACAAGTGTGTTGAATTTGACCGATGGACTTTCTTTTCCTTGTAGCCATCACCAGATAACAACGCTAAAGTATATGCGCTGATAATATTGACCGAACACTATAATCTGATTTCACGCGTTTACAAGGAATTGATTTTTATGTTCGCTTCTATCTTACTTTAATTTGCAGCGCACCTGCTTAATTCACGCACTATACAGTACGAACTTAGAAACCTTGGATAAATTGTCGGATATGGTGCACAATTTTTCGCCAAGCGAAAAGAGCAACAATAATATTAGAAATGTAAAGTTAACAGAATCGAGAAATTTTCTCATTAAACTACAAAGGTGTTTATTTTGTTGTTTGCTATGGCAACCAGAATGTATTCTATTGGGTTTCCATAGTAACCAGATCTAATAGTATTTTTTTTAGACCCCAAAGGATCGTATCGAAAAAAATCACCTGTCCTATGTTTTTTCTCCCGTTGCGTAAAATATTTGTGCCATGTTTGGTTGCAATAGGTCCAGTGGTTCAGTAGGAGATGTGGAACAACAATGTCTTTTATTTATATTGTAACATTACATAATCAGTGCTCAATACTGATAAAAATAAAGAGGTACTTGTAAAATAATAATAAATAAAAAGTCAGAAATGAGGGATTAAGTATCATGCTATGAAAACATTTGTACCATAAAACACTTTAGCAATTAAAAAACAATGTACTAAGTGCTACCATAAAAGTGCGGTGTGTACAAAGTGCAACATAGTATGATATGTGTAAATTTTAAAAACTGAAAAAGACATCAATCACAAATAGTGAAGATACAGGACTATAGTAATAAACTATAAGTTTAGTAATAAGTTGTTGTAGTTTTGTTTGGTTAGGCCACAAAGGCAATATCAATGTAATTAAAAGATTATTTTGTTTATGTTTGAAGGATCCAGGGTTATTTAAGAAATTAATAATTGCTAATTAAAATAAAGTAAAGAGATGGTGGAAATTAAAATAGTGCCTAGAGTAATAATACATTTACAGAAGTATAAGTCAGAAATAAACCAAGTTAAAAACCATTAAATTATAAAATACAAGTATCTAAGTTTATGTAATTAAATGAAGAAAACATTATATAAATTAAATTTAATTATAGTTAAAAATTATAAAGGAGTATTTTTCCTAAAAAAGGGAAGAAATAATAATAATTAATACTAGCCTATTTACTAAAACTGTACCTAGGTTAGCCAATAAAAACTCATCAATTTCTAGGTTACTAAGAGTAACATAATCAACAAGATGAGTAATTGTTAAATTGGATTTCAAGAGAGTAGATGACCAAAAAATAATGTCCAGTAAATTTAAAAAAAATTAGTAACTACAATTCGGAAAAAACACTATTCTAAATTAATGAAACGATTCAGCACAAGCCACTACATCTGAGACATCCGTTGAACCACAATAATTAATGCAAGAAAATCGAAGAACAGTGAAAATTCATACAACCATCTGATGGCCTGAAAATTTTGAACTATCACGACTTGGGTGAGATCGCCTACCTTAATAAACTAAAAAATTACTCATCACCAACAAGTAACGAACACTAGAAACAGTACAACATCCTTCAATTTATAAGAAAACTTAGTGTGAACATTATAAACTTTATTTATTTAACCAAAAATAGTAAAACCGTGGGTTCATTAGAAATCTACTGCAGCCATCTTGATTTTCTCGCTTTCTGTATGAATAGGTAATATGCGCTCTGGCGTTTAAAAAACGAACTTGTTGAATCAGAATTTAAGAAAACAAATATTAATTATTGTAAAGTATGATACTATTAACTAAGCATTTCTGACTCTCTTATAGTTCAAAGAATCCCCAAATAACCCTGAGATACATAATTTATTAATTTTAATAGTAACTGTAATTGAATATATCTGTTGTGTAATATAAAGAAATAACTAATATCGAAAAATGTTGTGATTTTGAAAGTAATCGATTTGTAAACCAATGAATTGGAAGTAATAATTTCCAGAAAAATAAACCAAATTCAATCAATAAATACCTTTCTTTTAGGTAATTGACTTTGTATTATTTCTTGTAGATAGCAGCTTTGTTACAGGAAACAGGTGAATAGCAGAGAAGAGTAAGAAAGTTAGCTCCGACATCAGAACTTATGAAATAGGACGGACAACATAACCTGTAATTGATTAGCAAATTGAAAACAGCTGATGCAACGCGCGTAAAAATCAAACGATCAAATCGTACTCAAAGAGAGGAATTCTCTCGCTCTCTCTTTCTCTCTCTCCTACCCTTTTACAAACAACTGAATAGTAATACCTGTAAGAAGATATAATACATAATAAAGAATACCGTGGTTTATTTGTGAATACTAAAGAATTACACACACAAAAAATAAAAATAAATAACACTATGAGAGTATAACAAAGATTCATAATTTGTGATTTATGGTCTCCAAGTCGCGTTCAATAGAATAGTTCAATATCTCCAATATTCAACGGCACAAATAGACAAATTGATATAATGCTCAAACACATGAACAACATAAACGGAAACATTAAATTTACTATGGAGACAGAAATATAATAGCTTAAATTTTATGGACGTATGCATCAAGAAATGCACCGATTCTGTTAAATTTGGGATATACAGAAAACCCACAACTACAGACATGATTATTCATGCAGATTCATATCACCCACACACGCAAAAATTGGCTTCCTTCAATGCTTTCGTACACAGATTATTGTCGTTCCCACTAAGCCAAGAAGACCTAAAGGAAGAGATAACACTGTCAAATTCATTGCCGTAAGGAATGGATTATAAAAAGACACAATTATAGACAAACTAATTCGTAAACCTAAATCCAAAGCAAATAAAGTGATTAAATCTAATAATACAGAGAACGCTTTCATCGCGACTGAATATACTAATCTACTTCCACACATTATAAAAAACGTATTTAAAAAACTAAACACTAATGTATTTTTTAAAACCACGAATAACTTACGGAATTTCTTCAGACATAATAAACGTTCAGAACTTGAAAATAACTCGGGTGTGTATAAAATTGTGTGCGATGATTGTGACATGTTTTACATTGGCCAGACAGGGAGAAAATTTAAAGATAGATTTAGTGAACACATACCGAAGGGCAGCATTAGATATACTACCTCAAACTTCGCGTTACATTTGATCAATTATAACCACGGATACACTAGTTGCGCCAAAAATTTGAAACAGTTGCATATTTGCAACAAAGGGCGAATTATGAGCGCTTTAGAAGAGTTCGAAATCTACAAAGCATCGAGAACACAAAAAAAACCTAGTGCTCAACGATCAATTGTCGTTTAACTCGAACAGCTTGTACGATACTGCGTTACAACATGATTATCAGATTACAGACAGATGAGAAATCAACAGTTGCGATTATGAACCCGAACAGTGCGCACTGATTCTTCGTGCGGTACGTTGTGACATTTTATTAATGTAGTGTGTTTTATGATGTTAGTCAAAGTTTTTTATTTGCGTTGACAAGTTCTTCATGTGAGAGCGAGAAGTTTTAAACCTGAAGATGGGAACATGTTTCCCGAAACATGTCGTGTATGACATTATATCGAAGTCGCAAGATGGGAAAGAAATAAGGTAAACTATAAGTTTTATAACAAAGATGTTACAAAATAACGCTAACAACGGAGGGATAAACTAACGTACTTATTATACTGTAAAGGTCTCAATTGAAAACATTTTAAGACGTTACAAATGACGATCCCAAAGAGAGGGAAGTAACTGAAGAAAGCTCTCGTTAACGTTACAATATTAAGATTGGCTTTCAAGTTTACTGCATGTTTTCATTCTACTCGTGATTCTGTAACTATTATTTATTTATCTATTCCTGGTTGATAGACTTAGTTAATATTATTCTCCCTTTAGTTAGTTATTCTTTTGTTCTTCATTATTGTGGTAAGATACTTATTTAGGATAGGGTATATACTTTATGTAGAGGGAAACATCACGTTACAGCGTAGACCAGAGGAACAATGTTGCTCCACCACAGAAACAGTCGGCAAGCGTCAGATTACACGATTCCGATGTCACCACGTAGAGCAATATCGAATCCTTCCAAATTTGCAGCCAGAGGTATGCCACCTTGGGCCGTGTTCTTGAAATCGCGTGTCGGTTAGGTTTATACCGGTACCAACTAAGCTGCACCAGAACTATCCGACACCTCTTGCCGTTAACGGTAAGCATAGCTACTTGCTTATTCTGGAAAAATACCGACCAATGTGTATGAGGTCCGAACATTTCTCTAATCAATGACGTTTCTAAATGAAGTGGATGCACCTCTTAAGTCTGAGGTGTATCCAGATCATCCCCAACGCAACAATTTTGTTTATATTTTTGTACAGATCATCTAAAAATGAGCTTCGGTAGAAATACATTGAACTGTCGTTGCACTGTGTAAACGTACAGGCTTCCTTGATTACCAACCGGTACGACTGTTACAGCCTTAATGTCAGGCGAAGCACTTTAATCTATACAGAGCGATTACTGCTATGACTGCTGTAAAATTTCACGTAACCACTGAACATGCGGCAAAAATAGCATCCAATTTCCATGATAAATTATGATGATTTCCACACGTTCTTAAATCTAATACTGTACCATTATTAAATGGCGACGCTTACTAAGCACAAAAATGAGATATGAAATTACTGTATTGTTTTCAAGAATGGGGTGAGTCAATTGTTGCATTTTGAGAGTCCATACTTACAACCTTTAACATTTGACTGTTGTTTGAACAGTACTGTACGGAAGTGTTATGTAGGTAAGTTGAAACACACGCGCGCGCGCGCGCACACGCACACGCACACGCACACACACACACACACACATGTACATGCATGCACAAAATAATTTTAATTCAATTATATATTCACACACTCTAACGTAATTAATAATTGTAGGCCTGTCAGTGCGCGCGTACTCGTGTGTGTCCTTGCGTACGCGCATATACAACGGGATCAGTATATAAATAGTTACAACTGAACCCGTATAATCGTTAGAGATCATTCCCTCTGTCACAGCCTTATTCCTCTTTCGGGCTCCAAGTTTCTGTAGCGTTCCTGACTCCTTCGTTCTGTTTTTATTGTTAAATTTTCCACTGATGTATCTTCCTTGACCGTGTATCTTCTATCATTCTCAGTTCACGTCATAATATTTTCACCCTTAACGCTTTTATTAGTCACCTTTATCTTGCACCCCGCCGGGGTGCAAAAATTTTCTGACAGCGTGGCATTATTGTGAATAAGGCTAGCAGAAACTATACAACATAAACTGTAACATCTGAACACTCAAATCGTAAATAGCGAAACGTTACATAGTTATTTAGATAAACATCGCAAAATGTCGGGGTCAACGGGTAAACAGCATTGTCGTCATCGAACCATTATCACGGGTTGGATCACAATAATTGTACGCCTGTTAATCTAGTATTGATTTTCCCAGGGCCACATTTAGGCGCCCCTAGGCACTTCAAGGGCCGGCGCCCCCCCACTCCCAATTAATTGTCGTCGTCGATATTTATTGCCTATTCTCACATTACACGCGTTTTTTAGACTATTAAATGAGGACTGTCATTAGGATTAGGCCTATAAATAAGTAATAGAATTGTCTTTCTCAAGCTGAAAACCTCAGACCCATCAGCCTCTTGTCCGCGACGTCCAAGGTTTTCGAGCGACTGATCGAGCGTAGGATCCGCGATTACCTAGAAGGACGTACTGATCCCCGAACAGTTCGGCTTTCGTGAGCTACACTCCTCGACTCATCAGCTGATGAGACTCGTGGAATGCATTAGCAAGGCTGGCTGCCAGGACAAACAGACGACTGCGATCTTCCTAGACGTAGAGAAAGCCTTTGACCGCGTGTGGCACGAGGGTGTCCTTTACAAATTAACGGAAGTCCTTCTCCCATATTGCTACGTTCACTTGATCGGTAGCTTTCTGCGAGATCGTAGCTTACGAGTGAGAGTAGACCACGCTCTCTCTTCGGCGAGGCGTATTACCGCTGGTGTCCCTCAGGGAAGTGTACTTACGTCTCTCCTGTTCTCGCTGTTTGTCAACGACACGCCCCAAGTTCCTGGAGTAGAATTGTCGCTGTTTGCGGACGACACTGCGGCATTTGCCTTAGAGCCGAACGCAAGTTATGCGGTAATCAAGCTCCAGCGCCAACTCGACGCGTAGGTCGGGTGGACCGATGACTGGAGAGTTGCCGTTAACGCTTAGAAGAGTGCCGCGGTAATATTCTCGCGAAAACGCAAGCGGCCTCGGCCGCTTAAAGTAGGCCCCGTCGAGGTACCCTGGACCAATACCGTCAAGTACCTCGGGCTCCACGTGGACTCCCGACTCACCTGGCGAACCCATACACAGTACATCCGACAACGCGCTTCGGCGCAACTCAGTAGACTCTGGCCCGTGCTATCTAATCCGGCAATGACCCCCCGGCTAGGTAAGCTCATAGTCAACTCGTACGTGTTGCCCGTGATTACTTATGCCTGTCCTGTTTGGGGATACCTTGCTCGTCGTCATAGGTCAGCGCTCCAGCGCGTTCTCTTCCGGGGACTGAAGCTTGCGTGTAAAGTCTCCCGTGTGCCGTTGCAAGGGTTTTGCTCCGGCGAGTTTATATTATCGCGCCGTGACGTCGTAGCAGAAGACAGCCAAAGTCGTAATTACCTACGTAAATGCCGCGCTGGCGAACGGTAACGAAATTCAGGGCGCCGCTACTGTCTGCGGCGATGTTATAGAGTGGGCGGTTAATCAGCTGATTGACCGATTGCTACAGGCTAGTTTTCCGTGGCCTCGTGTTTTAAAGAAACCGTATCTTTCTCTCTTTTTCTTCTCGATCATTCCACGGAGCACTTCGAGGTCTGGCGGCGTGGCAAGCAAGGGTTTCTTCTACTAACATGGAGTAGTAATTTATAGATTGTCTAAGGTGAGGACAATTCTTTATTCACTGTTATGTATGCATAAGGGGTTACGTATTTAATTCTGTTTAATTAAGGGGAGAATGCATGGCAATTTTTTATGTGTGTGACACATATATTACTTCCGGTAGATGGGCAAGCACATGGTAATTATACTTAACTGTTTGAAAGATTAAAGGTACAAGAAGTAAGCTAAAAGGTAGAAAATAAAAATAAAAGTAAATAAATGTAAAGGCCTTGAATGGTGGAAATGTTAATTTGAACGTAAATGTGAATTCAAACTTCATGATTACAATGAGCAATAGCTAACAACAGAGTGGTAGTGTGGATAAAAAAAAATTCCCACAGTGTGTGTGTGTGTGTGGCTTTCTTTGTACTGGAGCGAGTGAGCTTGTGGGTGGTTATATTTCCCGACGGCATTCTACAAGTGAAATTTGTTCTAGGGTTCTCGCACAGCCCAAGAGAGGGGTGGATGACCTGATGATGACAACTACAACCGTCACATCGTCAGAGCTGGACACTAGAACACTTTCCCATCGCCGTCAGGCTTAGAGATGCTCCTCAACATTAAAAGACTGCTGGATAGAAGAAAACGAGCCGGAATGATGAACTGACCATCAACCTCACCCACCTTCTTCACAGGATCTAACGGGTATTGCCAAGTCTACAAATGTGCAGGTGGGCCGTTTCCATTTATAAAATCTCGTCCGCAACACCACACCGGTTTTCATTTCACAAAGAAAGTATATACCTGAACAGTATTTGTATATTCTGATGAATCAAAATTAGAACAAGTCCTGTGGATAGATATATATATATTTGTTATTATTGTTGACTGTGTTAAAGGACCTAGCCTCTATATTGCTCAATTAATTACTATTGTTATTAGTATTGTCAATGCAAAAAACAAGGGGACATATATAGTATGTGTTATACATGTAAAGACTTACACATAAACCGTATTTTTCTTTGTTATAATCATCGAAACTTTGTTACAACTACTAGTCAAAATTTATAGTCTTAACTGTGTCAAAACGTATCCACTTTGTGTACTACTTGATAATTTTGGTTGTTACTGCTATTGGCAATTCTCATTGAGACAGATAGTATACATACATATAATGATTGGTATAAAGGCCAAGACATAAACAGTATTTTCATGTTCAGAAAGATTAAGATTTTGTTAGAACTAGTCAGGTGGATATACATTTGTGATATATGTAATTTTTTTAATGGTGCTAAAAGGATCCACCTGTTATGATTGAATTATTTTATTGTTATCAGCATTGGCGATTATTATTGATATGTACTAAATGTATATATGTCTACATCTTTGTTCGAAAAATGAAAATTAAGAACGGATATGAGATACACAAGAAGTCAATTGTTAAACACTGTATTGAGCACCAATAAAAAGAAGGTTTGTTAACTGATTGTTTTATTTGCAAGTCATGTCAAGATGGGTCCAGCCATTTTATGCTTCCGTCTAGTCCTTGTGGCTAGTTATTAAATTTTAAGTAACCCCCCTCAAAAAAAAAAAAAAAAAATTTACAAAAGAAGTTGTACAAAATTTGGGGGGGGTTTCACCCGGAGGTACTCTTCTCGTCTTTTGAGGAGAGGACTCGGTGTCCGCTCTTTTGATGACACCGTGAGACGCCTGGCGCGTAGATTCTATGTTCGTTCCGAAAGAGTAACCCACAATTCCCTCACTGGCGGACTTGGTAAATACACCCCGCGACCAGGTGGGTCCTGGAAGCGACCTCGTTTATTAGCCCCGGTGGTATAATCCACCAATCGCAGGTGGCTTCAGACCCTCCATAATTAGGTAAAACAATATAAAAGGAACTCAAACTGACCCAGTGTCAGGAGTCCTAACTGAGATTCGGGACACTTCACAACTCGCGGATCCGCGCTTCGCGCAGGCCGCGCAAACCCCAGTCGTGCCTTTATCTTTACCCCGCCGCGGTAGAGACAAAAGGTTCTTATTTCTCTTTTGGTCTTTCGTTAGACTTTAACACTTTGTTTCCAGTAAACAGTTTGTATAGTAGTTATTGCTTTTGCTCAACTAGCTTTTGCACATAGAGCTTATATCTCAAACCCGCAGCCAGCATCACCAACGTACCAAAATCGCCTGCCAAATTCTATTTATTCTCTCTACATCCGTTATAATTGTAACTGCTTTATTTTGTATAACAGACAAATTGAAGAGCGTTCATTTTTATTGAAATTATTACGTCGTAGACTGACGTTAATATTGAGTACTTAAAATAATTACTACAAAGCTTCGTTACACATTTGCACATAATTACTTTCATACCGCGTTACACATATGTGTCACACAATGATGTTTGTTCATATTATGTGTACGTAGTAATTTAGAGCCACATTATTTTCGTAAATCACAAAGTTACGTTCAAATAATAACGCTTGTTTCCTCTGAGTATGAGTACAAGTAAAAACTAAACCGGACAAGTCTGTGACCAATATGAAAACCTGTGTGTGTTTGTACCAAAATGAAAGAGTACACACAGGTTTTTGAAGCGGATGCATATTTGACAGAATTTTATTGTACGGTTCGCTGGGGGGAGGGGATGGTCAATTCTTATGCCACATATAGTTTGCGAGTCTTCTGGAGGTTGGCAACATTTGTTATAGCGCACACAACACAAAATTGCTGTCTCTTAATCTTATTGATTGTGTCAGTCACTATGGTATTATGTAGCACTTGACCTTTCGAATTACACAAACAAACAATAACACAATACATTAGGAAGGAACAGACAATATTGATCGCGGCGTACTCAGCTGCCTTAATCCAGTTTAGCGAGTGATTACCAACGTTACACATACAGCATGGGAAAGAACGTTGTTGCGTCACTGATGCCTCTAACAGTGCTCTGCGTCATCTGCGGCTTCTCATTACCTTCGTCACGGCAGTCAAAGTTACAGACTGTCTATTGTTCCACAGTTATAGCAGTATGCTGTGTACTGTGGACTGTACACCTGATTGTACAACTGTGTACTGTGGACTACACTTATCTAATCAACCGCGTGGATTTGTTTATGAACACGCTGATATCAATAACGACTATATATTATCAGATAATGTTCAACGCCCGCCAAGACCAGAGCAGTAATTACATCGCTAACATTGTTTACATCGATCAGTCACTACAATCGCTACATGTCCAAGTGCCGCATACACAGAATCGAATCGTGTGTGTCTTGTTTATTGTCATTGTTTTTTACATTCTTTTCTATGCAATTTTGTCGTATGAAAATCTGAAATATGTAAATTTTTTAAGCATGACGCTTGACTTTACAAAACTGTACAAAGTCGTATGTCTTGTGACTGTATGTGTGCTTTTTTTAATGCAATACTTGTTTTGCTTTTACATAATGAACGTCATACGGCAGAGAGTGCAGCTTACCCGTCGCGCTGTTGAGAGGTTTGACAAACTCAGCGACAGAAATGTTGCTTGGAGTGACCGTGTAACTGTGGCAATTGTCGTCCAGCCGACAAGTGAGAACTTCTTGACAGAAATACAGGAAAATTATAAAGTAATTGGGTCCATGTATCGCTGCTTATACGACACATTCAGTGCGGTCACTCAGTTTTACGTAATGTTTTTCTACACGTATATATATTCTTTAGTTTTACTGTATTCAATGCTCCTTTTTTATGATACATCGGACACAAATAGTAGCAATATTATCTTTGCTACCATAGCTGGTTTTGTTGTTGATGTCTTGGTTTTAGCAATGTGCCAGTCTATCGGCTGTAACTTTAAAAAACTCCAATGTCAGATAAACAGTTTTTATCACAAAAAAAGTGTTGCAAACTTACGGGCCACCACCAAACATTTGGTTTATCAATACGCGCACCGAGAGAGAAAAGTCGATTGTGGTTTATTTGTTTTAGATATCACACTTCTGCCAGTCATATACGATTTCATATCGTTACTTTATTTTGCATTTATTGGCACTCCTTTGGACGTTGCAGAGTTATAAGAAGAGTCTAAGATTAAATTTTGTGTTATTTGTCTAGGGATTAAACTGTGCTTCACTAATAGCAAACTTTCTTGCATCATTTATAACTGCAAGCGAAGAGTCCATTGCAGTAAATTGTTTCTTATAAAGTGTCCAATAACTGTTACAACAGCTTTAATTATAATATTGCTATTTTATAAGGAATTTACCTCTGTTGTGATTTTGAACATTTTCGATGATATTAGCATAGAACTTGTCACAAGG
Organism: Magicicada septendecula; assembly: GCA_034769895.1. Lineage (NCBI taxonomy): Eukaryota > Metazoa > Arthropoda > Insecta > Hemiptera > Cicadidae > Magicicada > Magicicada septendecula. The sequence continues at coordinate 587,480,000 of CM068369.1, read as the reverse complement.
CAAATGCCGCCAATCGTTCATCTCATGAAATTTTTGGTAGCAAAATAGATGGCACAGGCTAGCATAGTGAATAGATGTCTGTTACTGCGGACAAACTGTGCCGTGGTTATATTGAATGGTAAACACCACGGCCAGTTTAATTGTATTTTCCGTGCGTTCGGTGCATTATCACTGCATGTTACGATGCCGCTTTCGATATCGAGAATCAGTCGGCCGCTGCGACCTTGATTGGTGACGTCATTTGGCTGGCAGTGGCGTCTGTTCCTGACAACGAGATTTAGACAGCAACGTTTTAGTTTTGTAAGTTCGCGCAGCGTCGTCATCCTCCTCTTTTTTCTCTTTCAACTTGGTGCGGCTTGGATTGTGACGGTGTAACGTATGACACCACTATGACTAGATAATTTGATAAAGAGCTTCAGGTGAGCCAGTATTGAGGGTTTATATTTAATATTATTCTAACTGGGGCTTGTGTGTGTGAAATGTAACGATAGTGTGTGTGTGTGCGTGTGGCTCAGGCTGTCCATGTTCGTGCCGGTAAAACTACAAGCACGTGGTAAAATTATTTTACAGTAAAGGTTAAAGAAATAATGTTAGAGACAGAGTAAGCTTATAATAAAAGAATTAAATGAAGTAAGAATTTATAATTGTGGTTCCATGAAGTCTGGTTATTAATTGAAATAGTTATAATTGTAGTAGCAGAGACCACGTGCTCGTCAGTCGATCCTAATATGAAGTTAAACATACGAGGTAACCCATAAAAATTGTTTAAGCTTAAAGTGTAATGATTTCTGTGTGACAAGGTAAAAATTAAAATTAAAATTAAAAGCCTGAAGGGCGATTTGGACCGGAGTTAATGACCGGCATTTGCGGTATTGAAATTATAGTGGCGTGTGTGATCTGAGTGCATTGGCGAAGGAATGTTGGGGTGTTATGTGTATATATCTGAATCGAATATACAAGTAAAATTTTTCACAGATTTCGCCGCTTTAGTCGGGAGGAAAGGGGTCGACGAGATGGGCACTCTATATCTTCGCCCATCCGCAGAGCCTGCGTAAGAAGCCCCAACGCCGTCGCGCCATCCGACATCGCTCTTCACACCCCACCGAAAATGCAGGAATATTCTTAGTGCAATCCGAAAGATCAGGTGGGACAAAATCCAGACCTTAAGAAAATGTAATACCCGGAGAGTACTTGCATCTGCCTGTCATATGACTTGTGATCCTGCACGTTCCAATTTTTGTTTCTTATTCTAAATTTAAACTCCTGTTGACTTAGTTAGTTATTATTCGGTTCAGCTTGACTACTCAATTTATAATAGTACTATAGTATCCTTATATTTGATTAACTTAAAGAGAAAAAAAGAAGCGACATATTTTAATATTTAATTAACAAACTTCAACCTCGGTTAACTGTGATCACTGGTTTCGATTTTACTGCGATTAATCCTAGTGCTGGGGAACAGGTAGATGAAAGTACTGCAACACACTTAAGTAATTAGTTTTCTTTGAATTTAATTATTATCGCATTATCTAATGATCATGGATTGTCAGCTCCAGATACTTATAATTATCGTATTTTAATGAATGGTTCATGCATTACTAATGCAATAAAAACAATTCTTTTGAAAGTAAAATACAGAAATATAAGTTTATAATAAATATAATAAAGTCAGTAGTTTGGCATGTCATTATTTAATTGTTGGAGATACTTTGAAATATTCTTGTTGTGATTAAACCACCATGTGGCTTTAAATAGATATTTGAATTGATGTTAAGAATTAAAGGAAACTCAAACCAAAGATGATTGTAAAAGCAATTGTTTAAAATTAAAGCTGCATAAATAAAATCTTGTTATTGTTGATCAAGTGTTTCCTTGCAAGCCCTGTCACTCTGGGCTCAGTACATTTTATTTCCATCTAGGCCACGAGCCTAGTCTTAAATATTAAGTGACGCCTTCCCAGAAAAAAAAAAAATTAAATTTTTTTTTTAGGTTAGAAAAAGGGGGTTAAGGAAAATCTCTGGGACTAAAGGGGGCGTTTCAAAACCATGTGGTGATGGCTTTTCCATTCAGTTCCATTCAGGGTTTAGTGAGCATTATGTTACCAATAATTTAATTTTAATTTTAACAAATAGCATATTTAAAGAATAATTTTTTCAGAAACCTTATATATGATTCACCATTATTCAGCAATCTGCAGTTGTTTTTTTACCTTCAGTTTCCTGCATCTGCCTGCAGTTGATCCTCCCGTCTTGATTTTGGTCTACCATTTGGTCGGTTCTCCAATGATATCCGCGCCGTTACTTCCTTACTGTCACTTCGTGTGCCCTCACTGTACGTGTGCAAATCACAATAATGTCTGTACTTCTGTATGGCTTGTTATATTCTCTTACGCTAGGCTAACACGGAGTCTCAGGGTGTGGCTAGGTAGCCATTGTGCCGAGGTAAACTACTACCGCACATAGTTTGTCACAGGACGCTGGTGCTTTCGTTACTGTCTGTATAACACGCGCAAAGCGATGAGTCCTCCATGCCTGTATGGTGACTCTGACCACGATAATGCCTAATTCACTTTGTTTGAATGTGATAGAAGGGCAATGGTGATAGTGGTCCGTTGTCACCAGACAACATTGGGGGACCACGTTATGCAGGAGAAGCAGTTGGAACCAAGTGGCAGCATTAGTGGAGTTCGTACTGTATCGAAAGACGAAAGAAGACCAAGGAACACTGAATCTGAAGTAACCTGAAGTAAAATGAGCTAAGGAGGATCCCTACTAGAGCCCAAGAGGCACCACATCGATGTAATACAAAGGTGGTTACAGGGTGGTTTTTCATGTCTAGATGAGGTGGATTTTTTTAGTGAATGAGAGTTCCACACTCTTGGTAGTAAGACTTCCCTGAAGATGCATAAAGCATTTTCCCCCTAAGTAGAACTCCATCATTCTGTAAATATTCTACTACTACTTGACTTTTAGCCATCTTTGTTCTGTGTCGGAGACTTTAATTTCACCTGTAATTATCCTTACTGTTTTCCTACAAAACCTTTCCATTTACTTTCCATTAAATATAGACTTTGCCGATTGTTCCGGGGCTAATTTAATCCCAGCCATGTCTTGGTCTACTGACAGATATTATCGCTCGTGGTTTATAGTTGTAGATCATTTGGCAATTCTGCTTAGAACTTATTGCAGACAGTAGCCATCTTTCAAAAATAGTTATAATCAGAACGTTTTGAACTCTAAAAATCCGTAGCCATCTTCAGGTGTAAATAAATTTTTACGTCATAATTTTGTGATTAGAACTGTTTCTGAAATGACGGCTAATATCCTCAAAATTATATAATTTAATAATAATAATTATTATTATAATATTATAATAACATTTTGCCGTCAACTTATAGTTTTAAGATTCGTATTAATAACTGTGACACGTGGATAAATTTCATATGTGTAATGTATGTAAATACGTGTTCATATATAAGACAAAACCAGTGTTGAAATTATTTTTGAAACTCTAAATTTCATATACATGTTAGATAAACACTTTTGAATGAATTTGTAACGTCTTAATAATTGTTCATATTTAGATAGACTCAACGCAATAGCATGCGTTTCAATTGTCGTAGAAAACAACAATCACTTAATAACATTTACAAAAGAACACAATATGCAACAATTAGGTGGCTTATTAACAATAAACACTATATACTCCTCTTTTTTCATCTACATTTGTCTTGAAGCCTGTTTTCAGAACTATGTTTTAATTAAATCAAATTATGTAATGTGTATGTAGGTTTATTATATAGATGTCTGTATCGTTTTATTTTAATTATATATGCTCGTGTTTCATTAAGTGTTTTATTTCAAACGTCCTTACACAAGAATGATGCGTGTGCAGGCGTGCGTGCGTATGTTACATACAACGTTTCGATTGTCAATGAGCATCGAAGTGAGTTTGGAGGACATATGTGTTATTGTGTTATTTACTCAAGAACAAAGCACATGAGTTTATTTATTTTTGCATACACATGTACAGCGAGTTACAAATACAATTATTCATGCTCACTATGACAATGCCGTTGATCAGGAGAAGAAGAAGTCCAAACACGTGACGAGACGGCAACAAGATGGTGGCGGAGGGAACATCGTTAAGTACAACAATTTCATACCCACAAATATCATTCAGTCGCAGCCATAACATAGACACACATTTCAAACTCCAGCCACCCACATTCCTAACATTCCTCGTTAAACACAAAACTTTCATCTTAATTTCACCTCCAAAATTTTCCGCCCGCCGTCAACCTAACCTAACCTACCAGTCCCCATTCATTTACGTCAAAAGATGATCAAATTGTTAAACATGGTCGACTTCTTCCCCGTTGAAATTTTGGGGCCAACGTTCCCCACAAAATATGGCCGACCAAACACGTTCAATTCAGCCAGTCACGTGACAGATTCCACCACGGTCACGTGACACGTTTAAAATGTTCCCGCCGTGAGGTTACAACTGTCGTTTTCAGTTTTCTGACATGTCTTTCTTAAATAATGTCTGTGTTACGGTCTTAACGGGTTGTGCCTTTCCCTTATCTTTGTGACTGTTGTTATCTGTGTCGTTCGTCATTTATTTATGCACGAGTACTATTAAACTAAACGTTAGTTTGTTATTAAAACTGGTTTGTATGCTATTGTTATTCTATTATAGTGAAATTTTTTGGTAATAAATTAATGACTCACTGTTTCAAACTTTAAATCCAGAACAATGAACAAGATGTTAAATTATTGCGTGCTCTTGAATTCTTAACGTAAAAGAAAATTACTGAGTAGCACTTACTCAGCGGGACTTGTTATGCTTTAGTTAATTGTAGAATAAAGTAACGATCCAGCATCATTAGACGTCCCCAGCAACGCGGCAAAATGTAGTGACATAGAATCATGCAAAACTGGCAAAAGTGTGAGGTCTAAGTCAGAGAAAGCACAATCGACTTTTCTGTCTCGGTGCGCGTATTGATAAAACAAACGTTCAGTGGTAGCTTGTAAGTTTGCAAGACGTTTTTCGTAATAAAACGTGTTTATCAAACATTGGAGTCGCTGAAATTCACAGTTGATAGACTGGTACTGAAACGTCACCCCCCTTTTTATTTTTGGGTAGAAGATTTTGTAGACCTTGTTTTCTAGGGGCGTCACTTATGTGGGGCCTATGGTGACAGAACTAGCAAGGTATATAAAAAAATTCATAAGTATTAGTTGATCTGAATATTTCAGATTATGCATTATGTAGATGATATAAAGTGTAAGCTTACACCTATGCAGAAAATCACGCACATGTGGTGAGCTAGGTGTAATAGCTGTGGTGGTTCTTGCTTAACTTAAATCAGCAAAGTTTCTTGGTTAGAAGAAAGGATACTTAATGTAAACAAACGTATATAAAGTTAGACCTTTGAGAAGCTTTGCATGTTTTCGGCAATCAGCGTCTTACACCAGTATGGGATCAAATGAACAGAACACGTGTAAAATCCACGGACACGAAGTGTCCAGAAAGTTGTCTAAACGTGCGCTTAAACAAAATAACGGTTTTTGGAAAACCGCGTAAACCAAAACAGATTTTCCGTTTGAGTATTGAATAATAGAAGGGTGGGAAAGAAGAAGGGGAGGAAAAGGAAGATAAGAGAAGGGGAATAAGAAGAGGAGGAAGGAGATAAAAAAGAAGAAGGAGAAAAAGAAGAAGTTGCATGAGAGCGCGCACAAATAATTTATGAGCATTTTCTCAGATTACTGAATATGAAAACACAGAAAAAGGAGAAATGCTTTTAGAATGTTATACGGTATAATGACTACAGGGTTAATAGAGAAAAGACTAAAAGGAAAACCGGGGAAGGGAAAGCCCGGATTTGAAGCCCGACAAGATGAAATGCACTTCTAAATAACAACCAAGAGAGTGATACTTGTATTATACTTAAAAAATAAAAACTTCTTTTATATTTATTATAAATAAATAAATTTAATTCGCAAAATGACCTACACCTCACGACAGTACATATTCTTCTTCTTAGGTAGTCACTCCGCAGATTGTTGTGTAGCAGTCCTCAACTAATATCTTCCACGATTTGCTAAACATATTGTAAACAAGATAAGATATGCTTCTCCCTTTCTGCCCATTTTCTTTTAGTGTTTCCTCTGGCATAGGAGGTTTGCGTAAACCTTCTTGTCTCAGAATGTGTCCTATTAGTCCGTCTTCTCTAAATTGTAGACGCTTCTACAAGGCATTGTGTTCTGGTGTTCTATGTACACAACGTGCTTCTAAGCAAATTGATAACGGTCCAGCAATCTTATAGTGTTATTGACTCGTGTTGTATTCAAAGTGATGCGCTTCCGTAAGTAATCCACAAAGACTTTCCATTGCGCCAACGACTACGTCAATAAATTACTGGACAGATTCATTACATTGCAACATTAACATACTGTGGGTTTCGCGACTCAATATTGGCTCTGTTACTATCTTCTGCAGACCTTAATGAGACGCGCCACATACATCACCGTTCAAGAACTGATGTACTGTGGGGCCATACTGCTACTTGTTTAAATAGCGTCAGTATTACAATATATGTTTATAGAAATATGTAAATATTTTGTTTCACAACAATTCCTGTAGATAACGCGTTAAAGGTTACTGAGCATCTATTGGCGCCTGATTTGTACCCCCTAGCTTCAGTGTGTCTCAAGACGACATATTTTTACTAGGATGGCAAATATTACAAACCATTACAGAGAGCAGCTACGGGATCGCCATTGTCACCAGTCGTAGGCAATATTTAATTAGAGGAAGGTAAAAGACCTGCGTTGGATTCAGCAGATTAAAACCTACACGCTTTTGCAGATTTCTGGTCGATACCTTTTTTTATCTGGTCTCATGGTCACGAAGAACTACACGCTTTCTTTAAGCATCTAAACTCGATACATAATTCCATTCAGCTTACGCATGGACCTTTGTTATAAGGTCGTGCAAAAGGTATTATGACAAAATTGTCCTAGAAAGAATATAAATTAATAAATACAAGTATAATATCAACAGAGAAGCAATCACGCTCAGCACGACTTGGTACCCTTTACATTCTGATTTGGCTGTACGGGAGTTGACTGACCTCACAAATAATGCATGCGCCATAACACCTATGGGGCAGGGCCTACTTGCCGGACCACACAGCGCCATTTCTACATTATGTAACTGAGTTTGCTTGCCATCCTTTTCATTACTTAGACCTGAGGATACTCGTTTTAATATGTGTAGAACGTTGTCATACAAGATATTTTTGACGCCGTCCGTGCCGAAAGAAGACTCGAAAAACATAAGACACCGGGCGCGGGAGCCTACTTGTAAATAATAATTCTGTTAGTCAAATGAGATTTTAAATATTTAGTTTTACATTTTAGTTATTTTTGTCTTTTCCTGTCTTTTTTCTGCTCCTTGAGTTAATGTAAAATATTAATAATTTTAAGTATTAACGTAAGAAAGTGATTGATAACAAGTCAAATTTGGATCATTAGAATAAAGTCAAAACAAGGTCAGAATTATTAAATATTTCTTACCCTCTAAGGTTGTGAATATGTCAAAACTTCAGGTCGTCTGAATGTCGACGCACTAATTAAATGCACAAAGAGAATTGCCATGATTAAACAAAATTTAAACTCAAAGACGTAACCTGTCAATGCAGTAAAGCGTAGAAGGGCGTGGTATTGGGAGCACATAAAGAAGAAAACAATCATTGTGTGCTGTAGATGGTGCTTTGAGTGATGAGGAACCGTTACAAGAGTAATAATTTCTGAGGTATGTTTAGAAATGGTCCGTTGAAAACTGAGGCACTTTAGTAATACAAAGAAAATAACACTTATTTCATAACTACTAAAAGCCTCGTCAGCCTGAAAATGAAAGATGGTACCTGAGTTATTATACTATTTTAGTAAAAATCATTCTCTGTATTTGAACATAATTAACTCATCCGGTGCCATTTCGTTTGTCGTCGCCATTTTATAAACATTTTATCTTGCCTTGAGGTCCAGTAGTGTAAAAGACTCACTTCTTGGATGTTAATGAGAGACTTTATAGTCACAATAACTTAGCAATTTTTCTTTTATAGTTAAAGGCTTTTAGAGACACTATTTGTTTTTCATTCTATCAATAGGACTGTGTTTTTATTATATATTTTAACCTCTAAATTTTCCCAATAAAAATTTTAATTATGTTTTAATAGTAGATACTGCTCCTTTGCATTCAAAATCTTGTTTTTATCGTTAACAACACTATCAAATGGGAAAGTCACTACTAATTTATCAGTCCTACTACTGACTCTGTTTCATCATCCTATTAACTTTTTCTTATGAATTGTATCATTATAAATATAATACTACTGACTAGGAACACTAATTTTTTATTGGTAAAAATTTAAAACTTTTACCTTATAAAGTAGTTTAAAATTTTAACAATAAAAAATTATTGGTGAATATCAGTAGTATTATATTTATAATTAATTAATCAACGGACACGTCATGGACCACGAAATCCAGAAATTGTATCATAATTTAATGTGTGGAGTTATAACTGCCTTCTGTACCGACACCGAAATTTTATCATGACTAATCTACTTGCTAATCATTTATGATAACATAAGATAAATTGTATTTAACAGAAACACTTACACAATAGTTAACGACTACTTGTTAAGATCTACCCGACTTATTTAAAATTACATTATTGCATCTTACCAAAATTGCATACAGCTAGAATACCGAGCAAATCACCAACTTCGTGAAAAATCCTAACTTATATGAGTCCTTGTAAAACAGAACTCTTCCTTTTGTACAGTCAATTTAGATACACAATTGTTTTGAATATACCGGTAATACCAGGTTATATTTCAGTTGAATCTTCCTATTTTACTAACACTCCAGGGGCGATGTATAAACGCAACAATTTTCTGACAGCGTGGCATTATTATGAATAAGGCTAGCAGAAACTATACAACATAAACTGTAACATCTGAACACTCAAATCGTAAATAGCGAAACGTTACATGGTTATTTAGATAAACATCGCAAAATGTCGGGGTCAACGGATAAACAGCATTGTCGTCATCGAACCCTTACCACGCGTTGGATCACAATACTTGTACGCCTGTTAATCTACTATTGATGTGGCTAGGCTATTGCTCCTTGACACGTCTGAGACAATATTATGGCGAGTCCTTTTGGAACACCTACCTCGAGGCCGTGTCCAAAATGGAACTTTGGTCTTTAATCGACGGCAGGACGGTCTACCGTTAGTACAGCATGCACCGAAGGCGTTTCCCTGATTTAAAAAAAAATAAATTGTAAAAATAAATAAAAAATGAAAAAAAATATATGTAAAAAGTAAAGTTCTATGTGACTTGCACTGAGAATGAGAATCAATGTAATCATGCTTTAAAATAAACTTGTAATTTCTAAGAACACGTTAATGATATAATAGCACAATATTATTGGTACGAAAATGTGTAGTAAAAATAAGACATGTATCATAATAATGAAAGGTAAACGAACCCTCTGTTACAAATTAGTTTCCTCTGTTCAATGTAACGCTTTACCATACGCTTTTCAACGGAACCAAAGAATTATAACAAGTTTATCAAATTTTATAAAACTTTATTTCATTTAAATAAAAAAAAAAAGCTGAATTCAATTTAATGCACATTTATGGCTCGCAAAAGTATTGCTCCACTTTGTTTGATTTTTATGGCTAATGAAATCGCGTTTTATATTTAATTTCTAGCTTACTGCAGTAAATTGCAGTATGTGCAGTTTTATCGCAGATATTCAGTGTTAGTATCTGTAACTCATTTTTTCAGTCAATGTAAATTTTTGTTCTATTTAAACGTAACAATATTATTTGCCTGTGTAACAATATACACAATCCACTTGAAACACGTACAGGTTTCCTAGACAATACGTATTTCACTGTTCTACAATAATCTCTATACCAGTAACAGAATGAGCGCCATTTGCAAATTGTTGTGCTCCATTATTATAATTCTGTTGTTAGTTATTAAAATCGAATGTTTACAAATTGAATATTTATATACTATATAAGAATCGTTTCTTGTATATATACACTGTGAGTGTAGTATACATACAACTTATGTCTCTAATCTATGGTTATTGTTAAATGGATTATGAACAATAGAAGTATAGATTTCAATAAAATTGTATTGGAATTGCAAAAACGAAATACCGAACATTAATTACTGTTGCCTCGGAAGCGTATGTAATTAGATAATTTAGTGTTAATTTGTGAGTCTGAAACCATTTGAATGTGATTGTACTTTTACGACAGACGACCATATAAGTAATCATAAATAGTGGAGAGACTACACTGATACGGGAAAAGTAAACTGGTATTTCGTACAGTCTACAATATACGACCTATATTAAATTGGTCCTACAGTACGCTACGGTCAAGAAACCAAAGGGACCGTGGTGAGTCTACAGAATTTGTTGGAGCGAGAAAGCGTACCCTCAACACGTGCACAGACGACAGACGTCAGTTGTAGCGGAGCATGCATGAAACTGAACGTTGTAACACCTTCGTTTATAAGAAATCTAATTTTTCCCCTCGACGCGCCTCCCCAGATAGGACTGCCTTTAAACCTTTACTCCTACACGGGCAGTAAAGTCTCAGTTCCCGCACCTTTGATAATACTGAGCACAAATACACGATACTCGTCACTCAGTTAACTGTTGGTAATTACACAGCATTTCAGTTAGATCCAAACAGTAAATTAGAAGGCACTGAAATTTATTTGTCGACTTATTCTTCCTTTATTATAGACCCACGCTTGGTTTTCGGTTCTCCATTCACCTCCAAAACGTTCTACTTCCGGTAACCCAACTGAAACTTGTTATTCTTAATGCAAATTGGCTAAATATAAATATCTTATCCTTGAACGTAAATTTCCCTTTTAAAAAGATAACTCAACATCCACACTTGTCCAAAAAAATTGTAATTTTAAATGGTTTTTATTTGACATAGCCTCAGTACATATTGTTACGACTGTCCCCCTGATCGTCGTATAGTGCAGTGGAAACAAAGTACAGACACTAATTAAATTTTATATAGAAAACAAAACACAAAAATAGTCACATTAAAGAATTGGCTCCCAAGAATGTGGGGAAACAATATAAAAATAAAGCGAAATAAAATAATAAAATAAATATTGCTTTATAAAATCCTGGACTTAAATGTTAGCGTGATTACGAGACGTAGTATTACGGCCAAGACGCCGACCAACCATAAGCCTGGGCTAGGCCAAAACATTATGTAGAACTCTCTTTGCTTGTTATTTTACGATGTGAGCTCTTACCACACTCCACAACATCGCATTTTGCGCCGTTGAAGATGGCTGCTGAAACGTTTGCAAACAGCAGGACGTATTTGTTTTATTGGTTAATGCAAGGACTACAAGTATATAGGATAACGTACAATCTTCTTATAAGTCTTCAGCTTTATTAGGAGTCCCAAGCAACGCGACAAAAAGTAGTGACATAAAATCGTATAAAACTGGCAACAGTGTGAGACCTACATCAAAGAAACCACAATCGACTTTTCTTTCTCGGTACGTGTATTGATATACCATACGTTTAGTAATAGCTTGTAAGTTTGATAGACTTTTTTTAAATAAAACGTGTTTATCAGACTTTGCAGCCTCTGAAATTTCCATTCGATAGACTGGCACATTGTTAACAACATAGTATTCAGAGCAAAAGTTGCTACAGTATGAAAATTGCCATTATTCCTGTTTGGGTCAGATGCGTTATAAAATAGATGGACAGAATACACAGTAACTTGTGCCTGTACATACACACAGAAAAACATTACATAACATTGTGTGACCGTACTGAAGGTCTCGTACAAGCAACGGTAAATGGACCCGATTAGTTTGTAATTATCGTGTACTTCTGTCAGGAAGTTCTCGCTTCTCGGCTGGACGACAATTGCCACAGTTACACGGTCACTCCAAGCAACATTCCTGTCGCTGAGTCTGTCAAACCTCTCAACAGACGGACCGGTAAGCTGCACTCTCTGCCGTATGACGTACATTATTGAAAAACAGTACAGACTTTGCACTGTGTGGCACAAATATATAGTCACGTTACATACGAGTTTGTACATTTTTGTTAAATCTGCCATTAGACTTAACAAATCAATGTAATACAGAGTTTTGCACATAAAGTGTACATAGAAAATAAATGTCTCGATAATAAATAAAATACATAGAATCTTAATTTCTCTATGCGGGACTTGGACATGTAGCGATGTAGTGACCGATCCACGTAAACAATGTTAGCGATGTAATTACTGGTCTTGTCTTGGCGAACGTTGAATCTTATCTGATAATATATAAGCATTATCGAAATCAGTGTAGCCAAAGATACATTCATAACGTTAATGAGGTAACTGAAGTCTACAGAACCCAGTTGTATTATTAGGTACACAGTCCACAATACACAACATACTGTTGTAACTACCAAACAATATACGCTCTGTAACTTAGACTGCCGTGACGCCGGCGACGAGAGGCCACAGATGACGCAGAGCACTGTTAGAGGCATCAGTGACGCAACAATGTTCCTCTCCATGATGCATGTGTAACGTTTAGTAATTGCACCTTCAATGTACTGAACGGGACGATAAAACCAGCTGCACACACCGCGATCAATAATATTGTATATCATTTTATAGTATTTCTTATTGTTTGTATTATACAAAAAGTAGCACTTAATTATATTTAGACACATTGATTGACATGATAAATAAAATGAGGGCACAACAATTTACTAAATGTCTTACTGTTGCATAAGGTATAATAATTGATGCTGTTTAGAGAGATCCATCAGATTATTGTCAAATTTTGTTTTCTACCAATTACTCTGGAAAGCTAATGTTATTTTCGGATAGACATTGGATGTATAGGCCTGCTTCCATGACATGCCAGCCGAGTCCAAAACACGGGTGTCACAATATTTCAGGGTAGTAACATGGTTCATCCTCTCGTGGTCACTCTATTGCTTGATGCCATTCTGTCCAGCAGATACGTGCGGCAATAGAGCTCAAATTAACCGGTTCATTCCTTTACTATTTGACCTGATGCTGACGGTACATTTTGTCTCTTTGTGGCTTTGACATTGATTAAAGTTTAATCTACATGCTTTAACTGGCTAAACTCTAACAAACCCTGCCTTATTTGAAACTGCTTCTAAAAATAATTGACTAGAAAATAGATTAGCAATCTTTGTATTCAGTTGACACCAACCACCCATCTTAATATTCTGTTATTATAATGTAACGTTAGTCCTGTCCCCCTCATTCTAACATACAGATTCATATATTCCTGTCTTTGTACTTTCGGTATATTTACATTCCTGTGGGATCAAGTCTTTTTCTTCTGCAACTTCAAGGATTATAGTCCTGTCCACTTGTCCGGACGTAACTTAATCTCACTGTTTTCTTGTATTTCAGCACTTTCCCTGTTGACCTAAATTTATGAGTTAGCGTGGAAATTCTGTCATTTCCAAGTATTCAGACCGTCTTTCCACTTGCGGCTAAAACGCTGCTTGCAAATATATTTTCTCTGTCTGTCCTGTCTTGTGCAGCTTTTAGCCCCTGATTTTCCCTCTTGTATATAAATTTGATCTCTTTGCATCAGAAGGTGGCAGCTATATTAAAAGCGGGACTGCTACAAACGTGCAAAACTTTAACTGATTCTGTTATATTGTATGCCTTCTTGAAGTTCTTCTTAATTTACAAAACATGAAGCAATAATTAGGTTTTTACATCCATATTAAAGGAACGCTATGACAGACTTAAAAACACAGTAGGCCTATGCATCTACAGTTTTGTAGCGTATAATTTGGCTTAACGATGCGAGTTGTTAAGATGGCAGTAAAAAGAATATTCATTGATGTAAACAAATATAACTATATCAACGACTATTTTATGAAAAAATACTTTGTCCTTATATTCTAAACAGATATATTTTGTAAACACGAAGTCAATACAGTGTTTGTAGTTTAAGTTTGGGGTTGTACTGTGCGGCTTCCTGGAAGGTCTACGTATTTGGTCTCATGTTTTGCGGCAAGCGGAACGTCTTTTGTTTTACTACGGTGATATTGTCATAGTTGATATGTCGAGGCTAAGACTTCTGCACGATGTAGCACCATCACCAATTTCTATTAAAATATTCTAATTTTACTATTTTTATTACAGGAAATATCGATGTTACAAACATTTTTAGTAAATCGTATCCATGTTTAACCTTGTCAGAACGGTACTGAATGTAGTTCCCACATCCTTTGTTTTTACGGTTTAGGAGGGTCAATACTATCCGAAAGATGTGTATGGTTTCCACTCAGTAGCGTCAGGAAAACTGAGTAACTGCGACACGGAACGCATTCTGGTGTAGAACGTAGGGATTACGACTGGGGCCTCATCAGCTGTCTTGCCTCTCACAGTTACACTGTTATGTAATTACGGTCAATGTCCGCTCAAAGTAGTTTCTGTCAAGCAGCCTACGGTGACCTTGTTAAGTATGTTTTTCTTCGTTGTTACCGTAATATGACGGGTTGTAGTGAAAGTCTACTTGCTCACTACCCTCTCAACTGTTGAACAACAATATAATTACCACCCCAGGGCAAGACGCTTGAGTATATTTTAACTTAAACAATAGAAGATTTATAACCGAATAACATCGTAAAAAAGCTGTGAATCAAAGAGCAAGATTGCATGAAATAAATAAATTTATTCTTACAAATCATTAACGTTTATCTGTAAAACAATGGTGTAACGTGTAAGGTGCGCCGTTGTAGGATAACCTTGTTATTAGAGTTACAAAATTCCAAATTAAAATCGAAAAAAGCGGAATTCAGCAAAAATTAATTGCCGTGAGTCACAAGTAAAAATAAAGTACCTAATCAGAACCTCTAATAGCATTATCTGAATACTATAAACAAACATTACTTAACTAACTATTACGAATTCTGTCGCTTTCCATGTTGTAATTGTGAGGAAAAATTAAAAAGCAAAAGGGCATTTCCTTTCCCTTGAGATTATACAGAAGTAATTTTGTTTGTTTGTTTTTAGTTTGTTTGGATAGAAAGTTTTTGTTACGTTTAAATGTTAATTTAAAGTGAGTAAAATATTGTTTGATTGCACAAGTGCAAAGTGTAACGTAATATTATGCTCTGTAAACTTAGATGGAGTAAAACCTGCTGAATGGTCCAGCAATATGTGTAGTCTGTGTTTCTAGAAGTTGGTTACTTTCTGTTTGTCTCTCCGCGGTGAACAACAAAAGGTAGTCTTCAACTTCAAGAGCCAATGGCGATATCGAGTCGGTTAAACAAATGATTCAACAAGGTTCACGTTTACTTTAGTGTACACCTAAAGTTCATCTGCTACCTTTTCCTTTAGTTTTTACCTCCCAACGAAAGGTGAAACGGTAGCTAATAAAAACTAGAACTGCTACCGTGCTTGATGGAGTTAAACCCACAAGTTGTGGTAATGGTTCAAAATGTGTATACTCACAGGCCAACAAAACCGCCCTTATATTGATATTTTGCTTTTGACGTTTGGAACATCCGCCGTCCTGTCCTCAACTGGGTCCAAACGATTTTATATTTTCTGTCCAATGGAAGAAGGGCTGCGAGAGAACCTTTTAGTTCAGGTGAAGAAGTTATAGAAGCGGTGCGAAATTGGTGGAACACGAGAACACGAAGTTTCTTCCAGGAAGGACTTCAAAAGCTCGTTAAGAAACTAACCACATGCGTAGACGTAGTTAGCAATTGTGTACCAAATTAACGTAGTTTTCATTCGTGTAAGTACAATTCAAATTAACTGTACTGTTTGTTACCTTCGTAATAACAGAAAAGTTTGTTCAGTTAGGGAGGATTACCTACCTGTGATTAATGAAGAGCACAAATCACGAGTTGTGCTCCGTGAAGTTTTGAAACGTGTACGTTGGGTAAAGCCAATCAAATAACACTTTTGATTTATTTAATTGGTTCTGCGGGACCTATAATATTATCGAGGTAACAGTAGGTGTGTGGAAAAAACATGGGCAATACATTCATAAGGTAAAGAGTTACGACTGTACGCGTAACTTAGTAAAACTTTATGAAATTATATACCACTTGAAGATAATTAAAAAAATAAAATCCCACGTCAATTGCTGGACCATAATAAGTTTTGTAATCCAATGTTACAGTATAAAATATTTTTATAATATTTTATACATACAACATCTTATACATATTAAATAATTTTACATATACATAATTCTGTAAATGTCACTTTATAATTTACATAATTAATACATGTTTATAATTTATACACATTTTGCAATAGTAATTTATAATTTATTTATTTTAACACTAAATTATATGGTAATTTGAGTGTGTGCTTGTATCGCTGTAGATTTTTGCACGCCCTATCACATCTAAACGTGGAAACAACTATAGTTTACACAACCAGATCAGAGAACCTATCACCAGATCCAGTTTAGTAAATGTTGTAAAGAAGGCGTAAGTTTTGTGAGCTTCATAATTAAGGCGGAAAATTAAAAAATTACTTTATATTTTGATAAAATTTTACATGTGAAAATATGTCTTAATACATATATTAATAACCACGTACTTCTGACTCCGTGTATATATATATATATATATATATATATATATATATACAATGAATGTAAATAGGCACTTACATACAGGACAAAATGATTGTTGAAGTTATTTTTTAAAATTTATTTTCTTGTAAATCTTTTGTAAATACTTTAGAATTATTTTGTATTTCCGTAATTACGTTACATTTGTTGCAAACAAATGGATTACATAAGAGATAACATTCGTGTTACGGCCATTACGCAATAGCATGTGTTTTAATTGTTGGATAAAACAACAATCACTTAGTAATGTTTACAACAATACACAATAGGCCTACGCAACAACAAGTGCAAAACAAATACTATAAACTCTTATCTTCTCTTCTTTTTATCTGTATTTGATCGGAGACCTGTTACGGAACCACGTTCTTCGCGGCTTTTGAACCTTCATCGTTTCATATAATCTTAAAATTCTTCAACGTCGTAAGAGTTTCCCAAAACTGAAAACACTAGTAACGACATGAAATCGTACAACACTGTTAAAAGTGCGAGACTGATATCAAAGAAACCACAATTGAATTTTCTTTCTCTGTGTGCGTAATGATAAACCAAACGTTGGGTATCATACCGTAAGTTGCATAGACTTTGCTTGTAATACAAACTATGTATCAGACACTGTAATCTCTGCAATTCACATGTGATGGACTCACATATAATTAACAGCAGGACATCACTGGCCCAATTCACTACGGTAGGCAGGATACTGCTGCCTCTGTCTGCGTCCACGATATTATAAAACAGATGCATGGCAGCCACAGTGATTTCTGAACACAGGTAAACACAGAAAAACATGGCATACAACTGTATGATCGAAGTGAAGGTCTAGTATAAGCAGTGGTAAATTGAAGCAATTGTTTTGTAATTATCGTGTACTTCGGTCAGGAAGTTTTCGCTTCTCGGTTGGTCGACAATTGCCACAGTTACGCAGTCACTCCAAGCAACATTTCTGTCGCTGAGTTTGTCAAACCTCTCAACAGCCCGACGGGCAAGCTGCATAAAATACTATATTGGCACAGATACGTTGATGACATTCTAATAATATACAGGGGAAACAAAAGACAATGTGAACAGTTACTAACATACATAAACAAAATACATAAAAACATAACCTTTACTGCCGAATACGAACACAACAATAACATAAACGTCTTAGACCTATCCATCACAAAACTTGAACACAGGCACAAATTCAGTATATACAGAAAACCGACTACAACTGACACACTTATACACAACTCCTCCAATCACCCAATACAACACAAACTGGCTGCCTTCAGAACCATGATACATAGCCTTAACAACATCCCCCTAGATGAAAATAAACATACAGAGATGAAATAAAGACAATAAAATATCTAGTGTTTTATCGGATACGACAGAACAATAGTCAATAAACTCCTACACAAAACAAACAACAGACGAAGACAGAAAACAACAAATTCATAACACTAACATACATCAACAAACAAACTGAAAAAATAGCCCAAAAATTCAAAAAATCAGGATACAGAATCGCTTACAAAACTACTAACAAAACAGAACACACACTATCAAAACACACACACAAAGCACAAAAATTCGCTCTACCTGGTGTTTACAAATTAATTGCTCAGATTGCAACAAATTCTACATAGACCAGACAAGACGTAGCTTCAAACAAAGATACATTGAACACACAAAGGCACTCCACTCCACTACAGAATCCACCTTTGCAAACCACCTCATTGAAGCAAGCCACACATACAAACACATCGACAATAACGTGGACATTCTACACGTACACACAAAAGGCCGAAAACTAGACACTCTAGAACAATTGGAAATATACAAACACACAAAAACAAATGAACACGACATTCTAAACGAACAGACACAATTCAGATCACAAGTATTATTCGAACTTATCACACCCCACACACACAATATTGATCTTTCGAAACTCGAAACCGTCGCCAACAACAAGACGGACAGTGCTATCAGCGGCAGCCTTTGAAGAAGCTTTTTAAAAGCGAAAACTGGTTCAGGTTATAAGGTAAAACTTTACGTTTTTTTACCCATAAAAAACTTTGTGCTCCGAATCGTTAGTGAAATAATTACATTTAGTTGAAGAGCTCTTTAATACCGAAGGGTTTTGGTTAATCGATAACGTTATTAGGGAGTAATCGGCGAGTAATATATTTCTCTTAAACATTTTGGGCAACCATACATTCATATTATAATAGATTATGTGAATACATGATGTAATACTTATGGAAACATAAATATTGTTAACAAAAATATTGCATCAGTCGTTAAACAATTAAGTGTTACGTCTATCATAATAATATTCTTTGGAAACAGAAGTAGCGTAACATATTATGTAACCAAAATTAACCAAAATTTTAGTATATTAAATACTTAGTAAATTATTAGTATATTGTGAATATCTTTTGCGCCAACAGCACGTACTCACAAAAGGATAAGAAATTTCTACTTATTTCTGTACGTAAGTACTGCGTGCAAATACACGTACGTGTAAAGGTAAGCAGGGGAAATATCGGTAAAGATCGGTTACAGTCGAGTTAGTTTGGGTCTGTTCTATAAAAGTTGTTGACAGTAGTCATATTTCGATCTGGGTTGACCGTGGGAAGTACAATAAATATTTTTTGAAACTGATATTACAAAAATCATAAAGTTGATATATTTGTTTTCTTTTGGGATTTTGTGAATCTCTGAAAATTATAGATCAGCCTCACCATCTAGACATTTGTAGCAACATCAACTATATGTTTACATTAGGAATCTTGTCGTTTTCTAATGTATACAGTTAGACCCCTTATTAAGTTACTAAAGAACCTGTATTAGTAGGCTGTTATTGAGCATAGTAACGCTACAATGTCGATGCACCATCACACATTTGTTTATACTTGTGTTTCGTAATTCTATGCGGAGTCAGTGGTTTGTGTTTGTGCTGTACACCACTGCCCAGCAGGGTCTACTGGAGAGGCTTTGTAGTTGGAGCGATTAGCTACACAAGCTGACGTAGAGCAGCGAGTAATCGATGGGCGGATTGGTCGACAGTAACAGTGTCGCTTTTTTACTTTGTAAGTATAAATTTAAATGTTAGATTTTTTTTATTATGTCTGTTGAAAACCCAAATGCCAAAGTCAGTTTTTATTCTTTTAAGTCAGTTTTTACTTCTTTATAAGAAGTAACATTTATTTAGAAATTCAGTATTTTAAATATATTATACGTGTAATCCAGTAAAAGTTTTCAAGTAACAAGTTTTAATTAAAAATTTACAGGCATTGCACATATTTAATGCACAGAGAAGGGCATTGAAAATGCTTCAATAAACCTAATATATATATATATATATATATATATATATATATTACATTTAATATTTATAAATAAATTTACCTCAATATATACCTCTTTCCCTTATTAGGAACATGTTTCGAAACCTCCCGTGCTCTCATCTTCAGCCTTCGCGATCTTGCGTCTCTGAAGATCGCGAAGGCTGAAGATGAGAGCACGGGAGCTCTCGAAACATGTTCCTAATAAGGGGAAAAAAAGGTATATCTTGAGGTAAATTTATTTATAAATATTAAATGTATTATATACATCATGAAACGGAATGTAGCAGAAAGTGATTGAATATATATTGCAACGGAACACAGGATGATAAGCTATGTTGTTTATATCAGAGCACATGGATGACGAGCATTTTCTTGTTTAAATTTGTTTTATGTAATATTTTGTCTTTTAGCCGTAAGTTTTGTTTTCAGAAATGGATAAGCATGTAGGGTATACCAAACTCTTCATAAAAAAGGTGTTCTATATTGTCGTTTTTTTGTGTGCATTTGTGCCCGTGTGCGGGTGTGATAATCTGTGATCGTTATAGCTTCAGTGGTAGTTAACCGATTGACGTGAAAGTTTGACAAGGAATTATTTAGGTAAATAGCTTTAATCTGTGTATACTCTGAGGTTCATAACTATTTTAGAAATATGGTTTTTTAAGTTAAGAAAAACTCAATTGTAACTCTTACCAATGATAGGGTAATAAAATTTGGAGATAATTTCCATGCAGGACTTTGCTAAATTATACAAAGTTTTTCATGAAATTTGTATATCTGTTTGTTCCATTAATCATGTGACTTGGGCTTAGCCTATCAGAATACACTAAATTCAGTGAGATTCGTACGTTGTAGAGCAAGGATGGACACAGTCGGTCTGTAGAAGTTGCAAGGGGAAGTTGTGCCCGGTGAAGAGAGTTGTTCTCTTACGAACGTAGATATATCCTATATAAAATAAACCTTGGAAATTCTTAACAAAGTTTTGCGTTAAGAACCGAGTGGGTAAAATATTTAGATAAAAAATAAAATATAATACAGTGCTGTTTTCGTGTAAGTTAAGATATCCGCTTAGGGAACTTGAAGACACTTCAAGATATCGTGGAAGGTGTACATTAAACGCACTGCATTAGTTAATACCCAGATTAATCCTGAGATTAAGAAAATATAAAGTATAAATTAATAATAAACTGTATGAGTGAAATTTAAAATCATTGTGAGTGAACAATTTATGAAGAAACTAATTAATGTTAGCAGTCAAATATAACAACGAGACTCATTGAAATATCGCCGTTGGAATCGCCTGCCGTAGAAGAGGACGACAAAACGAAGAGGACGCCAGGACGAAGAGGACGACAAGACGAAGATGACACAAGGAAGGAGTGACGCTGTAGAAGAGGACGACGAGACGAAGAGTACGCCAGGACGAAGAGGACACCAGGAAGGAGTGACGCTGTAGAAGAGGACGCCAGGAAGGGAGCGACGAGAGGAGAGGAGGACGTTGCAGCAACCAAGTAAAATCGATTTATATTATCGAACAATACAAACAATAAATTCTATTATCAATACATGACAATTTATAATACAATATACAATTATACATATTCAAAAACAATGTTTATGTGTATAATAAATAATTTTTCATATCCTCCATAATAGACTTGTTTGTGATTTTTACACACTCACTATATCCTTATTAGTATAATAAAATTTGATCTGTTGCCATATATATATATATATATATATATATATATATATATATATGTTCATTCACCAATCAATGAATTCATTCTTCATTTACCAATGTACAGATTATAAGTTAAATGTAGTCGAATTCATAAGCGAAGTTTTATATGTGTACTACGTTATTGACAACAAAGAAGTAGTTTCTATGGAAACTCACCCGTTCCCATTTTCGATCACGCACCAGCGATCGGCCGCAAATGTGCGACACGTCCTTATAAACATTTTCAATGTTAAAATTTTTTCTTGTGTAACTGTGTGTCACTCTTCATAGCGCAGGTTTGCAAACGACTACTACATACCATTAAATGATACTAATTCATTGTCGTTTCCTTAACAATTTAAGAGTGCGCAATAATGTGTCAACATCTTCATTGTTATAGACTAGCAATATACTCATAGACAAGCAATATATCTTCATTGTTGTCATAGTATGGCAATATACTCTGGTTACATTATTACTAACTCTAATTCAAACGTGTAAATCCACAGTATATAAAACCTCATTAAGGCTACTTGATATTGCATGTAGGTGTCTGCGGAATTATATTCAGCTTTTAAACTACTTATGTTTAATAACATGTCGTTCATAAGCGGTCTCGGTCAATTGCTACAAAACAACGTTTTTACATATTCTTACGAGGTCAGTTGCGCCCGAGCTGTCACTTACTGACCGAATCTCTCATTTAGAAACCTTACTATTTTGAATTTCGAAAAAATTTCAATTCTGTAACATTTTAGTTGTGAAAGTAACGGTCTTTATTCCAATATTTTTGTTACGTTAGGTTAGGTTAGGTTAGGTCAGGTTAGGCTAGGTTAGGTTAAGTTAGGTCAGGTTACGTTATGTTATGTTAGGTTAGGTTAGGTTAGGTCAGGTTAGGCTAGGTTAGGTTAAGTTAGGTCAGGTTACGTTATGTTATGTTAGGTTAGGTTAGGCTAGGCTAGGAATGAATAGAATTACAAAGATAATTTTTGTATTATTATTAAAAATAATAACATCAAAATATAATTGATCGCGTTGGACTGGGTTCAAATTTCTACCTCGGTCGCAACTGACCGGATTTATACGATTGTGTCCAATGACCACGGTCCTTCATAAGACTGGAGGTTACAAAATTTCTTTTGGCTAAACATTGTGTTACATTTTGCTATAGTAATAATTGTTGTTATCTTTATGTGTTGTGCCATGTTGTGTATTGAATATCGCATTACTGTAATGACATTAACTATAGTTGAATGGAGAATAAACAACTTTATCTGCATATTGTTTACAGAACACAGGTATGTAGCGTTGCCGTCTCCATAATCAGATTGCTAACTTACTAAACTGTGTGACAAACAGAAATTGCGCGCGCATTCTTAGCTCCCTGATCGCAGCCCAATGTATACATTTCTTGCAGTACTGCCATGTCATTTGGATAATTTATAATATTTACGTTTTCGTTTATACACGACTTCTAATTATAAGCTTTGTTAAATTTTGAAACGTGTTGTTTATTCTAAAAAATGTTTGGAAAAGCACTTATCTTTCACAGTATGCATTTTATTATTTTTATGCTTGCAAGTTTTTAAATTAACGGTAGTGCGCTGGTGGAATGTGTCACGAGAATGGGACCGGGGTGACAGGTTTCATTTATGAAGTATAAAATCATAGACTGCTTTCATAACAACATTTTATTTTCTAGGTATTTTTTAATACTTTTTTATTAACTACTGATGTTTATTGATAGATTCTAATCAGTTGTATGCAGCATGAAACTTACGATTTATAATTCACAACTAAATCCGGTGTAAAAGTCAACTGCCCTCTCTGACACTTTGCTTATCATGTTTAAAATGTTCATCGTTGAAGAAGATGGCGAACAGAGTAAAAATGTATCAAAGGTTCCAGGGTAATAGAACTAAAAGAAAACCATGAATGCGGCCGTAGGATCATGTTTAGGCTGTTTGAACATTTATCTATATAAAATGGATTGCTGTTTGTAGCATATGGAACAGTAAGCAACTTTTGTTAATTGTCGTCTGCTTATTGCATTCATTTTGTCAATTACTATGCTATTGTATAACTCTGTAATTATGTATCGTACAGATAATGAATGGGTTTCTATGTAGCATAGAAATTAGAAAAGAAAGAAAGAAAAATATATGATGGTATGATTAAAATTACGTTGATGTACGGATCCAAAACATAGAGAATAAAAGAACCGTTAAAAGTGAAGTTAGAAGCTACAGAAATGGATGTTTTGAGACGAGCAGCAGGACTTCAAGGCATCCCTAAATATGGTCAAGTTAAAAAAATCTTATCTGACCAGGGTAAACAGTTCACCAAGAGGAAGTGGCAATCCGAATTTGAAAAGCACAATATCCAGACTGTGTTAACAGCGATCCGGAGACCGCAGGGCAACCTCGCTGAAAGGGTCAACAGAGAGTTGGGTCGACCGTTCCGTACTTATTGTAATACCAACCAAAGTAGATGGCCGGATTATCTCGAGTTTTTCGAGGCGTCCATCAACGCGAATTACAATGGCACGACAGGATTTACGCCTAACGAGTTGCAAACTGGAGAAATGCCCAAGCGTGTATGGGATGGGAGCATCAGGAAGATTGCAACGCAAAATTTGCCTATTCCGAGTGAGGTGAAAAGGAGAGAAGCCAGGAGACGCATTAAAAAATGTGCCTAAGAACGGACTGAAAAATTTAATGCAGACCACAAGCTGGTAACTTTTAAAATTGGCGAGAGGGTACTCATGAGGGCTTTGAATGTCGGTCACAGGGAGGATAACAGCGCAGCCAAATTCTTTAGGTTGTACAATGGCCCATATATTTTATCTGAGCAAGTTGGTATAAACAGCTATATTGTAACCAACCCTAGTACTAACCGTGTGATAGGGAAATTCCACGCATCATCCCTAAGAAAGTATTATGTAAGAGATAATTGTACCTAATTGCCAGGGTATAAGTGGTATGAATGTTCTAAGAAAATTTTGTGAAAAATGAGTGTAAATTAAAGAATATTTGTTGCGATGTTAGAATAAATGGTTTGTATGAACGGATATACGTTCAGTTGAAAATGACGTCAGAAGTGTTGATACGCTTATCTGTGTTTGAGATTATAGGTCAGATTCAATCACGTGTATTTGTTTGTATTATTACTGTCAAAGTGACATTGGAGGAATGTTTTGTTTGAAATAAGTTTATTTTGATTTGAATTTATTATGTTATTATTATGATTATTATTCGAAGAATGATGTTTTATTTATTTAGGATATGAAGGAAAATATTTGTATTTTATGTAAACAAAATTTTTTTTATACGTGGTGGGGTTAATCCTGCAACAAAACACTGGATGATGATCTATGAATAAGAATATGAAAGCATGGGTGACGGACATTAGCATGTTTTTAATTGATTTAGGCAATTTTTTTCAATTACCTATAAGTTTTGTATTTAGTGATGGATAAGGACTTGTGTTATACCAAATTCTTTGTAAACGTTTGCTCTATAATGGCATGTACTTTGTTTGTGAATATGTGTGTGCGTTTGCGTGTGGTGAGCCTTCGTTGTTATATCTTCCGCGTTAGTTAACCTATCGGCATGAGACTTGGACAGTGAATTATTTATGAAAATAGCTACATTTTCTATATACTCTGTTGTTCTCAGCTATTTTTTAAGTGTGGTTTTTTTAGTAATTGGAAACTAAACTTTTCACGCTTATCAATTGAAGAGTAATAAAATTTCTAGATAAAATCTATGCAGGCTCTTGCAGACATATACAAAGTTTCGCCTGTAACGCGTCTATCTTTTGTCCAATCTACCACGTAGACATTCGATAGACCAATCAGAGCCCCTAATTTTAGTCAGATCCATCCGTTGCCAGGTGTACTTCGAGGCAGTTCATCGGAAGACGTTGCTCTTCGTCAAGAGTTTTTCTTGTTCGAACTGGTTAATCTAAAGTAACTCTAAGTCTTGGGACTCTTTTCGAGTTGTTCGACTAGAACCAAGCGAGTGAACTACCTATTGTATTATATTAAGTGCTATTACGTGTTAGTAGAAGATTTCCGCTTAGGGAGATTTATCTACCGTGGTGAATCCATATTAACGCGGGACACATCAAGAATAGCCGGAAGGTGTAAGCATTATACACCGCTTTTAAAATTATCACTCATTAACACCCTGAGAATTAATAACTAATAACAATCAATAATTAATAATAACCAATTCCGTTCGATAAAACTAACGATTCGGAAAGTGACAATTTGTGCGTAAAAGCAGTAATTAGTGTTATCAACTGTTCGATGAACCCCAGAACAGCGAGAGAGAGAGAGAGAGAGAGAGAGAGAGAGAGAGAGAGAGAGAGAGAGCAGAGTGGCGATCAGTGCAGAGAAATCGTAGCAGCGACGGAGCGATTGACGTGACGCCGAATATAAAGGAATTCTACGTTTCAAGTAAACTTATCCAAACTGAACTATATAGACTCTTTTATAACTAATAAAATACTATTCATGACAATTGTTTAATTTTAAATATATCATATAAACAATTATTTTATTACGTTATAAATAAATAAATTTTCTTCACCTCTAATATAGACTTGTGCATAATTTATACACACAAACTCTCCTATGCGAAAATATTTATTTGTATCTTCGCAATATATATATATATTGTTACAACGGTCTAAGCAATCGTTGTGTTGTATGGTACAGTGGCAAACAAAACACAAGACACCAATAAAGTCACTAAAACCAGCTTTGATTATCACAATTAACAGTTTGTAATCATTAAGTTGTTCAACAAGATTATTCTCGTACAACCATTCAAGTTAATCTGCCCAGACAAATAATAAAATCACTATTATCCCTTTAATTTTAATGTCACTTCCGCGCGCGCGAGCGCGCGCACACACACACACACACACATACACGGATAATGAGTCAAGAAACAATATAGAATATTGATCGCGGCGTGTCCGCTGAATGTATGGCTTAGCACATACGTAGTAATTATCATACGTAAACACGTGACATGCAAACGAATATAATAATTCAAATAAACCAGTGATTGTTGTACTTCAAAGTTTATGGGCAAACTGTCACAACTGTCACTTAGTCATCTGCGTCTATTCACTGAAAGTAATTCAAATTGTATCTCATTAAAAAACTCTTGTACTTATCCACATTGCAGGTTTTAAATCAATGCAACAACTAACATATATTAAAAGCGGCGGCGCGACCAGCTGACTCTATCGTCCAGCAACAGTACATTGTAACTGTGAAGCGTTAAACATACAGCATGGAAAGGAACACCGTAGCGTCACTGACGCCTCTAACAGCGATCTGCGTCATCTGCGGTTTCTCATTGCCAACGTCACGGCAGTCAAAGTTACAGACTGTGTATTGTTTGGCAGTTACAACAGTATTCTGTGTACTGTGGACTGTATACCCCATGGTACAACTGTCTACTGTGGACTACAGTTACCTCATTAACATTTTGACTGTATCTACAAGTACACTGATTTCGATAATGATAATATATTATCAGATAAAATTCAACGTCTGCCATGAACAGACTAGCAACTGTATCGCAAACATTGTCTACGTAGATCAGTCACTACAGTCACTACGTGTCAAAGTGCCGCATGCCAAAAATAAAGTTGTGTGTATTTTGTTTATTATCGTAACGATTAGTTTCTATATACACTTTACATACGAATCTCTGTATTACATAAACTTTTCTACTCTAATTCTAGATTTAACGAAAGTATACAAACTGGTATGTAACGTGACTATATATGTGTGCTACACAGTGCAAAGTCTGTACTGTTTTTCAATAATGTATGTCATACGGCAGAGAGTGCAGCTTACCGGTCGCGCTGTTGAGAGGTTTGACAGACTCAGCGACAGGAATGTTGCTTGGAGTGACCGTGTAACTGTGGCAATTGTCGTCCAGCCGAGAAGCGAGAACTTCCTGACAGAAGTACACGATAATTACAAACTAATCGGGTCCATTTACCGTTGCTTATACGAGACTTTCAGTACGGTCACACAATATTATGTAATATTTTTCTGTGTGTATGTACACGCACAAGTTACTGGGTATTCTGTCCATCTATTTTATAACGCATCTGACCCAAACAGGAGTAATGGTATCTTTGTTACTGTAGCATTTTTTATGTATCATATCATGATATTAATAATGTGCCAGTCGATCGACTGTGAATTTCAGAAACTCCAATGTCTGTTAAATAATTTTTATCACAAGAAAAACCTTGCAAACTTACAGGGTATTACTAAACGTTTGGTTTACCAATACGGGCACCGAGAAAGAAAAGTCGATTGTGGTTTCTTTGATTTAGATCTTACACTTTTGCCAGTTTTATATGATTTTGGTTCACTACTTTTCGTCGCGTTGCTTGATACTCCTAATAAAGGTGAAGACTTATAAGAAGATCATCACGTTATCCAATATATACTCGATGCCTTAGGATTAACCACTAAAAACATAACGCCTCCTGTTCAGTAAATGGTATTGATCACTTCATGCTTCTGTTCAAGGTCACCTTGTTCAATGTTCTGCACTCGAAGTTATATTCAAAATGTCTAAATGTACTACCAAATGATCATAATACAACACAATAATAAAACAATACCTGTTTAAATAGCCAATTAACCATTTAGTGTAATTTTGTACAATAATTCATAAATGATGAAACTTCCCCCGTTAAGTATAACTTTAAGGGGGCATTAACATATAACCTCATACACATTTTTTATATATTTTTTTTAATTGTCTGTAACACATTTTTTTAAATTCTCCAAGAAATATGATTTTAATGCTATCTTAACGAAAGTTGGTATACATGCTTAGTATATTCTAATCTTAGAAGAGCGTACAAAAAAGACCACTTTTTTAATATTTGTTTTCCATAAATGCGTATATATTGTTATAAATAATTTAATACATTATCATTAACAACGTACCTTTCTCATTAATTTGCCATCATAGTACGCTGAATTTTGTATTTTTTGTAGACAAGAACTATAGTAACAAACTGAATCAATCAGATATTTGATCGCATGTTACAAAATGAAAAAAATGTATTTAATAAAATAATAATATTCTTCAATGTTTCTGTTTTATTATAATTTGTAAATAAATATGTGACTTAATAAGACATTTCTAAATAATTCACATTGTTTTAACATGTATGAAAATGAACCGCAAAAAATTTCATGTCATTAGGTTGAATAGGTTATGAGGAAAGGTACATTGAATTGATAAAAATGAAGTTTGCGGAAAACAGCAAAAAACAAAAATGCTACATAATTGTAACATAATTCTGTTTTCTGGCCTGTTTTATTGTAATGTTAGTGCTCTCCTGCTCCATAATCAGCTTCCTTTTGTTTTTCTTCATCATGTTTGCTCTTAGCTCCTCTTCTTTTAAGCCTTCTTCCTTGCTGGACACTGCTTTTAGCCCTGATGTCTGCCTGCTGAATCCTGGCTTTATCGAGCTTCTGCAGTGTGGTCACACACCAAGATCCAGGAACAATTCCCAACTTGCTTAGCAACTTTACTCCTTGTAATATTGCCATCATTGAAACAAACTACTGCATCTTTTACAGCTGATTAAACAATAGATCTGGCTGAAAAATGTTTCTTAGGAATAGCCCAAATTTTTGCATTCAACGTCTTATTTACATTTTGAGTTTCTCCATCCAAACATTTCAAAGAAATTCTAGGTTTAAAAGATCTTTATAAATGGGTATTATACATTCAATTATTGCTAATGGAAGTACATATTTGTGTTTGTATTGGGTTTTTTCTAGCTGGCTCTTGTTGGATTTTTTCCATTGGGACACATGCAATGATGTGGGTGATCATCGGATGAAGATTTATGCAGGAAAATGGCCTGTACTGATTTCTTCATGTTATCTAAATTATTAACATTATCCTTGATGGCTTTTCCGTAATAATACTGCAGAGAATCTATCTGTTTGTCAGTAAGATGACCTTTTCCTGATAAGCCCTTGCCATCTTTATGTTTTTTCCCATTACATCAATTCTTAATTTTCGTAGCCTGCTACCCATCCTTTTCTGGATATGTCCAATGCACTATAATTTTGTTATTCTTAAAACGTTCAAGGAAAGGAAACAGATGACTTCATTGTACCCAAAACATAAGACATAAAGCAGCCTAATAAAAAAAAAACAAAATGGTTACAGAATAATCATAAAAAAACCTGTCAAGACCTGTAAAAGTGTGTGAGTCTCTCTACCCCAGACATTTAAACACATAGCACTTTAAAATTTAAATGCCTCAAAGATAGTGTAAAACTGCCTACGGACAAATTTAACTAGAATTGTTGTACGAGAATAGCTTGATCACTTCAAGTTGTTATTTAAAGCTAGTTATTAGTGACTTAATTGTTGTCTGTATTTTGTTTCCACTGAACAATACGACGATCCGTGAGACACTTGTAACAATATCATGCATAGCACTGTCCTGACTAGATACTTTGCGCCAGTTGCCTCGCAACGGATTGTTGTCTGAATTTTGTTTCCACTGAACAATACGACGATCCGTGAGACAGCTGTAACAATATCATGCATAGCACTGTCCTGACTAGATACTTTGCGCCAGTTGCCTCGCAACGGATTGTTGTCTGTATTTTGTTTCCACTGAACAATACGACGATCCGTGAGACAGCTGTAACAATATCATGCATAGCACTGTCCTGACTAGATACTTTGCGCCAGTTGCCTCGCAACGGATTGTTGTCTGTATTTTGTTTCCACTGAACAATACGACGATCCGTGAGACAGCTGTAACAATATCATGCATAGCACTGTCCTGACTAGATACTTTGCGCCAGTTGCCTCGCAACGGATTGTTGTCTGTATTTTGTTTCCACTGAACAATACGACGATCCGTGAGACAGCTGTAACAATATCATGCATAGCACTGTCCTGACTAGATACTTTGCGCCAGTTGCCTCGCAACGGATTGTTGTCTGTATTTTGTTTCCACTGAACAATACGACGATCCGTGAGACAGCTGTAACAATATCATGCATAGCACTGTCCTGACTAGATACTTTGCGCCAGTTGCCTCGCAACGGATTGTTGTCTGTATTTTGTTTCCACTGAACAATACGACGATCCGTGAGACAGCTGTAACAATATCATGCATAGCGCTGTCCTGACTAGATACTTTGCGCCAGTTGCCTCGCAACGGATTGTTGTCTGTAATTTGTTTCCACTGAACAATACGACGATCCGTGAGACAGCTGTAACAATATCATGCATAGCACTGTCCTGACTAGATACTTTGCGCCAGTTGCCTCGCAACGGATTGTTGTCTGTATGTTGTTTCCACTGAACAATACGACGATCCGTGAGACAGCTGTAACAATATCATGCATAGCACTGTCCTGACTAGATACTTTGCGCCAGTTGCCTCGCAACGGATTGTTGTCTGTATTTTGTCTCCACTGAACAATACGACGATCCGTGAGACAGCTGTAACAATATCATGCATAGCACTGTCCTGACTAGATACTTTGCGCCAGTTGCCTCGCAACGGATTGTTGTCTGAATTTTGTTTCCACTGAACAATACGACGATCCGTGAGACAGCTGTAACAATATCATGCATAGCACTGTCCTGACTAGATACTTTGCGCCAGTTGCCTCGCAACGGATTGTTGTCTGTATTTTGTTTCCACTGAACAATACGACAATCCGTGAGACAGCTGTAACAATATCATGCATAGCACTGCCCTGACTAGATACTTTGCGCCAGTTGCCTCGCAACGGATTGTTGTCTGTATTTTGTTTCCACTGAACAATGCGACGATCCGTGAGACAGCTGTAACAATATCATGCATAGCACTTTCCTGACTAGATACTTTGCGCCAGTTGCCTCGCAAAGGATTGTTGTCTGTATTTTGTTTCCACTGAACAATACGACGATCCGTGAGACAGCTGTAACAATATCATGCATAGCACTGTCCTGACTAGATACTTTGCGCCAGTTGCCTCGCAACGGATTGTTGTCTGTATTTTGTTTCCACTGAACAATACGACGATCCGTGAGACAGCTGTAACAATATCATGCATAGCACTGTCCTGACTAGATACTTTGCGCCAGTTGCCTCGCAACGGATTGTTGTCTGAATTTTGTTTCCACTGAACAATACGACGATCCGTGAGACAGCTGTAACAATATCATGCATAGCACTGTCCTGACTAGATACTTTGCGCCAGTTGCCTCGCAACGGATTGTTGTCTGTATTTTGTTTCCACTGAACAATACGACGATCCGTGAGACAGCTGTAACAATATCATGCATAGCACTGTCCTGACTAGATACTTTGCGCCAGTTGCCTCGCAACGGATTGTTGTCTGTATTTTGTTTCCACTGAACAATACGACGATCCGTGAGACAGCTGTAACAATATCATGCATAGCACTGTCCTGACTAGATACTTTGCGCCAGTTGCCTCGCAACGGATTGTTGTCTGTATTTTGTTTCCACTGAACAATACGACGATCCGTGAGACAGCTGTAACAATATCATGCATAGCACTGTCCTGACTAGATACTTTGCGCCAGTTGCCTCGCAACGGATTGTTGTCTGTATTTTGTTTCCACTGAACAATACGACGATCCGTGAGACAGCTGTAACAATATCATGCATAGCACTGTCCTGACTAGTTACTTTGTGGCAGTTGCCTCGCAACGGATTCCATTTACACGTTGGTGAAACGGAACAGTTCCAGTAACGTGAACTTACAGAGGATACAGTGACAACCACCACAAGAACGTTGGATAGGAATACCATAAAACGGCAACATCGGATAATTTGTAATCCGTCAGTATAGGGAAGTATAGTGAGACTTCTAAATTTATGACTGATTAGTGTTTCATGGAATCCTAGTGTGTGGGCCGAAGTCATACAGTCAGAATCGCTTGTAGTGCCACTTTGACTGTTAAAGAAGGCAATGAGCTTCTTGTAGCATCACAGACTCAAATTGTGAAGCACGTCGAAATGAGATAATGTGAAATTTATAATGTAAACAGGTGTACATATTGAGTTGGAACATCCAAATACATTAAACTTTGTACGCTGTTTACTTTTCATGTTGCTCTTTCTCAACCGCTTTCTGCTGGGTCGTGGGAAAATTAATGGCCCTGAACGGTCGGAACTAATGTAACTATGTTGTATATACCAAATGGTTATTTAATCATTTCATAACACACAGCAAACGCAACGGACAATGAGTAACAGTCAGTTAGTAGCAACACTTTAATGGAAAACGTGTTCGCTTCGAAAAAATCCGTAATCCAATTTGAAGGCAATTAGAAAGCTTAAAATTCTTTAATCAAATATATTGTAACTTACCGTCTGTGACTTTCTGCAACAATGTCTTCACTCTAAAGTTTACATGTTTCGGGACACTTGTCCCATCCTCAGAACTTAAAAGTGTGTTCGTATATCATCAAACGATGATATAGTTGTCGAATAATTAAAACATTAAAATCCACATTAAACTAAACCACAATACTTAAATGTACAAAGTCGAGCGCGACGGTTAAACGGTGTACACCGTACGGCCACTGACCGCGCACTGAATCAAGACTGACTCTTATCACGCGCTCGACTTTGTACATTTAAGTATTGTGGTTTTGCTTAATGTGGATTTTAATGTTTTAATTATTCGACAACTATATCATCGTTTGATGATATACGAACACACTTTTAAGTTCTGAGGATGGGACAGGTGTCCCGAAACATGTAAACTTTAGAGTGAAGACATTGTTGCAGAAAGTCACAGACGGTAAGTTACAATATATTTGATTAAACAACACGTGGCTTGGTACTAATTTCCGATTTATTCCTTTTAAAAATTAAAATTCTTTGTTCAATTTCGAATGTTTACAAAGAGAAATGATTCGAAAAACTACTACTGTCTGTTGCATTTGACTTATTTAGTAAACTTTTTAGGTTATCTATATGTTTGACTTCATTACATATGTTCAAGTAAGTACGCGTATATGTGTATACTATTTCCGTTCTTACTTCAATCCTGATGTAAACAAGTCCACGTGGAAAATCTGAAACGCTATTAGTCAGAGACGTTGACATTGTTCACACAGTAATGTGTTATGCGCATGTGCAGAATGTATGTATAGTCATGTGCGAGTTATCTTACCACATAAATCGGGGCACGTCGTTTTAAGACTTCCTCCTTATCACTATATTCTGAATCCTATTGAATTAATATGTAGTCAGTTGAAAGAGTATGTTGGCCGTCACAACACGTCATATAGGCCTACAGTATATGCTGCCTGATATAAAACAATTGGTTGAGAAGGATGTAAATGAAACGACGGTGGACAAGAGTGCGTCATTGTATCGAGCATATAATGAAGGCAAACGATAAGCTTTGGGCGCTGGCCCACATTACCGACGTCGTTGTAGACATTGAACAATCTTAACAAACGTTGACTCAAGTGATGATACAAGTTCCGACAGAGATACTTTTTTGTTGTGTTGCGATATTTAATCGGTTAATAAAAAGAGCCATTAACTGGTTTTATAAAATATTTCACTGTGGGTCTGACGCAGTCACACAAAGTTTTACTTTGGTCAGGACAAATTATTAAAATTTACATGTGTTTATACAGTATCAACATTATATGTACCCTGTCTGTACCCCTTCTGTCAGACGGCCACGCCTCTAATTCAAGCAGGAAATAGAGTTTCAAATGTGCCACGCCTGTTTGTTAACATCAGGATTAAACTAAGAACGAAAATAGTATAAGTATATACTAATATAATGACGTATGTTCAAGGATTTACAAAAGTCAATGCAATATTTTCCCGCCCTACAGATGTACGGCTCAGAACTGTTTTTATGTGATGTTGGTAACAACTGTCCTATTGGTAATTTAGACGCCATCGAGTATACTTGGAAGATAGTCTAGGCCTTAATAATATTTATGAAGGATGTTTCTACCTCATTAACCGTGTGTTTAATGTTTTGCACGAATATTTCTCACGCATGGGGAAAGCTGTGGACAAGGTGGGTGCTCCGTCTGCTGCCAAAACGTAAAAACGTAAACCAATGAACACTTCAAAGAAAAATTTAGAGCTGTTTCAAAGAATCCACGTACAGTTTTACATAGTGTAGTAACAGCGAACGAAACATGAAATGATCACTACTAGGCAGGAAATGAAATACAATAAGTCAAAACGGTGGTTAAAGCACCTCAATCCGCACAAAAAAATCAGAAAACGCTTCCATCAGCAGGAAATATTATGGCTACTGCTTACTGGACGCCCCGTGTGTAATTTGTATTTGCTACTTGGAAAAGAGTAGAAACAGTCACATCAGAATACTATGAGTCTTTACCGGACCATTTAGATAGTGAAATTAAGACGAAAAGATTACACTTCGTGATAAACAGTTCTTTACAATTCTCAAGTCATGGCAGATATATTAAAGGCCAGAAGACTAACACTTGGCCACACTTCATCGGCGACCTAGTATAAATGTCACTTACTTTGTCTACTCGCCTTCTTGAGATTGCCCAGGCACGTGGCAGGGATACTCGACAAAACCGAGAAAATGAAGATATACGCAGAATCTGAATATTATGAATATACCAGATAGGATCACCCAGTATGGGCTACAATGGTTGGAACATCTTGACCGAACGGACAACTGCCGCATTCCCAAGGAGCGTTGGCTCCAGATATAGTCTATCTGCTTGAGAATAGAGAATAAACAATTTTTAATTTAATAATTGTTTTGTTCTTGATGATGATGATGATGATGATAAGCCGTTTGTTATGTGCGTGTTTTTATTCTTTAAACACATTTTCTGTGATTAACATAAACAATCTGTAGAAAGTATACATTATACAGAAATGTCTTGTTGGAATTCTGTCGTACTGTTTTTGCAGATTGCCCATGCCCAAGTTTTTACAAGCAAAAGATGCGTTCAGAATTTTAACTTATTCGAGAGTCTCAGAAACTTCTTTTTTTCCTCAAGAGTGCTTCTGGTGCGTCTGGTATAAACATCCTAATATCTTCTAACAATGTACAGACAGAAGCAAATCTTATTGCCTAAAAAAATTAAAGTTTAAAGTTCAATTCCATTAATTTTCATTAGGATTGTGTTTCCATTTCGCAAGAACTTTCCATAAGTTAACTTCCTGTTTTGTTTGTTGCGTATGGATTACGGTAATTGTTGTGGCAATAACGTAGAGACTAAAGTAGAATGAGTGGCTTTAAATTAATTGTTTATTTGCTACACAGAGTGTAACGTAACAGATGTCCTCACTATGCATATTCGGATTCTATGAATCTCTATAAGAAAATGAGTTCCGATAAACAAACGTCTAGAAACGTATCGTTTTCCGCCTAGCCGCCATTTTGTAGAAAAACTTTGTACCTTCGAGAGAAATTGAGGTATTTTAAAGAAATACGGTACATATGTTTACATTATTGACCATGAATTAATAAAAAAATTACTCCCATTTAGCGATCTTAAATTATAAAGTGAATATGTAAATCTTAAATTTCAATGATAATTTTTATCACTGATATCTCTATAAATTTCGATTTTATCAAGTTATGGTTTATTATATAATATGTTAAGCTTGTTTTAGTGTACACAATGACATCTTGTTTATTGCAAACTGTTAATCAAAGTGTCCGGTTAATTGCTTTCTTCTTGAAACATCTGTGTCACGTCAAACCTGCTCTCCAGCTGTTTTTCTCTGTCTTCTCTTAACTTTCGCCTTTAGCGTCAAATCCAAAACATAGTTATTATGCTTAACTAAGCACCCGAAACATATGGCTTTGCTCCTGACCATGGTTTTCTATAACGATCGCCTTCCGTTTAACAATTAAAAGAAACTCGCCATTGGGTACTTGATTCCTCCATGAGATCCATTCAATCTCCTCCAACAGCGTGTGCCAAACTCCTCTCTTCCTTCTTTGCCGCTTTTCTCCAATGCCCGTGTTTCAAATCCATACAGAACTACGGGTCATACTAAAGATTGCATAAGACTTTTTCCAATCTCAAAACCAATGTTCCTAGAAGGCCACTTCTGCTAACCTATAGGGGTACATTAATTAGATAAATTTCATACCAACAAATAAAATCGTGACTAATACAAATGCTAGCCATCCACATCTCCACTATTTTGAGGACTACAACGTTTAATTTTAATCACTTTTTTTCTACACCAGTCTTGAAATATTAAGGTTAACTAGGTACATAACCTCTTAAATTACAGAACTTTTGTTAACACAATACAAAACATAATAGTAACAATGCAGTTGTGACGAACGCATTACGTATATTGTTAAATCCGATGGAAATTTGACAGGCCTATGCATTTACTTTTTAACTATACTTACATTCTTTATACATCGATATTGTTGAAGAGTATCTCCTGCCACGTACCTGAGAAATCTTATTTTGGCCACCTGAATACGACTGGCTCGTGATTTCGTTAAAGTCCAATTCTCAGACCCAGAGGAAAGTGTGGATGGATCATCAGCACGTAGAAATTCTGACGTGTTTCTTACTCGTTGATTTTAGAGTTTACATGTTTGTCCCACACATACAGTTAAATTTGTGCAGTTTCTTAACCATACCATTGTACAAAAAATTACTATGGATTCTAGATCTGAACAAAAATGTTTTCTTCCAGCTCTTCCTGCAACGGAAATAAAAAATAAAAATCTCTTGGCCCAAGTAAGACAGCACGGCGGAAGTCTAGAGCTCATAAGTAAAATTTTGAATAAATAGGGTAGTTACATGA
This sequence comes from Magicicada septendecula, assembly GCA_034769895.1. NCBI lineage: Eukaryota > Metazoa > Arthropoda > Insecta > Hemiptera > Cicadidae > Magicicada > Magicicada septendecula. The sequence goes on along the minus strand of CM068369.1, from coordinate 587,442,338 downwards.
GTTCACCAGGTCTTTTGGACTTGACTTTTGTCTTCAGCAATTGCGGTAGTTGGCAGTGGATATCATTAGTTACGGTTTTAACTTTAACTGTAAACTAAAGAAACTGTGTACCTTGCTAATTATTTGTTAATCCGCTTCTCTATTGTCATTAGTCCTTGAAGTGGAAGGCCTACCTTCCTATTGTTTATCACAGAGAGATTAAGATGTTAAGATGATGACGATGATTTTCCTTCTTTCACAGCTACTGTGTTCTTTGGTTATAAATTTAGTATGGTATAAGAGAAAATATACTCAACAATACTGTCCTGGAGTGGTAGTAATTCTTGTTTAACAGAGGATACAGAGCGGGAAGACTGATGTCCCCACTATCCCTACACTACGCCATGTTACAAGAATATTGAGAAAAACGTACTTAATATGTCACCTTAGGCCGTTTAACAGAAACTATTGAGCGAACAAAACTAAAGCGTAGTGTAACAATGCCTACACGTGTATTCATTATTGAAGGGAAACAATGCAATTGTTACGAAGACAATAAACTATAACTCTAAAGTGTTGTCAAATTTTGTTGCTTCCTTGCTATATACACTTTTTCCTCGAACGAGGCCTTTTGGTTTCGCAACCATTATCAAGTTCTTCCTACAACAACAAGAACTTGATATTACAACAACAACAACAACAACAAGAACTACTTTATCAGGTTGTTGTAGGAAGAACTTGATAACGGTTACGAAACCGAAAGGCCTCGTTCGAGGAAAAAGTGTATATAGCAGGGAAGCAACAAAATTTGACAAAGTTGTTATGAAGACTGCTAACATAGAGAAAATAACTGATATAAAGTGTTGAATCTCATCGAGTGTTGGCGAGTCCAGGAATTTAGGTTATAAAACAATAAAACGTTAGCTTATAGTTTGCAATTGAATGCCGTTTACAATTAAATATGTTAAATATGTATATATTAAATATCTAATAAATATGTATTGCCATATGTTATTGCCACATATGGTATATTTGCACTTTATGTGATGTCACTTTTAACACACGTGTTCTAGTGATGGTCATAATAATGACGGTGGGATAGACGGTTCGTTGTGCATTGTGTTAATTGGTAGGAGTAGATAATTCTTGCTTACGTGAAAGCTTGCTTACAGTGTGCTTAATTCTTCTAAGAAAATCTATTTTAGTTTGATGTAACCGAACTGACATATAGGACTAATTGATATTTATATTTGGTGTTAGTATATGGCCTACATAGTTAACGATGAGTTCCGATGACAGACATGTTTCTACGTCAATTGTGTGGCGAAAGGCTTCACTTCGTATCTCCCTCCGACTTTCTACTTTTGCTGAATCAGAAACATTTTAAAACTCACACAGCAAAAGAATTTTAACAACATAACAAGTAAACATTAAACAGTTATCTGTATTGATTTTAACGAGGTACGGTTAGACGAGCGTTTGCCTGCGGTTGGAAACGCATTGAATTTAACGCACAGGCGGCAATGAAATTGGTCACACGGACGTGGAAAAGACGAACGGGTCGTCAACGCTGGTCCGTTTTCAAGGTCTCCCGCACCGAAACGCAACCTGCTGCGTTTTAGTTCCGTTTTTAACACGTACGAGAGTGGTGGTCACAAGCACGTTTTTGTGCAGTTGCGTTCTACCTTTCACCGCCTTTTACCTTTATTAGTTTTATTTTGCTTTGTATAGTATTCAAGTCACTATTTTCAAAATAATTTAATTACATTGTATCCGTCAGTGACTTCGTTTTTTGCGTTATTCATATAGACGCGTTTCGTGAAGATACAAAGAACATCTACCAAGGAATGATTTAGACAAGACCAAATCTAATTATGCGCACCATCTAATCATGCATAACCATAATTACACAGATTTAAGTACTAATTTCAAAGCAATCCATGTATGCGGTAAGGGTAGGTTAATGGACGCTCTCGACGAATTTGAGATTTATAAAGCATTTAAAGATAAGAATATCAACAGTGACAGTATATTAAATGAACAATTAAAGTTTCAACCTAACTCACTATATGATATAGCCCTAAATATAATCGCGCATGACGGCGATGACTAGTGATAAAGATTGACTTAGTTAAATTAGTGGCTCGTCAACTACACGCGCGGGCGGACCGGTCCAACGGAGCCGACGTTATATCGTATTATGTGTGTGCTGTTATTGTGACTTAATACAGTGAATATGTGCAAATGTTTTTATGTAAATTTTAACGCTTGACGAAGGATACTGATGATTTGACACATGTCACGAAACGCGTCTATATAAATAACGCAAAAACGAAGTCACTGACGGATACAAGGTAATTAAATTACTTTATTAGTTGTTTTATTTAAAAAACGATGTTTTATCATCATGTGAAGACTCTAGTAAAAGAGTCAATAGACATTCTGTAGTACTCGAAAAACATTTCTGGGTACACCCTCAATTGTTCATGCAGAAATTGAAATTTTCCTCTGTGTGCTCTTGCACTTAGCAGAGGGTGGATCTAGAATCTCTTAACCCTCTTACGCCTTCGACGTCTAACCAGAAGCACGGCTAAGCAAACTTTACCTACTAAATCCATGACATACTACGCGTCAAACATCGACTGTGAATAAACAAAATAGTTCAGATTATAAACCGCCTGTGTGACTACACTTCCGTCCGTGCACGTATGACCACTGTGCGTTTTCCCAAACTCCACGGGCATGCACGGTCGGCTCGTATAACCGTACACTAAGCTGGTCTGCTTCTGTCGTAGCTGCGGAGACTATCCTTATCAACTTCTTTCCTTATTATCAAAATCTGTTTAGCAGCGAGTGACTTACAAATGGCACGTACGTGAGTAAAAGCTAAGTACTGTATTAAAGTTAAAACTAGTTACACACGCGCGCGGGCGCACACGTTTGCGCTTTTTTCAGTCCTCAATTCAACTCAGCCTACGGAAAGGCGTACCTGAGGACAACATCCTGGGGTAATAGTGAGCGGCTGAAGCTTCTTTGTTCGATACACGACTAACATAAAGCAGTATACCCTGCCTAGCTCCCAGGCTGATTAAACGTTAAAAGAATAAGCATTATTACTCATTTAAATTTCACCTGTAATATTGTATATAAGTTAGTCAAAGTGGCACTACAAGCGATTATGACCGTATGACTTCGGCCCACACGCTTGGATTCCATGAAACACTAATCAGTCATAAATTTAGAAGTCTTACTTTACTTCCCTATGCTGACGGATTACAAAATATCCGATGTTGTCGTTTTATGGTATTCCTATCCAAGGTTCTTGTGATGGTTGTCACTGTATCCTCTGTAAGTTCACGTTACTGGAACTGTTCCGCTTCACCAACGTGTAAATGGAATCCGTTGCGAGGCAACTGGCGCAAAGTATCTAGTCAGGACAGTGCTATGCATGATATTGTTACAGCTGTCTCACGGATCGTCGTATTGTTCAGTGGAAACAAAATACAGACAACAATTAAGTCACTAATAACCAGCGTTAATTAGCTTTAAATAACAACTTGAAATGATCAAGCTATTCTCGTACAACAATTCTAGTTAAATTTGTCCACAGACAATAATAATGTCAGTTATTAGAGTCACGCACTATTCTAACATGACAGTCACTTTCCACTAATCAGCAACAACCGCTAGATCCGCACTGAATAAGTCGCCAACTGTAACTGACTTCTGAGCCGGCCGCTGTTGCTTATATAGGTCCCGCAGACAGAGATTTCCATTATTTTGACGGCGTGCCAACATAATTGCGTAGTCATCATGCATTCGAACAGTCTAAAGGGTACTTTGCTGACAGAGACACTGCACCAGCCGGGAGTGTTACGTAATTGTGATGCTTTGCTACGTGACGTTTCAAACGCGTTCCGCAATGATATCGATCTCGCTGGACACGCATTCCGGACATTAGTCGTATTATTCCATAGGCATTCGGGGCACTCTTGTAGGGTATTACACTGCGCAGGCGAAGTTTAAGAGCTCTGTTTCCGACGCGGACAGTCAGTTTTGTTTCTACCGTTCATTCTGCGTCATTGGAGTTTTGTTGTGTGCTTTATACGGGATGAAGTGTGTGGAAAGCGATAATTGTGTACGAACGTCTGCAATTGGTGACTTTATTAGTTAGTGTGAGCTTGTTAACTATGTGAAATTTATTATTTGTTATGTTCATGTTTAACGTTGCAGAATTGTTTAGCGTACACATTTCATTGGTTTTGTTAATTGTATTGGGGGCATTAACATGGAAAATCTGAAAATGTCTCAAAAGTTTGTGTTTTATGTTTTCGAATTACAATAGTTTAAAGAATATACATGCAAATTTTTTTCGCAGAATTTTACGTTTTACACTGTCTTTGAGGCATTTAAATTTTAAAGTACTATGCGTTTAGATGTCTGGGGTAGAGAGACTCACACACTTTTACACGTCTTGATATTTTTTGCTTATTCTGTAACCATTTGGCTTTTTTATTAGACTGCTTTATGTCTTATATGTTGGCTACAATGAAGTCAGCTGTTTCCAGTCCTTGAATGTTTTAAGAATAACAAAATTATTTGGGTAGCAGGCTAAGAAAATTAAGAAGTGATATGATGGGAAAAAACTTGATGATGACAAGGGTATATCAAGAAAAGGTCGTCTTACTGACAAACAGATATATTCTCTGCAATATCGTTACGGAAAAGCCATCAGGGATAATGTTAATAATTTTTTATAACATGAAGAAAGCGGTACAGGCCACTTTCCTGCATAAAGCCTCATCCGATGATCACCCACAACATTGCATGTGTCCCAATGGAAAAAATCCAACAAGAACCAGCTAGAAAAAACCTAATACAAACACAGAAATGTACTTCCATTAGCAATAATCGAATGTATAAAACCCATTTATAAAGATCTTTTAACCTAGAGTTTCTTAAAAAGTGTGTGTTTTTTTCTTAAAAAAACCGCAAACTTCATTATTATCAACTCATTGTACTTTTCCTCATTACATATTCAAACTAATGACATGAATTTTTTTGCGGTTCATTTTTATACATGTTAAAACAATCTGTTTTATTAAGAAATGTCTTATTAAGTTACATATTATAACGTTTATTTATTGATTATTTTATTATTTAAATTTAATTTATTCTCTATGTATTGAATATTGGGAATGTTTATTATTTATTATGGTACTCTTGAATTAATCTGGGCTGGTCTTAATTTCGGGGTGTCAACGTTGAAAGAATTTAGTTATTATGATTTGACCTGAATAAAAAAATAAGAATTTTGAGTAATTTTTTTTTGAAGTTTTAAATTTGACTAATAATAAATAAATCACTCTCTTCAAAATAGAAACATTGAAATATTTTATTTTCTTAGTATTTACCTTAGTTTGTAACTATAACATTGCACAGACCATTACCATTGGCTATACTAGTTGCGTTGTGTGGATGTTGGCAAGACTCATCTCAAGGATTAAAAAAAAATGTATATTACTTTTATTTTTAATTTGATCAATATTAGTGGATTCTTTTGACTACAAATGTTAATGTTACGAAAATACCAAAAGAAAGTACAGAATAATTACAATATTTTTTGGATCTTATTTAATACTAAATGTGGTTAGTCAGCTTAACAGTTGGCAACACAAATTTCTTAAAGATGGCAAGATGGCGGACCTATGTTTACTACAGTTCTTTTTTCGATTCGAAGTGAACGAGTTGAAAATATAATAAATGGCTTACTTCTCTCCAATAAATGATTACCAGTGTCAAAATGTACATAAAATAATGTGATTATACGTTCTAGTGTGTACAGTGATCAATAAAGTTCATCAGAAATAAGTGTCGTGATGGTTAGTAAAGTTCGGGTTATATTAATATAAAATTGTTTTTATCACACCAATTAATAATATTTGTGCCTGATGTTCTGTTTTTTACTATTTCACTCTTCAAAAAGATAATTCAACGGAATACACTGTTTCTTCTAAACACTGTTTGGTTCAACCTAACCTGTCTTAGGTTCGATTATTAACTTTCTTGCTATGAATTACTACGGAGAGTATATCTGTACACAACCACGTTCAACAAACGAATGACGTTTTTTCTTCTCAATTTCTCTGGCGTCCCTGTAAAAATGTAAAAATTTCTGATTGGCTGGACTAGACTAGCATTGTTAACTGACCAGCATGGCTTCTTGCTAAAATAATGGGTTGATTTTTCTTTCACAACCCTGAACTTATGCAAAATTTAATTTAAAATACATTGTTAGATCTAAAATCTCTGTTTGATGCTGACAATTTTGATAACTCACAAGCCGTAGTTTGGCTGCAATATTGAATTACTAAAATACTCTGTCCAAATCCACATACTAAATCCTATCTGAATTTACAAACATTTAACATAAAAAATAAAATATAATGTGAGTTGCTTGCCAATTTCACTCCTAATCTCAGTTTACAAATGGTGAACATTAATTTACTTAAGTTACTAAACAAAATACATATTACAACATCTTTTAGTTATCAACATAAATCTCTTTAATTGTAACATTACAACTAACATTATGAAAACTGAAAAGCATAAACAACAGTATAGAATTAACATGTAAAAGTTAATATACTGGGTTACTGTTAAAATATTTAAACATACTCATATAGTGAAAAGTCAGTACCCATTACAATTTTTCAACAAATTTCAATCATTATGTCTTTATAGACACAAACCTTATGTAGTATATATTATATAGGAGTGTGTACACTACAAAATGCTTTAATGCTGAGAGCAATTAATGATGTCTAAAACATATTGAAAATTTCTGTGTACTGGTTCACATTTCAATACAAAAAAAAAAATCACCTACATCATGATTCATCACAAAAATATTTACTGGTTACTGGTCACACAATAGTTAAACATTCGAACAAAATTTCTTACTACAGTAATTGAAACAATTATATGGTTCAGAACAAAAGTAAAAATTCTATGTTTCATAGCAATAACTAACAATGTCCCTTGTAGATCTTATCTTTATGTCAGTTTTCTCACTTATTATATCTAGTTTAGAGTTTATTGATTCTCTTTAGACTAATATTAATTACTTACTAATAATTACTTTAGACAAATTAAGAAAAATGGTGTCACAGACTATTAAAAAAAAATATAAAAATTTTTTTATGAGGTTGTATGTTAATGCCCCCCTTAAAGTTGCACTTAACGGGGAAACTTTAATCATTTATGAATTAATGTACAAAATTACACTAAATGTTAATTGGCTATTTAAACAGGTATTGTTTTATTATTGTGTTGTATTATGATCATTTGGTAGTACATTTAGACATTTTGAATAAAACTTCCAGTGCAGAACATTGAACAAGGTGTCCTTGAACAGAAGCATGAAGCGATCAATACCATTAACTGAACAGGAGGCGTTATGTATTTAGTGGTTAATCCTAAGGCATCGAGTATATATAGGATAACGTGTGATCTTCTTATAAGTCTTCAGCTTTATTAGGAGTACCAAGCAACGTCACAAATAGTAGTGACCCAAAATCATATAAAACTGGCAAAAGTGTAAGATCTAAATCAAAGAAACCACAATCGATTTTTCTTTCTCGGTGCCCGTATTGGTAAACCAAACGTTTAGTAATACCCTGTAAGGTTGCAAGGCTTTTCTTGTGATACAAATTATTTAACAAACATTGTAGTTTCTGAAATTCACAGTCGATAGACTGGCACATTGTTAATACAATGATATGATACATAAAAGATGCTACAGTAACAAAGATACCGTTACTCCAGTTTGGGTCAGATGCGTTATAAAACAGATGGACAGAATACCCAACAACTTGTGCGTGTACATACACACAGAAAAACATTACATAACGTTCTGCGACCGTACTGAAGGTCTCGTATAAGCAACGGTAAAGAGACCCGATTACTTTGTAGTTATTGTGTATCTCTGTCAGGAAGTTCTCGCTTCTCGGCTGGACGACAATTGCCACAGTTACACGGTCGCTCCAAGCAACATTCCTGTCGCTGAGTCTGTCAAACCTCTCAACAGCGCGACCGGTAAGCTGCACTCTCTGCCGTATGACATACATTATTGAAAAACAGTACAGACTTTGCACTGTGTAGCACACATATATAGTCACGTTACATACCAGTTTGTATACTTTCGTTAAATCTAGAATTAGAGTAGACAAGTTAATATAATACAGAGATTCGTATGTACAGTGTATATAGAAACTAATCGTTACGATAATAAACAAAATACACACAACTTTATTTTTGGCATGCGGCACTTTGACACGTAGTGACTGTAGTGACTGATCCACGTAGACAATGTTTGCGATACAGTTGCTAGTCTGTTCATGGCAGACGTTGAATTTTATCTGATAATATATTATCATTATCGAAATCAGTGTACTTGTAGATACAGTCGAAATGTTAATGAGGTAACTGTAGTCCACAGTAGACAGTTGTACCATGGGGTATACAGTCCACAGTACACAGAATACTGTTGTAACTGCCAAACAATACACAGTCTGTAACTTTGACTGCCGTGACGTCGGCAACGAAAATCCACACATGACGCAGATCGCTGTTAGAGGCATCAGTGACGCAACAATGTTCCTTTCCATGCTGTGTGTGTGTGTCACGTTGAATAATTATAGTGTACTGTTGCTGCAGGATTTAGACAGCTGGATACGCCGCGATCATTGTTGCATGTTGCTCCTTATTGTACTACGATATTGTCTGTATACTTCAATACGTCAAGTGTTACAAAACAGCACGTTTATTGACATAATCAATAAGATGGACAGACGACAATTTACTAAGTGACTTACTGTCGTATAAACTATAACCAAAAAGTCATGCTACTTAAAGAAATCCGTCAAATTATTGCCAATTGTTTACGAAGAGTTTTTATGAAAAACTAATTTTTCTGCGGGTGGACACTGTATGCAAAAGCTTTACCTATTAAAGGAAGAAAACATTTATTCCTTAACATTCCAGTTTTTTCCAGAACTCAGGTGTCATAATCAGGGTGGAAACCTCGCTTCCCGATTCGTGGTCACTCTGTTGCCTGATACCATAGTATCCAGCAGACTCCTGGCATCAAAGATCTATATTAACAGCTTTATTCGTTTACTATTTAACATAATGCTGACGAAAAGTTTTGTCGTTTTATGGAATTAGTAACCTACCTTGTCGTTTCTCTTACCATATGACAACAAAACTGTTAGAAGTCTATTATTGTCTTTTTCATGTTACAAAATTTGAAAGTAAATTTAAAGATTAGAAAGTAGAATGGGTACGCAGTAAATAATATTCGTCAACATAAATATTAAGTTAGATTAAAATACTACAAATAAATTTTCCATTTGTAGCAGATATTTATGTATGACTTGCAGTATTTAAAATAATTATTTGAATTTCATATTTTATGTTAAACAGCCAAGTAGCAGAAACATTCCTTTACATTTATGTTTATATATGTGTTTTTTATGTTTGTCGTTTTTATATTACTAATGTGTGATTTATAATGTTTGTAATATCCCATGTGCTTTGTAAACAACTTCTTCAAAAAAAGCAATATTTAAAATTATATGTTGATATTAAAATTTTTAGTAAACCTATGATTCCCTTTTTAATTGTTTAAGTAGGCCTAATTCTGTGCCACTAAAATCTTCGTCCCGTCAATTGACAGCAGGGTTTATTGTGCAACAGTAATATTGTACGTAAAATATGCAAAAAATCCTAGGAGGAAGCTTGTAATTAATACACAACAGTTGCATTAAGTATTAACACTGGACCGTAGTTAAATAGTTGAAATGTTGCAGTGCGTTGTGCTGAACGCAGTCCGACGAAAGACAGTTCATAGGTTTGCTGTAGAAGAAGTTATGATGCGAGTCTCCTTTGCATGGAATGGATTACAAGTAAGAATTTTCTTGTAGTATGCTCCGTCCTCATTCATCCGCAGAAAGCTTAGAACCGACGTATGGCGTAGGTCAGATCAATAGACGGCCACGGCCAAGCGGATGACTCTCGTAAGGTTAACACCGCTTTCGTCCTTCTGCTGGTGTGCTTAGAACCACAGCGCAGTTCGAGCTGTTTGTGTATTTCCTCTTAGAAGCACCTGCTGCAGTAGCTACCCAAGCGTAGGGAAGCCGCAGTTGTGGTTTGTTCCGGGCATCGGTTCACTATTATATTACAACACTTTCATACTTTGTGTACCATGAATGATACGAAAATCCACTGTGTGGCCAATCAGACACTGTTCCACATTGGTTACACAACATTGAAGAAAATAATTGGTGATGATTTTCTTCATAGTCACATATGTGATAAAGCTTTAGTCGTTGGAAAGACAGGTAAATAGTAAAAGATTTGATTGTTTGTAACTACACGACTGTAGATATGGCTAGAACACAGAACTATTTACATGTACTGCACATACAATATAGGTTACAGAAAGGGGTAAATAAGGTGTACCTACAATAAATCCAACGTACGCGGTTAGAAACTGCAAGAGAAATAAGAAATACAGTAGTAGAAGTATCGTACTCAGGTTTTTTTGCACGTTTATTAACGGATAAAAGGGGTTAAGTTGTTTTATCCGTCTCTTAAACTCCCAAACTGGAAGACCACAAACTTTGTCCTTCCTTCGAGGCCTCGTTGCACAGTCACAGTAGGATATTTAAGTTGGCTCACACCCGTTAGCCTACAATACTGTTCCTGAAACCAACCGAAAGTCTAAGGTCCTCACGAAGTGGTTTCCTTACCGCTCCTTCATTGCTGTGATTTATCATTACGTGTTTGTTGCCTTCGTATGTAGTACTTCACTAAAAACATGGTCTTAACAAAAACAAAACACGACTATCAATTATTGTCACAGTAGCTAAGAGGTATTATAACGATTTTGCTGTATAAGAGAAAAGGTGTAGGCTGTTTTTTAAATACTCCTTATATGAGTTTGTAAAATAATTTAAAAACTTACTTTATAAAATCTAGAAATTACGTATTAAAAATTTTTCATTATTATTCGCATAATGTGTTTGTTTTTTGTGTGCTCAGCGTACACATAATTATTGTAACTACACAAAAAACATTAACATACATATTCATAAATCTAATACACAAAATATAAATTTGACATGTATACATAAACATGAATAAATATAAGTTTTTATAATCTAAAAATGTGCTCTCGACTTGCTCAGATTGTATACTTTTTAAATTGCATATTCTTTTTAATTATTGCTTTGCTTCGTGTACTTACATATCAATATCGTATTCAGGAAATATCAATCAAATTTCGAATCAAATAAATGTTTATGATACATTACAATTTCCAAAAAATAATAATAATTTTGCAAATGTTATAAATCGTTGTAAAATTCGAGTTATCTATTACTATAATTTAACCATTTAAATTATAAAATTACTATTTACACAATTAGATTTTATTATTGTCACTTTATTCTTTTTTAATGTCTTTTATGACCCGTTTGTTGACGAGGAAAATGGTTTCATGTCACCTTATTGTTTATGCGGTGATACTCAGTGATTCCTCGTCATGATCCTGAGTCCTGTGTCCTGTGTCGATCCTCCGTCGTCGTCTGGTCCTCCTGGTGTCCGTCGTTCGGTTCTCCTGGTCCATTCAGCACTCACATGACTCGTACGGTGTTACAGTATCTCCATACTGCTCGGGTATCGACATCGCACGCTATGCAGTCGGCTGCAGATGTGTTTCAGCAGAGGCTTGCGATCCTCGCTTATTTATACTGTCGGGCGCAAAAATTATTTTCAACCACTCTCTTCACGATTTATATTGTTATAGTTTGTCAAGCGTCCCTTTACAGTTTCGTTTACTTTTCGTACTTAATTTAATTTTATTCGCAACATGCGAAGTCATTTGGTTATTACACGAAGTTCAAACGATCGGTAATTTTCTTATGTATAATTGTACGAGGGTAAGTCAAAAAGTAAAGGCAAATTTTAAAAAAGGAACTTTTATTGTGAAAACAAGATGACAAGTAACATCATTTCTCTACATAATCTCCCTCAACTTCTATGCACTTGGTCCATCTCTTGACAAGCTTCGTAATTCCGTCCTGGAAGAAGATTTGTGACATCGTGCACAGCCACTCGCGCACCGCCTCCACAACCTCGTCATCCGACGAAAACTTGGATTCACGCAGGTGCTCCTTCATCGGACCAAAAAGGTGAAAATCACTTGGAGCTAGGTCAGGACTGTACGGCGGATGCTCCAGCAGCTCAAAACCAAGATCTTGAATGCACTGGATCGTTTTCCCCGCAGTATGAGGACGGGCATTGTCCTGAAGCAAAAGCACACCTTTTGAAAGTTGTCCTCGCCTCTTTGTTTTGATTTTGGGTTTCAGATCTCGCAGTAGCTCACAGTAGCTGTCACTATTCAGTGTTTGACCTTTAGGAGTGTAATGAATTAGAAGTGGACCTTTCATATCCCAAAACATCAACTTTCCTGCAAAAACTTGTCTTTTGAACTTTTTTGCTGTAGGCGAGGATGGATGTTTCCACACCATACTCTGCCGCTTACTCTGTGGTTCGAAGTGATGGACCCCGTCTCATCAACGGTTACTATGCGACTGAGAAACTCTTTTCCTTCCTCTTCTAAACGCCTTAAATGTGATTTCGAAATTTCCAAACGTTTCTGTTTGTGCTGGTCCGTCAGTCGATGTGGTACCCAACGAGCACACACTTTGCGATAATTTAGTGATTCGTGGATGATTGCAACTGCTGAACCGTGGCTAATGTTCAACGCATGCGCAATATCATCAATTTTGACACGACGATCATCATGAATCATTCGCTCAACTGTCTCGATGTTCTTGTCCGTCTTCGAAGTGGATGGCCTACCTGAACGCTCTTCATCGCAGATAGATACACGACCATTTTTAAAGCGATTTATCCACTCATAAATTTTGCGTTCACTAAGACAGCTCTCACCGTACTGCTGCTGCTTTCTGCTAATAATCTCCGCAGGTTTAGTCCCTTCAGAGTACAGAAAACGTACCACTCCCCTCATTTCTTCCTTGGTGCACGCGGACAACGGGGCACTCATAATAAAATGCCCTGAAATCACTACGAATGGAGCTGAGCACTGAAACAGCACAGCTAAAGAACAAAAAAACTTTGAGGTTATGATATGACATTGTTCAGTCAGTGCTGCCATCCATTGGAGCAGGGAAAATAAAATTTCCCTTTACTTTTTGACTTACCCTGTATATTAATAGTTTTTTCATATTTAATTATTCTAATTCTAATTGTTTATACTGCACTGTTTGTTTCGCACTAACTTTTGCACATGGTGCGTCTTTATATTGTTAATGACGCGGCGTAATTTGTTTCGTCATAACTTCCGCGCACTTACCAAAATTTAAATAAATTAGGTATTTAATTCACATTTATTCAGGGGTGACGCCACGGCGCGCCGGTTTCTACTTGTTTCACACGTTCGTATCACTTATACTATACACACTCTTATGCCGGGTTCACACGGGGCGTGAATCACGAGAGTGAGCCACGCTAGCGAGCTTGCGTTCGTGGCGCTCGCGAAAGTGTGGAATCGTGAGCAGTTCACACTTCCAAGACTAGTTTATAACGACACGCCAGCAATGAACGAGCTAGTTGCTGAAAGCTGTGCTGTTGTGAGTTCCATTTTTTGTAACATTCTAGCCAAAAAGATGGTTCGCTTACGTGTCACGATGACAAAAAAAAAAAGACGACAAAGACGCTGGTGGGTTAGAGAGTGGCTATTGTGAAGAGGAATTTCAGGAGCAACGAATTTAGTTGATATGGAACTGAAATATTAGTATGCAGACTATTTCAAAAACCTACTGCGGATGACTGAAGACCAGTTTGAGTATCTTTTGCAACGTGTTGCACCTCTAATTTCAAAATCTGATACAAACATGAGAAAAGAAAATTAGAAGTGACGTTACGCTATTTAGCCACAGGAGACTCATTCAAAAGTTTGGAATTTTTCTTTCGGGTTCCAAAACCCGAGAAAATAAGTAGGCCTATATTTATTCTGGATACTCGCAATTCCGGCTGCTCACAAATCTCTATCCCGATAATCTTCTAAATTGGATCATACAAAACGTTTTTCGTTTCATATAGTTCGAGAAAACGCGCAGTTTCATTATCGTTGAATTTCATTGCTCGCTGTGACGACATCTTGCTTTCACGAAGACCTGTTCACGACTGAAATATCAAACAGGTTTGATCCCTTCACGCTTGGATCGTGAGCGGTTACTAACGAATGCAAGTTTAACGACTGTACGTTCACACAGGAACGTGGCGTACGGAAGCGTGACTCACGCTCGTGATTCACGCCCCGTTTGATCCCGGCATAAGAGTGTGTATAGTATAAGTGATACGAACGTGTGAAACAAGTAGAAACCGGCGCGCCGTGGCGTCACCCCTGAATAAATGTGAATTAAATACCTAATTTATTTAAATTTTGGTAAGTGCGCGGAAGTTATGACGAAACAAATTACGCCGCGTCATTAACAATATAAAGACGCACGCATGTGCAAAAGTTAGTGCGAAACAAACAGTGTAGTATAAACAATAAGAATTAGAATAATTAAATATGAAAAAACTATTAATATACAGGGTAAGTCAAAAAGTAAAGGGAAATTTTATTTTCCCTGCTCCAATGGATGGCAGCACTGACTGAACAATGTCATATCATAACCTCAAAGTTCTTTTGTTCTTTAGCTGTGCTGTTTCAGTGCTCAGCTCCATTCGTAGTGATTTCAGGGCATTTTATTATGAGTGCCCCGTTGTCCGCGTGCACCAAGGAAGAAATGAGGGGAGTGGTACGTTTTCTGCACTCTGAAGGGACTAAACCTGCGGAGATTATTCGCAGAAACCAGCAGCAGTACGGTGAGAGCCGTCTTAATGAACGCAAAATTTATGAGTGGATAAATCGCTTTAAAAATGGTAGTGTATCTATCTGCGATGAAGAGCGTTCAGGTAGGCCATCCACTTCGAAGACGGACAAGAACATCGAGACAGTTGAGCGAATGATTCATGATGATCGTCGTGTCAAAATTGATGATATTGCGCATGCGTTGAACATTAGCCACGGTTCAGCAGTTGCAATCATCCACGAATCACTAAATTATCGCAAAGTGTGTGCTCGTTGGGTACCACATCGACTGACGGACCAGCACAAACAGAAACGTTTGGAAATTTCGAAATCACATTTAAGGCGTTTAGAAGAGGAAGGAAAAGAGTTTCTCAGTCGCATAGTAACCGTTGATGAGACGGGGTCCATCACTTCGAACCACAGAGTAAGCGGCAGAGTATGGTGTGGAAACATCCATCCTCGCCTACAGCAAAAAAGTTCAAAAGACAAGTTTTTGCAGGAAAGTTGATGTTTTGGGATATGAAAGGTCCACTTCTAATTCATTACACTCCTAAAGGTCAAACACTGAATAGTGACAGCTACTGTGAGCTACTGCGAGATCTGAAACCCAAAATCAAAACAAAGAGGCGAGGACAACTTTCAAAAGGTGTGCTTTTGCTTCAGGACAATGCCCGTCCTCATACTGCGGGGAAAACGATCCAGTGCATTCAAGATCTTGGTTTTGAGCTGCTGGAGCATCCGCCGTACAGTCCTGACCTAGCTCCAAGTGATTTTCACCTTTTTGGTCCGATGAAGGAGCACCTGCGTGAATCCAAGTTTTCGTCGGATGACGAGGTTGTGGAGGCGGTGCGCGAGTGGCTGTGCACGATGTCACAAATCTTCTTCCAGGACGGAATTACGAAGCTTGTCAAGAGATGGACCAAGTGCATAGAAGTTGAGGGAGATTATGTAGAGAAATGATGTTACTTGTCATCTTGTTTTCACAATAAAAGTTCCTTTTTTAAAATTTGCCTTTACTTTTTGACTTACCCTCGTACAATTATACATAAGAAAATTACCGATCGTTTGAACTTCGTGTAATAACCAAATGACTTCGCATGTTGCGAATAAAATTAAATTAAGTACGAAAAGTAAACGAAACTGTAAAGGGACGCTTGACAAACTATAACAATATAAATCGTGAAGAGAGTGGTTGAAAATAATTTTTGCGCCCGACAGTATAAATAAGCGAGGATCGCAAGCCTCTGCTGAAACACATCTGCAGCCGACTGCATAGCGTGCGATGTCGATACCCGAGCAGTATGGAGATACTGTAACACCGTACGAGTCATGTGAGTGCTGAATGGACCAGGAGAACCGAACGACGGACACCAGGAGGACCAGACGACGACGGAGGATCGACACAGGACACAGGACTCAGGATCATGACGAGGAATCACTGAGTATCACCGCATAAACAATAAGGTGACATGAAACCATTTTCCTCGTCAACAAACGGGTCATAAAAGACATTAAAAAAGAATAAAGTGACAATAATAAAATCTAATTGTGTAAATAGTAATTTTATAATTTAAATGGTTAAATTATAGTAATAGATAACTCGAATTTTACAACGATTTATAACATTTGCAAAATTATTATTATTTTTTGGAAATTGTAATGTATCATAAACATTTATTTGATTCGAAATTTGATTGATATTTCCTGAATACGATATTGATATGTAAGTACACGAAGCAAAGCAATAATTAAAAAGAATATGCAATTTAAAAAGTATACAATCTGAGCAAGTCGAGAGCACATTTTTAGATTATAAAAACTTATATTTATTCATGTTTATGTATACATGTCAAATTTATATTTTGTGTATTAGATTTATGAATATGTATGTTAATGTTTTTTGTGTAGTTACAATAATTATGTGTACGCTGAGCACACAAAAAACAAACACATTATGCGAATAATAATGAAAAATTTTTAATACGTAATTTCTAGATTTTATAAAGTAAGTTTTTAAATTATTTTACAAACTCATATAAGGAGTATTTAAAAAACAGCCTACACCTTTTCTCTTATACAGCAAAATCGTTATAATACCTCTTAGCTACTGTGACAATAATTGATAGTCGTGTTTTGTTTTTGTTAAGACCATGTTTTTAGTGAAGTACTACATACGAAGGCAACAAACACGTAATGATAAATCACAGCAATGAAGGAGCGGTAAGGAAACCACTTCGTGAGGACCTTAGACTTTCGGTTGGTTTCAGGAACAGTATTGTAGGCTAACGGGTGTGAGCCAACTTAAATATCCTACTGTGACTGTGCAACGAGGCCTCGAAGGAAGGACAAAGTTTGTGGTCTTCCAGTTTGGGAGTTTAAGAGACGGATAAAACAACTTAACCCCTTTTATCCGTTAATAAACGTGCAAAAAAACCTGAGTACGATACTTCTACTACTGTATTTCTTATTTCTCTTGCAGTTTCTAACCGCGTACGTTGGATTTATTGTAGGTACACCTTATTTACCCCTTTCTGTAACCTATATTGTATGTGCAGTACATGTAAATAGTTCTGTGTTCTAGCCATATCTACAGTCGTGTAGTTACAAACAATCAAATCTTTTACTATTTACCTGTCTTTCCAACGACTAAAGCTTTATCACATATGTGACTATGAAGAAAATCATCACCAATTATTTTCTTCAATGTTGTGTAACCAATGTGGAACAGTGTCTGATTGGCCACACAGTGGATTTTCGTATCATTCATGGTACACAAAGTATGAAAGTGTTGTAATATAATAGTGAACCGATGCCCGGAACAAACCACAACTGCGGCTTCCCTACGCTTGGGTAGCTACTGCAGCAGGTGCTTCTAAGAGGAAATACACAAACAGCTCGAACTGCGCTGTGGTTCTAAGCACACCAGCAGAAGGACGAAAGCGGTGTTAACCTTACGAGAGTCATCCGCTTGGCCGTGGCCGTCTATTGATCTGACCTACGCCATACGTCGGTTCTAAGCTTTCTGCGGATGAATGAGGACGGAGCATACTACAAGAAAATTCTTACTTGTAATCCATTCCATGCAAAGGAGACTCGCATCATAACTTCTTCTACAGCAAACCTATGAACTGTCTTTCGTCGGACTGCGTTCAGCACAACGCACTGCAACATTTCAACTATTTAACTACGGTCCAGTGTTAATACTTAATGCAACTGTTGTGTATTAATTACAAGCTTCCTCCTAGGATTTTTTGCATATTTTACGTACAATATTACTGTTGCACAATAAACCCTGCTGTCAATTGACGGGACGAAGATTTTAGTGGCACAGAATTAGGCCTACTTAAACAATTAAAAAGGGAATCATAGGTTTACTAAAAATTTTAATATCAACATATAATTTTAAATATTGCTTTTTTTGAAGAAGTTGTTTACAAAGCACACGGGATATTACAAACATTATAAATCACACATTAGTAATATAAAAACGACAAACATAAAAAACACATATATAAACATAAATGTAAAGGAATGTTTCTGCTACTTGGCTGTTTAACATAAAATATGAAATTCAAATAATTATTTTAAATACTGCAAGTCATACATAAATATCTGCTACAAATGGAAAATTTATTTGTAGTATTTTAATCTAACTTAATATTTATGTTGACGAATATTATTTACTGCGTACCCATTCTACTTTCTAATCTTTAAATTTACTTTCAAATTTTGTAACATGAAAAAGACAATAATAGACTTCTAACAGTTTTGTTGTCATATGGTAAGAGAAACGACAAGGTAGGTTACTAATTCCATAAAACGACAAAACTTTTCGTCAGCATTATGTTAAATAGTAAACGAATAAAGCTGTTAATATAGATCTTTGACGCCACGAGTCTGCTGGATACTATGGTATCAGGCAACAGAGTGACCACGAATCGGGAAGCGAGGTTTCCACCCTGATTATGACACCTGAGTTCTGGAAAAAACTGGAATGTTAAGGAATAAATGTTTTCTTCCTTTAATAGGTAAAGCTTTTGCATACAGTGTCCACCCGCAGAAAAATTAGTTTTTCATAAAAACTCTTCGTAAACAATTGCCAATAATTTGACGGATTTCTTTAAGTAGCATGAACTTTTTGGTTATAGTTTATACGACAGTAAGTCACTTAGTAAATTGTCGTCTGTCCATCTTATTGATTATGTCAATAAACGTGCTGTTTTATAACACTTGACGTATTGAAGTATACAGACAATATCGTAGTACAATAAGGAGCAACATGCAACAATGATCGCGGCGTATCCAGCTGTCTAAATCCTGCAGCAACAGTACACTATAATTATTCAACGTGACACACACACACAGCATGGAAAGGAACATTGTTGCGTCACTGATGCCTCTAACAGCGATCTGCGTCATGTGTGGATTTTCGTTGCCGACGTCACGGAAGTCAAAGTTACAGACTGTGTATTGTTTGGCAGTTACAACAGTATTCTGTGTACTGTGGACTGTATACCCCATGGTACAACTGTCTACTGTGGACTACAGTTACCTCATTAACATTTCGACTGTATCTATATGTACACTAATTTCGATTACGACAATATATTATCAGATAAAATTCAACGTTTGCCATGAGCAGACTAGCAACTGTATCGCTAACATTGTCTACGTAGATCAGTCACTACAGTCACTACGAGTCAAAGTGCCGCATGAAAAAAATAAAGTTGCGTGTATTTTGTTTATTATCGTAACGATTAGTTCATATATACACCTTACATACGAATCTCTGTATTACATAAACTTTTCTACTCTAACTCTAGATTTAACGAAAGTATACAAACTGGTATGTAACGTGACTATATATGTGTGCCACACAGTGCAAAGTCTGTACTGTTTTTCAATAATGTACGTCATACGGCAGAGAGTGCAGCTTACCCGTCGCGCTGTTGAGAGGTTTGACAGACTCAGCGACAGGAATGTTGCTTGGAGTGACCGTGTAACTGTGGCAATTGTCGTCCAGCCGAGAAGCGAGAACTTCCTGACAGAAGTACACGATAATTACAAACTAATCGGGTCCATTTACCGTTGCTTATACGAGACCTTCAGTACGGTCGCACAATGTTATGTAACGTTTTTCTGTGTCTATGTACAGACAGACGTTGTTGGGTATTCTGTCCATCTATTTTATAACGCATCTGACCCAAACAGGAGTACTGGTATCTTTGTTACTGTAGCATCTTTAATGGCTAATATCATGGCATTAATAATGTACCAGTCTATCAACTGTGAATTTCAGAAACTCCAATGTCTGTTAAATAATTTTTATCACAAGAAAAGCCTTGCAACCTTACAGGGTATTACTAAACGTTTGGTTTACCAATACGGGCACCGAGAAAGAAAAGTCGATTGTGGTTTCTTTGATTTAGATCTTACACTTTTGCCAGTTTTATATGATTTTGGTTCACTACTTTTCGTCGCGTTGCTTGATACTCCTAATAAAGGTGAAGACTTATAAGAAGATCATCACGTTATCCTATATATACTTGTTGCCTTAGCATTAACCACTAAAAACATAACACCTCCTGTGCAGTAAGTGGAATTGATCACTTCATGCTTCTGTTAACAATTCAAGGTCACCTTGTTCAATGTTCTGCACTCCAAGATTTATTCAAAATGTCTAAATGCACTACCTGACAACATCAACAAAACGTGCAGGAAAAATGTGAACTAAGAGAGTTCAGAGAAAACCGCGCAAGCACGTCTCACCGCACCAAACAGCTTACGGTCATACTCAAAAGTCTGTCATTTGAATGTATGTTTTCCAGCTATGAATATCGTGAGCGTCGATTTGCATTACAAGTGCGTACTACGCTAATATTTGTGCGTGTTCGTGTTACAAAGTTTGTTATTTAAATTTATATTTACTAATTGTATCGTAGCGTTGATCTGCGCTATAATTAATATTTGTGTGTGTTCGTGTTAGGCCTACAGAGTTTGTCACTTAAATTTATGTTTATTAACTACGAGTATTGTGAGCGTCGATTTGCGTTAGGCCTGTAATTAATATTTGTGCGTGTATACCCGATGGAAGTATTTAAACTAGAAATATTTTTATAGTGTAATTTTCAGATTTTTAACACCACACTCGACATATAAAATTTAGAACAGCGTAGAACGTGACAATACAAGAGTTAAATAATAGTTTATAATTTTATAATCAACTCCGAAATTAAAATTCATTAACTGTAGAATTGAAAGATGACAAGTAACAAAGAAAGGCCTACAATTCGCAGTCAAGCACGCCAAATAGTTGGGCAAGTTATTGAATTTTTTGATGAAGAAAAGAACAGTGGTTGTTATAAGTACCGAATAAACAACGCGAGAAAGCGACCAGCAGTTGCAACAAGAAAGTCAGAAACCACCATTTGTAAGATACGGAAAGAGGTAAAAGTGTCAAAATCGACTGGTAGAAAACTGAGCACTTTACTCAATAAAAATGAAACAAAAAAAAGCAAACCAAAAATGGTCTAACTTTTAATCAGTTAATTTTATTTATCTTAAATCAGTTAGTTTGTGTAACTATTAACTATAACTTTAACTTGGTTAGTTTGTTTGCACAGTAACTTTAACTTTGATCAGTTAACAATTATTATGAGGTTTCCCAAGTCCGTTTATAACGTGATATCGTGTTTATAACGTGGTATACACAATATCACGTTAGAAACTTGCTAATTGAATAGAAATTAAATTTACTTGTTCGTCATAATTTCACTCGTTTATAGAACTACTATTTGTAATAGCAAAACCTTTCTCTACCAGCTAACGTTTCATATTGTAATTCGAAAAAGTCATGAGCAAAAGTAACATAGTTTTATACATTTATGAAGAGTACAAAAAAATTAAAGATTGAATACCCTTATTGACATGTTAAGCTCCAAACTGCAGTAACAATAATCCATTTATGTTGGTCAACAAAGGAGACACGACTAGTTATGTTTTACAGATCAGTACCTAATTGAAATTGTGGAGTTTATTGCTCATATTGTTTATGTTTATGGTCAAAATAATTTAATAATTTTTTAAACGGTGTAGAATAACAATTTTGACACTATACGCGTTCAGTTTAAGTATTATAATGCTCTAACCTTAATTTTTGGACGGGCAAATTTTCTAGTCGCATATGAGTTTTACTTTGACTGTACAAACGTCAAGCAGCGTAGGTACGTACTGAACCCCCGTACAACTGGCAGTGCCAGTGCTGCTACGCTTCCCCTCTCCAGATTCTGTGTTAACGGAGCCATGTAGTAACCAAATGATCATACTACAACACAATAATAAAGAATTCCTGTGTAAATAGCCAATTAACATAGTGTAATTTTGTACATTAATTCATAAATGATTAAAGTTCCCCGTTAAGTGCAACTTTAAGGGGGGCATTAACATACAACCTCATATAAAATTTTAAATTTTTTTTTAATAATCTGTAACACCTTTTTTCTTAATTTGTCTAAAAAATGTGATTTTAATGCTATCTTAACGAAAGATGGTATACATGCTTAGTATATTCTGATCTTAGAAGAGCACACACAAAAAGACCACTTTTTTTAAATACCCTAATTGTTTTCCATAAAGGAATATATATTGTTATAAATAATTTAATGCATTATCATTAACTATGTACCTTGCCTCATTATTTTGTCATCATAGTACCCTGAATTTTGTATTTTTTGTAGACAGAACTATAGTAACAAACTGAATCGATCAGATATTTGATCGCATGTTACAAAATGAAAAAAATTTAATTCATGAAATAATATTCTTCAAAGTTTCTGTTGTATTGTAATTTTTTAAATAAATATTGTAACGTGACAGTTTGATCACCCAAACAAATATTGTAACGTGATCACCCAATGATCACCAAAAGACTATATCTATTATACTTAACTATTAACAAACAATTTTAAATAGACTGAATATAGCAAAATTGAATAATAAAGCTTAATTAGTAACCTATAACTATTTTGCATCATGACTACAAGAAAGTACAAAATCAGTAAGAAATTACAAAATAAACAGAGCAGGTTAGGTATAATGTCAATAAAATAAGTTATGTTCATTAATTATTATATAGTTAGAGGTTTTGTATTAAAGTATTAATTATGTTTATATTAATAACATATCAGGGATGTTCAATAATAAGTAATCTGCCCAAATAACTAATGAAGGACTAAGAAAACAAAAGAAATTTAAATTGACACTCTAATGTTAAAAAGAATTCTGTGTGTAAAAGTGACATACTAGATATAGTAAGTGAGAAGTGAAATTAAATACAAATAAAAAGCTGTATATTAGTCTAAAGAGAATCAATAAACTCTAAACTAGATATAATAAGTGAGAAAACTGACATAAAGGTAAGATCTACAAGGGACATGGTTAGTTATTGCTATGAAACATAGAATTTTTACTTTTGTTCTGAACCATATAATTGTTTCAATTAGTAAGAAATTTTGTTAGAATGTTTAACTATTGTGTGACCAGTAACCAGTAAATATTTTTGTGATGAATCATGATGTAGGTAATTTTTTTTTGTATTGAAATGTGAACCAGTACACAGAAATTTTCAATATGTTTTAGACATCATTAATTGCTGTCAGCATTAAAGCATTTTGTAGTGTACACACTCCTATATAATATAATATACTATATAAGGTTTGTGTCTATAAAGACATAATGATTGAAATTTGTTGAAAAATTGTAATGGGTACTGACTTTTCACTATATGAGTATGTTTAAATATTTTAACAGTAATCCAGTATATTGACTTTTACATGTTAATTCTATACTGTTGTTTATGCTTTTCAGTTTTCATAATGTTAGTTGTAATGTTAGAATTAAAGAGATTTATGTTGATAACTAAAAGATGTTGTAATATATATTTTGTTTAGTAACTTAAGTAAATTAGTGTTCACCATTTGTAAACTGAGATTAGGAGTGAAATTGGCAAGCAACTCACATTACATTTTATTTTTTATGTTAAATGTTTGTAAATTCAGATAGGATTTAGTAGTGAATTTGGACAGAGTATTTTAGTAATTCAATATTGCAACCAAACTATGGCTTGTGAGATATCAAAATTGTCAGCATCAAACAGAGATTTTAGATCTAACAATGTATTTTAAATTAAATTTTGCATAAGTTCAGGGTTTGTGAAAGAAAAATCAACCCATTATTTTAGCAAGAAGGCATGCTGGTCAGTTAACAATGCCAGTCTAGTCCAGCCAATCAGAAATTTTTACATTTTTACAGGGACGCCAGAGAAATTGAGAAGAAAAAAACGTCATTTGTTTGTTGAACGTGGTTGTTTACAGATATACTCTCCGTAGTAATTCATAGCAAGAAAGTTAATAATCGAACCCAAGCCACGTTAGGTTGAACCAAACAGTGTTTAGAAGAAACAGTGTATTCCGTTGAATTATCTTATTGAAGAGTGAAATAAAGTGAAATAGTAAAAAACAGAACATCAGGCACAAATATTATTAATTGGTGAGATAAAAACAATTTTATATTAATATAACCCGAACTTTACTAACCATCACGACACTTATTTCTGATGAACTTTATTGATCACTCTACACACTAGAACGTATAATCACACTATTTTATGTAAATTTTGACACTGGTAATCATTTATTGGAGAGAAGTAAGCCATTTGTTATATTTTCAACTCGTTCACTTCGAATCGAAAAAAGAACTGTAGTAAACATAGGTCCGCCATCTTGCCATCTTTAAGAAATTTGTGTTGCCAACTGTTAAGCTGACTAACCACATTTAGTATTAAATAAGATCCAAAAAATATTGTAATTATTCTGTACTTTCTTTTGGTATTTTCGTAACATTAACATTTGTAGTCAAAAGAATCCACTAATATTGATCAAATTAAAAATAAAAGTAATCTACATTTTTTTTTAATCCTTGAGATGAGTCTTGCCAACTTTCACCAACGCAACTAGTATAGCCAATGGTAATGATCTGTGCAATGTTATAGTTACAAACTAAGGTAAATACTAAGAAAATAAATTATTTCAATGTTTCTATTTTGAAGAGAGTGATTTATTTATTATTAGTCAAATTTAAAACTTCAAAAAAAAATTACTCAAAATTCTTATTTTTTTATTCAGGTTAAATCATAATAACTAAATTCTTTCAACGTTGACACCCCGAAATTAAGACCAGCCCAGATTAATTCAAGAGTACCATAATAAATAATAAACATTCCCAATATTCAATACATAGAGAATAAATTAAAATAAATAATAAAATAATCAATAAATAAACGTTATAATACGTGACTTAATAAGACATTTCTTAATAAAACAGATTGTTTTAACATGTATAAAAATGAACCGCAAAAAAATTCATGTCATTATTTTGAATATGTAATGAGGAAAAGTACAATGAGTTGATAAAAATGACGTTTGCGGTTTTTTAAGAAAAAACACACACTTTTTAAGAAACTCTAGGTTTAAAAGATCTTTATAAATGGGTTTTATAGATTCAATTATTGCTAATGGAAGTACATTTTTGTGTTTGTATTGGGTTTTTTCTAGCTGGCTCTTGTTGGATTTTTTCCATTGGGACACATGCAATGTTGAGGGTGATCATCGGACGAAGCTTTATGCAGGAAAGTGGCCTGTACTGCTTTCTTCATGTTGTAAAAAATTATTAACATTATCCCTGATGGCTCTTCCGTAACGATATTGCAGATAATATATCTGTTTGTCAGTAAGACGACCTTTTCTTGATAAACCCTTGCCATCATCAAGTTTTTTCCCATCATATCACTTCTTAATTTTCTTAGCCTGCTACCCAAATAATTTTGTTATTCTTAAAACATTCAAGGACAGGAAACAGCTGACTTCATTGTAGCCAACATATAAGACATAAAGCAGTCTAATAAAAAAGCCAAATGGTTACAGAATAAGCATAAAATATCAAGACGTGTAAAAGTGTGTGAGTCTCTCTACCCCAGACATTTAAACGCATAGTACTTTAAAATTTAAATGCCTCAAAGACAGTGTAAAACTTAAAATTCTGCGAAAAAAATTTGCATGCATATTCTGTAAACTATTGTAATTCGAAAACATAAAACACAAACTTTTGAGACATTTTCAGATGTTCAATGTTAATGCCCCCCAATACAATTAACAAAACAACAATGAACTGTGTACGCAAAACAATTCTGCAAAGTTAAACATGAACATAACAAATAATAAATTTCACATAGTTAACAAGCTCACACTAACTAATAAAGTCACCAATTGCAGACGTTCGTACACAATTATCGCTTTACACACGCTTCATCCCGTATAAAGCACACAACAAAACTCCAATGACGCACAATGAACGGTAGAAACAAAACTGACTGTCCGCGTCGGAAACAGAGCTTTTAAACTTCGCCTGCGCAGTGTAATACCCTACAAGAGGGTCCCGGATGCCTATGGAATAATCGACTACCGTCCGGAATGCGTGTCCAGCAAGATCGATATCATTGCGGAACGCGTTTGAAACGTCACGTAGCAAAGCATCACACATTGCTACGAAGTCACGTAACACTCCCGGCTGGTGCAGTGTCTCTGTCACCAAAGTACCCTTTAGACTGTTCGAATGCATGATGACTACGCAATTATGTTGGCACGCCGTCAAAATAATGGAAATCTCTGTCTGCGGGACCTATATAAGCAACAGCGGCCGGCTCAGAAGTCAGTTACAGTTGGCGACTTATTCAGTGCGGATCTAGCGGTTGTTGCTGATTAGTGGAAAGTGACTGTCATGTTAGAATAGTGCGTAACTCTAATAACTGACATTATTATTGTCTGTGGACAAATTTAACTAGAGTTGTTGTACGAGAATAGCTTGATCATTTCAAGTTGTTATTTAAAGCTAATTAAAGCTAGTTATTAGTGACTTAATTGTTGTCTGTATTTTGTTTCCACTGAACAATACGACGATCCGTGAGATAGCTGTAACAATATCATGCATAGCACTGTCCTGATTAGATACTTTGTGGCAGTTGCCTCGCAACGGATTGTTGTCTGTATTTTGTTTCCACTGAACAATACGACGATCCGTGAGACAGCTGTAACAATATCATGCATAGCACTGTCCTGACTAGATACTTTGCGCCAGTTGCCTTGCAACGGATTGTTGTCTGTATTTTGTTTCCACTGAACAATACGACGATCCGTGAGACAGCTGTAACAATATCATGCATAGCACTGTCCTGACTAGATACTTTGCGCCAGTTGCCTTGCAACGGATTGTTGTCTGTATTTTGTTTCCACTGAACAATACGACGATCCGTGAGACAGCTGTAACAATATCATGCATAGCACTGTCTTGACTAGATACTTTGCGCCAGTTGCCTCGCAACGGATTGTTGTCTGTATTTTGTTTCCACTGAACAATACGACGATCCGTGAGACAGCTGTAACAATATCATGCATAGCACTGTCCTGACTAGATACTTTGCGCCAGTTGCCTTGCAACGGATTGTTGTCTGTATTTTGTTTCCACTGAACAATACGACGATCCGTGAGACAGCTGTAACAATATCATGCATAGCACTGTCCTGACTAGATACTTTGCGCCAGTTGCCTTGCAACGGATTGTTGTCTGTATTTTGTTTCCAATGAACAATACGACGATCCGTGAGACAGCTGTAACAATATCATGCATAGGACTGTCCTGATTAGATACTTTGCGCCAGTTGCCTCGCAACGGATTCCATTTACACGTTGGTGAAGCGGAACAGTTCCAGTAACGTGAACTTACAGAGGATACAGTGACAACCATCACAAGAACCTTGGATAGGAATACCATAAAACGACAACATCGGATATTTTGTAATCCGTCAGCATAGGGAAGTAAAGTAAGACTTCTAAATTTATGACTGATTAGTGTTTCATGGAATCCAAGCGTGTGGGCCGAAGTCATACGGTCATAATCGCTTGTAGTGCCACTTTGACTAACTTATATACAATAGTACAGGTGAAATTTAAATGAGTAATAATGCTTATTCTTTTAACGTTTAATCAGCCTGGGAGCTAGGCAGGGTATACTGCTTTATGTTAGTCGTGTAACGAACAAAGAAGCTTCAGCCGCTCACTATTACCCCAGGATGTTGTCCTCAGCTACGCCTTTCCGTAGGCTGAGTTGAATTGAGGACTGAAAAAAGCGCGAACGTGTGCGCCCGCGCGCGTGTGTAACTAGTTTTAACTTTAATACAGTACTTAGCTTATTACTCACGTACGTGCCATTTGTAAGTCACTCGCTGCTAAATAGATTTTGATAATAAGGAAAGAAGTTGATAAGGATAGTCTCCGCAGCTACGACAGAAGCAGAGCAGCTTAGTGTACGGTTATACGAGCCGACCGTGCATGCCCGTGGAGTTTGGAAAAACACACAGTGGTCATACGTGCGGTTTTTTCTCATACATGCACGGACGGAAGTGTAGTCACACAGGCGGTTTATAATCTGAACGTTTTTGTTTATTCACAGTCGATGTTTGACGCGTAGTATGTCATGGATTTTGTAGGTAAAGTTTGCTTAGCCGTGCTTCTGGTTAGACGTCGAAGGCGTAAGAGGGTTAAGAGATTCTAGCTCCACCCTCTGCTAAGTGCAAGAGCACACAGAGGAAAATTTCAATTGCTGCATGAACAATTGAGGGTGTAACCAGAAAGGTTTTTTGAGTACTACAGAATGTCTATTGACTCTTTTACTAGAGTCTTCACATGATGATAAAACATCGTTTTTTAAATAAAACAACTAATAAAGTAATTTAATTACCTTGTATCCGTCAGTGACTTTGTTTTTGCGTTATTTATATAGACGCGTTTCGTGACATGTGTCAAATCATCAGTATCCTTCGTCAAGCGTTAAAATTCACATAAAAACATTTGCACATATTCACTGTATTAAGTCACAATAACAGCACACACATAATACGATATAACTTCGGCTCCGTTGGACCGGTCCGACCGCGCGTGTAGTTGACGAGCCACTAATTTAACTAAGTCAATCTTCATCACTAGTCATCGCCGTCATGCGCGATTATATTTAGGGCTATATCATATAGTGAGTTAGGTTGAAACTTTAATTGTTCATTTAATATACTGTCACTGTTGATATTCTTATCTTTAAATGCTTTATAAATCTCAAATTCGTCGAGAGCGTCCATTAACCTACCCTTACCGCATACATGGATTGCTTTGAAATTAGTACTGAAATCTGTGTAATTATGGTTATGCATCATTAGATGGTGCGCATAATTAGATTTGGTCTTGTCTAAATCATTCCTTGGTAGATGTTCTTTGTATCTTCACGAAACGCGTCTATATGAATGACGCAAAAAACGAAGTCACTGACGGATACAAGGTAATTAAATTATTTTGAAAATAGTGACTTGAATACTATACAAAGCACAATAAAACTAATAAAGGTAAAAGGCGGTGAAAGGTAGAACGCAACTGCACAAAAACGTGCGTGTGACCACCACTCTCGTACGTGTTAAAAACGGAACTAAAACGCAGCAGGTTGCGCTTCGATGCGGGAGACCTTGAAAACGGACCAGCGTTGACGACCCGTTCGTCTTTTCCACGTCCGTGTGACCAATTTCATTGCCGCCTGTGCGTTAAATCCAATGCGTTTCCAACCGCAGGCAAACGCTCGTCTAACCGTACCTCGTTAACTGTTTAATGTTTACTTGTTATGTTGTTAAAATTCTTTTGCTCTGTGAGTTTTAAAATGTTTCCGATTCAGCAAAAGTAGAAAGTCGGAGGGAGATACGAAGTGAAACCTTTCGCCACACAATTGACGTAGAAACATGTCTGTCATCGGAACTCATCGTTAACTATGTAGGCCATATACTAACACCAAATACAAATATCAATTAGTCCTATATGTCAGTTCGGTTACATCAAACTAAAATAGATTTTCTTAGAAGAACTAAGCATACTGTAAGCAAGCTTTCACGTAAGCAAGAATTATCAACGCCTACCAATTAACACAATGCCCAACGAACGGTCTATCCCACCGTCATTATTATGACCATCACTAGATTACGTGTGTTAAAAGTGACATCACATAAAGTGCAAATATACCATATGTGGCAATAACATATGGCAATACATATTTAATAGATATTTAACATATACATATTTAACATATTTAATTGTAAACTGCATTCATTTGCAAACTATAAACTAACGTTTTATTGTTTTACGAGTATAACCTAAATGCCTGGACTCGCCAACATTCGATGAGATTCAACACTTTATATCAGTTATTTTCTCTATGTTAGCAGTCTTCATCACAACTTTGTCAAATTTTGTTGCTTCCCTGCTATATACACTTTTTCCTCGAACGAGGCCTTTCGTTTTCGCAACCATTATCAAGTTCTTCCTACAACAACCTGATAAAGTAGTTCTTGTAGTTGTTGTTGTAATATCAAGTTCTTGTTGTTGTAGGAAGAACTTGATAATGGTTGCGAAACCGAAAGACCTCGTTCGAGGAAAAAGTGTATATAGCAAGGAAGCAACAAAATCTGACAACACTTTAGAGTTATAGTCTATTGTCTTCGTAACAATTGCATTGTTTCCCTTCAATAATGAATACACGTGTAGGCATTGTTACACTACGCTTTAGTTTTGTTCGCTCAATATTTTCTGTTAAACGGCCTAAGGTGACATATTAAGTACGTTTTTCTCAATATTCTTGTAACATGGCGTAGTGTAGGGGTAGTGGAGACATCAGTCTTCCCGCTCTGTCTCCTCTGTTAAACAAGAATTATTACCACTCCAGGACAGTATTGTTGAGTATATTTTCTCTTATACCATACTAAATTTATAACCAAAGAACACAGTAGCTGTGAAAGAAGGAAAATCATCGTCATCATCTTAACAACAAGGCGTAGGCAAAGTGCTGCCCTCTCCGCCTTCAATCCTCCAGCCATCTCTTCCTGGGTTTACCCACACACCTGTGTCCTATAGGTTTGTATTTTCAGACTTGTTTGTTCAATCTGGAATCTGACATTCTTTCTAAGTGTTCTTTCCACCGTTGATAGTAATCTTTTAATTTTTCATTCAAGTTAAAAACTTTTAACTCTTCCCTTATAGCCTCATTCTTTATACGGTCAACTTTAGAACACCTTTTCATTCCTCTTAATAACGTAATTTCCAAGGCCCGTGTTTTACTGTCTTGTTTATTGATTGTTGCCCATACGTCACACCCATAGGATGGTACAGGGACTGCCATAACTTTGTGGGAAGAAAAATATTACACGTATTATTATTACAAGTGAGATTATTCGTATTATGGTGCAGCAATATAGAAAAAGTTGTTTATAGAAGTTGTTTCATTATTAAAAAAAAACTAAATAACTAATCTCTCTGTGATAAACAATAGGAAATTAGGCCTTCCACTTCAAGCACTAATGACAATAGGGAAGCGGATTAACAAATAATTAGCAAGGTTCACAGTTCCTTAAGTTTACAGTTAAAGTTAAAACCGTAACTAATAATATCCACTGCCAACTACCGCAATTGCTGAAGACAAAAGTCAAGTCCAAAAGACCTGGTGAACTCGTGTAACAACAAAACTACCCTATTTATTCAAAATTTTTCTTATGAGCTCTAGACTTCGGCCGTGCTGTCTTACTTGGCCCAAGAGATTTTTATTTTTTATTTCCATTGGAGGAAGAGCTGGAAGAAAACATTTTTGTTCAGATCTAGAGTCCATAGTAATTTTCTATACAATGATATGGTTAAGAAACTGCACAAATTTAACTGTATATGTGTGGGACCAACGTGTAAACTCTAACAACGAGTAAGAAACACGTCAGAATTTCTACGTGGTGATGATCCATCCACACTTTTCTCTGGGTCTGAGAATTGGACTTTAACGAAATCACGAGCCAGTCTTATTCAGGTGGCCAAAATAAGATTTCTCAGGTACGTGGCAGGATATACTCTTCAAGAACGCAAAACAATATCGATGTATAAAGATTGTAAGTATAGTTAAAAAGTAAATGCATAGGCCTGTCAAATTTCCATCGGATTTAACAATATACGTAATGCGTTCGTCACAACTGCATTGTTTTCCTTTGAAACAATCAATATATCTGTGGCAGATTACAATAGTATGGGCGTTGTTACACAATGGTATACTTAACGTTTATTACTATTACTATTGTGTTATTGTGTATTTTGTAAAAAGGAAAAGTATCTCCCACAACCTTAACAAATGAATACCAAACAACAGACCTGCGAGACACACATTAACTTATGTTTCTCTCTTCCTCTCTCTCCGTTATCTTTGGCAGTGTTAAATCACTTCAAATGTACGGTGTTAAACACCTTCATTGTCCTTTAAGATACCCACAGACATTTGTTACTATTATGTTTTGTATTATGTTAACAAAAGTTCTGTAATTTAAGAGGTACATAGTTAACCTTGATATTTCAAGACTGGTGTAGAAAAAACTGATTAAAATTAAACATTGTAGTCCTCAAAATAGTGGAGAGTGGATGGCCAGCATTTGTATTAGTCACGATTTTATTTGCTGGTATGAAATTTATCTAATTAATGTATCTCTATAGCTTGGCAGAAGTGGCCTTCTAGGAACATTGGTTTTGAGATTGGAAAAAGTCTTATGCAATCTTTAGTATGACCCGTGGTTTTGTATGGATTTGAAACATGGGCATTGGAGAAAAGCGGCTAAGAAGGAAGAGAAGAGTTTGGCACACGCTGTTGGAGGAGATTGAATGGATATCATGGAGGAATCAAGTACCCAATGGCGAGTTTCTTTTAATTACAATCAGAATGAGCACAGTTGCACACCACTATGTAAAAATTATCCCAATTAGCGCTTTCAAGCTTCACAGCCCATCGTCAGATTGGAATAGACACAAAATAAGTGGAAACAACCCCTTCACCCCTCTCCCCCACCATGCTCACACACAACAAGCTATAATATGAATGACCCTTCCCCACCCCCTAAACCCTGTCACACCATCTGTAGAGTTACATATTTTTTCTAGCAAATTCCTTGTGTTTCAGTGTTGTGTGTGTGTGTGTGTGTGTGTGTGTGTGTGTGTGTGTGCATCCTTTTAAACTACCCACTTCCTCTCCACACACGTGGGTCAGTCAACACCCTTATTTTAAAACATCCAAATAGTACTATGCAAAATAATTCTTAATATTATCTATCTGTCCTCTATCATTTACTTCTTAATCATGTTATAAAATATTTCTTCATTATCAAATTTAATTTTAATATTAATTAAATTGTCTAACCCTTTTTCTCTCTCTTTCAATATTTCTAACTCCTCTCTAAGCTTCCTTTCAACTGTGTTATTCACTACTTTTACAATTTCGTATTCTTCCAAAGGATTAATAAACTTATGGTTGTCTTCTATGAAATGTCTTGCATATAACGAACTGGTTGTTCTATTACCTTCTCCACGTTTGTGGTCAGACAACCTGCATACGAATTTCCGTCCTGTCTCTCCTAGGTACACCTTGTTGCAGTCTTTACATTTTAATTTATAAATTCCGCTTTTCTGTAATACTGGAATTTTTTCTATATTCTTATTCCTTATCTTATCAAATACCGTTTCACATTTTTTAATAGCTATATCTACTCCATATTTATTAAAACATTTTATAATTTTTCTAGTATGTGAACCTATGTATGTCATTGACCCTGCATAATTCTTTTGTTCTGGTTCTATTTTATCTTTTTGTATGTTAACCCTTTTCATAACTTTATCCACTATGTTGGTGTTATAATTATTATTCCTTACAATTCCCTTTATCGTTCTTAACTCCCTATCTTTTGACTCGGTCTCTTTTAAACACTTCTGAGCTCTGTAACAAAATGAATTGATTGCCGCCATTTTATATCTATATGGGTGGTAAGACTCTCTTGGTATAATTATATCAGAATACGACTCTTTCCTAAATATCCCAAACTGTAGTTTCTCATTATCTTTAATTTCTATGTTTAAATCTAAGTAATTTATTTTCTTACCTCCTATCTCTTCTTTAAATTGTAAGTTTTTATCCTTACTATTTACCTCATTTATAAACTCATGCACTTCTTCTATGCTTCCTTCCCAAATTACTAATACATCATCAACGTATCTAGACCATAATTTTATATTGTTTTTATACTTAGTGGAAGTTATTAATTGCTTTTCAAAATCATTCATGTATATTTCAGCAAGAATAGGGGATAATGAAGACCCCATAGGTAAACCTTTTTTCTGTATATAAAACTTGTTATTAAACCTAAAATAGTTCTGATTTACACATTCTTTCATTACTTTCATCAACTGCTTTTTATACCTGTATTCTCCCATATTATTATCGTTTATTAACTTAATAACTTCATTTACTGTGATATTGGTAAACATGTCCTTAACATCCAGTGATATCAATTTTGTATTTACATTAATCCTAATATTTTCTAATTTTTCTATCAATTTTACATTATTCTCTATGTTGTATTTTGTCCCAAATTCATATTTCTCTTTCAGTACTCTGCTAACTTCCTTTGATAATTTATAAATAGGTGCATTAATAAAAGAAACAATCGGTCTAATTGGTTTTCCTTCTTTATGTATCTTAACCTGACTTTTAAAAGTTGGTGCTGTTGGATTACTTTCCAATAAATACTTTTTCTTATTTTCTTCTATAAATGTTATCTGTTTCATCATTTGTTTTATCCTTGACTGGTACTTACTTGTATAATCATACTTTATTTCCTCGTATGGTCCTTCCCTTATAAATTCTTCCGTTTTCTTTATGTATTCGTCCTTTCTCAGTAGTACCATTGTATTTCCTTTGTCCGCCTTCGTTACTATAATATCATTCTTCTTTATTTTATTCTTTAGTTTAGTTACAGTTGATTTGATTTTTTGTTCATTTTTTGAATTATACAAACTTCTCTTAAATATTTTATCTACTACATTCCCTACTTCCCACCTTATTCTTTTTTTATCATTTTCATTTCCTAGTTTTTGTACTATGCTTTCGCATTCAATAATCGGTTTTTCTTGATTTAATTCTGGTGGCGGTGCGTATTTTAAGCCTTTTGCTAACATTTCTTTTTCTTCTGTATTGAAATTTACCTCTGTAAGGTTTATTACTCTTTTTTCATAGTTATTCTTAGAGAGGTGTTCCTTTTTTACTTTGTTCTTTTTTATTAACTTATTTAACTTATCTACCATTTTTTTATTTTTCTTTTCCAATTTCTTTTCTACATACCCCAAACCAAAATTATATAATATTTCTTCTAACTCTACATACGAGTATATTCTTAACCATTCTATGTGTCTGTCATATAATTCCCTATTATATCTATTGATTAAGCCGTATAGTGACCTTATTTCCAGTTTTATCCACAACTTCTCGCTTTGTTCTTTTACTTTTTTGGCTACACTGTTCTTATTTTTAATTTTAACTTGAGCGTACTTTGGGATGACATTATTATCCAGGCATTGTTTATTAAACCATATTTTACTTAAAACCCTCTTCAATTTAACTTTTAACTTAAGATATTTAAATACTTTACTTACCTTATTGTTGTCGTTTATTACCTCATTGTTGTTGTCCATTACCTGTAGTCGATTGCACATCTTAACAGACGTTTAATGAAGAAATTTGTGTTAGTGGTTGAAATCACAATCAGAATGATCACAGTTGCACACCACTATGTAAAAATTATCCCAATTAGCGCTTTCAAGCTTCACAGCCCATCGTCAGATTGGAATAGACACAAAATAAGTGGAAACAACCCCTTCACCCCTCTCCCCCACCATGCTCACACACAACAAGCTATAATATGAATGACCCTTCCCCACCCCCTAAACCCTGTCACACCATCTGTAGAGTTACATATTTTTTCTAGCAAATTCCTTGTGTTTCAGTGTTGTGTGTGTGTGTGTGTGTGTGTGTGTGTGTGTGTGTGTGTGTGTGTGTGTGTGTGTGTGTGTGTGTGTGTGTGTGTGTGTGTGTGTGTGTGTGTGTATCCTTTTAAACTACCCACTTCCTCTCCACACACGTGGGTCAGTCAACACCCTTATTTTAAAACATCCAAATAGTACTATGCAAAATAATTCTTAATATTATCTATCTGTCCTCTATCATTTACTTCTTAATCATGTTATAAAATATTTCTTCATTATCAAATTTAATTTTAATATTAATTAAATTGTCTAACCCTTTTTCTCTCTCTTTCAATATTTCTAACTCCTCTCTAAGCTTCCTTTCAACTGTGTTATTCACTACTTTTACAATTTCGTATTCTTCCAAAGGATTAACAAACTTATGGTTGTCTTCTATGAAATGTCTTGCATATAACGAATTGGTTGTTCTATTACCTTCTCCACGTTTGTGGTCAGACAACCTGCATACGAATTTCCGTCCTGTCTCTCCTAGGTACACCTTGTTGCAGTCTTTACATTTTAATTTATAAATTCCGCTTTTCTGTAATACTGGAATTTTTTCTATATTCTTATTCCTTATCTTATCAAATACCGTTTCACATTTTTTAATAGCTATATCTACTCCATATTTATTAAAACATTTTATAATTTTTCTAGTATGTGAACCTATGTATGTCAATGACCCTGCATAATTCTTTTGTTCTGGTTCTATTTTATCTTTTTGTATGTTAACCCTTTTCATAACTTTATCCACTATGTTGGTGTTATAATTATTATTCCTTACAATTCCCTTTATCGTTCTTAACTCCCTATCTTTTGACTCGGTCTCTTTTAAACACTTCTGAGCTCTGTAATAAAATGAATTGATTGCCGCCATTTTATATCTATATGGGTGGTAAGACTCTCTTGGTATAATTATATCAGAATACGACTCTTTCCTAAATATCCCAAACTGTAGTTTCTCATTATCTTTAATTTCTATGTTTAAATCTAAGTAATTTATTTTCTTACCTCCTATCTCTTCTTTAAATTGTAAGTTTTTATCCCTACTATTTACCTCATTTATAAACTCATGCACTTCTTCTATGCTTCCTTCCCAAATTACTAATACATCATCAACGTATCTAGACCATAATTTTATATTGTTTTTATACTTAGTGGAAGTTATTAATTGCTTTTCAAAATCATTCATGTATATTTCAGCAAGAATAGGGGATAATGAAGACCCCATAGGTAAACCTTTTTTCTGTATATAAAACTTGTTATTAAACCTAAAATAGTTCTGATTTACACATTCTTTCATTACTTTCATCAACTGCTTTTTATACCTGTATTCTCCCATATTATTATCGTTTATTAACTTAATAACTTTATTTACTGTGATATTGGTAAACATGTCCTTAACATCCAGTGATATCAATTTTGTATTTACATTAATCCTAATATTTTCTAATTTTTCTATCAATTTTACATTATTCTCTATGTTGTATTTTGTCCCAAATTCATATTTCTCTTTCAGTACTCTGCTAACTTCCTTTGATAATTTATAAATAGGTGCATTAATAAAAGAAACAATCGATCTAATTGGTTTTCCTTCTTTATGTATCTTAACCTGACTTTTAAAAGTTGGTGCTGTTGGATTACTTTCCAATAAATACTTTTTCTTATTTTCTTCTATAAATGTTATCTGTTTCATCATTTGTTTTATCCTTGACTGGTACTTACTTGTATAATCATACTTTATTTCCTCGTATGGTCCTTCCCTTATAAATTCTTCCGTTTTCTTTATGTATTCGTCCTTTCTCAGTAGTACCATTGTATTTCCTTTGTCCGCCCTCGTTACTATAATATCATTCTTCTTTATTTTATTCTTTAGTTTAGTTACAGTTGATTTGATTTTTTGTTCATTTTTTGAATTATACAAACTTCTCTTAAATATTTTATCTACTACATTCCCTACTTCCCACCTTATTCTTTTTTTATCATTTTCATTTCCTAGTTTTTGTACTATGCTTTCGCATTCAATAATCGGTTTTTCTTGATTTAATTCTGGTGCGTATTTTAAGCCTTTTGCTAACATTTCGTTTTCTTCTGTATTGAAATTTACCTCTGTAAGGTTTATTACTCTTTTTCATAGTTATTCTTAGAGAGGTGTTCCTTTTTTACTTTGTTCTTTTTTATTAACTTATTTAACTTATCTACCATTTTTTTATTTTTCTTTTCCAATTTCTTTCTACATACCCCAAACCAAAATTATATAATATTTCTTCTAACTCTACATACGAGTATATTCTTAACCATTCTATGTGTCTGTCATATAATTCCCTATTATATCTATTGATTAAGCCGTATAGTGACCTTATTTCCAGTTTTATCCACAACTTCTCGCTTTGTTCTTTTACTTTTTTGGCTACACTGTTCTTATTTTTAATTTTAACTTGAGCGTACTTTGGGATGACATTATTATCCAGACATTGTTTATTAAACCATATTTTACTTAAAACCCTCTTCAATTTAACTTTTAACTTAAGATATTTAAATACCTTACTTACCTTATTGTTGTCGTTTATTACCTCATTGTTGTTGTCCATTACCTGTAGTCGATTGCACATCTTAACAGACGTTTAATGAAGAAATTTGTGTTAGTGGTTGAAATCACAATCAGAATGATCACAGTTGCACACCACTATGTAAAAATTATCCCAATTAGCGCTTTCAAGCTTCACAGCCCATCGTCAGATTGGAATAGACACAAAATAAGTGGAAACAACCCCTTCACCCCTCTCCCCCACCATGCTCACACACAACAAGCTATAATATGAATGACCCTTCCCCACCCCCTAAACCCTGTCACACCATCTGTAGAGTTACATATTTTTTCTAGCAAATTCCTTGTGTTTCAGTGTTGTGTGTGTGTGTGTGTGTGTGTGTGTGTGTGTGTGTGTGTGTGTGTGTGTGTGTGTGTGTGTGTGTGTGTGTGTGTGTGTGTGTGTGTGTGTGTGTGTGTGCATCCTTTTAAACTACCCACTTCCTCTCCACACACGTGGGTCAGTCAACACCCTTATTTTAAAACATCCAAATAGTACTATGCAAAATAATTCTTAATATTATCTATCTGTCCTCTATCATTTACTTCTTAATCATGTTATAAAATATTTCTTCATTATCAAATTTAATTTTAATATTAATTAAATTGTCTAACCCTTTTTCTCTCTCTTTCAATATTTCTAACTCCTCTCTAAGCTTCCTTTCAACTGTGTTATTCACTACTTTTACAATTTCGTATTCTTCCAAAGGATTAACAAACTTATGGTTGTCTTCTATGAAATGTCTTGCATATAACGAATTGGTTGTTCTATTACCTTCTCCACGTTTGTGGTCAGACAACCTGCATACGAATTTCCGTCCTGTCTCTCCTAGGTACACCTTGTTGCAGTCTTTACATTTTAATTTATAAATTCCGCTTTTCTGTAATACTGGAATTTTTTCTATATTCTTATTCCTTATCTTATCAAATACCGTTTCACATTTTTTAATAGCTATATCTACTCCATATTTATTAAAACATTTTATAATTTTTCTAGTATGTGAACCTATGTATGTCAATGACCCTGCATAATTCTTTTGTTCTGGTTCTATTTTATCTTTTTGTATGTTAACCCTTTTCATAACTTTATCCACTATGTTGGTGTTATAATTATTATTCCTTACAATTCCCTTTATCGTTCTTAACTCCCTATCTTTTGACTCGGTCTCTTTTAAACACTTCTGAGCTCTGTAACAAAATGAATTGATTGCCGCCATTTTATATCTATATGGGTGGTAAGACTCTCTTGGTATAATTATATCAGAATACGACTCTTTCCTAAATATCCCAAACTGTAGTTTCTCATTATCTTTAATTTCTATGTTTAAATCTAAGTAATTTATTTTCTTACCTCCTATCTCTTCTTTAAATTGTAAGTTTTTATCCTTACTATTTACCTCATTTATAAACTCATGCACTTCTTCTATGCTTCCTTCCCAAATTACTAATACATCATCAACGTATCTAGACCATAATTTTATATTGTTTTTATACTTAGTGGAAGTTATTAATTGCTTTTCAAAATCATTCATGTATATTTCAGCAAGAATAGGGGATAATGAAGACCCCATAGGTAAACCTTTTTTCTGTATATAAAACTTGTTATTAAACCTAAAATAGTTCTGATTGACACATTCTTTCATTACTTTCATCAACTGCTTTTTATACCTGTATTCTCCCATATTATTATCGTTTATTAACTTAATAAATTTATTTACTGTGATATTGGTAAACATGTCCTTAACATCCAGTGATATCAATTTTGTATTTACATTAATCCTAATATTTTCTAATTTTTCTATCAATTTTACATTATTCTCTATGTTGTATTGTGTACAAAAAATCAAATCAACTGTAACTAAACTAAAGAATAAAATAAAGAAGAATGATATTATAGTAACGAAGGCGGACAAAGGAAATACAATGTTACTACTGAGAAAGGACGAATACATAAAGAAAACGGAAGAATTTATAAGGGAAGGACCATACGAGGAAATAAAGTATGATTATACAAGTAAGTACCAGTCAAGGATAAAACAAATGATGAAACAGATAACATTTATAGAAGAAAATAAGAAAAAGTATTTATTGGAAAGTAATCCAACAGCACCAACTTTTAAAAGTCAGGTTAAGATACATAAAGAAGGAAAACCAATTAGACCGATTGTTTCTTTTATTAATGCACCTATTTATAAATTATCAAAGGAAGTTAGCAGAGTACTGAAAGAGAAATATGAATTTGGGACAAAATACAACATAGAGAATAATGTAAAATTGATAGAAAAATTAGAAAATATTAGGATTAATGTAAATACAAAATTGATATCACTGGATGTTAAGGACATGTTTACCAATATCACAGTAAATAAATTTATTAAGTTAATAAACG
Organism: Magicicada septendecula; assembly: GCA_034769895.1. Lineage (NCBI taxonomy): Eukaryota > Metazoa > Arthropoda > Insecta > Hemiptera > Cicadidae > Magicicada > Magicicada septendecula. Next base: position 587,401,425 of record CM068369.1, on the reverse strand, counting down.
ATAATAATATGGGAGAATACAGGTATAAAAAGCAGTTGATGAAAGTAATGAAAGAATGTGTAAATCAGAACTATTTTAGGTTTAATAACAAGTTTTATATACAGAAAAAAGGTTTACCTATGGGGTCTTCATTATCCCCTATTCTTGCTGAAATATACATGAATGATTTTGAAAAGCAATTAATAACTTCCACTAAGTATAAAAACAATATAAAATTATGGTCTAGATACGTTGATGATGTATTAGTAATTTGGGAAGGAAGTGCATGAGTTTATAAATGAGGTAAATAGTAAGGATAAAAACTTACAATTTAAAGAAGAGATAGGAGGTAAGAAAATAAATTACTTAGATTTAAACATAGAAATTAAAGATAATGAGAAACTACAGTTTGGGATATTTAGGAAAGAGTCGTATTCTGATATAATTATACCAAGAGAGTCTTACCACCCATATAGATATAAAATGGCGGCAATCAATTCATTTTGTTACAGAGCTCAGAAGTGTTTAAAAGAGACCGAGTCAAAAGATAGGGAGTTAAGAACGATAAAGGGAATTGTAAGGAATAATAATTATAACACCAACATAGTGGATAAAGTTATGAAAAGGGTTAACATACAAAAAGATAAAATAGAACCAGAACAAAAGAATTATGCAGGGTCATTGACATACATAGGTTCACATACTAGAAAAATTATAAAATGTTTTAATAAATATGGAGTAGATATAGCTATTAAAAAATGTGAAACGGTATTTGATAAGATAAGGAATAAGAATATAGAAAAAATTCCAGTATTACAGAAAAGCGGAATTTATAAATTAAAATGTAAAGACTGCAACAAGGTGTACCTAGGAGAGACAGGACGGAAATTCGTATGCAGGTTGTCTGACCACAAACGTGGAGAAGGTAATAGAACAACCAATTCGTTATATGCAAGACATTTCATAGAAGACAACCATAAGTTTGTTAATCCTTTGGAAGAATACGAAATTGTAAAAGTAGTGAATAACACAGTTGAAAGGAAGCTTAGAGAGGAGTTAGAAATATTGAAAGAGAGAGAAAAAGGGTTAGACAATTTAATTAATATTAAAATTAAATTTGATAATGAAGAAATATTTTATAACATGATTAAGAAGTAAATGATAGAGGACAGATAGATAATATTAAGAATTATTTTGCATAGTACTATTTGGATGTTTTAAAATAAGGGTGTTGACTGACCCACGTGTGTGGAGAGGAAGTGGGTAGTTTAAAAGCACACACACACACACACACACACACACACACACACACACACACACACACACAACACTGAAACACAAGGAATTTGCTAGAAAAAATATGTAACTCTACAGATGGTGTGACAGGGTTTAGGGGGTGGGGAAGGGTCATTCATATTATAGCTTGTTGTGTGTGAGCATGGTGGGGGAGAGGGGTGAAGGGGTTGTTTCCACTTATTTTGTGTCTATTCCAATCTGACGATGGGCTGTGAAGCTTGAAAGCGCTAATTGGGATAATTTTTACATAGTGGTGTGCAACTGTGATCATTCTGATTGTGATTTCAACCACTAACACAAATTTCTTCATTAAACGTCTGTTAAGATGTGCAATCGACTACAGGTAATGGACAACAACAATGAGGTAATAAACGACAACAATAAGGTAAGTAAAGTATTTAAATATCTTAAGTTAAAAGTTAAATTGAAGAGGGTTTTAAGTAAAATATGGTTTAATAAACAATGTCTGGATAATAATGTCATCCCAAAGTACGCTCAAGTTAAAATTAAAAATAAGAACAGTGTAGCCAAAAAAGTAAAAGAACAAAGCGAGAAGTTGTGGATAAAACTGGAAATAAGGTCACTATACGGCTTAATCAATAGATATAATAGGGAATTATATGACAGACACATAGAATTGTTAAGAATATACTCGTATGTAGAGTTAGAAGAAATATTATATAATTTTGGTTTGGGGTATGTAGAAAAGAAATTGGAAAAGAAAAATAAAAAAATGGTAGATAAGTTAAATAAGTTAATAAAAAAGAACAAAGTAAAAAAGGAACACCTCTCTAAGAATAACTATGAAAAAAGAGTAATAAACCTTACAGAGGTAAATTTCAATACAGAAGAAAAAGAAATGTTAGCAAAAGGCTTAAAATACGCACCGCCACCAGAATTAAATCAAGAAAAAACGATTATTGAATGCGAAAGCATAGTACAAAAACTAGGAAATGAAAATGATAAAAAAAGAATAAGGTGGGAAGTAGGGAATGTAGTAGATAAAATATTTAAGAGAAGGTTGTATAATTCAAAAAATGAACAAAAAATCAAATCAACTGTAACTAAACTAAAGAATAAAATAAAGAAGAATGATATTATAGTAACGAAGGCGGACAAAGGAAATACAATGGTACTACTGAGAAAGGACGAATACATAAAGAAAACGGAAGAATTTATAAGGGAAGGACCATACGAGGAAATAAAGTATGATTATACAAGTAAGTACCAGTCAAGGATAAAACAAATGATGAAACAGATAACATTTATAGAAGAAAATAAGAAAAAGTATTTATTGGAAAGTAATCCAACAGCACCAACTTTTAAAAGTCAGGTTAAGATACATAAAGAAGGAAAACCAATTAGACCGATTGTTTCTTTTATTAATGCACCTATTTATAAATTATCAAAGGAAGTTAGCAGAGTACTGAAAGAGAAATATGAATTTGGGACAAAATACAACATAGAGAATAATGTAAAATTGATAGAAAAATTAGAAAATATTAGGATTAATGTAAATACAAAATTGATATCACTGGATGTTAAGGACATGTTTACCAATATCACAGTAAATAAAGTTATTAAGTTAATAAACGATAATAATATGGGAGAATACAGGTATAAAAAGCAGTTGATGAAAGTAATTAAAGAATGTGTAAATCAGAACTATTTTAGGTTTAATAACAAGTTTTATATACAGAAAAAAGGTTTACCTATGGGGTCTTCATTATCCCCTATTCTTGCTGAAATATACATGAATGATTTTGAAAAGCAATTAATAACTTCCACTAAGTATAAAAACAATATAAAATTATGGTCTAGATACGTTGATGATGTATTAGTAATTTGGGAAGGAAGCATAGAAGAAGTGCATGAGTTTATAAATGAGGTAAATAGTAAGGATAAAAACTTACAATTTAAAGAAGAGATAGGAGGTAAGAAAATAAATTACTTAGATTTAAACATAGAAATTAAAGATAATGAGAAACTACAGTTTGGGATATTTAGGAAAGAGTCGTATTCTGATATAATTATACCAAGAGAGTCTTACCACCCATATAGATATAAAATGGCGGCAATCAATTCATTTTGTTACAGAGCTCAGAAGTGTTTAAAAGAGACCGAGTCAAAAGATAGGGAGTTAAGAACGATAAAGGGAATTGTAAGGAATAATAATTATAACACCAACATAGTGGATAAAGTTATGAAAAGGGTTAACATACAAAAAGATAAAATAGAACCAGAACAAAAGAATTATGCAGGGTCATTGACATACATAGGTTCACATACTAGAAAAATTATAAAATGTTTTAATAAATATGGAGTAGATATAGCTATTAAAAAATGTGAAACGGTATTTGATAAGATAAGGAATAAGAATATAGAAAAAATTCCAGTATTACAGAAAAGCGGAATTTATAAATTAAAATGTAAAGACTGCAACAAGGTGTACCTAGGAGAGACAGGACGGAAATTCGTATGCAGGTTGTCTGACCACAAACGTGGAGAAGGTAATAGAACAACCAATTCGTTATATGCAAGACATTTCATAGAAGACAACCATAAGTTTGTTAATCCTTTGGAAGAATACGAAATTGTAAAAGTAGTGAATAACACAGTTGAAAGGAAGCTTAGAGAGGAGTTAGAAATATTGAAAGAGAGAGAAAAAGGGTTAGACAATTTAATTAATATTAAAATTAAATTTGATAATGAAGAAATATTTTATAACATGATTAAGAAGTAAATGATAGAGGACAGATAGATAATATTAAGAATTATTTTGCATAGTACTATTTGGATGTTTTAAAATAAGGGTGTTGACTGACCCACGTGTGTGGAGAGGAAGTGGGTAGTTTAAAAGGATGCACACACACACACACACACACAACACTGAAACACAAGGAATTTGCTAGAAAAAATATGTAACTCTACAGATGGTGTGACAGGGTTTAGGGGGTGGGGAAGGGTCATTCATATTATAGCTTGTTGTGTGTGAGCATGGTGGGGGAGAGGGGTGAAGGGGTTGTTTCCACTTATTTTGTGTCTATTCCAATCTGACGATGGGCTGTGAAGCTTGAAAGCGCTAATTGGGATAATTTTTACATAGTGGTGTGCAACTGTGATCATTCTGATTGTGATTTCAACCACTAACACAAATTTCTTCATTAAACGTCTGTTAAGATGTGCAATCGACTACAGGTAATGGACAACAACAATGAGGTAATAAACGACAACAATAAGGTAAGTAAAATATTTAAATATCTTAAGTTAAAAGTTAAATTGAAGAGGGTTTTAAGTAAAATATGGTTTAATAAACAATGTCTGGATAATAATGTCATCCCAAAGTACGCTCAAGTTAAAATTAAAAATAAGAACAGTGTAGCCAAAAAAGTAAAAGAACAAAGCGAGAAGTTGTGGATAAAACTGGAAATAAGGTCACTATACGGCTTAATCAATAGATATAATAGGGAATTATATGACAGACACATAGAATTGTTAAGAATATACTCGTATGTAGAGTTAGAAGAAATATTATATAATTTTGGTTTGGGGTATGTAGAAAAGAAATTGGAAAAGAAAAATAAAAAAATGGTAGATAAGTTAAATAAGTTAATAAAAAAGAACAAAGTAAAAAAGGAACACCTCTCTAAGAATAACTATGAAAAAAGAGTAATAAACCTTACAGAGGTAAATTTCAATACAGAAGAAAAAGAAATGTTAGCAAAAGGCTTAAAATACGCACCGCCACCAGAATTAAATCAAGAAAAAACGATTATTGAATGCGAAAGCATAGTACAAAAACTAGGAAATGAAAATGATAAAAAAAGAATAAGGTGGGAAGTAGGGAATGTAGTAGATAAAATATTTAAGAGAAGGTTGTATAATTCAAAAAATGAACAAAAAATCAAATCAACTGTAACTAAACTAAAGAATAAAATAAAGAAGAATGATATTATAGTAACGAAGGCGGACAAAGGAAATACAATGGTACTACTGAGAAAGGACGAATACATAAAGAAAACGGAAGAATTTATAAGGGAAGGACCATACGAGGAAATAAAGTATGATTATACAAGTAAGTACCAGTCAAGGATAAAACAAATGATGAAACAGATAACATTTATAGAAGAAAATAAGAAAAAGTATTTATTGGAAAGTAATCCAACAGCACCAACTTTTAAAAGTCAGGTTAAGATACATAAAGAAGGAAAACCAATTAGACCGATTGTTTCTTTTATTAATGCACCTATTTATAAATTATCAAAGGAAGTTAGCAGAGTACTGAAAGAGAAATATGAATTTGGGACAAAATACAACATAGAGAATAATGTAAAATTGATAGAAAAATTAGAAAATATTAGGATTAATGTAAATACAAAATTGATATCACTGGATGTTAAGGACATGTTTACCAATATCACAGTAAATAAAGTTATTAAGTTAATAAACGATAATAATATGGGAGAATACAGGTATAAAAAGCAGTTGATGAAAGTAATGAAAGAATGTGTAAATCAGAACTATTTTAGGTTTAATAACAAGTTTTATATACAGAAAAAAGGTTTACCTATGGGGTCTTCATTATCCCCTATTCTTGCTGAAATATACATGAATGATTTTGAAAAGCAATTAATAACTTCCACTAAGTATAAAAACAATATAAAATTATGGTCTAGATACGTTGATGATGTATTAGTAATTTGGGAAGGAAGCATAGAAGAAGTGCATGAGTTTATAAATGAGGTAAATAGTAAGGATAAAAACTTACAATTTAAAGAAGAGATAGGAGGTAAGAAAATAAATTACTTAGATTTAAACATAGAAATTAAAGATAATGAGAAACTACAGTTTGGGATATTTAGGAAAGAGTCGTATTCTGATATAATTATACCAAGAGAGTCTTACCACCCATATAGATATAAAATGGCGGCAATCAATTCATTTTGTTACAGAGCTCAGAAGTGTTTAAAAGAGACCGAGTCAAAAGATAGGGAGTTAAGAACGATAAAGGGAATTGTAAGGAATAATAATTATAACACCAACATAGTGGATAAAGTTATGAAAAGGGTTAACATACAAAAAGATAAAATAGAACCAGAACAAAAGAATTATGCAGGGTCATTGACATACATAGGTTCACATACTAGAAAAATTATAAAATGTTTTAATAAATATGGAGTAGATATAGCTATTAAAAAATGTGAAACGGTATTTGATAAGATAAGGAATAAGAATATAGAAAAAATTCCAGTATTACAGAAAAGCGGAATTTATAAATTAAAATGTAAAGACTGCAACAAGGTGTACCTAGGAGAGACAGGACGGAAATTCGTATGCAGGTTGTCTGACCACAAACGTGGAGAAGGTAATAGAACAACCAATTCGTTATATGCAAGACATTTCATAGAAGACAACCATAAGTTTGTTAATCCTTTGGAAGAATACGAAATTGTAAAAGTAGTGAATAACACAGTTGAAAGGAAGCTTAGAGAGGAGTTAGAAATATTGAAAGAGAGAGAAAAAGGGTTAGACAATTTAATTAATATTAAAATTAAATTTGATAATGAAGAAATATTTTATAACATGATTAAGAAGTAAATGATAGAGGACAGATAGATAATATTAAGAATTATTTTGCATAGTACTATTTGGATGTTTTAAAATAAGGGTGTTGACTGACCCACGTGTGTGGAGAGGAAGTGGGTAGTTTAAAAGGATGCACACACACACACACACACACACACACACACACACACACACAACACTGAAACACAAGGAATTTGCTAGAAAAAATATGTAACTCTACAGATGGTGTGACAGGGTTTAGGGGGTGGGGAAGGGTCATTCATATTATAGCTTGTTGTGTGTGAGCATGGTGGGGGAGAGGGGTGAAGGGGTTGTTTCCACTTATTTTGTGTCTATTCCAATCTGACGATGGGCTGTGAAGCTTGAAAGCGCTAATTGGGATAATTTTTACATAGTGGTGTGCAACTGTGATCATTCTGATTGTGATTTCAACCACTAACACAAATTTCTTCATTAAACGTTTCTTTTAATTGTTAAACGGAAGGCGATCGTTATAGAAAACCATGGTCAGGAGCAAAGCCATATGTTTCGGGTGCTTAGTTAAGCATAATAACTATGTTTTGGATTTGACGCTAAAGGCGAAAGTTAAGAGAAGACAGAGAAAAACAGCTGGAGAGCAGGTTTGACGTGACACAGATGTTTCAAGAAGAAAGCAATTAACCGGACACTTTGATTAACAGTTTGCAATAAACAAGATGTCGTTGTGTACACTAAAACAAGCTTAACATATTATATAATAAACCATAACTTGATAAAATCGAAATTTATAGAGATATCAGTGATAAAAATTATCATTGAAATTTAAGATTTACATATTCACTTTATAATTTAAGATCGCTAAATGGGAGTAACTTTTTTCATTAATTCAAGATCATTAATGTAAACATATGTACCGTATTTCTTTAAAATACCTCAATTTCTTCTTGAAGGTACAAAGTTTTTCTACAAAATGGCGGCTAGGCGGAAAACGATACGTTTCTAGACGTTTGTTTATCGGAACTCATTTTCTTATAGAGATTCATAAAATCCGAATATGCATAGTGAGGACATCTGTTACGTTACACCCTGTATAGCAAATAAACAATTAATTTAAAGCCACTCATTCTACTTTAGTCTCTACGTTATTGCCACAACAATTACCGTAATACATACGCAACAAACAAAACAGGAAGTAAACTTATGGAAAGTTCTTGCGAAATGGAAACACAATCCTGTGTACACGGTGTTCACATTGAACTTTAAACTTTAATTTTTTTAGGCAATAAGAGTTGCTTCTGTCTGTACATTGTTAGAAGATATTAGGATGTTTATACCAGACGCACCAGAAGCACTCTTGAGGCAAAAAGGAAGTTTCTAAGACTCTCTAATAAGTTAAAATTCTGAACGCATCTTTTACTTGTAAAAACTTGGGCAGTCTGCAAAGAAAATACGACAGAATTCCAACAAGACATTTCTGTATAATGTATGCTTTCTACAGATTGTTTATGTTAATTACAGAAAATGTGTTTAAAGAATAAAAACACGCACATAACAAACGGTTTATCATCGTCATCATCATCATCATCAATATCATCACCAACAACAAAACGATTATTAAATTAAAAATTGTTTATTCTCTATTCTCAAGCAGATAGACAACATCTGGAGCCAACGCTCCTTGCGCATGCGATAGTTGTCCGTTCGGTTAAGATGTTCCAACCATTGTAGCCCATACTGGGTGATCCTATCTGGTATATTCATAATATTCAGATTCTGCGTATATCTTCATTTTCTCGGTTTTGTCGAGTATCCCTGCCACGTGCCTGGGCAATCTCAAGAAGGCGAGTAGACAAAGTAAGTGTCATTTATACTAGGTCGCCGATGAAATGTGGCCAAGTGTTAGTCTTCTGGCCTTTAATATGTCTGCCATGACTTGAGAATTGTAAAGAACTGTTTATCACGAAGTGTAATCTTTTCGTCTTAATTTCACTATCTAAATGGTCCGGTAAAGACTCATAGTATTCTGATGTGACTGTTTCTACTCTTTTCCAAGTAGCAAATACAAATTGCACATGGGGCGTCCAGTAAGCAGTAGCCATAATATTTGCTGCTGATGGAAGCGTTTTCTGATTTTTTGTGAGGATTGAGGTGCTTTAACCACCGTTTTGACTTATTGTATTTCATTTCCTGCCTAGTAGTGATCATTCCATGTTTCGTTCGCTGTTACTACACTATGTAAAACTGTACGTGGATTCTTTGAAACAGCTCTAAATTTTTCTTTGAAGTGTTCACTGGTTTACGTTTTGGGAGCAGACGGAGCACCCACCTTGTCCACAGCTTTCCCCATGCGTGAAAAATATTCGTGCAAAATATTAAACACACGGTTAATGAGGTATAAACATCCTTCATAAATATTATTAAGGCCTAGACTATCTTCCAAGTATACTCGATGGCGTCTAAATTACCAATTGGACAGTTGTTGCCAACATCACAAAAAAACAGTTCTGAGCCGTACATCTGTAGGGCGGGAAAATATTGCATTGACTTTTGTAAATCCTTGAACATATGTCATTATATTAGTATATACTTATACTATTTCCGTTCTTAGTATAATCCTGATGTTAACAAACAGGCGTGGCACATTTGAAACTCTATTTCCTACTTGAATTAGAGGCGTGGCCGTCTGACAGAAGGGGTACAGACAGGGTACATATAATGTTGATACTGTATAAACACATGTAAATTTTAATAATTTGTCCTGACCAAAGTAAAACTTTGTGTGACTGTGTCAGACCCACAGTGAAATATTTTATAAAACCAGTTAATGGCTCTTTTTATTAATCGATTAAATATCGCAACACAACAAAAAAGTATCTCTGTCGGAACTTGTATCATCACTTGAGTCAACGCTATTATTGTTAAGATTGTTCATTGTCTACAACGACGTCGGTAATGTGGGCCAGCGCCCAAAGCTTATCGTTTGCCTTCATTATATGCTCGATACAATGACGCACTCTTGTCCACCGTCGTTTCATTTACATCCTTCTCAACCAATTGTTTTATATCAGGCAGCATATACTGTAGGCCTATATGACGTGTTGTGACGGCCAACATACTCTTTCAACTGACTACATATTAATTCAATAGGATTCAGAATATAGTGATAAGGAGGAAGTCTTAAAACGACGTGCCCCGATTTATGTGGTAAGATAACTCGCACATGACTATACATACATTCTGCACATGCGCATAACACATTACTGTGTGAACAATGTCAACGTCTCTGACTAATAGCGTTTCAGATTTTCCACGTGGACTTGTTTACATCAGGATTGAAGTAAGAACGGAAATAGTATACACATATACGCGTACTTACTTGAACATATGTAATGAAGTCAAACATATAGATAACCTAAAAAGTTTACTAAATAAGTCAAATGCAACAGACAGTAGTAGTTTTTCGAATCATTGCTCTTTGTAAACATTCGAAATTGAACAAAGAATTTTAATTTTTAAAAGGAATAAATCGGAAATTAGTACCAAACCACGTGTTGTTTAATCAAATATATTGTAACTTACCGTCTGTGACTTCTGCAACAATGTCTTCACTCTAAAGTTTACATGTTTCGGGACACCTGTCCCATCCTCAGAACTTAAAAGTGTGTTCGTATATCATCAAACGATGATATAGTTGTCGAATAATTAAAACATTAAAATCCACATTAAGCAAAACCACAATACTTAAATGTACAAAGTCGAGCGCGTGATAAGAGTCAGTCTTGATTCAGTGCGCGGTCAGTGGCCGTACGGTGTACACCGTTTAACCGTCGCGCTCGACTTTGTACATTTAAGTATTGTGGTTTTGTTTAATGTGGATTTTAATGTTTTAATTATTCGACAACTATATCATCGTTTGATGATATACGAACACACTTTTAAGTTCTGTGGATGGGACAAGTGTCCCGAAACATGTAAACTTTAGAGTGAAGACATTGTTGCAGAAAGTCACAGACGGTAAGTTACAATATATTTGATTAAAGAATTTTAAGCTTTCTAATTGCCTTCAAATTGGATTACGGATTTTTTCGAAGCGAACACGTTTTCCATTAAAGTGTTGCTACTAACTGACTGTTACTCATTGTCCGTTGCGTTTGCTGTGTGTTATGAAATGATTAAATAACCATTTGGTATATACAACATAGTTACATTAGTTCCGACCGTTCAGGGCCATTAATTTTCCCACGACCCAGCAGAAAGCGGTTGAGAAAGAGCAACATGAAAAGTAAACAGCGTACAAAGTTTAATGTATTTGGATGTTCCAACTCAATATGTACACCTGTTTACATTATAAATTTCACATTATCTCATTTCGACGTGCTTCACAATTTGAGTCTGTGATGCTACAAGAAGCTCATTGCCTTCTTTAACAGTCAAAGTGGCACTACAAGCGATTCTGACTGTATGACTTCGGCCCACACACTAGGATTCCATGAAACACTAATCAGTCATAAATTTAGAAGTCTCACTATACTTCCCTATACTGACGGATTACAAATTATCCGATGTTGCCGTTTTATGGTATTCCTATCCAACGTTCTTGTGGTGGTTGTCACTGTATCCTCTGTAAGTTCACGTTACTGGAACTGTTCCGTTTCACCAACGTGTAAATGGAATCCGTTGCGAGGCAACTGCCACAAAGTAACTAGTCAGGACAGTGCTATGCATGATATTGTTACAGCTGTCTCACGGATCGTCGTATTGTTCAGTGGAAACAAAATACAGACAACAATCCGTTGCGAGGCAACTGGCGCAAAGTATCTAGTCAGGACAGTGCTATGCATGATATTGTTACAGCTGTCTCACGGATCGTCGTATTGTTCAGTGGAAACAAAATACAGACAACAATCCGTTGCGAGGCAACTGGCGCAAAGTATCTAGTCAGGACAGTGCTATGCATGATATTGTTACAGCTGTCTCACGGATCGTCGTATTGTTCAGTGGAAACAAAATACAGACAACAATCCGTTGCGAGGCAACTGGCGCAAAGTATCTAGTCAGGACAGTGCTATGCATGATATTGTTACAGCTGTCTCACGGATCGTCGTATTGTTCAGTGGAAACAAAATACAGACAACAATCCGTTGCGAGGCAACTGGTGCAAAGTATCTAGTCAGGACAGTGCTATGCATGATATTGTTACAGCTGTCTCACGGATCGTCGTATTGTTCAGTGGAAACAAAATTCAGACAACAATCCGTTGCGAGGCAACTGGCGCAAAGTATCTAGTCAGGACAGTGCTATGCATGATATTGTTACAGCTGTCTCACGGATCGTCGTATTGTTCAGTGGAAACAAAATACAGACAACAATCCGTTGCGAGGCAACTGGCGCAAAGTATCTAGTCAGGACAGTGCTATGCATGATATTGTTACAGCTGTCTCACGGATCGTCGTATTGTTCAGTGGAAACAAAATACAGACAACAATCCGTTGCGAGGCAACTGGCGCAAAGTATCTAGTCAGGAAAGTGCTATGCATGATATTGTTACAGCTGTCTCACGGATCGTCGTATTGTTCAGTGGAAACAAAATACAGACAACAATCCGTTGCGAGGCAACTGGCGCAAAGTATCTAGTCAGGGCAGTGCTATGCATGATATTGTTACAGCTGTCTCACGGATCGTCGTATTGTTCAGTGGAAACAAAATACAGACAACAATCCGTTGCGAGGCAACTGGCGCAAAGTATCTAGTCAGGACAGTGCTATGCATGATATTGTTACAGCTGTCTCACGGATCGTCGTATTGTTCAGTGGAAACAAAATTCAGACAACAATCCGTTGCGAGGCAACTGGCGCAAAGTATCTAGTCAGGACAGTGCTATGCATGATATTGTTACAGCTGTCTCACGGATCGTCGTATTGTTCAGTGGAAACAAAATACAGACAACAATCCGTTGCGAGGCAACTGGCGCAAAGTATCTAGTCAGGACAGTGCTATGCATGATATTGTTACAGCTGTCTCACGGATCGTCGTATTGTTCAGTGGAAACAAAATTCAGACAACAATCCGTTGCGAGGCAACTGGCGCAAAGTATCTAGTCAGGACAGTGCTATGCATGATATTGTTACAGCTGTCTCACGGATCGTCGTATTGTTCAGTGGAAACAAAATACAGACAACAATCCGTTGCGAGGCAACTGGCGCAAAGTATCTAGTCAGGACAGCGCTATGCATGATATTGTTACAGCTGTCTCACGGATCGTCGTATTGTTCAGTGGAAACAAAATACAGACAACAATCCGTTGCGAGGCAACTGGCGCAAAGTATCTAGTCAGGACAGTGCTATGCATGATATTGTTACAGCTGTCTCACGGACCGTCGTATTGTTCAGTGGAAACAAAATACAGACAACAATCCGTTGCGAGGCAACTGGCGCAAAGTATCTAGTCAGGACAGTGCTATGCATGATATTGTTACAGCTGTCTCACGGATCGTCGTATTGTTCAGTGGAAACAAAATACAGACTGATCCGTTGCGAGGCAACTGGCGCAAAGTATCTAGTCAGGACAGTGCTATGCATGATATTGTTACAAGTGTCTCACGGATCGTCGTATTGTTCAGTGGAAACAAAATACAGACAACAATCCGTTGCGAGGCAACTGGCGCAAAGTATCTAGTCAGGACAGTGCTATGCATGATATTGTTACAGCTGTCTCACGGACCGTCGTATTGTTCAGTGGAAACAAAATACAGACAACAATCCGTTGCGAGGCAACTGGCGCAAAGTATCTAGTCAGGACAGTGCTATGCATGATATTGTTACAGCTGTCTCACGGATCGTCGTATTGTTCAGTGGAAACAAAATACAGACTGATCCGTTGCGAGGCAACTGGCGCAAAGTATCTAGTCAGGACAGTGCTATGCATGATATTGTTACAAGTGTCTCACGGATCGTCGTATTGTTCAGTGGAAACAAAATACAGACAACAATCCGTTGCGAGGCAACTGGCGCAAAGTATCTAGTCAGGACAGTGCTATGCATGATATTGTTACAGCTGTCTCACGGACCGTCGTATTGTTCAGTGGAAACAAAATACAGACAACAATCCGTTGCGAGGCAACTGGCGCAAAGTATCTAGTCAGGACAGTGCTATGCATGATATTGTTACAGCTGTCTCACGGATCGTCGTATTGTTCAGTGGAAACAAAATACAGACTGATCCGTTGCGAGGCAACTGGCGCAAAGTATCTAGTCAGGACAGTGCTATGCATGATATTGTTACAAGTGTCTCACGGATCGTCGTATTGTTCAGTGGAAACAAAATACAGACAACAATTAAGTCACTAATAACCAGCTTTAAATAACAACTTGAAGTGATCAAGCTATTCTCGTACAACAATTCTAGTTAAATTTGTCCGTAGGCAGTTTTACACTATCTTTGGGGCATTTAAATTTTAAAGTGCTATGCGTTTAAATGTCTGGGGTAGAGAGACTCACACACTTTTACAGGTCTTGACAGGTTTTTTTATGATTATTCTGTAACCATTTGGTTTTTTTTTTATTAGGCTGCTTTATGTCTTATGTTTTGGGTACAATGAAGTCATCTGTTTCCTTTCCTTGAACGTTTTAAGAATAACAAAATTATAGTGCATTGGACATATCCAGAAAAGGATGGGTAGCAGGCTACGAAAATTAAGAATTGATGTAATGGGAAAAAACATAAAGATGGCAAGGGCTTATCAGGAAAAGGTCATCTTACTGACAAACAGATAGATTCTCTGCAGTATTATTACGGAAAAGCCATCAAGGATAATGTTAATAATTTAGATAACATGAAGAAATCAGTACAGGCCATTTTCCTGCATAAATCTTCATCCGATGATCACCCACATCATTGCATGTGTCCCAATGGAAAAAATCCAACAAGAGCCAGCTAGAAAAAACCCAATACAAACACAAATATGTACTTCCATTAGCAATAATTGAATGTATAATACCCATTTATAAAGATCTTTTAAACCTAGAATTTCTTTAAAATGTTTGGATGGAGAAACTCAAAATGTAAATAAGACGTTGAATGCAAAAATTTGGGCTATTCCTAAGAAACATTTTTCAGCCAGATCTATTGTTTAATCAGCTGTAAAAGATGCAGTAGTTTGTTTCAATGATGGCAATATTACAAGGAGTAAAGTTGCTAAGCAAGTTGGGAATTGTTCCTGGATCTTGGTGTGTGACCACACTGCAGAAGCTCGATAAAGCCAGGATTCAGCAGGCAGACATCAGGGCTAAAAGCAGTGTCCAGCAAGGAAGAAGGCTTAAAAGAAGAGGAGCTAAGAGCAAACATGATGAAGAAAAACAAAAGGAAGCTGATTATGGAGCAGGAGAGCACTAACATTACAATAAAACAGGCCAGAAAACAGAATTATGTTACAATTATGTAGCATTTTTGTTTTTTGCTGTTTTCCGCAAACTTCATTTTTATCAATTCAATGTACCTTTCCTCATAACCTATTCAACCTAATGACATGAAATTTTTTGCGGTTCATTTTCATACATGTTAAAACAATGTGAATTATTTAGAAATGTCTTATTAAGTCACATATTTATTTACAAATTATAATAAAACAGAAACATTGAAGAATATTATTATTTTATTAAATACATTTTTTTCATTTTGTAACATGCGATCAAATATCTGATTGATTCAGTTTGTTACTATAGTTCTTGTCTACAAAAAATACAAAATTCAGCGTACTATGATGGTAAATTAATGAGAAAGGTACGTTGTTAATGATAATGTATTAAATTATTTATAACAATATATACGCATTTATGGAAAACAAATATTAAAAAAGTGGTCTTTTTTGTACGCTCTTCTAAGATTAGAATATACTAAGCATGTATACCAACTTTCGTTAAGATAGCATTAAAATCATATTTCTTGGAGAATTTAAAAAAATGTGTTACAGACAATTAAAAAAAATATATAAAAAATGTGTATGAGGTTATATGTTAATGCCCCCTTAAAGTTATACTTAACGGGGGAAGTTTCATCATTTATGAATTATTGTACAAAATTACACTAAATGGTTAATTGGCTATTTAAACAGGTATTGTTTTATTATTGTGTTGTATTATGATCATTTGGTAGTACATTTAGACATTTTGAATATAACTTCGAGTGCAGAACATTGAACAAGGTGACCTTGAACAGAAGCATGAAGTGATCAATACCATTTACTGAACAGGAGGCGTTATGTTTTTAGTGGTTAATCCTAAGGCATCGAGTATATATTGGATAACGTGATGATCTTCTTATAAGTCTTCACCTTTATTAGGAGTATCAAGCAACGCGACGAAAAGTAGTGAACCAAAATCATATAAAACTGGCAAAAGTGTAAGATCTAAATCAAAGAAACCACAATCGACTTTTCTTTCTCGGTGCCCGTATTGGTAAACCAAACGTTTAGTAATACCCTGTAAGGTTGCAAGGCTTTTCTTGTGATAAAAATTATTTAACAGACATTGGAGTTTCTGAAATTCACAGTTGATAGACTGGTACATTATTAATGCCATGATATTAGCCATTAAAGATGCTACAGTAACAAAGATACCAGTACTCCTGTTTGGGTCAGATGCGTTATAAAATAGATGGACAGAATACCCAACAACGTCTGTCTGTACATAGACACAGAAAAACGTTACATAACATTGTGCGACCGTACTGAAAGTCTCGTATAAGCAACGGTAAATGGACCCGATTAGTTTGTAATTATCGTGTACTTCTGTCAGGAAGTTCTCGCTTCTCGGCTGGACGACAATTGCCACAGTTACACGGTCACTCCAAGCAACATTCCTGTCGCTGAGTCTGTCAAACCTCTCAACAGCGCGACGGGTAAGCTGCACTCTCTGCCGTATGACGTACATTATTGAAAAACAGTACAGACTTTGCACTGTGTGGCACACATATATAGTCACGTTACATACCAGTTTGTATACTTTCGTTAAATCTAGAGTTAGAGTAGAAAAGTTTATGTAATACAGAGATTCGTATGTAAAGTGTATATAGAAACTAATCGTTACGATAATAAACAAAATACACACAACTTTATTTTTGGCATGCGGCACTTTGACACGTAGTGACTGTAGTGACTGATCTACGTAGACAATGTTAGCGATACAGTTGCTAGTCTGTTCATGGCAGACGTTGAATTTTATCTGATAATATATTATCATTATCGAAATCAGTGTACTTGTAGATACAGTCAAAATGTTAATGAGGTAACTGTAGTCCACAGTAGACAGTTGTACCATGGGGTATACAGTCCACAGTACACAGCATACTGTTGTAACTGCCAAACAATAGACAGTCTGTAACTTTGACTGCCGTGACGTCGGCAATGAGAAACCGCAGATGACGCAGATCGCTGTTAGAGGCGTCAGTGACCCAACGGTGTTCCTTTCCATGCTGTATGTTTAACGCTTCACAGTTACAATGTACTGTTGCTGGACGATAGAGTCAGCTGGTCGCGCCGCCGCTTTTAATATATGTTAGTTGTTGCATTGATTTAAAACCTGCAATGTGGATAAGTACAAGAGTTTTTTAATGAGATACAATTTGAATTACTTTCAGTGAATAGACGCAGATGATTAAGTGACAGTTGTGACAGTTTGCCCATAAACTTTGAAGTACAACAATCACTGGTTTATTTGAATTATTATATTCGTTTGCATGTCACGTGTTTACGTATGATAATTACTACGTATGTGCTAAGCCATACATTCAGCGGACACGCCGCGATCAATATTCTATATTGTTTCTTGACTCATTATCCGTGTATGTGTGTGTGTGTGTGTGTGCGCGCGCTCGCGCGCGCGGAAGTGACATTAAAATTAAAGGGATAATAGTGATTTTATTATTTGTCTGGGCAGATTAACTTGAATGGTTGTACGAGAATAATCTTGTTGAACAACTTAATGATTACAAACTGTTAATTGTGATAATCAAAGCTGGTTTTAGTGACTTTATTGGTGTCTTGTGTTTTGTTTGCCACTGTACCATACAACACAACGATTGGTTAGACCGTTGTAACAATATATATATATATATATATTGCGAAGATACAAATAAATATTTTCGCATAGGAGAGTTTGTGTGTATAAATTATGCACAAGTCTATATTAGAGGTGAAGAAAATTTATTTATTTATAACGTAATAAAATAATTGTTTATATGATATATTTAAAATTAAACAATTGTCATGAATAGTATTTTATTAGTTATAAAAGAGTCTATATAGTTCAGTTTGGATAAGTTTACTTGAAACGTAGAATTCCTTTATATTCGGCGTCACGTCAATCGCTCCGTCGCTGCTACGATTTCTCTGCACTGATCGCCACTCTGCTCTCTCTCTCTCTCTCTCTCTCTCTCTCTCTCTCTCTCTCTCTCTCTCTCTCTCTCTCTCTCTCTCTCTCTCTCTCTCTCTCTCTCTCTCTCGCTGTTCTGGGGTTCATCGAACAGTTGATAACACTAATTACTGCTTTTACGCACAAATTGTCACTTTCCGAATCGTTAGTTTTATCGAACGGAATTGGTTATTATTAATTATTGATTGTTATTAGTTATTAATTCTCAGGGTGTTAATGAGTGATAATTTAAAAAGCGGTGTATAATGCTTACACCTTCCGGCTATTCTTGATGTGTCCCGCGTTAATATGGATTCACCACGGTAGATAAATCTCCCTAAGCGGAAATCTTCTACTAACACGTAATAGCACTTAATATAATACAATAGGTAGTTCACTCGCTTGGTTCTAGTCGAACAACTCGAAAAGAGTCCCAAGACTTAGAGTTACTTTAGATTAACCAGTTCGAACAAGAAAAACTCTTGACGAAGAGCAACGTCTTCCGATGAACTGCCTCGAAGTACACCTGGCAACGGATGGATCTGACTAAAATTAGGGGCTCTGATTGGTCTATCGAATGTCTACGTGGTAGATTGGACAAAAGATAGACGCGTTACAGGCGAAACTTTGTATATGTCTGCAAGAGCCTGCATAGATTTTATCTAGAAATTTTATTACTCTTCAATTGATAAGCGTGAAAAGTTTAGTTTCCAATTACTAAAAAAACCACACTTAAAAAATAGCTGAGAACAACAGAGTATATAGAAAATGTAGCTATTTTCATAAATAATTCACTGTCCAAGTCTCATGCCGATAGGTTAACTAACGCGGAAGATATAACAACGAAGGCTCACCACACGCAAACGCACACACATATTCACAAACAAAGTACATGCCATTATAGAGCAAACGTTTACAAAGAATTTGGTATAACACAAGTCCTTATCCATCACTAAATACAAAACTTATAGGTAATTGAAAAAAATTGCCTAAATCAATTAAAAACATGCTAATGTCCGTCACCCATGCTTTCATATTCTTATTCATAGATCATCATCCAGTGTTTTGTTGCAGGATTAACCCCACCACGTATAAAAAAAATTTTGTTTACATAAAATACAAATATTTTCCTTCATATCCTAAATAAATAAAACATCATTCTTCGAATAATAATCATAATAATAACATAATAAATTCAAATCAAAATAAACTTATTTCAAACAAAACATTCCTCCAATGTCACTTTGACAGTAATAATACAAACAAATACACGTGATTGAATCTGACCTATAATCTCAAACACAGATAAGCGTATCAACACTTCTGACGTCATTTTCAACTGAACGTATATCCGTTCATACAAACCATTTATTCTAACATCGCAACAAATATTCTTTAATTTACACTCATTTTTCACAAAATTTTCTTAGAACATTCATACCACTTATACCCTGGCATATTAGGTACAATTATCTCTTACATAATACTTTCTTAGGGATGATGCGTGGAATTTCCCTATCACACGGTTAGTACTAGGGTTGGTTACAATATAGCTGTTTATACCAACTTGCTCAGATAAAATATATGGGCCGTTGTACAACCTAAAGAATTTGGCTGCGCTGTTATCCTCCCTGTGACCGACATTCAAAGCCCTCATGAGTACCCTCTCGCCAATTTTAAAAGTTACCAGCTTGTGGTCTGCATTAAATTTTTCAGTCCGTTCTTAGGCACATTTTTTAATGCGTCTCCTGGCTTCTCTCCTTTTCACCTCACTCGGAATAGGCAAATTTTGCGTTGCAATCTTCCTGATGCTCCCATCCCATACACGCTTGGGCATTTCTCCAGTTTGCAACTCGTTAGGCGTAAATCCTGTCGTGCCATTGTAATTCGCGTTGATGGACGCCTCGAAAAACTCGAGATAATCCGGCCATCTACTTTGGTTGGTATTACAATAAGTACGGAACGGTCGACCCAACTCTCTGTTGACCCTTTCAGCGAGGTTGCCCTGCGGTCTCCGGATCGCTGTTAACACAGTCTGGATATTGTGCTTTTCAAATTCGGATTGCCACTTCCTCTTGGTGAACTGTTTACCCTGGTCAGATAAGATTTTTTTAACTTGACCATATTTAGGGATGCCTTGAAGTCCTGCTGCTCGTCTCAAAACATCCATTTCTGTAGCTTCTAACTTCACTTTTAACGGTTCTTTTATTCTCTATGTTTTGGATCCGTACATCAACGTAATTTTAATCATACCATCATATATTTTTCTTTCTTTCTTTTCTAATTTCTATGCTACATAGAAACCCATTCATTATCTGTACGATACATAATTACAGAGTTATACAATAGCATAGTAATTGACAAAATGAATGCAATAAGCAGACGACAATTAACAAAAGTTGCTTACTGTTCCATATGCTACAAACAGCAATCCATTTTATATAGATAAATGTTCAAACAGCCTAAACATGATCCTACGGCCGCATTCATGGTTTTCTTTTAGTTCTATTACCCTGGAACCTTTGATACATTTTTACTCTGTTCGCCATCTTCTTCAACGATGAACATTTTAAACATGATAAGCAAAGTGTCAGAGAGGGCAGTTGACTTTTACACCGGATTTAGTTGTGAATTATAAATCGTAAGTTTCATGCTGCATACAACTGATTAGAATCTATCAATAAACATCAGTAGTTAATAAAAAAGTATTAAAAAATACCTAGAAAATAAAATGTTGTTATGAAAGCAGTCTATGATTTTATACTTCATAAATGAAACCTGTCACCCCGGTCCCATTCTCGTGACACATTCCACCAGCGCACTACCGTTAATTTAAAAACTTGCAAGCATAAAAATAATAAAATGCATACTGTGAAAGATAAGTGCTTTTCCAAACATTTTTTAGAATAAACAACACGTTTCAAAATTTAACAAAGCTTATAATTAGAAGTCGTGTATAAACGAAAACGTAAATATTATAAATTATCCAAATGACATGGCAGTACTGCAAGAAATGTATACATTGGGCTGCGATCAGGGAGCTAAGAATGCGCGCGCAATTTCTGTTTGTCACACAGTTTAGTAAGTTAGCAATCTGATTATGGAGACGGCAACGCTACATACCTGTGTTCTGTAAACAATATGCAGATAAAGTTGTTTATTCTCCATTCAACTATAGTTAATGTCATTACAGTAATGCGATATTCAATACACAACATGGCACAACACATAAAGATAACAACAATTATTACTATAGCAAAATGTAACACAATGTTTAGCCAAAAGAAATTTTGTAACCTCCAGTCTTATGAAGGACCGTGGTCATTGGACACAATCGTATAAATCCGGTCAGTTGCGACCGAGGTAGAAATTTGAACCCAGTCCAACGCGATCAATTATATTTTGATGTTATTATTTTTAATAATAATACAAAAATTATCTTTGTAATTCTATTCATTCCTAGCCTAGCCTAACCTAACCTAACATAACATAACGTAACCTGACCTAACTTAACCTAACCTAGCCTAACCTGACCTAACCTAACCTAACCTAACATAACATAACGTAACCTGACCTAACTTAACCTAACCTAGCCTAACCTGACCTAACCTAACCTAACCTAACGTAACAAAAATATTGGAATAAAGACCGTTACTTTCACAACTAAAATGTTACAGAATTGAAATTTTTTCGAAATTCAAAATAGTAAGGTTTCTAAATGACAGATTCGGTCAGTAAGTGACAGCTCGGGCGCAACTGACCTCGTAAGAATATGTAAAAACGTTGTTTTGTAGCAATTGACCGAGACCGCTTATGAACGACATGTTATTAAACATAAGTAGTTTAAAAGCTGAATATAATTCCGCAGACAGCTACATGCAATATCAAGTAGCCTTAATGAGGTTTTATATACTGTGGATTTACACGTTTGAATTAGAGTTAGTAATAATGTAACCAGAGTATATTGCCATACTATGACAACAATGAAGATATATTGCTTGTCTATGAGTATATTGCTAGTCTATAACAATGAAGATGTTGACACATTATTGCGCACTCTTAAATTGTTAAGGAAACGACAATGAATTAGTATCATTTAATGGTATGTAGTAGTCGTTTGCAAACCTGCGCTATGAAGAGTGACACACAGTTACACAAGAAAAAATTTTAACATTGAAAATGTTTATAAGGACGTGTCGCACATTTGCGGCCGATCGCTGGTGCGTGATCGAAAATGGGAACGGGTGAGTTTCCATAGAAACTACTTCTTTGTTGTCAATAACGTAGTACACATATAAAACTTCGCTTATGAATTCGACTACATTTAACTTATAATCTGTACATTGGTAAATGAAGAATGAATTCATTGATTGGTGAATGAACATATATATATATATATATATATATGGCAACAGATCAAATTTTATTATACTAATAAGGATATAGTGAGTGTGTAAAAATCACAAACAAGTCTATTATGGAGGATATGAAAAATTATTTATTATACACATAAACATTGTTTTTGAATATGTATAATTGTATATTGTATTATAAATTGTCATGTATTGATAATAGAATTTATTGTTTGTATTGTTCGATAATATAAATCGATTTTACTTGGTTGCTGCAACGTCCTCCTCTCCTCTCGTCGCTCCCTTCCTGGCGTCCTCTTCTACAGCGTCACTCCTTCCTGGTGTCCTCTTCGTCCTGGCGTACTCTTCGTCTCGTCGTCCTCTTCTACAGCGTCACTCCTTCCTTGTGTCATCTTCGTCTTGTCGTCCTCTTCGTCCTGGCGTCCTCTTCGTTTTGTCGTCCTCTTCTACGGCAGGCGACTCCAACGGCGATATTTCAATGAGTCTCGTTGTTATATTTGACTGCTAACATTAATTAGTTTCTTCATAAATTGTTCACTCACAATGATTTTAAATTTCACTCATACAGTTTATTATTAATTTATACTTTATATTTTCTTAATCTCAGGATTAATCTGGGTATTAACTAATGCAGTGCGTTTAATGTACACCTTCCACGATATCTTGAAGTGTCTTCAAGTTCCCTAAGCGGATATCTTAACTTACACGAAAACAGCACTGTATTATATTTTATTTTTTATCTAAATATTTTACCCACTCGGTTCTTAACGCAAAACTTTGTTAAGAATTTCCAAGGTTTATTTTATATAGGATATATCTACGTTCGTAAGAGAACAACTCTCTTCACCGGGCACAACTTCCCCTTGCAACTTCTACAGACCGACTGTGTCCATCCTTGCTCTACAACGTACGAATCTCACTGAATTTAGTGTATTCTGATAGGCTAAGCCCAAGTCACATGATTAATGGAACAAACAGATATACAAATTTCATGAAAAACTTTGTATAATTTAGCAAAGTCCTGCATGGAAATTATCTCCAAATTTTATTACCCTATCATTGGTAAGAGTTACAATTGAGTTTTTCTTAACTTAAAAAACCATATTTCTAAAATAGTTATGAACCTCAGAGTATACACAGATTAAAGCTATTTACCTAAATAATTCCTTGTCAAACTTTCACGTCAATCGGTTAACTACCACTGAAGCTATAACGATCACAGATTATCACACCCGCACACGGGCACAAATGCACACAAAAAAACGACAATATAGAACACCTTTTTTATGAAGAGTTTGGTATACCCTACATGCTTATCCATTTCTGAAAACAAAACTTACGGCTAAAAGACAAAATATTACATAAAACAAATTTAAACAAGAAAATGCTCGTCATCCATGTGCTCTGATATAAACAACATAGCTTATCATCCTGTGTTCCGTTGCAATATATATTCAATCACTTTCTGCTACATTCCGTTTCATGATGTATATAATACATTTAATATTTATAAATAAATTTACCTCAAGATATACGTTTTTTTCCCCTTATTAGGAACATGTTTCGAGAGCTCCCGTGCTCTCATCTTCAGCCTTCGCGATCTTCAGAGACGCAAGATCGCGAAGGCTGAAGATGAGAGCACGGGAGGTCTCGAAACATGTTCCTAATAAGGGAAAAAGGTATATATTGAGGTAAATTTATTTATAAATATTAAATGTAATATATATATATATATATATATATATTAGGTTTATTGAAGCATTTTCAATGCCCTTCTCTGTGCATTAAATATGTGCAATGCCTGTAAATTTTTAATTAAAACTTGTTACTTGAAAACTTTTACTGGATTACACGTATAATATATTTAAAATACTGAATTTCTAAATAAATGTTACTTCTTATAAAGAAGTAAAAACTGACTTAAAAGAATAAAAACTGACTTTGGCATTTGGGTTTTCAACAGACATAATAAAAAAAATCTAACATTTAAATTTATACTTACAAAGTAAAAAAGCGACACTGTTACTGTCGACCAATCCGCCCATCGATTACTCGCTGCTCTACGTCAGCTTGTGTAGCTAATCGCTCCAACTACAAAGCCTCTCCAGTAGACCCTGCTGGGCAGTGGTGTACAGCACAAACACAAACCACTGACTCCGCATAGAATTACGAAACACAAGTATAAACAAATGTGTGATGGTGCATCGACATTGTAGCGTTACTATGCTCAATAACAGCCTACTAATACAGGTTCTTTAGTAACTTAATAAGGGGTCTAACTGTATACATTAGAAAACGACAAGATTCCTAATGTAAACATATAGTTGATGTTGCTACAAATGTCTAGATGGTGAGGCTGATCTATAATTTTCAGAGATTCACAAAATCCCAAAAGAAAACAAATATATCAACTTTATGATTTTTGTAATATCAGTTTCAAAAAATATTTATTGTACTTCCCACGGTCAACCCAGATCGAAATATGACTACTGTCAACAACTTTTATAGAACAGACCCAAACTAACTCGACTGTAACCGATCTTTACCGATATTTCCCCTGCTTACCTTTACACGTACGTGTATTTGCACGCAGTACTTACGTACAGAAATAAGTAGAAATTTCTTATCCTTTTGTGAGTACGTGCTGTTGGCGCAAAAGATATTCACAATATACTAATAATTTACTAAGTATTTAATATACTAAAATTTTGGTTAGTTTTGGTTACATAATATGTTACGCTACTTCTGTTTCCAAAGAATATTATTATGATAGACGTAACACTTAATTGTTTAACGACTGATGCAATATTTTTGTTAACAATATTTATGTTTCCATAAGTATTACATCATGTATTCACATAATCTATTATAATATGAATGTATGGTTGCCCAAAATGTTTAAGAGAAATATATTACTCGCCGATTACTCCCTAATAACGTTATCGATTAACCAAAACCCTTCGGTATTAAAGAGCTCTTCAACTAAATGTAATTATTTCACTAACGATTCGGAGCACAAAGTTTTTTATGGGTAAAAAAACGTAAAGTTTTACCTTATAACCTGAACCAGTTTTCGCTTTTAAAAAGCTTCTTCAAAGCCTGCCGCTGATAGCACTGTCCGTCTTGTTGTTGGCGACGGTTTCGAGTTTCGAAAGATCAATATTGTGTGTGTGGGGTGTGATAAGATCGAATAATACTTGTGATCTGAATTGTGTCTGTTCGTTTAGAATGTCGTGTTCATTTGTTTTTGTGTGTTTGTATATTTCCAATTGTTCTAGAGTGTCTAGTTTTCGGCCTTTTGTGTGTACGTGTAGAATGTCCACGTTATTGTCGATGTGTTTGTATGTGTGGCTTGCTTCAATGAGGTGGTTTGCAAAGGTGGATTCTGTAGTGGAGTGGAGTGCCTTTGTGTGTTCAATGTATCTTTGTTTGAAGCTACGTCTTGTCTGGTCTATGTAGAATTTGTTGCAATCTGAGCAATTAATTTGTAAACACCAGGTAGAGCGAATTTTTGTGCTTTGTGTGTGTGTTTTGATAGTGTGTGTTCTGTTTTGTTAGTAGTTTTGTAAGCGATTCTGTATCCTGATTTTTTGAATTTTTGGGCTATTTTTTCAGTTTGTTTGTTGATGTATGTTAGTGTTATGAATTTGTTGTTTTCTGTCTTCGTCTGTTGTTTGTTTTGTGTAGGAGTTTATTGACTATTGTTCTGTCGTATCCGATAAAACACTAGATATTTTATTGTCTTTATTTCATCTCTGTATGTTTATTTTCATCTAGGGGGATGTTGTTAAGGCTATGTATCATGGTTCTGAAGGCAGCCAGTTTGTGTTGTATTGGGTGATTGGAGGAGTTGTGTATAAGTGTGTCAGTTGTAGTCGGTTTTCTGTATATACTGAATTTGTGCCTGTGTTCAAGTTTTGTGATGGATAGGTCTAAGACGTTTATGTTATTGTTGTGTTCGTATTCGGCAGTAAAGGTTATGTTTTTATGTATTTTGTTTATGTATGTTAGTAACTGTTCACATTGTCTTTTGTTTCCCCTGTATATTATTAGAATGTCATCAACGTATCTGTGCCAATATAGTATTTTATGCAGCTTGCCCGTCGGGCTGTTGAGAGGTTTGACAAACTCAGCGACAGAAATGTTGCTTGGAGTGACTGCGTAACTGTGGCAATTGTCGACCAACCGAGAAGCGAAAACTTCCTGACCGAAGTACACGATAATTACAAAACAATTGCTTCAATTTACCACTGCTTATACTAGACCTTCACTTCGATCATACAGTTGTATGCCATGTTTTTCTGTGTTTACCTGTGTTCAGAAATCACTGTGGCTGCCATGCATCTGTTTTATAATATCGTGGACGCAGACAGAGGCAGCAGTATCCTGCCTACCGTAGTGAATTGGGCCAGTGATGTCCTGCTGTTAATTATATGTGAGTCCATCACATGTGAATTGCAGAGATTACAGTGTCTGATACATAGTTTGTATTACAAGCAAAGTCTATGCAACTTACGGTATGATACCCAACGTTTGGTTTATCATTACGCACACAGAGAAAGAAAATTCAATTGTGGTTTCTTTGATATCAGTCTCGCACTTTTAACAGTGTTGTACGATTTCATGTCGTTACTAGTGTTTTCAGTTTTGGGAAACTCTTACGACGTTGAAGAATTTTAAGATTATATGAAACGATGAAGATTCAAAAGCCGCGAAGGACGTGGTTCCGTAACAGGTCTCCGATCAAATACAGATAAAAAGAAGAGAAGATAAGAGTTTATAGTATTTGTTTTGCACTTGTTGTTGCGTAGGCCTATTGTGTATTGTTGTAAACATTACTAAGTGATTGTTGTTTTATCCAACAATTAAAACACATGCTATTGCGTAATGGCCGTAACACGAATGTTATCTCTTATGTAATCCATTTGTTTGCAACAAATGTAACGTAATTACGGAAATACAAAATAATTCTAAAGTATTTACAAAAGATTTACAAGAAAATAAATTTTAAAAAATAACTTCAACAATCATTTTGTCCTGTATGTAAGTGCCTATTTACATTAATTGTATATATATATATATATATATATATATATATGCACGGAGTCAGAAGTACGTGGTTATTAATATATGTATTAAGACATATTTTCACATGTAAAATTTTATCAAAATATAAAGTAATTTTTTAATTTTCCGCCTTAATTATGAAGCTCACAAAACTTACGCCTTCTTTACAACATTTACTAAACTGGATCTGGTGATAGGTTCTCTGATCTGGTTGTGTAAACTATAGTTGTTTCCACGTTTAGATGTGATAGGGCGTGCAAAAATCTACAGCGATACAAGCACACACTCAAATTACCATATAATTTAGTGTTAAAATAAATAAATTATAAATTACTATTGCAAAATGTGTATAAATTATAAACATGTATTAATTATGTAAATTATAAAGTGACATTTACAGAATTATGTATATGTAAAATTATTTAATATGTATAAGATGTTGTATGTATAAAATATTATAAAAATATTTTATACTGTAACATTGGATTACAAAACTTATTATGGTCCAGCAATTGACGTGGGATTTTATTTTTTTAATTATCTTCAAGTGGTATATAATTTCATAAAGTTTTACTAAGTTACGCGTACAGTCGTAACTCTTTACCTTATGAATGTATTGCCCATGTTTTTTCCACACACCTACTGTTACCTCGATAATATTATAGGTCCCGCAGAACCAATTAAATAAATCAAAAGTGTTATTTGATTGGCTTTACCCAACGTACACGTTTCAAAACTTCACGGAGCACAACTCGTGATTTGTGCTCTTCATTAATCACAGGTAGGTAATCCTCCCTAACTGAACAAACTTTTCTGTTATTACGAAGGTAACAAACAGTACAGTTAATTTGAATTGTACTTACACGAATGAAAACTACGTTAATTTGGTACACAATTGCTAACTACGTCTACGCATGTGGTTAGTTTCTTAACGAGCTTTTGAAGTCCTTCCTGGAAGAAACTTCGTGTTCTCGTGTTCCACCAATTTCGCACCGCTTCTATAACTTCTTCACCTGAACTAAAAGGTTGTCTCGCAGCCCTTCTTCCATTGGACAGAAAATATAAAAATCGTTTGGACCCAGTTGAGGACAGGACGGCGGATGTTCCAAACGTCAAAAGCAAAATATCAATATAAGGGCGGTTTTGTTGGCCTGTGAGTATACACATTTTGAACCATTACCACAACTTGTGGGTTTAACTCCATCAAGCACGGTAGCAGTTCTAGTTTTTATTAGCTACCGTTTCACCTTTCGTTGGGAGGTAAAAACTAAAGGAAAAGGTAGCAGATGAACTTTAGGTGTACACTAAAGTAAACGTGAACCTTGTTGAATCATTTGTTTAACCGACTCGATATCGCCATTGGCTCTTGAAGTTGAAGACTACCTTTTGTTGTTCACCGCGGAGAGACAAACAGAAAGTAACCAACTTCTAGAAACACAGACTACACATATTGCTGGACCATTCAGCAGGTTTTACTCCATCTAAGTTTACAGAGCATAATATTACGTTACACTTTGCACTTGTGCAATCAAACAATATTTTACTCACTTTAAATTAACATTTAAACGTAACAAAAACTTTCTATCCAAACAAACTAAAAACAAACAAACAAAATTACTTCTGTATAATCTCAAGGGAAAGGAAATGCCCTTTTGCTTTTTAATTTTTCCTCACAATTACAACATGGAAAGCGACAGAATTCGTAATAGTTAGTTAAGTAATGTTTGTTTATAGTATTCAGATAATGCTATTAGAGGTTCTGATTAGGTACTTTATTTTTACTTGTGACTCACGGCAATTAATTTTTTCTGAATTCCGCTTTTTTCGATTTTAATTTGGAATTTTGTAACTCTAATAACAAGGTTATCCTACAACGGCGCACCTTACACGTTACACCATTGTTTTACAGATAAACGTTAATGATTTGTAAGAATAAATTTATTTATTTCATGCAATCTTGCTCTTTGTATCACAGCTTTTTTACGATGTTATTCGGTTATAAATCTTCTATTGTTTAAGTTAAAATATACTCAAGCGTCTTGCCCTGGGGTGGTAATTATATTGTTGTTCAACAGTTGAGAGGGTAGTGAGCAAGTAGACTTTCACTACAACCCGTCATATTACGGTAACAACGAAGAAAAACATACTTAACAAGGTCACCGTAGGCTGTTTGACAGAAACTACTTTGAGCGGACATTGACCGTAATTACATAACAGTGTAACTGTGAGAGGCAAGACAGCTGATGAGGCCCCAGTCGTAATCCCTACGTTCTACACCAGAATGCGTTCCGTGTCGCAGTTACTCAGTTTTCCTGACGCTACTGAGTGGAAACCATACACATCTTTCGGATAGTATTGACCCTCCTAAACCGTAAAAACAAAGGGTGTGGGAACTACATTCAGTACCGTTCTGAGAACGTTAAACATGGATACGATTTACTAAAAATGTTTGTAACATCGATATTTCCTGTAATAAAAATAGTAAAATTAGAATATTTTAATAGAAATTGGTGATGGTGCTACATCGTGCAGAAGTCTTAGCCTCGACATATCAACTATGACAATATCACCGTAGTAAAACAAAAGACGTTCCGCTTGCCGCAAAACATGAGACCAAATACGTAGACCTTCCAGGAAGCCGCACAGTACAACCCCAAACTTAAACTACAAACACTGTACTGACTTCGTGTTTACAAAATATATCTGTTTAGAATATAAGGACAAAGTATTTTTTCATAAAATAGTCGTTGATATAGTTATATTTGTTTACATCAATGAATATTCTTTTTACTGCCATCTTAACAACTCGCATCGTTAAGCCAAATTATACGCTACAAAACTGTAGATGCATAGGCCTACTGTGTTTTTAAGTCTGTCATAGCGTTCCTTTAATATGGATGTAAAAACCTAATTATTGCTTCATGTTTTGTAAATTAAGAAGAACTTCAAGAAGGCATACAATATAACAGAATCAGTTAAAGTTTTGCACGTTTGTAGCAGTCCCGCTTTTAATATAGCTGCCACCTTCTGATGCAAAGAGATCAAATTTATATACAAGAGGGAAAATCAGGGGCTAAAAGCTGCACAAGACAGGACAGACAGAGAAAATATATTTGCAAGCAGCGTTTTAGCCGCAAGTGGAAAGACGGTCTGAATACTTGGAAATGACAGAATTTCCACGCTAACTCATAAATTTAGGTCAACAGGGAAAGTGCTGAAATACAAGAAAACAGTGAGATTAAGTTACGTCCGGACAAGTGGACAGGACTATAATCCTTGAAGTTGCAGAAGAAAAAGACTTGATCCCACAGGAATGTAAATATACCGAAAGTACAAAGACAGGAATATATGAATCTGTATGTTAGAATGAGGGGGACAGGACTAACGTTACATTATAATAACAGAATATTAAGATGGGTGGTTGGTGTCAACTGAATACAAAGATTGCTAATCTATTTTCTAGTCAATTATTTTTAGAAGCAGTTTCAAATAAGGCAGGGTTTGTTAGAGTTTAGCCAGTTAAAGCATGTAGATTAAACTTTAATCAATGTCAAAGCCACAAAGAGACAAAATGTACCGTCAGCATCAGGTCAAATAGTAAAGGAATGAACCGGTTAATTTGAGTTCTATTGCCGCACGTATCTGCTGGACAGAATGGCATCAAGCAATAGAGTGACCACGAGAGGATGAACCATGTTACTACCCTGAAATATTGTGACACCCGTGTTTTGGACTCGGCTGGCATGTCATGGAAGCAGGCCTATACATCCAATGTCTATCCGAAAATAACATTAGCTTTCCAGAGTAATTGGTAGAAAACAAAATTTGACAATAATCTGATGGATCTCTCTAAACAGCATCAATTATTATACCTTATGCAACAGTAAGACATTTAGTAAATTGTTGTGCCCTCATTTTATTTATCATGTCAATCAATGTGTCTAAATATAATTAAGTGCTACTTTTTGTATAATACAAACAATAAGAAATACTATAAAATGATATACAATATTATTGATCGCGGTGTGTGCAGCTGGTTTTATCGTCCCGTTCAGTACATTGAAGGTGCAATTACTAAACGTTACACATGCATCATGGAGAGGAACATTGTTGCGTCACTGATGCCTCTAACAGTGCTCTGCGTCATCTGTGGCCTCTCGTCGCCGGCGTCACGGCAGTCTAAGTTACAGAGCGTATATTGTTTGGTAGTTACAACAGTATGTTGTGTATTGTGGACTGTGTACCTAATAATACAACTGGGTTCTGTCGACTTCAGTTACCTCATTAACGTTATGAATGTATCTTTGGCTACACTGATTTCGATAATGCTTATATATTATCAGATAAGATTCAACGTTCGCCAAGACAAGACCAGTAATTACATCGCTAACATTGTTTACGTGGATCGGTCACTACATCGCTACATGTCCAAGTCCCGCATAGAGAAATTAAGATTCTATGTATTTTATTTATTATCGAGACATTTATTTTCTATGTACACTTTATGTGCGAAACTCTGTATTACATTGATTTGTTAAGTCTAATGGCAGATTTAACAAAAATGTACAAACTCGTATGTAACGTGACTATATATTTGTGCCACACAGTGCAAAGTCTGTACTGTTTTTCAATAATGTACGTCATACGGCAGAGAGTGCAGGTTACCGGTCCGGCTGTTGAGAGGTTTGACAGACTCAGCGACAGGAATGTTGCTTGGAGTGACCGTGTAACTGTGGCAATTGTCGTCCAGCCGAGAAGCGAGAACTTCCTGACAGAAGTACACGATAATTACAAACTAATCGGGTCCATTTACCGTTGCTTATACGAGACCTTCAGTACGGTCACACAACGTTATGTAATGTTTTTCTGTGTCTATGTACAGGTAGAAGTTTTTTGGTATCCTATCCATCTATTTTATAACGCATCTGACCCAAACAGGAATAATGACAATTTTCATACTGTAGCAACTTTTGCTCTGAATATTATGTTGTTAACAATGTGCCAGTCTATCGAATGGAAATTTCAGAGGCTGCAAAGTCTGATAAACACGTTTTATTTAAAAAAAGTCTATCAAACTTACAAGCTATTACTAAACGTATGGTATATCAATACACGTACCGAGAAAGAAAAGTCGATTGTGGTTTCTTTGATGTAGGTCTCACACTGTTGCCAGTTTTATACGATTTTATGTCACTACTTTTTGTCGCGTTGCTTGGGACTCCTAATAAAGCTGAAGACTTATAAGAAGATTGTACGTTATCCTATATACTTGTAGTCCTTGCATTAACCAATAAAACAAATACGTCCTGCTGTTTGCAAACGTTTCAGCAGCCATCTTCAACGGCGCAAAATGCGATGTTGTGGAGTGTGGTAAGAGCTCACATCGTAAAATAACAAGCAAAGAGAGTTCTACATAATGTTTTGGCCTAGCCCAGGCTTATGGTTGGTCGGCGTCTTGGCCGTAATACTACGTCTCGTAATCACGCTAACATTTAAGTCCAGGATTTTATAAAGCAATATTTATTTTATTATTTTATTTCGCTTTATCTCTGTATATATTTTTATATTGTTTCCCCACATTCTTGGGAGCCAATTCTTTAATGTGACTATTTTTGTGTTTTGTTTTCTATATAAAATTTAATTAGTGTCTGTACTTTGTTTCCACTGCACTATACGACGATCAGGGGGACAGTCGTAACAATATGTACTGAGGCTATGTCAAATAAAAACCATTTAAAATTACAATTTTTTTGGACAAGTGTGGATGTTGAGTTATCTTTTTAAAAGGGAAATTTACGTTCAAGGATAAGATATTTATATTTAGCCAATTTGCATTAAGAATAACAAGTTTCAGTTGGGTTACCGGAAGTAGAACGTTTTGGAGGTGAATGGAGAACCGAAAACCAAGCGTGGGTCTATAATAAAGGAAGAATAAGTCGACAAATAAATTTCAGTGCCTTCTAATTTACTGTTTGGATCTAACTGAAATGCTGTGTAATTACCAACAGTTAACTGAGTGACGAGTATCGTGTATTTGTGCTCAGTATTATCAAAGGTGCGGGAACTGAGACTTTACTGCCCGTGTAGGAGTAAAGGTTTAAAGGCAGTCCTATCTGGGGAGGCGCGTCGAGGGGAAAAATTAGATTTCTTATAAACGAAGGTGTTACAACGTTCAGTTTCATGCATGCTCCGCTACAACTGACGTCTGTCGTCTGTGCACGTGTTGAGGGTACGCTTTCTCGCTCCAACAAATTCTGTAGACTCACCACGGTCCCTTTGGTTTCTTGACCGTAGCGTACTGTAGGACCAATTTAATATAGGTCGTATATTGTAGACTGTACGAAATACCAGTTTACTTTTCCCGTATCAGTGTAGTCTCTCCACTATTTATGATTACTTATATGGTCGTCTGTCGTAAAAGTACAATCACATTCAAATGGTTTCAGACTCACAAATTAACACTAAATTATCTAATTACATACGCTTCCGAGGCAACAGTAATTAATGTTCGGTATTTCGTTTTTGCAATTCCAATACAATTTTATTGAAATCTATACTTCTATTGTTCATAATCCATTTAACAATAACCATAGATTAGAGACATAAGTTGTATGTATACTACACTCACAGTGTATATATACAAGAAACGATTCTTATATAGTATATAAATATTCAATTTGTAAACATTCGATTTTAATAACTAACAACAGAATTATAATAATGGAGCACAACAATTTGCAAATGGCGCTCATTCTGTTACTGGTATAGAGATTATTGTAGAACAGTGAAATACGTATTGTCTAGGAAACCTGTACGTGTTTCAAGTGGATTGTGTATATTGTTACACAGGCAAATAATATTGTTACGTTTAAATAGAACAAAAATTTACATTGACTGAAAAAATGAGTTACAGATACTAACACTGAATATCTGCGATAAAACTGCACATACTGCAATTTACTGCAGTAAGCTAGAAATTAAATATAAAACGCGATTTCATTAGCCATAAAAATCAAACAAAGTGGAGCAATACTTTTGCGACGCATAAATGTGCATTAAATTGAATTCAGCTTTTTTTTTTATTTAAATGAAATAAAGTTTTATAAAATTTGATAAACTTGTTATAATTCTTTGGTTCCGTTGAAAAGCGTATGGTAAAGCGTTACATTGAACAGAGGAAACTAATTTGTAACAGAGGGTTCGTTTACCTGTCATTATTATGATACATGTCTTATTTTTACTACACACTTTTGTACCAATAATATTGTGCTATTATAACATTAACGTGTTCATAGAAATTACAAGTTTAGTTTAAAGCATGATTACATTGATTCTCATTCTCAGTGCAAGTCACATAGAACTTTACTTTTTACATATATTTTTTTTCATTTTTTATTTATTTTTACAATTTATTTTTTTTTAAATCAGGGTGCATGCTGTACTAACGGTAGACCGTCCTGCCGTCGATTAAAGACCAAAGTTCCATTTTGGACACGGCCTCGAGGTAGGTGTTCCAAAAGGACTCGCCATAATATTGTCTCAGACGTGTCAAGGAGCAATAGCCTAGCCACATCAATAGTAGATTAACAGGCGTACAAGTATTGTGATCCAACGCGTGGTAAGGGTTCGATGACGACAATGCTGTTTATCCGTTGACCCCGACATTTTGCGATGTTTATCTAAATAACCATGTAACGTTTCGCTATTTACGATTTGAGTGTTCAGATGTTACAGTTTATGTTGTATAGTTTCTGCTAGCCTTATTCATAATAATGCCACGCTGTCAGAAAATTGTTGCGTTTATACATCGCCCCTGGAGTGTTAGTAAAATAGGAAGATTCAACTGAAATATAACCTGGTATTACCGGTATATTCAAAACAATTGTGTATCTAAATTGACTGTACAAAAGGAAGAGTTCTGTTTTACAAGGACTCATATAAGTTAGGATTTTTCACGAAGTTGGTGATTTGCTCGGTATTCTAGCTGTATGCAATTTTGGTAAGATGCAATAATGTAATTTTAAATAAGTCGGGTAGATCTTAACAAGTAGTCGTTAACTATTGTGTAAGTGTTTCTGTTAAATACAATTTATCTTATGTTATCATAAATGATTAGCAAGTAGATTAGTCATGATAAAATTTCGGTGTCGGTACAGAAGGCAGTTATAACTCCACACATTAAATTATGATACAATTTCTGGATTTCGTGGTCCATGACGTGTCCGTTGATTAATTAATTATAAATATAATACTACTGATATTCACCAATAATTTTTTATTGTTAAAATTTTAAACTACTTTATAAGGTAAAAGTTTAAAATTTTTACCAATAAAAAATTAGTGTTCCTAGTCAGTAGTATTATATTTATAATGATACAATTCATAAGAAAAAGTTAATAGGATGATGAAACAGAGTCAGTAGTAGGACTGATAAATTAGTAGTGACTTTCCCATTTGATAGTGTTGTTAACGATAAAAACAAGATTTTGAATGCAAAGGAGCAGTATCTACTATTAAAACATAATTAAAATTTTTATTGGGAAAATTTAGAGGTTAAAATATATAATAAAAACACAGTCCTATTGATAGAATGAAAAACAAATAGTGTCTCTAAAAGCCTTTAACTATAAAAGAAAAATTGCTAAGTTATTGTGACTATAAAGTCTCTCATTAACATCCAAGAAGTGAGTCTTTTACACTACTGGACCTCAAGGCAAGATAAAATGTTTATAAAATGGCGACGACAAACGAAATGGCACCGGATGAGTTAATTATGTTCAAATACAGAGAATGATTTTTACTAAAATAGTATAATAACTCAGGTACCATCTTTCATTTTCAGGCTGACGAGGCTTTTAGTAGTTATGAAATAAGTGTTATTTTCTTTGTATTACTAAAGTGCCTCAGTTTTCAACGGACCATTTCTAAACATACCTCAGAAATTATTACTCTTGTAACGGTTCCTCATCACTCAAAGCACCATCTACAGCACACAATGATTGTTTTCTTCTTTATGTGCTCCCAATACCACGCCCTTCTACGCTTTACTGCATTGACAGGTTACGTCTTTGAGTTTAAATTTTGTTTAATCATGGCAATTCTCTTTGTGCATTTAATTAGTGCGTCGACATTCAGACGACCTGAAGTTTTGACATATTCACTGACATTTGACATATACCCTATAGAGGGTAAGAAATATTTAAGAATTCTGACCTTGTTTTGACTTTATTCTAATGATCCAAATTTGACTTGTTATCAATCACTTTCTTACGTTAATACTTAAAATTATTAATATTTTACATTAACTCAAGGAGCAGAAAAAAGACAGGAAAAGACAAAAATAACTAAAATGTAAAACTAAATATTTAAAATCTCATTTGACTAACAGAATTATTATTTACAAGTAGGCTCCCGCGCCCGGTGTCTTATGTTTTTCGAGTCTTCTTTCGGCACGGACGGCGTCAAAAATATCTTGTATGACAACGTTCTACACATATTAAAACGAGTATCCTCAGGTCTAAGTAATGAAAAGGATGGCAAGCAAACTCAGTTACATAATGTAGAAATGGCGCTGTGTGGTCCGGCAAGTAGGCCCTGCCCCATAGGTGTTATGGCGCATGCATTATTTGTGAGGTCAGTCAACTCCCGTACAGCCAAATCAGAATGTAAAGGGTACCAAGTCGTGCTGAGCGTGATTGCTTCTCTGTTGATATTATACTTGTATTTATTAATTTATATTCTTTCTAGGACAATTTTGTCATAATACCTTTTGCACGACCTTATAACAAAGGTCCATGCGTAAGCTGAATGGAATTATGTATCGAGTTTAGATGCTTAAAGAAAGCGTGTAGTTCTTCGTGACCATGAGACCAGATAAAAAAAGGTATCGACCAGATATCTGCAAAAGCGTGTAGGTTTTAATCTGCTGAATCCAACGCAGGTCTTTTACCTTCCTCTAATTAAATATTGCCTACGACTGGTGACAATGGCGATCCCGTAGCTGCTCTCTGTAATGGTTTGTAATATTTGCCATCCTAGTAAAAATATGTCGTCTTGAGACACACTGAAGCTAGGGGGTACAAATCAGGCGCCAATAGATGCTCAGTAACCTTTAAGGCGTTATCTACAGGAATTGTTGTGAAACAAAATATTTACATATTTCTATAAACATATATTGTAATACTGACGCTATTTAAACAAGTAGCAGTATGGCCCCACAGTACATCAGTTCTTGAACGGTGATATATGTGGCGCGTCTCATTAAGGTCTGCAGAAGATAGTAACAGAGCCAATATTGAGTCGCGAAACCCACAGTATGTTAATGTTGCAATGTAATGAATCTGTCCAGTAATTTATTGACGTAGTCGTTGGCGCAATGGAAAGTCTTTGTGGATTACTTACGGAAGCGCATCACTTTGAATACAACACGAGTCAATAACACTATAAGATTGCTGGACCGTTATCAATTTGCTTAGAAGAACGTTGTGTACATAGAACACCAGAACACAATGCCTTGTAGAAGCGTCTACAATTTAGAGAAGACGGACTAATAGGACACATTCTGAGACAAGAAGGTTTACGCAAACCTCCTATGCCAGAGGAAACACTAAAAGAAAATGGGCAGAAAGGGAGAAGCATATCTTATCTTGTTTACAATATGTTTAGCAAATCGTGGAAGATATTAGTTGAGGACTGCTACACAACAATCTGCGGAGTGACTACCTAAGAAGAAGAATATGTACTGTCGTGAGTTGTAGGTCATTTTGCGAATTAAATTTATTTATTTATAATAAATATAAAAGAAGTTTTTATTTTTTAAGTATAATACAAGTATCACTCTCTTGGTTGTTATTTAGAAGTGCATTTCATCTTGTCGGGCTTCAAATCCGGGCTTTCCCTTCCCCGGTTTTCCTTTTAGTCTTTTCTCTATTAACCCTGTAGTCATTATACCGTATAACATTCTAAAAGCATTTCTCCTTTTTCTGTGTTTTCATATTCAGTAATCTGAGAAAATGCTCATAAATTATTTGTGCGCGCTCTCATGCAACTTCTTCTTTTTCTCCTTCTTCTTTTTTATCTCCTTCCTCCTCTTCTTATTCCCCTTCTCTTATCTTCCTTTTCCTCCCCTTCTTCTTTCCCACCCTTCTATTATTCAATACTCAAACGGAAAATCTGTTTTGGTTTACGCGGTTTTCCAAAAACCGTTATTTTGTTTAAGCGCACGTTTAGACAACTTTCTGGACACTTCGTGTCCGTGGATTTTACACGTGTTCTGTTCATTTGATCCCATACTGGTGTAAGACGCTGATTGCCGAAAACATGCAAAGCTTCTCAAAGGTCTAACTTTATATACGTTTGTTTACATTAAGTATCCTTTCTTCTAACCAAGAAACTTTGCTGATTTAAGTTAAGCAAGAACCACCACAGCTATTACACCTAGCTCACCACATGTGCGTGATTTTCTGCATAGGTGTAAGCTTACACTTTATATCATCTACATAATGCATAATCTGAAATATTCAGATCAACTAATACTTATGAATTTTTTTATATACCTTGCTAGTTCTGTCACCATAGGCCCCACATAAGTGACGCCCCTAGAAAACAAGGTCTACAAAATCTTCTACCCAAAAATAAAAAGGGGGGTGACGTTTCAGTACCAGTCTATCAACTGTGAATTTCAGCGACTCCAATGTTTGATAAACACGTTTTATTACGAAAAACGTCTTGCAAACTTACAAGCTACCACTGAACGTTTGTTTTATCAATACGCGCACCGAGACAGAAAAGTCGATTGTGCTTTCTCTGACTTAGACCTCACACTTTTGCCAGTTTTGCATGATTCTATGTCACTACATTTTGCCGCGTTGCTGGGGACGTCTAATGATGCTGGATCGTTACTTTATTCTACAATTAACTAAAGCATAACAAGTCCCGCTGAGTAAGTGCTACTCAGTAATTTTCTTTTACGTTAAGAATTCAAGAGCACGCAATAATTTAACATCTTGTTCATTGTTCTGGATTTCAAGTTTGAAACAGTGAGTCATTAATTTATTACC
Source organism: Magicicada septendecula (assembly GCA_034769895.1). Lineage (NCBI taxonomy): Eukaryota > Metazoa > Arthropoda > Insecta > Hemiptera > Cicadidae > Magicicada > Magicicada septendecula. The sequence continues at coordinate 587,361,680 of CM068369.1, read as the reverse complement.
AAAAAATTTCACTATAATAGAATAACAATAGCATACAAACCAGTTTTAATAACAAACTAACGTTTAGTTTAATAGTACTCGTGCATAAATAAATGACGAACGACACAGATAACAACAGTCACAAAGATAAGGGAAAGGCACAACCCGTTAAGACCGTAACACAGACATTATTTAAGAAAGACATGTCAGAAAACTGAAAACGACAGTTGTAACCTCACGGCGGGAACATTTTAAACGTGTCACGTGACCGTGGTGGAATCTGTCACGTGACTGGCTGAATTGAACGTGTTTGGTCGGCCATATTTTGTGGGGAACGTTGGCCCCAAAATTTCAACGGGGAAGAAGTCGACCATGTTTAACAATTTGATCATCTTTTGACGTAAATGAATGGGGACTGGTAGGTTAGGTTAGGTTGACGGCGGGCGGAAAATTTTGGAGGTGAAATTAAGATGAAAGTTTTGTGTTTAACGAGGAATGTTAGGAATGTGGGTGGCTGGAGTTTGAAATGTGTGTCTATGTTATGGCTGCGACTGAATGATATTTGTGGGTATGAAATTGTTGTACTTAACGATGTTCCCTCCGCCACCATCTTGTTGCCGTCTCGTCACGTGTTTGGACTTCTTCTTCTCCTGATCAACGACATTGTCATAGTAGGCATGAATAATTGTATTTGTAACTCGCTGTACATGTGTATGCAAAAATAAATAAACTCATGTGCTTTGTTCTTGAGTAAATAACACAATAACACATATGTCCTCCAAACTCACTTCGATGCTCATTGACAATCGAAACGTTGTATGTAACATACGCACGCACGCCTGCACACGCATCATTCTTGTGTAAGGACGTTTGAAATAAAACACTTAATGAAACACGACCATATATAATTAAAATAAAACGATACAGACATCTATATAATAAACCTACATACACATTACATAATTTGATTTAATTAAAACATAGTTCTGAAAACAGGCTTCAAGACAAATGTAGATGAAAAAAGAGGAGTATATAGTGTTTATTGTTAATAAGCCACCTAATTGTTGCATATTGTGTTCTTTTGTAAATGTTATTAAGTGATTGTTGTTTTCTACGACAATTGAAACGCATGCTATTGCGTTGAGTCTATCTAAATATGAACAATTATTAAGACATTACAAATTCATTCAAAAGTGTTTATCTAACATGTATATGAAATTTAGAGTTTCAAAAATAATTTCAACACTGGTTTTGTCTTATATATGAACACGTATTTACATACATTACACATATGAAATTTATCCACGTGTCACAGTTATTAATACGAATCTTAAAACTATAAGTTGACGGCAAAATGTTATTATAATATTATAATAATAATTATTATTATTAAATTATATAATTTTGAGGATATTAGCCGTCATTTCAGAAACAGTTCTAATCACAAAATTATGACGTAAAAATTTATTTACACCTGAAGATGGCTACGGATTTTTAGAGTTCAAAACGTTCTGATTATAACTATTTTTGAAAGATGGCTACTGTCTGCAATAAGTTCTAAGCAGAATTGCCAAATGATCTACAACTATAAACCACGAGCGATAATATCTGTCAGTAGACCAAGACATGGCTGGGATTAAATTAGCCCCGGAACAATCGGCAAAGTCTATATTTAATGGAAAGTAAATGGAAAGGTTTTGTAGGAAAACAGTAAGGATAATTACAGGTGAAATTAAAGTCTCCGACACAGAACAAAGATGGCTAAAAGTCAAGTAGTAGTAGAATATTTACAGAATGATGGAGTTCTACTTGGGGGAAAATGCTTTATGCATCTTCAGGGAAGTCTTACTACCAAGAGTGTGGAACTCTCATTCACTAAAAAAATCCACCTCATCTAGACATGAAAAACCACCCTGTAACCACCTTTGTATTACATCGATGTGGTGCCTCTTGGGCTCTAGTAGGGATCCTCCTTAGCTCATTTTACTTCAGGTTACTTCAGATTCAGTGTTCCTTGGTCTTCTTTCGTCTTTCGATACAGTACGAACTCCACTAATGCTGCCACTTGGTTCCAACTGCTTCTCCTGCATAACGTGGTCCCCCAATGTTGTCTGGTGACAACGGACCACTATCACCATTGCCCTTCTATCACATTCAAACAAAGTGAATTAGGCATTATCGTGGTCAGAGTCACCATACAGGCATGGAGGACTCATCGCTTTGCGCGTGTTATACAGACAGTAACGAAAACACCAGCGTCCTGTGACAAACTATGTGCGGTAGTAGTTTACCTCGGCACAATGGCTACCTAGCCACACCCTGAGACTCCGTGTTAGCCTAGCGTACGAGAATATAATAAGGCATACAGAAGTACAGACATTATTGTGATTTGGACATTTACAGTGACGAGCACACGAATTGACAGTAAGGAAGTAACGGCGCGGATATCATTGGAGAACCGACCAAATGGTAGACCAAAATCAAGACGGGAGGATCAACTGCAGGCAGATGCAGGAAACTGAAGGTAAAAAAACAACTGCAGATTGCTGAATAATGGTGAATCATATATAAGGTTTCTGAAAAAATTATTCTTTAAATATGCTATTTGTTAAAATTAAAATTAAATTATTGGTAACATAATGCTCACTAAACCCTCAATGGAACTGAATGGAAAAGCCATCACCACATGGTTTTGAAACGCCCCCTTTAGTCCCAGAGATTTTCCTTAACCCCCTTTTTCTAACCTAAAAAAAAAATTTAATTTTTTTTTTTTTTCTGGGAAGGCGTCACTTAATATTTAAGACTAGGCTCGTGGCCTAGATGGAAATAAAATGTACTGAGCCCAGAGTGACAGGGCTTGCAAGGAAACAAATTCAAAGAAAACTAATTACTTAAGTGTGTTGCAGTACTTTCATCTACCTGTTCCCCAGCACTAGGATTAATCGCAGTAAAATCGAAACCAGTGATCACAGTTAACCGAGGTTATAAAATATAAAACAAAAGGAAAGTTCCCACCTGATCTTTCGGATTGCACTAAGAATATTCCTGCATTTTCGGTGGGGTGTGAAGAGCGATGTCGGATGGCGTGACGGCGTTGGGGCTTCTTACGCAGGCTCTGCGGATGGGCGAAGGTGTAGAGTGCCCATCTCGTCGACCCCTTTCCTCCCGACTAAAGCGGTGAAACTTGTGTAAAATTTTACTTGTATATTCGATTCAGATATATACACATAACACCCCAACATTCCTTCGCCAATGCACTCAGATCACACACGCCACTATAATTTCAATACCGCAAATGCCGGTCATTAACTCCGGTCCAAATCGCCCTTCAGGCTTTTAATTTTAATTTTAATTTTTACCTTGTCACACAGAAATCATTACACTTTAAGCTTAAACAATTTTTATGGGTTACCTCGTATGTTTAACTTCATATTAGGATCGACTGACGAGCACGTGGTCTCTGCTACTACAATTATAACTATTTCAATTAATAACCAGACTTCATGGAACCACAATTATAAATTCTTACTTCATTTAATTCTTTTATTATAAGCTTACTCTGTCTCTAACATTATTTCTTTAACCTTTACTGTAAAATAATTTTACCACGTGCTTGTAGTTTTACCGGCACGAACATGGACAGCCTGAGCCACACGCACACACACACACTATCGTTACATTTCACACACACAAGCCCCAGTTAGAATAATATTAAATATAAACCCTCAATACTGGCTCACCTGAAGCTCTTTATCAAATTATCTAGTCATAGTGGTGTCATACGTTACACCGTCACAATCCAAGCCGCACCAAGTTGAAAGAGAAAAAAGAGGAGGATGACGACGCTGCGCGAACTTACAAAACTAAAACGTTGCTGTCTAAATCTCGTTGTCAGGAACAGACGCCACTGCCAGCCAAATGACGTCACCAATCAAGGTCGCAGCGGCCGACTGATTCTCGATATCGAAAGCGGCATCGTAACATGCAGTGATAATGCACCGAACGCACGGAAAATACAATTAAACTGGCCGTGGTGTTTACCTTTCAATATAACCACGGCACAGTTTGTCCGCAGTAACAGACATCTATTCACTATGCTAGCCTGTGCCATCTATTTTGCTACCAAAAATTTCATGAGATGAACGATTGGCGGCATTTGCCTTGTGACAAGTTCTATGCTAATATCATCGAAAATGTTCAAAATCACAACAGAGGTAAATTCCTTATAAAATAGCAATATTATAATTAAAGCTGTTGTAACAGTTATTGGACACTTTATAAGAAACAATTTACTGCAATGGACTCTTCGCTTGCAGTTATAAATGATGCAAGAAAGTTGGCTATTAGTGAAGCACAGTTTAATCCCTAGACAAATAACACAAAATTTAATCTTAGACTCTTCTTATAACTCTGCAACGTCCAAAGGAGTGCCAATAAATGCAAAATAAAGTAACGATATGAAATCGTATATGACTGGCAGAAGTGTGATATCTAAAACAAATAAACCACAATCGACTTTTCTCTCTCGGTGCGCGTATTGATAAACCAAATGTTTGGTGGTGGCCCGTAAGTTTGCAACACTTTTTTTGTGATAAAAACTGTTTATCTGACATTGGAGTTTTTTAAAGTTACAGCCGATAGACTGGCACATTGCTAAAACCAAGACATCAACAACAAAACCAGCTATGGTAGCAAAGATAATATTGCTACTATTTGTGTCCGATGTATCATAAAAAAGGAGCATTGAATACAGTAAAACTAAAGAATATATATACGTGTAGAAAAACATTACGTAAAACTGAGTGACCGCACTGAATGTGTCGTATAAGCAGCGATACATGGACCCAATTACTTTATAATTTTCCTGTATTTCTGTCAAGAAGTTCTCACTTGCCGGCTGGACGACAATTGCCACAGTTACACGGTCACTCCAAGCAACATTTCTGTCGCTGAGTTTGTCAAACCTCTCAACAGCGCGACGGGTAAGCTGCACTCTCTGCCGTATGACGTTCATTATGTAAAAGCAAAACAAGTATTGCATTAAAAAAAGCACACATACAGTCACAAGACATACGACTTTGTACAGTTTTGTAAAGTCAAGCGTCATGCTTAAAAAATTTACATATTTCAGATTTTCATACGACAAAATTGCATAGAAAAGAATGTAAAAAACAATGACAATAAACAAGACACCCACGATTCGATTCTGTGTATGCGGCACTTGGACATGTAGCGATTGTAGTGACTGATCGATGTAAACAATGTTAGCGATGTAATTACTGGTCTGGTCTTGGCGGACGTTGAACATTATCTGATAATATATAGTCGTTATTGATATCAGCGTGTTCATAAACAAATCCACGCGGTTGATTAGATAAGTGTAGTCCACAGTACACAGTTGTACAATCAGGTGTACAGTCCACAGTACACAGCATACTGCTATAACTGTGGAACAATAGACAGTCTGTAACTTTGACTGCCGTGACGAAGGTAATGAGAAGCCGCAGATGACGCAGAGCACTGTTAGAGGCATCAGTGACGCAACAACGTTCTTTCCCATGCTGTATGTGTAACGTTGGTAATCACTCGCTAAACTGGATTAAGGCAGCTGAGTACGCCGCGATCAATATTGTCTGTTCCTTCCTAATGTATTGTGTTATTGTTTGTTTGTGTAATTCGAAAGGTCAAGTGCTACATAATACCATAGTGACTGACACAATCAATAAGATTAAGAGACAGCAATTTTGTGTTGTGTGCGCTATAACAAATGTTGCCAACCTCCAGAAGACTCGCAAACTATATGTGGCATAAGAATTGACCATCCCCTCCCCCCAGCGAACCGTACAATAAAATTCTGTCAAATACGCATCCGCTTCAAAAACCTGTGTGTACTCTTTTATTTTGGTACAAACGTACACAGGTTTTCATATTGTTCACAGACTTGTCCGGTTTCGTTTTTACTTGTACTCATACTCAGAGGAAACAAGCGTTATTATTTAAACGTAACTTTGTGATTTACGAAAATAATGTGGCTCTAAATTACTACGTACACATAATATGAACAAACATCATTGTGTGACACATATGTGTAACGCGGTATGAAAGTAATTATGTGCAAATGTGTAACGAAGCTTTGTAGTAATTATTTTAAGTACTCAATATTAATGTCAGTCTACGACGTAATAATTTCAATAAAAATGAACGCTCTTCAATTTGTCTGTTATACAAAATAAAGCAGTTACAATTATAACGGATGTAGAGAGAATAAATAGAATTTGGCAGGCGATTTTGGTACGTTGGTGATGCTGGCTGCGGGTTTGAGATATAAGCTCTATGTGCAAAAGCTAGTTGAGCAAAAGCAATAACTACTATACAAACTGTTTACTGGAAACAAAGTGTTAAAGTCTAACGAAAGACCAAAAGAGAAATAAGAACCTTTTGTCTCTACCGCGGCGGGGTAAAGATAAAGGCACGACTGGGGTTTGCGCGGCCTGCGCGAAGCGCGGATCCGCGAGTTGTGAAGTGTCCCGAATCTCAGTTAGGACTCCTGACACTGGGTCAGTTTGAGTTCCTTTTATATTGTTTTACCTAATTATGGAGGGTCTGAAGCCACCTGCGATTGGTGGATTATACCACCGGGGCTAATAAACGAGGTCGCTTCCAGGACCCACCTGGTCGCGGGGTGTATTTACCAAGTCCGCCAGTGAGGGAATTGTGGGTTACTCTTTCGGAACGAACATAGAATCTACGCGCCAGGCGTCTCACGGTGTCATCAAAAGAGCGGACACCGAGTCCTCTCCTCAAAAGACGAGAAGAGTACCTCCGGGTGAAACCCCCCCCAAATTTTGTACAACTTCTTTTGTAAATTTTTTTTTTTTTTTTTTTGAGGGGGGTTACTTAAAATTTAATAACTAGCCACAAGGACTAGACGGAAGCATAAAATGGCTGGACCCATCTTGACATGACTTGCAAATAAAACAATCAGTTAACAAACCTTCTTTTTATTGGTGCTCAATACAGTGTTTAACAATTGACTTCTTGTGTATCTCATATCCGTTCTTAATTTTCATTTTTCGAACAAAGATGTAGACATATATACATTTAGTACATATCAATAATAATCGCCAATGCTGATAACAATAAAATAATTCAATCATAACAGGTGGATCCTTTTAGCACCATTAAAAAAATTACATATATCACAAATGTATATCCACCTGACTAGTTCTAACAAAATCTTAATCTTTCTGAACATGAAAATACTGTTTATGTCTTGGCCTTTATACCAATCATTATATGTATGTATACTATCTGTCTCAATGAGAATTGCCAATAGCAGTAACAACCAAAATTATCAAGTAGTACACAAAGTGGATACGTTTTGACACAGTTAAGACTATAAATTTTGACTTGTAGTTGTAACAAAGTTTCGATGATTATAACAAAGAAAAATACGGTTTATGTGTAAGTCTTTACATGTATAACACATACTATATATGTCCCCTTGTTTTTTGCATTGACAATACTAATAACAATAGTAATTAATTGAGCAATATAGAGGCTAGGTTCTTCAACACAGTCAACAATAATAACAAATATATATATATCTATCCACAGGACTTGTTCTAATTTTGATTCATCAGAATATACAAATACTGTTCAGGTATATACTTTCTTTGTGAAATGAAAACCGGTGTGGTGTTGCGGACGAGATTTTATAAATGGAAACGGCCCACCTGCACATTTGTAGACTTGGCAATACCCGTTAGATCCTGTGAAGAAGGTGGGTGAGGTTGATGGTTAGTTCATCATTCCGGCTCGTTTTCTTCTATCCAGCAGTCTTTTAATGTTGAGGAGCATCTCTAAGCCTGACGGCGATGGGAAAGTGTTCTAGTGTCCAGCTCTGACGATGTGACGGTTGTAGTTGTCATCATCAGGTCATCCACCCCTCTCTTGGGCTGTGCGAGAACCCTAGAACAAATTTCACTTGTAGAATGCCGTCGGGAAATATAACCACCCACAAGCTCACTCGCTCCAGTACAAAGAAAGCCCCACACACACACACACACTGTGGGAATTTTTTTTTATCCACACTACCACTCTGTTGTTAGCTATTGCTCAGTGTAATCATGAAGTTTGAATTCACATTTACGTTCAAATTAACATTTCCACCATTCAAGGCCTTTACATTTATTTACTTTTATTTTTATTTTCTACCTTTTAGCTTACTTCTTGTACCTTTAATCTTTCAAACAGTTAAGTATAATTACCATGTGCTTGCCCATCTACCGGAAGTAAAATATGTGTCAGACACATAAAAAATTGCCATGCATTCTCCCCTTAATTAAACAGAATTAAATACGTAACCCCTTATGCATACATAACAGTGAATAAAGAATTGTCCTCACCTAAGACAATCTATAAATTACTACTCCATGTTAGTAGAAGAAACCCTTGCTTGCCACCCCGCCAGACCTCGAAGTGCTCCGTGGAATGATCGAGAAGAAAAAGAGAGAAAGATACTGTTTCTTTAAAACACGAGGCCACGGAAAACTAGCCTGTAGCAATCGGTCAATCAGCTGATTAACCGCCCACTCTATAACATCGCCGCAGACAGTAGCGGCGCCCTGAATTTCGTTACCGTTCGCCAGCGCGGCATTTACGTAGGTAATTACGACTTTGGCTGTCTTCTGCTACGACGTCACGGCGCGATAATATAAACTCGCCGGAGCAAAACCCTTGCAACGGCACACGGGAGACTTTACACGCAAGCTTCAGTCCCCGGAAGAGAACGCGCTGGAGCGCTGACCTATGACCACGAGCAAGGTATCCCCAAACAGGACAGGCATAAGTAATCACGGGCAACACGTACGAGTTGACTATGAGCTTACCTAGCCGGGGGGTCATTGCCGGATTAGATAGCACGGGCCAGAGTCTACTGAGTTGCGCCGAAGCGCGTCGTCGGATGTACTGTGTATGGGTTCGCCAGGTGAGTCGGGAGTCCACGTGGAGCCCGAGGTACTTGACGCTATTGGTCCAGGGTACCTCGACGGGGCCTACTTTAAGCGGCCGAGGCCGCTTGCGTTTTCGCGAGAATATTACCGCGGCACTCTTCTAAGCGTTAACGGCAACTCTCGTCATCGGTCCACCCGACCTACGCGTCGAGTTGGCGCTGGAGCTTGATTACCGCATAACTTGCGTTCGGCTCTAAGGCAAATGCCGCAGTGTCGTCCGCAAACAGCGACAATTCTACTCCAGGAACTTGGGGCGTGTCGTTGACAAACAGCGAGAACAGGAGAGACGTAAGTACACTTCCCTGAGGGACACCAGCGGTAATACGCCTCTCCGAAGAGAGAGCGTGGTCTACTCTCACTCGTAAGCTACGATCTCGCAGAAAGCTACCGATCAAGTGAACGTAGCAATCTGGGAGAAGGACTTCCGTTAATTTGTAAAGGACACCCTCGTGCCACACGCGGTCAAAGGCTTTCTCTACGTCTAGGAAGATCGCAGTCGTCTGTTTGTCCTGGCAGCCAGCCTTGCTAATGCATTCCACGAGTCTCATCAGCTGATGAGTCGAGGAGTGTAGCTCACGAAAGCCGAACTGTTCGGGGATCAGTACGTCCTTCTAGGTAATCGCGGATCCTACGCTCGATCAGTCGCTCGAAAACCTTGGACGTCGCGGACAAGAGGCTGATGGGTCTGAGGTTTTCAGCTTGAGAAAGACAATTCTATTACTTATTTATAGGCCTAATCCTAATGACAGTCCTCATTTAATAGTCTAAAAAACGCGTGTAATGTGAGAATAGGCAATAAATATCGACGACGACAATTAATTGGGAGTGGGGGGGCGCCGGCCCTTGAAGTGCCTAGGGGCGCCTAAATGTGGCCCTGGGAAAATCAATACTAGATTAACAGGCGTACAATTATTGTGATCCAACCCGTGATAATGGTTCGATGACGACAATGCTGTTTACCCGTTGACCCCGACATTTTGCGATGTTTATCTAAATAACTATGTAACGTTTCGCTATTTACGATTTGAGTGTTCAGATGTTACAGTTTATGTTGTATAGTTTCTGCTAGCCTTATTCATAATAATGCCACGCTGTCAGAAAATTTTTGCACCCCGGCGGGGTGCAAGATAAAGGTGACTAATAAAAGCGTTAAGGGTGAAAATATTATGACGTGAACTGAGAATGATAGAAGATACACGGTCAAGGAAGATATATCAGTGGAAAATTTAACAAAAACAAAAACAGAACGAAGGAGTCAGGAACGCTACAGAAACTTGGAGCCCGAAAGAGGAATAAGGCTGTGACAGAGGGAATGATCTCTAACGATTATACGGCTTCAGTTGTAACTATTTATATACTGATCCCGTTGTATATGCGCGTACGCAAGGACACACACGAGTACGCGCGCACTGACAGGCCTACAATTATTAATTACGTTAGAGTGTGTGAATATATAATTGAATTAAAATTATTTTGTGCATGCATGTACATGTGTGTGTGTGTGTGTGTGCGTGCGTGTGCGTGTGCGCGCGCGCGCGTGTGTTTCAACTTACCTACATAACACTTCCGTACAGTACTGTTCAAACAACAGTCAAATGTTAAAGGTTGTAAGTATGGACTCTCAAAATGCAACAATTGACTCACCCCATTCTTGAAAACAATACAGTAATTTCATATCTCATTTTTGTGCTTAGTAAGCGTCGCCATTTAATAATGGTACAGTATTAGATTTAAGAACGTGTGGAAATCATCATAATTTATCATGGAAATTGGATGCTATTTTTGCCGCATGTTCAGTGGTTACGTGAAATTTTACAGCAGTCATAGCAGTAATCGCTCTGTATAGATTAAAGTGCTTCGCCTGACATTAAGGCTGTAACAGTCGTACCGGTTGGTAATCAAGGAAGCCTGTACGTTTACACAGTGCAACGACAGTTCAATGTATTTCTACCGAAGCTCATTTTTAGATGATCTGTACAAAAATATAAACAAAATTGTTGCGTTGGGGATGATCTGGATACACCTCAGACTTAAGAGGTGCATCCACTTCATTTAGAAACGTCATTGATTAGAGAAATGTTCGGACCTCATACACATTGGTCGGTATTTTTCCAGAATAAGCAAGTAGCTATGCTTACCGTTAACGGCAAGAGGTGTCGGATAGTTCTGGTGCAGCTTAGTTGGTACCGGTATAAACCTAACCGACACGCGATTTCAAGAACACGGCCCAAGGTGGCATACCTCTGGCTGCAAATTTGGAAGGATTCGATATTCCTCTACGTGGTGACATCGGAATCGTGTAATCTGACGCTTGCCGACTGTTTCTGTGGTGGAGCAACATTGTTCCTCTGGTCTACGCTGTAACGTGATGTTTCCCTCTACATAAAGTATATACCCTATCCTAAATAAGTATCTTACCACAATAATGAAGAACAAAAGAATAACTAACTAAAGGGAGAATAATATTAACTAAGTCTATCAACCAGGAATAGATAAAGAAATAATAGTTACAGAATCACGAGTAGAATGAAAACATGCAGTAAACTTGAAAGCCAATCTTAATATTGTAACGTTAACGAGAGCTTTCTTCAGTTACTTCCCTCTCTTTGGGATCGTCATTTGTAACGTCTTAAAATGTTTTCAATTGAGACCTTTACAGTATAATAAGTACGTTAGTTTATCCCTCCGTTGTTAGCGTTATTTTGTAACATCTTTGTTATAAAACTTATAGTTTACCTTATTTCTTTCCCATCTTGCGACTTCGATATAATGTCATACACGACATGTTTCGGGAAACATTTTCCCATCTTCAGGTTTAAAACTTCTCGCTCTCACATGAAGAACTTGTCAACGCAAATAAAAAACTTTGACTAACATCATAAAACACACTACATTAATAAAATGTCACAACGTACCGCACGAAGAATCAGTGCGCACTGTTCGGGTTCATAATCGCAACTGTTGATTTCTCATCTGTCTGTAATCTGATAATCATGTTGTAACGCAGTATCGTACAAGCTGTTCGAGTTAAACGACAATTGATCGTTGAGCACTAGGTTTTTTTTGTGTTCTCGATGCTTTGTAGATTTCGAACTCTTCTAAAGCGCTCATAATTCGCCCTTTGTTGCAAATATGCAACTGTTTCAAATTTTTGGCGCAACTAGTGTATCCGTGGTTATAATTGATCAAATGTAACGCGAAGTTTGAGGTAGTATATCTAATGCTGCCCTTCGGTATGTGTTCACTAAATCTATCTTTAAATTTTCTCCCTGTCTGGCCAATGTAAAACATGTCACAATCATCGCACACAATTTTATACACACCCGAGTTATTTTCAAGTTCTGAACGTTTATTATGTCTGAAGAAATTCCGTAAGTTATTCGTGGTTTTAAAAAATACATTAGTGTTTAGTTTTTTAAATACGTTTTTTATAATGTGTGGAAGGTAGATTAGTATATTCAGTCGCGATGAAAGCGTTCTCTGTATTATTAGATTTAATCACTTTATTTGCTTTGGATTTAGGTTTACGAATTAGTTTGTCTATAATTGTGTCTTTTTATAATCCATTCCTTACGGCAATGAATTTGACAGTGTTATCTCTTCCTTTAGGTCTTCTTGGCTTAGTGGGAACGACAATAATCTGTGTACGAAAGCATTGAAGGAAGCCAATTTTTGCGTGTGTGGGTGATATGAATCTGCATGAATAACCATGTCTGTAGTTGTGGGTTTTCTGTATATCCCAAATTTAACAGAATCGGTGCATTTCTTGATGCATACGTCCATAAAATTTAAGCTATTATATTTCTGTCTCCATAGTAAATTTAATGTTTCCGTTTATGTTGTTCATGTGTTTGAGCATTATATCAATTTGTCTATTTGTGCCGTTGAATATTGGAGATATTGAACTATTCTATTGAACGCGACTTGGAGACCATAAATCACAAATTATGAATCTTTGTTATACTCTCATAGTGTTATTTATTTTTATTTTTTGTGTGTGTAATTCTTTAGTATTGACAAATAAACCACGGTATTCTTTATTATGTATTATATCTTCTTACAGGTATTACTATTCAGTTGTTTGTAAAAGGGTAGGAGAGAGAGAAAGAGAGAGCGAGAGAATTCCTCTCTTTGAGTACGATTTGATCGTTTGATTTTTACGCGCGTTGCATCAGCTGTTTTCAATTTGCTAATCAATTACAGGTTATGTTGTCCGTCCTATTTCATAAGTTCTGATGTCGGAGCTAACTTTCTTACTCTTCTCTGCTATTCACCTGTTTCCTGTAACAAAGCTGCTATCTACAAGAAATAATACTAAGTCAATTACCTAAAAGAAAGGTATTTATTGATTGAATTTGGTTTATTTTTCTGGAAATTATTACTTCCAATTCATTGGTTTACAAATCGATTACTTTCAAAATCACAACATTTTTCGATATTAGTTATTTCTTTATATTACACAACAGATATATTCAATTACAGTTACTATTAAAATTAATAAATTATGTATCTCAGGGTTATTTGGGGATTCTTTGAACTATAAGAGAGTCAGAAATGCTTAGTTAATAGTATCATACTTTACAATAATTAATATTTGTTTTCTTAAATTCTGATTCAACAAGTTCGTTTTTTAAACGCCAGAGCGCATATTACCTATTCATACAGAAAGCGAGAAAATCAAGATGGCTGCAGTAGATTTCTAATGAACCCACGGTTTTACTATTTTTGGTTAAATAAATAAAGTTTATAATGTTCACACTAAGTTTTCTTATAAATTGAAGGATGTTGTACTGTTTCTAGTGTTCGTTACTTGTTGGTGATGAGTAATTTTTTAGTTTATTAAGGTAGGCGATCTCACCCAAGTCGTGATAGTTCAAAATTTTCAGGCCATCAGATGGTTGTATGAATTTTCACTGTTCTTCGATTTTCTTGCATTAATTATTGTGGTTCAACGGATGTCTCAGATGTAGTGGCTTGTGCTGAATCGTTTCATTAATTTAGAATAGTGTTTTTTCCGAATTGTAGTTACTAATTTTTTTTAAATTTACTGGACATTATTTTTTGGTCATCTACTCTCTTGAAATCCAATTTAACAATTACTCATCTTGTTGATTATGTTACTCTTAGTAACCTAGAAATTGATGAGTTTTTATTGGCTAACCTAGGTACAGTTTTAGTAAATAGGCTAGTATTAATTATTATTATTTCTTCCCTTTTTTAGGAAAAATACTCCTTTATAATTTTTAACTATAATTAAATTTAATTTATATAATGTTTTCTTCATTTAATTACATAAACTTAGATACTTGTATTTTATAATTTAATGGTTTTTAACTTGGTTTATTTCTGACTTATACTTCTGTAAATGTATTATTACTCTAGGCACTATTTTAATTTCCACCATCTCTTTACTTTATTTTAATTAGCAATTATTAATTTCTTAAATAACCCTGGATCCTTCAAACATAAACAAAATAATCTTTTAATTACATTGATATTGCCTTTGTGGCCTAACCAAACAAAACTACAACAACTTATTACTAAACTTATAGTTTATTACTATAGTCCTGTATCTTCACTATTTGTGATTGATGTCTTTTTCAGTTTTTAAAATTTACACATATCATACTATGTTGCACTTTGTACACACCGCACTTTTATGGTAGCACTTAGTACATTGTTTTTTAATTGCTAAAGTGTTTTATGGTACAAATGTTTTCATAGCATGATACTTAATCCCTCATTTCTGACTTTTTATTTATTATTATTTTACAAGTACCTCTTTATTTTTATCAGTATTGAGCACTGATTATGTAATGTTACAATATAAATAAAAGACATTGTTGTTCCACATCTCCTACTGAACCACTGGACCTATTGCAACCAAACATGGCACAAATATTTTACGCAACGGGAGAAAAAACATAGGACAGGTGATTTTTTTCGATACGATCCTTTGGGGTCTAAAAAAAATACTATTAGATCTGGTTACTATGGAAACCCAATAGAATACATTCTGGTTGCCATAGCAAACAACAAAATAAACACCTTTGTAGTTTAATGAGAAAATTTCTCGATTCTGTTAACTTTACATTTCTAATATTATTGTTGCTCTTTTCGCTTGGCGAAAAATTGTGCACCATATCCGACAATTTATCCAAGGTTTCTAAGTTCGTACTGTATAGTGCGTGAATTAAGCAGGTGCGCTGCAAATTAAAGTAAGATAGAAGCGAACATAAAAATCAATTCCTTGTAAACGCGTGAAATCAGATTATAGTGTTCGGTCAATATTATCAGCGCATATACTTTAGCGTTGTTATCTGGTGATGGCTACAAGGAAAAGAAAGTCCATCGGTCAAATTCAACACACTTGTTGCTTACTATTGGTATCTACAATCTCAATCTTCTATTGTGGTGTATTCTTTGTTCATAAACTAAAGATACCATACATATGATTTATAATAAAGTTTTAATTACTCACATTGTTAAATTCAATCGATTTCGGTCATAGACAATCGCTACGACATATACACTGTGCACTTGCAGTCACAATATTGTAAAGCAGTAACTAATAACAAAAAACGAATATCCATTTGTTACAAACGAATTGTAATAATCAATTAGTCAAATATTTTTGTAAATAGTAATTGCTTTACAATATTGTGACCGCACTTGCACAGTGTATATTTTCTGGCGATGGTCTATTACCGAAATCGATCGAATTTAAGAATGTGAGTAATTAAAACTTTATTATAATTCATATCTATGGTATCTTTAGGTTATGAACAATTAATACACCACAATAGAAAATTGAACTTTATTATCTGCTTGTCTTCAGTCTTTCTTGTAACTACAATAACGCAAAAAGGCGTGCTGTGCGTTTAAATTACAGGACAAGTAGAATAACCAGGATTTGAAATAATCAGTCCACCTGGTCATATACTTTGCAACTAAAGGCTGCATGAGTCTTCTAAAGGGTGGCGAGGTCTTAAGACGGCTGCAAAACTATCCTATTCCATGTGAAACAGATGCTTGTAGATACTTGATGTTTTTGCATTATTAATTAGAAGTTGCCAAACTGAATTAATTAACTATTTACTGAAACTGTGTCAAACAAACACCATTTGAAATTACAATTTTTTGGGACAAAGTGTGTGTCAAGTTGTTTTTGTATTGGGAAAATATATATTTAGTGATAAGATTTTTTTTATATTTGTATTTAGGCAACTTGTATTTACAGAAAACAAGACGTTGGAGAGTTACTGGAAGTAGAAAGTATTTGGGGGGGGGGAGATTGTTGAAAATTTGAAAACCAAACATTGATCTTAAGATAAAGGAAGAAGAAAAGATGAAGAAATTTTAATCAGTTCTAATGCCTTGTGTAATTAAAATGTTGCTTTAATAATAATTAATTAATTCAGTAACGATTAACTTAGATTTTCCACACTTTAATCAAAATAATTCACAACTATTAAACTTTAAAGATGCAGACTCCTCTGGAAAAAGAAAGTAAACTCCCACTGCCGATGTCAAACGTTACTATGTTATTAAGCTGTCAGTCAATTGTTACCTCCTTGTGGGATTCCAGAAGCTTAGGGTGAACCTACGTTCAGCATTATAGAAGCTGCGGGAACGGAGATCTCACAGCCAGTGTAGAACCCAAATTTAAAGTCTTTGACACCTCCTGTAAAGGCGCGGATGTCTTGTTGTTCCTTGCAATTTAACACTTGACCTGACTCCATATCGTCTCAATAGGATTTAAAACAAAAACTTACGAGGAAGAATTTCCACGAAACCGAAACATCGAAGCATGATAATGTTTTTATTATAGTAACAAATATTTATTATATAACAAATATATTTACTATATAACAAACATTATCATGTTAAAACGACAGAGACCGAAGATTTCTAGACTGTGGGGAATTGGAAGTGTGGAAAAAATATAGTGTTAACATCACCTGGAGCGTTAGATTTTTCGATGACGTTACACATTTTGCACCACGCATTTTGTGGAATGACCCCCAGCCTAAAAACATTATCATGTTAAAATAATGATAAGGGGACAATCTCCACACAGTATGCCTGCCTTCCTTTGCTAAATCATCAAAAACTCTTTTATATTGTATTTTACAAGAATTTACCAACTCGAGAAGTTCTGACTTAACTACAGCTTCATCAGAATGTATATTTTTCATCTGGAGGCTCATTGGTATGTCACCTTTCCACCACGATGTATTAGGTTTGGATTTAACACTGTAGTAAAGACCATTGTTCATAATGGTAACACTATTAGGCTTAAGTGCAGGGAGTACACTTTCAAACCACGACTTAAACACTTCCGCTTTCATTTCTCGGTTAACCTGTAGCCTCTCCAATATTTACAGTTACTTATATGAATGTCTATCCTAAAATAAAAGACATATTTATATATAGTTTCAGATTCATGAATTAACACTAAATGATCTAGTTTCACATGCTTTAGAGATAACATCAATTAAATTTTGTTTTCAACTGAGAAGAAAATACAAATATAAAAGTTTTTTGTAAACCAATGAAAGACAGTTTTACAATGTCAATATGATTATATTAAAAATTTACTCCCATTATTAAGACACAATTGAGAATAACCATAGTTTAGAGTCATAAGTTTTAAATATACCATAAGTAGAGGGAAAGTGAGCGTTAGAAAACACTTCCGGGTTCCAGTTGAAAACACTGCCGGGTTCCAGTTCATGACGTCATAGAGGCACTGGCAGCTGGTGTCCGAGCTGTCCATGTGACGTCACTGTTTTGTGTGTGTGTATGTGTGACTGAAACACTACCGTGTTCCAGTTCATGACGTCATACAGAGGCTCAAGTCGCTGGCGTCCGCATGGCTAAAACCTGTTTCAAGACGTCACGGAGGCCGTGGTTTCTGCATGTCCAAAATTTGGTAGCCGAAAACAATGTGTAGCGGATGGGGGTACCCGGAATTCGGCGGTTGCCCGGACGCGCAGAGGCGATGTCATCGGGTACCGTTACTCGAAATTTTGGGGGGCATCGGGTACCGTTACCCGAAATGTTTAAATCAACGGATGGGGGTACCCGAAATTTGTGGGTACGCCCTAACCGGGTTCCAGTTCATGACAGAGGCCCTGGCAGCTGGTGTCCGAATGTTAAAACACTTCCGCGTTCTGGTTTATTTTGATGTAACAAAATAATCGTTCTCTCTCGAAATTTTTAATGTCAGAATTTTGGTACCCTAAATGATTAAAACAACGGATGGGGGTACCCGAAATTTGTGGGTACGCCCACATGACGCATGTATAAAACACTGGTTACGACGAAACAGGAGGCTGGGTGGATATGATAGCTGGTTCGACGACGACGTAGAGGGCGTGATGTCTGAAATGTTTAAATCAACGGATGGGGGTACCCGAAATTTTTGGTGTCTGAAATTTAGTACCCGAAATGTTTAAATCAACGGATGGGGTTACCCGAAATTTTTGGTGTCCGAAATTTTAACACCGGAATGTACGACCACATGACGCATGTGTTCAACTGTAACAATGGTATGTCATTGGATATTAATTTTTACATAAAAATAAATTACGGCCTCTCCGGGATTTGAACCCGGGACCTCCGGTACACCAAACCGGCGTGCATCCACTACACCAAGGGGCCGTTATCGCTTAACTGTAATTATTTCTGTACTTATACTTCTCATCTCTTACTTGTAACCATGAGGTGGACGAGTGATATCTACTGTCGTCCTATGTGTAAAATCATAAAAGCACAATATAAGTTTATTTATTATTAAATAAATAAACATTTCGTTATACTTTTATTTTTTTACCTCTCATCCTCTTCCTAGCAGCCTGAGGGAGGCGAATGAGAGCCTGCTACGCTTTTTTTAACGTGGTTTCCCCAACTTTACAGATTCGTAAAGCAGGCCTACTCCACGTTATCTATCGCTGTACTATTGACTAGTACAGCGGTAGATAATAATAAAGATACATTATGCAATGCTAAGCCAATGTGTAAAAGCAGTACATATTTTTTTATTTACTTTTTTATTTATTTTTTTTATTTTTTTAATCGGGTGAATATGTTGTTCATACATGATGCGTATTCACATTTGCTGTACCGTAATGAGTAATTTTCACACCCATACTGGTTCTTGACGAGTTTACAGGTATATCTACCGTGCCAGTGACCCGTCTCGAACTACCAGGACTACGTTTATGAGTATTTCTACCGCGACAGTGACGTAGTCAAGGTTAACACTCACGCACACACTACGGTACCTAATTCTACGTTTATGGACATTTCTGTCACGTAGCATTCACACTAACACCATGATGAAAACATGTTCACAACCGACTATATTTTATTTCGTTGCCGCAACCATTCTGCATAAAACAAAGCTTTGCGTAATGCACAGTGTAAGGGGGGAGTGGTAACGGGTTGACGATGAGGAACAGGACATTGTATGATGGGTACAAAGGATCTAGGAACTACAGGTGCTTGAATATCGTTTAAGTCAATCACCTCACCATGGTGATACAACTGTCGTAAGAAATTTGCCTTCTCAAACCCTTTTGTATAGACAACAGGATAATCTGAAAAAATGTCTGCAACGATGCGTACCATATTCTTGTACGGTACATTACCATCGTTCCATCGTATCCTGTGATAATGTGTTTCCAACCAGTCATTGATTTTTCGGAATTTCTGGTGCAGTCGTGCACTTTCGTATGGTGGAGCGAACAACACGATAACAAAACGTCCGGTTGTTATATCAACTGTAACGAACTCTTTGATTACATATTCATTTTTGTCACCGCGAAACGCTTCAAACTCGGCAATAACCGTCCTATTCAAGTTCATTTTTCCGAGTGACACATGTCCGCATCGAGTACGTTAATTTTTTCAAATTCCCCTCTACTTTTCCTTCCAATACCAGTTCATCGTAAAGACGATCAAATGTTAGCTGTTGGTCGTGACGACTGCTTTCCAATCGAAAAAACGAGGGGAAAAAGAAGGATGGTGGTACATAACACCCCTTGGCTACTACCTGATTAATGTACGACTTGAAGTGATCTTGATCATAAAACAAGCGAACAAGATATTTCTTTAGTACTGTTAATAAACAACCAAAACGGATCCACTCGGGTTCTGTGAAAACAAATTTTTCGGTCTTACTACCTTTAATCCGAACAAACGTTTTCCCAAAGTTACGACTGATCATCACACTCTTCTTCTTTTCACGGTTTTCACCTTCTTCGTACAATAACATACTGGATAGTAACTGTTCACGAAAGATCAACAAGTAATTCCACTCAGAAAAGTCAAGTAATATACGTTTCTTTTTTCCGTTTGTAAACAAAACACCCGGTTCATAGTTGAGTTCTTTATACAGTCCGACGGTAACGAACTTAGAGTACGAGTTGATTGGATATGCAAGAGACAAGTAAACGTTATACTCACAATGGCTGCTGCTGCTGCTGTCACAGTCACCTTCCATCGTTGAAAAGGACTGAGGTTGTTGTTATGTAGAGATCGCTAATACCTATCTTTATAAACTAGTAGAGGGGAGAACAAGTTTTTTTATGACAAACGATGAACAGTATTCGACAACGCTGTGTACTGTACTATCCTATCGTGTATAATCAAAGCGTAAGCGGTGGTTTTATCTGGAAAATTGTTACTGGATTCAAATTCTAAACGCACATCAACGGCAGACGACTTGATTGGTTCTTCTTGTCTGGAACAATCGATGACAAACAACGGTGCTTTCGTTATAAATTCATTAGGTGTCAAAAGAGGCGCTCTGTTGCGACGGTCGTAGTATGATGTTTGGAAACGTGTATACATGTCGTAGAACAGGGCGTAACGTTTTTTATCGATATCCTGGTTCAGGTTATCGTACGGATAGTATTTATCGTTCAGAAAAAGCTTGACATTCGTTAAATTGCAGTGATCAAATTCCGACGCGTTTTTCGCTATATTGTTCTTCCTATCCGTCTGAAATATTAATATTACATACCGAGGTTTTTCCAACTGTGACGATGTCTTTAAGGTCCACGAATGTCGATTTGTCGTCGGTAGAACGGGATACTCGTGCAATTCCCAACTGCGGAACGGCATCACTAGTTCATGATCCTCCTCGATGTGCTCCAATAGCGGTATTCGGTACTTGTTTGACACGCGCACATAGGGCATCTTCCAGTGTACTTTGTTTATTACGAGATTACCGTTTGCAGTTGTACCCGATTCTTTTAGCACCATTGCGTTCTGATCGGTAGAGGTACGCAACAGAATCAATTCTTGCTTAACGTTCAGCATGATGCGTGTATAGTCTTCGTTGAAACCGAGTAGCATTTTCAACGGAAGACAAAACGTAAAATCACCGGTACTCTCGTGTACTGTCAACGACTCGTCGGTTGTCGTCACCCATCCTGCATTGATTAGATGCTTTCTTTCATGCTCATTGCTCGATAGTAACAATTTCACAGTGCTCGTAATTCCAACGTTTTTTGTACGATCCACTTCCACACCGCACACTTCGTAACGGATCTCCTCAAACAAGAAAGCCATTGCATTGTTGATTAATTTCACGTTCAACGCTGTGTCGGTAGCGTTAACCTTGGTCAATGTTCCTTCGATGTACAGAAAACTCTCCGCCGGTAAAGTGAAAACATCCTGTTGTTGGATGGGTATACGTATTTCATCGTTGTTACCGTATCGGGTGGAAGCATACGGTGCGTGCGTACGATATTCGAACTCAACGATTCTGTTATCGAAAGCCGCTCCTCGTTCGATAGCTAGAATTTCACCCGACATTATTTTAATCGTATAATTTGAATCCAAGTGAAAGTAAGAAACGCTTGTTCCTTGATGTCAATCGCTTCAACGTTGAACACCGACTACCATGTTTCTTTCGTACACACTCCCTTTTTACAGGTGACGTTTGTCCGAAATACAATCCCATATTTTCAGATGCAGTCGTATCGTGATAACTTCACCGCGAAAATCGACTAAATCCCCGTCCTGATCAACGAGAGACAAAATTATGTTGTCTACACGTTGTACGTTTACCGGTAAGTATATTACGTTTGTCGGTGTTTCAACTATTTTGAAACCTGGTGCCACGGTCGGATAAAACGAATGCAACGTGTGCTGGTCCTGGCCGTCCTTGTACGCACCCTGTACGATATTACTCCGTACGTGAACGGTGTTAACTTTGATTATGTCAACGGGTACGTTCGACTCGTGTGTTATATACGCTTCCAGCTGCTGATTCTCCTTAAATCCTAACATACTTGCAATGGTATTCGGTGTATGCGAAAAGTCGATGACATGCTTACAGTAAATTTCACACTTTAATGTGTTGTTGTTTGGACGTAAACTGATTGTTCTCTCGCCTAACTGTTTCTGCAGATACGTTTCGATATCACTGATTTCGTAGGTGCCGGTAGGCAACTTGATGACGGACCACTGATCCTTGGAAATTTTTACTGGAAATGCATTATTTTTTCCTTCAGTAACGTTTGGTATTGAATTATACGATGTAAAATCCAATAGTCCAACGTACCATTCACCGTATAACTCGAGAGGTGGGAAAAAGTTACACACGAGATTCGCAGCGTCGGTACCCGTCACGGTGACCGTTAGCGACGACATGCTGAAGTTTACTGATCAGAAGACGATAAAAAGTCTAAACATAAATGACCGCAGATGACCGTGTTAGGAGGTTGCTTCCGTTCATAGTTGTAACGAACGTCGGCTGTATCACCAAAATATTGCATCAGCTCGAGAGGTGGACGTAAATTACCGAACCCGTCAAAATAGTGTACTCGATTTCCACGCTTCTTGTAACATACCCAGTGGGTTCCCTGTCCGCTCTCGTCGTCCAAATTTACGATGACGCTTTCGTTCTTCCACGGCGCTGTATCCGGTAATGCGTTACGCATGTAAACACCTCTAAAATACGGTATGTTTAGCTTTTTTGCGTATACACGTAATTCATCTTCGGACAACGGGCGGAGCGGTATGTGAATTAGTTTTTTCGGTACGGACGTAGATACAATCCGGACGCAGTTCTCTTCTTTTTCCTAGCGGTTCGGACAGTTCTCTTCCTCCTCTTCTTCATCCCACCACCAGCACCACGACCACGACTACTCACATTCTTTTTATTTTTACGACGTCGACCGCTTCCTATTGCTGATTTTGTTTTCATAGTCGCTGCAACTGCTGTCGCATAAGCTCGTTCGCTAATACCCGAATCCAACGCCTTTACCCGTCCCCACGCTTTTTCCGCGAGTTTACGATCTGCAATACGTCTACTTTCGTTGTCTTTGTATTGAGCGTAAGCGATGTCGTGTTCGCGACAGGCTTCGTCTAATTGGTTGATTCCGCGATCACCACGCGCTAATCTTTCTTCAAGTTTCGTGCCCGGTCCACAGAATCTGTAACCCGGCAGATATAATTCAACAGGTAGTGCGTCCACCGCTCGATTGATAACTGACGAAACAACGGACGGTACAACGTTTTTAAGCACGTTTCCGACGCCCCACCCCTTTTTCCTCTTATCGTTGTTGTTCATCGTAAACCGATCTCCAGCCTTTCTCTTCTGTGTTTTTATCGTATTCATCTATTAACCTTTTTATTTCCTTCGTGTCGAGTGTCCACTCGTCTTCTGAACTACGTGGCTTAGACAATTTCAATAAGTAGTAATCCAGTTGATACTGAAATGTTTTAACGACCTTATACATCTCGCTCTTTACGTATCGTCTCACGTCATTTAATTGTTGTAAGTTAACAGCATCGCTCTCTGCAAAACCATCCGCTACGTCTGATATTCTCTTTTCCGCTGCTTTGAAAACACCATCTTCGCCCAAGCTAACGGTGTTCTGCAACATGTATTTTACGTTAACCGCGTCATCTGCAAAAATCGGTGAACTCACTCCTGACAACCAGCTCTGCCCAAACAAATAGCTGTTCGATACTTTTTTAATGACGTTCGAGTCTACGTAGTTTTTGTTGACCGCATCGGTCGCTAGTTCCGGACTTCGAACGTTGATTACCCATCGATCTCGTGCATCGATGACCTCACCTCTCTCTTGACTCGAGTGTTGTATACAGTTGTCATCAACGTAATATTTGTTGACTACGTCTTTTACGTCTACAGGAGTATCAACATTTTTCAATCTACACCCTTTAACGTCCACGCTTTTACGTTCATCATCGAGTAGCAGACAATGTGTTTGCATATAAGTCAGGGATACAGCATCCTTTCCTGCATCCGGTTCGTTCAGATTGCGGATCTTTTTGTTTTCAACATCTATATGCCCATCATTCGTAATCTTAAATCCTACAGTATCGCGTAATTGTCTTTTTGTTTCACGTCGCACGCTCACGGCGCTTTGATGTCTCCCGAACTTGTCCACAACCATTGTACGACTGCACGCTACAAATGATGTGCTAACCGTTTTAAGTAACGACACTGTGGTGACCATCGTGTGTGTAACACAATCGGATTGTCACCCTCTTTCCAACGAAAGATTTCTATACCGCAAAATGAACATCGAACCCTGTCAATTTCATTTGTGTAATGAAAGCCTGCGGCAACCATAGTGGTCGGACTGATGAAATACACAGGCCATGATATAAAGGTTTTCAGTCTCTCGTTTTCGACTTCAAAGTCAGGTGTCAAATCTAATCCGCACATGTCGACAGTGTTGACAACAATGAGTTGTTACACCGACGTTCATAAAATTTATACGATAATGTTGGCTTCACGTAATTCCTCTACTACTGAGATGATTTCGTTGTCGTGTCCGGTGTGACCGGTGCGTTTTGAACTTACCAGCAGTCTTAACCGTTCAACCAGTTCGTTGGGATCGTTCCAGTGTACGTAATCGATACCACGTCCGCTGCGTGGTGGGAACAATCGAGCGATTATCTCTCTGTACTTTAAACCTTTGTTTGTATTTACTTTAGCACCGGGTAAATAATAACGTTTATAAGCGTTAGTGTCCGACAGTATAGACTTGTACGCTGCTAAATCGTTTTCATCGTAGACGCTCTTGTCGGGTTCTTTCATAAACATAAGTTCGTAGAGGCCCGGTGTGCCTCTGTATCGTTTTCCAGCTATGTAGAAGCTATCGTCTTGATTGATCTCTAACACCGAATTGCCTACCATCCATTTGTCTTCAACTTTACGAACACCGTACGTATGATCCATCTTCTTATCTCGATCATCAGACAACGCGAGCAGTAAGTATTTCCTCGCGAGCGGACCTTCGACAGACTGTTCAACGTATTCTTGTACTTCGTGTCGACCTTCGGGTGTTGTTAAAAACTCTTCAAGAGTTACGTTCGGTGTTTCGACATCAGGCGTTTGTGCCAACACTTCCGTTTTGAGGAAACGAGGTTGTGATGGTGTTTTCGTCTCAACAGCTGCCTTCGTATCTTCATCTTCAACTTTCATTTTTTTTTTTATTTTATCACTGGAGTCATTCAACTTTTCCGAAATCTGGGTTAACGGTTCCAAAAGAGGTTTGTACTTTCTCGTTAACGCTTCATCGCTCTCTCTGATGTCATGTTTCAACGCGCGATACTTTTGTCTTATGTTATCGCTAATTGCATCGATTTCATGTGTCAATTGCTTGTCATCCATCTTGACACTGATGACTTTCTCGCACAAACTATTCTATTTATGTATAAAACGATCGAAACCCACTCTGTATCTACCCGCGTTTATCGGTGAGTCCTTGTTGATGACTATGAATCCGTAACGATCCTTCCACGCTTCGGCGCACATCGCTTTGAACTCTTCGTATTTCATATCTGTGTTAACGTGATCGTTGTAAACGTGACGTAAATTGAGATCATCTTGTCTGAACAAAACCAAGAAATTGGCATTATCACGCACCAGTTGCTTTGGCACCAGACTGTACGTCTGACAAAGGTACAAAGTGTCCACACCGCTATGCCGTCCCATAGCGAAATATTTTCGTATGTTATTCTGCCGTTCACATACCACATCATCGAACAACATGATTGAATTAGGTACAATTTCGTGCGGAGGTGGTACTTCATCGTTTTCACTGTATGTGAAGTACATCATTCCTTCGTCAGCGAGAGCATTAAAAACGTCTTCCAACATACGATATTTTGGTTGAAATAACGATTTGGAGAACACGTACAGGTTCTGAAATCGCAGTCCGTTTGAATCGAATAACATGTTAAAGGCAACGTTTGACTTCCCGCTACATGACCCGCCGCACACGATACATCGAACTGTGTTTGGAAACAGTGGACTGTGTTTATTATATGCAACTTCACCGTTGTACTTAGCAGAGTCTACGTTCTTAACATTTAACTTTAACGATTGTTGTTCAATCTTCATCTTAACTCGTTTACGTTCGGTTAAATACTGTGGTAATGTTATTATATCAGATCTTTTTTATGTATCCACGAATCGTGTTTACCGTCAAAGCCGAGCCAGCGCACTCGCACGCGATCACCTTTACGTTGTAATATTTTTTCAACGAGATACACATCACCAACGCTGGTTTTACTCAATTCTTGTTCATAAAACCCACCTTCCACAACGTCACCCGTGTGATCTTTCAACAAGTACGTAACCGGTACGGTTGGCTGAACTCTGTGCACTGTATATATCTCGTTCGTCCAGTTTGGTGTATAACCTTTAGCGAATGTGATTTTGTATTTACTGATACGCACTCGATCGCCTATTTTAAACTTATGTTTCTTGCTCACTTTCCGCGGTACGGTATTTTTTCTTATTCGTTCCAACACAATTTGCTCGTTGCTCTTGTCGACTTGTCGCGGCTTCATCTCTATAGTTCTATGCACTCTGTCGTTGTATTCCATCACCAGTTTAGGCAAAAGCGACAACCACCGATAATGGCCTTGCTCGCTGAACGCGCGGTACATGTTCGTTTTCAACGTACGATTAAATCGCTCTACGATGGACGCTTTCTTCTCGCTATACGTTGAATAGTGTTTGACGTTGAATCTCTTTAGTAAAGCTTGTACGGTAGTGTTAAAGTACTCTTTCCCCTTATCCGTTTGCAGGTATTTCATTTTATTTTTTACAATTATTGGTTCGAGAGCATGTGCTACTTCAACACCCGATTTAGTTTTTAAGGGAATCGCATATGCATACTTGCTAAATGCGTTTATTACCGTCATTAGATATTTGTACCCCTTGTTCAACTTGGCATGCCGTATCATTTCCACCAAATCCGCTTGGTAGAGATCGTGTAACCCCTTCACCTCCACCGCACGTCTGGGAAAGTTCCTTCTCACCGGTCTGTGCAATTCTTTTGCAATAGTTTTGCGTACGTTTTCCATATCGCCACCCGAAACGCGAATCGCAAAATTTTGGTACGAGATATACCGTTACGTTTTCACTGAACCTCACCGACTTCATCGTCGTTACTGACAGTGTGTTGCTCCTGCAAGCGAGTCTTATATCAACGTATATCGAACGCATAATTTATAACGGATTTTCTCGCTTGCTGAATTATCTCGCGTCTGGGTTGACAGAGTTTATAATGACCGTACGCCAGTGTTGTTTCACCGTCATCCAAGACATATCGTTTGTCATCGTATGGTGACAGCGATAATTTTGTAAGCTTTCTTGTGTATATGTTATGTTTTTCGCTTTGGATAGTCTGCGCCGTAGTATAAGTTTGAGAAGTGGTCTTTACACATTGTTTATAAAGTTGATGTTTCAACTGTGTAGCTATCGCGGAACGTGGCACACCTTTCGCTACCTTTTTCTCTTTATCGTTTGCCGTAACGAATGAATAACATTTTGCGCGCAACCCGACAAATTCAAGTATCGGTATTCCATTTGTTTCGTCTTTAAAAGTACCCAACTTTTTCTTGTTTGTTTCACTATAGCACGGATGTGCCTTAGGGTACTCCGACGTGTCAAAGAGTTCGAGATGCTCCTCCATGTCTTTGTACACATCGTCGGTGCGAATGTCGTACAACAGAGAGTCAGTGTCCGTCATACATAGACGTGCACGTGACCCGTACGTATTCATCGTGAATCCGTAATGGAACCGATACATAATCAGCTTACTAATATCCAATACACTGAACCCAACGTACAAAGGTCGGTTCAGTGTAATGGATATTTTTTTCATCGTGAGACCTACCAGGTCCTCGTTATAGATGAAAAAATGTTGTAGCCTGGGGTTAGCGGTTAGTTTGTGAAGTTTCTTCTCGTTTGGAACTAACTTGAAATCGATTCGCTTCCGTACGTTTTCCAACGATTTTCCGTACGGTGCGTTATTCATTAACTTAAAAAAGTCTTTTTCAAAGGTGTTTCTGGCTTCCTTTCGTCGCTCCGTATTAAAATCGATGAAAGGTTTCAACCATACGCACTGTGTGAATGCTAACACACGGTGAATCGCTTTCAACTCCATTCCTAGTTCGAGGTAGAGTTTCAATGTTCTGTAATGAACAATGTATTTTGTCTTGTCCTCGAGGGACGTTATCAGTTTCTCTACCTTACCGTTACTACACACAAAGTCTTTTAACAGCTTCATGCTATAGCAGTACGGTGAAAGCATACTGTCCGTAATAGTACACTTTTCGGGTGCTAAAGGGTAGTCACTGTGTAAGTCGTGTAGGTAATGTGGATACCCCAGATCGACTTCCAGGATATAACCGGTGTCATCATCGTCACGTAACGTGTGCACGTTCAACGTATCGATCTCTGTACGTTCCAACCATCGAAAACCTGACAGTGGTAAAGGCTGTGTCATAGCCGTTCCGTACAGGTTGGTACAATCGAGGTAGAGTAAATAGTTATGCGGCTTGCTTGCGTCATAATCGGGAATGTACGGGTTGTTGGCCTTGGCGTACCTATTAGAAATTGCTGCTAAGCCGCCACGGATACCTCCTTCGATGTACAGGTGTACGTCTATATCGCGGAGTAACTCTAACCTGACTCCTGTCATTTTCAGCATCGCGTTCCACGCTAAACCGGCGGTGGTAAAAACGTTACACGGATCGAGTTCGTAGTACTGCAGGCTCATGTTTCGAAAGTTTTCAAATACATCTGCAAGCAGTAGTACATCCGTTTTTAAATAAAGGTCATGATAATCACCGAACGTTTGCATGTCGAAAGCCGACCAAACCGCTCGAGCGTGCGCATAATCTTCTTCGTTTATATCCGACTCTGTCAACCCGTTGTAAAAATGTTCGCGGTCCGGTAACTGCCTCTCGTCAAATTTTGAATCGTCCGTAACGTATTCGTAAGGGTACACGCCTTTACGCAACAGTAAATTAACATTACGCGTGTAAAATTGATTAAGGATTTTAAAATTATCCGCGGATAAGTTGGAGACGAGTTTTTCAAGTGACGCGTTCATGAACCGCAGAGAATCGAGAAACCGGAGCTGACCGAGTGTAACGGAGATGTAACGTTCGCTTGTAGTAGCGATACACGTTATTTCATCTTCCTTGTACTTTCCGAAACCTTGCATCAAATGATGCGAGTCATAGCCACTTAAATTATGAAAAAAAACCGGAACGTGTGTTGGTATTTTGTAATTTATATTACACGCATTGTGAGCAGCGCCTAAATATTTTCCCGTTATGTGGCAATGGTTTCGAACCGTGTCATCCGTTAACGCCTTCTTGCACAGATGACAGTGCGTAGCGTTTCGGAATGACCGTTCATCGGCCGCTGTCATTTGGATCGGTTTATTAAACTTTCTATCGAGTCGTTGAACGTCGACTAAAAGCACACGAAGGAACGTGTCCACCACGTCTTTACCGCGGTATATTACAGGTTCCTTGACGGCGTTTCCCATCCAGTCAACTATCACATAGCAGAAACTGGCTGGTATATGATGTGCCACGTTTTTACCGGTGGTCGGAACAATAAACGATTCGAAGTCAGCGTATACCGTATAAGGTACGCGGTGACAAAGTGAAAAGTTTTTAAAATACATCCACTTTTCGTTCTCGTCAGGAAGTTTTACTTTCTGTACTCCATGCTGAGAACAGTTGCGTTCGTGTTCTTCAACTCGTTTTCGCGCCGCGTTAGTATCTTTATTGTCCGAAAATCGGTGTAGACAGTAGTTGCAGTAAAACGAAGCGCCGTTTCGTTTTGACAACGACGAAAGCATACGCGAAAGATTCCGTATGAGGCAGTAGTGAGTAGTGTTCGCGTCGGACAGTAGCAGTAGGTTTACGTGGTACTTTCGACCGCGGTGTTCAGTAATACGTAAAGGATATACCTCACCTTCGTAGCCAAAAACGTTAACGGATATGTTTTCGTTTAATTTTTCAAAACGTTTTATCTTATTGACTGCGACGGGATAAGGTATGTCCTTCATGTTTATTTCTTCTTCGTACGGAAGGTAATGGCTAACGCGATGCGGGTTACACGCGATCGGGTGTATACCGGCGAGCACAGACCACAAGAAACACTTTTCATCTTCTAAATTTTTCACATTAATAATTCCTTTTTTACTGTGTGACAATTTCGATGGTGTAGGTAGAAAGCTCGACCCCACAAGAGGATTGTATTTTGTAATATTTATTTCCACCGACTCGACACCGTTTTCGACCCACCCGCTTCCGTCACGCGTGAATTTGTCAACGGATTCCATTATTTTCTCGCTAGCTATCGAATACTGTTCATCGATATCGTCATACTGTGACTTAAGTTCTGTACGTGATCTAAATACCGCATTACAATAAATATTTTCGGTGTTTATCAATTTTTTAAAAGATACACGAACTGCTAAATACCATTTTATATAATTATTTAATGCTACGGCTTCGCTACAAATCTTATCAACAACCGTGTGTTTGTAATCTAATAATACTGTTTGTGTGTTTAGTGTATTGTCAAGTATCATAAATTTTATAGTAATTACATTACCATTAATAGCACGGTGTTCGCTGCTGCTGCTGCTGGCCATTGTGAAAGGACTGAGGCCGGCTTCGCGTCGTCGGTTCCCTATATAGACAGTCCGGTGACCGGTAACGCTGTCGCCGCGCTCCGCTCGCGAGGAGCAGCTGCGCGGTGTGGGGTGCGGGGTTGTCGTGACCGATGCGGTGTGTGCTGGAGGTGCGGGGTGGGGGTGCGGGCTGGGATGTCATTGTCCGGTCGTGACCGATGACGCGCGTGGCGGAGGGCTGGGTGGGGTGGGGAGTGCGGTGTAGGAAGCCGACGTCCGTGACCGATGCGGTGCGGGGTAAAGGTGTGGGATGGTGGTGCGGGGTAGGGAGATAGGTTGCAGCCGGTCTCCGTAACCGAGAGGTAGGCGAGGTGCGGAGTACAGGATGCCGGCGACCTTGACCGAAGCGCGCTCGTTGAGTCGCCTCCCGCGGGATGTAGGGTGCGGGGTACGGGGAGCTGGGTTGTACGACCGGTCGTGACCGAAAGCAGATGGTGGCCCGAGACGACGCGGGGTGGGGTGCGGGGTGACCGTGACCGACGGACTCGTGTGGGGTGCGGGGTGGGGGTAAACCCGGTCGTTGCGGAGCGACAGACAAAGTAATTGAACAAAATATGTAGGCGAGATGCGGGGTGGTGGTGAGGCTCTGGGTGCGGTGTGGGGGTGCGGGGTAGGATGTCATCGTCCGGTCGTGACCGAAAGCAGATGGTGGCCCGAGACGACGCGGGGTGGGGTAGGAAGCAAAATTATAGCCGTTACCGTTGCGGAGGAGGTGCGGGGTAGGGTGTCGTGACCGAAGGAGATGACGCATTAGAAGGAAGGAACGTGGTCGGGGGAAACAGAATAAATACGCCAGTGTTTCCCTGTGCAGTCATCAGTACTCGCCATGGAAGGAATCGTTGCGAACGCGAAGACAGTTGGAAATTTTTTACCAAAAAGAGACTTGTCAAGTCTTTCTTTAGGAGTAAAGTATCATATATTTCACATGAAATTTGTGAAAACGAAATTCGGGGAGTCAATTGTGGTAGATTTGGAAGATACCGGAGCCTGTCCTCAGCCGGAGGGTAAACTGTTCTATGTATACCTACCTAAAAGATGGTGTGACGTATTTACAGAGGAGCAATTGAAAGCTGTGAAGCCTTGTGTCCTATCACTATGCGTAACCTCACACACTCCGCTGGCGAACGAGAAAGTGAGCGTGCAGTTGGATATTGATTATGTGAGTACGATATTTCAGTACCACTAATAATTACTTATACAGAAGTGGTTATGTATTAATTTTTTTCTCTTTTTTTCCAGACCAAATAAACGAGAAAAGGATTGATTTATTATAATAATAATAGTAATAATAACATTAATAGTAAAATGTTTTTAAATGATGAAGTAGACTTCTCTATTTTTTTGTCGTTTTTTAATGTTAACTGTTCATTTTCAGAGAAAGAACAAGGTGTTGCTTGGATCTAATATTGTAGAAAAACTTTTAAACAGAGAAATAAATGGTAATAATAGATTATATTGTCAATGTGACATGATTAAATTCGATTATAATTTTAGAAATAATCGTAAGACACTGAGTAGATGGATATCAATACGAAACGAAAAGAATATTTACAAAATGAAAGTATTTATTCGTAATGAGTTTTTCAAACTCTTCAAAACATCAATTAGTTATTGTAACAACCATAATATTGAATATCTTCAAATAAAAGATTTGCTAATTGCTAAAACAAAGCTGGTTAATCAGATGTACTATATGATGTATAATTTTACTGGTACAGCGTATACCTCGCTGGTAAAAAAATATGTGTGGTCAAGGCATGACTCTAGCGGATGTCCGCTTCGTAACCGTTGTCGCGTCTGTTGTTATCTAAGATATCAAAATGACTTTAATTCAGAATACATGTTTTTTTAATACCACACTAACTATCATTTGATGTGTCTACATTCTTTTGTATTTGATCAAGTATTATTAATTGTAGGAAATTATATTCTGTTTTTAATTATTAAAAAACGTATGTGGTTTATAACATAAAAAGTTAAGATAAACAATCATTAAAGTGTTAATTAAATTTTTATGTGTAATTAAATTTTTTAAAAGATTTCTCTCATAGTTACAGAAACCTTGTTTCGATGTTATGTGTTTGTGCGAATGCGAGGGAGATATATGTCGTTCACCACCATATGGTGACCACTGTAACATTCTGAGTGCTTGTGGGTGGAGAGAATTTACACTCTGAAGAACAATTGTTTTAAAAAATTATAAGCGTTGTTACCTTTGTTATTATCTAAAATACTAAAAAGAGTTGAATTCAAGGTTTTGGTGTACCATTTTACACATGTAGTTAACACCATAGTAATTATCATTTGATGTGTGTCTACATTTAGTATGTTATTATTAACATATTACACATCAACATTGTAATATTGTATGTTATTAATTATTATTATTATTTTATATTGTTAGACATATAAGGCTTGTTTTGGTTGTAGTAAATGTAATTATTATTTTGTTAATTGTGTGTGTGTGTGTATATATATATGTGTACAGAGAGAGAGAGAGAGAGAGAGAGAGAGAGAGAGAGAGAGAGAGAGAGAATATATATGTAGAGAGAGAGAGAGATAGAGAACCTTCAAGGCTGCAAAAGAGAGAGAAAGCGAGAGAAAAAAAAGATTATTTTGTATAATTATGTAAATATATATATATATATAGAGAGAGAGAGATAAAGTGTTTATTTTGTTTAGTTATGTATATAGAGAGCGCGCGTATGTTTTGCACAATTATAATTGTCTTGTGAATATAGAACGTGTGTGTGTAGAGAGAGAAAGAAAATTATAGCTTATGATTTGATTGTAAAAGCTTTCGATATTATTAAAACTTATATATAAACCGTAACCTTTGTTATTTTATTATTATACCTTTATACAAAACAGTTATTCCTATCATACTTGAATAAGGTATACGCCAGCGAAGATAACAAGTTTTTATAGTTGAGATGCAGCCAACTTATTGATAAAGAGACACAGCTGGATTGTGGTATGCGCCAGCATGCGAAGAAAACCGGTTTATAGGGTTCAGATGCATCTCTCTCTAAAGAGAAAGAGAGTGAGAGAGAGCGTATAATCTGTTTGTATCAACACACAGCGATTCAACCAGACCTGTTTGTTACAATTTTGCAGGTACACAGAGTAAAATATATTTATACAATTACACAATTTTAGTAATGCATAATTTTAATATGTTTTTTCTAAACAATATTCAAATGGATGCATCTGTTCTATTATAACACAATATACTCATATATAATAATACAATATATGGTTTTGCGAACCGCAGATCCAGGTTCAAATCCCGAGGAGTCAAAATTTATTTTGTGGAAACCAACACCTGTCGGAACCCATCTGTATAGCCTCCTGTTTCGTCGTAACCAGTGTTTTATACATGCGTCATGTGGGCGTACCCACAAATTTCGGGTACCCCCATCCGTTGTTTTAATCATTTAGGGTACCAAAATTCTGACATTAAAAATTTCGAGAGAGAACGATTATTTTGTTACATCAAAATAAACCAGAACGCGGAAGTGTTTTAACATTCGGACACCAGCTGCCAGGGCCTCTGTCATGAACTGGAACCCGGTTAGGGCGTACCCACAAATTTCGGGTACCCCCATCCGTTGATTTAAACATTTCGGGTAACGGTACCCGATGCCCCCAAAATTTCGAGTAACGGTACCCGATGACATCGCCTCTGCGCGTCCGGGCAACCGCCGAATTCCGGGTACCCCCATCCGCTACACATTGTTTTCGGCTACCAAATTTTGGACATGCAGAAACCACGGCCTCCGTGACGTCTTGAAACAGGTTTTAGTCATCCGGACGCCAGCGACTTGAGCCTCTGTATGACGTCATGAACTGGAACACGGTAGTGTTTCAGTCACACATACACACACATACATACACACACACAAAACAGTGACGTCACATGGACAGCTCGGACACCAGCTGCCAGTGCCTCTATGACGTCATGAACTGGAACCCGGCAGTGTTTTCAACTGGAACCCGGAAGTGTTTTCTAACGCTCACTTTCCCTCTACTACCATACTTATAACGTTTTTATAAATA
Organism: Magicicada septendecula; assembly: GCA_034769895.1. Classification (NCBI taxonomy): domain Eukaryota; kingdom Metazoa; phylum Arthropoda; class Insecta; order Hemiptera; family Cicadidae; genus Magicicada; species Magicicada septendecula. Next base: position 587,326,621 of record CM068369.1, on the reverse strand, counting down.
AATATAAAGTTTTAAACAAGTATCTGTTTTAATAACCAACAACAGAATTACAACAGTAGGAAATAGCGCATATTCCGCAATTTGTTCAATTCGTATGGTGATTGTTGTATTAGAATAAAATACATATTGGCTGAAAAACATATGCACGATTCATTTAATTCTGTGTATTTTTACACAATAAAAATACTATAACATTCAACAGAATTAATATTGACTGGTAAAAGGAGTTAATTCTGAACGTGTATGATAAAATTGATACCGGAATACACTGGAAATTAAATATAAAAGCGATTTTATGAGCCACAAAAAGCAGACAAAGTGGAACAACCCTTTGTAAATGGCATAAACGAGTATTAAATTCAATTCAACTCTTTTTGAAAAAGTTTAATGAAATAAAGCTTTTGTTCAATTGAAAATTGAATAAAATTTTGTATGTGAAACAGAGGGAACAGATTTGTGTGGAACAGAACAGAGGGGACCGATTTGTAACAGCGTGTTCATGTACCTACCACTGTCATGATATTTGTCTTATTTTTACCACATATTTTGTACCAAAAATGATGTACTACTAATACACAAACATAATCGTTGAAATTAATCATTTATTTTAAAGCGCGGAACAATGACCCTGAATCTCAAGTCAAAAGCACTGAAATTTATTTTTACCTAAAGTCATATAATATTGCAAACTCTTCTTTTACTTACTTAAATTAGTATAAAATGACTGTGTTACAGTCTCAACTTAGTTAGTCTTAAAGCTGGTATGAATTACTGCTAGTTTCTACTATATACTATTTTTATTTTGATCTAGCGCTTACTTTTTTTGCCTAATTTAGAATTTATCTAAATTGCTATTTATATAATTCTTTTGGGCATTTTTCAGTTATTACTTACTTACAAAATTTATTATGGTACCTAACATTAGAGAGTGCCTGTTACTACTTCATTATTCTGTGTTACTGGACTTTCTACTTTCTTGAAATTACTTTTATGTTTAAGAAAGTATTTAATCATATTTAAAAATTTACAATATAACATAATAATTTAGTTTGCTACAATTTTGTAGTATTTATTATTCTCTTAATAAACATTCTTTTATACATTTACAAGAATTATCTAGTAACTACTAAAACCTTCCAGACCTATCACAAATTTAGTACGGCCTCAAACCTACTTTCAGACGTAAAACGTTTTACTATATTTTATAAATTTACTTTTTTTACGTAGTTGTTATGTACTGTTGCAATTTGACCATCATCCTCAAATGATTCTTGTACGTGTATAATATTTAAATACTTAACACGTAGAAGGAAAATTGTACTAGGTGGATGTCGGAAGAGTATGTTTTGTTTTGTTTCATTTACTAAAACCATTTATTTGAGAAATACAAAAGTCGGAGGGGGGTAGAATTAAATCTGGCAAAAAAACATGTGGCTCTAAATGGTGTATTAGCACTTCGATATAACATAATAACGGATACAGTAGAATGTACATATGTATAGAAAGTGGAAAGAAAAAAAAATAAGAATAGTTTAAGCAAAGTTGCAAGATAGAAAAGACTTACAAAATGGGTATTTTATGCACTGTGGTATGAAGGCGTAATAGTAAAGACAAAAGCTACATATAAGATGATCTTTGAAATCACTGTTATAATATATTGTACTGATCTTTTTACACACGTGGGTTCTTTATTTTATATTGCCACAACTTTGGTTTTATATTGCACAATTGTTGAGTACCAATTATTCTTTTATTTGTTATGCCACAGCAGACGGTTAGACACCAATTTATTTTTTATGTTTATTGCTACAAGGTTGGGCGCCAATAATTGTACTGTATGTACTGATCTTTTTACAGTAATTCAAATGGGTTCTTTATTTTCATTTGAATTTCTGTTTTATAGCATGAATTAATAACTCTCAAATCTCAGGACTGCAATACTTAAAAAATATACTCGTTACTTTTTAGAACCAAGTTATTTATTACTTAAATATTGTTTATATATATATATATATACAATCTTATATAAAGAGAGAAAAATTTTCTTCACCTATAATTAATTACAGTTTCAAAATTTCCCTACTAGAGGCCAGCAATGATGATTTAGTCAACAAGAAATCTAACTCTTCAGTCGCTCGCCTGTGGCGCTAGTTGGTTTAATTCACTAAACTATAAAAAAAACACGAGTTCTTATTTTTTGTTTCTAGTTAACTTTTACAAATAAATAAAATTTTACAACTTATTTGTCTGTATTATGGTATTTCTTGTTTCCTTGAATACTTTATGTCTATAGTACACAGAATATGGATTAATCTGTGTTTAATCGTGTGTGTGTGTGTGTGTGTGTGTGTGTGTGTGTGTGTGTGTGTGTGCGTGCACTTAATTTCACCTTTGGTTTAATTGTGAAGCTATAATAGGTTATATTTCTTCTTTTTTATTTTAATTACTTTTACACAATGTTACTTGTTAGGTAAGTATAACACTTTCGTTCACTATTATTTTAATTTCTTCTTTATTTCTTTTTCCACATTATTATATTTCGTTTTGTAAGTTAATTATTTAATAATCGATTTATTCTCGCACTCTCTATTTAAGCTTACGTTAACGAATAAACTTTAATTCTTTCACTTATTGAAGATCCGTCTGAACTTGACGATAGTTAAATTAAAAGTGACGCTTTATTTACATGCCTGTACATTTCTGGGGTCCCGGAAACAGAAACCTTTACGTTTTTCCTTACAAACAATACTTTAACGATTTTTATAATTTCGCACATTTAGCTATTGTTATGGTCTTGATTGACTAAATATGCCTAATCCCTTAAATTTTAAATAATTATAGTCTATTTATATTTAATTTTTACATATTAAATAATTTACCAATCTGTTATAATACAAAGATTTTTCATAAACTCTAGGTAAACTTGATTAGTTATCCAGAAATAGTTTCTATTTGTTGGTTCTATCAAAATACAATTTATAACTAAACTAATTCCAAATTATTTAAAACAATTTCATACTAATTTCAACTTATTAAAGAGCTTTATAAGTAATTACAATACATTTGGGTTCTAATTTGTATTTTGCACATTAAATATCTATGGATATTCAAAGTAACAAGATATCCTTTGGATATTCTATTGTTTGAAACAAAAATTTCGCTACAACTCTAATATCAGCATTTTGGATATTGTCTTGTCCCATACATTCTTTCACCGCTCTAGGGAATTTCATTTCCTTAAGATCGTTTCTCCGCGTTTGTCCTGTTTTGTCAGGACCCCAAAATGAAACGCTTATTCCTGTACACCTATTATAATTTAGAGAAAAGTTTTAACATTTGCGTAGAGCGTGACGTAACATAACGTTATTGTTACAAATTCTTGCAGTGTTATCGCCCAGGTTTCACTATAATAATCAGAAGAATTATTACCGCCGTTGCTTTATAACATTTCATTTTAGTATCTATCTGGTCTCGTTTTACTTTTGAGTGTTGCAATTGAACACCATATCAGACGTGACTTTTACTATCCACCAGCTGTGTCTCGCCCCGGGCTATCTAGTAAGTAAATTACTTAATAAATAACTTATTTTAAAATCAAATATATTGTAACTTACCGTTTGTGACTTTCTGCAACAACACTCTAAAGTCAAAAACGTTTATTTTAAAAGTCTAAAAAATTAAAAAAAGAAAGTTTTTGATGTTGTCGGACAGATAGTTCACTCTCTTTTGTTCTCCAAATCATCATCATTCTTCAGGTCTGCCTTTTGTATTCCCTCTGTTTTGTGTCCACTTACGACTTACCTCTTCCTTCGTGTACTGTAAGTATCCATTAAATAATATGCCTGTACAATCTCCAATCTTGTATCCTCTACGTTCGCTATACCATATGAGTCTCTCTCTCTCTCTCTCTCTCTCTCTCTCTCTCTCTCTCTCTCTCTCTCTCCCACTCACACACTCTCACTCTCTGTCTCTGTCTCTCCCTCTCTCTCTCCCTCTCACACACTCTCACTCTCTGTCTGTCTGTCTCTCTCTCTCTCTCTCTCTCTCTCTCTCTCTCTCCCTCTTTCTCTCTCTCAGTCCTAAATTGTGGATCTTTACAAGCCTACGATACATGTTTATCCTGTTTAATACTAAATCTTTCTAATCCGCGATATTCTTGCTGATTGTCTGATAGTATTATTCCTACAGCTTTTATTTTACTGTTACCCGCGCGTCTCGCTTCCATTCAGTATAGTTCTTTTTGTTGAGGTATATTTAGTGTTATATTTTACCCAGTTTGTTACTGTACCATTTGAAAAAACTATATATGGTGGTACACCATTGATGCTGTATAGTTGATTAGGTAAACAGAACGTTGAAAACGGTGGTTCAGACAGACGGCAAAAGGAAATTACAAAATTCCGAATGGAAATTATTTTCATATTACCTCGTAATTTGATGTGATTACTGTTTTTCGGATATTACTTTATTACCAAATAGACGAGAGCCATCGTCAGTTCAGCAACATATCAGCACAAAATGTAGTTGAATTGCGTTGTGCAATCCTATAAAGTGTAACAAATAAATGGACTTTGTTGTCTTTGTATAGTTTTTAGTTTTATGTTCGCATTATTACTTGTAATCACCAAGTACATAATGTATACCGGCTAAAGTGATTCAGATAAGCATGATCAAACTTGATATGCACGATTTTAAAGTAGACTAATCAATTAATCATATTTACGACTACTTTTTACAAAAGTGTAGAAAACTCGAAATTGATGTTGTTTTATTATATTTTCTTTTATGTGTTAAGAATTATGTCATAAATAATTACCATTTATTTCATATCGGAATTGCTAAAGTGCAAACCTAAGTAAACATCTTAGAACATCAGTGACGTAAAAGGTATGACGCTAAAAACAATTTGAGTATATTAAAGTAAGCTACCAAAAAAAAAAAAATAATTAAATAAAACTTCTGAGAAATTATGTATTTAAAACTAAGATTAAAGAAAATTAAAGAGAGCTTAAATAAAAATCTGTAACAAAATAAACGTGAGTGTGAGTGAGTGTGTGTGTGCGTGAGAATGTAGATAAGTAATAATATAAAAATAAAAGAAATATACAATAGGAAATTAAAGAATATAGATATTCTCTGTTCACTTGTTTTAAGAGACAATTACTGATCTCTCAATTCATGAATACTTTTTTTATAAATTTATATTACATTAATATATTATATAATATTATAATTATATTATATTATAATAAAATTATATTATATAATATATTAATATTATATTATTTTGTGGGAAACGTTGGCGCAAAAGTTTCAGCGGGGAAGAAGTTGACCATATTTAATAATTTGATCAATATCTTTTGACGTAAATGAATGGAACAGTGGCGACTGGTAGGTTAGGTTTCAGTTGACGGCGGGCGGGACATTTTGGAGATGAAATTAAGATGAAAGTTTTGTGTTTAACGAGGAATGTGGGGGGCTGGAGTTTGAAATGTGTGTCTATGATATGGCTGCGACTGAATGTTATTTGTGTGTATGAAATTGATGTACTTAACGATGTTCCCTCCGCCACCATCTTGTTGCTGTCTCGTCACGTGTTTGAGTGTGTGGACTTCTTCTTCTCTTGATCAACGGCATTGTCATAGCAGGCGTGAATAATTGTATTTGTAACTCACTGTACATGTGTTTGCAAAAAATAAATAAACTCATGTGCTTTGTTCTTTGATAAACACATTTGTCCTCCAAACTCACTTCGATGTTCATTGACAATCGAAACGTTGTATATACCATACGCACGCACGCCTGCACACGCATCATTCTTGTGTAAGGACGTTTAAAATAAAACACTTAATGAAACACGAGTATATATAATTAAAACTTTAATAAAACGATACAGACATCTATATAATAAACCTACATACACATTACATAATTTGATTTAATTAAAACATAGTTCTGAAAACAGGCTTCAAGTCAAATGTAGATGAACAAAGAGGAGTATATACTGTTTATTGTTGATAAGCCACCTAATTGTTGCATATTGTGTTCTTTTGTAAATGTTATTAAGTGATTGTTGTTTTCTACGACAATTGAAACGCATGCTATTGCGTTGAGGCTATCTAAATATGAACAATAATTAAGAAATTATAAATTCATTCAAAAGTGTTTATCTAACATTTATATGAAATTTAGAGTTTCAAAAATAATTTCAACATTGGTTTTGTCTTATATATAAACACGTATTTACATACATTACACATATGAAATTTATCCACGTGTCACAGTTATTAATACGAATCTTAAAACTATAAGTTGACGGCAAAATGTTATTATAATATTATAATAATAATAATTATTATTAAATAGTATAATTTTGAGGATATTAGCCGTCATTTCAGAGACAGTTCTAATCACAAAATTATGACGTAAAAATTTATTTACACCTGAAGATAGCTACAGATTTTTAGAGTTCAAAACGTTCTGATTATAACTATTTTCGAAAGATGGCTACTGTCTGCAATACGTTCTAAGCGGAATTGCCAAATGATCTACAACAATAAACCACGAGCGATAATATCTGTCAGTAGACCAAGACATGGCTGGGATTAAATAAGCCCCGGAACAATCCGCAAAGTCTATACTTAATGGAAAGTAAGTGGAAAGGTTTTGTAGGAAAACAATAAGGACAATTACAGGTGAAATTAAATTCTCCGACACAGAACAGAGATGGCTAAAAGTCAAGTAGTAGTAGAAGTTTTACAGAATGATGAGGAAGTTTTGCTTAAAGGGAACAATGCTTTATGCATCTTCAGGGAAGTCTTACTACCAAGTGTGTAGAACTCTCATTCACTAAAAAAATCCACCTCATCTAGACATAAAAAACCACCCCGTAACCACCTTTGTATTACATCAATGCGGTGCCTCTTGCGCCCTAATTGGAATCCTTCTTAGCTCATTTTACTTCAGGTTACTTCAGATTCAGTGTTCCTTGGTCTTCTTTCGTCTTTCGATACAGTACGAACTCCACTAATGCTGCCACTTGGTTCCAACTGCTTCTGCTGCATAACGTGGTCCCCCAATGTTGTCTGGTGACAACGGACCACTATCACCATTGCCCTTCTATCACATTCAAACAAAGTGTGTTAGGCATTATCGTGGTCAGAGTCACCATATAGGCATGCAGGACTCATCGCTTTGCGCGTGTTATACAGACAGTAACGAAAGCACCAGCGTCCTGTGACAAACTATGTGCGGTAGTAGTTTACCTCGGCACAATGGCTACCTAGCCACACCCTGAGACTCCGTGTTAGCCTAGCGTAAGAGAATATAACAAGCCATACAGAAGTACAGACATTATTGTGATTTGCACACGTACAGTGAGGGCACACGAAGTGACAGTAAGGAAGTAACGGCGCGGATATCATTGGAGAACCGACCAAATGGTAGACCAAAATCAAGACGGGAGGATCAACTGCAGGCAGATGCACGAAACTGAAGGTAAAAAAACAACTGCAGATTGCTGAATAATGGTGAATCTTATATAAGCATTCAGAAAAAATTATTCTTTAAATATGCTATCTGTTAAAATTAAAATTAAATTATTGGTAACATAATGCTCACTAAACCCTGAATGGAACTGAATGGAAAAGCCATCACTGCATGGCTGGTTTGTCCGCAGTAACAGACATGTATTCACTGTGCCAGCCTGTGCCATCTATTTTCTTACCACAAATTTGATCAGATAAACGATTGGCGGCATTTGCCTTGTGACAAGTTCTTTGCTAATATCATCGAAAATGTTCAAAATCACAACAGAGGTAAATTCCTTAGCAATATTATAATTGAAGCTGTTGTAACAGTTATTGGACACTTTATAAGAAACAATTTACTCCAATGGACTCTTCGCTTGCAGTTATAAATGATTCAAGAAAGTTGGCTATTAGTGAAGCACAGTTTAATCCCTAGACAAATAGACACCAAATTTAATCTTAGACTCTTCTTATAACGTCCAAAGGAGTGTCAATAAATGCAAAATAAAGTAACGATATGAAATCGTATATGACTGGCAGAAGTGTGATATCTAAAACAAACAAACCACAATCGACTTTTCTTTCTCGGTGCGCGTATTGATAAACCAAACGTTTGGTGGTGGCTCGTAAGTTTGCAACACATTTCTTGTGATAAAAACTGTTTATCTGACATTGGAGATTTTTAAATTTACAACCGATAGACTGGCACATTGCTAAAACCAAGACATCACCAACAAAAGCAGCTATGGTAGCAAAGAATCTGTTGCTACTATTTGTGTTCGTTGTATCATAAAAAAGGAGCATTGAATACAGTATAACTACAGAATATATATACGTGTAGAAAAACATTACGTAAAACTGAGTGACCGCACTGAATGTGTCGTATAAGCAGCGATACATGGACCCAATTACTTTATAATTTTCCTGTATTTCTGTCAAGAAGTTCTCACTTGTCGGCTGGACGACAACTGCCACAGTTACACGGTCACTCCAAGCAACATTTCTGTCGCTGAGTTTGTCAAACCTCTCAACAGCGCGACGGGTAAGCTGCACTCTCTGCCGTATGACGTTCATTATGTAAAAGCAAAACAAGTATTGCATTGAAAAAAGCACAAACACAGTCTCAAGGCATATGACTTTGTACAGTTTTGTGAAGTCAAGCGTCAGGCTTAAAAAATGTACATATTTCAGATTTTCGTACGACAAAATTACATAGAAAACAATGTATATTACAATAAACAAGACACACACGATTCGATTCTGTGTATGCGGCACTTGGACATGTAGCGATTGTAGTGACTGATCGATGTAAACAATGTTAGCGATGTAATTACTGCTCTGGTCTTGGCGGGCGTTGAACATTATCTGATAATATATAGTCGTTATTGATATCAGCGTTTTTATAAACAAATCCACGCGGTTGATTAGATAAGTGTAGTCCACAGTACACAGTTGTACAATCAGGTACACAGTGCACAGTACACAGCATACTGCTATAACTGCGGAACAATAGACAGTCTGTAACTTTGACTGCCGTGACGAAGGTAATGAGAAGCCGCAGATGACGCAGAGCACTGTTAGAGGCATCAGTGACGCAACAACGTTCTTTCCCATGCTGTATGTGTAACGTTGGTAATCACTCGCTAAACTGGATTAAGGCAGCTGAGTACGCCGCGATCAATATTGTCTGTTCCTTCCTAATGTATTGTGTTATTGTTTGTTTGTGTAATTCGAAAGGTCAAGTGCTACATAATACCATAGTGACTGACACAATCAATAAGATTAAGAGACAGCAATTTTGTGTTGTGTGCGCTATAACAAATGTTGCCAACCTCCAGAAGACTCGCAAACTATATGTGGCGTAACACTTTACCCCCCCCCATCCTTCAGCGAACCGTACAATAAAATTCTGTCAAATATGCATCCGCTTCAAAAACCTGTGTGTACTCTTTTATTTTGGTACAAACACACACAGGTTTTCATATTGGTCACAGACTTGTCCGGTTTAGTTTTTACTTGTACTCATACTCAGAGGAAACAAGCGTTATTATTTGAAAGTAACTTTGAGATTTACGAAAATAATGTGGCTCTAAATTACTACGTACACATAATATGAACAAACATCATTGTGTGACACATATGTGTAACGCGGTATGAAAGTAATTATGTGCAAAGTGTAACGAAGATTTGTGGTAATTATTTTAAGTACTCAATATTAATGTCAGTCTACGGAAACCCCCCTTTTATTTTTCTAAGTTTTGTAATTTTTTTTTGAATTTTTATTTTATTTAATTTTATTTTTATTAAGTTTTTTTTTGTAAAGGGGAGAGACATCATATTTAGAACTAGGTGGAAAACCTAGAGGAAGCAAAAGTGTGCAAGGCCCCAAATACAATTACAGACATGTCCCCCCAGGTGAATGACAGGACTTGCAAATGAAAAAAAGTCTTTTAACCAACAAGCGTGTGCTTTATTAAACCTGAAAGATGTTACATAAAATGACAAGTTCTTGATTGTGTGAGCACACCATTAAGGGCAGAATTATATATATATATATATATATATATATATATATGTATATCAATTAATTCATAATGTCACAAAGTAAGTGAATTTGATATTAACATAATTGCAAAATTTCTGCCTGATTATGTATGAGTCAAAGTTAGTAATAATCTCATTCATAAAACAATACTAATCCATAAGTGTTGTATAGCTTCAAATAGGCTAGCCTGTTGTCTTAGTAAGCACATTTATGGTTTTTCTCTTTTTTAAATTCATTACATATTCCCCCAACAAAATATAGTAAAATTACACACACAAACACATACACGACATAAATAACAAAACATCCCTCATTTCAGTACTAACTTGCTCATAAACCCATTCCAACTACAGTAACTGAATGCACCATAATATGCATAGATATGTACAAATATAAATGACAGATTAATCTGAATATCTCAGCTCCTAAGCATAAATTTGCCTTGGTAGTTCACACCAGAGAATGTAAGTGACCGCCCCGAGACTCAACCAGCTAAACGACCCTGACTTTAATCATTAAAGCGCTAAGTATATGTGTGAAAGAAAAATGTTTCTCATCTAAAGCATCAGACAGCCCCCGTTAGGTTATTAAAACTCAGCCATGACCAGATGACATGATAGCACAAGATAATTAACTCCCTAATGGTCTTGATTAGATGAAAAGTTAGCTCTTACAGCAAACTGCGGATGTGTGTGTATGTGTGTAATTTCTTACACATTATAAAGTTATAAGATACTTCATTAGGTGTACTGCTGTAATGTTCACACATGCAATAACATAATTGAACATGAGAGTTTGTGCTAGAGTGTAACGGTCAGAACTTCACGAGTGAGCTTCTGGCGGCTTCTGTGCATTCACCATGTTGTAGAGAGAGAAATAGATAATCAGAATTTTCCCACCTGGATTGTCCGGTGTACTTAGTCCGTATAGGCGCGGATCAGTGATGTCACAGTCGTGTCACAAGTCCCGGGTGCAGCTTAGCGTTGGAAGAGTCCTAAGTTGTCCTCGACTGACGGCATCGTGGCTATACGATCGTCTCTGCCATTAGGGTGGACAGATGTACGTCCACCTGACACCCATCTCGCCCTTGTTCGAGCACCTGGACATACAATAGGTTGTAGAGGGTGTCATAAAGAAAAATCACGCCACATAGGCCGTCCACATTAAATTCCAACACTAACTTTAAGCAGCAACAGCGCACACACACATCGCCACCAATTCATATTAAACAGTATTAAGCTCCCCAGCTGTGACTTATCTCACTCATCTAGCAATTACTTTCTTAGTATTTCGTTGAAATATTCAAATTGATTAGCTGTGTCTTTCATAGTTATTAATGACATCAAAAACAGCTGAGTGCAAGATACATTAGCACATTCTCTATTGAAGTCAACTTGACCCACGACATTTACATTCGTATTAATTTAATTTTGTAATAGCATTAACGCCCAGATTAAAAACTGCTCTACACACACACACACACACAAGTATAATTTATAATAGAGGCTGAAACATAAAAATATATTTGGGGTTAGAATATTTTCAGAACCCGCTAACTTGTACATACCTGGAGCTACACTTTATCTAGCCAACCATAGTGATAGACGAGGAAATCCAGAACAAACGGTAGCCGCCAGTCGAGAGCAGATGACCAGGTTGGAGGATAGAAGAGAAATGAGGCCGATTGAATGTTTCGGCCTAGCCAAGTAAACTCTGGATGCAGGAATGTACAGAAACAGCTGGCGGCGCCAGCTGTATTGCGTAGCTGCACAACGTTTGTGTGCATAACCGGCCAACAACGACGAACGTATGGCAGTGCATGACGTCACCGCCGCTCGTTTTAAAACTTATAATACGCTGCCGAACCCAGTACGGCACACCCTCACCCCAAAAGGGCAACATGGTTGACCCAAAACAAACCAGTCCTCAAGCACGACGGCTGCGGGAAAACCAGGAAATCTCAGATTCTAAATCGCTCTTGGTGAGTTCAGTAACACAGGAAAACGAAAAAGCAGAAGGAAGAGGTGTGAGTCAGTGAGTGGGTGTCTGAAAGAGAAGATGTAAGTGTGAGTCCTGCATGCTCGCCGGGCCCTGGACCGCATGCAGATATAAGAGACAGAAAAGAGCAGGAGAAAGAGAAGAGTCGCCGGCCGGCTCTGAGTACTGACCACCAAGGCCTCCCAAATCTAATAACTGAGATCCAGGAACCCAAATAGTGTTCCCCCCTTTTTTTAGGACAAACTGTCATCCCTAACTCATGCCCTATGGCAAAACTTTAGCTTTGAAATATGAGTGGTTACTCTTTCAACATCCCCTCCGGGATCACCCAATTTCACTGTGACGGGCGACACAAACCGAAGAATGCGGTATGGTCCCGACCAACGATAACATAGTTTAGCGGCCCTCCTATCTATGGCTGAGCTGATCGGATGGCTCTGGCAGTATACCAAGTCGCCAATCTTAAATGGGTTCGGAATTCGCCCCTGATTGTAGCGACTACGGACGCGTTCGTGCGCACGAAGCAAATTCCTCCGGACCTCCCGCCATCTGTCCACAGTCGTGACCTCAGGATCGTTCGGTAGAAGATCATCAATGTGCCACAAATTGTCCAACGGCAAACTCGGCGAGAACCCAAACATGACTTCAAAGGGTACGGCCTTGTGACTCTCGTGTAGGGCCGTGTTAAATGCCAATTGCAACCACTTTAAATTTAGGTCCCAACAATCCTGTTGTTCAGCATGGTAGGGGATAAGCGCTGAACGGAGATTCCGGTTAAATCTCTCCGCGTGGGACGGTTGAGGGTAGTACGGGGAAGTGGTCACATGTTTGATGCCGTTAGCGAAACACATTCGCCGGAAATCTTTCGAAATGAACTGTGGTCCATTGTCAGAGACAATGGTGGACGGAAAACCGAAATGCTGAAAGACATGGGTCTGTAGCATAAGGATAGTTGAGCGAGTGTTTGCCTGTCGTAAGGGCAGTAGCCAGACAAACTTGGAAAAAGCATCCACGCAAACAAGTAGGTAAGCACTACCTGACTTGCTACGAGGGAAAGGTCCCACGTAGTCTATGAATAACTTCTCCATGGGTTTGCTCGCCACATCAGATGACAATAGACCCAATTTAGTGTTTTGAGCAGGCTTACTCAAGCCACAGAGATGACATGCTTTCACACGAGCCGCGATGTCCCTGTCCATGCCCTTCCAGATGAAATGCCTCCTAATACTGGAAATGGTCTTCGAAATTCCCTTATGGCCACCTATTGGGGAATCATGATAGTAGCTGAAGACCATCGGCACGAGCTTGCTAGGCAGCACAACCTTCGGGGCACGTCCTTTCCGTTCTCGGCAGCACAGGACGCCCTTGGACAGAAAATATGGTACCTGCACGATACCCTCTTTTAGGTGTTGGATGATAGGACCCAACTCTTCATCATTTAACTGATGGGGTAACACATCAGTAAAAGCCAAAGGAAAATCCAGCAGAACGGAACAGGGTTGCTCAGAATTGGCTTCGCTGGGTTGTGAGAACATACGTGACAAGGCGTCTGCAACAACATTTTGTGTTCCCCGGATGTGTTGCACTTTGAATTTAAAGGATGAGATCTTGACCACCCAACGCCCTATTTTACCCAGCTGCCGGGGATGAGCGAGAAGCCAGGAGAGAGCCTGATTATCGGTCTCCAACAGGAACTCAGCGTGTTCCAAGAAACGCCTGAACTTATCTAGAGCGTACACGACAGCAAGACACTCTAGTTCATACACTGAAGACTTCCTCTCTTGTTGGGTCAAGGTCCGGGATATAAATGCCACCGGCTGCCTAGCACCATCGACTTCCTGGGACAGAACCGCCCCGAGCGCAACAGAACTCGCGTCCGTTTGCAAAATAAATTTTTTTGAAAAATCAGGCATCCTCAACACAGGGGGAGAGACGATCGCCTCCTTGAGGGTATCAAAGGCCCGCTGTTGCCTCTCTCCCCATACAAATTTGGTACCCTTCTTTCTGAGTTCGTTTAAAGGTACGGCAATCTCCGCGGCATTAGGGATAAATCTACGATAAAAATTGACCATGCCAACGAATCTGGCAACACCTTTCGCATCCCTAGGGGGAGGAAAATCTCGGATGCCTTGTGTCCTCTCCGGGTCGACCGTCACACCCCCATATGAGACGAGATGCCCCAAAAACGAAATACTCTTTTGTGCAAATTTGACCTTGTCTGGATTGATAGTGAGGCCAGCACTCCTCAATCGGCACATCACCTCTCTCAGGTGACCCAGATGCTCCTCGAACGTTTTGCTGTAGACTAAGAGGTCATCAAGATAATTAAAGATGAACTTAAATTTTACGTCATGGAATACAGTGTCAAGTAGTCGCGTGAGGGTTTGAGCCCCCACCGCCAGACCCATGGGTACTCTAGTATATTGATAAAGATTCCATGGCACACAGAATGCCGTATAAGGGCGGCTTTCCTTAGACAGAGGAATCTGATGATAAGCGGCATTGAGGTCAAAGATGGTGAAGTACCTGGCCCCACTAAACCAATCGAAAGCGGAATGTAAATCGGGAAGAGGAACTGAATCCACCTCAATATTAGCATTTAGTTTGCGATAGTCTATGACCATACGCTGTTTACCCCCAGGCTTGGGCACCAGAAATGCTGGACTTGCATAACTAGAGTTGGAAGGTTCAATGACCCCTTGTTTAAGCAGCTCTTGAACCTTCTCTCTAAGAACATCCATCTTTGGAGGAGCGAATTTGTATGGGTGTGAGCGTACTACGGCGGAGTCCGTTAAACGGATCTTATACTCCAAAAGATGTGTGAGCCCCAAGTTGGGAGTTAATACAGTGGGGAACTGCTCACACAAATGATCCAAAGCATGCTTCTGGGACGGAGTGAGATGATCTCTTTCTGAATCGGGACACACAACCTCCTGGATACTTCCCTTAGCTCCCTGGTACCCCAGGAAAGGAATGACAACCTCCCGATTGAATTTAAAGTAACAGTGGTGCGCTTGAATATCTAAAACGAGACCACTCTTGGAGATGAAATCGGCACCCACAATGCAGTCGACTCCCAGAGCCGGAGAAACCAAAAATCGCCACACCCATGAAAAACACTCGATTTTAATACTTAGGGAAACCACCCGGGAGATGGGCAGAATTTCCCGCGATGCAGTCCAGCATACCACGGAAGACCGATCCGACCCTAATAGTAAGCCCTGTTGTTCAAGGTCCTCACATACTCTAGATGAAATTATGGATCGGGCTGATCCAGAGTCAACCAAGGCTCTGAGCTGACCCTTTTTCAACTCGACCAACAGGAAGGGGCATACTGAACTGTAGTTGGGGACAGTTCGCAGGACCTTGGAGCCAGATGACCCGGGATTTGCTACCCGCCTGGGGTTAAGTGAAACTGGAACCGAACGGCCTAACGGGGAAGACCACTCCCTACTTATCTTCCCCGAGAGCTTACGTTTTTTGAAAAGTTACCATTTCGGGAAGTCCCTTGACGCTGTCTAGCATCGTTACAATAGCGCGCAACGTGACCGGATCTATGACACCTAGAACAGAATAATTCTCGTACTTCACAGCTCTGAACCGGCGCAGGCCTAGGACCCCAAGACCCGGGCTGCCCGACTCGTCGCTCTAAATCAGGGCGATCTGAACGCCTCCTAGCCTCGTGGGCTCTAATATCGTCATTACCCCGTATAGTGGTTGACTCGGCGCACAGCCGGTCCAAATCAATAAAACTTTGGGGACGGACAGCGAATGTCAGACGTGACCGTTCCTCCGGCGTCACGCCCTCCAAAATAGTGTGAATAACTTCAGACTCAGACAACCCCAGCCTCAGGATCCGGCCCGCGTCTTTAACACTGGAAATGAAATGAGCAAGGGACTCTCCGCTTGCTTGAACTCTATAAAAATGTTTATGTCTTAACCGGTCGTGTAACCTTCCCGGTACGAAAGCGTCCAGGACTTCCCGATGGAAATTGTCAATGCCACCGCCATCCCTAAGGGTACTTGTCACGCGCTCAGCCATAGATCCCCGACAGTACGGGTAAATGAGCTCAAGCAAAGTCCGCTCCGACAGCCCAGGGAAATCGGCCAACTGAAAAAATATGCGCAAGAATCTCAAAAGCGCCTCGGGATCCAGACCATAGACAACTGGGAGACGCTGAATGACATCCGACAGTGGGTTAGGGAGCTTGTGATAGCTCGCTGTAGCCATATCCGAAAAGGCAGGAACATGGGCAGGGGGTTCCACCCTGGCTGCCGTCTCAACAGAAGATGAAGAAGAACCGGAATTCGCATCCACGTGGCGACGCTGGCCGAGAGAAAACTCCCGCAATGCCATCGCCACTTGCTCCCTAAGAGTGACAACATTTTTCTCTAATTCCGAGGTGGTAGCCTGTGATTCAGCATTCTGTAAACGGCATAGAACATGTTGTAAACGTTGGCGTACCCTCTGTCTAGCCGTAGAGGTGGGTGCCGCCAACTGCAGGCCTTCGGCCAAATCGCGCAGTTCTGAAAATTTTTCCGAGCACAGCTCCACCTCGGCTGTGACATCCGTAAGTAATACTCTCCCACTCGGTGCCTCACCGGAGGCAAGAGCCTCGCGGAGTTGCTTCCTTAATGCACCAACAGTCTCCTGCGGCTTCCGTCCCCGGAACCGGACCTCCCACTCGAGCTCATCTTTGACAAACAAGTCCACATTCACAAAAATGGACATGACCGCGCAATCCACACACACACCACGTAAAAGCAATAATTAAAGAGAACGACAGGAAGAACTTGATCATACAAGCGGCTCCAGAATGCTCTAGCGATACGACGAGATGGGTGTCATAAAAGCAGAGAAACAGCCATACAAAATGCCCAGAAGAGAACACGACACAAAACAACCAAACTAACTCACTACATACCATCCACCAAGTACACATAAAATTCGATATAATCGAAAATATAAACTATCACATCCATGCCCTTGGTCGGACCATAACCGCATTCAAAATGCATGATACCGCCACGCAACGCCCTCAATAAACAAGTACTATATAACGGGAATGCTATAAAACACGTTGTCTAATGCAGGAGACAAATCGCAATCAAAATCAACAAGTACTGACGGCCCTCATCATGTCCAGACCCTGTATGAGCTCCAGGGTATGTGCAAGTGAAATCAATCAGCACCCATTCATTAAAAAAAATCAATCAGCTTCTTATAACCCCTTTTCAAAATTCATCTTACACTCAACATCACAAAATAATCACTTAAACACTAACACATATTAAATTATCTTAAACTTCATTAACCCCTTATTCATTTTATAAAATGTGCTATTTTCCTGGTTATTCATTCTATTAATTTGTTACACCACCATTAAGTTTTCTTACAACACCTGGATTCTAATCAAAAATAATTTGAAATAATTTGCAAGTCCTAACACCAGCCGACATGTCTGTAACCACCCTAAGTTTCATTTAAGAAAATAAATGTAAGTCCCCAGATTCTAAAATTTCTCAAGTTCAAAAGAAAAGAAAAAATAAGGCAGAAATAATACCTACTACCTACCTAGAATCATAACCACGCTCTGCTACCATTTCAAACCCCCTTTTATTTTACTAAGTTTTGTCATTTTTTTTTTGAATTTTTATTTTATTTAATTTTATTTTTATTAAGTTTTTTTTTGTAAAGGGGAGAGACATCATATTTAGAACTAGGTGGAAAACCTAGAGGAAGCAAAAGTGTGCAAGGCCCCAAATACAATTACAGACATGTCCCCCCAGGTGAATGACAGGACTTGCAAATGAAAAAAAGTCTTTTAACCAACAAGCGTGTGCTTTATTAAACCTGAAAGATGTTACATAAAATGACAAGTTCTTGATTGTGTGAGCACACCATTAAGGGCAGAATTATATATATATATATATATATATATATATATATGTATATCAATTAATTCATAATGTCACAAAGTAAGTGAATTTGATATTAACATAATTGCAAAATTTCTGCCTGATTATGTATGAGTCAAAGTTAGTAATAATCTCATTCATAAAACAATACTAATCCATAAGTGTTGTATAGCTTCAAATAGGCTAGCCTGTTGTCTTAGTAAGCACATTTATGGTTTTTCTCTTTTTTAAATTCATTACATATTCCCCCAACAAAATATAGTAAAATTACACACACAAACACATACACGACATAAATAACAAAACATCCCTCATTTCAGTACTAACTTGCTCATAAACCCATTCCAACTACAGTAACTGAATGCACCATAATATGCATAGATATGTACAAATATAAATGACAGATTAATCTGAATATCTCAGCTCCTAAGCATAAATTTGCCTTGGTAGTTCACACCAGAGAATGTAAGTGACCGCCCCGAGACTCAACCAGCTAAACGACCCTGACTTTAATCATTAAAGCGCTAAGTATATGTGTGAAAGAAAAATGTTTCTCATCTAAAGCATCAGACAGCCCCCGTTAGGTTATTAAAACTCAGCCATGACCAGATGACATGATAGCACAAGATAATTAACTCCCTAATGGTCTTGATTAGATGAAAAGTTAGCTCTTACAGCAAACTGCGGATGTGTGTGTATGTGTGTAATTTCTTACACATTATAAAGTTATAAGATACTTCATTAGGTGTACTGCTGTAATGTTCACACATGCAATAACATAATTGAACATGAGAGTTTGTGCTAGAGTGTAACGGTCAGAACTTCACGAGTGAGCTTCTGGCGGCTTCTGTGCATTCACCATGTTGTAGAGAGAGAAATAGATAATCAGAATTTTCCCACCTGGATTGTCCGGTGTACTTAGTCCGTATAGGCGCGGATCAGTGATGTCACAGTCGTGTCACAAGTCCCGGGTGCAGCTTAGCGTTGGAAGAGTCCTAAGTTGTCCTCGACTGACGGCATCGTGGCTATACGATCGTCTCTGCCATTAGGGTGGACAGATGTACGTCCACCTGACACCCATCTCGCCCTTGTTCGAGCACCTGGACATACAATAGGTTGTAGAGGGTGTCATAAAGAAAAATCACGCCACATAGGCCGTCCACATTAAATTCCAACACTAACTTTAAGCAGCAACAGCGCACACACACATCGCCACCAATTCATATTAAACAGTATTAAGCTCCCCAGCTGTGACTTATCTCACTCATCTAGCAATTACTTTCTTAGTATTTCGTTGAAATATTCAAATTGATTAGCTGTGTCTTTCAAAGTTATTAATGACATCAAAAACAGCTGAGTGCAAGATACATTAGCACATTCTCTATTGAAGTCAACTTGACCCACGACATTTACATTCGTATTAATTTAATTTTGTAATAGCATTAACGCCCAGATTAAAAACTGCTCTACACACACACACACACACACAAGTATAATTTATAATAGAGGCTGAAACATAAAAATATATTTGGGGTTAGAATATTTTCAGAACCCGCTAACTTGTACATACCTGGAGCTACACTTTATCTAGCCAACCATAGTGATAGACGAGGAAATCCAGAACAAACGGTAGCCGCCAGTCGAGAGCAGATGACCAGGTTGGAGGATAGAAGAGAAATGAGGCCGATTGAATGTTTCGGCCTAGCCAAGTAAACTCTGGATGCAGGAATGTACAGAAACAGCTGGCGGCGCCAGCTGTATTGCGTAGCTGCACAACGTTTGTGTGCATAACCGGCCAACAACGACGAACGTATGGCAGTGCATGACGTCACCGCCGCTCGTTTTAAAACTTATAATACGCTGCCGAACCCAGTACGGCACACTACGACGTAATAATTTCAATAAAAATGAACGCTCTTCAATTTGTCTGTTATACATAATAAAGCAGTTACAATTATAACGGATGTAGAGAGAATAAATGGAATTTGGCATGCGATTTTGGTACGTTGGTGATGCTGGCTGCGGGTTAGATAGAAGCTCTATGTGCAGAGTTGAGCAAAAGCAATAACTACTATACAAACTGTTTACTGGAAACAAAGTGTTAAAGTCTAACGAAAGACCGAAAGAGAAATAAGATCCTTTTGTCTCTACCGCGGCGGGGTGCAAGATAAAGGCACGACTGGGGTTTGCGCGGCCGCGCGAAGCGCGGGTCCGCGAGTTGTGAAGTGTCCCGAATCTCAGTTAGGACTCCTGCCACTGGGTCAGTTTGAGTTCCTTTTATATTGTTTTACCTAATTATGGAGGGTCTGAAGCCACCTGCGATTGGTGGATTATACCACCGGGGCTAATAAACGAGGTCGCTTCCAGGACCCACCTTGTCGCGGGGGGTATTTACCAAGTCCGGCAATGAGGGAATTGTGGGTTACTCTTTCGGAACGAACATAGAATCTACGCGCCAGGCGTCTCACGGTGTCATCAAAAGAGCGGACACCGAGTCCTCTCCTCAAAAGACGAGAAGAGTACCTCCGGGTGAAACCCACCCCCAAATTTTGTACAATTTTTTTTGTAATTTTTTTTTTTTGAGGGGGGTTACTTAAAATTTTATAACTAGCCACAAGGACTAGACGGAAGCTTAAAATGGCTGGACCCATCTTGACATGACTTGCAAATAAAACAATCAGTTAACAAACCTTCTTTTTATTGGTGCTCAATACAGTGTTTAACAATTGACTTCTTGTGTATCTCATATCCGTTTTTAATTTTCATTTTTCGAACAAAGATGTAGACATATATACATTTAGTACATATCAATAATAATCGCCAATGCTGATAACAATAAAATAATTCAAGCATAACAGGTGGATCCTTTTAGCACCATTAAAAAAATTACATATATCACAAATGTATATCCACCTGACTAGTTCTAACAAAATCTTAATCTTTCTGAACATGAAAATACTGTTTATGTCTTGGCCTTTATACCAATCATTATATGTATGTATACTATCTGTCTCAATGAGAATTGCCAATAGCAGTAACAACCAAAATTATCAAGTAGTATACAAAGTGGATACTAATAACAATAGTAATTAATTGAGCAATATAGAGGGTAGGTCCTTTAACATAGTCAACAATAATAACAAATAAATATATATCTATCCACAGGACTTGTTCTAATTTTGATTCATCAGAATATACAAATACTGTTCAGGTATATACTTTCTTTGTGAAATGAAAACCGGTGTGGTGTTGCGGACGAGATTTTATAAATGGAAGCGGCCCACCTGCACATTTGTAGACTTGGCAATACCCGTTAGATCCTGTGAAGAAGGTGGGTGAGGTTGATGGTTAGTTCATCATTCCGGCTCGTTTTCCTTTATCCAGCAGTCTTTTAATGTTGAGGAGCACCTCTAAGCCTGACGGCGATGGGGGAGTGTTCTAGTGTCCAGCTCTGACGATGTGACGGTTGTAGTTGTCATCATCAGGTCATCCACCCCTCTCTTGGCCTGCGCGAGAACCCTAGAACAAATTTTACTTGTAGAATGCCGTCGGGAAATATAACCACCCACAAGCTCACTCGCTCCAGAACAAAGAAAGCCACACGCACACACTGTGGGAATTTTTTTTATCCACACTACCACTCTGTTGTTAGCTATTGCTCAGTGTAATCACGAAGTTTCAATTCACATTTACGTTCAAATTAACATTTCCACCATTCAAGGCCTTTACATTTATTTACTTTTATTTTTATTTTCTACCTTTTAGCTTACTTCTTTTACCTTTAATCTTTCAAACAGTTAAGTATAATTACCTTGTGCTTGCCCATCTACCGGAAGTAAAATATGAGTCACACACATAAAAAATTGCCATGCATTCTCCCCTTAATTAAACAGAATTAAATACGTAACCCCTTATGCATACATAACCGTGAATAAAGAATTGTCCTCACCTAAGACACTCTATAAATTACTACTCCATATTCGTAGAAGAAACCCTTGCTTGCCACGCCGCCAGACCTCGAAGTGCTCCGTGGAATGATCGAGAAGAAAAAGAGAGAAAGATACGGTTTCTTTAAAACACGAGGCCACGGAAAACTAGCCTGTAGCAATCGGTCAATCAGCTGATTAACCGCCCACTCTATAACATCGCCGCAGGCAGTAGCGGCGCCCTGAATTTCGTTACCGTTCGCCAGCGCGGCATTTACGTAGGTAATTACGACTTTGGCTGTCTTCTGCTACGACGTCACGGCGCGATAATATAAACTCGCCGGAGCAAAACCCTTGCAACGGCACACCCTCACCCCAAAATGGCAACTTGTTTGCCCTAAAGAAAATTAACGCACATCCACTTGGCTAGTCAATACCACAGTCCACTTGGCCTCCTGGGGAAATCTCAGAAAAATTAACGCACTCAGGAAGACAGAGGCTCAGAGAGAAAACGAAACAAGAGGAAGGAAGAAGTGGAGTGGGTATTCATGTGTGTCTGAATGTGTATGTGTATGAGTATGTGATGCTGCATGCTGGCTTGATCAGGGTCAGCATACAGCAATAAGAGACAGAAGGAGAAAAGAAGAAAGACGAGATTCGGGCACACTCTGATTTCTGACCTCCTAAGGCCTCCAAACCTACACACTGAGACCCAAGGACCCAACAACGCTTAGCTAGACAACGCCCATCCCCGCACGACTCTCTCCGCCATGTCAACCTCACGAGACCGCCCCTACACGTCACCTTCATTGGTGACCACCACCTACTCCTACTGCTGCCACTCACATACGCGTCCGAAGACCAAACAAGGTATCACTGACCTTGATATGTGAGTGACCATACCACTACTGTCCACCTCTTGGACCGACCAGCCATATGCAGGAAAACAAGGCATCACAATCCTTGCCATATGACTGGCCCACATCCCTACACTAGGGCGGACGGCCCCGATTAACTAGGCAGAGAAGACTGCGGGGGGCACACGAACATCAATCCCAGATCGCTTTAACCTTTCTACATGATAGTCAACCTCAATAAATAGGGGGGGTAACTTGTCTACAGTACGATAGAATAACCAGACTTCGCCAAGACGGGGGGGGGGCACCCACCTATGAATGCGGAATGGGGCCAGACCAAATAACACATCAACACAACACAAAGGAAACTTGATTACTTCAAGTAGCCTTAGGGTTCTCTAACGAATGTAAGAGAGGGGTTAAAGACCAACGGCAGAGCAAACTCCTCGAACACGGAAAGAGAAAACACTAACACTATTAATACCAAATTTACAAGACACAAAACAATATAACGCAGACATAAATACCACAAATATAGAACCCACAATATCATATAATACTCAAATAATTTCAACACCTAACACCCAACAAACAAGTATTATCGGTTAACTCATCCATCAAGGAATAACCAATATTCAAAGAATATTATAAATTGCAAATCCTTACAAAATCTCTGAAAATCTCCCAAAATCAAAAATGATTCCAAAATTCATAACTCCAATCACTAACTAAGATGCCCGGTCCGGCAAATCCCCGCATTCTGCAAATAATTAAATAATGTCTAAATGTCCCCATGTCAGAGTAATCCTCATATCGAAATACCATGGATCCACTATCAATAAAAAAAAACTAATCACAATCACGTACAATCAGGAAAGTCAATCAATGACCCGGTATACATCAATGATATAAGACCATACCCAACAGGGTTAAGCAGGTTACTACCAACACCAACAAGGTCTGACGGAGCCTCTGCATGAAATAAAAACTGTAGGTGACCCCACAGAATTATATTGGTTACTTACAGTTTACAACTTCAGAGTCACAACCCTCGAAATAAAAGGGGTGATTATAACCTTAACAATAACCATCACACTTTTCAATACAATAGTAACACGTTCTAAAATTATGCACAATAATACCAACAAAATACAACACCAATAAAAAAAATGTTTAGACACATTCCATCTCGACATTATTACATTTGAGTATATGTAACATCACCACACCCACCCTGCTGACCAAAAGAATTTTCATTTTAATTTTCATATTGCAAGTCTTGTCCAGCACAAATACAGCCGGGCCATCTGTAAACCCATGGTCAACCATAGACTTAAAAAAAGAACCACGCTCTGCTACCATTGAAACTCCCCCCCAAATTTTGTACAATTTCTTTTGTAATTTTTTTTTTTTTTGAGGGGGGTTCCTTAAAATTTAATAACTAGCCACAAGGACTAGACGGAAGCATAAAATGGCTGGACTCATCTTGACATGACTTGCAAATAAAACAATCACTTAACAAACCTTCTTTTTATTGGTGCTCAATAGAGTGTTTAACAATTGACTTCTTGTGTATCTCATATCCGTTCTTAATTTTCATTTTTCGAACAAAGATGTAGACATATATACATTTAGTACATATCAATAATAATCGCCAATGCTGATAACAATAAAATAATTCAAGCATAACAGGTGGATCCTTTTAGCACCATTAAAAAAATTACATATATCACAAATGTATATCCACCTGACTAGTTCTAACAAAATACTAATCTTTCTGAACATGAAAATACTGTTTATGTCTTGGCCTTTATACCAATCATTATGTGTATGTATACTATCTGTCTCAAGGAGAATTGCCAATAGCAGTAACAACCAAGATTATCAAGTAGTATACAAAGTGGATACGTTTTGACACAGTTAAGACTATAAATTTTGACTTGTAGTTGTAACAAAGTTTCGATCATTATAACAAAGAAAAATACGGTTTATGTGTAAGTCTTTACATGTATAACACATACTATATATATCCCCTTTTTTTTGCATTGACAATACTAATAACAATAGTAATTAATTGAGCAATATAGAGGGTAGGTCCTTTAACACAGTCAACAATAATAACAAATAAATATATATCTATCCACAGGACTTGTTCTAATTTTGATTCATCAGAATATACAAATACTGTTCAGGTATATACTTTCTTTGTGAAATGAAAACCGGTGTGGTGTTGCGGACGAGATTTTATAAATGGAAGCGGCCCACCTGCACATTTGTAGACTTGGCAATACCCGTTAGATCCTGTGAAGAAGGTGGGTGAGGTTGATGGTTAGTTCATCATTCCGGCTCGTTTTCTTCTATCCAGCAGTCTTTTAATGTTGAGGAGCATCTCTAAGCCTGACGGCGATGGGGGAGTGTTCTAGTGTCCAGCTCTGACGATGTGACGGTTGTAGTTGTCATCATCAGGTCATCCACCCCTCTCTTGGCCTGTGCGAGAACCCTAGAACAAATTTCACTTGTAGAATGCCGTCGGGAAATATAACCACCCACAAGCTCACTCGCTCCAGTACAAAGAAAGCCACACGCACACACTGTGGGAATTTTTTTTTATCCACACTACCACTCTGTTGTTAGCTATTGCTCAGTGTAATCACGAAGTTTGAATTCACATTTACGTTCAAATTAACATTTCCACCATTCAAGGCCTTTACATTTATTTACTTTTATTTTTATTTTCTACCTTTTATCTTACTTCTTTTACCTTTAATCTTTCAAACAGTTAAGTATAATTACCTTGTGCTTGCCCATCTACCGGAAGTAAAATATGAGTCACACACATAAAAAATTGCCATGCATTCTCCCCTTAATTAAACAGAATTAAATACGTAACCCCTTATGCATACATAACCGTGAATAAAGAACTGTCCTCACCTAAGACACTCTATAAATTACTACTCCATATTCGTAGAAGAAACCCTTGCTTGCCACGCCGCCAGACCTCGAAGTGCTCCGTGGAATGATCGAGAAGAAAAAGAGAGAAAGATACGGTTTCTTTAAAACACGAGGCCACGGAAAACTAGCCTGTAGAAATCGGTCAATCAGCTGATTAACCGTCCACTCTATAACATCGCCGCAGACAGTAGCGGCGCCCTGAATTTCGTTACCGTTCGCCAGCGCGGCATTTACGTAGGTAATTACGACTTTGGCTGTCTTCTGCTACGACGTCACGGCGCGATAATATAAACTCGCCGGAGCAAAACCCTTGCAACGGCACACCCTCACCCCAAAATGGCAACTTGTTTGCCCTAAAGAAAATTACGGGAGACTTTACACGCAAGCTTCAGTCCCCGGAAGAGAACGCGCTGGAGCGCTGACCTATGACCACGAGCAAGGTATCCCCAAACAGGACAGGCATAAGTAATCACGGGCAACACGTACGAGTTGACTATGAGCTTACCTAGCCGGGGGGTCATTGCCGGATTAGATAGCACGGGCCAGAGTCTACTGAGTTGCGCCGAAGCGCGTTGTCGGATGTACTGTGTATGGGTTCGCCAGGTGAGTCGGGAGTCCACGTGGAGCCCGAGGTACTTGACGCTATTGGTCCAGGGTACCTCGACGGGGCCTACTTTAAGCGGCCGAGGCCGCTTGCGTTTTCGCGAGAATATTACCACGGCACTCTTCTAAGCGTTAACGGCAACTCTCCAGTCATCGGTCCATCCGACCTACGCGTCGAGTTGGCGCTGGAGCTTGATTGCCGCATAACTTGCGTTCTGCTCTAAGGCAAATGCCGCAGTGTCGTCCGCGAACAGCGACAATTTTACTCCAGGAACTTGGGGCGTGTCGTTGACAAACAGCGAGAACAGGAGAGACCTAAGTACACTTCCCTGAGGGACACCAGCGGTAATACGCCTCTCCGAAGAGAGACCGTGGTCTACTCTCACTCGTAAGCTACGATCTCGCAGAAAGCTACCGATCAAGTGAACGTAGCAATCTGGGAGAAGGACTTCCGTTAATTTGTAAAGGACACCCTCGTGCCACACGCGGTCAAAGGCTTTCTCTACGTCTAGGAAGATCGCAGTGGTCTGTTTGCCCTGGCAGCCAGCCTCGGTAATGCATTCCACGAGTCTCATCAGCTGATGAGTCGAGGAGTGTAGCTCACGAAAGCCGAACTGTTCGGGGATCAGTACGTCCTTCTAGGTAATCGCGGATCCTACGCTCGATCAGTCGCTCGAAAACCTTGGACGTCGCGGACAAGAGGCTGATGGGTCTGAGGTTTTCAGCTTGAGAAAGACAATTCTATTACTTATTTATAGGCCTAATCCTAATGACAGTCCTCATTTAATAGTTCAAAAAACGCGTGTAATGTGAGAATAGGCAATAAATATCGACGACGACAATTAATTGGGAGTGGGGGGGCGCCGGCCCTTGAAGTGCCTAGGGGCGCCTAAATACTAAATGTGGCCCTGGGCAAATCAATACTAGATTAACAGGCGTACAATTATTGTGATCCAACCCGTGATAAGGGTTCGATGAAGACAATGCTGTTTACCCGTTGACCCCGACTTTTTGCGATGTTTATCTAAATAACTATGTAACGTTTCGCTATTTACGATTTGAGTGTTCAGATGTTACAGTTTATGTTGTATAGTTTCTGCTAGCCTTATTCATAATAATGCCACGCTGTCAGAAAATTTTTGCACCCCGGCGGGGTGCAAGATAAAGGTGACTAATAAAAGCGTTAAGGGTGACAATATTATGACGTGAACTGAGAATGATAGAAGATACACGGTCAAGGAAGATACATCAGTGGAAAATTTAACAATAAAAACAGAACGAAGGAGTCAGGAACGCTACAGAAACTTGGAGCCCGAAAGAGGAATAAGGCTGTGACAGAGGGAATGATCTCTAACGATTATACGGGTTCAGTTGTAACTATTTATATACTGATCCCGTTGTATATGCGCGTGCGCAAGGATACACACGAGCACGCGCGCACTCACAGGCCTACAATTATTAATTATGTTAGAGTGTGTGAATATATAATTGAATTAAAATTATTTTGTGCATGTATGTAAATGTGTGTGCGTGTGCGTGTGCGTGTGTGCGCGCGAGCGCGTGTGTGTTTCAACTTACCTACATAACACTTCCGTACAGTACTGTTCAAATGTTAAAGGTTGTAAGTATGGACTCTCAAAATGCAACAATTGACTCACCCCATTCTTCAAAACAATACAGTAATTTCATATCTCATTTTTGTGCTTAGTAAGCGTCGCCATTTAATAATGGTACAGTATTAGATTTAAGAACGTGTGGAAATCATCATAATTTATCATGGAAATTGGATGCTATTTTTGCCGCATGTTCAGTGGTTACGTGAAATTTTACAGCAGTCATAGCAGTAATCGCTCTGTATAGATTAAAGTGCTTCGCCTGACATTAAGGCTGTAACAGTCGTACCGGTTGGTAATCAAGGAAGCCTGTACGTTTACACAGTGCAACGTCAGTCCAATGTATTTCTACCGAAGCTCATTTTTAGATGATCGGAACAAAAATATAAACAAAATTGTTGCGTTGGGGATGATCTGGATACACCTCAGACTTAAGAGGTGCATCCACTTCATTTAGAAACGTCATTGATTAGAGAAATGTTCGGACCTCATACACATTGGTCGGTATTTTTCCAGAATAAGCAAGTAGCTATGCTTACCGTTAACGGCAAGAGGTGTCGGATATTTCTGGTGCAGCTTAGTTGGTCTAAACCTAACCGACACCCGATTTCAAGAACATGGCCCAAGGTGGCATACCTCTGGCTGCAAATTTGGAAGGACTCGATATTGCTCTACGTGGTGACATCGGAATCCCGTAATCTGACGCTTGCCGACTGGTTCTGTGGTGGAGCAACATTAGGTCACTGGTCTATGCTGACAAACGAAGAAATACGACAGCACTCGTGTCATTGCTGAAAGTGACCTCTATATGTGCCAAAGTGTGCCAGAGGAAATTGGACAACTGTTATTCACGCCACCACACCAAGCAGTGACTGCTTCTTGTCAGATATTACTTTTCGTACGTAATAGACATACTTAAAAGAAAATGATGAAGTAATCTAATTTTATTAAAGGTATTTTTAAAAAAATAAAAAATAAATATAACTTAATTATTTAAGTTCAAGTTTTAGAGCCATTAGTAGAAAAACGTTTTGTCTAAACAGAGCACAAAAATATAATAGAATAGAAATTTTTATTTTCGTAATACTTACAAACAGTATAACAAACAGTCATAATCATTTCCAATTTAATCAACTTTACCAATACGCAAATATAAACTTTTAAAATCAAATAAATTACATTCAAATATTTCAACACATACGTACTACAGATAACTACCTCCTTAGCAAGTTGTGTGATGGTTACATTCTAGCTTTAGCAGATGTGACAGCTGCTCAAACAAAAAACAAGCAAACAAACAAATTAACACTATTAATATATCTTAACTGAATTAACAATTCTTAATATAGTAAATTAAAATACTCAGCTACACATATTTTCATTTTCATATAAAACTTTTGAAAATTAAAATATATTTATAAGTAAATTTTAAGCAGTGCGTCAATTATGTTATTACATTATAAGCGTAACAAAACACAACTGATACAAACATTTAAAAAACCATACCTAAAAAGAAACCTCAATATTATTCAGACAGCAACCAATTTCTCACATATTTAAAAACGTAAATAAATTATTTATATCAGTAATAAAGTTTGGAAGTTTCAAAAACGTAAATAAATTATTTACATCAGTATTAAAGTTTGGAAGTTTCTTTTAATGGTTGGGTGTACAGAACGTAAAAGATTGTTTAATAACTTTATATGTTGGGAGTGGAAATCCTACACGATTATGAGACTGCAATTTTACTGAAAAACTTTAGCACTATCCCTTAAGTGACCAACATTTATAAAAAATACCCTTAAAACTCGATAAACACAAGTATATCTTATTAGAAAATGCTCTAGCTCTTAAATAGGGGTAAGAATGGGACATTTCTCTTTGCACCGGTCATAAATCTAATTATCTTTATTTGTGTGACTGCTGCTGAAATAATAGTTGAAAAATACGCACTTCACCAACAAAAAACATCGTACTGTAATTTACAAAGAATAATAGAATAATACACCACTTTTAGAATAAAAAGAGACCAAACAATTTTTAATTATAATTTCCTCAAAGCAAATTCATGCAATTTTTTAAGTTTGTAATATGTACTTTCCGATTAAAATTCTTATCTAACAAAACTCACAAATAATTTATATTTTTTACCTGTTTAATTTTTATACAATTTTCATTACTTAATAGACATGGTTTATACTTAAAATAAATATCCTCAATAATTTCAGGTCCTGTTACCAAGAAACAGTTTTTAGATGAATAAAAAAGGGCGGTATCATCAGCAAACAAGTCAAACTTTCATAAAATCTGCCTGAACATAAATAATTCATATAGAGAAAAAGAAAAATGGGCCCTAATTCCGACTGTTGTGGGACACCATATACGACAGGAGCAGTGGTGACAAACTAGGGTATTAGAATTTATCATCATTATATTTACAAAAATGTTATTTTACCTTGTGCAAATGTTGTGTAAAATTAGATACTATATTGCAACAATACATATATGTGCATATTTGCCCAGGGTGGTATGTTTTATATCGTAATTAGCGTAAATAGAATAAGGAACAGTTTAAGACAATTTTGTGCAAGAAAATGCAGGCTGGAGCCTGCCAAAAAGGGATACCTGCTTCGATAGTTAAAAATACGGCGTGTGTGTTTCTGTGCGTGAAGCCAGCTGCGACAAGAATATGGGGTGAGTGTACGAATTGTTTGTTCCAATTAATCAGGTCTTAACAGAATTATACTAAACTAATTACTTGTGTTAAACCTGTAAGCAAAGATCTACGCCAATTATAAAGACACCATTACATTAAGGGATTTTCAACGAGTATGGTAATGTAAAATTTATTTCCAGATGTGCAATATTAAAGATGCTAACTAATTAATATTAATTACTAGTGTAATTGAAGAGTAATTAATATGTGTGGTATTATGTGAGTGATTGGAAAAAAATTAGTCAAACAATGATATCGCGCATGTGACGAATATGGTCCTGACTTCGCGACAATTAACCAAAAAGTGAGTGTAATAAAAATGACGCCTTGGCGCAAACGGACCATCTCTAGCTTATCGAAAACAGGCTTGTGCCTGTCAAATCGCCACCAGTATAAATACCACTGGCAATTTTGGGCGATCACACACTCAGACTCAGGAAATATACAGACGACGTTACGCTGCCCGTTTGCAGATCGACATGGACACACACACACACTACCACACTCATACCAAGACGTAAGGAGGAATTCTGGAGCATCAACAACAACAACACTTAGAGACAACGACCACAGCACCAGAATAACCATCGTCAACATCAGCATACTCTCAGGATTCTGGACACACACACACGCAACGGTAACGGCAGATATACGCAGGTGATACAAAAACAATTATATTTTTTATTGTGCTCTCGAAAAAGAACTTAAATATGAACAGATAATAATTAGAGTTTTAAAGTAAAATAGTAGTTAGATAAGAGTGCGTAATTAACAACAACTTGTAGAAAAGAAATGTTAATCGTTTGTTGTATTTTTGGGTGTGTCAATCAATAATAGATTGGAAGTACAGTAAATGTAATATCATTTTACTTCCATGTTCCTTAAGGAAATGGACGTATGGTGATGGCAAAAAAAATCGTGTTCGAGATTATTGCAGATTCTGATTGTACTACACTCAAAACATGAAAAAAAATCATTTTTCGAAAAGTGTGTGTGTGTGTGTCTGTGTGTCTATAGATTTTTTCTATGGCAAACGATAACTGCCGCAAATTCAAACAGACTCAAATAATCCTTTGCATACAGCCCTGACTTGTAGAGTACTCAAGATCTATTGTTTTTGGTGAAGATCGGTTAAGGGAAAGGGGTAGTTTACCCGCAAACGGTTTTTTTTTAAATCAAGGGTAATTATTTTTTGTGCAAACGATAACAGCCGCAAATTCAAACAGAATCAAATAATCCTTTGCATACAGCCCTGACTTGTAGAGTACTCAAGATCTGTTGTTTTTGGTGAAGATCGGTAAAGGGAAAGGGGTAGTTTACCCGCAAACGGTTTTTTTTTATATCAAGGGTAATTATTTTTTGTGCAAACGATAACAGCCGCAAATTCAAACAGAATCAAATAATCCTTTGCATACAGCCCTGACTTGTAGAGTACTCAAGATCTATTGTTTTTGGTGAAGATCGGTTAAGGGAAAGGGGTAGTTTACCCGCAAACGGTTTTTTTTTATATCAAGGGTAATTATTTTTTTTGCAAACGATAACAGCCGCAAATTCAAACAGAATCAAGTACTCTTTTGCATACAGCCCAGAATTGTAGAGTTCTCAAGACCTATTGTTTTTGGTGAAGATCGGCTAAGGGAAAGGGGTAGTTTACCTGCAACGTTTTATGTTTTAACAAGGGTATTTTCTATGGCAAACAATAACAGCCGTAAATTCAAACAGAATCAAATAATTGTTTGCGTACAGCCCTGATTTGTAGAGTTCTCAAGACTTGTTGGTTTTGGTGAAGATCGGTTAAGGGAATAGGGTAGTTTACCTGCAACTTTTTATGTTTTAGAAAGGGTAATTTTTTTATGACGAATTATAACTGCCGTACATTAAAACAGAATCAACTACTCTTCTGCATACCTTTTTGAATTATACAGAACTCAAGGTCTGTTGATTTTGTTGAAGATCGGTTAAGGGAAAGGGGTACTTTACCTGCAAAGTTTTATGTTTTAACAAGGGTATTTTTTATGGCAAACGATAACAGCCGCAAATTCAATCAGAATCAAATAATTTGTTGCATACAGCCCTGATTTGTAGAGTACCCAAGATCTGTTGTTTTTTGTGAAGATCGCTTAAGGGAAAGGGGTAGTTTACCTGCAACGGTTTTTTATCAAGGGTAATTGTTTTCTATGGCAAACGATAACAGCCGCAAATTCAAACAGAATCAAATGATGTTTTGCATACAGCCCTGTATTGTAGAGTTCTCAATACCTATTGGTGTTGGTGAAGGTCGGTTAAGGGAAAGGGGTAGTTTACCAGCAACATTTTATGTTTTAACAAGGGTAATTTTTTATATGACGAACGATAACTGCCGTAAATTCAAACAGAATCATCTACGTTTTTGCATACCTTTTTGAACTAAAGAGAACTCAAGGTCTGTTGATTTTGTTGAAGATCGGTTAAGCGGAAGGGGTAGTTTACCTGAAACATTTTATGATTTAACAAGAGTAAAGTACTTAATTTTTATAAATAAAGTATCCTGATAAGAAGCTCATAATAATCCACTGTAGAAACGTAGATGAAATATCTATAAATGAAGACGTTAGGTGAACGGGGTGGGGGTAATTTTCTATTATTAAAAATTATAGTTGAAGGTGGAGGGGAGAATTTTTTATATGTGTACTACGTTATCGGCAACAAAGAAGTAGTTTTTTGTTAAAATTGCTTCCCGGGCTGTTTAGCAGTACTCCAATGTTTTCTGCAAAACCAGACTTTTCGGCAGTGCCATCGACTGCCATCATCAGTGAAAATCGAGTGCGAAAACGTGAGGTGGCATACGTTAGTGACCACAGTACTGTGGTTAATGCTGAAGCAATAAGTAGAAAGACGTAGTTTCTATGGAAATATTTCATTTCGAATATGATTTTAAATATAAATCTTAGAACATGGAAGTCATGTATGATTCTCCATACCGATATTTATTTGTTTATAGCAACAATAAATTCATTCTTGAATCTTAATATTACTTTGTTGGTAAATGAGTTGCTATCATTAATTAAAAATTGAGTTAATTTCAGACACACAAATAAAAAGAATTAAAATAACTTGTTTAACATGTTTGGTAAGTTAATAAGATTATATGGGTGTTTATATTTGTTGTATGTTATGAATAGCATAGCAGGTACAGATTTGTTAAGCTTATAAAGGTGAATATTT
Source organism: Magicicada septendecula (assembly GCA_034769895.1). NCBI lineage: Eukaryota > Metazoa > Arthropoda > Insecta > Hemiptera > Cicadidae > Magicicada > Magicicada septendecula. Next base: position 587,292,759 of record CM068369.1, on the reverse strand, counting down.
ATTTGTATAAAGTTTGAAATTTTAATAGTTAAATATTTTTCTATCAAGTAATAAATCTTAGAATGATTATTTTGAAACGGGTTTAATTGATTATTTCATGTCAACAACATCTCACTCCCCTTTAAAAATTATTTAATTACTGTGCAACTACGTATACTTAACGCAAGGAGAAACAAAATCGTGCGACCTGGCCGATGTAATACATATTATAGTTGCGTTGAGAATAAGATAATATATTTGTATAATTGTTGTAACGTTGCAATACACCTATTGAAAAACGGTGACCCATTGTCTGTTGGGATTTCCTCGTTGTCAAGCCATGTGCATAACTCTACGGACAAACTCGATAATCAAAGCCCGGTCGGCCTGGCAGTTGGGTAACTCAATTCTAGTCCGCGTCCTCCACCAAAGGTAATAAAGATTTCACCTCAAAGATTTCACCATTCGAATTTCCGCTTATGTTGTTCTGTAGCGGCAAGTGTTCTTGACGCAAAGTAATCGTAGGTGATCCGGTTTACCGTATTCCAATCATGTCTCTGAATCCGGTTGCTGATTTCAAGCTGTATGGGCAGCAGTTCCTCCCCAACTTGCAACGCTGTCGTGTATCCGTTCTCTATAAGCGCTCGTTCTGTTTTCTCATAGATCCATGCGCTTAGGCCGTAGTAAAAATTTTCTTAATTCGAAGGAAATTCGGAATCATTACAGTGTCACGGCAACTCAGCAGGAAAGTCAGCGCGCACAATAACTGAGCTTGTTTCTTCCGCAGAACCTCAAATCTTCTAATCGTCCGTGATATATCTTCCCGTGGAGGCGATTCATCTAATATTAAATCTCTCACGGCCGGAGTTATCTTCAGTCTTTAGGCTAACACGGAGGATCATTGGGCCAACACGAACATCAACATTATCTTCGCCAATTTTAAGCTGCCGGTCGCTTAAATAAATGGTCAGAATAAGTGATAGGGCTTTCACTGATTCTTGGTTTAAAAGGACCTGCCGCAGAACCTATCCAGAAAGTACCATCTCACAACTAGAACGTCTATGCCGAATTAACAAAAGCTCTGGAATTACGGTACAGTGGCCAGCATCTGTGCGGTTTGTACCGTGTTCACCTTAAAGCAAGGCGACAGCGTTCCGTGGAAAGCCGCCAGGAATTTCAAGCAAATTTCGACCGAGTGGCGAGGCTGGCTTATCCTGAAACATCGGAGGACTTCTGGAAGTGGATTTCTCATTACGTTTATTGACGGTATCAGAGATAGTGAATTTCGTAACAAATGTATATAAATGTGTATTATGTATATTTCTATATGTATATTTCTCAGACGCTATAGTTGACGCTCTCCGTTTTGAAGCTGCCAAGTAGACGACCTACATTAATGAAAGTATCTCTTCACCTTTTAGACAAATGGATCCAACATCAGAGTATTATAATAAAGGACGGAATAAATAGACAATTCAAGAACCACAGTTTAAGAAGCCCGTAGCGCCACAAAGGAAAAAGGCAAAAGACATAAGTGTTACAAGTGTGGGAAAAGTGGCCGTCTTCGATGAGATTGTTGGCAGAGGAAAAATCAGAGAGAAGAGCATGATTTCTCCAATTATAGATGTAAATATGTATAATTGCACACAGTCTCCACAATTCATAAAACCACATGTGACCTGACTGTCAAAGGTTTAATTAAAGATAAACCTGCAACATTTGCAGTTGCCCATTGAGCGACCTGACTTAGTCAGCCACTGCCAACCTGAATTTAGCTAGTGGATTGTACAGACTGTTAAAGTGTTATAGATTGGAAGTCCCTCAAAGTGCTAGAAAGGTAGGCGTACGTGTACGCCTAGGTCTTCTTTAGTTTAGCCACCAAATGTCGTTCCAGACATTGTCGATGAAGTGCTTATTGGCACGGACATTATGAATATCTACGGTATCGTTGTGGACTTAAGAGAGAGATTCCTGAGAGTTGACCTAGAGAAGACAAAGTTTTCCAAAGTGTATATGATAGGATCAACCAACTATTCGATCAAGCAAGTGATAATGGCGGATAAAGGGGTCAACAGCCGTGCAGAAAAGGAACACTTGCGTTTGGATGCGGAAACAAAAGAAGAACAAGTAGAAGAAGGGCGGATTTGTGCGGCGACAGATGGGGTGATTGGAATACCTACTGTGGCCGTCTTACTTGGTCCTGAGTTAATGGAAGAGAGAAGTTGCCAAAGATGACGTTACGCAAGAGGTTGTTGACTACAACTAAACCGAATTGTACCAGCTAATGGTTTATAGGTTATCAGCACACGGCACAACCGGCTTAGTTCTAGCAAAACTAGTGGTTGAGCTGGAGATTCGTCTTCGTTTGAACTCGATGTTCGGATCACACGAAACTGAATTCGAAGAGCTGCAGAATCATTCGTTCCATGTACACCACCTGCCTAGATCACCGAGATTGCCTGACCAAGTATTACTGCATAGACGGGTTGCCAGTTCGAGACGAACAGGCTTAAGGAGGGGCAGTGCTACTACAATACTACAAAATAAATCTCTCTAAAGTTGCAGACCGTCATTCTACACGTTTCTCGACTAGCCGAGCGGGTGCAGCGTATGCACTGACGCAGCCTCCAGCGCATTATGTCGGCACGCCGCCAGGAGTATGGAAAATTATTCTGGAACTTCTGCAGGGTACATATAAGCGTTCCCTTGGTCTACGCCCGGCTCAGGCTGCACCTATGTTGGATACAGAACCGTCAATGTCCGATCAGGCACGGTTGGCTGAGCAGACTTTCAACAAAACAAACCACTTCGTTCCGTAGAATGTGCCTACACTGGACGCGTCATCCGTTCCGGCAATTCCCAATGACGTCCGCTGCCGGGCCGCTGCCTGGCCAGATCAACTTTCTTTGTTTCCTACCCGTACAAAGTGAGAACTTCGTTGAATCGCTGATAAATGGTGGCAAGGAAACTGCCGGGAAACGTCTGTCATCAATGTAGGCAAACCTGCCGGGAGAAATCTGGTCAGGCAACCATGCCGGATCGGATCGGAAGACATCTGCCTCCAATGTAGGTCTAGCCTTAGAAGTCAGTTCCATATTGTAGAGTGTGCCTCAAGTGATTGTTGCGGAAAGTGATTATTGTGTTAATCAGTGCGGTACTATAATAAGGTAACATTATTGTTGCGTTTGGACAATTTTAACTTCAATTATTGTATGAGATTAACTTCGATTATTCAAATTGATATTTGTGACTAAAGTTGTCAATTAGTGATTTCATTGATGTCTGTATTTTGTTTCCACTGTAAAATACGACAATCTGGTGGGACCGTCGTAATATTAAGGTTTACATGTGGTGGTTTAACACGTTAAATTTACAGTTGGTAATAAAATAACACGAGCATATTGCCAACTGTTTAGTCTATAAAGTTAATATACTGCTAAATTATGGTGTGATGTTGAATTGATTTGAAATCAACAATTACTCATTAGCATTTAATGATTTAGTCGGTAATTCTAAAACAGTAATCATATAGAATATAATCTTTAGGTATTCTCATAACATTCATAATGCTTCACCTTCTTTAGGAGTGCCAAACAATGCAAAAAAAGTGTCGATATTAAATTATATATAATTGGCAAAAGTGTAAGATCTAAATCAAAAAAAGCACAATCGGCTTTGCTTTCTCTGTGAGCGTATTGATAAACCAAACTTTTATTGGTAGTTCGTAAGTTTGCAACACTTTCTTTATGATACAATTTGTTTATCAGGCACTGGAGTTTTTGAAATTCACAGTCGATAGACTAGCAGATTACTAACACCAAGATGTCAACAGCAAAAGCAGCTATGGTAGCGAAGATGCCATTGCTTCTGTTTCTGTCCGATGTATTATAAAATAGTTGCACAGAATACCCAATAACTTTTAAATATACGTAAACACAGAAAAACATTATATACAACTGTGTAACCAAACCGAAGATCTCGTATAGACAGCGATACATAAATCCAATTACTTTGTAATGTCGTTTAGTTCTGTCAGAAATTTCTCGTTTCTCGGTTGAATGGCAATTTCCACAGTTACATGGTCACTCCAAGCAACATTCCTGTCGCTGAGCCTGTCAAATCTCTCAACAGCGCGACGGATAAGCCGCACTCTCTGCCGAATGACGTTCATCACGTTAAAGCAATACACATACTGCATTAATAAAGGCAAATATATTGTCACACAGTACACGAGTTTGTACAGCTTTTTGAAGTCTGAAAGTAGAATTGGAAAAGTTACGGAACACAGTTTTCCATAAATAAATAAAACAAAGAAAATAATTGATAAGATTATAGATATAATACATTCAACTGTATATCTTGTATGCGGAACTCTGACGTGTAGTGACAGTAGAGACTGATCCACGTAAACAATATTAGTAATGTAATATTACTAAGGTTCTGGTCTTAGCTAAGGTTGAATGTTATCTGATAATATATTACGGTTATGGACATTACTGTGTGTATGCACAAATTTATACGATCCACTGTGTGACTGAAGTCAACAGCACACAGTTGTATAAGCAGAAATACTGTCCACAGTACACAGCATACTGTTGTAACTGCCAAACAATACATAGTCTGTAACTTTGACGGGCGTGTCGTTGGGAGTGATAAGCCGCAGATGACGCAGAGCACTGTTAGAGGCATCAGTGACGCAACACTGTTTCTTTCCATGTGGTATATTGTTACGACAGCAAAAGCAGCCCCAACACCAGAGAAGAACTATAAGGAATTAACAATGTTAAATCAATGAAAATAAAATGACTATGACGAGACAAGTGACAATCACCCAACCCCAGTGATTGGCCCAATGAAAAAAGAAATAATAACAAAAGAAATAATGAAAGGAACATGTTAAATGTAACCTTAAGTAGGGAAAGTACAAATCCAATTAATATATTGTATTAACAACTAAGTACATATTGAATGGAAAAAGATAAGATGAACAAACAATAAAACACACAAACCATAAAACAGAGAACAAATGTAAAATTTTAATGAATAATATAAGACTAACTGAAACTAGATTGAACCAAGAGTGCATAATAGTAGTTAGGAAGTGATTTACCAATTGACAAGGTAATAAGGGTGAGTACACCAAAGTGAAGTGAGTAAAAGAAATAAAATAATATATAATAACCACTGTAAACATTAAATAGTAAGGTGAAAACCTTAAGTGCCAGTGTAACCCAACGATAGACAAACCTAGTTACTTTTAAGCAAGAACTCATCCAGAAGTGAGAGTGCCTATGTAAAAACACTCAAAGAAGTGAATAGTTGAATAAGTTTAATTATAAAAAGGAACTAATATCAGTCAATTAAAGATTAGTCCAAATAATATTGTTTTTTAGTTAGAAATAAGGATTAAGAGAAATGAATGTTTAAATGCAAAATTTATATGTTAAATGTCTAAAGTAATGGTAATGATGTTATAAGGAGATAAAGAGGAGGTGATAGTGATAGTAGAATTGTTCAAATGTTTAAAGTTGTTGAATTAGTAGTAAGAAAAAGTTATATTGATGATGATCAAAGTATAAGGAACAAATCATGTTAAAATTATAAAATTAAATACAGAAAGCAGTAAAATGTCAGAGAAGCTGTAATAGCCGAGCAGGTGCGTGTTTCTGCCAAGGTCGCACTCAAGTATCCTCTAGAACTTTCGAGTTCTTGTTAAGAACGCATATTAAGGAACATCAGTCAAGTTATATAGGCGACAGCTGCCGCTTAGAAGTCGGTTTTAAGTGGCGATTTACTAAGCGTGAATCAAGTGTTTGTTGTGTAAAGTGCGGAACTATATTAGTTGACATTATAATTTCGTTGTGTACAAATTTAACTTGAATTATTGTACAACGCGATTACAAATTGTTATTTGTGAATAATTAAAGCCGGTTATTAGTGACTTCATTGGTGTCTGTACTTTCTTTCCACTGTACCATACGACGATCAGTGAGACCGTCGTAACAATGCGGCTAGTTCAACAATACGTATAGGATCAACAGGAGTGCTCTAAAATCAACTAGTAAAGAATCACGTCTGTGAACTTTAACGAAATCACAGTCAGTAGTTTTCAGGCAGCCAAAATGATTTCTCTCAGGGATTTGGCAGGATAGATAGCAAACAATTTCGTTGCACGGTGGGAGCTGAATATTATGAGTATACTTAAATGGTGTTGCGTCTTAGAAGCTCTTGATGTACTCATTGAGTTATTCTTAGGAACGCTGGAGATGGCTGGTTAGAAATGAAGTTTTAAGTGGACTGTATGTTTTTTATAAATAATTGTTTATTTAAATCTATTTGATGCGATTGCTGGCACGTGTAGTAATTACCGCGGCATGATCCCCGCTAATTAAATTTGAATTAAATATCGAATGACATAATCGTGAGAAGTAAGGCTGAGATCGCCCAAGTAGACTTAGCGCATGTTGAACATGCTAATAATTTAAATAATAAAAATCCTGTAGCCGCGGCTGGTTGTTGAAACGAGTGGCCTCCTCGGAGTCTTGAACAGAACTAACGTAATTTTCACTACAGTCAGCCCAGCTAAAGACCGGCTGTAGATAACAGACCAAAACGTGACGTCATCTACACGTGTCACAATGCAGTATTTAGATTACAAAGTTTACAAAGTTCAAAGTTTGACCAAATGGATTAACCAATATCGGAAGGAATATCAGCTAAAACGATTGGAACATTTTAACCGAATGGATTACTCCCGCATCTTCAAACAGCTATGGAATTATAACCCGATAGGACGGAGAGGTGTTGGGCGCCCGAAGAAGCGTTGGAGTAACCAGGTCTAGTCTACCCGCTTGGGACCGGAAGAAACTACTTTTGGTTCAATCCTTGCTGAAGATAATGATGAAGAAGTCATAGAAGCAGTGGAACACGAGACTGAAAAGTTGTTCCAGAAAGCATTTCTAAAGCTCGTTTAGGAATTGACCAAGCGTATAAACGTAGCTTAGAATTATATATAAAGATTACTCGGGTTTCATTTTGTAAGTACAAAGAAAATTTACAATTTTTTTTAATTTCTATTTATTTTTTTATTTACCATTGTAATACTCTGTACGATATGTTTATGTAACTGTGATTGGTAGAGAGCACAAGTCACGAGTTATGTGCAGAGAAATTTTGAAACGTGTACGTTGGCTGATGCACTTGGTTCTAGTGTTGATATTCTCTGCCCTAAGATTTACTCAACCAACAGTATTGCCGAGGTAACAATAGTTTTGTTCGAAAAACATATATTCTACAATTCATAAAGTGAAAAGCTACGACTGTACGCGTAACATAGCGACGTGATATGAAATTATAAGTTACTGAAAATTCAACGTCAATTGCTGAGCTATAATTAGTTTGTAATCTAATATATATATTGTAGTGAGTAGAATATCCATAAAACATATTACTGGGACTCAAAGCAAATGATAGCATGTTAAAATAAAAATCTGTATAAGTAAATCTGTATACTGCAAGTTTGTACATTGTATATTAGTGTATAAGAGACATGTTCAAGTTGTTAGTTTGAATATTTTTAGACACTATAAAATGTATTATTATTGAGATATGGTGCACAAGTTGCGTAGGCGTTGATAAATGCGCCTGTACAAGAATATTTAATTATTTTACGGAATAATAGTAAAAAACCTATTAAATTAAATAACCTTTGTTCTATGTGGAATGATGAGATGAGACTTGTACCAGATTGCACCTAATAAAAAGACCTATCAAATATCAGTAATTGTTAGTAAATTAAAGAAAAAAACATATGTGGTTTTTAGAGAAGAATGTTTTATGGCCCATAAAATAGGACGTTAAAATCATACTGGTCTTTTGAACAGGCTGCGAATTGCTTTCAAACAGTCTAATGCAAGTACAGATGTATCTTGGCCACAGAAGCAGGGAAGAGTTACGAATTAACCAATCAGCGTACAAAAGTTAGGGCAAATTTTCACTTTGATTCTAATTTCTCGTTGAACAGTTAGACTCTCAGTGAAATCGGAAACGTGTGGACGGTTGTATATACCATATGTACAGATATATCAGACTTAACAATATGTAGTTGTCGCGTAATGTGTTCGTCACTACTGCATTGTTTCCTTTGAAACAATCAATATATCTGTTACAGATTACAATAGTGTGGGCGTTGTTACGCTATTCGCTATAATTATCGTTTATTACTATTATTATTATTGTGCTATTGTGTGTTTCGTAACAAGGGAAGGTGTCTCCCACAACGCTAACGAATAAATACCAAACAACAGAGGTGAAACACATTAACTTTTGTTTCCTTTAATAGTAGGCATTCATGAAAATACGTCTCTCTCTCCCTTCCTCTCTCTGCCCCTCACTTTCACTTTCTCACTCTCTCTCTCTCTCTCTCTCTCTCTCTCTCTCTCTCTCTCTCTCTCTCTCTCTCTCTCTCTCTCTCTCTCTCTCTCTCTCTTTCTCACTAGAGTGTAGTATCTCTCGGTATTGTTATATCTGGGGTGTTAAATCACTTCAAATGTACCACATTAAACATATTCATTGTCCTTTAAAATGGCCACAGCCATATCTCACCATTATATTTGGTATTGTGGAAACATAATTCTCTAATTTAAAACGTACATCGTTGGCCTTGATATTCCAAAACTGGTATGAAAAAAACTAATTTTAAAATAAACTTTTTAGTCCTCAAAACACTAGTGATGTTGATGACCAATGTTGTGATTAATCTGCATTATTCACGGTATTATTTAGCTAGTTTGCTGATATAAAAATTATCTAATTAATGTATCGCTATAGCTTAACAAAAGTGGCCTTCTGGGAACATTGGTATCGAAACTAGGAAAGTCTCATGCAGTCTTTTGTATGGACTATGCTTCTGTAAGTGTCTGAAACATGAACAATGGAGAAAAGCCCTGACAGACGGTGTTAGAGGAAAATGCAATGGAGTATCTCAATTGTCAATGTACAAGATAGACATAAATCGTGTAATTGAGTTGATAAACGGAATATTGCAACCGTTATGGTAAAGCCTCTGCAAAAGTAAAGCCAATGATTGGATCACTATGCATATAGCCTATATCATTAAGCATGATAGCTACTTTTTGATTACAGCGCTAAAGGATTAAGTTGAGAGCAGACGGAGAAAAATAGCTGATGAGTAGGGTTGAGGTGATACAGATGTTTCAATACGGAAGCAATTACCCGGACATTATGATTACTTATATTATGACTGCCCATAAAAAAGACTCATTGCTCTTTCATTCAGTATATTAATGTACACAGAGGTTCTAGTATTACCTACCATTGTGATGAATTGTAGCATTTTGAACAAAGCATCGAATCAAGTCAAAGCGTTGACAAGGATATCCTAAAACAGAGTAATGTTTGATAAAAAATAGCGCCGGATTAACCAATTTGTAAAGGTTTTATGACAGGAGAGGATTCGCCATACATGTCAAAACTACAACGGCCAGACCATTAGTGTAAACTGCTTTCCCATTAGTTTTCTGAAACACACACACACACACACACACACACACACACACACACACACACACACACACACACACACACACACACACACACACACACACACACACTAACAGAGGCAATGAATTCTACTGTCAATATTTTTTGTAGCTAGCACGAGAAAAATATAGTAAAATGACCTTCACATTACTCACGTATTGATCATTTAAACAAAATAAATTTCACGCAAACTGTAGAGGTTTACCGATATTTCCATGTAAGGCAAAACGTTTTTTTAAAGACTTTAGTCAACAAAATTAACTATACTGACAAATACAACGATAACTTAAGAAAGAATCATAATGTTGACAGGCTTTAACATACCAGTGAGTATGGCATCTGTCTTTCAACTTTTAGATCCCGAGAGGGTGCAGTATAAACGTAAGATGTTTTTATCAGTCAACTCAGCCTGTATACGTCTGGCTTCCTTATAGGTTAAACGGCTCACGTAAGGTAATCTACCCTGCCTAGCTTCTAGAAAAAGAAAACACACACTATTAATACATAATTTTAGTTAGAAAAATCGTAAACTATGTCTTTAAAAAAATCATTTGGATTTCACCTGTAGTTTTTTATATAAGTTAACATTTTCGTCAACTGTAAACTTCAATAAAATGCCATCGCATTAATTTTATTAAAAAACTAGCGGAATACCCGTGCTTCGCTACGGAGGTTCACGTTGTACGTAATGGAAATGTTAGTTTAATTAATAAAGTTCAATTAAAGTATGTTTCTTAAAAATAAATAGCTGTTGCCCACGACTTCGTCGCGTGGTCTTCAATTTAATGCGATAATATATTTAGAACAGAATCTAGACAGCAGTGGCTCAGGAGGCACTTTAAGAGGCGGCAGTTTCACTTTCCCATTTGAGAAACACATCCCAGGTGGTTCGCCTTTATATTTCTTTGCCTGACAATGGTTACATACGACATCCATCCGTCCTATTACGACTTTAGGATGAGTATAGTAATCGTATCCGGCACTGTAATTAAATCCCCCTAATTTTAGAGCAGAATGTCGACTCACAATTCTTGATTCCTCCGTTCTGCGTCGAACTTGTTCTAGACGCAACTCTCGTTCCTGCGACGTTTCCCTTGCCCTTGATGCAGAAGCTCTGACACAGTCCTGGTGCAGGCAAAACTCTCGTTCCTCCAACATTTCCCTCGCTCTTGACGTAGAAGCTCTGATACGCTCCTGATGTAGACGAAGCTCCCGTTGTTCAGGTGTTTCCGACGCACGGATGGCTTTTATTTTTTTGGCTGCAGGACTTATCTGACCAATACTCTTTCTATTCTTCGGTGGAATTTCGATAGGTTTGAAGTAATAGGTATCCGCTGACAGTCAAAAACATACAATACAGTATGCTTATTGACTTAGAGAGTCGAGTTGTATGCTTTGTTTTCTGTTGTGTAGTGAGGTATGTTATGAATAACTTACAGCACTTACCAGGCAACAGTCAGCAGCGGAGAACACCAAAACACCACTAACACTAAAAACACGAGTTCACCACTGCCCGCACTAATTGAACACACAGCAATAATTGTACAAAACACTATGTGAAGTTTCAACTTGATACAATGAATAATAACTGAGTTATTGCGCTCCAGACAAGCTGGAGCCAGCGTTGTGCAATGGAAAATTCCACACACAAGAGCACAAATGATCGCAGCCTACCTTAGCAACAGCTCAGGGTAGACTTTTTCTGTCATTGCATTGTATTATGTAGTGGGGCGTCTTTGCACCCATGGCTGAATTACAGCTTCCGGGACGTGCCCGATGGCTGTCAGATGAAAACAGTGCTGGACTTTCACAAGACAGGTGGCATAAAAATCAGGAAGGACACTCCAACCAGTTAACTGAGAAGGCGGCGGAAAGTTTCAAACATCTTTATTTTATATTGGTTCCGGGTCATGGTAACACTGGCATCGGTGACGGGGCGAACGGCAGATGCCGCACGCGCCCGGCCCGGTAGTCAGGCGCCTTGTGGCGCCGGTCGTTCCCCGCGAGGCAGGGAACCTCCGTGTCGGTGGCAAACGGTAACAGTACCTAGCAGTGTGCCAACATACTTGGGGGGGGGAGAAGACTTAAAAGGAAGGTAACAAGGAAGTCAAGTTGCTGGAGAACCTAAACTGCAGCAAACAGAGTTATGTGGGGTCGTCTAAAATCGCCCGAGGGCGTTTGACTCGTACAGGGGGGTGGTGGGTCTGCGTGCTTATGGTTCGTAAGTAGGGAAAGGGCGAAGTCGCTGCAGAAGCAAAGAGAGTTTCGGCGATGGTAGAAACTCGAAGGTCTCCACGAATAACATTATTCCTCACAAACCATGGAGACTCCGACAAGGATCGGAGGGTACGGGACTGGAAGGCTTCTAGCCTACACTTGTTAGTGGTCGACAAAAGCGACCACCATGTGGAAGCAGCATAGGTCAACACTGACCGGAGAAACAAGAGATAGATAGTTACTTTACTGCGCAAAGCCAGGCGGTTGCGGCACGAGACCATTGGAAATATTTTGGCTCGGACGCCTCGAGGTTTATTGAGAGTGTCAGTCACGTGGGCGTTGAAGCTAAGGCGCCGGTTAAGCCGAACGCCTAAATACTTCACCGACTTCTTCCAGGCGATAGGCCTCCCTTGTAGGGAGAGGGACAGGCACCGGGAAGTGGACTTACTGGTGAAGCAGATCGCCTCGGATTTCTCCGTGATGATCATCACCCGCCACTTCCGTAACCAGTCCGGAAGCTGATTCGACTGACGTTGCAGCTTTGTACTCGCAAAACGCGGGGACAGGGAGCTGCAGCGTCAGCGAATAAAGATAATGTGACTCCAGGAATAACAGGCAGGTCGTTCGTGTACACTAGGTACAGAACGGGGCCGAGGACAGATCCCTGCGGAACGCCAGCGGCGATGGGTCGAATTGATGAACAGGACCCTTCGACGCTTACCCTGAAGGTGCGATCGCTGAGGTAGGACCGCAAGAAATACACAATGGACGGTGGTACGGGGGGGTGAGCAAGTTTATAGAGAAGGCCTTCGTGCCAGGCTCCCGTAGACTCTTTCTTGTTGGCGGCGTCGGACAATGCTGTGACAACTCGGACGAGTTGCAAAGTTGTCGAGTGCTCTGTCATCCGATGCGATGCGATGCGATGCGTTAGATAGTGGGGCGTCTTTGCACCCATGGCTGTATTACAGCTTCCGGGACGTGCCCGATGGCTGTCAGATGTCATCCGAGACCAGCCGGCGTCCTTACATACCCAGCAATGATGTTGGAGGGGGCAGGGCGCGGTGCGGGTGAGAAGGGATGAGGAAGGGGAAGGGCGCGCGAGATACCAGATGAAATGGTGACTCACACTCAAATGGGGTAAAGAACAAAACAGTTGTGCACCAAAATTCAACTTTTATTGTTAATAACGTCGGAACTAAGAACGCCATCATAGCCGGGTAAATTGCATTTTGTAGCAAATTTTATGGGCCTTCAGAAAATTACCTTCCACTTTGGTCGATTTCTTCACCGTTTTCGAGATATTCGCGAAAAACCGCAAACCTGCTTGTCAAAATTCTGCTTAAGGGGTGGAAAAGGAGTGGGGGTAGATTTTCAAAATAAAATGTAAATAAGAATTTTCCTTTTGTTTTGAGCTATTAGTGTGCAAAATTTCATCACGATCGGAATAAAACTGTAGATCTGTATAAAATACAAACAGACAAACATTCTTCTTTATTAGATTAGTTTCCTTTGTATTCAAAACAACCAAACACTACAGTTTTGTGCACTGAAAAATTCAGTAATATTGTATGTGATTTAAATATTATTATACTGTTATAGAGTTTTCTGTCGGGCAGCGGATAACCTGGTTTTATCTGCTAAATTCGCTTTCGAGCTTGTTCTATCTTTGCTTTTCTCCTTCAGTCATCAGTATTTTATTTTATCCATTTAATCATCCAACAACTGAATTTTTCTCTTCTTCGGCCTGGAGTTTCTTCCAACTTTTCTCGATGACATCAGGCAGCAGGCTATTTCTTCTTAGGATGTGTTCGGTTCACTTTGCTTTTTTCTGTAAAAATGTGTAGATTACAGGCTTAATATCTTTTCGTCCACTGTGCTAAGCGATTCTTCACCTGCCAACTGGTCTGATCATTTTATTTATGTTTTTCTATCCTTCTGCATAAAATGTGGAATATCAGTACCCACCTACAAAAGAATGTCTGTATTTCATTACAATCTACCGTATTACGATAATCTGGTATTATGATACGATAATGGTACCATAATCTACGGTATTACGATAATTGTTTACTATTACTCGTAGTAAACAATTATTATGTTCTGATGTTTTCCTGAACATGAGGATTGCGTTTGAAAAAAGAAAAGTTTACTATTTGCTTTTAAATTTTGCTGAACAAATTACGGTAAACACATCGATATGGTTTACATTATAATTACGGTATAAATTTATTACGTTGTAGCGAAAAATATGTTTAACTATTTCCCAAAATGTCATCGTTATCAATGAATAAAGCGCTATTCTCAACAGAATTTATATCAATTTTATTAAAATGCTTTCCTTCAATTCTAGAGTATCAAATAAAAATTAATTTTTGAGTTGTATACTGCAACAATACGTCTGCGTACGTTACTGTGCATTGTCCCAATTATTTTTAAAAAGCTGCTAAATTAGTATGAATAATTAATATTGTCAATATTTAAAAAATGCGTATTGAAAGCTGTGAGTAACTAGACAACGGGGACACCTAATGTACATGTCGGAACAGGCATATCACGCCACACACAAGTGGAAAATTAATTTTTGAGTTGTATACTGCAACAATACGTCTGCGTACTGTTGCAGTATACAACTCAAAAATTAATTTTTATTTGATATTCTAGAATTGAAGGAAAGCATTTTAATAAAATTGATATAAATTCTGTTGAGAATAGCGCTTTATTCATTGATAACGATGACATTTTGGGAAACAGTTAAACATATTTTTCGCTACAACGTAATAAATTTATACCGTAATTATAATGTAAACCATATCGATGTGTTTACCGTAATTTGTTCAGCAAAATTTAAAAGCAAATAGTAAACTTTTCTTTTTTCAAACGCAATCCTCATGTTCAGGAAACATCAGAACATAATAATTGTTTACTACGAGTAATAGTAAACAATTATCGTAATACCGTAGACTATCGTACCATTATCGTATCGTAATACCAGATTATCGTAATACGGTAGATTGTAATGAAGTACACACATTCTTTTGTAGGTGGGTACTGATATTCCACATTTTATGCAGAAGGATAGAAAAATAAAATAAAATGATCAGACCAGTTGGCAGGTGAAGAATCGCTTAGCACAGTGGACGAAAAGATATTAAGCCTGTAATCTACACATTTTTACAGAAAAAAGCAAAGTGAACCGGACACATCCTAAGAAGAAATAGCATGCTGCCTGATGTCATCGAGAAAAGTTGGAAGAAACTAAAGGCCGAAGAAGAGAAAAATTCAGTTGTTGGATGATTAAATTGATAAAATAAAATACTGATGACTGAAGGAGAAAAGCAAAGATAGAACAAGCTCGAAAACGAATTTAGCAGATAAAACCAGGTTATCCGCTGCCCGACAGAAAACTATAACAGTATAATAATATCTAAATCACATACAATATTACTGAAATTTTCAGTGCACTAAACTGTAGTGTTTGGTTGTTTTGAGTACAAAGGAAACTACCTTTCTAATAAAGGAAACTTCTTTCTAATAAAGAAGAATGTGTGTCTGTTTGTATTTTATACAGATCTACAGTTTTATTCCGATCGTGATGAAATTATGCACACTAATAGCTCAAAACAAAAGGAAAATTCTTATTTACATTTTATTTTGAAAAACTACCCCCACCCCTTTTCCACCCTTTAAGCAGAATTTTGACAAGCAGGTTTGCGGTTTTTCTCGAATATCTCGAAAACGGTGAAGAAATCGACCAAAGTGGAAGGTAATTTTCTGAAGGCCCATAAAATTTGCTACAAAATGCAATTTACCCGGCTATGATAGCGTTCTTAGTTCCGACGTTATTAACAATAAAAGTTGAATTTTGGTGCACAACTGTTTTGTTCTTTACCCCGTTTGAGTGTGAGTCACCATTTCATCTGGTATCTCGCGCGCCCTTCCCCTTCCTCATCCCTTCTCACCCGCACCGCGTCCTGCCCCCTCCAACATCATGGCTGGGTATGTAAGGACGCCGGCCTGTCTCGGATGACATCTGACAGCCATCGGGCACGTCCCGGAAGCTGTAATACAGTCATGGGTGCAAAGACGCCCCACTATCTAACGCATCGCATCGCATCGCATCGGATGACAGAGCACTCGACAACTTTGCAACTCGTCCGAGTTGTCACAGCATTGTCCGACGCCGCCAACAAGAAAGAGTCTACGGGAGCCTGGCCTTCTCTATAAACTTGCTCACTCCCCCGTACCACCGTCCATTGTGTATTTCTTGCGGTCCTACCTCAGCGATCGCACCTTCAGGGTTAGCGTCGAGGGTCCTGTTCATCAGTTCGACCCATCGCCGCTGGCGTTCCGCAGGGATCTGTCCTCGGCCCCGTTCTGTACCTAGTGTACACGAACGACCTGCCTGTTATTCTTGGAGTCACATTATCTTTATTCGCTGACGCTGCAGCTCCCTGTCCCCGCGTTTTGCGAGTACAAAGCTGCAACGTCAGTTGAATCAGCTTCCGGACTGGTTACGGAAGTGGCGGGTGATGATCAACACGGAGAAATCCGAGGCGATCTGCTTCACCAGTAAGTCCACTTCCCGGTGCCTGTTCCTCTCCCTAGAAGGGAGGCCTATCGCCTGGAAGAAGTCGGTGAAGTATTTAGGCGTTCGGCTTAACCGGCGCCTTAGCTTCTACGCCCACGTGACTGACACTCTCAATAAACCTCGAGGCGTCCGAGCCAAAATATTTCCAATGGTCTCGTGCCGCAACCGCCTGGCTTTGCGCACTAAAGTAAATATTTATCTCTTGTTCTCCGGTCAGTTTTGATCTATGCTGCTCCCGCATGGTGGTCGCTTTTGTCGACCTCTAACAAGTGTAGGCTAGAAGCCTTCCAGTCCCGTACCCTCCGATCCTTGTCGGAGTCTCCATGGTTTTTGAGGAATAATGTTATTCGTGGAGACCTTCGAGTTTCTACCATCGCCGAAACTCTCTTTGCTTCTGCAGCGACTTCGTCCTTTCCCTACTTACGAACCATAAACACGCAGACCCACCACCCCTCTGTACGAGTCAAACGCCCTCGGGCGATTTTAGATGACCCCACATAACTCTGTTTGCTGCAGTTTAGGTTCCCCAGCAACTTGACTTCCTTGTTACCTTCCTTTTAAGTCTTCTCCCCCCCCCCAAGTATGTTGGCACACTGCTAGGTACTGTTACCGTTTGCCACCGACACGGAGGTTCCCTGCCTCGCGGGGAACGACCGGCGCCACAAGGCGCCTGACTACCGGGCCGGGCGCGTGCGGCATCTGCCGTTCGCCCCGTCACCGGTGCCAGTGTTACCATGACCCGGAACCTATATAAAATAAAGATGTTTGAAACTTTCCGCCGCCTTCTCAGTTAACTGGTTGGAGTGTCCTTCCTGATTTTTATGCCACCTGTCTTGTGAAAGTCCAGCACTGTTTTCATCTGACAACCATCGGGCACGTTCCGGAAGCTGTAATTCAGCCATGGGTGCAAAGACGCCCCACTACATAATACAATGCAATGACAGAAAAAGTCTACCCTGAGCTGTTGCTAAGGTAGGCTGCGATCGTTTGTGCTCTTGTGTGTGGAATTTCCCATTGCACAACGCTGGCTCCAGCTTGTCTGGAGCGCAATAACTCAGTTATTATTCATTGTATCAAGTTGAAACTTTCACATAGTGTTTTGTACAATTATTGCTGTGTGTTCAATTAGTGCGGGCAGTGGTGAACTCGTGTTTTTAGTGTTAGTGGTGTTTTGGTGTTCTCCGCTGCTGACTGTTGCCTGGTAAGTGCTGTAAGTTATTCATAACATACCTCACTACACAACAGAAAACAAAGCATACAACTCGACTCTCTAAGTCAATAAGCATACTGTATTGTGTGCTTTTTACTGTCAGCGGATACCTATTACTTCAAACCTATCAAAATTCCACCGAAGAATAGAAAGAGTATTGGTCAGATAAGTCCTGCAGCCAAAAAAATAAAAGCCATCCGTGCGTCGGAAACACCTGAACAACGGGAGCTTCGTCTACAGCAGGAGCGTATCAGAGCTTCTACGTCAAGAGCGAGGGAAATGTTGGAGGAACGAGAGTTTTGCCTGCACCAGGACTGTGTCAGAGCTTCTGCATCAAGGGCAAGGGAAACGTCGCAGGAACGAGAGTTGCGTCTAGAACAAGTTCGACGCAGAACGGAGGAATCAAGAATTGTGAGTCGACATTCTGATCTAAAATTAGGAGAATTTAATTACAGTGCTGGATACAATTAGTATACTCATCCTAAACTCGTAATAGGACGGATGGATGTCGTATGTAACCATTGTCAGGCAAAGAAATATAAAGGCGAACCACCTGGGATGTGTTTCTCAAATGGGAAAGTGAAACTGCCGCCTCTTAAAGTGCCTCCTGAGCCACTGCTGTCTTACTTATCTGGTAGCACAGCAGACTCCAAACATTTCCTCAAAAATGTAAGGGCATACAATTCCAGGTTTCAAATGACATCGTTTGGAGAGTCATCTATTGTGCAAGAACATGGTTTTATGCCTACTTTTAAGGTACAGGGCCAAATTTTCCACAAAGCTGGATCACTTCTTCCCTTTCCAGATGGAAATCCGAAATTTTTACAAGTTTACTTCATGGGCGACGAAGAATTAGAGGCTGATCAACTATGTGCTAATATAACTGGAGTGCGACAAGACATTGTTTTAAATCTGCAGAGACTATTTCTTTCGCACAATCATTTAGTGCAAATGTTTAAAACAGCATTAGAAAGGATGCCTACGGACGAATACAAAGTAGTCATACGGGCAGACAAGAGGCCATCCGGTGAACATGAACGGCGCTTTAACGGACCAACCATTAACGATGTAGCCATAGTTATTGTTGGTCAGAAGTAGTACGATCGTCGTGACATAATTATTCAGAGACGGAGAGAAAATTTGCTGCGGATTCCAGAAACACACCGTTCATACGATGCTCTACAATATCCTCTTATCTTCTGGGAGGGCGAGGACGGTTACCACTTTAACATCATGCAAACGGATCCCCGCACGGGAAACAGTACTAAAAAAATGGTATCTTCTATGAACTTTTATGCGCACCGCATCATGATGAGAGAGGGGTCGTCAAACCACATCTTAAAATTCCGTCAGCTCTTTCATCAATACATCGTGGATATGTACGATAAAGTCGAAAGTGAGCGGCTTCTTTATATTAGGTTAAATCAGCAAAAACTGCGAGTTGATGACTATATTCACTTGCGGGACGCTGTGGCCAATGACCGGAATGTCTCTGATATAGGAAGGATGATCATATTACCGGCTACGTTCACTGGGAGTCCGAGACACATGGACGAATATGCTCAAGACGCTATGTCCTATGCCCGCAACCTTTATTACCTTTACGTGCAACCCTAAGTGGCCAGGGATTACAGTTGAGCTTATGGAAGCTCAGTCGCCGAATGATCGCCACGATTTAACAGCGAGAGTATTTAAGCAAAAGCTAATTAAAATTATTGACGTTATTACGACAAGCCACATATTTGTGGAAACTCGCTGTTGGACGTATTCAGTCGAATGGCAGAAGCATGGTCTTCCACACGCACACATATTGGTATTGCTCAAAGAAAAAATCCGACCGACCCAAATAGATGACATCATTTTCGCAGAGCTCCCGGATCCTCAAAAGGACCCACTGTTATTCGACATAGTTTCAAAGACCATGATTCATGGGCCGTGCGGATCGTTAAACCCGAGGGCGCCGTGCATGAAAGACGGCAAATGTACTAAGAACTATCCACGACAGTTCATTGATGAGACTCAATCAGGCAACGATGCTTACCCGTTATAAAAAGACGTAAACCTGAAAATGGGGGCTTCACGACAACTGTTAAAGTGAATAACCAAAACAGAGACGTCGAAATTGATAACAGATGGGTAGTGCCTCATTGCCCTCTCCTTTCAAAAATGTTTCACGCGGATATCAATGTCGAGTACTGCCACTCTGTAAAATCCATTACGTACATTTGCAAATACGTCACCAAAGGCAGTGACATGGCCGTTTTCGGGTTGGCCGATGAAAACGCAGCAGATGAGGTGACTCAGTACCAATTGGGGAGATATATTAGCAGTAATGAAGCCATTTGGCGCCTCTTCAATTTTCAAATCCGCGAACGGTACCCAACTGTTGTTCACTTAAGCGTTCACTTAGAGAACGGACAGATAGTATACTTTACGGAAGGGAATGCTCAAGAAAGATCGGAACGGCCGCCCAACACAACATTAACACCGTTTTTCCAGTTGTGCCAGCAAGATACATTTGCCAAGACCTTACTATACGCCGAACTACCAAAATACTACACCTGGAACGCGTCACGGAAAAGTTTCTGCAGGAGGAAGCATGGAGCCCGAGTTCCAGATCATCCCAACGTACGCGCAACTGACGCCATTGGCCTTATCTACACAGTTCATCCCAGTAATGCTGAGTGCTATTACCTGAGAATGTTGCTTCACGTTGTGCGAGGACCTACATCATTCAATGATCTTAAAACCTTCCAGGGACAACTGTGTGAAAGCTATAGAGAAGCATGTCAGAAACACGAATTGCTTGAAAATGTCAGCATTGGGACACGACCATGGCAGAGGCGTCTGTCACATGTTTCCCAAAGCAACTCAGAAACCTTTTCGCCGTTATAATCATGACGTGCGCTCCATCAAATCCACAAAGTCTTTGGGATAAATATAAACAAAATTTAAGTGAAGATATTCTCAGGGATGCACAAAGGGCTAACCCAACTATTAACTTTGACTACACTGCAGAAATATTTAATCAAGCGCTCATACATCTTGAGGACAACTGTATCTCTATCAACAGTAAAACTCTCCTGCAGCTTGGGCTGCAGGCGCTAAATCGGAATGGTCAAGAAACCCTTGATAGGGATATTTGGAGGGAAAGGAACTACGACATTAATGCTCTCCAAACGTTTCTTGAAGATAATAAACCCCTATTGGTCACAGACCAGAAGCTAGCGTATGACACTGTTCTAAGTATTTTAAGTATTGTAAGTAAGTATTATATTGTAAGTATAAAATGGAGCATTCTCCTGGAATAGGCTTAGTACTGGTTCAATACCAATTTTAAATACTACGGGACTACCGCAGGAACATGCACTTTTAAAAGAAGAAAAAATTATTGAAATTGCCTCAACCGTTCTTGAATAATCGGCGAACATACACAAAAAAACATATGAACGAGAGTATACAACTTCCCGCTTTTTGAATTTGGTTAAAAAACAACTTAAGCCACCTGTGGTTGTATTTGTTCAACATATGTAATAATCCACGGGATTAAGTCCAAAAAGTCACGCTTGTATTTAATACTTTAGTAAACGGTTCTTCTGTGTTATCAAAATTATTAGCAACATGTTC
This sequence comes from Magicicada septendecula, assembly GCA_034769895.1. Lineage (NCBI taxonomy): Eukaryota > Metazoa > Arthropoda > Insecta > Hemiptera > Cicadidae > Magicicada > Magicicada septendecula. Next base: position 587,271,577 of record CM068369.1, on the reverse strand, counting down.
GTCTGCAGTGAACTTTAAGATTTTCGATCTACAGGCTGGCAAACACTTGTGTATTTCGAGGCAGAAATATGACCTTTGTGTTAATACACTGTAAATTGTTAGGATTCGACGCGGCGTTGTCCAAAAATAATACCACATTTGCTTTTCCTTTTCTCATTTTATTGTCAAATTTTGATAACCACTCACTCATTATGTTTTGTCATCGATTCTGCGTGTCATAAAGATTTATTCGTTATTGCAGTGTTCAATTCATTGTTGTCAAATCTGCCCTGATAATGAAAGAAACAAAATACTACAAATACTTTTCTGTAGTGTGTTTTTTAATGTATAGTCTTTCGTCAAGTGCTCATAATAGAAAGGATATACCTTACTGTGATTAATGCAAATACTATCGACAATATACTGATCTATCGTTGTTCTACCGGAAGTCACATGGTTAGTGTAGTAAACCGTTTACAATATTTTGTGTGCTTATGTTTGAAATGCAAGCTACCGTTTCACCATACTTTTGCAGTGTTGTTCCGACTAGAAAAAAATTATAAGCAAAACAATTACTCCCCCACCCCTACGACGAGCGTCTCATTTACAATTCATAACATACCACACGCACAAACAACTTACACAGTTTAGAAAGATAAAATTTCTTTGCATTTCACGAGGAGGCACTTGTCTACAGGCGTATTATGCTAATTCTGGCGACTGTCCTTAAACGATATTAAGAGGGTCGTGAACTGGAATGCATACCAAAGTCTGCATTTCGTGTAATATTAAAGCATAAGAACTTTTGAAACCGCTTAGAAATTTGTTAAAACAAAATTTTGTCTGCACGTTATATCAAATTATGTATGTGAATGCCTCTGTGTGTGTGTGTGCGTGTGCGTGCGCGCGCGTGTATATCTGTCTGTCTGTATCTATGTGTTGGCGCAATGGGATGGTTTGCGCTTCTTCGATTACTTAGCGTTATATAAGAAAAAATTATATAAATAAATTGAGGAATATTAAATAAGTATATACTGAGAACAAGTTATTGGCAAAAGTTGTGAATTAATGACGCACAGGAAAGCAAACTTAATCAAAAAGGCAAGCAAATAAGTTCTATAGTTACATCTAAGTACAATATGTGGCGAAAAAATTGGAATGCCACAAGTTGCTAAAAATTTTTATTTGTTTTAATAATGTTGATATTTCTTGCAAAAACGTCTTACACAGATTTAATGAGAATTGTTTTGCTGGCGACTACTAGATATGGCGATTGTCCGGTCTAATATGGCGATCAGTTGAGTCCGATATATGAAGGTAGGATAAGCTGGGTTACGTCCGGTCTAATGCAGCGATCAGCTGAGTCCGATATATGAAGGTAGGATAAGCTGGGTTAACGTCCGGTCTAATGTGGCGATCAGCTGAGTCCGATATATGAAGGTAGGATAAGCTGGGATAACGTCCGGTCTAATGTGGCGATCAGCTGAGTCCGATATATGAAGGCAGGATAAGCTGGGATAACGTCCGGTCTAATGTGGCGATCAGCTGAGTCCGATATATGAAGGCAGGATAAGCTGGGATAACGTCCGGTCTAATGTGACGATCAGCTGAGTCCGATATATGAAGCCAGGATAAGCTGGGTTAACGTCCGGTCTAATGTGGCGATCAGCTGAGTCCGATATATGAAGGCAGGATAAGCTGGGTTAACGTCCGGTCTAATGTGGCGATCAGCTGAGTCCGATATATGAAGGCAGGATAAGCTGGGTTAACGTCCGGTCTAATGTGGCGATCAGCTGAGTCCGATATATGAAGGCAGGATAAGCTGGGTTAACGTCCGCTCTAATGTGGCGATCAGCTGAGTCCGATATATGAAGGCAGGATAAGCTGGGTTAACGTCCGGTCTAATGTGGCGATCAGCTGAGTCCGATATATGAAGGCAGGATAAGCTGGGTTAACGTCCGGTCTAATGTAGCGATCAGCTGAGTCCGATATATGAAGGCAGGATAAGCTGGGTTAACGTCCGGTCTAATGTGGCGATCAGCTGAGTCCGATATATGAAGGCAGGATAAGCTGGGTTAACGTCCGGTCTAATGTGGCGATCAGCTGAGTCCGATATATGAAGGCAGGATAAGCTGGGTTAACGTCCGGTCTAATGTGGCGATCAGCTGAGTCCGATATATGAAGGTAGGATAAGCTGGATTAACGTCCGGTCTAATGTGGCGATCAGCTGAGTCCGATATATGAAGGTAGGATAAGCTGGGTTAACGTCCGCTCTAATGTGGCGATCAGCTGAGTCCGATATATGAAGGTAGGATAAGCTGGGTTAACGTCCGCTCTAATGTGGCGATCAGCTGAGTCCGATATATGAAGGTCGGATGAGCTGGGTTAACGTCCGGTCTAATGTGGCGATCAGCTGAGTCCGATATATGAAAGTAGGATAAGTTGGGTTAACGTTATGTCGTTTGTTCTACACTCAACGTTCGCTGATTTTGGATTACTATAAATTGGGAGCATTCCTTAATATAGAGGTACATGCTTTACATCAAGTAAATTGAATTTCAATTTGTCTTTAAGTAAAAATAATATATACAGGATACTTAAATAAATTAGCGAAATACTTAAATAATGAGCAGCGAAATAGTAAATAGGATCATAACCGGCAATAGAGCCTACTACGCAAACCAATCATTACTGAAATCAAAGCTTCTAACTCCAAGAACCAAACTGATGTTGTATAAAACACTGATCAGACCTGTTGTTGCTTATGCATCCGATACATGGACTCTCGTAAATAAGGATATAAGCGCTCTAAGAATTTTTGAAAGAAGAATATTGAGACAGATATTTGGACCGGTGAAGGAAGGGAATATGTATAGGATCCGAAATAACAGTGAGATAAATGAGTTGATTTGTGGACAAGACCTGGTGAGGCACATAAAATCAGCTAGAATTAGATGGCTGGGACACGTATCCCGTATGAATGTTACGAGGATGCCCAAAACTATATTAAGTGGAACGATATTGGGCAAAAGAAGAAGAGGCAGGCCTCGAAGAAGATGGCAGCAGGATGTGGAAGAAGATCTGAGAAAGATGGGCATTAGGAACTGGAGACTGAGGGCAATGGACAGAGATGAGTGGAGACGGGTCGTAGCGGAAGCCAGGGCTCACCATGGGCTGTAGTGCTGGAGAGTAGTAGTAGTAGTACTTAAATAAAATATGCCACATCCAGTATTGACAAAACCATGAAATTTATTTGAGAACTATACAGTTTTTTATGGCAGTATACAGTTTACATATTGCTACGTTGAGGTAATGGGTAATTAAGCGCTTCACACGCGGCAACGCTCGAGACACGGATTCCTGTCGGCTGTCGACTATTCTACCGTCGTTCGGTCTGTACGATGTCTACAACGTAGGACATTGACGTAGGTTCTAGAGAGTTCCAGAACAGCTGTAACTACGCAATTTTTCTCGCCTCGTCATCCGGAAAGTGCCATATATTTTTGGAACCACAGCGTGGTGCAAATGAGCATCCAGCGGCCGGCCAAGTTCAGTTTGTGATCTGGCGATATTAGAGGGCGTTGTTGTGACTTGCAGTTTAGTGTGAAGTGGTTATTCCGTTACTTACTGCGGAACTCTAATATGGTAACATTTTCGTTTGTGCGTTTCACAATCTTTAACTTAAAGAACTGAATAAGAGTTTTATTTTTACTGTAATTAACGTTGTAACTTGCGATTTCATCTGGTGTCGGCTACTCTGTTTCCGCTGTATAAAACAAAGATCCGCACGACCACCGTACCAATATACATTGTGAGTTTTGGTACAGGAATCGCCCAGTAGGATTGTCTGCAGCACAGTAAAGATATATTGTCAGACGAAATTTCTATTTGTACAATCGTGCCGAAATAATAATAATAAAACTAGGAAAGAGACAACCTTGTAAATGTGATCTTTACTACAATATTAATAAAACGTAAGCGATTTATTTTATAAAAGATTATAGATTTAGAGATTTTTTAAATATAGAAGTCCTATATTACATACAATGACTTGGTGAGTAAGCTTCGTAAGTTCAACCATATTTGCAGTGACATAAGGGAAGTCTAAGAGCCTCCTGGTGGTCTAGTGGCTAGCGCAGGCGCTTGATGTGCTCGTGGTCCCGGGTCCCATTCCCTGCGGAGGCTCCGTACTGCGTGCACTCAGCGTCGTGAGGCCGAACTGAGTAGGCGCTGAGATAACAGCGTCGCCTCCTGGCTGTGAATACCGCAACCAGCGGCTGGTGGCGCGTTGTACTAGCCATGCAATCGTCACATTGCACACAACAGCCGCGCGGTACGCCTTGGTCCTTTCTGGGACGGTTTGACCTTCACTTTGACTTTTTTTGAAGGGTAGTCTAAAAAAAACGAATAAAGAAACACCTAAAGTTCTGCAATGTATCGTCCTCCCCACGCTTATATGAGAGTCTGAATACCTGATTTTAACAAAATCCAGGGCCAGTCGAATTCAAGCGGCCCAAACGAGGTTGCTCAGGCACTTGGCAGGGTAGCATGCTCGTCACGATCGTTGAGAAAATATAGATATACGGCAGAAACTGAATATCATGAGTATACTCGATAGGATCACCCAATATCGGCTATAATGGTTGAAACACCTTAACAGAGTGGATGACTACAGCATCCCCAAACAAGCATTAAATTATAAGGCAAAGGATGGAGAGGTGTGGGACAGCTAAAGGATCGCTGGAGAACGAAACAATCTTGAGAACAGAACAAACCATTTTAGTTTAATGATCGCTGAAGAAGAAAGAGATGATGATGATGATGATGATGATGATGATGATGATGATGATGATGATGATGATGATGATGATGATGATGATGATGATGATGATGATGATGATGATGATGATGATAAGCAGTTTCTTAAGTTGTTTTCTTTGTTTTTTTAAAAACAGTTTCTCGAATTAACATAAGCAACCTGTAGAAATTACACGTTATACAGAAGTGTCGTGTTGTACTTCTGTCGTATTGTCTATGCAAATTGCAAAATGCCCAGGATTTTGCAATCAACAGATGCGTTCAGAATTTTAAATTAAACGAGAGTTCCAGAAAATTATTTTCGCCTCAATCGTGCTTTTTGTTTGATAAATCCTAATAACGTGTAACAAGCTGCAGACAAAAGGAACTCTCATTGCTCAAACAAATTAAAGTTTTGAGTTCAATATGAATGAACATTGTATGCTTTTGTTTGTGTTTCCATTATGCATAAATTATAGGCCTACATCATTTTAGTTCCTGGTTTGTTTGTTGCCTATTACAAACGGTTTGTTTGTTGTTGCAGTTACATAGAGATTAAAGTACAATGATTGGCTTTAACTAATTGTTTATCTACTATATAGAGTGTAACGTAAAAGGTGTTCTCTATATATATTTTGGGATTCTAGGCATCACTAAGAGAGAAAACGTTACTATAAACATAGGTCCAGAAAAGTCTCGTTTTCCGGCCGGCCGCTATTTTGTGTTTCTGAAGGAAACCTTTATACCTTGAAGAAAAAATGGAGGTATTTTAATGAAATATGCCGCACATAATGTGTTTCGTTGTCTTACACGGCCGGAGGCAATTACTTCCCGGACTGTTTGGCCCCGAAACGTCAGGTATTGTCGAAAAATTTGGGCCACGGCCAAAAAGCCCGGGAAGTAATTTTAACCGCATGTGGCATACATATTTGCATTTATGTTCTTTAATATTAAAAAAAATTACGGTTACTTAGCTATCTTACACTTTAATGTGATGATGTAAAATTTAAACTGTAATGTTAATAGTTGTCTTGATTATTCATCTCTTCTTTCACAGCACTAACACTTATCTAAAAATGAACTTTTTTTGTTGCTGTGAAACTTACTGTTTTTCGTTGGACGCGTTTCGGCGTACGTATTCGCCTTCTTCAGCTTTGATACAGACTGCCATCATTTAGTAACGGTTGTTGTGTGGAAGGTGTAGTGGGGGTGGTGTGTGGAGGAAGGTAAGTACATTACTTACCCAAAGGTCGAAAACTCAACACGGCTGAACAATATGAAATATATAAACACCACACAACACAACCAAACAACGTACTTAACGATCAATTACAATATAAATCACATACACTTTTTGACACAATTATACAAAAAACAAACATTAAGTTGAATCCCCGCGCCAATCCCCTTCCTCCACACACCACCCCCACTACACCTTCCACACAACAACCGTTACTAAATGATGGCAGTCTGTATCAAAGCTGAAGAAGGCGAATACGTACGCCGAAACGCGTCCAACGAAAAACAGTAAGTTTCACAAGAAAAAGTTCATTTTTAGATAAGTGTAATGTTAACTCTATCACTAATATCTCTGTAACTTTTAATTTTATCAAATTATGCTTTACTACTTAATATGTTAAGCCTCTAAGCCTCCTTTAGTGAACACAACGGCGCCTTGTTTGTTGCAATCTGTTAGCAAATAATCGAGTAGTATGGTGAAAACAGCCTGTCTATAAATTATGAATACTTGAATTCTTTGTACCGGATTTTGGTTCCCCCAGTGTAGACAAATTTCTTTAAAATTATTACTATTTTTTCCGAATTAACTCGTTAACAACAATAATTTATAACAAATTAAATTAGATTTTTTAAGAAAATTAATTACTTTGCAAAATTAAACTACAACTACTTACACATTATACGAATGTAATAGCATTGTTGTTTTAATCAGAATAATTAATACTTATGATAATCGGGGAATACTTAAGGTTAACTCTCCGAAAAACGCGATGGCATTTTATTGAAGTTTACAGTTGACGAAAATGTTAACTTATATAAAAAACTACAGGTGAAATCCAAATGATTTTTTTAAAGACATAGTTTACGATTTTTCTAACTAAAATTATGTATTAATAGTGTGTGTTTTCTTTTTCTAGAAGCTAGGCAGGGTAGATTACCTTACGTGAGCCGTTTAACCTATAAGGAAGCCAGACGTATACAGGCTGAGTTGACTGATAAAAACATCTTACGTTTATACTGCACCCTCTCGGGATCTAAAAGTTGAAAGACAGATGTCATACTCACTGGTATGTTAAAGCCTGTCAACATTATGATTCTTTCTTAAGTTATCGTTGTATTTGTCAGTATAGTTAATTTTGTTGACTAAAGTCTTAAAAAAAAACGTTTTGCCTGAGAAGGAAATATCGGTAACCCTTTACAGTTTGCGTGAAATTTATTTTGTTTAAATGATCAATACGTGAGTAATGTGAAGAACATTTTACTATATTTTTCTCGTGCTAGCTACAAAAAATATTGACAGTAAAATTCATTGCCTCTGTTAGTGTGTGTGTGTGTGTGTGTGTGTGTGCGTGTGCGTGTGTGTGTGTGTGTGTTTCAGAAAACTAATGGGAAAGCAGTTTACACTAATGGTCTGGCCGTTGTAGTTTTGACATGTATGGCGAATCCTCTCCTGTCATAAAACCTTTACAAATTGGTTAATCCGGCGCTATTTTTTATCAAACATTACTCTGTTTTAGGATATCCTTGTCAACGCTTTGACTTGATTGGATGCTTTGTTCAAAATCCTACAATTCATCAATGGTAGGTAATACTAGAACCTCTGTGTACATTAATGTACTGAATGAAAGAGCAATGAGTCTTTTTTATGGGCAGTCATAATTTAAGTAATCATAATGTCCGGGTAATTGCTTCCGTATTGAAACATCTGTATCACCTCAACCCTACTCATTAGCTATTTTTCTCCGTCTTCTCTCAACTTAATCCTTTAGCGCTGTAATCAAAATATAGCTATCATGCTTAATGATATAGGCTATATGCATAGTGATCCAAGCATTGGCTTTACTTTTGCAGATGCTTTACCATAACGGTTGCATTATTCCGTTTATCAACTCAATTACACGATTTATGTCTATCTTGTACATTGACAATTGAGATACTCCATTGCATTTTCCTCTAACACCGTCTGTCAGGGCTTTTCTCCATTGTTCATGTTTCAGACACTTACAGAAGCATAGTCCATACAAAAGACTGCATGAGACTTTCCTAGTTTCGATACCAATGTTCCCAGAAGGCCACTTTTGTTAAGCTATAGCGATACATTAATTAGATAATTTTTATATCAGCAAACTAGCTAAATAATACCGTGAATAATGCAGATTAATCACAACATTGGTCATCAACATCACTAGTGTTTTGAGGACTAAAAAGTTTATTTTAAAATTAGTTTTTTTCATACCAGTTTTGGAATATCAAGCCCAACGATGTACGTTTTAAATTAGAGAATTATGTTTCCACAATACCAAATATAATGGTGAGATATGGCTGTGGCCATTTTAAAGGACAATGAATATGTTTAATGTGGTACATTTGAAGTGATTTAACACCCCAGCTATAACAATACCGAGAGATACTACACTCTAGTGAGAAAGAGAGAGAGAGAGATTGAGAGAGAGAGAAAGTGAAAGTGAGGGGGAGAGAGAGGAAGGGAGAGAGAGACGTATTTTCATGAATGCCTACTATTAAAGGAAACAAAAGTTAATGTGTTTCACCTCTGTTGTTTGGTATTTATTCGTTAGCGTTGTGGGAGACACCTTCCCTTGTTACGAAACACACAATAGCACAATAATAATAATAGTAATAAACGATAATTATAGCGTAGCGTAACAACGCCCACACTATTGTAATCTGTAACAGATATATTGATTGTTTCAAAGGAAACAATGCAGTAGTGACGAACACATTACGCGACAACTACATATTGTTAAGTCTGATATATCTGTATATATGATATATACAACCGTCCACACGTTTCCGATTTCACTGAGAGTCTAACTGTTTAACGAGAAATTAGAATCAAAGTGAAAATTTGCCCTAACTTTTGTACGCTGATTGGTTAATTTACGAATTATTTACTCTTCCCTGTTTCTGTGGCCAAGATACATCTGTACTTGCACTAGACTGTTTGTAAGCAATTCGCAGCCTGTTCAAAAGACCAGTATGATTTTAACGTCCTATTTTATGGGCCATAAAACATTCTTCTCTAAAAACCTCATATGTTTTTTTCTTTAATTTACTAACAATTACTGATATTTGATAGGTCTTTTTATTAGGTGCAATCTGGTAGAAGTCTCATCTCATCATTCCACATAGAACAAAGGTTATTCAATTTAATAGGTTTTTTACTATTATTCCGTAAAATAATTAAATATTCTTGTACAGGCGCATTTATCACACGCCTACGCAACTTTTTGCACCATATCTCAATACTAATAGATTTTATAGTGTCTAAAATTATTCAAAGTAACAACTTGAACATGTCTCTTATGGACTAATATACAATGTACAAACTTGCAGTATACATATTTACTTATACAGATTTTCATTTTAGCATGCTATCATTTGCTTTGAGTCCCAGTAATGTGTTTTATGGGTATTCTACTCACTGCAATATATATATTAGATTACAAATTAATTATAGCTCAGCAATTGACGTTGAATTTTCAGTAACTTATAATTTCATATCACGTTGCTATGTTACGCGTACAGTCGTAGCTTTTCACTTTATGAATTGTAGAATATATGTTTTTCGAACAAAACTATTGTTACCTCGGCAATACTGTTGGTTGAGTAAATCTTAGAGCAGAGAATATCAACACTAGAACCAAGTACATCAGCCAACGTACACGTTTCAAAATTCCTCTGCACATAACTAGTGATTTGTGCTCTCTACCAATCACAGTTACATAAACATATCGTACAGAGTATTACAATGGTAAATAAAAAAATAAATATAAATTAAAAAAAATTGTAAATTTTCTTTGTACTTACAAAATGAAACCCGAGTAATCTTTATATATAATTCTAAGCTACGTTTATACACTTGGTCAATTCCTAAACGAGCTTTAGAAATGCTTTTTGGAACAAACTTTTCAGTCTCGTGTTCCACTGCTTCTATGACTTCTTCATCATTATCTTCAGCAAAAGTAGTTTCCTCCGGTCCCAAGCGGATAGACTAGACCTGGTTACTCCAACGCTTCTTCGGGCGCCCAACACCTCTCCGTCCTATCGGGTTATAATTCCATAGCTGTTTGAAGATGCGGGAGTAATCCATTCGGTTAAAATGTTCCAATCGTTTTAGCTGATATTCCTTCCGATATTGGTTAATCCATTTGGTCAAACTTTGAACCTTGTAAACTTTGTAATCTAAATACTGCATTGTGACAGTGTAGATGACGTCACGTTTTTGTCTGTTATCTACAGCCGGTCTTTAGCTGGGCTGACTGTAGTGAAAATTACGTTAGTTCTATTCAAGACTCCGAGGAGGCCACTCGTTTCAACAACCAGCCGCGGCTACAGGATTTTTAGTATTTAAATTATTAGCATGTTCAACATGCGCTAAGTCTACTTGGGCGATCTCAGCCTTACTTCTCACAATTATGTCAATCGATATTTAATTCTAATTTAATTGGCGGGCATCATGCCGCGGTAATTACTACACGTGCCAGCAATCGCATCAAATAGATTTAAATAAACAATTATTTTTATTTATAAAAAACATACAGTCCACTTAAAACTTCATTTCTAACCAGCCATCTCCAGCGTTCCTAAGAATAACTCAATGAGTACGTCAAGAGCTTCTAAGACGCAACACCATTTAAGTATACTCATAATATTCAGCTTCCACCGTGCTACGAAATTGTTTGCTATCTATCCTGGCAAATCCCTGAGAGTAGTCATTTTGGCTGCCTGAAAACTACTGACTGTGATTTCGTTAAAGTTCACAGACGTGATTCTTTACTAGTTGATTTTAGAGCACTCCTGTTGATCCTATACATACGGTTGCACTAGCCGTATTGTTACGACGGTCTCACTGATCGTCGTATGGTACAGTGGAAAGAAAGTACAGACACCAATGAAGTCACTAATAACCGGCTTTAATTATTCACAGATAACAATTTGTAATCGCGCGTTGTACAATAATTCAAGTTAAATTTGTACACAACGCAATTATGATGTCAACTAATATAGTTCCGCACTTTACACAACAAACACTTGATTCACGCTTAGTAAATCGCCACTTAAAACCGACTTCTAAGCGGCAGCTGTCGCCTATATAACTTGACTGATGTTCCTTAATATGCGTTCTTAACAAGAACTCGAAAGTTCTAGAGGATACTTGAGTGGGACCTTAGCAGAAACATGCATCTGCTCGGCTACCCGAGAAACGTGTCGAACGACACCCGTATATTGTTCGAGAACATCCCGTCGCTTCAATATAATTGTTTTAAAAAAAATCACTTTAACTTCTAGATCTGAACAAAAATCACTATAACTTCTAGATCTGGACAAAAATCGATATAACTTCTAGACCTGAACAAAGATCACTATAACTTCTAGATGTGAACAAAAATCACTACAACTTCTAGATCTGAACAAAAATGTCCAGCCTTCTTCCAATATACAGAAAAAATGAAAATCTGTCGAGCCAGGAGAGGCAGCACGGCGGATAGTAACGTACCTATATCGTGTAGTTTTCTTATCGTATGAGTTCACCACGTCTTTTGGACTTGACTTTTGACTTCAGCAATTGTGGTAGTTGGAAGAAGTTATCATTCGTTACGGTTTTACCTTTAACAGTAACCTAACCCTGCTAATAATTTGTCTAACCGCTTCTATATTGCCATTAGTCCTTGGAGTGGAAGGCCTACCTTTCTGTTGTTCATCCAGAGACATAAAGAGTTATTTTTAAAATAATAAAACAACTTCTATAAACAACTTTTCCGAATTGTTGCACCATTCTACGACTAATCTGTGCAGGATTTACTTCCACTGAGTTTACAAAGCATAACGTAACTCTCATTTTTTACTGGTGCAATCGGTCAAAGTTTCACTCATTTTAAATTAACCTTTAAACAGAACAGAATGCTGCTGTCCTATTCAGACCAACAAACGAGCACATTCTGTGACGTAAATATTAAATAAAGTGATTACAGTTTTACCTCTATTTGATCTTGAAGGAAAGGAAAATACTCTTTTGCGTTTTTGATTTTAGCTTGCTACCTACAATATGTAAAGCGGCAAAATTCGTAATAGTTTGTAAGGCTTGTTTTACAGTATTTAGGTACGGCAATTAGATCATCATAATTAGGTTTTTTATTTTAATTTCTGATTGACCGTGATTTATTTTTGCAGAATCCGGCTTCTTTTTTATTTGAATTGGGAACTTTGTAACCATCTTCCAATAAAGTTGTCAAACAGCGTCGCACCGTATACGCTACAATATTGTTTAACAGCTGAATGCTAACAATCTATTTATTTCGTGTAACATTTTCCTCCTTCACAGGTACTGTGTTCTTTAGTTATAAACGTACTGTTTTTTAAGAGAAAGTGTACACAACAATCCAGTGCCCTGGAGTGATAATAATTGTTATATGAGCGGGTAGACTAATGTCTACACTGTCGCTACACCATGACATGTTTCGATAACAATGAAGAAAAACGTACTTAATACGTAACCTTAGGCCGTTAGGCCGTTTAACAGAGAATATTGAGCGAACAAACCAAACCGTAGTGTAATAATGCCTACAAGTGTATTCATTATTGAAGGGAAAACAATCCAATTGTAAAGAACACTGTTGCTGTTTTTGAGTTCTCGGATTTCAAAGGTGCGAAGATTATACTTATCAACATCTTTGCATATTTCGAAAATCTACCTAGGCGTGTGTCTATTACACGTAGCACATACGTGTATAATACGTTAAGTGCTGTAAAAAAAATAAAAAATAGTTACGCGCGCGCGCGCGGGCGCACGCATAAATGTCTGTATACATTCGCCTCCTTTAAATTCCTCTATCAAAGTCAAGTTCCTCTTCCAAATGTGCAGTTTCTATAGCATTCGCAATACACTTATTCTAAGACAGGCGCTATTCTGCTGATTACAACTGACGTAGCTTGTCTGCCATCGACCTTCTATCATTTTCAATATATAAGAAACCATTATCATACTCGCTTCTGAATTCATTCCACGACGGTTTTCATTTCCACACTGTCGTGATAAAGGAAGAAGGTTTTTTTAGAAGGTCTATCTTAACGTCTCATTTTAGTCATTAGATTTTAGCTCTTAGCTTCTAATAATTACTTTGTTTGACGTATATTTCCTACTTTAATATATATTTACACATTTTTACCCCAAAACCAGTGCCTACACTAGCATCAGCTGACAAATTCTTTTCTTATTCTCCCTAGATACGTTACTATACCTTGTAAGTAATTATGACAACTGGTTTCTTACTGCTTTGCGGCTCAGACCCTAAACATTGATATAGTAATACTTGTTTGCGCTGGTAAATATGGTAGGTTTGCTTGACGTTTTTAGGTTTTTTTTTTTAAACCTTGTATCGCCATCGCTACAGAACTATAGCTGCACACTCTATTTTGAAATAAGCCAAACGTTTTCTTTAGATGTGTGTCATGAGCTAATTATTATATCATGTTTGGTAAAATTAGAAAACCTCCGCGGAGAAACACAACATAACAGAATCCGTTTAAACTGTACAAGCTTGTATAAATCCTCGTTTTACTATAGCTACCTCTTCTGACGCAGAGACAAACAATTTTTATCCAAACAACAAAAATGAGGCATCAAGGGCTGCACGAGAATAGATTAAGAGAATTTATTTTAATGAAGATGTATCTTGCAGATAGATTTGTAGGCGTAAGAGGAAAGAATATCTGAATACTAAGGGATGACAGAATGTTTTGGCTAACTCATAAATCTAGGTCCACAGGAAGAAGCGTTGGAAGCTCAAGAAAACAGCGAGACTAATTGAAATCAGAACAAATCGACAGTACTATTGTACTTGATGTTAAAGAAGAAGACTTGCTGTCAGAGAAAAATTAATATAACTAAAGTACAAGGAGAGGAAAATGCAAAACTTCAGCTACAAATGAGGAGATCACTAACGCCAGCTACATTATGATCACATGATAAATGGTACAGTAGATGGCTAGAGTTAATACATAAATCTCTCGATTACTTTACTGACAATTATTTCTGTAAACAGTTTGTAATCAGACACGGTTTGTTTTGGGTTTAGCTCTAATAACACGATACAGTATGGTTACACCGCTACTTTAATAAATGCTACTCAGTTGCTCAGTATCAACTTGTTCAGTGTTTGACGTTTGATTCAAAGTGTCATAAATATATTAGGAAATGATTTTAGTACAATAGAATAATAATTTAATAGAAACCGATAAACAACCAGTTAGTGTTTAGTTTAATAGTGACCATTACGTATAATAAAAATTTTTGATATTTAGTCATAAGCTAGAACTTGTGTCTAGTCTAAAACACTTCATAGACACACTAATAGATGTCAAATACTTGGGCTATAAGGTTGTGTTGTGTTGTCCACGCCTTTGAGAGCGGTGTTACCTATGACTCTAATAAGCTCTTCAGACTTTAAAAAGGAAGGCGATGATAGGCTCCTATAATTTCTTCCGTCATATGGTGAGATGAAAGCCGAGGTATGAAAGCCATAAAGAGTCAGAATACTCTTTCACAATTAAGGCAAATAATAATGGAATAAACCGGTTAATTTGAGGTATTTGCCGCTATGAAGTTGCTGTACATATTCGCATCAGGCAACAGATTGACCGCGAATCGACGAATAATTTTCTACCAAGAAATATTGACAACTCATATCCAGTCTACGTTAGACTGGAAAGTTATGAGATAAACATATTGTAGTTTTAATAAGTGGTTTCCACTTGTTATGTCTACGCAAAAGAAAATTAACTCTCTAAAAAAGTGTATGAAAAAATAGATAATTAATTTGATGAAGTTTTCTAACAGTATCCATTTAGTTAGATGTTAGCAGTTGGATATAGCTTGTACAACAGTAAATCACTTAGCAAAATTGCTGTCTGTTCATCTTATTGATTATGCCAATCAACGTGCTTTATTGTAACACACTACAACGCATGTCTGTTACGTTTATACAACGCAAACAATAAAAAGTACCTAAAGAAGGAATACACATTATTGATCGCAAGTGTCCAGCTGACTGTAGCGTTGTAAAACTACATTGTAGGGTTAATTATTAAACGTTAAACACACACACACAACATGGAAAGGAATACTGTTGCGTCACTGATGCCTTTAACAGTGCTCTGCGTCATCTGCGGCTTATCACTTCCGACGTCACGGCAGTCGAAGTTACGAACGGTGTATGGTTTAGCAGTTACAACAGTATGTTGTATACTGTGGACAGTATACCTAATGGTAAAACTGGCTACTGTCGACTTCAATTACCTCATTAACGTTATGAAAGCATCTATAACTACACTGACTTCGATAATGATAATATATTATCAGATAAAATGCAATTTTCGCCACGACCAGATCAGCAACTGTATCGCTAACATTGTCTACGTGGATCAGTCACTACAATCACTATATGTAGAGGTGCCTCATAAACAAAATAAAGTTGTGTGTATTTTATTTATTATAGGAGCAATTATTTTCTGTGTACACTTTACTTTTGAAACATTATATTATATAGATTTTTCAAGTCTAATTCTAGACGTAAAAAGACTGTACAAACTAGTATGTTTTCTAAATTTATATATGTTTATTACAGTGCAATTTATCTATTGCTTTTACTTAATAATCATCATACGGCAGAGAGTCCGGCTTATCCGTCGAGCTGTTGAGGCGTTTGACAAACTCAGCGACAGGAATGTTGCATGGAGCGACCGTGCAACTGTGGCAGTTGTCGTTCAGCCGAGAAGCGAGAACTTCCTGACAGAAATACACAATAACTACAAAGTAATTGGGTCTCTTTACCGTTGCTTATACGAAACCTTCAGTACCGTCTCACAATTTTATGTAACGTTTTTCTGTGTGTATATCCACGCACAAGTTGTTGGGTATCCTGTCCACCTATTTTATAACGCATCTGACAAAAACAGGAGAAATGGAATCTTTGTTACTGTAGCGTCTTTTGCTTATAATATCATGATGTTAGTAACGTGTCAATCTATTGACTGTGACTTTCAGAGACTCCAGTGTATGATGAACAGTTTTTATCACAAGAAAAGTCTTGCAAACTTACAAGCCATCACTAAACGTTTGATTTATGAGTACGCGCACCGAGACAGAAAAGTCGATTGTGGTTTCTTTGATTTAGACCTCACACTTTTGCCAATTGCATATGATTTTATGTCTCTACTTTTTGTCACGTTGCTTGGTACTCCTATTGAAGCTGAAGACGTATAAGAAGATTGTTACGTTATCTTGTATATACTTCTTGGCTTTGCATCATTCAATAAAAGAAAACAGATCCTGTTTAATAAATGCTACTGAGTTGCTCAGTATCAATCAATCAGATAACAACTTGTTCAGTGTTTGAAGTTTGATTCGAAGTGTCATAAATATATTACGAAATGATTTTAATACAATAGAATAATAATATAATAGAAACCGATAAACAACCAGTTTATGTTTAGTTTAATAGTGACCATTACGTATAATAAAATTTTTTTTTGATATTTACTCATAAGCTAGAACTTGTTTCTAGTCTAAAACACTTCACACTAATAGATGTCAAACACTTCGGCTATAAGGTTTGTGTTGTGTTGTGTTCAGCCCGCATGTGAAAGCAATTGAGAGTAACGTTGAAACTAATGTTGATCGCCAAACCTCATAAAATCCTTGATGATTAACCAACTAATTGTAATATTCCAAAATTTAATACTTGAAAATTATATTATATTACAAATACAAATAACTGTTTATACATATCGGGAGTTCTAGATCAATAACAATATTATATTAGTTTAGCACGTATTAATTGTTAATAATGTGTTAGATTAAAATTTTAAATGTGAAATTAACACTCTTAAGACAATCGTAGGTCGTATTAGCTGTATAGAAACTCCACTACAGCTCTGCGGTTAATGAGTTCCTGTATATCAATGTAGCCTCTCCACTATTCATGGTTAATTCTATAGTTTTGCATCGTAAAACTACAATCATATTTAGATAGTTTCAAAATCATGACTTAACGGTAATTGTCTCTTCTCATATCCTTCATGGATAACAGTAATTAAAGTTTGTTTTTAATTGAGAAGAAAATATGATTCTTTGATTTTGTAAACTAAGGACGTCATTTTCGGGGTAGTAATATGTTATATTAAAAAGTGTATTTCTGTTGTTACTAAAGAGTTCAAATTATAGATTACAAAACAGAATTGGTATGAGTACTATGTTTGTAGTACATACAAATATGTGTGTGTGTGTGTGTGTGTGTGTGTGTGTGTGTGTGTGTGTGTGTGTGTGTGTGTGTGTGTGTGTGTGTGTGTGTGTGTGTGTGTGTGTGTGTGTGTGTGTGTGTGTGTGTGTGTGTGTGTACTTCCCTACATCAATGTACAGGTGTCGCATAGAATAAGTAATGGAGACATATTGGAATGAAGTACTTACTTACTTACTTACTAGCCAACGCCCACCCTTGGCTGTTGGGCCATTAGGCGGCGCGCTGACCAGTAGAGACGTGAGAGCCTTGCCGTACCATCTTCGTCTTGGACTTCCGTGTCTGAAATCAAGGCTGGACATGCAATTAGGTGATCCGCATTCATGGAAGCGTATCCACAGAGAACACATTCAGGAGACGACAACACGCCAATGCGGTGCAGGTGGGAGGCCAGGTAGTCATGACCGGTTGTAGTTCTAAAAAGAGCAACACTAGTTGCTCGGGGTAGAGTTCTGTTGATGGGGCCGTCCGTAACCAATGTTGCCCATCTTTTTCCCACACAGGCTCTTAATTGTTTTTCTTTTAGCCATAGGCTTATTGAGGAATTTATATTGGAATGAAGTGGTTTTATTCTTTAATGACAGTCTTTAAAGTAATTACAGTTTATAAAAAGTAATTAATAATTGACCTTTGTAACACAACTAAAGATTTAATTTCTATGCAGTGAAATAAATTAATATTTAAAAGTTCTTTTTGTCTTATTTACTTCAATGTCTTTACTAATGTGATAAAGTAAACAATTATTCTTTTAAATAATTTTTTTATTGTACATAAATCGTATAGGTTCACATTCCTTTAATGTCTACTGTAGATCCTTCAGACGTGATGTTGATCCTGGATGATCCAGAATCTGGATGGACACATGGGTTGGTATAGTCTGTTCTGAGGGTCGCTTCAGGGCGGGTAGATATTTATCATGAGCACAAAATTATACCGTATTCTCTTTCACCGCGAACCGATATTGTTACTGCTAAAATAGTATATTACGCTTACACTTTTTTCCAGTCGACTTCAAGAGTTTATTTACTTTAATTGACATCTTGAACTTTCGCGGACTAGCACATTTTTAATATTTCCCGCGGCAAATCTACGAAATTTCCAAGTTATGTTATCTGCGATTGTCAGACCGACGTCACTCGGCGCTTACACGTTATCGATTCTCAAGAGAGACTGATTGGTCTGTGCCCAATAATTATCTTCGACTAAATCCTTCCTTATAATCTGATTGTTTCTTTGGTAATTATTTTATGATTTTTCTACAGATAATAAAGTTCTTGTCTAGGAAAGTCTTAGCAAGTGTTATTCTAATCTTATTCACTCTTTTTAAAATGGACAATGGTTTACAGGTTATAGGCATACTGAACAACTTACTAGTTAAGGTACTATTAAAATTTTATATCGCTGGCAGTCTGTCAGATAACTACATAACGCTAGCACTATACAAATGTAATGTGTTATATGTATAAGTATGGAACAGTGATAAGTGTTTAGTGTAATGTGGTTGCTGTAGCTCATCTCACAGTTAATGTAAGTAAATAGTTATAGTAATGTATGACTTTACACACACCTATACACACTTACAAATAATATAATTGTAGTAAGACTATATTTTAATGTTGTAGGCATGATTATGAGAAGAATAAATCTCGAAACGTCGCAAAACTGAGTTTTCATGATTAATGACCGAACTTCGAAATCATTAACAGTATAATAATACGGTCGATAATTAACATTCCTATATATATATATATATATATATATTCATGTGCTTTTAGTCTCTGCTACATCCTATATGCATTTAGAATTTTCATTGCAAATACACCCCGACTGGAAAATAAATTTTTTAATAAAACAAAATTTTTCTTCTCCTTTTCTCCAAACTCAAATTTTTCCGTACAACATAACTAAGTCAGCCGTATATTGATTATTTTAGAACATTGAAATTCATATTGTCAAGAAAACCTATACACGTTTCATGTCAATTGGCTATATTTTTATTCAATCATAAAAAAGTACGTTTAATAAAACAAAAATTTACATCAACTAAAAAAACTAGTTGCAGTTAAAAACACTGGATGCGACTGAAAAAATTGATATTCAAAATTAAATACGGAACAAGAATTTATTAGCCAGTAAAATCGAAGTGGAACAACACTTTGCAAATGGCATGAACGAGTACTAAATCGAATCCAACTCTGCTTGGAAATATTAAATAAAATAGAGGTTTTTAAAATTCAATTAACTGGTTACGACTCTTTTGTTCGAATAAAAATTTAATAGACTTTATGTGTGGCAAAGCGTTATGTTCAACAGAAAAAAATAATTTTTTAACAGAGTGTGAACATTTACCGGCCAATTTAATAATGCTTGTATATTTTTTATACCGTACATTTTTGTACCAATAATATTTGAATAGTAAACACGTGTAAGGGAAATTTTATTAGATTGGCGACGTATTATTATGGTATACTGGAGAATGTATAATTTTGTTTATTAATAGCTTTTATTTGGGGATTTGGTGTTAGAAATGAATAAGAAAGGAAATGTATATGGTAATAGGCGATGAAGTAGCAGATTTTGTCGCAAAATATATCACAAAACATTAGCGAATACTAAATACATAGGTGTATATAAATTGAATAAAACGGACAGGAAGAGTATTTTAAAAAAGTTGGGGAATAAAACGAGATTACAAGACAACTACACTCACCGATCTAGAATACATAACAGTAAAGAAAGAAATTGTCTTCCAAGGTGTAAAACAAGAACTGGCATAACGACGGAGCAAGTCAGTGGAAATGACAAACGATAAGAGGAGTAAAATGGCGATAGGTGTCACTGGATGTGTAGTGTGTTAAGTATCGTCCTGGACAACAACGTTTAGAAAGAACGTAAGATGACATTTTCCAAGATGACACTGGTTCCTATCGTGTTGTATGTAGCACTGAAGCAGTCTCTAAAAAGTGAAAGCTGAGAACACATAAAATTCCTCAGACAAATGCACGGATGCTCGAGACGCAAATCAAAACGTAAAGGATAAACTACAAATATACAGTACAATCGACAGGATGGTAATAGCTCCCCGAAACCACAGACGGAAACACGTCAAGAAAAAGAATGCCAGATGCGACTTTCCAGGTCAGCCCTTAAAATAATAATTTACAACAGTATAATTCTTGGTTAATTTAGCACTTTGACATATTTGGATAGTAAATACTGTTTGTCTACAAAGGTAATATTTTGTATAACCGTTCACGTGTGTCCTTTTGTTGAATAATATAACACAGTTATAATTTATTACGAAGAGCCCCGAGTTTACTCTGAGTTACTTCGTGCAGACCTCCTCACCTGCTGCCACGATGTTAGAGTTGGTAGAGTGACAGTATACAATATTGGGGACAGATTTAATATTGTTACTCCTTATAATATTACTGAGCAAACAGTTCATTCTGTCTGTATTATGGTTGCGAACATCTGAGTGTTTCAATAAAGAAGGCTGTTATGTACTAAGACTGTGATATATTCATTTTACCACAAATGATTTCTCATATCACTAAATGTTTCCACTGCATTTTGCTTGCACGTACAGTTTATGGTGCAGCTTCAACAAGATACGGATAAAAATTTGAGTGATCCTTAGAGGAGATCTTAACGCAAATTTGGCTTCAGATGAAGTACAGTCACACAGATATTCTCCGATAAAAATGTATTTATTTAAATTATAAACAAGAATTAAGAAGATGTATAGGGAGGCCGTTGGGCATTAGAAGACGAAAGAGTCGTAAAAAACCTATACTTTGGATTAGAAAAGATAGTGGTGATTGTGACAATTAATTGAATCGTATAAAACAGATCGTACTCGACTTTTTTTACAATGGTTTAAAATCTTAATAAAATTTTGTTGTGATTTTCATGCAGATCTCTTTCAGAATATAATTATTTCTTTATAACAATCCTACATGAAAAGCAGGAATAAAAAGTCTTAATAAAATAATATATAAAAAGGGTGTAAATAAATGAGAGTATTCTATACAGAGATCTCAAATGGGCTAACTTTTCACGGTTTCATAGATTTAAAATAAAACCTCTACAACATTTCAACACGATATATATTACAATAGAAAGAAACAAGTAATTTGTTAATTAAAAAAATTATAAAAAACTTGAAAAAAAAATATTTAAACTCTCTTGCAAGTATATTTTTTTATACACTACTTATGTATCTTATATAGTTTACATTCAAAACTATTGTTGAATATAATAGTATTGTTACCGTTATTGGTATTGTGAATCTGTAAGGCTTACACAAGTTGTAATTGTTGAAGAATTAATGATATTCTTGAAATAAAATTTATTATTATGTAATACAATATGTAAATTAAATTATTACAATAAACTCGAAATATCAAGATTGAGTTAAAATGAAAGATGTAATATTAAACAGAATATATTATATCAAAAATTAGAAAACGAGTAAGGTTTTTGGTTATACCGCTCAATTCTCGCATCACTTTGAAAGTCATCGTTATTTTAGGAAAGTTGTTAAAAAAAGAATGTCCATTTTATGTTACAAATGTATTGTCGCATTATGTTGTTGATGATTTCTACCACGTTAATTGATTACAACCAACTTATTGTGTTGCTGTTCATAATATTCGACTCTGCATAATTAATTTCTGAATTCGTGTCAATGGTGTTTGTTAGAGGCATAATACGCTGAAAAACGCACTCAGCTAATTGCTGTCTTCCGGTATTATCGATTTTGTGACGCTCACAAATAATGTTTTACGTCAGTCAGCACCAACACGTGACTACTGTGAGTACCTCTGATAACATATCCTGATTCAGTACAATAACAAGCGATAGACATACGTATGCTGATCGCAGCTGAGCGTCCAGCTGAATAAATTGCATACAAAAATACAATAACAAGCGATAGACCTACGTATGCTGATCACTCCAGCTGAATAAATTGCATACAGACACAACACTAACGAGATTAGTTACACCGACAGCATGGAAAGGAACGTTGTTGCGTCACTGATTCCTCTGACAGCAGTGTGCGTACTCTGCGGCTACTCGTTGCTGACGTCACGACAACCAAAATTGAAAAGGTTAACAACTGTGTACTGCTTGGCAGTCACAACAATATACTGTGTGCTGTGGACTGTGTATCTGTTGGTACAACTGTGTCCTGTGGACTACAGTTACTTCATCAATCATATGAACCTTTATATGTCTACGTTGCTTTCGATAACTGGAATATATTACCAGTTAAAGTTAGTGGTTTGTCAAGATCTAACCTGTAATTACGTCACCAATATTGGATACGTAGACAAGTCGCTTCAATCACTACATATCAAAGTGCCGCACACGAGAAATACTGTTGAATGTATTTTGTTTATAATTATATCATTCAGCTGTTTTGTTTTTTTAGTTTATGAAAAGTTTTACTACATAACTGTATCGTGTCTGATGCTGGATACGACTAAACTGTACAAGTTTGTATGTGCTCTCAGTATATACACGGCATCCTCAGTGCAGTGTTTGCATTGCGTTTGGATAACGAGAATCATATGGCAAAGACTGCAGTTAACGCGTCGAGCTGTTGAGAGGTTTGACAAGCTGAGCAACAGGAATGTCGCTTGGAGCGACCGTGTAACTGTTGCAATTGTCGTTCAACCCAGAAATGAAAACTTTTTGACAGAAATACACGATAATTACAAAGTAATTGGGTCTGTTTACGAGACCTTCAGTACTGTCACACAACTGCATGCAATGTACTTCTGCGTTTACCTACTTGCAGAAATTACCATTTATTCTTTTCAAATATTTTATACTACGACGGACGCAAACAGAAGGGACGGAACTTTGTTTGCCATAATTACTAGCTTTGACGATATCATGCTGTTGGCTATGTGTGGGTGCATCACTCGTGAGTTCCAAAGACTGCAAAGTATGGTTGAAGGTTTGTATTATACAAGTCGACTTAGAAATTTACGCGACTACACCAGACACACGGTTTATCGTTACGAGCACGTTGAAGAGAAATTTAACTGTGGGTTCTTTTATTTTGGTGTTGAACTTTTGCCGATTGCGTTAGACTTTATAACGCTGCTGGTCACTGCACTGTACGGAAACTCTTATGATGTTGAACAATTGTAAAGATGTTGTGATTTTTTTTTTTTCACGATT
This sequence comes from Magicicada septendecula, assembly GCA_034769895.1. Taxonomy (NCBI): domain Eukaryota; kingdom Metazoa; phylum Arthropoda; class Insecta; order Hemiptera; family Cicadidae; genus Magicicada; species Magicicada septendecula. The sequence continues at coordinate 587,248,052 of CM068369.1, read as the reverse complement.
GTTGAGTCCACTAGGAGAGATTATCAAGCGCATAGGTGGATTGATCTGTTTCCGTTACTAGTTAATACCTGCCTCCTTAACTTGACCTCCTTTACAATCCTCCTTCACGCATTTCTACCCGTGATCTTGTCTTCTCATTCCCCTATAGCTTTCATCGTCTCCAGTTCCTCTAATACGTCCTCTATCCATCGCAAGCGTAGTTTTCCTCTCTTCTCTGATGAAATAATTTTAGCCTTTAAAGTCCTTTTAGGAACAAATCCTGTTCACGTCGTTCACGTGCATACAAAGCTTATTGTTACAACTTTGTTTGTTGTATTAATGCACGAAGGCGACTATAGTTGTCCTAATAACATGGCATAGTACACCAAAGTTACACGTAAAATTCATATCTCATAAAAGTTTATTTTCTGTTTCTTGTTGTTGTCGTTAAATTCTTTTTAAATAGAAATATCAGTAAGTAACTATATTACAATATATTTCTATATAAAAAAGCAATAATTAACTATATTTGATAAGAGTTGTTAAAATGTTAGAACAAATTGATAGAAAAAATATAACATTTGAGTCAGAAGAAAAGAAAAAGAAAAGAAAACTATTACATTCTTTGTTAGTTACTTATAATATAAATTGTTTACATATGACTGTTAGATCTGTGTTTTGCTAAAAATGTAATACTAAATGTGCAAAAAAATACGTTTGGCAACAGTAACGTTATCAAAATATTTAATTTTAATATCACACATTTTAACTCTTTTTAACGTTACTTCTAAAGTTCTTAAAACTATGGTAACAAAATAAATATGACCCAAACAAGTATAAATAATTTACCATATTTTTAGTAGTAGTAATCTCAAAAGTATAAAAAAGTTTCTTGATATATTTTTAATTACCTAACATTTCTCAGTTGCGAACTACTTTTTTCTTGCCGAGGACTTAGTGATGCTGTCGTTCATTTGGAAAACACAACTTAATTGATGCTATGATACTTAGATCTACACAATTTTATGGAAGTAGAAACTTTGTACATTGTGTGTGTAAGTTGTAAGCTCGTAGTAAGATTAGAAATGTAATCAAAGTCTAAGCTTTTGTTTAAGGCTTTAATAAATAATTAATTATGAAAATTTAATGACACCAGAAGAGAGTGCAATATAAGACTATTGATAGACCAAGAGAATATTAGAACAGATACTGCTAGAAAAACGGTGAGTGTAAAGACTCCGAAAAAGTTGTAGAGGTGATATAAAAAGAGCAATGATGTTTAAAGGCCTGGAAGGGGATATGCAGATGGGCAGCAAGAGTGGGTAACTGGAAAGATATATAATTGTAAATCAAGTTACGACTTCTGTAACACATGCTACAGTGCGTGTCGTATAGTTTCACTAATCTTATTTGCATTAATACCACGCAATCAGTGTAATTTTTGTCTACATGTTTAAAGTAAAGTCATATTTAGTAAAGTCTTGTTAAAAAGTAACTGGGACTAAGTAGAAACTGGTACGTATTCTATTAGAAACAAAAGCATGTATCCAATTTGCCTATACGGCGCCGTACCTAAACGAACACGAAGGAATATCTAAACGAGAGTTTCATTTTACAAGGATTGAGTACAGAGAAGTTTGATTCTCACAGTGAAGTTTAATGATCAAATTGTTGATATGCTGGATCTTATAGCTGCATGCAATTAGTAATAGAGTTTTATAGCCCTAATTTTAATTAATGTCGGATAGATCTTAACAGGCAATTAATAACGGTGTAAAATGTTTTTATTAAATACAGCTGTTGTCCCAACAAAGGGTACATGTTATTACTTAATGGAATTACCAAACATTTTATATAAAGCGTTGATTTCTAGAAAGTAACAAGTACGTATTGTTTTGCCATCGACAAAAAAATTCACATAAAATTCATAAGAAATATTACAGTTCAAGTTAGTGTTTCGTACGCAGTATTTTTCTGACAGGAAAATCAATTATATACCGACACTTTGTAAACAAGGAAAGTATTGTCTAGCCAATGATATGCTGTATGTATAAGCAACTTTTCATCACATCTGATTCACTCGCACATTACTTCAAACATTGTTAATCTGATTAAATAAAAAAGTAAAGAAATTATTATGTTAGAAAACCTTTACATATACAGGAATCATACAGACAATAAAGTACTAAATAAAGTTAACATTTATACAATAATCAGTTAACAATTGAACGATATCTGCAAAGCATTGAGCGGAATGGAAACCTCAGTAAAAATTGCCATGTAATTTGACAATACAGATGATTGACAATACAGAATTCTTAGAAATTTCTTTTTTGAGGAGAGGTGTAAGTTTATACTTCAGTAAGTTTATGTACATAACGCAAAGCTACATCATGTTGTAAATGTAACAATGTAAATTATGTAAATGTATCATTTCACTAGTTGTAGACCAACAGGTCGGTCATCAATTGCAAAGCGTGATCAGAAAAAAAATTCAAGTACCGTCTGCCTAGTGGCAAAAGCTAAAGAGCATGATAATGTCTTTCAGCCGCCAGCAAAACGCAACATTATTATGGTTACTGACTGACTGATTGTTTCTTTTGCGCAAATGTTGCGTTTAGTTGCCATCTCAATATTCTTATTCAATCTACAACGTTTTACTCGTTCGTTGGTTTCCCTTCGCTTCTCTTTCAGTTTCATGTTGTAGAATGCATCGATTTTCTCCTGCTCAGTCATCATCGACGCGAACGGTGTATTTATTAAGTACTCGTTCAATTCTTCGCGCATCAAGTCATCTTCCTTTCGTTTTTGTTGCGATGGGGCCGCTGGTACCGAAGCTTCACCGCCGACAGCAGCCGTTCGTTGCTGTTCCTTCTCGAGCTTCTTTCGTTCCCGACACTTTCTTACTCGCTCGGCATTTTGTCGTTTCTTGATCTGAGCCTTCTCGTCGCTGCTATCCATTGTCGAATGCTATTTTAGTCAGTCGTCACGTTTGTTTACTATATATCAACAGCAGTGTATTTCGCCACAACACAAAACAAACTTTTATTTACATATTGCGACGTATCAAAACAAACCTTTATTTACAATACAACAATCCCAATGACGTCATGCAATGATGACGTCACGCAGTGATGACGTCATACAGCGTTACATGTTACAGAAAGTTTCAAACGACGCAGTACAGACAAAAGAGCATGTAAAACCAAATTTATTCTCACTAAAACGTTTGCTTAAATTCAATGTCAGCAGCGATCATTTCTGTCTTGATGCGTTTACATATCAAATTTCTAGACTGAGGGGAATCGAAAGTGTGGAAGCGTCACGCAATGATGACGTCATACAGCATTACATGTTACAGTTTCAGCGTTACAGAAATTTTCAAATGATGGCCAGCCAAAAGACATTATCATGTCAAAAGTTTGTAAGTAGGAATGAAGTACACCTATCACGTAATAACACGCGTGGTTCAAAATCGCACTAAGTGGAGGCAAACAATTGTCCAAGCTTTACTCTTGTATTAACGTTGGATATATTGCAAAGGCCGCCACGGCCGGAGCCAACATTATTAACACGAGTTTAATGATGAAAGTTGTGTTAGTGGTTAAAATCACAAGCAGAATTATCACTGTTGCACACCACTATATAAAAATTATTCCGATTAGCGCTTTCAAGCTTCACAGCTCATCGTCAGATCGGAAATGAACAAACAGACATGAAAACAAACCCTTCACCCCTACCCCACCCCACCACGCTCACACTCAACAACAAGCTATAATTCAAATGTCCCTTCCCAACCTCTGAGCCCTGTTACCTCCATCTGGACAGTTACATATTTTTCTAGCAAATTCCTTGTGTTTAAGTGTTGTGTGTGTGTGTGTGTGTGTGTGTGTGTGTGTGTGTGTGTGTGTGTGTGTGTGTGTGTGTGTGTGTGTGTGTGTGTGTGTGTGTGTGTGTGTGTGTGTGTGTGTGCATTCCTTTTAAACCTGTCTTTCTCATTCGCACTTGTGGGCCAGTCACACACCCTTATTTTAAAACATCCAATTAGTACTATGCAATTTAATTCTTAATCTTAACTATCTGTCCTCTATCATTTACTTCTTAATTATGTTATAAAATATTTCTTCATTATCAAATTTAATTTTAGTATTAATTAAATTGTCTAACCCTTTTTCTCTTTCTTTAAATATTTCTAACTCCTCCCTAAGCTTCCTTTCAATTGTGTTATTTACTACTTTTACAATTTCGTAGTCTTCCAAAGGATTAACAAACTTATGGTTGTCTTCTATGAAATGTCTTGCATATAACGAATTCGTTGTTCTATTACCTTCTCCACGTTTGTGGTCAGACAACCAGCATACGAATTTTCGTCCTGTCTCACCTAGGTACACTTTGTTGCAGTCTTTACATTTTAATTTATAAATTCCACTTTTCTGTAATACTGGGATTTTTTCTATATTTTTATTCCTTGTCTTATCAAATACCGTTTCACATTTTTTAATATCTATATCTACTCCGTATTTATTAAAACATTTTATAATTTTTCTAGTATGTGAACCTATGTATGTCAATGACACTGCATAATTCTTTTGTTCTGGTCCTATTTTAGCTTTTTGTATGTTAACACTTTTCATAATTTTATCCACTATGTTGGTGTTATAGTTATTATTCCTTACAATTCCCGTTATCGTTTTTAACTCCCTATCTTTTGATTCGGTCTCTTTTAAACACTTCTGAGCTCTATAACAAAACGAATTGATTGCCGCCATTTTTTATCTATAAGGGTGGTAAGACTCTCTTGGTATAATTATATCAGACACACGCACACAACGCTTAAACACAAGGAATTTGCTAGAAAAATATGTAACTGTCCAGATGGAGGTAACAGGGCTCAGAGGTTGGGAAGGGACATTTGAATTATAGCTTGTTGTGTGTGAGCAGGGTGGGGTGGGGTAGGGGTGAAGGGTTTGTTTTCATGTCTGTTTGTTCATTTCCGATCTGACGATGAGCTGTGAAGCTTGAAAGCGCTAAACGGACTAATTTTTATATAGTGGTGTGCAACAGTGATAATTCAGCTTATTATTAACACTAGTAACTACCGGGCTGTCGGGCCGTGATCAGTGCTTACAACGTGATTCGTATTATTGTAACGTTTCCTCCACCTACTGGAGGCCTCCGCTTGAGGTACGTTTGGCCTACCATCCTTTGTTGAAAGCGTTTAGATATGACTCACGTTGTAATTAATCGACCACGGCCCTGCAGTCCAGTAGTTTTCTATTTTGCTGAAGGTTTTCTTAAAGAGTTTTCTCTCTCTCTCTCTCTCTCTCTCTCTCTCTCTCTCTCTCTCTCTCTCTCTCTCTCTCTCTCTCTCTCTCCCTCTCCCTCTCCCTCACCCTGCCTAAAATCTACAAAGATTTGTGTTAGGTCCAGATTGTTTTCCCACATCTTCTCCATCAGTATTTTGACTGTGAAGATTTGGTCTACAGCGGATCTTCCACTACGGATGCCACCTTGTTATTCCTTCAAGCCAAGAACGGATATTGTGTTTTGTGTGTTGTGTGTGTGTGCGTGTGTTTACGCACATGTGTAGCGTTGTTACCTCCCGAGTGGCGCCTGTCTCCATAGAATTGCTGTTTTGCCTGGTAAAGCGAAATCCTTACCACTGTGTACCCCGCTCCAAAATCCTTTCGGCATAAACTGCATCTATTATTGAGATATTGCCTACTAACGTCTCTCAAATAACAGCATAGTTTTACTGGTTATTATAACCACCAGAAATGAGCAACATTTTCTGAAAACACAGCAACAGAAAACGTGAATAGTTTTCAAGGATGTAGAACAGAGAGTATTGTATGTATTTATTGATTTTACAATTGACGTATTATTTGCATATTTCTAATTACGCACCTCTGATTGATTTCAAATAACATAACTTTACTGTACCTAACAGTGAAACTACGATTTCATTGAAATTCGATAATCATGTAAAGTTGGCCTATTTCTAAGCCAGTTGCATGTTATAAAGTAACACTTATACCTAACTGTATAAGTAATTATATGCAAAGAGTCTTAAATATCTCATCTGTCCTGCGGCAAAATGGGTAGTCAAAGCTTCAAGGTAGTCTCACCCCCCCCTAGTTACCCCCAACTGGTAAGTACGTACTACAGTGCTAACAATCCTTTTTCAAATGACACGTGTTTAACATTCGTTCGTCAACTAAAAATTGACAAGACATCGTTTATCTGACGAATACCATCTATCTTATTACAACAATACACTTGATGAAGGGAAAACATGATTGTTTTTGTAATAGTTGTACCAAAACTATTATTAACTGATTCATTCCATTGCTATTCAGTATCTACGATTCAATAAATCATCGTTGTTTTACTAAAGAAGCATACACAATAAACTAACAATACATTTTCTATAACAATGGCGATTACAACAATAGAGTTGAAATGCGTTTTATTTCCGGAGAAAATATAGTGCACGATGAATTTCCATTATTAAAGTAACACGTATTATTTGAGCTACATATACCCTCGTGATGTCTAAAACATCATTAATCTTGACAAAAGTAACTAATGTGTTTTTCAGTTTATATTTAAACATTTAATTCTATTATTTATTTAAAATGTCAGAATTATTTCTTCTTCACAGGCACAAGAGGCGCATGTGGCTGTTCTTGGCCTGCTGCTATACTGCCTATTCCTATCCTGAGCGTACGTGATACTCATGTTTAAGCACAGATCAGGCAACACACCACCCTTATACTGACCCTATCAGATATTCCTCTGGGATTATCTTTGGGAATTATACCACAGTGTCTTTGTTTATCTGTAAATGTAAGTAAAGCTGTAATTAGCGACTTCACCTGGTGTCCGCTCTGTTTCCAGTGTACAACACGACGGTGTAACTACATTTTGGTTTAGTCTTGGGTTGCGCAGCTTTTCGACGACGCGATCGTCAGTTGCATAAAAATTAAATTGTTTTTTTCTTTTTATACTGATGGATTACGTAAAATAACATGTTTAGCAAGGACGTAAGACGAACAGTTACCTTAACGAAGAAATCCTTCGTTCACATCTTTGTCATAATGAGGCGTACATTAGACATATAGTAGGTAAGTATTAGACCTGTAGGTAAGAACTGTATGTGTTTCTTCGTTGTTAAAAAATTTAAAGAAACTGGGTAATTTTCCCGATTTCCAAATGCTAAATAAAGTAAATTTTAAATAAATATTTAATAATTTATTTACTTCTCTTTTCTAAAATATTGACTATGTTGGACGTATTTATTTAATGTACCAAGTATGAGTGAGAGACCGCCTGAGACTTGAGTTACCATTGGGGGAATGAAGATTATTATTCTGTAGAATTAAAAACGGTAAATTCTTGGAAAACCATTTAAAGCAAATTCAAACTACTCATACAACTAATTACGTTTAAAATAATGCAAATGCAAATACGGGGCTCTTAAGGGAGAAACAGGCTGAATGTTTCGTTGTAAAATAAATACAATATCTCCCCTACATATTATCCAAATTCCATAAGCGAGGTATCACTGGATTGCGAATAAAAGGGATAATTTTGTGTATAATAACATAATATTTTATGTAAGAAATCATTTTTTGGGAAATTTAAAATTAAGATTCTAATTAGCCGTCATTAAAAAAGTTTCAATATAATTTTTTGCTTTGTTTCGTAATTATAAGAAATAGTAAATGTTCAGTGTATAATAATTTAAACTCCACACGTACAGTAGTTGACAGTAGTTATTCGTTTATTTAATAACATCCTGAGAAAAAAGACTCTTTCTAAAGAGTGAAAAAGACTCTTTTTCGAGATATGTTTATTGGATATTTTCTTTCTTTGGTTTAATGAACAGAACCAATTCCCAACGTTTAGCGCCATCTATTAAAAACATACATTTATGCGTGTGTAAGGTTGCTTTCTCCTACTATTAATTGAAGGTATTGTTCCTTACCTTATTAACATGATAATGTTTTTAGGCTGGGGGTCATTCCACAAAATGCGTGATGCATCATCGAAAAATGTAACGCTTTCACGCTTTCGATTCCCCACAGTCTAGAAATCTTTTGTTTACAAAACATTATCATGCTTCGATGTTTCGGTTTCGTCGAAATTCTTTATGCGCGCGCGCGCGTGCGTGCGTGTGTGCGTGTGTGTGTGTAGGGGGAGAGAGAGAGAGATTTTATTCTTTTTCAATTTGTTTAGACAGTAAAATGTCATATTCCAGTAAATTCTTTAATATACCATATGCAGCCCGCTAGAACTCGTCCATCTACAATTAAACTTTATTTTGTTCCATACCCCATTATTCTCCATAGAGAGCAGCGCTCTTTATATTATTAAAGGTTACTACGTTGTATCGAGGAAAACCGCTACTAAACAATTCTTGTGTCATCAATTTACAACGAACTGCACAAGACCATAAGTAGACATCGTACGGTCACTCACTCGCCTTCTCGCAATTTAATCCTCACGCCGCGCCGGTACGTCAAGAAGTCAGAATTGACACTTTCTCCATTAGGAAAGCGTGTGTACTGCTACGGACAATTTGTCATCTTATTACACGATGGGGCAAGTAAACCTCATCCCTTGTTTAGTACTATAAGTTCGACATTTTATTTTAATTTCAACAAATGCCCGCTTTACGTTACCCGCTGCTTCTCTTCCGCTAACAAAATCATTGCACAGTATTGTTCCAACGTTTGTTGACGCATAAAATTTGGCTACAATTATTATTACATAAGAAATTTGATACTTAAAAATTGTTTAAACGGAATAAAAACCGTGCTTGTGAACCGGCTATAGTAACCAAAACGTGAGGACATGCTTATTGAATTGAAACAAACGAATGCTGCATTTAGTGCAATTTAATTTTCAATAACATTTCATATGAAATGCAGTTACCTATAGTTGAATAATTCTGTTACAATTGTTTTATCCCATGGAAGTTTGTGTGCGTGTTTTTTACCTTTGTTATAGCATTTTTTGGTCTGGAGTTATAAAAAATAAAATTTAATTTATAAAGTTTTCCACTTTTATCTGTAACTGTATTTGGTTACATGCATCAAACGGTTTTTATATACTGAATACTGAATACTGGGAATATTTAATGTACTGAAAAGTTGAAAATTTGCATGTACAACTAATTGGAGATTCCATGGTATATTCGTGGATTATTGAATTTGATTCAGTTATTGAATTGAAACAAACTAATGCTAAATTCCTCCCCCAAACACACACATTTATATACATATTCACATACACAACGCACACGTGTTTGTGCTGAGTCACTTTACCGTACTAAGTAGCGCGGTGGGTTCAACAACGTTTCGACAGGTCCTTCTCTGTCATCCTCAGGCAGGTTTCGGTTCCTCCTATATAACTTAGGATAGAAGTTTTCACAGAGACCGCGCAACACAACCAGATTGCCGGACCGTTGCTGACAAGTCCAACAGGCGGAATCTCCTTATGACTCTAAGCGCTTCTACAACGGCCAGTCAAACCGTCACATACACCGCAACCCTATCGCGTTGCAGACACTACATCGGCCGCGAACACATCTTTCAAGAAACACTTCATTGTGAATAATACAGGCCCGATGTACGTGAAAAACCATTCCACTCTAAGGTATCGAGAAGGAATCTCCTGGAAACGGCAGAGATGTATTTGTTGGAACGTTGCGGGAAAAGGGAAAACGCAACACGGGAATCGACACGGTGAAACGACGCATCGTATTATAATAACCTTCTTGTTCTTCTAAATCCAGTGGTGGTGATTTTTTCCCGAGTACAGTCTTTTAATCGCTACGAATTTTCCTACTCCTTTTACGTATTTCATGAACATAATCCTCCCATTACGCCCCTCAATCACTGCCTCGATTAGGGGGTGAACAAATAGAATGGCATAGTAGGTTACCAACCGTTCTGCGTCTCCTTCCCGCAGTGGTATTAATCAGAATCCTTTTTTTACACATCTCTTCAGTAACTCACCATTAGCCCCAGCATTCTATTTTCCAGCACACACTTCAGCAGCTTCAAATCAGCTTCATTCTAATTTCCCCACAGTCCAGATTTCTGAGCCATGTATGCGTATGCTTCAACTAGAACTATTAGCATTCGTATTCTCGAGTTGCCCATAAGATCCGACCCGCATACTGTTATTTCGGAACATTTAACTAGAGACAGCCTCACCATTATCTGCATTCTTAAACAAGAAATGTTCAATTGGATGTTTAACGGAGTGGTCCCTTTGACTTTTCCATCCGATGCCGTTGACTTGACAGTTCATTCGCTTGTAGGGATCTCCTTAACCGGGGAGATGCTTGGTCTCTGTATCTTCGTTTATACAATACGTCCTTAAGCAAACGTTGCCTCCTCTCCAGCACGGGGAACTTTATGTCGATCATCTTATTTTACTGCAAAAGTGTACATTGTCTTTGTACACATATCTTTGTCATGTACATGTTGTGTACATACACACACACACACATATATAATATTGTTACGACGGTCTACTGATCGTCGTATGGTACAGTAGAAACAAAATACAGATAGCAATTAAGTCACTGATAACCAGATTTAATTATCACAAATAATAATTTGTACTCAACAAGATAGTCTCGCACAACAATTCAAGTAAATTTGTCCACACTAAATAATAATGTTAACTATTATGAATTCCGCACTAATTATAACACAACAACACTTACTTACGATACTTCTACGAACACTAGATCCGCGCTAAGGAAACCGCTCATTTTCAACTAACTTGACGACCCGAGGTGCTCTGATTTTATAGGTTGCGCAGAGGTCCACAATAGCTTACTCCACAATAGTTTCCCTCCTTACTGCACGCCAGATAATGCGTATTTCAAGTGTGCTCTTAAAGAATCTGGAACATCCTTTTAAGAGTTTATTAATTTTTTCCTAAGAAAAATGTATTACCTTTTTAATCTCAAGTTAGATAAAAATTAAATGAAATAACAAGCTAACATAGTTTATCAAATTGAATTTGAATATAACGTATACCAGAATTGTCTTTCCTAAAAAAAATATTTAAAATTAATATCCTCTCCTACATGTGAATGGCGCTGAATTTAAGAAATTTTCTTTTGTTCAAAGAAATTATTTACGACTCGGCGAGGAGTAATAATTATAAGAGGCCAGCGACCGGCCAAATCAGTTTGGACCTGCGATATACAGTGCGTTATAGGAGTTGTTGTTGTTGTTGTTGTGTGAAGCGACTACTTAGTGCGAGACTATTAATAAGATGACATTTTTGGTTTGTTACGTTACTGTGTATTGGACAGTCTTAAGCTTGAAGAATTGTTGCATATGGGGGTTTTTGTGATTTTTAAAGTGTAATAGTTGTAATTAGCGATTTCGTCTGGTGTAATTTATTCTGTTTTTACTGTACAAGACGACTATCCGTGTGACCGTCATAATTATACGAACAAAAATGATATTATATTTACTTCCGATTTTTTAAAATATCTAAAAATAAAATGTTAAAATCAATTTTTAAATTTTAGTATTGACTTAATCTTACAAAGTCTCGTTAACTTGAGACGATCATGCTGTTTGCATTTAGTGCTAAAAACGAACATATCTCTATTTAGCGTGCGTTCCAACACAAACATGGCCATCCAGTAACTTAGGGAGATATACTACCGCCATTTGTCTCGCTGGAATTACGGTAGCAGAAGCTTTTACGGTGCTGTACAAATGTAGCTCGCACCTTTATTAACAGCTCACATCTCTCTGTCTTTTTTTATAGTGTACTTTTTCACCAATTAACTTTCACTATTCATCACATACGGGGGAAAGTGTTACCACGGGGTTTCATAAATTGCACACAACGACCACTAGCGTACAGGAAATAAAACAGTTTTACTCGTACATAAACACGCGCGCGCATACGCGTATGTATTGTAAAGGATGACCTATCGCAATCGCTGTACTTCGATAGATCATAGCTCCGAAGGCTCTTTTTAAGGCCCCAACTTACCACCATCCCGGCAAACCACACAAGCTTACTAGGAAAAGCAGGAAAGTCCCCGCTCTCCATCCACTGGATACGGTAACGAATAGACTAGAACCCTCTCCTTACAAAGAGACTAAGACACTTCGCCACTGTGGCAAGCATAACATAATCTGTTCACACAAGAAATAATGTTTCCCCGTGTGTGTGTGTGTGTGTGTGTGTGTGTGTGTGTGTGTGTGTGTGTGTGTGTGTTTGTGTGGGTGTATTTTGTTAGCTCGTCTGCAGAGAGATTTACAAGTTTTGTGTTATCCAGAAATTTATGAATTTGAACAATTATTCAGGTAATAATGAAATTTAAAACACTGTACGTGACGTGATTTGGCTACTGTAAAGTGACGCATTTCTTACGTGGGAAGTCCAAAGTAACAGCGGTTAGGTATAAAAAAGCCTAGACACTTTACCCAGACGAAATCTCAGGTTGAACATAAGTTATGCTGAGAGAAGTTGAGCGTCCTGTAGCCTATATACCGACTAGGAACCCATAAACACGAAGAGTGTCATACTGTTAATGCAAGTATTATATAATATAGCTGGGAAATTTAACAATCACAAAGAGTGCAATGAAGTAAATAAGTAATGTTTATTAGTTGTTTGTTATTTCTTTTTCATTCAAAACATTTTTCGACGAAACAAAATGAGTCAAAAACACTCTTTGCAAACGCAATACACTAAGCAAGTAAAAAAAGTGTAAGAAAAATTAAATAAAATAAAAACCATAATATTTAAATACATGATATCTACTTACTTTTAATTGGTAAAATAATACACCTGAAAATAGAAAGTTCAATTAAACATTATAATTACTTTATGTAAATTTTGTGATAGCCGTTTATTACAGCTAACGACCAAAGCAGCACAGATTTTTGTACAACTTCCAGATATTATGTAGGCCTACATATTTTTAATTTCAGTGTATTGTATCTTAAAGTTTTTGAGTAAACCAAAGTTAAGTATAAGGTTTAAAAAAATAGAAGAAACTCCTGATTTTAAAATGTTTTAATGGATATTCTGATTAAACTTAGTAACTCTCATGCCATTAGGAATCAATTTAATTAAAATTTGGTAAAAATCTAGTGTTTATGAAGATAATTTGAAAACCTGGTTCCAATAGTCTTCTGTTGCACAATGGTTTATTTAAGCTACACACAATTTGTGTTAAAGTACGTCATTTTACGAAAAACTCAGTAACAAAATTACCTTATTTTTTCGAATCAATGTCAAGAACCTGCTGGTTTTTCTGTGCGACGGTTCAAACCACACCACTGCTGTTAGAGACTAGAGGAATCTTGTGAGGGCAAGTGTGTGTAAATGAACAATGTAAACGTAGATTAATAGGATCTATCTTCGTTTCTGACACGCGCATATTTGTTTCTTTAAAGCTGTAATTACGTACGTTATTTACGAAATCCAGAGTGATTGTAAATGTTAAGGAAGGAACAAGTTTTTTTCATAAATTACAAATATTGTAGCATCTTTTATTACTGAAATTATTTAAGAAATAGGCCTACGTTAAAGATTATGGAAATTTGTTGAAATTTGTAATACCTGTTTGGGGAAGGCTATTCCTCCAGATCCCTCACGTGGTTACGTCAATGGTGCGATTTACATTATAAGTCACTTAAAACGAATAAATCACTGTACCAAAATAAATAAACTGTAAACAACATTAAACAGTAAATCACTACGATAATGATAATAATAATAAATTACCAAAAATGAATAAAGTGTCGCCAAACTCTAAAATAAACAAATGTAATTTAAATGTAAATTACAACTGTTTAACGAAACCTCTAATTTTAGTTAATAGTAATATCCTGTCAACACGGTACGTGTTACGTCTTGTGCTAAACTCATAATTTGTGCTAAAGTCTCTCAACTCATATTTTAGCATATTTTATCCAACTCTATTTACATTTTGAGTCACCGTCTTTATAGACTTCCGCCGAATACTTCCACCCTTTTCTACTTTCTTTTCAATTCCCTGTATGCAACACCTGTGGAAACTACCAGTGGTTTTGTTCTTATTCAGCGGGTACAAATGTCTAAGCTAACTCAGTTTAATTCTGTTCTTCTCTCTGTGCCAGTTTCAATGCTAAACTGTAACTGTATTATATGACCTCATTTCTTACTCAATCAATTTTTGTCATAAATATTCAATGCTTCCAGTTTCTAATAATTCAATAAAGTTTAGTATTTAACTAATTAGTAAGTAGCATTCCGTATTACTAATCAATTATGTAATAATTGAACAATTGTATAGCAATTAAGCAATTAGTTACAGTTGTCTAGTAAGCAAGGAACGCCGACAAATATATCCTCAAGTCAGATGTACTCATAAAACTTGATCCAGTGTTTCCAAAACCAACTTCCATTTTTCTTTCGGTCTCCATTTTCCTGTAGGCCTGTATTTATCTTTATTGGACACGGTAAAGTTATCAATGGTGACACTGTAAGCAGATATAACGGTTCAAACGATTTGTTAACGCTTTCATAGGCAATGAAATTGAACTTACTTTGTGTCACCGACTATGACGGCGAGGAAATCGCTCGTAAAACTGTTATGGGCCTATAGCCTACAGCCTACCGTAGTATATGACGCAACATATAAAATAAAGCTATGCCAGTAAAATGAACCGTTAAAACTTTATTGTTTCTTTTACGTCGCTGTAATCTTTAGTTTCCCAAGACAAACATTGTGCACAAAATATAATTTATATTTTCAACCAACCTTTAAGTGTATATAAACCTTTTCTCAAAAACCTTCACACATTTTTAAAAAATATACTGCGTACTTAGATAATCTTCACATCTTTATTTTAACACAAGAAGAAATATCTCTAATACACTTTGTAGGACGCTAACAGTGTAACAAACGAGTGAAAACTTCACATTCGTCAATATCAAAACCATTTACAGTGGCATAAAATTTAGTTTTATCAAATGTCCTTCGTTTATAAAACCATTGTCAGTCACGCTGTCGAGGAAGTGACTGGTTTCCGGTTAAATTTTGTAGAAAGAACGTGCTAAAGGTTGTCGAGAAACTTTTTTTCTGAACCGTAACAGAAACCGGAAGCTGCCAAACGTATTTTATTGTTGTCAAACTTTGTTGTGAAAGTGTTCGTGACAAGTTGTCAACAAAAATAATGTGTTGTGTTACCCAAAATCCTGTTTTTGCACATAACCTTTAGACATTTAAACAAATCAATACAACTGTTTGGTGGGTGTATTTATAGGCACGCGTGGGATATCGCATTTATAAACACGTCATAAGTGAAACGAGATTAGCTTTTAACAATATTAAACGTCTTCTCGTTATAAATAATAGCAGCTGGATTATTACTAAAATATCTTGGATATTAACGTTTGGAAGGATTTGATGTACCAATGTGTTCGTAATTTCATAGCGCTTTCCGTAACTGCCTCTGTGCACCACCTTATCCCACCAGCCACCAATCAAAACGCAACGTTAATATGATGTAATTACTGTTGCATTTTATTGAGTCCGCATTGCAATAAGTTGTATTCATCAACCAGAGGTCACGAAATTCAGTAGAACCGACTTATTTATATGCAGAAACATATGAACAGCATATTGATTTAATAAATACACTGATGCGAGAAGAAAAAATTAATTACCACTGGAACAGTTGGTTTAGCGCCGACGGGTACGCTTTACATGGGAGAGATAAACCAGGTAAACATTGTTGAAAATATGTTTATATGTGTGTGTAACGTGGGTGACAATGACTAAGGAAAAATCCAGTTTAATGTTGTTTAACAAAGCAACACCAGAAGAATATTAAAGACTGGATACAAAGATGAACTAACTAATAAAGAATTTTAGAAAGATGAAGTAACTAATGAAGAATTTTATCGTAGAGACAGAGGTATTAACGCTATCTGGGTAGTACAAAAATAGAATCAGATTAACATATATCATACTACGTCTTGAGAGCGTGGTCAAAGTCTTGTGAAGGGAGTCAGGCTGGATGGGAGACGGTGCCATGGAAGGTCCCGTTTTAAATACTAAAAAATTGAAAGATGTCTATTAGGGATATCATAGTGAATTAAAGAGGATTGTTAGAAATGTAGACTTAGAGATAGATGAGCCAAGGTAGGAGGATTTTCGTAATTTAATCAACGTATTCACTATCGAGAATAAAGAACAGCAAATGACAACAACTCCCTTACATGGGCTTAAGTTTCCCTTTTGTGACAACGGCACAACTAATGATTGCAAAATAATATTACAACGCAAAACAAATGCATTAAAATTTATGTGGTTTTGTAGAACAACGTAAACAACATTTACTATATTCACCGTGTTGAAACGAGTTTGAGGAAAACTTCATCAAACTCAAACCACATCAAACTTATTGACTATTACACCAGTTGACCTGGTTCTGACCACACCGCTTTTGTTCAACACAACTATTTTGTTTTTTTTTACTTCCATGTTCCATAAGGAAATGGAAGTGTGGTCATGGCGAAAAAAAATCGTTTCAAGATAACGGCAGATTATGAGTGTACTAACCTCAAAACATGAAAAAAAGTAATTTTTCCAAAAGTGTGTGTGTGTGTGTGTGTGTGTGTGTGTGTGTGTGTGTGTGTGTGTGTGTGTGTGTGTGTGTGTGTGTGTGTGTGTGTGTGTGTGTGTGTGTGTGTGTGTGTAGAATTTTTTCTATGGCAAACGATAACAGCCGCCAATTCAAACAGAATCAAATAATGTTTTGCATACAGCTCGGAATTATAGAGGACTCAAAGCCTATTGTTTTGGTGAAGATCGGTTAATGGAAAGGGGTAGTTTACCTGCAACTTTTTACGTTTTAACAAGAGTAAATTGCTTCATTTTGATAAATTAAGTATCCTGAAAAGAAGGTCGTAATAATCCACTGTAGAAAGGTAGATGAAATATCTATAAATGAAAAGGGTAGTTGAAGGGGGAGGGGGTAGTTTTTTTAATAAATTAAAATGGTAGTTGATGATGGAGGAATAAATTTTATAAGTTTTATATGTCTAATACGTTAATGACAATAAAGAAGTAGTTTCTATGGAAACACTTCATTTCACTTTAACAAAATTCTATATTTTTCATTTTAATTTAAATCACGTATGAGTGAAAATTCCTGGCAGGCAAGCATATCTCAATTATGTAATGTTTACTTTTCTAAAGTTTTATTATTGTGATTACAGCAATGAAAAGGCCGGCAGGACACACACACAATACAAAATTCACGTTATTTCTGGCCTCACTCATGTTTATTTTATTATGTTTGCAGGCTTTTTAAATGGAAAGTGCCGAAGCCCACACCAACACAACGCGTGCAAGCCGAAAAGGTGGACATCGATTTGCTTCCTGTGGATCGCTGGGCAGTGTTGTTGTATTAAAGCAATTAATACAATCTGTCTACTTATTTCTATTATGATATGAGAATTATAAACTAATATGTGCATGTGTGTAAATATATAAATATTTTTCTCTTTTGGAAAATTGTTTGCCCCTCCTTGAAAATATTTTGACCTCCCTGATGGCTAGTTACTTATTAGTCTGTGTAGAATATAGAGTTATGACATGGATCAGAATGGTGGGTGTTAAACAGAAGACACAAAAGTATTAAGGAAGAAATGTTTTGCTGAGAAATTTATAATTATACGGGTGAACAGAATAGTCATTCAGGAAATCAGAAGACAAATGGAAAGAAAGAAATCAAGACTCAATTTGAAGAAAGAAAAATGGTTAGTATAGTAT
The DNA here is from genome assembly GCA_034769895.1 of Magicicada septendecula. Taxonomy (NCBI): domain Eukaryota; kingdom Metazoa; phylum Arthropoda; class Insecta; order Hemiptera; family Cicadidae; genus Magicicada; species Magicicada septendecula. The sequence goes on along the minus strand of CM068369.1, from coordinate 587,230,246 downwards.
TGACAGGAAAGAACTTGATAACACTATAGACATCCCTCGGCCCCTCGCAGCGAGAGTCCAATTTCATTACAGGAATCAGATCGGAGCTACCTTTAGCTAGCTCTTCGTTCGACCTACAGACATTTTATCCAAAAGTACAGTCCTTCCTCACGAAGGTTGAGGATAGTCTTAATCCACCTGTCATGGTGGTACCATTTTAGCTGATACGTAATTTTTTTCAGAACTTATTTTTTACAAGCATCCACTTATTTAATTAATATTTAAATGATTTTAAATATAAATTTGAGGACATGGAAGTCATGTTTCTCCATACCGATTTTTTGTTTTTGACTTGTGTCGAGAAAATTGCAATTCGTCCCATCTAACTTTTCCGTTTTCGTTTAACGCGTTTTGTGTCATTATTACATATGCTTCTTTACGTACTTTTACCTCCTTCCGTTTACAAATTTATCGCTATTCATAAACCCTCTTTCGTATTCTCTTACTTACTCTCTCCCTCTCTCTTTATCTAGTGTCCAATATCACATAATATTTATGAGATAATTTATCCATAAAACTCATATCCTTTAAAACTCTTTCCGTTCTTAGTTTAATCCTGATGTAAACGCGGCACATTTGGAACCCTATTTGCTGCTTGTCACTCTAACAGAAGGAGTACAGACGTATATAATATTGACACTGTATAATTACTTGTAAATTTTAAAAATTTGTCTTGACCAAAGTAATATTTTAGTGCCTGTGACAGACCGACAATGAAATATTTTATAACCAGTTAATGGCTCTTTTTATTAACCGTTTAAAAATCGCAGCAGAAAAAAAAGAGTAAAATTTTATTTAAAACGAACATAAAAGCTATGATAATTACCAGTGTACTATATGTTATCAGTTACTGTCATAGAGTAAGTCAATCCTTTCTATGTCTGTGTTGGAACTTGTATCATTACTCGAGTCAGCGTTATTATTGATAAAACTGTCCAAAACGACGTCGGTAATGGATGTCAGTTCCCAGTGTTTATCTTCTTCCTTGATTATATAGTTGACACAATGACGCTACCTAAAATCAGCTATTGTTTCATTAACCCCCTTCTCTATGAATTGTTTCATACGTTGTGTTGTGACGGGTAACATATTGTTACGACGGTTTACTCGAACGTCGTATGGTACAGTGGAAAACAAAATACAAGACATCAATTAAGTCGACCAGTTTTAATTATCACAATTTAACAGTTCGTAATTAACAAGATAGTCTCTCACAACAAATCAAATAAAAATTGTTCATACACAATAAAATGTCATTTAATATAACACACAATTGTATTACAATTGTCCCGCCCGACTATTAAACACAATACTTCACTAATAACCACTTGAACGGACACAGCAATCGCCGACAAAATACTGGACTGCCGCCTAGTGTTTATACCCCGTTCACAGACCAGAGCATTCCACAACTACGCGTCATCTCTACACTACGACGTAATTAATTGCGGCCTTGACACGTTCAGCGAGGCTGGCGGCGTCGCAAGCGCATGTTGACATCACATACGCACGCAACATTGTAGCTGGATTCCAATGGATCGTTCGTGAAACACGTAGATTGTTCTGTGATGTCGTAACACTATCCTTTCAACTGGCTCCATATTAAATCAATGGGATTCAGAATACAGTGATAAGGACGAAGTCTTCAAACGACGTGCCCCATTTGAGTGGTACAGACAATTCTCTCATGACTATACGAGACATTCGGCATGGGCGTAATACATTACTGTGTAAACAGTGTCAACGTGCCTGACCAATAGCGTTTCAGATTTGCCACATGGGTTTGTTTACATCGGGATTGACCTAAGAACGAAAATCGTACACATGTACAGTATTGTATACATGCATACTTTTTTTTTTACGCTATAAGGCCCAGAGGACCACGGGGCGCCGCTACAACGATTCTCCTCCATTAGACTCTATCTCCCGCGCTCCTCCTCCATTCACGCATCTCTATTCCGATCTTTACATGTACTTACGTAGTCCATCGATCCGCCTTTTCATCGGTCCATTAGCTGGTCTTCTTCCACCGAGAAAGGAATTCAACCTCTTCACGTACCATTCGTGAGAGTCCATCCTTGCCACAATTCCTACTACGCATTGGAGTTCATTTTACTACACACGAGCCACACAATGTTGATACATAAAGTAGTAACAGTAGTGTCCAGCCTGGATTAGGTAACTGATATCTATATATATCTATTCATATACCAATAGTTTAGAAAATACATGCAAATAAATAAATGTTTAATTCATTTTTTACATTTGCCATTTGGGAACAGAAAACACGTTTCTATAAATTTTCAACAGCCCAGAATATATACACGGTTCTTATAAAATGAAAATAAGCCAAATGTTTTGTTATGAAAGAAATGGATAAGCCCAGTTATTTTTTATCGAAGTCCATTAACGAGTTGCCTTAGATTGAAAATTAATCGAAAATATTTTTGATATGTCACTTATTGGCTATAAATACTTAGTTTTGTGAATTTAAAATAAACAAAGTCAGTCATCTGCAATTTCAAAAATGTTCAAGTAAACCATTTCAGTTTGTTTTGTGCTTATAAGAAATAATTGACAATTCTGTGTTACGATAATTTCAATTGCACGTCTCACTCCGTTGAGCCGTTTTCATTTTCTTACATACGGACATAGTAAAGAAAAACTAAGCATTTTTCGACATATGTTTGTTGGATATTTTCCTTCAGCGTAATGAGTAAAACCACTAACATTCTGAAGTTTGTTACTCTCTTCTGAGAACATTGTGAATGAAAGAGACGCACACATTATGGTGCCAGACATATATAAACGGACTATAGTGATTATTCAAATGCTTTTGACGTTTGTGAGTGTCAAACTTAAATTTAGCAACATTGTATTGTAGAATTCTTAATGTTTCATTAAAAACGGACTTAAATCAAATGTTTAATAAGAAACAGGATTAAAAGTATTAAACGTATTTGAAAGTTCTCGGAAGTGACATGTTTGAAGTGAAACATTTTGTCTGCTCACACGTGAATGATTTCATTATGCCCGACCTCTTTACGTTCTATGCTCTCGCGGATTATTCAAGTTTCCTTGTGCACAGAGTTTACTTAAGCGTATCGTGTCGTTAACGATATTCTTAGATTTGTTCCGGAGAAGTGTTTGGAAATAATTTTTACTGACCGACTGTATGCCGTGATTCAAATTTCCGCATGAGCTTGAATTGGATGTACAGCGTCGTACCGCTTATTGTGGCGGTACTGTCCGACTCACCGTGTAATTCGTCGTTCCGTAACACTTTGATTACAAATATTCCTTCTACTTTAAAAGTTTTATATATATTATTAAATTAATAAAGTGAACGAAGAGGATGCAACAACAAGATAATTTTAATACCGCCAACACAGCGTATTACATCCACAAGTACAGAAATGTCAGATTACAGATAACGAAAACCTCCTTGAACATCGCTTACAACAAAACATGCCGTAAACACAACATTATACCCACACATGCACAAATCACAATAAAAAATAATACACATGCAGCAACAAAAACCAATGTAAAGCTGAAATAATACACCTAGACAATATCATCAATGATTTATACCATAAAAAAGACACACTAAACAAAACGGCATATAACCTACACGTAAAACTCACACAAATATTACACCACATTGAATTCGAACACATAATACAACATACACGAAATATCATAGGGAAAATCCAAATAAAAATACAGGAAGTACATAACAGAAAAATCAATAACCTATTAACACGCAGGAACGTAACCGTCCCTACACCGACACATAAATTTCACACACGTACTGTAAATACAACGACAACCAATTTCACTAACGCAGAAATAAACCTCTTAGATAAAGGTCTAAAACACAATTTAGTTATCAATACAACTAACAACGTTAATAGAAAACATACACGTGACATAGTCCTAGACGCTGAAACAACCATACAACACACACTAAACCAAGACCATGATACCATACGTTATGATATAAAGCGTAAATTACAACACACACAACAATACGAAAATAAACAACACAATAATGAATTCCAAACACTAAAAAACATAAAACGTAAATTACAAGAACACAACCTAACCATACTCAAAGCAGACAAAGGTAATATAAATGTCATAATAGAAAAACAGGCTTTAAATAACAAAATTGAAACAATTTTTTAACGAAAACAACATCACTAAATTAAATAAAGACCCCACCCCTAAATATCACAAACAAATAAACAAAACCCTAAATAACACAAAACACATAGTATCACCTGACAACATCAAATATCTAAAACAAATTAAACCAAACGCCCCCACACTACATGCATTACCGAAATTACACAAACCCAATATTCCCATCAGACCACTTATAAACAACACACAAGCACCTGCACACAAAATAGCTAGACATTTAGATAAATTGATCAGAAATAGCATAAATTTAACAAACAACACCACTGTCAAAAATAATTTAGATCTAGTGAATAAAACTCAACATGTACACATTCCCCACAATTCCACACTTGCTTCATTCGACATAACAAACCTATACACCAATGTTTCCATAAAAGAAACCATAATTACATTAGAACAATTACTAAAAATAAATAACACACCTGAAACACACATAAAAGAGATCATCCATCTAACTAAAATTATCACAGATCAAAATTATTTCGCACACAATAGCATGTATTACACACAAACAGATGGACTACCCATGGGCTCCCCTATATCAGGTATACTAGCCGAAATATTTATACACACCATAGAACAGAAACACATACTGAACAACAACAAATACACCGATAAAATAATATATTGGCACAGGTATGTTGACGACATTTTACTCCTTTACAACGGCCACAAAAGACAAATAGAAAATTTCCACAAATACATTAACACTATACACCATAAATTAAAATTCACACTTGAAATAGAGTTAAATAACAGCATAAACTTCTTAGACCTTACACTCACCAAAACAAACAACACACACACATACAAAATACACAGAAAACCCACCACATCAGACATGGTCATACACAACACATCCAACCACCCAACTCAACACAAACATGCAGCTTTCAACTACATGCTCCATAGGCTCACTTCAATACCCCTAAACACACATGAATACCAAGATGAATTAAACACAATTAAATACATAGCAGCCAAAAATGGATACAACCCCGAATTAATAAATAAACTACACAAACGAATCCTCAACACAAAAAGTAAAACACATCTGACCAACAGCACACAACCCAGCAAATACATAACACTTACATACTACAATTCCAATACACATAAAATAGCAAACACATTTAGGAAACACAATTATAAAGTAGCCTACAGAACCAACAACACCATTAGAAAACACATAAATAATACTAACAAAGACATTGACACATACAGCAAAACAGGGGTTTATAAATTAAATTGTAATGATTGCCAACAATTCTACATCGGCCAGACGGGAAGATCTTTTTCTTCCAGATTTTCTGAACATTTAAAAGCCCTCACCACAAACTACATACATTCCACATTTGCCACACATTTACATAACGAAAACCACAGTTACACAAACATAGAACACAACATGGAAATATTACACTACTTACCTAAAAGTAGAAAACTAAACACAGCTGAACAATTTGAAATATACAGATATCACACACTACAACCAAACAACATATTAAATGAACAAATACATTATAAATCACATACACTATTCGATACACTGATCCACACACACAATTCGAACCTCAGCGCCAATCCCTTCCCACCATCAACCCCCACCACACACACCATTTTTCCGTAACGGTTATTCTGTAATTGACAGTCAGTGTTATACCCACTGAAGAAGAGAAACAACATCTCGAAACGTTTGGGAAGTGACAACAGTAAGTTCATTAGTGAAAGTTTTATATATATTATTAAAAAAATATATATTATAACCTATTTATAACCTATAACCTATATATTTATAGTTATAGCCTATTATAACCTATATATTGTACGTTTTTTCAAGACGTTCGACTGGCTGATCGACAGAGTTTGTGACAGTTTTAATGGTGCCTGTGAGATCCGTCACACTGTGAAAGTCAATAAGAGATGGGCATAGTACCAGACGGAGACCAGGACCAGAGCGTATAGAGGAGATCAAGGAAGGACAAAAATTTAAGAAATTAAACACATGAAGTTGTGTGTCTTGCATTACAAACAAAGGTGTGGTGCAGAAGCTACACAGTTCAACTCTATGTGTGGGACAATCAGGAGAACTCTAAAATTAGTGAATAAAGAAACAGACGTGGGGTTCCACAAGATGATGGCTCTCCCCACATTTGTCTATGGGTCTGAGATTTAGACTTTTAAGAAATCCCAAGGCAGTCGTAATTAAGCGGGCCAAATTACATTTCTCATAAATGTGGCAGTATTTACTCTTCCAGATCGGAAAAGAAATGCCGATGTAAGGCAAGAACTGAATATTATCAGTATACTTGATAGGATTGCCTATTATCGGCTAAAATGTTTGGAACATCTTAACCGACTGAATAACTGCTGCATCCCCAAACCACTGTTGCATTATAATCCGAAAGGATGGAAAAGTGTGAGGCATCCGAAGGCGTTGGAGTGACCAGCTCTAGTCTTGGGACCAGAACAAACAATTTTTGGTTTAATCGTTGCTAAAGATGATGACGAATGAAATTGTGGGTTGAGGAGAAGAGACACAGGAGATGTTCTTTCATACAGAAAAACACTGCTTTACTGCTTATGTTTGTGTAAGAAAGACACTCGTTACATCAACACTGCCGATCAAACGTTGTTACCGAAGAGTTCACTTTACTGTACTTTACATTAATGTCGTTACAATATTTTACAATTAAGGCTACTAAAATAAAAACACAACATCCGCTTCTCAGACATCCGCTATTCATTGTTTATAAAACCAAGAGGAAAGCGTTCATCGCGTCTACATGACGGCACGATGATGTCCTCATAAGCGCTTAATGTGGCGGCAGATTGCCCTGGAGCAATGGACAATTTGGCGCGACCGAGACCCTTTATAGTGACATCAAATTGCATCTGGTTGTGGCATAGTTCATGCACTACATATTAAATTTTTCATGATAACTGTGCATACGCGTTTACTGAATATTGTCACGTCAATTAAAAAAAAAAAAAAAAAACAGTGAAAAAATGTAAGCTTTGTCATCATCTTCCTCTATTGTCTGCTGACGCAAAGAATTTGCGGCACTTTTCGTTCTAACTGCTATAGGTCGTTTCACAAATATTAGTAACTGAATGACGTAGCTTCAGTTACACAAAGTCACGTGTGCACGAAACGTTAAAATAATTTCTGTTGTATAAAACAATAATGACAGTAAGTTATAAATTAATAATATTAAGCCATTTTTACAGTTGTTCAAGGGATTAGAAGTTATTTGTATGTGGAATGATTTTATTAATTTTTGGTAAACAATGACACAGGATAATAATACTGCTGTTCATTGAATTCTATCATATGTTGCAAGTATACAGTAATCGGATGCACGTTCGTCTCGTGCGCTTCATATCTTTTGTTACGACGGTCAGACGATCGTCGTGTCGTACAGTGGAAACAGCACAACTGACACCAAATGAAGTCGCTAATTACAAATCAGATTATAGTTAGAAATAAAACAAGACACTTATATATAATTCTTCAAGCTGAAAATTGTCCAGCACAAGTAATGTGACAAACAATAATAGTCGCCTTATTCCAGTGTCGCATTAAGTAATACACAATATGATTTGGCATTTCCGGACAAACAGTGATAAGGAAGGGCCAGTGCTACGTTGAGATGATAGATAAGAAACGTGGCTATGAGACGCTTCTTCATACGCTTAGTGATTACGCCACGATCACGTTTGTTTCAGACACTCATTCCAGTACACAACATAACTTTACCATAAATCACAGTAATGACTCGCTAAACCGCAAGTACCAATTCCGATTTTAATGCACATACATATCATAGTTGAAAATTGAACTCTCCGCTCTGGAAGCGGCGCTTGTTTTCATTCGCCTGTTTGGTATAATGATCTGAATCCCAGTAGAATAATCGACAAACGTTTGGAATGAGTGTCTGAAACAAACGTGAGCGTTGTCTAATCACTAAGCGTGTGAAGCGTCTCATAGCCACGTTTCGTATCTATCATCTCAACGTAGCACTGCCCATTCCTTATTACTGTTTGTCCGGAAATGCCAAATCTTCTTCTGTTCTTTGCTTTAGGTTTGACTCTTTTTCCACTTCCAATACACCGTCTTCGGCACTACCAACATCTCTTCTTCGTTTCCTTTTTGCTTTCCCAACAATTTTTTCTGATACTCTACCAAGCGTCAGACCTTCTCCGAACTTATCTGTTTCCTGTACGTCCGGTACGTCTATTCTTCCCGTTCTTATTTCTTGTTTATTTGCAATCAATTCTTTCTATTCTGCGGCTTCTCCCACTGGCGCCTCCTTTAACACAGGAACAAGCAAGAACCTTTCCGCAACGACCATATTTGATTTTCCAATCTCCTCTTATATCGCAATACAAACAAGTGCTTCATCTATCAGTTCTTATTCCGTTTCCGCATCCAAAAACAATGGTTCCTTTTCTCCTCGTATGTTGACGTTTTCTTTGGCTATAGTCACTTGTTTGATCAAATGGTTTTCTGACCCCATAATTTCAGCCACGCAAAACTTATCTTCTCTTGGTCAACCCTCAGGACATTCCCTCCTCAGCCCATAATAAACCGATAGACATTCACAATGCCCGTGGCAAGAATCGCTTTATCGACAATGTCTACAACGAGAATTTGGCGGATAAACTTGAAAAGGTCAAGTCGTACACGTATTAGACTCACGGGAAGTCAACGTGTATACTGTACCAGAACTAAATTGAGACTTGCGGTGGTTGACTAAGTCAGGGTGCACAATGATCGCTGTTGCGACTATGTCAACTGAAATGACCTTCAACAAAATCCATTAACAATCAGGTTTCTACTGGTGTTATAAAGTATAGAAATTTTTGTTTATTTATCCAGTCGGTGCATTCACGATAACTTTCCTCTGCATTTTTTGCCAAAAAATCTGCTTGGAAATGCCCAAGGTTTCCTATATTTGTAACATGTCGCCTTTGGGTCTCTTTCAGATTATTCACATCGTTGTGGCTTCCTTGACCTCATGAACTGTTTGTCTTGTAACATTTCTTTTCTGCCTCCATAGTAACGGCAATGCGAAACCACATCTTCTCACTACAGTCTCATGACATGAACTCATTATTGTAGCAGCAAGTTGACTTGGGAGCTTCAAACTCGAGGACGTGCACAAAAGCGTCAGAGATATTTCTGTGCGTTGTCATCCGTAACACTTGCTCTAGTTTACTTTCCCTGACACCGTCATCAAATATCTGAACATTAAACCTCATTCGAAAATTCTCTTGAGATTCAGGATAGGCTAGCTAATTAGTCTGTCAATACTTGCATCGCATTCTTTGAAACTTCTCCTCGGAACTCTGTCGCATTGCTCTCAACTGAATGCAAGTGTTTATCGTCATACCTTAATTTCAAAGCTTTCATAAATTCTGCATGAAGGTGTTCTGGCTATCAGGCGGAACTTCGTGCCGAAAGACCTTCTAAAGCGCAAACAAGTGAAATTGCTTTCTCTTTCGGCGTCCAGTGATTTGCGCACACAGAGGTTTGAAACTGTTAAAAATATGTCGCCCAGTAAGTACTTCCATCAAATGACGGAAGTACTGACAAGAGCTGACCTCACGGCAGGCAAAGTTATTTTCTGTTACCTTATTTTGTATGTCTTTTTCTGTTCTTAACATTTGTTAAAGGTTGTACTGTCTGTTCAGCAACTTGTTTCAAAAACATGGTTGTATTTTAACAAAATCAATCGAGTTCATTTTTAATTTCTTCTCTTATGTTTGGAAATGAATCTTCTACTAAAAACAATTAGTTGACATTGTCGCTTCTATAATTGAGAGGTATTTTTTAGCTTTAGATAATCTTACCTTTTGGTCACTTAAATCACCTCGTAATTCACCCAAGTTACCAAGCGGGGGACCCAACAACTCTTCAATAGTATGCTCTTAAATTTTTATTGCATAGCTTCAAAAAAAGCTTCTGATTTCTCTGCTTCCGCTTACGTTCTTTTTTATCGTTCTTATGATTCGAAAATCAGTGTTGTTGTTGTGTTTCTTTTGCTTCCAGTCGACATCCCTCCGCTCTTTTCAATACTAGCGCTTCGAAAGTTTTTATCATCTGACTGGTACCCATTATTGTAAATCAATTACTACGCCCATTATACTCTTCTACGAAGTGTCCTCTGTTTCTACTGTTAAAGACCTTATACCCAATTTTGACACCAAATGAAGTCTCGAACTACAGTTTTAATTACAGTTAGAATTAAGGTAAGACAATCATATCCAATTGTTTAAGTAAAGCTTGTTCAACACAACAGTGTAACAACAATTAATGTTAACAGTGTCGCACTGCGTAATGCACAATAACTGCTTGAAGAACAAGAAGAACGAGAAAAGAAAAGGTAGAAGAAGGAAAAAGATAAAAGTAGACAAAAAAGGGGATGATGAAAAGACGATGATGATGAATTGTTGATTAGACAGTTTGATATTAAATGACATTACTCAGAAGCCCGGATACAAATGTGACACATCTGTCGAAAGAAACCTTTTGCATTCTTCTTAGCAAATCCATTTTACTGTGACGTTTGTAGAACAAAACTAGCGTTTGTACTATGTGATTGACGTGGCCTTGATAGTAAGTCCAAGTTTAACTGATATATTTCAACGTCATGCACAGGTTTCAGATCGGATATCCGATTGATTTAATATTTTTATAAAGGAAAAAACGTGATTTCCAAGTATGTTTTTTCTCAAAACGCGTGAAACAATTTTAAGAAAAAAACTCAACAGCTGTTAATGAAACATAATTTATTCTGCAATACAGTGTTACTACAGTTTTATGTTTGTTTAAACAAAGCCATCATATTAAACAAACCATTATGAGGTTAAACACGCGCCCGCGCGCGCGCGTAATACAAAGAAACAAACATGTACTCATCAATAACTACCAGGCTGTCGACCTGTGGTCGATTGCTAAAATTTTGATTATTACTCAACTTTTCGGCCACACCTACGTAGGCCATCTTCAGTAGGGTCGTGCCCAAGAAGATGGTAAGGTGAACGCTCCTGACTGTAGAGGAATAAGCAATGCTTTGGTCGTGTGTTTACTGAAGATGACCTCCGAAAGTGTGTCCAAATCATTTAGTAATAAACAAAATTCAGTGTATCCAATACGACTCAGCATCCCGGTAATTATTGATTTTATTAATGTTGATTCCAGCCGGGACGTAATAATAAACTCATGTGCTCTTGTGCATATCGATTACATTGTACTGTTGCAAGAACTGTTGTCCAGCTAAAGCTTACTCCTTTTGACAAAGCCATTTACTTACTTTATGGTAATTTTTAGCGTATATAACTTTTTAGAAATATGAAGTTTTTATTAAGCGCTACCGAAATATTTTTTTACATTGAAACACTTTTAAATCTGGAAAATTTTGAATGTACAGTCAAGTCACCATAATCCGAATTTCTATACGCCAAAACTCCTCGTAATCCGTAACGACTTTATAGAGGAAACACTACTTAGATTTATAAAAAGTAATACAACAATTTCTGCAAGCACTTACTGTACTGTAAAAACAATTCTAGAGTGCAATATTAATAACAAAGAGAAACAGTAAAAAGCAGTCACAATTTTTGTTAGGTTTAGGCTTGTGCTAAGTAAAGCAATAGCAATGAGTTAGTAAAATTAAATCCAGGCAAGTGCTGTATCCTTAAAAATTTGAGTAGCAATTTTATAAGTAACGTCGTATTCCTTTAATTAAGGATTAATTTGTACATAGTGTTCATATTTTCATTTTGTTTATTTCCAGTACAGTGGCGTAACAATGGGGAGGACCAGGGGATATATCCCCTCCACAAGTCTAATAGAAATTTTGACAAGTTTCCATAATTATTTAACGTAGAACTATTTCTCAGCCCGTTGTGTGTGTTAAAATAACGCTTATTGTTTAACTAAAAATAGAATTACAGTATTTGTAAATTAATAAATGTAAAGGAAAGTCCAATCATCTAACTAGTCTCAGCCCTCTCCGGGAAAGACTAGCTACTGACCCGGTGCGTCGATCTGTTTGTACCCGGCTGTTTGATTAATCATAATTCTCTACGAATAAAGTTACAACACGACAGTTGGACGGATCTTCGTGTCTAAACGATGGAAACAGAAGAACACAACAACAGAATAATAATTAATAAACCTTTATTTGAAATTCGAATAAACGAAAACCACTCTAATCACAAGTATACAATAATTTTTAGGCTATTATACAAATATTATATTAGACAAGTTCTCTATTATATAAAGCAAACTGTGAATGTTTAACGGATACCTCTAGAATTTAGATCACCTTTTCCGGTTATTTTGTTTATTGTACCTCATATACGATTATCCTTTACTCAAGTAAGGGATCGTTACTTGGGAACGCTCGTGGTGACAAGTTACTCCATATTCCGTGAATTTAATTTTCACAGGATTTGTTGGTCAATTTTTTAAGTCTGTAATCCATGAAATTTTAGTACTTGTAGAGTAGTAGCGAGCGCCATATTTACTAGTAAACTCCTATACTCACTACCTCCTGAGTGTATCTAGCCTCATATCTTCACAAAATTTAATCATTTGAAGGTCGTGTATAGCCTGTAAACATCTGTCCTAGTTTGACAGGGACATGTACATTGTCATCGGGAGCATATTTCTTATAAAGTTAGGTATTCTACCCAGCGTGACCAAGGTAGCCAAGGTGGAAATCAATTCTCTAACCCCCACACGAAATCTGTGTTCTGGGTTTCCAACGACCGATGTAACGAATACCATAATTTTGTAACAATTTTGAAATTGGATTGGGAAAGTGAAGAAATTAATAATCATCTATAACAGTTAAGTAAAGAAGTTTATTTTTTTGCAGACAAACAACCAAAATCTTTGAAAGTATCACAAAGCATTGTACATGACTGTAGTGTTGCGTATAACAATTGTCTGTCGTCTGCTAGTCAACAATGAACCTACACGACATTATATCAGCGTCGCCACTGACAACAATACCACATCACGGACATCTTTGTTCACTTATTGACGGCACAGCACGGTTTACCATCGATGGCTCTGAAGTAAAACAAAGGAACCAACAGCCCTATCAAAGCAACCCCTTTGTACACTGCATTTTATCACACTACTGTAATAATTTTTTGCAGTGCAAGAAATTCTAAAACTTCTTTTTTATTCAGTGGTTTCTAATCTGCTTTTCTCTAGTTAATATTTTGTTACACAACAAGTATTGTGCTAACCATAACAGGATAAAGAAAACAACTTAGTAACAAAGTAATAAAACAAAATTCAAAAAGGCATTATTAAAAGAAAACCAAACAAGTTGAAGAAGTAAAAAATACAAACAAAAGATAAAACAACGACATAAGCCTCAAGTCTTAGCACAATGAATATTAAGGCAGGCTGACTGATTTCAAGAACACATAATGATTTTTCCCTTCTGATTGTCTTCAAAGATGAATCCCCACTTGAACTCTGTGCTCCACTGGTCATATCTTCTTTCTCCCTAAAAGGTGAGGAGGAAACTGTTTTTTTAATGTGTGACCCTATTGACCTTAGGGTGGGGTGAATAGGATTACACACGTAATTTCATTTCCCAATCCTTTTTAAAAATACTGCAGGTAAATGGAATCGCTCTAAAAGTTAAAAAAAAAGACATTTATATTTAAAACAAATTTATCTTAAATTCTGTCAGTTTTACAAAAAATAACCTTAATTATGTTATAAAAATTAGTAAAAAAAATTGTCTGAACTTACGGAAAAAGTACAGTAAACAATGTAAGTACTTATCGTATAATATAATATCTACAACACTACAAATCTGGTAGTCCCAACCTGCAAACGAAAAACAGTATTTTTGTGTAAGAAGTAGTATTTTTTTTATTTAAGGAAGCGTATCGTTAACGACCAACTAGATCATGGTCTCCCACGGCAAACGAAGCGAGTACTCTGAAGAGCTTAATTCTCACAACTGCTGGATGAGCAACGGACCCAGAAATGTTAGTAGTGTTGGTTATTAGTAACATAAATACATTCAACATGAAGTGTTTCCACTAACAGGTATAATTTTAAATCGATTACTATATGGTCATATTTCAAATTCTTCAAAAAATGGTATGCATGTTTATAGTTATTTTATTGAGATTGTATTGTTTCTACAAGTATGAGAATTCAATTTAAACTAAACAATTTAAAGTTTAGTAGACTTTGCAGAAATGAAATTGCTAAAATGTTGATGAGATGTAATTGTCGAAGCTATGGTAACACAGTCTCTTATCATTTAAAAAGAAAAGACAACAATTCTTACTTACAACAAAACAGAGAGAACAGCATTGCGTTTGGTTTGCGCATATCACACGATTTAATAATAAAAATTGTCCTTTGTTTCACCTATATTTAAAATCATCATCATCTAAATGGATTGTCATTTGTTTTTACTAAAGTCCATGTTTAACAAATATCACTCTGAGACGGAGGTCCATTGTTTTGTTAGTAAGACGTGACTGTAGCTTAAAAAACGCAGTCCCAGACATTTCGATATAATCAAAAGTGAAAAGGAAACTTTCATTTTCATAAGTTATCCTCGGAAAAATGAGTGCTGTAAGTACCTGTAGGTTCTCAATTTATGAGAAAAAGAAACACAAAATCATAAGAAACAAAATTATAAAAAAAAACAAAGGTAAACGGTAAGCCTGACTTTCTTGAAAAGCTACAGATGAATATGAGGGCATTACTTCTCTATCAGCTCTTTCTACCTCCTTCACTTACTTTAGTTTGTACTTTTTCAGTTCATCCACTTCTTTCTCCTCCCAAAAGGTTTCATTGTTTTGTACAATGATTGCCAGGGTTCATCAATAAAGCTACCATCACATGACACTTAACTATAGCCTAGGCACTGAAACTTGTAACAGCATCAGCAATACAAAACTTTATAGTTTTCAGCCCTAAAACACTGTTTTGGAAGGCAAACTCAAGTAACTGCATTTACCGACTAGTTTGGGTATATTGTCTTGCCATGTGAACATTTGTTCATGAGCTCTGGTTCTCTCAATCATTACTCCTATGGGGAGGTAAAAATAGCCACGGTCTTTGTATTCCTAACCCTTTTCTCTAGCCTGAGTACATTGACACCAACCTTTGTAAATATCCATATGCATTGAACTGTAATATACTTATGAAGCTGGTTGTTGGTTTCAGTAAATCGTGACATATTTTAAATAATAGTATTTTTGGGACACTTATCGTAATATAATGACCATGTGTTACGTACTAAGTTAAATAGCAATTACAAAAAAAAATTATTTTTTTAAATAAAAAATTGTTTTTGAACCTTTTTAAGACTTTTCTGTTTTCCCAAGGTGAAAGCAATGTTTTGATTAGTATTTGAAAGATTTGGTCGGTAAAGACATTATTTTCTATAACTATATATGTTTAAGCCATTAACAGTTTTATACCTAGAGATGTAATTTATTTTGTTTGGTATAAATTGTACATACTGTAGCTGCTATGTACCTGCAGACGAAATTTGTAAAAAAAAAATATCGGTATGGAGAACCATACATGACTTCCATGTTCTAAGATTATATTTAAAACTTTTTTCAAAGTGAAATATTTCGATAGAAGCTACTTCTTTCTTCAGCTTTAACCACAGTACTGCGGTCACTAACGTATACCACCTCACGTTAGCGCACTCGATTTTCACTGATGATGGCAGTCGATAGCACTGCCGAAACGTCTGGTTTTGTACAAAACATTGGACCACGGCCAAACAGCCCGGGAAGGAATTTTAACTACAAACTACTTCTTTGGTGTGGATAACGTAGTACACATGGCATAAAAATAAAAATTATCCCCTCCCACTTCAACTATCATTTTCATTTATAGAAAATTACCCACCCCCTTCAACTAGCCTCTTCATTTATAGATATTACATCGACGTTTCTACAGTGGATTATTATGATCTTCTTATCAGGATACTTTATTTATCAAAATTAAGTACTTTACTCTTGCTAAAACATTAAATGTTGCGGGTAAACTACCCTTTCCCCGTAACTGATCTTCACCAAAATCAATAGGCCTTGATTTTTCTACAATTCAGGAACGTACACAAAAAAATATTCGATTCTGTTTGAATGTACGGCAGTTATCGTTCGTCATCGAAAAAATTACCGTTGTTAAAACATGAAGTGTTGCTGGTAAAGTACCCCTTTCCGTTAACCGATCTTCACCAAAATGAACAGATCTTGAGTTCTTAACAATTCAGGAATGTATGCAAAAAAATATTTGATTCTGTTTGAATGTGCGGCAGTTATCATACGTCATAAGAAAAATTACCCTTGTTACAACATAAAGTGTTGCTGGTAAACTACCCCTTTCCCTTAACCGATCTTCACCAAAATGAACAGATCTTGAGTTCTCTATAATTCAGGGATGTATAAAAAAAAATTTGATTCTGTTTGAATTTACGGCAGTTATCGTTCATCATAGAAAAAATTACTCTTGTTAAAACATAAAACGTTGCTGGTAAACTATCCCTTACCCTTAACCGATCTTCACCAAGAACAATAGGTCTTGAGTACTCTACAATTCAGGGCTGTATGCAAAAAATTATTTGATTCTGTTTGAATTTGCGGCTCTTATCTTTTGCCATAAAAAAAAATCTACACCTAGACACATAGACACATAGACAGACAGACAGACAGACACTTTTCGAAAAATGACTTTTTTCATGTTTTGAGAGTAGTACAATCAGAATCTGCAATTATCTCGAACACGATTTTTTCGCCATGACCATACTTCCATTTCCTTATGGAACATGGAAGTAAAACAAACGAAGAATAAACAGTTACAATTTTTTGTAGGGTTTTAAGCTTTTCCAACCGGCGTAACTACCAAGAAGATCTTGGTTTCCTCAAAGAGAAGGCAATGAACAGCGTTTGGAGAGTGTATCCTCGATTACAGCAGACTTCTCCGGCTGCTTCAAGCGACAACAGAAGCTGTGTTCACCGACGGGAGTGCGTGCGCTCCGCTTTGTGGTTCCGATGTACACTTCGCCGCACGACCACGAGCAAGGCACACTGTATACGCCTCCCGACGAGAGCGGTTCTCTTACGTTCGTCACTAGTCTCAGGAACTGCTGTCCTTATCTTGCAAAATACATAGCCTCTACCTCATCAGTGGACCTCTGGTGTCAATTTGGTGGACACCGTAGCAATTGTTTCAGATACTGATGACGTCCTCCCATGGTGGGCCCGAAATGTTTGTCAACAACTGTGACCAAACGGGTAATTTTGAAAACGAGTAACTTTGCGTTTTAAAGTACAATCAGAATGATCACAGTTGCACACCACTATATAAAAATTATCCCGATTAGCGCTTTCAAGCCTCACAGCCCATCGTCAGATCGGAATAGGCAGAAATTATTTTAAAACAAATACTTCACCCCTCTCCCCCACCCTGCTCACACACAACAAGCTATAATATAAATGACCCTTCCCCACCCCCTAAACCCTGTCCCACGCCATCTGTACAGTTACATATTTTTCTAGCAAATTCCTTGTGTTTCACTGTGTGTGTGTGTGTGTGTGTGTGTGTGTGTGTGTGTGTGTGTGTGTGTGTGTGTGTGTGTGTGTGTGTGTGTGTGTGTGTGTGTGTGTGTGTGTGTGTGTGCATCCTTTTAAACTTACCCTACTTCCTCTCCACACACGTGGGTCAGTCACACACCCTTATTTTAAACCATCCAATTAGTACTATGCAATATAATTCTTAATCTTATCTATCTGTCCTCTATCATTTACTTCTTAATCATGTTATAAAATATTTCTTCATTATCAAATTTAATTTTAATATTAATTAAATTGTCTAACCCTTTTTCTCTTTCTTTTAATATTTCTAACTCCTCTCTAAGCTTCCTTTCAACTGTGTTATTTACTACTTTTACAATTTCGTATTCTTCCAAAGGATTAACAAACTTATGGTTGTCTTCTATGAAATGTCTTGCATATAACGAATTTGTTGTTCTATTACCTTCTCCACGTTTGTGGTCAGACAACCTGCATACGAATTTTCGTCCTGTCTCACCTAGGTACACTTTATTGCAGTCTTTACATTTTAATTTATAAATTCCGCTTTTCTGTAATACTGGAATTTTTTCTATATTCTTATTCCTTATCTTATCAAATACCGTTTCACATTTTTTAATAGCTATATCTACTCCATATTTATTAAAACATTTTATAATTTTTCTAGTATGTGAACCTATGTATGTCAATGACCCTGCATAATTCTTTTGTTCTGGTTCTATTTTAGCTTTTTGTATGTTAACCCTTTTCATAACTTTATCCACTATGTTGGTGTTATAATTATTATTCCTTACAATTCCCTTTATCGTTTTTAACTCCCTATCTTTTGATTCGGTCTCTTTTAAACACTTCTGAGCTCTGTAACAAAATGTATTGATTGCCGCCATTTTATATCTATATGGGTGGTAAGACTCTCTTGGTATAATTATATCAGAATACGACTCTTTCCTAAATATCCCAAACTGTAGTTTCACATTATCCTTAATTTCTATGTTCAAATCTAAGTAATTTATTTTCTAACCTCCTATCTCTTCTTTAAATTGTAAGTTTTTATCCTTATTATTTACCTCATTTATAAACTCATGCACTTCTTCTATGCTTCCTTCCCAAATTACTAATACATCATCAACATATCTAGACCATAATTTTATATTGTCTTTATACTTAGTGGAAGTTATTAATTGCTTTTCAAAATCATTCATGTATATTTCAGCAAGAATAGGGGATAATGAAGACCCCATAGGTAAACCTTTTTTCTGTATATAAAACTTGTTATTAAACCTAAAATAGTTCTGATTTACACATTCTTTAATTACTTTCATCAACTGCTTTTTATACCTGTATTCTCCCATATTATTATCGTTTATTAACTTAATAACTTTATTTACTGTGATATTGGTAAACATGTCCTTAACATCCAGTGATATCAATTTTGTATTTACATTAATCCTAATATTTTCTAATTTTTCTATCAATTTTACATTATTCTCTATGTTGTATTTTGTCCCAAATTCATATTTCTCTTTCAGTACTCTGCTAACTTCCTTTGATAATTTATAAACAGGTGCATTAATAAAAGAAACAATCGGTCTAATTGGTTTTCCTTCTTTATGTATCTTAACCTGACTTTTAAAAGTTGGTGCTGTTGGATTACTTTCCAATAAATACTTTTTCTTATTTTCTTCTATAAATGTTATCTGTTTCATCATTTGTTTTATCCTTGACTGGTACTTACTTGTATAATCATACTTTATTTCCTCGTATGGTCCTTCCCTTATAAATTCTTCCGTTTTCTTTATGTATTCGTCCTTTCTCAGTAGTACCATTGTATTTCCTTTGTCCGCCTTCGTAACTATAATATCATTTTTCTTTATTTTATTCTTTAGTTTAGTTACAGTTGATTTGATTTTTTGTTCATTTTTTGAATTATACAAACTTTTCTTAAATATTTTATCTACTACATTCCTTACTTCCCACCTTATTCTTTTTTTATCATTTTCATTTCCTAGTTTTTGTATTATGCTTTCGCATTCAATAATCGTTTTTTCTTGATTTAATTCTGGTGGCGGTGCGTATTTTAAGCCTTTTGCTAACATTTCTTTTTCTTCTGTATTGAAATTCACCTCTGTAAGGTTTATTACTCTTTTTTCATAGTTATTCTTAGAGAGGTGTTCCTTTTTTACTTCGTTCTTTCTTATTAATTTATTTAACTTATCTACCATTTTTTTATTTTTCTTTTCCAATTTCTTTTCTACGTACCCCAAACCAAAATTATATAATATTTCTTCTAACTCTACATACGAGTATATTCTTAACAATTCTATGTGTCTGTCATATAATTCCCTATTATATCTATTGATTAAGCCGTAGAGTGACCTTATTTCCAGTTTTATCCACAACTTCTCGCTTTGTTCTTTTACTTTTTTGGCTACACTGTTCTTACTTTTAATTTTAACTTGAGCGTACTTTGGGATGACATTATTATCCAGACATTGTTTATTAAACCATATTTTACTTAAAACCCTCTTCAATTTAACTTTTAACTTAAGATATTTAAAAACTTTACTTACCTTATTGTTGTCGTTTATTACCTCATTGCTGTTGCCCATTACCTGTAGTCGATTGCACATCTTAACAGACGTTTAATGAAGAAATTTGTGTTAGTGGTTGAAATCACAATCAGAATGATCACAGTTGCACACCACTATATAAAAATTATCCCGATTAGCGCTTTCAAGCCTCACAGCCCATCGTCAGATCGGAATAGGCAGAAATTATTTTAAAACAAATACTTCACCCCTCTCCCCCACCCTGCTCACACACAACAAGCTATAATATAAATGACCCTTCCCCACCCCCTAAACCCTGTCCCACGCCATCTGTACAGTTACATATTTTTCTAGCAAATTCCTTGTGTTTCACTGTGTGTGTGTGTGTGTGTGTGTGTGTGTGTGTGTGTGTGTGTGTGTGTGTGTGTGTGTGTGTGTGTGTGTGTGTGTGTGTGTGTGTGTGTGTGTGTGTGTGTGTGTGTGTGTGTGTGTGTGTGTGTGTGTGTGTGTGTGTGTGTGTGTGTGTGCATCCTTTTAAACTTACCCTACTTCCTCTCCACACACGTGGGTCAGTCACACACCCTTATTTTAAACCATCCAATTAGTACTATGCAATATAATTCTTAATCTTATCTATCTGTCCTCTATCATTTACTTCTTAATCATGTTATAAAATATTTCTTCATTATCAAATTTAATTTTAATATTAATTAAATTGTCTAACCCTTTTTCTCTTTCTTTTAATATTTCTAACTCCTCTCTAAGCTTCCTTTCAACTGTGTTATTTACTACTTTTACAATTTCGTATTCTTCCAAAGGATTAACAAACTTATGGTTGTCTTCTATGAAATGTCTTGCATATAACGAATTTGTTGTTCTATTACCTTCTCCACGTTTGTGGTCAGACAACCTGCATACGAATTTTCGTCCTGTCTCACCTAGGTACACTTTATTGCAGTCTTTACATTTTAATTTATAAATTCCGCTTTTCTGTAATACTGGAATTTTTTCTATATTCTTATTCCTTATCTTATCAAATACCGTTTCACATTTTTTAATAGCTATATCTACTCCATATTTATTAAAACATTTTATAATTTTTCTAGTATGTGAACCTATGTATGTCAATGACCCTGCATAATTCTTTTGTTCTGGTTCTATTTTAGCTTTTTGTATGTTAACCCTTTTCATAACTTTATCCACTATGTTGGTGTTATAATTATTATTCCTTACAATTCCCTTTATCGTTTTTAACTCCCTATCTTTTGATTCGGTCTCTTTTAAACACTTCTGAGCTCTGTAACAAAATGTATTGATTGCCGCCATTTTATATCTATATGGGTGGTAAGACTCTCTTGGTATAATTATATCAGAATACGACTCTTTCCTAAATATCCCAAACTGTAGTTTCACATTATCCTTAATTTCTATGTTCAAATCTAAGTAATTTATTTTCTTACCTCCTATCTCTTCTTTAAATTGTAAGTTTTTATCCTTATTATTTACCTCATTTATAAACTCATGCACTTCTTCTATGCTTCCTTCCCAAATTACTAATACATCATCAACATATCTAGACCATAATTTTATATTGTCTTTATACTTAGTGGAAGTTATTAATTGCTTTTCAAAATCATTCATGTATATTTCAGCAAGAATAGGGGATAATGAAGACCCCATAGGTAAACCTTTTTTCTGTATATAAAACTTGTTATTAAACCTAAAATAGTTCTGATTTACACATTCTTTAATTACTTTCATCAACTGCTTTTTATACCTGTATTCTCCCATATTATTATCGTTTATTAACTTAATAACTTTATTTACTGTGATATTGGTAAACATGTCCTTAACATCCAGTGATATCAATTTTGTATTTACATTAATCCTAATATTTTCTAATTTTTCTATCAATTTTACATTATTCTCTATGTTGTATTTTGTCCCAAATTCATATTTCTCTTTCAGTACTCTGCTAACTTCCTTTGATAATTTATAAACAGGTGCATTAATAAAAGAAACAATCGGTCTAATTGGTTTTCCTTCTTTATGTATCTTAACCTGACTTTTAAAAGTTGGTGCTGTTGGATTACTTTCCAATAAATACTTTTTCTTATTTTCTTCTATAAATGTTATCTGTTTCATCATTTGTTTTATCCTTGACTGGTACTTACTTGTATAATCATACTTTATTTCCTCGTATGGTCCTTCCCTTATAAATTCTTCCGTTTTCTTTATGTATTCGTCCTTTCTCAGTAGTACCATTGTATTTCCTTTGTCCGCCTTCGTAACTATAATATCATTTTTCTTTATTTTATTCTTTAGTTTAGTTACAGTTGATTTGATTTTTTGTTCATTTTTTGAATTATACAAACTTTTCTTAAATATTTTATCTACTACATTCCTTACTTCCCACCTTATTCTTTTTTTATCATTTTCATTTCCTAGTTTTTGTATTATGCTTTCGCATTCAATAATCGTTTTTTCTTGATTTAATTCTGGTGGCGGTGCGTATTTTAAGCCTTTTGCTAACATTTCTTTTTCTTCTGTATTGAAATTCACCTCTGTAAGGTTTATTACTCTTTTTTCATAGTTATTCTTAGAGAGGTGTTCCTTTTTTACTTCGTTCTTTCTTATTAATTTATTTAACTTATCTACCATTTTTTTATTTTTCTTTTCCAATTTCTTTTCTACGTACCCCAAACCAAAATTATATAATATTTCTTCTAACTCTACATACGAGTATATTCTTAACAATTCTATGTGTCTGTCATATAATTCCCTATTATATCTATTGATTAAGCCGTAGAGTGACCTTATTTCCAGTTTTATCCACAACTTCTCGCTTTGTTCTTTTACTTTTTTGGCTACACTGTTCTTATTTTTAATTTTAACTTGAGCGTACTTTGGGATGACATTATTATCCAGACATTGTTTATTAAACCATATTTTACTTAAAACCCTCTTCAATTTAACTTTTAACTTAAGATATTTAAAAACTTTACTTACCTTATTGTTGTCGTTTATTACCTCATTGCTGTTGCCCATTACCTGTAGTCGATTGCACATCTTAACAGACGTTTAATGAAGAAATTTGTGTTAGTGGTTGAAATCACAATCAGAATGATCACAGTTGCACACCACTATATAAAAATTATCCCGATTAGCGCTTTCAAGCCTCACAGCCCATCGTCAGATCGGAATAGGCAGAAATTATTTTAAAACAAATACTTCACCCCTCTCCCCCACCCTGCTCACACACAACAAGCTATAATATAAATGACCCTTCCCCACCCCCTAAACCCTGTCCCACGCCATCTGTACAGTTACATATTTTTCTAGCAAATTCCTTGTGTTTCACTGTGTGTGTGTGTGTGTGTGTGTGTGTGTGTGTGTGTGTGTGTGTGTGTGTGTGTGTGTGTGTGTGTGTGTGTGTGTGTGTGTGTGTGTGTGTGTGTGTGTGTGTGTGTGTGTGTGTGTGTGTGTGTGCATCCTTTTAAACTTACCCTACTTCCTCTCCACACACGTGGGTCAGTCACACACCCTTATTTTAAACCATCCAATTAGTACTATGCAATATAATTCTTAATCTTATCTATCTGTCCTCTATCATTTACTTCTTAATCATGTTATAAAATATTTCTTCATTATCAAATTTAATTTTAATATTAATTAAATTGTCTAACCCTTTTTCTCTTTCTTTTAATATTTCTAACTCCTCTCTAAGCTTCCTTTCAACTGTGTTATTTACTACTTTTACAATTTCGTATTCTTCCAAAGGATTAACAAACTTATGGTTGTCTTCTATGAAATGTCTTGCATATAACGAATTTGTTGTTCTATTACCTTCTCCACGTTTGTGGTCAGACAACCTGCATACGAATTTTCGTCCTGTCTCACCTAGGTACACTTTATTGCAGTCTTTACATTTTAATTTATAAATTCCGCTTTTCTGTAATACTGGAATTTTTTCTATATTCTTATTCCTTATCTTATCAAATACCGTTTCACATTTTTTAATAGCTATATCTACTCCATATTTATTAAAACATTTTATAATTTTTCTAGTATGTGAACCTATGTATGTCAATGACCCTGCATAATTCTTTTGTTCTGGTTCTATTTTAGCTTTTTGTATGTTAACCCTTTTCATAACTTTATCCACTATGTTGGTGTTATAATTATTATTCCTTACAATTCCCTTTATCGTTTTTAACTCCCTATCTTTTGATTCGGTCTCTTTTAAACACTTCTGAGCTCTGTAACAAAATGTATTGATTGCCGCCATTTTATATCTATATGGGTGGTAAGACTCTCTTGGTATAATTATATCAGAATACGACTCTTTCCTAAATATCCCAAACTGTAGTTTCACATTATCCTTAATTTCTATGTTCAAATCTAAGTAATTTATTTTCTTACCTCCTATCTCTTCTTTAAATTGTAAGTTTTTATCCTTATTATTTACCTCATTTATAAACTCATGCACTTCTTCTATGCTTCCTTCCCAAATTACTAATACATCATCAACATATCTAGACCATAATTTTATATTGTCTTTATACTTAGTGGAAGTTATTAATTGCTTTTCAAAATCATTCATGTATATTTCAGCAAGAATAGGGGATAATGAAGACCCCATAGGTAAACCTTTTTTCTGTATATAAAACTTGTTATTAAACCTAAAATAGTTCTGATTTACACATTCTTTAATTACTTTCATCAACTGCTTTTTATACCTGTATTCTCCCATATTATTATCGTTTATTAACTTAATAACTTTATTTACTGTGATATTGGTAAACATGTCCTTAACATCCAGTGATATCAATTTTGTATTTACATTAATCCTAATATTTTCTAATTTTTCTATCAATTTTACATTATTCTCTATGTTGTATTTTGTCCCAAATTCATATTTCTCTTTCAGTACTCTGCTAACTTCCTTTGATAATTTATAAACAGGTGCATTAATAAAAGAAACAATCGGTCTAATTGGTTTTCCTTCTTTATGTATCTTAACCTGACTTTTAAAAGTTGGTGCTGTTGGATTACTTTCCAATAAATACTTTTTCTTATTTTCTTCTATAAATGTTATCTGTTTCATCATTTGTTTTATCCTTGACTGGTACTTACTTGTATAATCATACTTTATTTCCTCGTATGGTCCTTCCCTTATAAATTCTTCCGTTTTCTTTATGTATTCGTCCTTTCTCAGTAGTACCATTGTATTTCCTTTGTCCGCCTTCGTAACTATAATATCATTTTTCTTTATTTTATTCTTTAGTTTAGTTACAGTTGATTTGATTTTTTGTTCATTTTTTGAATTATACAAACTTTTCTTAAATATTTTATCTACTACATTCCTTACTTCCCACCTTATTCTTTTTTTATCATTTTCATTTCCTAGTTTTTGTATTATGCTTTCGCATTCAATAATCGTTTTTTCTTGATTTAATTCTGGTGGCGGTGCGTATTTTAAGCCTTTTGCTAACATTTCTTTTTCTTCTGTATTGAAATTCACCTCTGTAAGGTTTATTACTCTTTTTTCATAGTTATTCTTAGAGAGGTGTTCCTTTTTTACTTCGTTCTTTCTTATTAATTTATTTAACTTATCTACCATTTTTTTATTTTTCTTTTCCAATTTCTTTTCTACGTACCCCAAACCAAAATTATATAATATTTCTTCTAACTCTACATACGAGTATATTCTTAACAATTCTATGTGTCTGTCATATAATTCCCTATTATATCTATTGATTAAGCCGTAGAGTGACCTTATTTCCAGTTTTATCCACAACTTCTCGCTTTGTTCTTTTACTTTTTTGGCTACACTGTTCTTATTTTTAATTTTAACTTGAGCGTACTTTGGGATGACATTATTATCCAGACATTGTTTATTAAACCATATTTTACTTAAAACCCTCTTCAATTTAACTTTTAACTTAAGATATTTAAAAACTTTACTTACCTTATTGTTGTCGTTTATTACCTCATTGCTGTTGCCCATTACCTGTAGTCGATTGCACATCTTAACAGACGTTTAATGAAGAAATTTGTGTTAGTGGTTGAAATCACAATCAGAATGATCACAGTTGCACACCACTATATAAAAATTATCCCGATTAGCGCTTTCAAGCCTCACAGCCCATCGTCAGATCGGAATAGGCAGAAATTATTTTAAAACAAATACTTCACCCCTCTCCCCCACCCTGCTCACACACAACAAGCTATAATATAAATGACCCTTCCCCACCCCCTAAACCCTGTCCCACGCCATCTGTACAGTTACATATTTTTCTAGCAAATTCCTTGTGTTTCACTGTGTGTGTGTGTGTGTGTGTGTGTGTGTGTGTGTGTGTGTGTGTGTGTGTGTGTGTGTGTGTGTGTGTGTGTGTGTGTGTGTGTGTGTGTGTGTGTGTGTGTGTGTGTGTGTGTGTGTGTGTGTGTGTGTGTGTGTGTGTGTGTGTGTGTGTGTGTGTGTGTGTGTGTGTGTGCATCCTTTTAAACTTACCCTACTTCCTCTCCACACACGTGGGTCAGTCACACACCCTTATTTTAAACCATCCAATTAGTACTATGCAATATAATTCTTAATCTTATCTATCTGTCCTCTATCATTTACTTCTTAATCATGTTATAAAATATTTCTTCATTATCAAATTTAATTTTAATATTAATTAAATTGTCTAACCCTTTTTCTCTTTCTTTTAATATTTCTAACTCCTCTCTAAGCTTCCTTTCAACTGTGTTATTTACTACTTTTACAATTTCGTATTCTTCCAAAGGATTAACAAACTTATGGTTGTCTTCTATGAAATGTCTTGCATATAACGAATTTGTTGTTCTATTACCTTCTCCACGTTTGTGGTCAGACAACCTGCATACGAATTCTGGATACAATGTCTACAATGTCTACAATGTCTGGATAATAATGTCATCCCAAAGTACGCTCAAGTTAAAATTAAAAATAAGAACAGTGTAGCCAAAAAAGTAAAAGAACAAAGCGAGAAGTTGTGGATAAAACTGGAAATAAGGTCACTCTACGGCTTAATCAATAGATATAATAGGGAATTATATGACAGACACATAGAATTGTTAAGAATATACTCGTATGTAGAGTTAGAAGAAATATTATATAATTTTGGTTTGGGGTACGTAGAAAAGAAATTGGAAAAGAAAAATAAAAAAATGGTAGATAAGTTAAATAAATTAATAAGAAAGAACGAAGTAAAAAAGGAACACCTCTCTAAGAATAACTATGAAAAAAGAGTAATAAACCTTACAGAGGTGGATTTCAATACAGAAGAAAAAGAAATGTTAGCAAAAGGCTTAAAATACGCACCGCCACCAGAATTAAATCAAGAAAAAACGATTATTGAATGCGAAAGCATAATACAAAAACTAGGAAATGAAAATGATAAAAAAAGAATAAGGTGGGAAGTAAGGAATGTAGTAGATAAAATATTTAAGAAAAGTTTGTATAATTCAAAAAATGAACAAAAAATCAAATCAACTGTAACTAAACTAAAGAATAAAATAAAGAAAAATGATATTATAGTTACGAAGGCGGACAAAGGAAATACAATGGTACTACTGAGAAAGGACGAATACATAAAGAAAACGGAAGAATTTATAAGGGAAGGACCATACGAGGAAATAAAGTATGATTATACAAGTAAGTACCAGTCAAGGATAAAACAAATGATGAAACAGATAACATTTATAGAAGAAAATAAGAAAAAGTATTTATTGGAAAGTAATCCAACAGCACCAACTTTTAAAAGTCAGGTTAAGATACATAAAGAAGGAAAACCAATTAGACCGATTGTTTCTTTTATTAATGCACCTGTTTATAAATTATCAAAGGAAGTTAGCAGAGTACTGAAAGAGAAATATGAATTTGGGACAAAATACAACATAGAGAATAATGTAAAATTGATAGAAAAATTAGAAAATATTAGGATTAATGTAAATACAAAATTGATATCACTGGATGTTAAGGACATGTTTACCAATATCACAGTAAATAAAGTTATTAAGTTAATAAACGATAATAATATGGGAGAATACAGGTATAAAAAGCAGTTGATGAAAGTAATTAAAGAATGTGTAAATCAGAACTATTTTAGGTTTAATAACAAGTTTTATATACAGAAAAAAGGTTTACCTATGGGGTCTTCATTATCCCCTATTCTTGCTGAAATATACATGAATGATTTTGAAAAGCAATTAATAACTTCCACTAAGTATAAAGACAATATAAAATTATGGTCTAGATATGTTGATGATGTATTAGTAATTTGGGAAGGAAGCATAGAAGAAGTGCATGAGTTTATAAATGAGGTAAATAATAAGGATAAAAACTTACAATTTAAAGAAGAGATAGGAGGTAAGAAAATAAATTACTTAGATTTGAACATAGAAATTAAGGATAATGTGAAACTACAGTTTGGGATATTTAGGAAAGAGTCGTATTCTGATATAATTATACCAAGAGAGTCTTACCACCCATATAGATATAAAATGGCGGCAATCAATACATTTTGTTACAGAGCTCAGAAGTGTTTAAAAGAGACCGAATCAAAAGATAGGGAGTTAAAAACGATAAAGGGAATTGTAAGGAATAATAATTATAACACCAACATAGTGGATAAAGTTATGAAAAGGGTTAACATACAAAAAGCTAAAATAGAACCAGAACAAAAGAATTATGCAGGGTCATTGACATACATAGGTTCACATACTAGAAAAATTATAAAATGTTTTAATAAATATGGAGTAGATATAGCTATTAAAAAATGTGAAACGGTATTTGATAAGATAAGGAATAAGAATATAGAAAAAATTCCAGTATTACAGAAAAGCGGAATTTATAAATTAAAATGTAAAGACTGCAATAAAGTGTACCTAGGTGAGACAGGACGAAAATTCGTATGCAGGTTGTCTGACCACAAACGTGGAGAAGGTAATAGAACAACAAATTCGTTATATGCAAGACATTTCATAGAAGACAACCATAAGTTTGTTAATCCTTTGGAAGAATACGAAATTGTAAAAGTAGTAAATAACACAGTTGAAAGGAAGCTTAGAGAGGAGTTAGAAATATTAAAAGAAAGAGAAAAAGGGTTAGACAATTTAATTAATATTAAAATTAAATTTGATAATGAAGAAATATTTTATAACATGATTAAGAAGTAAATGATAGAGGACAGATAGATAAGATTAAGAATTATATTGCATAGTACTAATTGGATGGTTTAAAATAAGGGTGTGTGACTGACCCACGTGTGTGGAGAGGAAGTAGGGTAAGTTTAAAAGGATGCACACACACACACACACACACACACACACACACACACACAGTGAAACACAAGGAATTTGCTAGAAAAATATGTAACTGTACAGATGGCGTGGGACAGGGTTTAGGGGGTGGGGAAGGGTCATTTATATTATAGCTTGTTGTGTGTGAGCAGGGTGGGGGAGAGGGGTGAAGTATTTGTTTTAAAATAATTTCTGCCTATTCCGATCTGACGATGGGCTGTGAGGCTTGAAAGCGCTAATCGGGATAATTTTTATATAGTGGTGTGCAACTGTGATCATTCTGATTGTGATTTCAACCACTAACACAAATTTCTTCATTAAACGTCTGTTAAGATGTGCAATCGACTACAGGTAATGGGCAACAGCAATGAGGTAATAAACGACAACAATAAGGTAAGTAAAGTTTTTAAATATCTTAAGTTAAAAGTTAAATTGAAGAGGGTTTTAAGTAAAATATGGTTTAATAAACAATGTCTGGATAATAATGTCATCCCAAAGTACGCTCAAGTTAAAATTAAAAATAAGAACAGTGTAGCCAAAAAAGTAAAAGAACAAAGCGAGAAGTTGTGGATAAAACTGGAAATAAGGTCACTCTACGGCTTAATCAATAGATATAATAGGGAATTATATGACAGACACATAGAATTGTTAAGAATATACTCGTATGTAGAGTTAGAAGAAATATTATATAATTTTGGTTTGGGGTACGTAGAAAAGAAATTGGAAAAGAAAAATAAAAAAATGGTAGATAAGTTAAATAAATTAATAAGAAAGAACGAAGTAAAAAAGGAACACCTCTCTAAGAATAACTATGAAAAAAGAGTAATAAACCTTACAGAGGTGAATTTCAATACAGAAGAAAAAGAAATGTTAGCAAAAGGCTTAAAATACGCACCGCCACCAGAATTAAATCAAGAAAAAACGATTATTGAATGCGAAAGCATAATACAAAAACTAGGAAATGAAAATGATAAAAAAAGAATAAGGTGGGAAGTAAGGAATGTAGTAGATAAAATATTTAAGAAAAGTTTGTATAATTCAAAAAATGAACAAAAAATCAAATCAACTGTAACTAAACTAAAGAATAAAATAAAGAAAAATGATATTATAGTTACGAAGGCGGACAAAGGAAATACAATGGTACTACTGAGAAAGGACGAATACATAAAGAAAACGGAAGAATTTATAAGGGAAGGACCATACGAGGAAATAAAGTATGATTATACAAGTAAGTACCAGTCAAGGATAAAACAAATGATGAAACAGATAACATTTATAGAAGAAAATAAGAAAAAGTATTTATTGGAAAGTAATCCAACAGCACCAACTTTTAAAAGTCAGGTTAAGATACATAAAGAAGGAAAACCAATTAGACCGATTGTTTCTTTTATTAATGCACCTGTTTATAAATTATCAAAGGAAGTTAGCAGAGTACTGAAAGAGAAATATGAATTTGGGACAAAATACAACATAGAGAATAATGTAAAATTGATAGAAAAATTAGAAAATATTAGGATTAATGTAAATACAAAATTGATATCACTGGATGTTAAGGACATGTTTACCAATATCACAGTAAATAAAGTTATTAAGTTAATAAACGATAATAATATGGGAGAATACAGGTATAAAAAGCAGTTGATGAAAGTAATTAAAGAATGTGTAAATCAGAACTATTTTAGGTTTAATAACAAGTTTTATATACAGAAAAAAGGTTTACCTATGGGGTCTTCATTATCCCCTATTCTTGCTGAAATATACATGAATGATTTTGAAAAGCAATTAATAACTTCCACTAAGTATAAAGACAATATAAAATTATGGTCTAGATATGTTGATGATGTATTAGTAATTTGGGAAGGAAGCATAGAAGAAGTGCATGAGTTTATAAATGAGGTAAATAATAAGGATAAAAACTTACAATTTAAAGAAGAGATAGGAGGTAAGAAAATAAATTACTTAGATTTGAACATAGAAATTAAGGATAATGTGAAACTACAGTTTGGGATATTTAGGAAAGAGTCGTATTCTGATATAATTATACCAAGAGAGTCTTACCACCCATATAGATATAAAATGGCGGCAATCAATACATTTTGTTACAGAGCTCAGAAGTGTTTAAAAGAGACCGAATCAAAAGATAGGGAGTTAAAAACGATAAAGGGAATTGTAAGGAATAATAATTATAACACCAACATAGTGGATAAAGTTATGAAAAGGGTTAACATACAAAAAGCTAAAATAGAACCAGAACAAAAGAATTATGCAGGGTCATTGACATACATAGGTTCACATACTAGAAAAATTATAAAATGTTTTAATAAATATGGAGTAGATATAGCTATTAAAAAATGTGAAACGGTATTTGATAAGATAAGGAATAAGAATATAGAAAAAATTCCAGTATTACAGAAAAGCGGAATTTATAAATTAAAATGTAAAGACTGCAATAAAGTGTACCTAGGTGAGACAGGACGAAAATTCGTATGCAGGTTGTCTGACCACAAACGTGGAGAAGGTAATAGAACAACAAATTCGTTATATGCAAGACATTTCATAGAAGACAACCATAAGTTTGTTAATCCTTTGGAAGAATACGAAATTGTAAAAGTAGTAAATAACACAGTTGAAAGGAAGCTTAGAGAGGAGTTAGAAATATTAAAAGAAAGAGAAAAAGGGTTAGACAATTTAATTAATATTAAAATTAAATTTGATAATGAAGAAATATTTTATAACATGATTAAGAAGTAAATGATAGAGGACAGATAGATAAGATTAAGAATTATATTGCATAGTACTAATTGGATGGTTTAAAATAAGGGTGTGTGACTGACCCACGTGTGTGGAGAGGAAGTAGGGTAAGTTTAAAAGGATGCACACACACACACACACACACACACACACACACACACACACGCACGCACGCACGCACACACACACACACACACACACACACACACACACACACACACACACACACACACACACACACACACACACACAGTGAAACACAAGGAATTTGCTAGAAAAATATGTAACTGTACAGATGGCGTGGGACAGGGTTTAGGGGGTGGGGAAGGGTCATTTATATTATAGCTTGTTGTGTGTGAGCAGGGTGGGGGAGAGGGGTGAAGTATTTGTTTTAAAATAATTTCTGCCTATTCCGATCTGACGATGGGCTGTGAGGCTTGAAAGCGCTAATCGGGATAATTTTTATATAGTGGTGTGCAACTGTGATCATTCTGATTGTGATTTCAACCACTAACACAAATTTCTTCATTAAACGTTTTAAAGTAATCAAGCGTAAACTATAGGCCCAGACTAGAAAAGTTTATTCGAGTTTCATCCTAGTCATTTTTGAAGGTTGAGATTTTAATTAAATTTTTTTAAAGCAAAATGGTCACTCCCTATTTGAAGTGTTTCTCTCAGTGTTCACAGAGTATGACTAATTGTTCCGGTAATCAGTTGTTTTCAGCGCTGTTAATACGTTGCAGCATTGATAATTATTTATTTAAATCAAAGACAGGCCAAACTACAGATTCTGGGACGACAAGTGAACCCTAGCGGACAATTTACAAGTCCAATACATAAATCACAACATGCTTATTGACGTATTTATACAACAATTAGTCTGTACTATGCAAAGCTGCAAGGTATTTTAAGCGGTTGCATACAAGCTGCCCAGACCGCCGCCACCAATACAAATAAATCAAACCAATCGCTATCAGACTAACGTTAATTGCACAGTCCAACCACATAATCGTCAATTGTCCATTTAATTTACTGAGGCGTCTGCATTTAAGCACAGCCGTTTCATAGATTTCAAATCAAACTGTCTGAGTCAGTTTAACAAGCTGTTATTGCACCTGTGCATTAAGTGGGCAGTTTGTGGCTGCTTTGTGCACGCACACACTGATTATAGATATCAATATGTAACTGCATTGATACAGTCACTGTTAACAAAGTTCGTTATAAAACAGACAAAGTGCCTAATGTACACCAACTGGTGCGTTACAAAAGTTCTTTGTCAGTTGTGATAGTTGACTGTACCTATTTACTATTTGAATCCATATTACAAAACCTAACTAAATAATAAAATGTTTTCTGTGATAAAAACAAATAAGGCATTCACTAAAATAAACAAGATTTATTCAATATAGAAAGAGAAAAGAGGGAGAGTTTGGGTTAGCACAAATTCGGATGTCGGTCTCATATATTCAGAATTTATTGCCAGTAGTACTTTAAGACAAAACAATTCATAAGAAAGAACAAAATTTAAAATTACAAATTTGTTCCGTTCTTGTAACTCCGCCTTGTATTGATTACGTTATCCGCATGACTCCGCATATGCCTCGTTATTAGGCGTAATTATTCTACATAGTTAATGCAAGATGATAGCATTACTGAAACACAGAACACGAAAAATGTCACATACGTATAAAACTTGTACGGAATGCCTATAGAATTATCGATGGGGTGGACCATATGGACGTTACCATACGAGTTGTATATTTACGTTGCTACTCTTCGTGTACTGTCGTCAACTTGAATGTTTATTTCTGTGTCATACAGAGAGTTGAACTCAAAGCTCAGGTGATCATTCAACATATACGCTGCAGGAATTTTAGTATTACTTTCTTTTTAATTACTAAAATATACCAAAGCTTTACAAGTTTTAAACTTCTCTGCAACATTCGAGTATTCACCTCTTTTAAATGTGTGAAGGGTTTCAAAGTTTGACTCTAAGTTAGTGAAATTATGTTTATTGTTTATTGAACAACGTGTATAATTGTATTTTAGTTTTAAGACTTCTTTTGTTTTCTCGACGTCTTTAAGTCGTTTAATAAACCCTCTACCGGTCAGGCCAATATAGAAACTACTGTATTAAGTAATTGTTTGTAATTCTGTGAGCTACTGTTTAATGATGTAAAAGGTTTTAATTGGAGCATTTTGCCAGTGCGCCACACCAGTTTTGGAGACAAATTTGCAGGACGTTTGCTGTTTCCATTCCGCACCACTCGTAGCAACAGTACCGTTTAATGAGCAAAAGTAAAGGACAGAGTAGTATTTCAATAACCTGTAACAGCAGTTTCAACACACATACACATAGCAATTAAGTAGCAACTCTTGAAAAATATTACCTGAGCTACTGATTGCAAAAAGCGGATATTTCTAATTGAAAGTCTAAATAATTTTTTTAAAATGAAATTTGTAAGTACACACATAAACTTAGTGGATTTGAACGCCTCAAACTTCGAAACGCACACACCGTCAGTACTAGACTTATTTTTGTTACTTTTTATGTTTTCCTGAAGTACTGTGACGTCATACTATGTAATTTTCTTTCAACTTACATTAAACATATGTAATGGCCAACTGGTCGACTTAATGTACTTGAAATTTTGTACAGACCATCACATCTAAAATTGACTTGTTATGTACCATTATTTATGTCCCATAGCAGAGTTTTTTAATATAATTATTTGTAACAAATTCATTTTTGCTCCACTTAATAACTTTAACTTATAACAAACAATAAATTAATGAACTATTAGAGCAAATTATAGATTGTGTAAAGACGCTACCGGTACCAAACATTAATCAAAAGGTTTTAACAACGAAAAAGCCTGCGGTCTAATGAGGTCACTGACAACTAGACCCAGACCCCTGACACATGTGCCGCAGGTTGTACCTTTTCTATCGTATTTGCAAATTTTGTTGAGCAATAAATCACCAACAATTTTCTGGCGGTTATATCTATACACTGTCCCAACATTGTTGCACAACTTTGTTGTCAACACAACATTTGTATGTGTGGCGTCTGTAATATTCTATAAAATTTACTTGAAGTGTATTGTAGTTAAATGTCTGTATGTCTAAATATAAATATTGTAATTATATAATTATAATAAATATATTTATATGATCTATGTAACACAGGTTACATGCACAGATTACCCTACCTTTGGTGGTAAACTACTGTATATTGCCTTTACTAATATGTAAACTGTTATATATAATAGAATATATTACAGCAATTATAATGAATGTTATAATAGTTAGCCTGTATTCTAATTTCTGCTAGGAAGAAGACGTGTTCTCAATTACCTGGAAAACAATAAAACGAGAATTTAAATACACCGTTAGAATATTATACAGTGGAAGATATCACTGTATGTTGGTCATGTTGGTAAACTACTACATAAAAAAAACTCAATCAGAATAAAAGAAACGGTCACGAGTTACTAGACAAACTTGTAATTTTACAAAATCGGAAAAACTAACGAATTTAAAAAGACCTAATGTAAATGGAACAGAATCGATGAAGTCAAAAAAACATAATTCATGTGACACAGAAAAAATTGGAAAATTGAAGAGCTTAAAAATATTTAATTCACAATCAGCAGCGAAAAAGGAAAGAAGTAAATTAAAACTTTGTGGAAAGATGGGGAAATACTGATTATAAGATAATTGTGAAGCAATGACTGAGCAAGTAGGAGAACTTGATGCTAGACTACGATAAACGCTGAACAGTGTAATGTAACACACATACAAATTAATTTTTCACAAAGTGTAACTATTTATTCATTAACAGCATCATATAAGTTATATAGGTCTACCGTTAGTTAATAGTGATGTACGTTTACTTAAAAACTTTAAAGATTTTATATATGAAAAGAGCTGCTCATCACTTGAAAATAGAAGACGGATCACATTGAAGTGACGGATATATTATGACAATACAACTGAAGCGTACACGTGAAGAGGGCGACGACGAGTTAGATGTTGGAGAGCCAGGTGTGACAAAGTAGCGAGACACATGTTGTGAATGTATACGTAGAATGAAATAAGGTATTACGTCAAAAATAGAACAATTCCCTAAGGAATAATCAAGTCTTATCTCAGTGTCTGGAACTCAAACATATTTGCATTGGTTTTTCTTTGATTAATCAAATATAACACGACGAAATATTTTGTAAACTATTTAACTGACTTGCTGGGGTCTTACTTAAACCAGTTAATTAA
Source organism: Magicicada septendecula (assembly GCA_034769895.1). NCBI lineage: Eukaryota > Metazoa > Arthropoda > Insecta > Hemiptera > Cicadidae > Magicicada > Magicicada septendecula. Next base: position 587,193,488 of record CM068369.1, on the reverse strand, counting down.
AATTATTAAACTTATTGATCTTATTTATCATGTCAAACGTTTCATGGTCATTGAATTTATATCAAAATTTGATAATCCCTTAGTTGTTTTGTTACAAATTTCAAATCTATCAATGGCATGTTGTTATTATTATTACCTGAGTTGTTATTATTTTATCTATTATAATATTTGGGATATTAGCTGTCGTTTTTAGAAACAATTCTAATCACAACATTTCGACCTCCAAAAATCTCAGCTCGTCCTCAGGTGTGAATAAGTTTTTACAAAATCATATCTATCAAAGTAAAAAGATATCGGCATAAATGACCAAGAGAAGGATTATTAACTATTAGAAATAAAAAAATTTCACTTACCAAGAAAGGCGCTTCATGAGGATTTTACTTCTGCTCACAAAAAAAAATAAATAAAATGCGACAAGCACCCCCTTTATACACAACACCAAGCAGTGTGAAGGCAGGGTTAAACAATCGGCAACACATCACCGCTTCCCACAATCACAGAGGAGAATGTGCATAACATTTTTAGATTCAAATTTGGTACACCTGGGCTTGGTTCTACACAGAATTTCATCTACGGTTGTACGGGAATGGAAAACAGTGTAAAGTCCGTAAAGAAGGCCCGTTCCCAACATTAATTTCTTGCGCATTTCCAAATATTTTAGAATATTCTGACGCTGAATTGTGGAAATATCTTTACTCGCCTGACTAATAGAATTACTTTCAACCGAGATAAAAGATGGTTCCAAAATTTTTCTTTTCATCAAATTACTTTCCCTCACAATAATGTGTATATTGTCCCATAATACCTTGTGGTGTTCTTCCCACACATGTACTGCTAATTCTTATGTATTACATTTACCTAATCTCACATGATTTCTATGATCGTCCAGGCAACCTTCAGAGGCCTTCTCCTTTCTCACAGGTACTGATTCCCACAATCACAGGGGAGACTGTATACAACATTTTTAGATTCCAGTTTAATACACTTGGGCTTGGTTTTACACAGAATTTCGCCTTCGATTGTACGGGACTGGAAAGTAGTCCAAAATCCACACATATTTTGATAATCCCCTTAGTGCTTTCGTATGTACCTCTTACTTATGGTATGACTAAAATAGTCTACTTTTCATTTGCTTATTGTTGTTAATACTTTTTCATTGTTTTGATTTTGGTTTAACTTTTTATAAACAAAGTGCTTAATGTATCTATTTCCTTAAAACTCGTTCACAATTCTGTTAATTTCATTCATCAAATACTTGCCATCAGAACAAATGTTTTCAGCGAGAACGTGCAATATCCTAATAACCCATGTTTCTCATAAACTGGATGAGAGGAGTATTTGTTAATATACACACCATCATGATTAGGATTACAGTGCACGGTACATGGTAATACTGACACGCTTATTTTTGAGTATAATCAAAACACTGAGGAACAGAAGAGAGTTGTTATTTACATTGTCGTTTTCTTTGCTTTTGTGAGCAGAGGTGAAGTCCTCATAAAGCAGTCGTTTTGGTAAGGTTAAATCCTCATAAAACGACTTTTTTTAGTGAGGTTAAATCCTTGTAAGGCCTCCTTTTTGGTAAATAATTTTTTTTATTTTTAATACTTGGTAAGTTGGTAAGTTGCGAAAATAAATTTTTTATGTTATACATATGTTGTTATAAAAAGTTATTCACTCCTGATTACGACCTCAGATTTTTTTTACAGGTCCAAACGTTGTGGTTGTAATTGTTTCTAAAATGATGGCGAATTTCCGAAATACTTTACAATATGTAAAAGTAAATAATTTCTGTATCTTCCTAATGTTAGAATATATTTTTTATTTAATCAATCAAAACGTAAATATTTAATAACCTACAATCAGCAAATTATCATATAAATATTCTACAAGTGAATAATCTTTTTTTACTGTAATTTTAAGAGTTGAAAACAATATAGTTTTCTTGAACATTTTTGTTGCCGTCCCGGTTGTAAGAAACTGTATTTTGTATCTTTATATTTATCATTTGCCCTTCCTATATCAATAACATCCTTTAATTTTGGCTTATTTGTTACATAAAGGTTTGTGCCTTGTTTTTTGATAAAAAAACATAAGAATTTTAATAACAAGATAACCAAGCATTCCGGAACCGAAGACGTAAGAGTTCCGATGAGAATTTTCTTTAAATGCCAACTTCTTGATGACGAAAGCCGCAGAATCGATTCAGTATTATTTAATATTTTGACAATTTAATCAACTGACACGTAAAGGTACACACGCGGCCTATAGTTAACTGCATACGGATGCAAACATTCAGTAAGCGTTCGGAAAAATTATCTACATTGTTGAAAACGTACAATCTTACATTACATGCAGAATTTAATAAGCACAGACGGTCTCGGGTATCTTAATGTATTCTGAGGACAGTTACTGGAATTAGCATAATCCGCCTGTAGACAAGTGTGTCCCGGGGACGTGCGGTGCAATTCTTCCCAAATTGCGTAAGTTTTTGTACGTGTGGCGTGTTTTGAATTGGAAATTAGACTCGCGTTGGAGAAAGTAATTTTTCCGCTTATAGCTTTTTTTTTTATTTGAGCCAACACCGCCAGCAGACTAGAAAAGAAGGAAGCATTTGGTTCCTTGAATGAGAAAACACTGTGATACGCTTGCTAAATTAACTAACAGTGTTTTATTACTACTGTGTTTTTGTTCCCGGTAGAACGACAAAAAGATAGAATGGTCTGCGTAGCCAATGCAACTACAATAATTTGAAATTATTGTTTGCGATAATTTCAATATTTTTACAGTAACATTAACTTAGACATTACTTTAGTTATAAATAATATAAGAATTGCGATATGTTTATAGTAACAGCTGATATCCACTACGTGTAATCAGCACCCATGAATCAAAAGATAAACTTGAAGATACGTTTAAAACACAGAGTTAACGCGCAGAGTTAACTTTACTTAGGGTTAATATATACAGCCAGCAAACGGATAGAAAATACTTTAACAAAATACTTCAATAATTACAGTTAGTATAATTTTAACAAAAATTTTAAAAAACTAAATTATCAGTATTCGTTGAATTCATACTAAAAGTTTGTAAAATCGCTGTTATAATGAAACTAGTTTTTTAAATTAGGCTATAGAAATCATAAAGAAAGAGGTGTATTAACAGGAACGTATAGACAAAATATCTATTGTTTTTAGAAGAACAAGACAACGATATACAGTATAAGACATTGATGAGTAGAGGATGAAGAGAAGGTAGGCAGTTTGAAGGAACAACGAGCTTATCAAAGGCAGAGGCTGGAATCAGTGAAAAAAGCAGAGTGAAATAATATGTAATATGTAAAAGTTTTCTGGAACGAATTTTCGCGTTCAATTTCTAATTCCGTCTTCTTCAGGGTGGAGTTTTATATCTACCCTTTATTCTGGGTGCCCACAATGTAGACAACGTAGAATTTTAACGGCATGTGTACAACGTACAATTTTATGCACACAACAAACGTGCATAAACATAATAAAATATAACAAAGAATTTCCTATTTTGTGTCTGAGTATACTAAGGCACTACTAGTGTAATCAGTCGAATAATTTCCCGGAGTTATTGTATGAGTAGGAATGTCAGTAAAGATTAAAATCCGATTTCAAATTTGGCTGGTATTCAAGTTATATTGCAGGACAATGACCTGCACATCGATAGCAACAATCTTCACTTTCCACCTTGGTCGTAAGAATACAACCACTGCTGTGTCACACGTAGATCACTAATAATGGTTTGTACAACGCCATAATGTTTACTTCACTTTATAATGCTATAATGCTACAATTATTTCATAAACTGTCATCAGTCTTGATTTCTTTTAACGAACACAGAAAAGATTTTTTGTCTATTAAGTGGAGTCATTGCAAAGCACTTGCTTGCAGACGTTTCATTTAAAATATTCAAAGCTCTCCACTGTGCTGAGAAAGGCCGAAACATTTTTAACGTTCGAGTTATCCGAAGCGACAGACAGGAATTCTGTCCGTCCATCCAACCTCAGCTTGCGCATTGCTATCAATGTATAGACTTTGTGTTTATCTGTTAACTTTTCCTCTTAGTGTCGTCCTTGTGATGCCACTAAAATGACGGCGAATTTCCGAAATACTTTACAATATGTAAAAGTAAATAAATTCTGTATCTTCCTAATGTTAGAATATATTTTTTATTTAATCAAAACGTGTACATATATGTCTTGTTATACATGTCCCTATGTTGCCCACAGGAGTAATCACAAAATGAGCACTGTAAATGGTATATATGTCCTATTAACTGCGTAGCTACCAAAATCTTTGTTCTCACTGGAGAACTTCCTAATCAAGGCGGGGTACCTAAACGTCTTCTCACGGGTTCACGTCTTGTGAGTACGAGTGACCCATGCCCGGAGTACTCTAGTTGGATGGACTCTCACTCTGTTTCAACTTGTCTCAGATGAAGTCCCTGTCTGTTCATTCATTTATTAATCTGTTTTATTGGTCTTTTGTGACCAACACTTGTTTTCTGATCCGGCGCTGTCAACTATTCGAGGACTAAGGGGTCTCTACTTATATGCCACTCTTGTTTCTTCCGCTACGAGCTGTTGTTCTTTGACCGCCCCTAAGAGCACAAAGGAGTCTCGCTGGAGGCAGCAGCAATCCACGCTTTGGCTCTAAAAGGAAACATGAAGGAGGCTTGTCTTCGCTGTTATTCCAGTGCGTCACCGCTAGTTCAAGGTAACGATCACTCTGCAAACTGCTGGGGACCTCACTTGCTAAGACCCTCTCCCAACACAAGGCACAAGGAGTACACCCATCCGCAACCAAACGTCCTTAAAAAACATAACGCCCTTGACAGAGTTTGACACTTGCAGTCATAGTAGCAGTCACTGCTACCTGGCACGCTGCCAGAGCGCTGCTACGAGGCTCGACCTCCTCTTTCTCCCTTAAGCTATAGATACAGCTTTCTACAAAAAGAAAGGGCATTCTACGGTACTCCTCTGATTCAGTCTATGTAAGACTGTTTTTGTTTAAAAGAATGAGAAGCCAAATATTAGGCTGCCATTTTGAAAGTTTAGAGTTGATACTAAGCAATGTAATGGACCAGCTAAAGGTATTTTAACAATTTAAAACTTCCAGTACTATCTGCTTTAATAAGTGGAATCAATTTCTGAGTGTATGGCTTATAAAGAGAAAAATGTGAAGGGGGTTTAATTTAAGAAAACATTGTTTCTCAACATAATCCCTCAATAATTAATTATATACAATTATCCTCTTTAATTTTTAGACATTTCATGTGTTTTATTGTTCGCAAATAAAACTTTGTGTATTAGAGATAAATATTAATAACTCTTTTCCTACCACCAATGTAGTTTAGCCTTCCTAAGTAAGATCTTCATCTTACAAAGAAGACATTGTGGAAAACTCTACATTTCAGTAGTGTAGGTACTATTAGGTTGAATAAACCACATGTGGAATAGACCAATGGGTTTACAACAGTATACACTCAAGGTAAAAACAAATACAAGGAGACTTTAAGAAATATGTGCAAAGAGTTTTCGTCTAATGACTGAAGTTCAGGAGGAGGAAAAAAGAAAAAGAAAACCAAGATAATGATGATGATAAGGAATAAGGAAAAAATAAGGCATAAACATATAAATCTACAACTTTATGAAATAGGCAAAAATTTAGATATGGTAATAACAAACGTTACCGAAAAATCATATAGGAAACACGATGGTAACGGTTAAGTACAGTTATGTAAAATACCATAAATTGTTGGTATTATATAACCAATTTATCTATTTGTGATTGTGATCTATGATTTTTTCAAAGTGGTTATTTTAACAATTATGAAATATCCTACAGTTATTTAAAACAAATAAATATCGTACGTTAAAATCGTACAAAAATAGAAACAAAGAAAAGTACAAGATATGAGACAAACGATATTTGTACATATGAAAATTGTTTGATCAAACTACAAGTTTTAAGAAGTCCGTAAATATAAAACTCACTGTTAACATTTTGATTTACAGGTAGATTCAGAGTTCTGTAATTAAGATTGCACAAGGTAAAGTGAAAATGCCGTTAAAAGTAAATGTCTTAAAAACTGTACGTAAAACGCGAACAGATCTCTCCATTTGAGGCTGTTCAAACACGAAAGGCTAAGTAATTAGAAAAGAAATATTGCTACAATTTGTCTGGTCTCACCAGTTGAAGCTTTTCACGATCTATAAAACACACGATCTCTCTCTCTCTCTCTCTCTCTCTCTCTCTCTCTCTCTCTCTCTCTCTTTCTCTCTTACCACTACTTTGTATTAAATTGGTCCAACTCACAGTTTATCCAAAAAATGCTTTCTTGTATTTGTACAGTTCATTTGCTTTTATGCTCATATTTAAGTTTCCGATTACCTCAATTTTTTTATACTTTATATTCATGGCAAATATTTACCATGGTAAGTATGGTGATGAATACATGATAAATACATGGTAAATGGAAGACTAAACACAAATTCAGTATATACAAACAACCCAGTACAACTGACACACTAATACACAATTCCTCCAATAACCCAATACAACACAAACTAGCTGCCTTTAGAACCATGATACACAGACTAAACAACATCCCACTAGATGAAAAGACTACAAAGACAAAATAAACACGATAAAATATCTAGCAGAAGCCAACGGATACAACAGAAGAATAATCAATTAACTCCTACACAAAACAAACAACAGACAAAGACAGAAACAACAAGTTCATAACACTAACATACATCAATAACCACACTGAAAAATAGCCCACAAATTTGAAAAGCAGGATACAGACGTGCATACAAAACAACAAACAAACAGAACACACACTATCAAAATACGCACACAAAGAGCAAAACAAATTTGATTTACCTGATGTTTACAAACTAAACTGTTCAAACTGTAACATATTCTACACAGCCCGGACAGCACGTTGCTTCAAACAGAGATACATTGAACACACAAAGGCACAACACTCCACCACCAAATCCACCTTTGCCAACCACCTCATTGAAGCAAACCACACATACACAAACACAAAAAGGAACATGGATATTCTACACGTACACACAAAAGGCCATAAACTAGACACTCTTGAACAACTAGAAATATACAAACACACAAAAACACATAAAAACGACATCCTGAACGAACAGACACAATTCAAATCACACGTACCATTCAAACATATCACACCGCACACACACAACATAGATCTTTCAAACGACGGCGCCGTCACCAAGAACAAGAGGGACAGCGCTCCTAGTGGCAGCCTCTGACAAAGCTTGTAATAAGCGAAAACTGGTTCAGTCTATAAGGTAAAAAATTTTACATTTTTACTAATAAAAAACTTAGTGTTCCGAGTCAGTATTATTATAAGATAACATGGTAAGTATTTTACCGTTTTGTTTGTGCTACAAAACATATGTAACGTTACCTGTCACCTTTTTATATTAGAAAATATTTATATATTTAATTCTAATTTATATGTTTGGAGCCAGATTACTCCGATTGGTACTGAACAATTAATCTTGAAGAAGAAATACCCACTGATGTAAAAGTTTAAGACAAACCGTAATAATAATAATATATCTATATATCTTTGATAATATAGACCTGAGGATACCCATTGGCATATGGGTGAAATGTTGTCTCAAAAGATATTTTCAACGCTGTCCATAGTGAAAGAAAATTTCAAATACCCAATGGATCGCGGAAGCCTACGTTGGAATATAATCAAGTCTTATAAAGTTTTATCCGTGATTATGGCTCTGAAAACTGGAACTTGACAAAGTCCAGCTTATTCGGCTCAAGGTTCCTAAGATGTGGTTCCTAAGGTGTGTATTTACACGTATTGCCAACGTCTGTGTCAAACACTACAGACGACAAGTGTTAAAAATATTATTGACGGATACGACAGTGGGCGAAGCATCTAAAAAGACTGACTGGCAGGTACATTCTGAATCATATACCTAAATGCAGTCCAAATGGAACATGAAGTCTTGGTCCTCCCAGGAAGCAATGCAGGCAGCTTGCATTTAATCCATCACGAAGGTCAAAACATTGACTCCGTAAAAATCTTGGTTAATTAAAAATGTTTAATAAAAAAGTTAAAAGTATATTGTATACACAACGAAACTTACAATAAGTAAAATTGGCAACAGCAAAGTTAGAATTTTTAAAATTTTTACTTGAAGTATTAATGTTCCATGTGATAGTGTGAAACACGACATAGGCAACAAAATCCATGAATTTAGTTTTTTCTCGGAAATCGCACTGACTAACTTTCTGAAGTCTCTGTCTGTTTCCTTAGATTTATTTTAAGAATTTTGAAAACTATAATCAGTCTGGCTATCAAGCAGCTCGACCTCTTTTCTTCATCACTCTTTTAACACGATTCCCTCAGTCTTTATCTTCCAGTCACCCCTACCCGCACAAGTGTCTTTTCCTCAACACAATTCCTGTAACATATACATTAGTGATGTAATTACGTCTGACTGATGTAAGTCAATACATTATGCTGCCAGCCACCACTTCTTTCAGTAGTAAATTAAATAAGTTCAGGGTCTTTAAAACATATTTTGGCAAACTGTCTCTTCTCTTGAAATAATTTTTCACATGAAATGATTTTTCTCATCCTCCTAGTTTATCCAAAACGTCAACTCATCGTAACCTTATCACCTGGTCTCCACCATATTTGAGTTGCACAACAGTTGTATAGCGTTATTTGTTTGCCTATCTATTTTACCCTTTCCTCGTTTCCTTGCATTCCAAGGGCACACTTTTTGAGCGTCAAAACTTGTTTATAACATGGAAAATCCAAAATACCCTGCTTTCAAAATGTAAATTAGGGGCTCAGTAAACCACCTGACTACGGATCTAGAGATTCTAGATTGATCAATTATCTTTTTTCTTCTTGATTACTATCCCCTGCATATTATTACATTTCATTATATTATTATTCTCCACTCTATAAGTAGATTAAATCCATTATCATTTTCTACAGACGTTTCCCAGTTAATTTTGCTTTTGTAGTCTATCACATTTCCCAACGATATATGCTTTGCTTTCCTAGTTCTTGCACACTCGTTCAGCATAGTTTCTTAATACTTTCATTACTTTAAGTTGCAAAGAATAAGCATAATTTGTACTGTAGAATAAAATTGTTACGGCATGCACAGGGACCGTCGTATCGTAAACAGCGGAAATCAAATGATTAAAAACCAGAGAATTCATTACTCATCACTTTAATTAAAGTAAAATAAACAAACCAGTCGTAAACAACATTTTTCAAGATTACAACCATCCAACGTACGGTAACGTAACAAACAATATCGCCTAATTAACGCTGTCACAATAAATAATACCAGTCACCGAATACGTAAGTCCATACACAATAATTGATAATTGTTGTCACTAAACCGCTGTCACGACAACGTGCACCGAATCGAAAGTTAACAATTGATTCTGACTACTTCCAAAACAGCTGTTTATACTAAGCGAGATTATTATTCCATGGAAATATTCTCGACGTGTGAAGAACACTCAGTCAGCCTGTAGAAGGCGTAGAAACATCGGTAGCCTTCGGAATCGTGACTTCAGGTCACTTTGGAAATATGGCCGCCACATCTATGACGTACATGCCACAAAAGTTGCCCATTTCACATATATTGTAACAAAACTGTTCATATAACATTTGTGAACACCGACCGTATTTTGAAAATAAGTGTAACTTTTACGTATACGGAATTTTTTAGTAACCGGTTGTAGGGAAACAGCCAAGTAAATACTATGCAAAATAATGAATACTATGCATTACAATAATGAACAAAAAAACAAGCGTATAACTTTCCCGCTCTCACAGCTGTAGCATCGCATTGCCGCTGCTGGCGCTGAGAAAGTAAGCTAGACAAGACGTAGCTAAGTGAGAAAGGTCGGTGGGAAAGTCGTTAACAGACTGGAAAACCCGGGCTCTGAATCTCCAGCCAGCCCATTAGTTAACGGTAAATAATAGAAGGAAGCGCCGGACAGGCGCGAGCGCGCGCACACACACACTTGCACTTGCGCTAACTCTTTAACAGAAAACATATCATTTTAAAAAGCTAATAATTGTGTTTTGTTTCATAAACATAAAACTATAACAAAGCGACTACATACACTACGAAAAAATATTTTATGCCACTTAAGGTGACAGTATTAAATAAATAATTGGCTATATATCCTCTGTATCATTTCCTTATCACTGCTAAACATCTCAGAGTTCTATTGTTTCTTACTGTAATAAGCTTTAGTTTTTACTTTTCAGTTCATGTCTCATGTGAGTCTGCGTTTCTCTTCTAATTAAAGAAAGTCATTATTTTCAGTCATTCGCGTTAAAACATTTGAGTAGGTCGGTCTCACAGAGAAGTATAATCACGTCTCTCAACGTTCGTGGTACCATTCTCGGTGCGATTTCGTTAGTTTCTGCTTTCTTACTACTTTCAACAACTGACAACTGTCAGAAAATTCTAATGTTGTAACACTAAATATAAAAAGTCATATAACAAGTCATTCTCTATAATAATAATTATAATTTTCACAATAATAATAATATTAATAGGACTTAGTAGTAGTAGTAGTAGTAGTAGTAGTAGTAGTAGTAGTAGTAGTAGTAGTAGTAGTAGTAGTAGTAGTAGTAGTAGTAGTAGTTGTTGTTGTTGTTGTAATAATACTTAGTATCCTTCCTAAGTTACAGAGCTCGGTCACTATTTTGAAAGAAGGACATTTATTATTACACAGATTTCGATAGTAATTAGTTTTACAATTATGGAAAAATTTACAAAAGTCCCAATATCTCTTCATTTATTTAGCATCAGAACAATTGTAGAGCATAGAATCATAGAACCAACTCATAAAATCCTTTTGATCTGACACCCTGCTGAATTTTCACAATTTTTTGAAGTTTTTATCCCTTTTTTGAGGCCTAGGTTCCCCAAATTTTAAAATTCCCAACACTTAATACCATATTCAGATTTTGTCAAACCCTCATTACTTTTTGTCTGAGCCCTGACGTACAAAAAGTTTGAAACGTTCAAAAATGAACACTATATAGTTTGGAGTTTTGTTAAATTCCATTTAATTTTTATTCTTACGTCTGATAGTAGTTACTGTCTGGCCACGACTGGATGATCGAGGCTGCTCCCCCCCCCCACCACGCGGCCGCTTGTAAACGAGGTAGGGTAAAATATGTGTAGTAGCCGTTTGGTTTACTGCCACTTAGCCTACCGTAGTACCCGGCCATGCTTCTCCCACCTTACACAATTCTCTATCATCGAATCGCGGCCAGACAATATCTTAGTTTTCTCTGTAAGCACATGCACAACACAAAGAACCAATATGCAAAAAGTGGAAGAACTCGTGACAGAGAAGTTGATACTGATTGCATTGATGATACCCGGTCAATCTTACTGTGTTTGAACGAGAATCTACTACAGTAGTAGCAATTGACAAAAATTGTTAGAAATTTAAATTCGTACATAATGTTTGATAGATACTAATTAAATAATCTATTGGAGTGTAATCACAATCGCCATAAATTTAAATACCGAAGTTTAAAGTCAATTTTGGTAATGCACGAATATGTTTAAATCTAATTTCTTAAGACTCTTGTACATGTGATCAGAATCCTAAAAATATAAGTCAAATCTGCATTAAAAATTAATGATTAAACTATTATTTTGTTAAAAGATACATTTGCTACAATATTCTGAAATTACACTAAAACCGGTGGCGCTGAAATTATCGGTCAAATGAAAGTCAGAGGAGGTCCGGGCTGTAGGCTGGATGGTGAAAAACGGTCCACATTAGTTTTAGAATAAATTGTTGACATTGGCAACGTGATACCCATTACACTGTATTTAGCGTTCCCAGAAACAAATATTTAGCGTTCTTACGGTTACTTCCTAGGCAGTTTGGAGTAATACTGTGCGTTTATAGTCCCCTGTGCTGTTAAGAAATCAATGCGTATCAAGGTTCTCACATCCCAACAGAATAAATACATAATTTTTCTGCTGGAAATGCGGTTTTTTTTTTTTTTTTTTTTTTTTTTGGAGTTAAACAATGCCAACCTGCATCGATGTTCTTTTGGATTCTGGCGTAAAATTGAGTACTCAGGTTTCATCAGTAGTCACAACGGACTGCAAAAGCCCAGACAACAGACTTTTATTCATATTGTGGTAATTGTGAATGTTCCACCTGCATGTGTCTTCGCCCGTCAGCTTTCGCGGAACCCCATGTGCGCATACTTTCTAATTATAAAGCTGATGTACTATATCTGCATTACCAACACTGATATTTAATGTAGAAGCAATATTAAGCACCGTCACTCGACGATCATTTTGAACACGTGTGTTGATCCGGTCAACCATCTCTAGTCATGTCTGTGCTTTTGGGCATCGTAGGTGCGATTTATTCTCAATACGTTTTTGCCCATTTTTGAAATTTTTACTCCATTTATAAACGCTTATATATGCCAACAGTTCTTTGCCAAACTGTCTTTTTAAGATTTTTATCTTATATTTTTACTTTCCTTTCTGTAAGAAAGCGTTGTTCCACGATTGACCGCACGTCTACTTGACTCATACTTACAAAACAAACTACAGTGCATGATGGTTGCTGAACGACTAGTACACACTAGTATTTGTTTCCAGTGCTACCTACTTCAGCATTTATTTCTTCTATTTCAGGCTTAAACCAAATTGGAATTTAAATTTGAATGCTCTTCGTATGGTTGACATATTTTTCGTCGATAGTATATTACAATTAAATAGAAATATTTAAGGCACTTTCATTTGTGAAAAACTTACTTTTTGTTATTTCCTCAAACGTCGTTTCGGAGTGGTTTTCTTCTTCCTCAGTGAGGTATAAATGCGGAATGCGTCAAGGCGTTGATAATCTGTAACGGTTTTTTAGGTGATCGGTTGTGTGTGGGGGTGTGGAGATGGAAGGGGGTTGGCGCGGGATTCTGAATTGTATGCGTTGTGTATTATTGTGTCGAAGAGTGTGTTGGATTTAAATAGTAATTGTTCATTGAGTATGTTGTTTGGTTGTGTTTTGTTGTGTTTGTATATTTCGTATTGTTCTGCGGTGTTGAGTTTGCGACTTTTGGGTATGTAGTGTAAAATTTCAAGATTGTTTTTTATATTGGTGTAACTGTGGTTTTCTGTCTGGATGTGTGTGACAAATGTGGATTGTAAGTTGTTATTGGATAATGCTTTTGCGTGTTCAGAAAATCTGGAGTAAAATGATCTTCCTGTCTGGCCTAATCTTTAAATATGTTAAAGTGCTGTGAAAGAAGTGATGAACATTCAAAATAATATAAATAGAAATATTCATTTATAAATAATGACACCCTCTTTGTAAACGGGTTGATATGCCTCATTTACGAGAATTACGTTTACAAAATATACCGGTAAATTAATAGTTTATAATCACCAGTCTGACTTGCTCAGCCCAATAAATTATATTTTACATTGTTTTTTAATTGTGTAGTAATTCTTTAGGGGACTTCACGTTGTTGCGTATCACCGCGCACAAACACTGTTACGTAACTAACTGCACTTACACTTGGGATCAGTTTGACGTGTGTGTGCCCCCATGTGATCATTTCTATCACTTGACGTATGCATTAAATATGCAAGTATATGCGGCGCAACTGCCAGAGTAATCTCATTACCACTACAGACAGGGTCGTTTACTGTATGAATACGTAAATGTGTGTAGGAGAAATCTGTGTTCCGTTAATTGTATTTCATTAATCCCGCCTTGCTCGGTGCAATATAAGTGTGCATTAGTACGACGAAGTGTGAAGTTTGAATATTACAACATTTTCCCATCATCTGAAAACCGTAATATTGTGTAATTTTGTAAGTGGATGTGCAAAAGAATTTTGTTTTTGGGGGGGACAGACTCTTACAGGCTAACATACGAGGGTTAGTTGAAACGTTCGCGGAGGGACGTCTGTAGTTTACCAGTAGAACTAAAATTTTTAGTGTGTTGTAAGAACCGTATCTCATGCAAAAACGTGTTAATTTTAAAATCCATTTGTCACTGTATTCATTGTCTGTCAGCTGTTTGAACACACAGCTGATTTGCGAAATGTGTCACGTGTATTTTGAACGCATCACGCTGTGTTTGAATTCTTTGTTGTAACAGGTCCAATGCCGATGAAAATTCACAACGAAATGGTAAATGTGTTAGGAGGTACTGGTGGCTCAAAAACATTAGTTTGTATGTCGGCATTTGAGTTTAAACGTCGTTGTAAGAGCACTAAGAGGATCCTAACTTTTTTGAATACACGCATGACACTTCCGTGAACATTGAAAGAAAGAAAAACATGCGTAAACTCCTAAAGAACGAGAGAGTAGGTAGACTGTTTATGCATAATCATCGTCTTCATCATCATCATCATTGTCGTGACGTTCATTCTCATTATTATCGTCATCGCCATCATTTTCATCATTATTTCGTTGATAATGCCAGGTTTATTGTGCTTCTAGACGTTCTGGATCTTTTTTTTTAGCCCTTACTACATGCTCTAAAGTTGGCTGGGCAATATTATCACAGGACAGTCTATATAAACACTGTTTCCACTCAGTGCGGCAATCTACTGTTTTGAAATTGATTGAAAATACATTCACTTACTTGGCTATTATGGCCGTTCTTCGTATAATGTGTTAAACAATATACTGCCACTGATCGTAAAAAGTTCACCTCTGCAGCCAAGAATATACAAGAATATTTAATTAAAAAGTGAAAAGAGGCCGATTGTCCATAGACGAATTGATGTGTAGACCACAGGGTACATAAATCAAGAACAAATAACAAATATAGGTTGCTTGTCGTGGGAAAAGCAATCGTGGGAAAAAGTTGACGCTTCAACTATCACGCCATCAACTATCATCTTCTCGTGCTGATTTTCCGGCGGAAGGTAGAAAGGAGCTGCCTACTGCTGCCTCACTGCCAGGCTGCCAAGATACGACACAGGAAGAACTTAAAGAATGAGTAGAAGACGAACAGGTGAAATGGCCGAAGAGCAGGAGGAGGAGGAGGAGGAGCAACAGGCTGCTAATAAGATAGTTACCCACGCTGAAGCATTCAAAGTCACTGAGGCAACGCTCCCCTATGTGGACCAACAGCCTGACGCAACAGGTTTTTGACGTTCTGATGACTGAATTGCGGCAGGAATTGCACCACCCACCTAGAGAAGCACACATTTACTACAGGATTCTTTGTTAAAAAACAAAAGGACAACTATATTAAAGAAACAAACTTATGAACAGCCAGTTAATAAGAGCGAAACGGTCCTTTATATTTTTTATTAAATTTCTATTTTTACGTTTATGTGTCATAGTTGTGATTAAATGCCGTTACGACTTATCTATAAGTGTTTTTTTAAAGCAATAAAAATTGTCAAAACTTGAACACAAATGGTTTAAAAATTGGGACCAAACCTCACAAAACCTTACATTAATTATTAATATTACTGTTATTAGTATTATTTTGTTGATACACCGCACACTCAAACCACAAATTGCCGAGTGTAGTATACGAACACACAACGTTCTGTAGTTGTATCTCTGCCATCCTAAGACGATTCATCATAGGAGTCTCTCGTCGGGACCGAATTTTACAAAGGCCTATTCCCGCGCGCGTGCGTTTATGTGTGCATGTCATATCGCACATAAAAAGGAGAGGAAGAAGAAGACGGAAACAAAAAAGAAGAAAACAGGTAGAAAGCGAATAAAGAGACGTATTATCTATAGTAGAAAAATATTTTAAGAAAATCTCATAAAGAATATCGTGCACCGTACATATAAATTAAAAGAATAATGTCCCTTGGAGCTGGTATATTACTTCTACAATAGTAAAAGTCGTATACCAACTGACATCGGAATTATATTGAAATGTTCTTGTATGTAATATTAAAAATTTAACAACGGCTTCGAAACGTGTAGAAATTGGATTTCTTAACGACGTACACTGAATTGTATGTGTCACAGCAGCAGTTTATCTGTAACATTGTAGTACTTTTACGATAAACGGCAGAACAAAATAAAAAGTTTTCGCGTAAAAGTTTTTTTAATTTGTGGAACCTATTACTCTTTGTTGAGCGTACAGCACATTAATATCTATAAATCTGATAACTGCTGAAGTATAGGCATTTTAATGTTGTAAAGCAGAAATATCTTTTATCAACTTTTTCTGAATAAACTATTTGCAGTGTAAAGTTTTGAAAAGTGATGCTGTCTTTATTATCCTTTTATCATAACTGTAAGAAATATACACTCGTTTTAATATCAGTAGTGCCAATCGTGTTTTAATAGAATAATGTCACTCGTGTTTGTTCGTATATTTGTTGCACTGATAAACCTATTTTACTGCCCTTACACTCGAACTAACTTATAACTGTCCACGATGAGTACACTGCACGGCATAAACTTTATGTTTCATGAGAGTATAATAGACTTTGTTAGAATGTTCAGTTTATGGAAATTAAACCTACTTTTCTAGTCAGGATTGTAGGTTAGGTTATGCACTTCCTTGTTTTATTCGCACCTTATCTCCGATATCTATCGTAATACTAACAATACATCCGCACTTTTGAACTAACCGTTTCTAAAATTCATTTTGTCTTTTAGAAGTAATGCATCCGTAATAACTCTTAACATCTGATCGGGAATTCTTGTATATATTTTGTATGTTGAGTCCATTCTTCTATTTGTTCATGTCTTAAATTTGACGCTATACTAGTGCTATGTCTACAGACCCACCATAGGACCACTGAAATAGTGGAACGTAAAACATGACCAACCAGTAAACATTTTTAACCGTCTGGTAAATCATAGTACGCGTTGGTGAGGGGTCTTTTTCAGATGTTGTTGAACAAAGACAAAGGCGGGTGAATGACAGGAGGTGTAACATCCAATTTCCATCACCTGGAAAGGATTTATAA
Organism: Magicicada septendecula; assembly: GCA_034769895.1. NCBI lineage: Eukaryota > Metazoa > Arthropoda > Insecta > Hemiptera > Cicadidae > Magicicada > Magicicada septendecula. Next base: position 587,176,451 of record CM068369.1, on the reverse strand, counting down.
AATCCTAAAAAACTTTGAGTGCAGACAAAAAAAATCCTAAAATTACTGGGTCCTTCAGGATGAGGCCTGTCTGTTACATACAAAACTCTGTCGCTACAAACTCGTAGAGAAAAAACAGATTTCCTAACCATTCCTACATCAGAATTTTAAACAGAATATGTCATATACATTATATATTCAAGGTAAAGTATATATATATATTGTAACGCAACAGAAATGCTAGCATTCATGTTACATAAAAGACGGTTCACAGAATAATAAACAAATTGATATTTAAACCCATAATAGAACAGAGATCCAATAATTACTATTATAATCATAGACAAAATTAAATAAGGATGCAAGGTAGTGTTGACTAGAATAAACGAACCTGTAAGATAAATAATAGCTAATGATATATGTTTAATGAAAAGCAAAACAAAAAAATGAAACAATGACTTAATTTATGGTAATAACAAATAAGAATTTTGTGATAAGAAGTATTATTTTATGACAACAATGTTATGATAAAGTTTATGTGATGTTATATCAAATATGTGTTGAGTTAATGAAAAATAATGAAACAAGTTGTATTATTCAATGACTGTCGTAGAATGAAGTGTGAGGCAGTTAATCAATGTTCATAAATTCGAATTTTGTTGTATGTGATCAAGAGATCAAGATAAAATTGTTATTAGATATAGAAAAATAATTGTTTATATAAGTGCTAGTAATTAAGATTTGATTGTATGTATGAATTTATATAAAAGGGACTATAGATGCCTAACAAACATAACCACAGGTAGATCAGTTTACAATAAAAGGCCTAATAGGCAAAACTACTATATAAACACTCATAACATAAAGATTAGGTGCATCAATTAATAATAATTAATAAATACGCTATGAAGAATTAGAAAAAAAAACACATTAAATTAATAATAATATTTAATAAAATTTATACAAATTATAATAATACCATAATGCCATAATATCGATTGGTAAAATATAATATCGAAGGTGGATTAAATATAATAAAAAAGAAAAAACGGACTTATATAAAAAAACCAGTAGAATATGTGTATAAAATAATAAACCAAATATCGGTAAAGTTACATTCCGATAGGACAGCAAATTGATAAAGAATAGATAAAAAATATATGAAAGAAACACTATATATTCAAAACATGTGGAAGGCAGAAATTATTATAGGTTGCTAGGGACGACAAATAAGAAAAAGAAGTTGTTGATTTTAGACAAGACAAGAATTGCTTGGAATAAACTGAGAGTGATGAGATTAAAAAACCCAAGAATAATCTATTTAATCGTAATATTATAATTATCAGATACGATTATAAAGTACAAGATTCTCATGACAATAGTTACGTCTAACACTAATACAGATTAATCAAATAACACTACAATCTGAAATAATAATAGAGAGTAAATAACTGAAGTCTACAAGAAAGAACTTGGACTGTCCCATATCCGAAGGGAATTGATGAGATATTAATCAAATAGAAAGAATTAACAGTAACACAACTCATAATATTCACAACACCAGAAATTATAACCTTTCAATTACACGGAACAACACTAATTGCTTGAATCGAAAGAAGAACTGATTTGGATCTTGACGGTGCAGAAGAAACATCAACCGGGCTGTAGATCAATCCACAAGCTGTATTCCGACGTGGACAGGACAAGAATTACTTTTATTAAACCGAAGACAGAAAACCGTACTACATAATCATTCAAAACAGTAAATTTAGCGATCAACCGCCTACACGATTTGCTTCGTTCGAGTCTGGTAAATTATATTATATTAATCATACTAAATACACAACACATAAATTTTGTAAATCTTGCATTCTTATCTATGTATTTTTAGTCTTCCCCACAGTTACAAGAACCTTCACACCCTGAAATAAATTAAATACAAATCAAAATATAATATATAACCAAATATAAATAAAGAATTAAAATAATCAACAATCGATACCTGAAGTCTATAGTCCAAGCATATGTTAATTAGAACATACCTTATTTAATGTGAATTAAGTAAACAAATAAAGAACCTTTATATATTTGTCAAATCTTGTTATTTGGAGTATGGTTTAGTGAACTGGGAACAAAAAGTAACTGAATAAGTATAGAATAAATGGTTAATATAAACATCGAAATAATCTATAAGTTTCGTTGAGCCGATACTGCAGCGCTTATAGCGGAATTATCTGACACCAAAGAGGGAGCGTAAAATTACGAAATTAGACAGATCTCTCTTCAAGGTATAATAGGGTTGGATGAAATTGTAGAATAACGATTAAGTTGTTTAAGTTCTAGGCACACTAACACTGATAATTATTAAAGAGTTAAGTTAATATTAATTAATTGCATCCATATATTCCACAACTCCAAATATCTCCGAGATTTATATAATTAAAGTAATATAAAACAAATTGACAAATACAACAGTGGGGTTTTAAGGAGAGGAAACCCGTGTAGATACAAATTGGCTTCCATCGCGGGGCTTGAACAGTAGCGGCCACACCACCGTGTAGATACAAATTGGCGCTCAACTTGTGTAGGGCTTAAGTTAAGTAACTATAAGTATAATAACATTACTTAACCAGAGCAGGCAACTGTGGGAGAGTAAACATGCTTACCAGAGGTAGATCAAGGATTAGGGCAAGGGCAGGAGAAACGCAGAAGGAAATAGACGAACAAAAACAGGAAATAGAACTAATAACAGACAGTGAAATGGAACAACAGACAGATGAAATAACGGAAACTGAAATAATTGCGGACAAGGAAAAGGGAGTAACGGAAGAAGATGCCCAAGGGGACCAACCAAATAAGCCCAACCAAAAGGAAGACTTGAGTATACAGGAAATGTTTAAACTACTATTGGAAAAATCAAAGCAGCAGGAGGAAATCTCAAAGAGACTGGAGGAAAAATACGATAAAACCCATGAGGAAATTAAAGAAACATCAAAACAAATTCATGAAAGGTTAGATAGGAATGATGAGGGTTTAAAACAAATGAAGGAAGACATCTTACAAATACATGAAGAAAATTTAAAGCAAATTAATGAAAAAATTGAAAATCTTCATGTGACAATTAACCAGAAGGTGGACCAAAATAATGAGGAAAGAAAATTAGAAATAGCCAAAACAAATGAAGAGTTAGAAAAAACTAACGAAACAATAGTACAGGTTCGTGAAGAATTACAGAATAAAATTAATGACACAAAAATGGAGAATAAAACATTGGTCGAAGAAATCCAACAGGAAAATGTTGAAAAATATGAGCAAATTAAAAACGAAGTACATCAGGTACGGGAAGAGAATAAGGAAGTTATTACGCAAATACAGACAGACATGGGCGAACGACTCGAAAGAGTCTATGGCAATTTAAATAGTATGGAAGGTCAAATCAATACTAATAAAAATAAAATAGAAGAAATTAGTAGACGTGAATTACAATTACAGGAAGAAGTAGATTCATGGCGGGATAGGACATGCCAACATAGTCATACAAATAACCATGAGAACCGAGAATCGATTAATTTTCGTAATTACAAGCGCAATCCTATGGAATTTTTAAAGAGATTGGAAGAGGTGATCATAAGAAATAGAGAGAATCGCTGGAGTATTATACGAAGCATGATTGATGAAACGTTTAAAGATACTTATGATAATTGGTGTACAGCGGTGCGTCCGGATATACTGGACATGACTGAGTTCAAAAAACAATTTAAGGAGAAGTATTGATCTGAATCGACCCAGAACATGATTAGGAATAATTTGAGTAACGGCCGATACGAAACAAATGTGGGCCAGTCCCCTACTTCATACTTTTTAGGAAAGGTATGTATGGCGCGGAACTTAGAGCCCAGAATTCCCGAAGAATGTTTGGTGATACAACTATCCTATCATTACGAGGAAGGGATAAAAAATGCGCGTATGTGTAGTCAAATCAAAACGATTCCAGCCATGGCCAAATTCTTGGAGAATTATGAACACGAGAACCAATACCAAAGAAATAGAATGCTAAATCATAAATATCAGAAGTATGATAATAACGCGCCACCAACCAATTCTCATAATAACGATCGCAATCGACCTGCGCAGAACGTTAATACTAATAGAACACAAAATGAAAACGCGAATAATAATTCCAGAAACTATAATTATCGCGGCAATAACAATTACAATTATCGTGATAGTCGCAATAATAGAGGAGATGGGGACAGACGACCCAATAATTATAGACATAACGTCAATTATATCTACTCCAGACCTCAAGGTAATCAGCGACGATACTACCCAAGGAGTCACCGATATGACAACCATTATGACCAATCTCGGCATGAAGTCAACTACCCACATGATGGAAATTATAGGATAGCAGAACATAATACGGAGGATCGCACTGAAACAGTACAGAATCAACACAGTAATCAAAATTAAAATAGAGAAGAGGGAGTAAGCCCTCATTTAAACTAATAGAGGCAGTGAAAATTAATGAATACCGTAATCTTGGGGAACAACGACTAATAAATAAAATTAAGTGTAATCGTAAAATAACTATAATTAATAACCACTATTTAAAGAATATCAGGGAAGATTTGTTGGAAGAGGATCAGAAACATGTAAACAGTAATAGTAATAACGAAATCATATATATATCAGGAAAATTAAATGGGGTAAAATCTACCATAATGATAGACACGGGATCTAACATATCATTGATAGACAGTATTCAACTTGAAAAAAATCCAGCGAGAAGTCCAGTTACCCATACCGACCTTACCTGTCAATAATGTGATAATTATCGGAGCTACTGGGAGACAAAATAAAACAGTCAAAAAACAAGTATCACTCGATCTTACCAATAACAATATGACCCTACCAATAGGATTCTTGGTCGCAACGGGATTACCGTTTAATGTATTGATTGGATGCGATGTGTTGGGCCAGGATTCCGCAATAATTGACTTGCATAAAGGTACAATATCTTTAACATCCGAAGAAGGATTATGGACAGCCGAGTTAATTGACACTAATCAAACCGTTCCAGTTAACACCAAATGTGGAGCCATAAAAAGCTATTTTTGTAAGGAAAATAAAATACCAGAAGTCATTCAATATGAGGACGATGATCCCAAACTATGGCAGAGTAAGTTGGAAGAGATTCGAGAATTCCAAAGGGAAAAAACTTATAAACAAATAAATAAGGTACAGGCCGAAAATTTAATTCAGATATATAATAAATACAGACATGTGTTCTCCAATGCTCCAGGTAAAGTAAAGGGATATCAATGTATAATAAATTTTAAAGAACCAGTGAACTTTCGCAGAAAGTCATACCCAATTGCTTATTCTATAAAAAACGAGGTCCGTAACGAGATTAACCGTATGATTCAAGATGACATAATAGAATATAGTCAATCACCATATACCAGTCCAATAGTGGCAGTCCCGAAAAAGAACGGAAAGGTGAGAATTTGCCTGGACGCTAGGGAAATAAATAAAATGATCGTCAATGATAGGACTTCACCAGGCGAAATAGAAGAAATTTTAAAGAAATTCTACGGTATTAAATACATCAGCACTTGGGATACGGTATGTGGGTACTGGCAGGTCGAACTACACCCAGATAATAGAAAATACATGGCATTCCTTTTTGACGGAAGGAACTATCAATTTAAAAGGCTACCTTTCGGACTAATTAATTCAGTTACAATATTTGTGAAATGTATGGGCCAGGTATTGGGACAAGAAACACTGCAGTTCACTACGGTCTATGTAGATGATTTACTTATAACTTCTTCACATTGGGATGAACATTGCGAGCGGGTGGAACAGGTACTAAGAAAATTATCTGAAAACAACATAACACTTAAGCTGAATAAATCTAAATTTATCGCCAATCAAGTAAAGTTTTTAGGTTTTAATTTGTCTGAGGAGGGTATCACACCTTCGACAGAAAAAGTAGAAGCAATCCAACTGTTCCCTACTCCAAAAAATAGAAAACAACTACAATCTTTTCTTGGAATTTGCAACTATTATAGAAAATTCCAAGATAACTATTCAGAAGTAACGGCCAAGTTTCAGAAACAATTATCATCCAAAGACAAGTGGGCATGGGGACCAGAACAAGATAAAATTCTGCAATTAATCAAGACAAAATTTTTAGAAACAGTTATGTTGTACCACCCTGATTTTAACAAACGCTTTTATTTAAATTGTGATGCAAGCAATGTTAGCTTAGGGGCTACCCTATATCAAGAAGATAAAGAAGGACATCATATGGTAATCAGCTTCGCCAGCAGGGTGCTGAACAGCTGCGAACGCAATTACAACGTTACCGAGAAAGAGCTGCTAAGCGTAGTGTACGCATGCAATAAATTTAGAACCTATATACTCGGATACCCAGTGACCGTAAGAAGTGACCATAAATCAATTTCATTTCTAAAAAGATGTAAACTTAGTCACGGCCGGCTAACTAGATGGGTCCTTGCCTTGCAAGAGTATTGCATTGATTGGGAATATATACCTGGAAGAAAGAATATAGCAGCCGATATCTTGTCCCGAATAAACATACAAAATCAATCATTTGAAGGAGAAAAGGAAGAGATTGCGAAGGTGTACCATGTCATTAAGAGTCTTAAGGATCTGGAGATTATTATCAATGAAATTAGTCAACACCAAAAATTGGATCCCAAATTAATAAACATACGCCAGAAGATACAAAATGCTGATGAAGTTATTACTAAATATTACTGTATACATGATGACCGATTATTTATTAAGGTTACTCCTAAACAAATAAACTGGAAACTAGTAATTCCCACCGCTGTGGAAAACAAATTAATATTGGATTACCATGAACGATATGGACACATGGGAGCCATGAAAATCTTCAAAGCCCTAGAAGAACAAATGTACATAAAAAATTTGACCAGAAAGGTACAAAAATCTATACAGGCATGCCACATCTGCCAGATGGTTAAACATAATAATGAGAAGAAGGAGGGAGTCATGATCCCGATAACATCCAAATATAAGCTGGAGAAGGTATTCCTAGATATATGTGGGCCCTTCCCACACAGTGGAGGAAATCACAGATACAAATTCATAATAATTATTTTTGATCATTTTTCCAAATACACTAAACTTTATGCTATTAGCAGAGCCACTACCAAGAAAATTCTAGAAATAGTCATCGGACGTTACATAGCAGAGGTTGGTAAACCGTCATCTATTATCACCGATCATGGTACGCAATTTAAGGGCTATAAATGGAGAAATAATCTGTTAAAACACAACATTAGAACATATAAGACTTCAGTATACCACCCCAGCAGTAATCCGGCAGAACGTGTACTGAGGGAAGTTGGCAGAATACTCCGAACTTACTGTCATGACCAACAGAGAAGATGGTACGAATACTTGTCACTAACCGAAGAGTTTTTAAATATATCTTACCATCAATCCATTGAAAATACCCCTTATACTGTTATGTTTGAAAGGCTTGCACCTAGAGAAATCCAGGATATTATAAACTTTCCAAATAATCCAGAATATCAACTTGAAACAGTTAAATTTTATAACCGAGTTATGGAAAAGACGGAAATGGAAAGAAGAAAATATGAAAAGAATAACCCAAAACCAATTAAGTACCAAGTGGGTGAGAAGGTATTAATAAGAAACAGGGAGCTACCAAGCACTCTAGAGGGAATAACTAAAAAATTATTGTTATTATATACTGGGCCATATGTAATAACAAAAAATAATAATAACAATACGTATGAAATAATGAACCCTATCACGAAAAGGATTAAAGGAACGTACAACCAAGAGTCCATAAAGAAATATAATGAATAAATTCTAAAAATAATAAGAACAACTTATTACCAGTCTTGAAGAAAATTACTTGGAATTTAAAAAGAATTTGAGTTGAATACTACCACTAAATTCTAAAATACAATAAGAACAAATTATTATCGATTACAGAAAAAGGCGAGAATTATTATTAATGTTTATAAAGAAATAGTGTGAATAATGAATAACAAACCCCAAGATTACCGAAGAAAGCGATAATTATTATTAAATGTTTATAAAGAAATAGTGTGAATAACAAATAACAAACCCAAGATTACAGAAAAAGGCGAGAATTATTATTAATGTTTATAAAGAAATAGTGTGAATAATGAAGAATGGAACCCCAAGATAAAAGTTATTACCTCAAATCTACATATGCAAAATAAAGAAAAAAAAAATTATATGACCTAAAATATATGCTACATTGCCACATGATGGAACAATTTCAGTAAACGATTGAATGTAACCAATATAATGTTAAAGAAGACAAGAAGGAAAGAGTATTTATGAACATAATTCATTGAAAAATAAACAGCCAAAATAGTGAAATACGATAAGAAGAAGAATAGTTGGGGCTAAGGAATGTATTTAGTCAAAAATACAATTATAATGATCATCACACAACAACTATTTAGAAAATATTGTGATCAGAGAAAAAAAAACAAACGAAGAAGATTCTTAACATTACAATCTCAACAAAAATGAAAACAAAAATGACTACAAATGATAACTGTCAAAGTCAATATCAACGAATGTTTAAGGAATTAAAATGGAATTACGAAATATGAAGAATAGTAATGAAGAAATATAAATGCAAAAAAGAAAAAATCTTTTCCCGAATATTTATTATTAAATGATTAAAGAGATTATTAGGAGATTATTATTATATTTTATAGCTGACTGTAGATGAATTCCAGCAGTACAATATTAAAATGTGGTGTGGGCAGCAGAGTATGAAGCCAAACAGTGCCTCTCTGAACTGTACCAACGCATGTGTTAGGGATTGTTAGGGAAATTAAATATTTAAGGAATATTAGAATAGTTGCAAGAATAAATTCAGTTTCCAAAGGAATGTGACGAAGAAAACAGAAAGAAGTGAGTTGACAGAAGAATAATTGAAAAATACAGTAATTATAAATAGAAGAGATGTAAAACTAATGTATCAGTGAATAGTGTAGCCAACTACCAACAAATAATACTTACAGAAATAAAAATGATCAAGAATGTTAATTAAAATGATGAAATGTTATTAAATAAAAAAAGTATTAATACTAGTCTAATGAAGTTACATTGAGAATCCCATCGTCAACCATTAACCATGAAATGAAGAAAGGCCATGTGAAAAAGACAAGTTTATTTGACCTAAACTTCATTCAGGTAAACTAAATTTTTTAGGAGGGGAAGCATATGTAACGCAACAGAAATGCTAGCATTCATGTTACATAAAAGACGGTTCACAGAATAATAAACAAATTGATATTTAAACCCATAATAGAACAGAGATCCAATAATTACAATTATAATCATAGACAAAATTAAATAAGGATGCAAGGTAGTGTTGACTAGAATAAACGAACCTGTAAGATAAATAATAGCTAATGATATATGTTTAATGAAAAACAAAACAAAAAAATGAAACAATGACTTAATTTATGGTAATAACAAATAAGAATTTTGTGTTAAGAAGTATTATTTTATGACAAAAATGTTATGATAAAGTTTATGTGATGTTATATCAAATAAGTGTTGAGTTATTGAAAAATAATGAAACAAGTTGTATTATTCAATGACTGTCGTAGAATGAAGTGTGAGGCAGTTAATCAATGTTCATAAATTCGAATTTTGTTGTATGTGATCAAGAGATCAAGATAAAATTGTTATTAGATATAGAAAAATAATTGTTTATATAAGTGCTAGTAATTAAGATTTGATTGTATGTATGAATTTATATAAAAGGGACTATAGATGCCTAACAAACATAACCACAGGTAGATCAGTTTACAATAAAAGGCCTAATAGGCAAAACTACTATATAAACACTCATAACATAAAGATTAGGTGCATCAATTAATAATAATTAATAAATACGCTATGAAGAATTAGAAAAAAAAACACATTAAATTAATAATAATATTTAATAAAATTTATACAAATTATAATAATACCATAATGCCATAATATCGATTGGTAAAATATAATATCGAAGGTGGATTAAATATAATAAAAAAGAAAAAACGGACTTATATAAAAAAACCAGTAGAATATGTGTATAAAATAATAAACCAAATATCGGTAAAGTTACATTCCGATAGGACAGCAAATTGATAAAGAATAGATAAAAAATATATGAAAGAAACACTATATATTCAAAACATGTGGAAGGCAGAAATTATTATAGGTTGCTAGGGACGACAAATAAGAAAAAGAAGTTGTTGATTTTAGACAAGACAAGAATTGCTTGGAATAAACTGAGAGTGATGAGATTAAAAAACCCAAGAATAATCTATTTAATCGTAATATTATAATTATCAGATACGATTATAAAGTACAAGATTCTCATGACAATAGTTACGTCTAACACTAATACAGATTAATCAAATAACACTACAATCTGAAATAATAATAGAGAGTAAATAACTGAAGTCTACAAGAAAGAACTTGGACTGTCCCATATCCGAAGGGAATTGATGAGATATTAATCAAATAGAAAGAATTAACAGTAACACAACTCATAATATTCACAACACCAGAAATTATAACCTTTCAATTACACGGAACAACACTAATTGCTTGAATCGAAAGAAGAACTGATTTGGATCCTGGCGGTGCAGAAGAAACATCAACCGGGCTGTAGATCAATCCACAAGCTGTATTCCGACGTGGACAGGACAAGAATTACTTTTATTAAACCGAAGACAGAAAACCGTACTACATAATCATTCAAAACAGTAAATTTAGCGATCAACCGCCTACACGATTTGCTTCGTTCGAGTCTGGTAAATTATATTATATTAATCATACTAAATACACAACACATAAATTTTGTAAATCTTGCATTCTTATCTATGTATTTTTAGTCTTCCCCACAGTTACAAGAACCTTCACACCCTGAAATAAATTAAATACAAATCAAAATATAATATATAACCAAATATAAATAAAGGATTAAAATAATCAACAATCGATACCTGAAGTCTATAGTCCAAGCATATGTTAATTAGAACATACCTTATTTAATGTGAATTAAGTAAACAAATAAAGAACCTTTATATATTTGTCAAATCTTGTTATTTGGAGTATGGTTTAGTGAACTGGGAACAAAAAGTAACTGAATAAGTATAGAATAAATGGTTAATATAAACATCGAAATAACCTATAAGTTTCGTTGAGCCGATACTGCAGCGCTTATAGCGGAATTATCTGACACCAAAGAGGGAGCGTAAAATTACGAAATTAGACAGATCTCTCTTCAAGGTATAATAGGGTTGGATGAAATTGTAGAATAACGATTAAGTTGTTTAAGTTCTAGGCACACTAACACTGATAATTACTAAAGAGTTAAGTTAATATTAATTAATTGCATCCATATATTCCACAACTCCAAATATCTCCGAGATTTATATAATTAAAGTAATATAAAACAAATTGACAAATACAACAGTGGGGTTTTAAGGAGAGGAAACCCGTGTAGATACAAATTGGCTTCCATCGCGGGGCTTGAACAGTAGCGGCCACACCACCGTGTGGATACAATATATATCATTTTCTATATAAGTAACTCGATGTTTCTTGCAGTAATTAGATAATTTGTGATGTTTTGAATTTGTTTCTTCTGCAAGTAGATAATATTGTATATTCTTTTTAACACCTGACGCACGTTTCACTGAAAAAATCAGTATCATCAGAGGTTTCTAAGTGAATTAATAACAATCGTAATAATTCTATTAATATAAAAAATAATAATATTTTTTTAATAATAATAACAATAATAATATTGTTTATATATATATATATATATATATATATATATACATTGTAACGTAACATAGTTGAGGTTCCCCAACGTTACATAAAAATTGAATGAAATATGGTCAAGGACCATATCCTGATTTAAGGTTGTTCAATAGTTCATGTGGTTGAGAAGTACCTCAAGTCAAAAGGAGGCAATGACTAATGTTAAATGTAAAAGAGCCAGACCAATGAATGACTGAATGTAATGAAATGTTTGTTTTGTACTGTGACATGTTAAGGTCTACAGAGTATTTATGTTGTATGTTGAATATGCTAAAAATGAAATGATGTTGTTTGATAATAATACTTCATCAATAATTATGTTTATATTTATATTAGATTTGTCTTTATACAACCCAGTATAGTTACCAATGTTAGGCACTGTACTAAGTTCTCAGTATTGTATAAAGTTGAAAAATACTATTGTTTTAATTAATGTTTATAAACTGGATCAGGAGTGTGACCAGTGTTTCAAGTCTAACAAGTAGTTCTGACAATTATATCATAAATTAATAAAGGGTTCCAGAACCAGTTAATTAATATAAAAAAAATAACCACCAGTAAATTAAAATTCATGTAATTAACCATGTAACCAATAATTAATTGTACAGTAGGTCAGGTAAAAAGAAAATTAAGTTAAAAAAACCAAATAATGTTATAATGGTTGTAAGTGAATCTATAGGCCTAAATTCCATATTAGTGAAAGGAAATTAATACCTTTTTAGTAAACCCAGTCCAACGAAACTCTGGTGAAACATTTACTGTTTAGTAAGGAAGGTTAAGGGAGAATTTTATGTGATTTAATATTAATACAAGCATGGAGTATTTTATTGGAAAGAAGTAGTAATATTCTATAATGCCGGCTCAAGGATATATAGAAAACGTGGTTGTTAAGGCAACTGAATTGCAGAAGTTGTTGATTTTGAATTAATTCGTTCTGATTGCTACAAGCTATTAGGTTGAGATGGACCGATATATTTAAAAATATGAATAAATCTAAAGGAAATATGTATCCAAATTGAAAACCCCTTTTTGTAAAACAATTATACTTTAATGCTAATGAGTAATAAAAATTAAATAACACTCCAAATTGTAAATGAATACAGTAAAAAAGAATTGAAAGCCTCTCACCTCATTCACTAAATAATTCCGCTGGATTCGGTATTAAACCAATTCATACTATAAATCGAAGATCAGTAAAAGAATTAAAGTTTGAACTAACGGAATTATTGGAAATACCAGAAGACTCAATTTGGCGTAATAACCTACATTAGCAGCAGAGAAGCTGGGATCCTAATTCCATTTCACTGGGACCAAGAATTGTGAAGATCGTAAAAGAAGAATAGAAGCCAGAAGATTTCCTGAGGGTTTACCAGTACACACCACCATCAATTTTACTGAAAAAAAAAACAGAGCTATTTCACTGGATGAAGACGAGATAAGCTGAGTTTTGGTCTACTGCTGACAAACATCCACCGCCAGACGAAATTTTCGTCGGTTTGGTAAAAAAACAACTTATTTTCATTTCACTGTATTTAAAGTAAATAATTTTATTTTTGTAAATTGAACAACCTTAATTATGCATTTTACCTGGCCTTACTAATGATTCAAAGAACTATACGAACCCTGGGATAAGAATTATTTGTTATTATTTTCAAGTGTATATGTTTTTAGAATTTGAGTAATTAATAATCGATATATGTCTGGATGATCGATTGGATCGTATTATTGTTTTTTGAGACAACGTAACCTGTTAATTAATAGAGAAAATAAATAAAGTACATTTATTGTATGAGATAACGTTTAAGTTATTGCAGAATAAATACTATATGTGGTGGGTAGAATAATTTACAAAAAGATTGATACAAACATAACGAATAACTAACCTATAAGTACGCTTATTACTAGTAACAGCGCTCAAAGTTTGCAGCTGGTGGGACGGAAGATTGCTGAACTAGCTTGTGTTTAATACTAAATTTGAATGAAATTTTCTACCATCGAGTGACTAGGGTTGACACAAATTCCCCTTACATTCAGTTAATACTCCATACATATTGCTAATATTACACAACCACTGAAAACTAAGTTGAGTCTATAGAGTAATACAATTATAAATTCAGGAACATAATTATAATTTTGTTGGCTTAATAATCTATGCTCTGAGGGTTTCACCGGTCACAACCGAAAGATACATTAATTAATAACATATTAATTAAACCAGGCAACAACATTTTAATTGTTACGAATTGCCACCTGCAACGTATTACTTGGCGTTTGTTACACAGGAGTCTCTTATAACTAATTACACCCATAGACAAGATTTCTTTACAATTTGACGTTTCCAGCGTGCAGCATATAATATAACATACGTCCTCACATAATTAACAAGTAGTTCTTTACCAAAATTGGTTTACAACAGCGGGGCTGAATTAAGAAGGACTCCCTTATAACACGTTTTATTTCAATATATATATATGTTTAAATATATCCGGGCTGTTTGGCCGTGGTCCGTGGTTTATTTCCAAACCAAACGTTTCGGCAGCTCCAATGGCTGCCATCATCAGTGGAATAATAAAAATCCTGAACGTAGGGTGTTCACGTCAGGACCACAGTACTGTGGTATAGGCTATAACACAGTACTGTGGTCCTGACGTGAACAACCTACGTTCAGGATTTTATTATTCCACTGATGATGGCAGCCATTGGAGCTGCCGAAACGTTTGGTTTGGAAATAAAGCATGGACCACGGCCAAACAGCCCGGATATCTTTAATCATACAACTGACACCGGCCGTGAAAGGCTGAGGACAATGTTAAAGTATATACAGTTTATTACATGCGGATTGAGTTTGGATTTTCCTTTATGTACTGTACTGTAGTTTCATTTCCGTCACTCAGTATATTATCATTTATGTCAGTTAATTACTGTTTTGTGGCGGGCGTTTCAATAATACATTGTAAACATCATACGTCATCGTGTTCAGCCGAAAGTGGTTTGTTCCGGTGCCAAGCAGTCAGACTAGAGCTGGTCACTCCAACGTCCCGCACCTCTCCGACCTCTTCGGCTAATAATTCAATAGTTGTTTGGAAAGGCGGCAGTCGTCCATTTGGTTAAGATGTTCCAAACAGTTTAGCCTATACTGGGCAGTCTTTCGAGTATACTCATAATATTTAGGTCCTCCTGTATATATGCGTTTCTTCTATGATCTTATTATCTGTAGGCCTATACACTAAGTTGGCGTCTGGGCTGGCGACTACCTGGCGGCTGGCCCGGGTAATCCCCTGGCATTCACAACCGGCCCAGACGCCAACTTAGTGTATACAGATAATAAAGAGTATACTGAGTTACGCCTTTCCCGTTGCGCCACCCTCGTTAGTGTTTAGTCTATAGTTACACGTATTTTCCTGTTGTTTTGTTACCATTTTGTTACACACACACACACACACATACATACATACACACACACACTTTATAATTATTACTATTGATGGTACTTTCTCTTGTGAACTTACTTTGTTGTATTCTCTCATACGACGTTTCGGAGTGTTGTTCTCCTTCTTCAGTGAGGTTTGTATACTGAATGTGCCAAGTTGTCGGTAATTTATAACGGTTTTTAGTTAACAGGATGTGTGTGGGGGTGAAGGTGGAAGGGAATACAGCAAAGTAAGGTCACAATAGAAAGTACCATCAACAGTAATAATTATAAAGTGCTGTGAACAAAGCAGTGATGAACATTCAAAATAGTATAAACACCACAAACAAAGCGTATATCATCCACAGATGCAGGAATGTCAAGCTGAAGGTAATGAAAACTTCCCTAACAATAGCCTACAACAAATCAAACATATATTTGACTCAATGACCATTTACAATTTAAATCAAACACACTATTCGACACAGTAATAAACAGCACATACAACAATTCAAAATCCCGCGCCAACCCTTTCCACCTCCACCCCCACACACATCCTGTTAACTAAAAACCGTTACAAATTACCGACAACTTGGCACATTCAGTATGCAAACCTCACTGAAGAAGGAGAACAACACTCCGAAACGTCGTATGAGAGAATACAACAAAGTAAGTTCACAAGAGAAAGTACCATCAATAATAATAATCATATTATTCATAGTTACGTGATAGTTTTTTCAGCAGTTAGTATATACAGTATATCAACAATTAGGTTTACGTACAATTTACAGATAAAACTTTCTTCATCAGACGCAATGGTAAATCTAACGAATAGTCGTAAATGTCATATGATAAATTTCTGATAATGCAGTTTTTATCTGCGAAACCTGTGTGAATAGCAAATTAATAATAAAACTGTTTTGAAAAATATCTTATACAAATGTGAATAATATTTTGTGCATACACACACACACATGCATACAGATCCTTCCTTTCGTTACTTTTGAGAGCATTTGATGTTACTGGCAGGTTTATTATCTACTTATTTCTCCCAGAAATCTGTAGCCGTGGTACACGCCATTGCTTATCACAGCGAATGTTACATTACTGTCTCAGACCATTGTGTCCTTCGTTCCTAAATGATTCTGACAGTTAGTCGAGGAACGTGACTCTACATCGCTCTGTCGTTCTAACGTACACTTAAAAACACGCGTTGTCGATAAATATCGTCACACAAACACACACATACACACACAAACACACACAACCCACACACACACACACACAATGTCTCTGTGTGTATAGTGTCACATAATGACATTAAGCTGTAAACCAGTTGCATTTTTCCTCTGAAGTCGGGTTAAGAATTGTGGGTGTAATGTTCACTTACTAGATATTTTAATATATTCCACACTGTTTTCGGTAAATATTCAACTTACAATCCCACACTCATGTCATTATTTGTACCATAAAAATATGTGTGTGTGTGTGTGTGTGTGTAAGTGCTTGTGTTGTCCATCTAAGCAATCAAAAGTTTAAAAAACAGTAAATACAACACTATACATTTCTCAGAAGCGCAGTCTTGGGCTGTGATTGTAGTTTCCAAGTGATACCAGCTGGCACAAACAATACTGATAAAACTTATGTGGAGTTTTATTTTACTTACGAAAGTGGTCCAATAAAAGTTTAGCAATAAAAGTTTCTGTTTATTCACCTCAAACATGTGGTACACTCTTTCTCTCGAAACGGGTTTGAAGTTTGAACACGTTTACATCAAACTGATGCTTCTCTTATCAAAATTTCTGAAACTTTTAGTCTTTTTCTTCCAAATCACGACATATTACCAATACAACATCATTTAACAGGATGTGGCAGCTTATGGAATTCACACGTTCATAGTGAAACTTACATTGTTTTCCAATATTATGATTTAAATTCACTCAGTTTATATTTTACTTACGACATTCATTTGTTCGCCAGGAGAGTTTAGAATTTTTATTTGATCGGATGTATGCTGTGATTCAAATTTCGCCTACTTACATGATTTGGGTACATCAATTTTTGACAAAGGTCACCGGGTTTCTTGTATTGTTTATCGACATAGGCACTAAATTTGTATCCAATATCAAAACATTTGGCAGTGAGTTATTGTCACTCTACGATGTATGGCGACACGCTGTGCAATTTCGACTTATCAGATAACGGTGTTTCTCTTGCACTTTAAGGGGGTTCGTATACGTCTTCCCATTGTTAACGTTGCCGCGTTTCTGAGACTTTCGTCCTTGGATTTACTTCAAACGTTTACCTGTTGTTATCAATAGTGATAACTTTTGCGATGATGTAACGAGATTTCTTAGAAATCATTATTTGGAAAACAATTTCCCGACATCTAATTTGATATGTCTTAAATATTGTAAAAAAGTTCAAATTCATTTTGAAATCAGTTTTTTACAAAACGCCGCTGCATGTATCTGAAAATTCTGACAAAAATATGATACAAGCCGGTGGCAGTCACTGAAAACTAGATTTTTATATAAAAATTAGTTTTCACAAAAACTCACTTAAGTATAAATTAAATTCTATTACACAGGACTTATTATTTCTTTTTACCTTTTAGTAGTGCTGCATTCCATTATAAGTGTTTTCTGTAATAGACACAAATTTTCTATTGCCTAATTTATTTATTTTTTGGGCTTTTGGGCATTTTGGGCTTTGGGTCTAAAATTTCTTTGCATTTAGTCACGGCTGTTACAAACGGTATCCACAGAATAATAAAACGCATTACCTCGCCAGCTTATAAAAAACACTATTTTACACTTTAAACAAAGCAAATGTTACTCATAATATCTCCAATAAATTTAGAAATATCATGTCATGAAACAGTGTTACAAGAGTTTAAGGAGAGGCAAAATATCTCTCTAACGGCAAACATTAATGAAACATGTAAAAACGTTTTTGATATGGTTTTGAAGGTAATGAACAATAACAATGACATATATAAAATGTCATTAAGACGTCTTTAATTATCATAATTGGCTAAAAGTATAAATTATAACTAAAATACATCAACAATATAATAACTAAAATTTTAAGTTTTTGACTAAAATTGATTACCAACACTCCTTAAAGGACAGTCGTTACATTTTTCTCGATATCCTTTAACCGTGTAGATTGAATTGTAAATTCTAAGGCTCGTCCTGATTGAATAGTTTCGAGAGTGTACTCCACTTAAAATCTCATTTTAACTGAATAGACTTTATTACAATTTCAGGATTTAGAGTCCAGTTTTATCTCCCATATCAGCCACAAGTTTTCTAGAACTATAAATTCCTGTCCTATCTAACTTTCCTTTTAGTTTAATTGATCTGTGATTGTGTTATTTTCTCAATTTTGTCTCGACATCAACCTTATTAGATAGCTAAGGGGTCTGAAGATATTGACTTGTTTTATTATTTTGCCTGCCAGTGCAAGCTTACGCCTTAAAGAATGGGAAGCTGATAATTTCATGGACTTGTTTTCACTCGTCGGTAACCGCAAGTTACTCAGCTCTGCTGTTTTGTATAATTTATAAAAAAAATCTTTATAAGCTGTTTTCATGTTGTTATTTGCACAGATAAAAGTAGATAGATCTCATTACCCTCCTCTGGAAAACATGATGTCATAATCATGATGCCCACTCCTCTCAACCATAAATTACTTCAGGTTTTATAAAATTTTATATATTCAGTGTGTCCAACCAAGAGGTTACTTTTTGACTGTATGCAGCTGGACGAGCGAAGAGAGTTCTCAGTTTTAACTAGACCGTTTTCCGTTTGTTTTTGTATATGTATTTATCTGCCTATTTCTTTTATGTCTAATGATAACCTTTGAATACATCAACCAATTCTCTTGAAACTTGGAAGGCGTGTCTGCAATTTTACCTTACAGAAGGCCGTTATTTTTTAAACTGATCCTTCTAAAAAAAATATGGGGAGAGAGGTAAAAATGTGAGCTGGTCAAAATTGTGAAAACAATGAGAAAATCTCAGGAGGGGTATCAAATCAAAGGCAATTTTAACTAACATGTGAAGGTAGTGTAAATTTTTGAAAATTTAAAAATGTTTGAACGACAGAGCCCAAAAGAGACTTGCAAACACTGTGAGACTTGCAAACGAAGATTCCGAATTTTTAGTGTTTACTGTATGATTGTGTGCTGTACAATTGTTATATTAGTAAAAAATAGTCGATTAATCGACATTAATGTAATTTTTCTCATAATAAAAAATTAATTATTATTGGAATTGACGTAATAATAAAAGCACTTCGTTCAAAATATTGAGCAAGTTCTGCAGCTCTGAGAGCATGGTAGTTACGTTTTGCAAGGACTGCAAATTGTAGCTGCAAAGATATCAGCATTTTCCGTTGAAAAGAGCAAGGACTTAAAAAAAAACTTCACTCTCTTTATTGTTACCAATCCGTCATAGACTTTTACATTCACTACTAGATACTAGATTGACTTGTGGCTAGTAGTTTACAGTCGTCAGCAAGCAGACGTTCCAGTAGGCCTACTGTTATCAATTCTGAGACAGTCGAATAATTTACGCACTGCTGCATATCTCAATAACACATTTTGAATGTATGTAAAGAAAAGAAGCAGGGATTAGTGAATCCTACTAGTACTATCACAATCGTGTCGTGAAATTACAACAGAAGAATCGTGACTAACGTAACAAAACAACAGCAATCTTTATTCCTGTGTGATATGTGGGTATATGCTAGGCACACCGGTTGCCAGGACTTACTCAAGAGTCAGCATCGCTTCTAGTAAACTTCTAGTAACGCAGCAATAGCCACGATAAAGCGATGAGTTGAGATGGACAATCTATAAAATTAAAACCGCCGTAACGATTTGAACAATGGAAAAAGACAAGATGCCTTTCTTCTATAGTACAAATGTATCAATATTTTAAGCCATGGAAGTCGTAGGTTAAATTTAGGCTTTGGGCGCCTAGAAAGCAGGAAATTTGAACTTAAATATCAACAAAACAAAGTACATGGTAAATCCAGAATCAGAAAGGAAAATTAATATGTACAATATATGAATAGAGGGTAATTCATTCGGTACGGTTAATAAGCTTAGGTAACGTGATACATAATGAAGGGTTCATAAACACGACAATACATGAAAGGATACAAATAAGAAATAGATCATATTATGTCAACAGTAGCCTAATGAGAAGGAAACTCGTTAGTCACAACACAAAAATTAAATATACAAGACAACCATTAGACCGGTTGTTACTACTTAAATCAAATATATTGCAACTTACCGTCTGCGACTTTTTGCAACGATGTCTTCAATCTAAAGTTGACATGTTTCGGGACACTTGTCCCATCCTCAAAACTTAAAAGTATGTTCTTATATCATCAAACGATGATATAGTTGTCAAATAATTAAAATATTAAAATCCAATTAAACAAAAACACTATACTTAATGTATAAAGTCGAGCGCGACGGTTGAACATTAAGGTTGAACATCGGGCCCTGTACCGATCATTAAATGTTTGATTGGTAATTGAGAGATAAAAGATAATTGTAAATAGTTTAAGAACAATATAGAATTAAAACAGTGTTTATGTATAGATTTATAAAGGAAAAAACTTTTTATGGGGCGTAAAGCGTGTAACATAAAAATATATAAAATGATAATTTAAACAATCTGACAAACTTAAGCAGTGCTTATGATATACTAAATTAATGGGCACAGTCTCTAAAACACTGTAATGCAAATAGTCAATACGGAAATTTAGAATTTTAGAAAATTGTATTAATTATAAGTTTGTGGAACAGTTCTGCGACCTATTAGGACACAATTGGGGTCAAGAGTTTTGTCAATTTGGATCTGTATAACTCAAAATAAAGAAGAAGGGAGTCTATTGTTAACAGCTACCCAAGCAAAATTCCAGAAGTCTGGCTGAACACTTTTAATTGAATATTGAAATTAATGTTGAGAACCAATATAAAGAAATGTGATAATCAATAAAAGTATTAACATTGAACGTTATAATTATACTAAAGTATTTATAAAAGAAAGATGACAAATAATTTTCAATACGTAAGTGGACTGTTGTGTGAGAAATATCTAAACTTATGTTACTAAAGAACAGGTTAAACGTATACTGACACTTGGCGATTACAAGCTACAGAAAGACTAACACAGTGAAACAACACTACACAAACACAATAATATAATAATTGTTGATGAAAATAAACCTCTATAATGAGATAGAGTGAAAAAACTGTCATTTTTATTTAAAATATCTGATAGACAAATTTGGGGATCAAACGAAGATGGCGACCGTTCTCGATTTAATAGATGTATTTGACCAATGATTGTGAGAAAGAATTTTTGTACACTGAATGAGTGCAAGAGAGTTAGTAAGGTCAATGCAGCGGTCTTGGTGGTTAACTTGTGAACTCACAATAATTTATTCAATCTTGTGTTATTTCTAAGGTAAGTTAAGCCATTCAATTTTTTTATATGGTGTCTTAACCTGTTTTATTTAATTCATTTTGACATCTTTCTTTTGTAAAATCACAAGAATATGTGTATGAGCTATTATGTTATAATTTACCTTGACAAATGACTTTAAATGTATGTTAAATATTTGAATATTTTATATTGCCCTAAGATAAAGATTTTATGTTATTTTGAATGTTCATCCTGTTTATTCACAGCACTTAATGTCTGTTAATTGCTACACTTTCACTTGTGAACTTACTTTGTTTATTTGCCTCGTACGCGTTTCGGCGTGGTGTAAGTAGCAATTAATAGACACAAAGATTTTATGTATTGTAAGAGCAACCGGAGAGAGTAAACTACAAATAAATATAAATCGAATTTCACAATTATTGAAGTATTTAATTAATTAGTAAAGGAATATAACCATTACAAAAAAGAAACATAGGTATCGAGCCATTTTTTTTAAGTAATTAGTATATTATATTACACTGCTAAAGCGTTAGACATTGCAAGGTTCGTAAAAGCTCAACGATTAGAATGGCTATGTCACCTAGAACGGATGGATAGTCAGCGAAAATGCCAAAGACAATCCTGAGGCTACATGTTTAGCGCTGAAGAAGAAGAAGAAGAAGAAGAAGAAGAAGAAGAAGAATAAGAAGAAGAAGAAGAAGAAGAAGAAGAAGAAGAAGAAGAAGAAGAAGAAGAAGAAGAAGAAGAAGAAGAAGAAGGGAACACTAAACGCGTGAATGTACCAATTGGACGAGTAAAGCCCCGTGAACTGATCACGACCCGATTGTCGAAATATTCGTTGAAGATAAACCATCTTCGAATGCAGACGGGCATCACGTGTCTAGATACAGTTAGTTTTCTCTTGGTGAACAAACACACGTCCTACCGTCATGCTTGCTAACAAAATGACCATACTGTAGGTGCTGTTTTCTGTTTTTGTTATCCTTTATCAGAACTTTAACCTTCCTCGATCTCAAATTTTTCCTGTCACCTTTAATCGCTACATCAATGACCTCCTTCTAGGTACAAATTTTTTACATACAAATTATATCGCTTATAATTTATTTGCATTGAATTAAGAAATTTTTTAAAAACACGCCAGGGTTTTCTTTAATTTTAACGACAAGGGAAAATTATATAATCGAATATTCACTAGCTGATAGCTTCCTTTCTTCTGATTGCCAATCGTGTTAATGTTTTGCTGTTCAGAGACAAGTGTTTCTGCTTTACGTAGTCAGTAGACGCATTTATCTGACTGGTGTCTGTTATGGTACGACATACAATACTTGAAAAATGTCATTAAGTCATTGCTGTTTGTTAAATTGGTTTCTATTAGAAGCACTTCAACTTCCTATATTGTGCTGGTACGGAATTGATAACAAGCTGTACGTATGTATTGATCGCCATGTGTCCATCTGTCTGTATCGTCCAGTAAAAATGGACAGGAATTACTAAACGTTACACATACAACATGGAAATGAACATCGGTGCGTCAATGACGCCTCTAGCAATGGTCTGCGTCATCTGGGGCTTCTCATTGCCGACGTCACGGCGGACAAAGCTACAGACTGTGTATTGTTTAGCAGTTACAACAGTATGCGTGTACTGTGGACAGTATACTTGTTGGTACAACTGTGTACTGTAGACTACAGTTATCTAGTTAACCGTATGAATTTGTGTACGAATACGTTACTGTCTATAAAAATAATATATTTTCAGATACATTTCTACGTCTGCCGCAGCCACACCAGTAACTATATCGGTAACATTGTTTACGTGGACCAGTCACTAAAATCACTACATATCAAAGTGCCGCATACACGAAATACTGCTAAATGCGTTATGTTTATTATCGTGATGCTTACTTTTTTCGTAGTTTTTCCTTACGAAAAGATATATTACGTAACATTGTCCAGTCTACTCACGATTTGACAAAATTGTACACATTTGTGTGTGGCTGTAACGGTACAAGTAATGTACTCAGTCCTGTGTGTGTATTGTTATAATATTATGTGCATTATATCGCAGCGTGTGCGACTTACCTGTCGGGCGGTTGAGCGGTTGGACAAGTTTAGCGACATGACTGTTGCTTGTAGTAACCGTGTGACTGTGTCAACTGTCGATCCACCGAGAAACTTCCAGACACAACTACACGATAATTATTACAAAACGATTGAGACTATTTGCCGTTGCTTGTACGAGACATTCAATTCGGTTTCACAGTTGTATAGAATATTTTTCAGGGCGGACGTGTTTTCAGGAATATCCGAATATTCCATACAACTATTTTACAACAGAGCCAACGGTATCTCCTTCACACTCGGTTCCTGTGCCGCTAACGTTATGTTACTAGTTATGGGCGAGTCCATCACTCGTTTTAAAACATCTGTCCGTGTTATTCCATACTTGTAAATGATTATCATCATTTAATATTTTTCTAAAGAATAATACGTTTCTATACTAATAATAAATAATGTATAAATGTTAATAACAATTTATAAATATCGGTATGGAGAACCATACATGACTTCCATATTCTAAGATTTATATTTAAAATCATTTTCAGCCAAACAGCCAGGCTGTGTCTTACCTGCCTTTTTATTGCTGTATTAAATGAAAAATATTATATTACATTAAAATGAAAAAATTATAATTTTATTGCCTGGCAACAAAATTATTTTATTTTTAACAATTACCATTGTTTCAAAAAGTTTAAATAAATTTTCAAGTACTTTACTCTTGTTAAAACGTAAAAGGTTGCAGGTAAACTACCCCTTCCCCTTAACCGATCTTCACCAAAATCGAAAGTCATTGAGACCTCTATAATTCAGGGACGTATACAAAAAATTATTTGATTCTGTTTGAATTTGAGGCTGTTACCGTTCGTCATAGAAAATACGCTTGATAAAAAAACGTTGCAGGTAAACTACCCCTTCCCCTTAACCGATCTTCACCAAATACAATAGGTCTTGAGTACTCTACAAATCAGGGCTGTATGCAAAACGTTATTTGATTCTGTTTGAATTTGCGGCTGTTATCGTTTGCCATAGGAAATACCCTTGTTAAAACATAAAACGTTACAGGTAAACTACCCCTTTCCCTTAACCGATCTTCACCAAAAACCATAGATCTTGAGAACTCTACAATTCAGGGCTGCATACGAAACATTATTTGATTCTGTTTGAATTCGCGGCTGTTATCGTTTGCCAAACAAAAAAAATTTCCCTTGATAAAAAAAAACCGTTGCAGGTAAACTACCCCTTTCCCTCAACCGATCTTCACCAAAAACAATAGGTCGCGAGTACTCTACAAATCAGGGCTTTATACAAAACATTATTTGATTCTGTTTGAATTTGCGGCAGTTATCGTTTGCCATAGAAAAAAAATCTACAGACAGATAGACACACAGACAGACACACACACAGACACTTTTCGGAAAACGACTTTTTTTCATGTTTTGAGTGTAGTAGAATCAGAATCTGCAATAATCTCGAACACGATTTTTTTTGCCATCACCATACTTCCATTCCTTAAGGAATATGGAAGTAATACAGTTTTACTTTAACAATAGCGCTGTAATAATTGAATATGGTTTGCATCACAAATGGAAAATAAAAGTTCTCCGAAATTAGAGTAGGCGCCAACGGAACTTCCTTTCGGCATACATTTGCCACCCATCCTCACGCATTCCTCCAAGTAATATGACTCGACATTTGTTTTTTCCAAGCAATATTAATAATTATTATGTTAACCAAGTATTCCAATTATGTGTAATCTTATAGGCTATATTTGCACAATTACATAGCACTGTAACATTGTTTCAGGGATGTGAGGGCGTCTCGTCCGGTACCTGGCGTGCCTGTTAAACAAGTTAAAACCAATGTATACGCTACACTTTATACTCTCTGTATAAGGAAAAGTAATAACGCTGTCGACTTACACTTCCCATGGAACTTTAAGGGTAAGAAAAGAGAATAACTTTTTTTGTGTGTAAATGATATTAATTTTATGATAGCCAATATTTTTATTATTTATAATGACTTATACATAAACATCTGTAATACTAGAATGTTTTTCACTTCGATTAAAAACATCATTTAATAATGTTCGATAAGTAGACTGTATTATAAAAGAAAACTTGCAACCTTACGGAACGTCACCAAACAATTGATTCACCAACACGCACACAGAAAAACAAAAGTCGATTGTGCTCTCTTTGATTTAGACCTTGCACTTTTGCCCTTTGCAATCGACTGTATGTCATTACTTGTGTTTGCAATGTTGAGGAATCCCTACGATTTTGAAAAGGTCTAAGACATAATGAGTAAATAGCGTTTCTACACAATTCTTGTTGGTGTACTAAACAGTCACGTTTTCCAATAAAAGTAGTTGAACCACACACTTTTTCCCACAATTTAAGATTGTTTTATCGACTCTATTAATATATCTTAAAATACACATACACGTACAATTTTCAAACATACTTTTAAATAAAATGCAATTTTCATGTTTTTAAATAGATGTTAATTACTACATCTCACGATACTCTTTCCTGTGTACAAATTTATATTTATATATGACATAGTGTTTGAAGATGACTCAAATTGACTTCTAAGTGACATGATATTTCTATAGGTATATGACGGTAATATAGGGTGTTAAAAGACTCTAAGTCAAATCACGTACCAAGGTCAGAGTATAACATTCTCTGGTGTTTTTCTCATATAAAATGTCTAATTGCAAATCTACAATTTCCGTGATTACAATTCGCGTAGTTAAACAGCTTCCAACATATACGTGCATTTTCATGATGTCGCAATAGGCCTATAGTCTTTTGCAAAATATTTTGTTTAATTCCTAAAGGAAGAATATGTATGTATTCTTCTCAATTATCAAGAATTAATTCGTAGTTCAAATTAATATCCTTACTCATTTAAATATACTCTGCAAAATATATCCTTCTCCACCAGAATGATCTGTTTTAAACACGTTCTTTTAGTTAAACCTTTTAACAATCAAATGTAGAGTACGCTTCCATTTGAAACTAAGTTATATTTAAATACCTCTAATACCTCTCTTAAATGACAACGAAACATTTAATTATTAGCCAAAACATACGAGGGTCAAACGGAGCGTTTGAAATTGGCACGAGGTATTTTAATGTTGGCAACAGTGAGCAGTTGGTAGTAGTGCCTAGACATACTTGTTTCTAATGTCGTTTGTTTGACTGTTTGAGTGAACAGGAGGTGTATGTGTCCATTTAACAGCGTGTAATTACCAAGAATTTAGTATGTCAATGTGTCAAACCAGCTGAAAATTTCCACAAATCGCATGTACAATTCAGAAATGATACTCTTTCAGAGGCTCAACGGTAGAAATTGCCTAAGTTTTTGTGCGAAGGTTGACAATAAGTTTCTAACCTCACTCATGCACGTTGTCCCAGAAGGATTACAACTCCACAGAATAGTTTGTACGTAAGTTCGAAACGTTATTCATAACTACAAACGAAACACTGTTCGTTGAATTAGTGCACTGACGTAGAAAGTTACAAAAGATTTCAGACTATCACTAAAAAGGAATTAAAGTAACGCAATATCTTTATCCGAAAGGCGAAAGCTTCCGATCCGTAACGGTTCGCTTCTTCACGATTACTCCCGACAACGTCTGCTGGCCCTACGCAGGCGAAAATTGTAAGAGCGTCACTGGACAACTTGGATCATACCTCTTTCCCATAAAGTCAAGATTTATCACCTTGTGAATTTCATTTGTCCCCACAAAAGCGACTTGGAAAAAGTTTTCCAACGACCAGGAGGTGCAAGATTCCGTGGGCGAGAAAAGGCTCTCAACAAATGTTTTAAAACTAATAAATAACAAAACAGCAAATTTGATGAAAAAATTGTGTAGATAATAGGCTAAACTACGTAAAACATTATTTTTGTATTTCTTTTCACATATATTAAATCCATGAAAACGTTTCAAAATATAGTTTATATGCATTCAACCCACGTACGTTGAAACTATAGACTCAGTTTCCACTTAGTTTTTAAGTGTTTCTTTACGGATTTCTTGTTGGCAGCACTGCGTATCTAATTTATGTGATCCGACATTTTTGATTATATAAATATATGTATTTGAGAATATGGGTAGGGCAAGCACTTGACCTTTTCCGACCAAGCTGATTCATAATTAATATTATGTACCAGACAAAATTATTGATCGAAGCGGTGTCCAGGCAACTGTACAGTATAATAACTGAATATTAATAAACTAAAGTCATACACACAGCATGGAAAGGAACATTGTTGCATCACTGATGCCTCTAACAGTGCTCTGTGTCATCTGCGGCTTCTCACTGCCGACGTCATGGCAGTCAAAGTTACAGGATGCGTATACTTTGTCAGTTACAACAGTATGCTGTGTACTGTGGACTGTGAATGTGATACTAAAACTGTGTACCGTGGACTATAGTTATCTAATCAACCGTATGGATTTCTGTACAAGTACATTGATTTCTGTAACTCTCGTATACTACCAGATAAAATTGTATGTTTGTCAAAGTCAAACCTTTAATTATATCACTAAAATTGTACACGTGGATCAATCGCTTGAATCAGTACAGGTCAAAGTTCCGCACACACGAAATAAAGTCGAATGCGTTTTGTTAATTGTACTGTCAATTATTTTCTTCGCATTTTACAATTATGAAAAGCTTTATTACGCGACATTTTCACGTCTTGTACTTGACTTAAGTAAAATGTATAAATTTACATGCGTTATAACTAATCATGTGTGCTTCACCGTATTTTTTCAATATTGTTATTATTTAATGTACATCATATGGCAGAGAGTGCGGCTTGTACGTCGTGCCGTAGAGAGATTTGATAGACTCAGCGATAGGAATGTTGCCTGGAGTGACCGTGTGACTGTGGCAATTGTCGCTCAACCGCAAAACGAAAACTTCCTTACAGAAGTACAGTATAACTTCAAGGTAATTGGCTCTGCTTATCGATGCTTATACGAGACATTTAATGAGATAACACAGTTCTATGTAACGTTTTTCTGTGTGTTCACCTGCGTACAAGTTATTGCTTATTCTATGCAGCTATTTTACAATACGACGGATGCTAATAGAGCCAATGGCATCTACCTTACCGCAGCTGCTGTTGCATTTAATATTGTGATGTTGGCGATGTACGAGTCAATAGAACGTGAATTTCAGAAAATCCAGTGTCTGGTGAACAGTTTTTGTTATAAACGAAGGCTTGCAAACTTGCAAAGCGATACCAAACGTTTAGTATACCAGTACGCGCACAGAGAAAGGAAAGTCGACTGTGGCTTCTTTGTTTTGGATATTGCGCTGTTGCCAGTTCTATACGATTGCATGTCGCTACTTGTGTTTGCACTACTTGGTACTTCTTACGAAGTTGAGGAATTATAGAAGCGATTTGTTTTTCCTTTATGTCTTTATTAAACCACTATAACATTACACATTCTGTTCAATAAAAACTTTTGAGTAATTAATTGTACTTATATTCGTCATTTAAAAAACACAAGTTTTACAAAATTATCTACTATAATATTTTCTAATGTTTGAGACGGTATATGAAATTTCTTATATTACGATTAAAAGGAGTTTAAGGAAATGTTATCTATAGAATAATTGAATCCTTTCTCTCAGACACACTACTTTTAATGTCTTGTTTATAAAAATAATCTGTGTATAATGAATATAAAATAAACGTATGTACAATGTGTAATGTATAATGTATAACATCCATGTGCAGTATGGTGTAGATATATGGGATACACCATCCATTTACATCATGTGCCTAGGACTTCCCATACCACTACGCTCCTCAATCATTACCTCGATCAGAGTGATGAACCAGTTTGAATGGCGTAGCAGTTGACCAACAATATTGCTTCTCCTTTCCGCAATAGTTTTAGACGTATAATGTATAACATCCATGTGCAGTATGGTGTAGATATATGGGATACACCATCCATTTACATCATGTGTCTGGGACTGCCCCTACCACTACGCTCCTGGATCAGGGTGATGAACCAGTTTGAATGGCGTAGCAGTTGACTAAGAATATTGCTTCTCCTTTCCGCAATAGTTTTAGACGTATTTCTTCTTCTACCCACTCGCTTTAATACCTCATCATTAGTCACTCTCTCTTTCCACGATATTCTTAAGGCCATCTTCTAGTACTTCATCTCAAAACGTCTAGTTACCTCTTCTACGACCTCCTCAGGGTCCAGGTTTCTAAGGTATATGTGCATGTGTTCCAAACACACCTTTTTCTGAATTTCTTCCTATTTTCTAGTGACACGTTTCTGAACGTATAAGATGTCTTCATGAAAAACGCTCTTTTTGATTGTGCAATTATAAATTTTATATCATTGGAAGATATACATCTTCCTTTGAATTTAATAAATAACTATCAACATATTTAAAGGTATCAACTTTCACTAACTTCAACCATATTCCAGAGATATCTCAGCCTTGTTTTTCTCACTTCTGAAACATTTCAAGCTCTTTTTTTCCTTATTTATTCTTATATCGCAGATATCTTTTAGGATCTTATTAATTTGGTAAAGTACATTCTGTTGTTTCTTAACAGCGCAATATCGTCTGCAAAACGAGTGGTTTTATAGCTTTTATCATTCACTGTTTTTCCATTGTTGTTGATTTTTATGAATTCCTTCATCTACGTACAAGCTGGACAATAATGTGGTGAACCCACAGCCTTGCCTATAACATTTGATGTCTTTGCTTTTAGTCCATCCCGGTTTATGAAAACTATATCCGAGTTCCTACGTAAATCTTAGCACGGCGAGGCGGGCGAGGCTGTCCCAGACGTTCAGAGATCATTCTACGGGCAGCATTACGTAATCCTCCTTCCAGACGTTACTCGAGTATCGTACCTACACCGAGGCCCGTTATCTCAATACAGTGCAAGGAGGCGGAGGTGCAAATACTGGATTGCGAAGCCGCCCATTCAATTACAGCTGGCTATTTTACAATTGTAGTTGGCAGTGATTGTTGCGCTTTATTGAGAATTATTGTTGTGCTACGTAGCGGAAAACTGTAATAAGATGGTCTTTATTGTTGGGACAACTTTATGACTTGAATGATTTTATAAGCGTGGTTTATAACTGCTTTTTGTGTCTAATTAGTGACTAACAGTTTTCGATTAGTGACTCAAACTGGTGTCAGTTATTCTGTTTCCACGGAGCTAACACGACGATTTATGAGACGGTCGTATATTGCAGTATTTTTGTACATAGATATCAGACAGTTCTACTGCTACACTGATGCGCTTATTGTTGTAACAGATTTTCCCATAGTGTCAATTGCCATCAGCGTTTATCTATACTTAGTAAGGTTACCGTGTTGTTTAGCTTAATACTTTATTGTAATACAATTTGTAAGACAAACTGCAGGTAAGTTTGTTTTCAGCTCCAAGTTCTGTGACCGGGCACATGTCGGCGTCCGCCCCCCACCCCCAAACTGACAATAGCCGAAGTGTCTGGAATGCCGCAAACACACCTTATACCACGGCCTAATAGTCCTACCACTTTTAACAATAATAACTCGACCATATCTAAAGAGATCTTTCCAATTTACGTTCAACATGGATACGTTCCTCAAAGCCAGTCTGAACAATGCTTTTAGTTGTCAAATAAGTAGGCCAGTTATTCCATATCTTCTTCTTCTTCTTCTTCTTCTTCTTCTTCTTCTGATATCATAACCCAGTATGTGTCTTAGCCTCCTCAGTATTGTGCTTCTGTTCCGTCACAGTCGCTCCAATCTGTCACATTCATACTTCTCAAATCACCTTCTACGATATTTACCTATCTTTACTAGGCTTATCACTTCTTTCTCACCGTAAAATTTTCCCTCTCCTAAGTCTATGTTTAGGAGTTGAAAAAAAAAGAAAATTACATGGTGATAAATCTGGTTTTTAGGGTAGATAATCCAGAGCTATCCAGGGAATGTCTTCCATTTTTGCTTACTTATTAGCAGCAGTGTGGGACCAGGCAAAATTATAAAGAAGGAAACGGAATCTTACGCCTTTGGGACCAGTAGGCTTGTCTGTCCTTGACCAAGAGTTCAGAGTGTTATGCAATATTTATTGCTCTTTGTTCAAGTAAACACCCAACGTACACAACACCTTTAGAATCCCAAAAGACAGTCGTAAGGACGTTCCCAGCAGACAAACATGTTTCCGCCTACACTGGAGTTGTCTCATCTTTTGTACGCCACTACATACGCGTCCTTCGGTTTCAAGATTATAGTGCTGTACTCTTGTGATGTGAGAGTAGTATCTCTGTGATGTGACAGCAGTATTTCTACATTAATTACTGACGGTTTATCTCTGAAACAGCCAGTTAATGGTGAGACAACGGTTCTTTGGCACTGGGTTTTACAGACAGAATTTTGAAAACGATAATTGTAACATTTATAAATCGAAATGTGTGGACGTCTCGAACAGAACAAATTTTTTAAAATCCGATTGTCAAATAATTGTATTCCAATAGAATTAGAATATGTATGATTAAAGTTATCCGGCCTGTTTGGCCGTGGTTTTATGGCCAAACCAACGTTTCAACAGCTCCAATGGCTGCCATCATCAGTGGAATTTAAAAAAATCCTGAAGTGGGGTGTTCACGTCAGGCCCGCAGTACTGTGGTATAGGCTGACGTGAACACCCTACGTTCAGGCTTTATTAAAGTTCCACTGATGATGGCAGCTATTGGAGCTGTTGAAACGTTTGGTTTGGCAATAAACCATGGTCCACGGCCAAACAGCCCGGGTAACTTTAATCGTACAACTGATACCGGCCGTGAAAGCCTTAGGGAATTAGAATATGTTTAAGTGTGCTTATAATCCTTGCTTTATGCCGGTGATTAAGCAATAATACAGAAAGCAGGAGGCCAGTACAAAAAGCGACACTTAAACGGCACTCTAATAGACCTTACAGAATTTTAACAAAAATCCTGTTACAAAATCAAGAACTATGTCATTTGTAGGCAGTCATCAGATTAAAGCAAATATAGTCGTAGACAGTAAAATTGTACGGCATATTGGTAAATTTAATTACTTTGGATATTACCTGTCACACTAAAACAATAACGGTTGATTAGGATGCAAAATTTAAAAGCATACGTGCATCGATATCCATTCAAACATAAATAATACAAAAAACCTCTCTCTCTCTCTCTCTCTCTCTCTCTCTCTCTCTCTCTCTCTCTCTCTCTCTCTCTCTCTCTCTCTCTCTATTTATGCACCTAAGCATTCAAAGAATTTCGACGAAACCGAAACATCGCAGCATGATAATGTTTTTAGGCTTTTGAAACGTATAATGTGGATTACGTTTGGTGGATCACGTAAATCATTTCCAAACCACAGACGATCACAAACAGAGCATGTAAAACCAAATTTATTCTCACTAAAACGTTTGCTAAACTCAATGTCAGCAGCGATTATTTCGGTCTTGATGCGTTTACATATCAAATTTCTAGACTGTGGGGAATCGAAAGTGTGGAAGCGTCACGTTTTTCGATGACGATTTTTGCGGAATGACCCGCAGCCTAAAAACATTATCATGTTAAAAGAAAGGGCTCCGTAAGAAGTTTCAGTAGCTACAGTATTACTACCTTATTCTATGCAAGGTAAGTAAGAATCTTCGGTTAAAAAATGAAGAGAACGTTCAAAGTGCTAACATAAAATTGTTATGTAGCACACAAGGTTGTTCTACCCTAGATGGGTAAGGAGCAAAGATATTGGAAAAAAATTAAAATTCTTTTTTTATGAAACAGTGAAAAAATACCTTTAATAATGCGTACAGAATTTTTTGGTACTTACAAGTACACCTCTAGGTATTCCAGTCGGTGATTTTTTAGTTTTTTATCCAAGATGCATTTAGGAACCGTTGTGTTCCATATTCAATTGGATCATTTAGTAAACTTACATAACATTTATAAAAAATTTCCACTCAGGTGAGCGTCGTCGACACAGGTACATATAACAAGCAACATAAAACACAACACTTAAAAAATTTTAAATTTTAAAAAGTAACGTTAATATTACAACGAAAACCGAATCCAAACGGACGATTTGAAAATCGAAGCTGGCCAGCACTTGTTGCCCGCACGTCATACGGAAGCCGACTAACGATAAACTACCCGACGCGCGACCTTTGTGCATACTCTTCGAAGTAATCTAGTATTTTAAATGTAACTAAATCCCTATAATGCTCCTTTCTGTTAAGCAGTGATTTGTCACCGGCTCTTCGTTTGTATTTGTAAATATGGTATTGCTCGTATATTTTTTGTGCTTCTTTGTTCGAGCTATACCTTAATACTTGTAATGAGGTGTTGAAATTGATGTTGCGTTGTGGGTGGCTTTTTAGGTGTTGCGCCACAACTGACGAAGGTTTACGGTGATTTCTGGCAGCATGTTCGTTGAACCTTTTACGAAAGGTGCGGTCGGTATAGCCGATGTACTTCTTATTCCAAACTTCTTCCCCTGCATTACAAGTAATCATGTAAACGCCTTTGGCTTCTTTTTCTTGGCGTAACTTGTGTTTTCTTGTTTAAGTTGGGGCTTTTAATTTTGTAGGCTGGATTGAAGCCAAATTTTTTAAAAATGTTTCCTATTTTTAATGTTTGAAAATTCAATGTTTGCATAAGAAACTAATAACAGGAATTGGCGCTTGTTGGTCGCGGTTGGTTGGAAATACATATGTTGATAAACATAAGTAGAGATTCGTTTTCAAACTGATTAACTAAGTCCTAATATAGTTGTAATAAAGATGATAATGGTGATAATATTTGCACAAATACGTACAGCAAAAATTAAACCGAAATGTAACATTCACTATATCAAATGTTTGGTCGAGTGACGTAAATCTGAAACAACATTTTGGAATGGAAAATGACTTATAACAAGTGGCGAAATCAGAAAACTTATAGCAACGTAACAAAATTTAAAACAAATTGAGGAAGTCCTTGTGTCATTGGTGTATGTGCTATAGAGAAGGGTAAGGAGGAAGATTCATTTTACGGTGAGATGCAGAAGCAGTTACATTTGTTTAATAACAAGAGCCATTTTTTTTTGCTAGATCACCGTGGTCTTAATGGTAGAGATGGTAACCAACCTATTGAAAATGTTACTGATGTTTTTGCAGAGTCGCCTATTAACGGAAATGGAGTATAGATTGAAAGAATTTTAGGAAAAGGTTACTAACAAATACAATTAGTCAGCATTAGGATTTTTATATTAATTGATTTCATACTTGCTAATCCAAAGATGGTTTTACAAGCCAGGGATTCGCATGTTTTTTGAGTTTAAGAGATTAACACTCATCATTGTATGGTGGTTTTAAAAATTTAGAATTATACAAGCCAGAGAAAAGTTAAGAATATTTCTGGGGCATAGAAAAAGAAAGCTTTAAAGGTACATCTGTTTAAAGTACCCGTGATCTGTACTAGAAAAAGTTAACAAAGTACGCAGAACAATTGGTCCCTACTGGTAACAATATGAAAGGAACAATGTACTGGTAACAATATATTGTTACGTCGGTCTAACTGATCGTCGTATGGTACAGTGGAAAACGAAATACAAAACACTAAATAAATCACAAAGCACCAGCTTTAGTTATCACAATCAAACAGTTTGTAATCAATAAGGTAGTCTCTTACAACAAATTAAATAAAAATTTTTCACAGGGAATAAAAATGTCAGCTAATATAAAACACAGTTTTATTTCAATTGTCCCACACAATTATAAAAAAACATGACACTTCGCCACAATATTACGAACAGCACTCCAATAAATCGCGACTCAAACTGAACTGAGCGTCGCTGAGTATTCGTATTTATACCCCGCCAAAAATCCAGAATACTGCATATTGCGCGTCAACTCTACACTAGGACGTAATTGAGTGCGGCCTTGACACAGTGCGCACGGCTGGCAAAGTCTAGAAAAGTTGATAAAAGTCATGTCAAAAGTCTAACGCAGGTTGGGATGACGTACGCGCACAACATCACAGCCGGATTCCACTGGAACATCCGAGAAACACGTTGAATGTTTTGTAATGGCGTAATACGTTTTCCTCATTACGTAACAATACGAAAACGTTTGGAGACAGTGGGTAATGGTCGGCTTGGAATGAAACAAATAAATACTGAGAAAAATGCAATAAACACAAAAAATAATACAAATAAAGTCTGGTAACATCTGAGTAGGATATATGCATTGGAGATGAGATTCTTTAGGCTGCAAACGGAAGAGACAGAATACACAATAAAGTCATTTGCAAAGAGCTCAACATTTTTGATATCCAATTGAATTGAAGAAAACAGAGATTAAGTGTTCATCTGAATAGGTTAACACATGACAGGTTGTATAAGGAATTTATAACCTAACAACAAATACATCACAACAACATACACTGAGTTGATGCCCAGGATCCTTACATCCACTTTAAGTAAATTAGGTTATACTGTTATTTTTAAAACAAATAACAGTCTATGGAACTTGCTTCGCCCAGTCGTTCAGACAAACACTGAATCCAAAACCGGTATTTATAAGCTTATATGTGACGATTGTGACCGATTTTATATCGGCCAAACGGGTAGACCGTTTATCAAAAGATTCCGTAAACACACACCACAAAGCCATTTTAAAAGGGGTGATTTTTCCATAGATAATATTAAATCTAACTTTACAAGGCATCTGATTTCGTGTAATCATTCTGATATTAATTTCAACACTAACCTCATACCCCTACATTATTGTAGTAAAGGCCGTTATATGGACGCACTCGAGGAATTCGAGATATATAGAGGTCATAATAACCCTGGTGTGTGTGACGACATACTTAATGATAAACTTAACTTCAGGTCCAACCCACTGTATGATACCTCGCTGCGATCGATTACAGATAATAATAGATAACAGGTTCCATTGACGCAGTTCTGACATGCTACACGCGGTGCACCGTGTTCGGGTAATAGAACGCTTTTATATGTTTATTTAATATATTTTATGTATTTATTTATTATGTGTTTGTTTTGTGTGGATTTTATTGTTTAACGAGCTCCTCTCAGAGTGATGGTCTGAGGATGGGCCACATGGCCTGAAACGCGTAACTATACAAATTACGCTCGACATCACTGGACGGAAGTTACAAGGTAAATTATAAATTATATATGTATAAGGAAGTTTGGCTAAACAAACCTATTGAAAGAAGAAGTACAGGAAGACCTAAGAAGGCTTTGCGAAGTGGATGTATTCATTTGGGACTGAAGCAGTGATTAGCCTATTCACTAATAGAAGAAGAAGAAGAAGACAAATAAGGAAAACAAATAAGGAAAACATTGAAGTCCTGTCTAATAATAAGAGCAGTTTTCTGATATCAAAAAATAAATCACTGGAGAAAAATGCATGCATACAAAATGTATTTTAAATAGATTGCAAAAAACTACAAAACACTACAAAGTGTGGTTAAAATAATTTGTCATACCAAAGTTATTTGTTTTTTTGAGCACTGTTTGCCTTCCAACAAATTAGTTATTTCTTATTTGATGTCAGCACTCCACAATGTCCGTAATCAATCGGTACTGCTTCTGTCAAGTGCCATAACTGTAATCACAGAGACCAACAGTAACACAGTGTCCGTATTATTACAAAGCGGAAACTACCAACATCGATTCTTATTTGTATTGTGTCGTCGTGTCTGTGTCTGAGTGAGTAAGCTCGGTGTCTGTTATTGTGCTTACGAGCAGTTTGTGTAGTTTGTGATTGTAGGCTTTCCAAGTGATACCAGCTGGCGAAGTAATACAACTTCTAAAGTTAAACAAAAATTTTATCTTTACTCATGAAAACGGTCCAATAAAAGTTTAGCAATAAAAGTTTCTGTTTATTTCAATCGAACATTGTTTCTCCCTGGTCGGGTTTGGTGTCTGGTCACGTCTGCGTCGATCTGACTTATCTCTTATGTCTGTAATTTTATATTCCTTTCTCTACACTATAACATATTACTATATTCATAGGTCTGGGTTTGTTTCTACTACTTATGGACATATGATTTAATTTGTAGACAACAACGAAATGTTTGGTATTTAGGTATTGTTACTGAAAGATCTATTCGACGCGCTGTGCAATTTCGACTTATCTGACAGCGACGTTTGCCTTGCACTTTAAGGATGTTGGTACATATCATGTACACCATATAGCAGCGAGTGGTGCTTACCTGTCGTGCGGTTGAGAGGTTGGACAAGTGTAGCGACAGGAATGTTGCCTGGAGTAACCGTGTAACTATGGCAACTGTTGATCCACCGAGAAACTTCCAAACACAACTACACGATAATTACAAAATGATTGGGACTGTTTACCGCTACTTATAAGAGACATTCAGTACTGCAACACAGTTGTATAGAGTATTTTTCTGGGCGGACGTATTTGTAAGGAATATCCCATTATTCCATACAACTATTTTACAACAGAGCCAACGGTATCTCCTTCACATTCGATTCTTGCCCCGCTGACGTTATGTTACTGTCTATGTGTAAGTCCATCAATCATAATTTCAAAGACTAGAAAATTTGATAAGTAAATTGTACGACAAAGAGACACTTACAAGCTTACGGAACGCCAACAAACAATCGACACATCAAGACGCACACAGAAAAACAAAAGTCGATTGTGCTCTCTATGATTTAGACCTTGCGTTTTTGCCATTTGCATTCGACTGTATATCATTACTTGTGTTTGCAATGTTGAGGAGTCTCTACGATTTTGAAGAGGTTTAAGACTAGGAGTAAATAGCCTTTTAATAGTATTTGTGTTATTAGAAAGAGAAGCCACATTAATAGTTAGGCCCGCCAGCCTTTCCTGGACTGTAATCTGCGCCGACCCAATGCATGAATTGTCCGTTCACTTGCTGATTTGTCCTACGGATGTGCGTTCCTCCTCTTCTTAGCGTCGCTCCCGTCCTGGCGTCCTTTTCGTCCTGCTGGCGTCCTCTTCGTCGGCGGGTTGCTCCAGCGACGAAGCCTCTGTACGTCACGCTGACGATTCCGTCGAACTCCTAACACCAAATAGACTTTTCACACAATTGTCACTCTCACAAAAATTAACGTTCTCGCTTGCAAAAGTTATTATTAATTTACACGTTAATTTTTATTAGATCTCAGGGCGAATATGGGTATTTATTATAAAAGCGGTGTATTTAGCTTACACCTTCCGTGAAAGCTTGAAGTGTTCAATAATTCCCTATGCGGACTATCTTGACTACCACGAAAAGCACTTAAATATAATAATAATTTTTATAGAGGTTGTTAACCTGCTTGGCTCTTTACGCAAAGCTCGCAAAGAGTTCCAAGTTTTATGATAATTTTGTATTTCTATAATTCCGTACGAGGAAAACTCTCGTCGACGGACACAACTTCACTCGGCAAATGCTATCGACCAACTGTGTCGATCCGTACCTCACAGAGTACGAATATTAATGAAACTAGTGTCTTCTGATTGGTCTATCCGATGTCACATGGTTGATATTAGCAAAAGATATAAGAGTTACATGCAAAACTTTGTATAAATCCGCAAGAGCTTGCATTGATTGCTATGAATTGTATTACTCTATCATTGATAAGAGTTAAAAACTGACTTTTTTCCTATACAAAAAACCATATTCATAAAATAGTTAGAAACCTCAGAGTACATAAAAACTGTAGCTATTTACATAAACAATTCACTGTCAAATTTTCACGTCGATTACCGCGGAAGATATAGCGAATAAGGTTTATCACACGCGCACCGGCGCACAATTTCACACACAAAGTACATGACATAAAAGAATATATTTTTATAAAGAATTTGATATAACCTATGTCCTTATCCATTGCTAAATACAAAACTTACAGCTAAAAGACAAAAAATTGAATAAAACCATTTTCAGCATGTCAATGTTCGTCATCCATGTTCAGATACGATTAATAGAGCTTATCATCCTGTTTTGTTGCAATATATATTACAATTAAATACGTTTGTTAAGTTGTACATTGCGTGAAATCTGAGCGCGATTATATAATAAAAATATAAGTTAACGTAGATCGGATGTGTGCATAAAATCCGTTTAAAATTCAAAGCAGTACGAATTTAAACGAAAAATTTCCGTACCTAAGTAAATGAATTTTCAATGTTTGGTTTAGTGAATGACACACTTAATTCAGGTTAATATGTACGCTGTACCTATCTAGTAAATGTTACCTGTTTGAAAATAGTTTTGTATTCGTTTGAATATTAAGATTTTCTCCTTGTCTCGTTTCTTCTCATCTCTTAGCTTACCTGCTACAATTATAGTAAATTATTTTTCGTTTTAACACATCCAAGTAATATAAAGATAGAGTGTGGTGTTTTTAAATTTGATGTATTTAGAAAAGAAACGCATACAGACTTAATTATACCTCAGGAATTATACCATCCCGTAAGTCACAAGATGGCTGCACTGAACTCATTTTGTTATAGGGCAATAAAATACTTAGAAGATGATTCATGTAGAAAAGAAGAGTTAAAAAGAATAGAAGTAATAGCGAAAAATAATAATTATAAACCGGGGATACTAGAGAAAATTGTAAAAAGAATAGAAGAAAATAGTAGGCAAGAAGAGAAGAAAGAAAAGAAATACATAGGATCAGTAACGTATCTGAGTTTTCAAACGAGGAAAATAATCAAGTGCTTTGAAAAACACAATATAGATGTAGCGGTAAAAAAGACAAAGACAGTTTTTGATTATATAAAAAATAGTAGTACTGAAATAACGCCTGAATTACAGAAAAGCGGGGTTTATAAGTTGAACTGTAAACAGTGTGATAAGGTTTACCTGGGTGAAACAGGACGTAAGTTCGAAATTATATTGAGAGAGCATGCAAGAGGAGAAGGAGACAGAACTACGAATTCGCTCTACGCGAGACATTTTAATGAAACAGGGCATAGGTTTTTAGACCCAACAGAGAACGTCGAAATAGTAAGGTTAGAGAATAACATAAGTAAACGGAAATTGTATGAAGAATTAGAAATATTAAAAGTAAGGAAAAAGAATAGTAATGCGCTGATGAACATAAAGACTGAATTTAGTAATGAGGATATATTTTACTATATTTTGAAAAAGTAATATATAAAAGGTGTAATACGGTTACAGGATATGTGTTCAGAAGGTAGAAAGTTGTAGGAGATTTTAGAGGGTAATGTATGTGACGAGGTCAGGTTGACTAAGTAAGGGGCGGAGCTAACAAGGACTGGGCGGTAAGTAATGCCTCCTATTGGTTGAATGTAACCGGTGATGCGTGGGAGGGTTAGTATGTATATAAGGGAAGTAGGTATTTTAATATTGTTGTAGGAAGAACTTGATAATGGTTGCGAAACCGAAAGGCCTCGTTCGAGGGAAAATTGTACATAGTCGACAAAGTTGTTATGAAGATTGCTAACACAGAAAAAATAACTGATAACATCCAAGTAAGCAGGAGACCATTTAAAAGACTAAAAGAATCATCCAAGTTGGACAGCTGTTTAGTGGCGTAGTTAGTCCAAATTGATATTTCACAGAGTCTACTAAAGAGGTACAAGTGTTGATTAGAATTTATTCACAAATTACAGCAACAATTAAGTAGATTAATTGCACTGTAACGTAATGAATTTAAATACATATATATAAGGTACATAATATTTTTAATATAAATAAAGACAGAAGTCTGGAAACGCTCAGGAGGAGATGCGTATCAGAATAGGATATTTGTACGAAATACTGAAAAGTGCATAAGAAGAAAAATATTAATAAAGGTGATTTGAAATGCCAGACTCACAAAACACTAAATATCTTCTGGAATAGCTCCTACTTAATAAATTAGGTTCTGGCAGCGTCTTCTAGCAGTCTTGACATTTAGTTCTGAATTTTTTGAAGCTAGACGTTTAAAAACAAAATTGCCGTTCGGATCCGGCGTTAAACTGTAGGTCCCATATACCTGTGAGAGACTCAGACTCAGACACGCACCACGGGTATATGCGGGGAGGGTACTAACCAGTCGTAAGACTGAAGGACTACGAACTGAACTGAGACGTTTTTTAACAAAGAATCACAGCGTGTTTCAATTTGTCCGCGTGTGCAACGTGAATTTCGAAAACCTGATATTTAATGAAACAAAACGGCAGTTAGATACTGAAATTAACAGGTTTGCGTGAAATATGATTCTTAAAATACAATAAATATTTTAGTTTTACCTCTAACCTATAGATGTTGCTCAGCAAACTTTGAAACTGACCATCTTCTATGGATCAATTAAAAGGAGGAAGCAGGTGTGTAGTGATTTACAGACTGCCTTCAGAAGGGAAGAAATTGTAAGCCCGCAAACTTCTGAGTTAAGGAGAGGAAGAAAAAAAGAAGGTATCCACCACAACTGTATTAGTATTGTATTGTACTAGTATTAATTGTATATCTCTTACTTCACAGTGCGATGAAGTGAGAAATCCATGATGAGGTATACTTATAAAAGATTTCACATGTGTATGTCTTGGCGTATACATGTGAATTTGGTGTACGGAGAGAGGGATCAACCTTGTAGGTGAGAAATATTTTACTGAAAACGGAGGGAAGCGTTAAATAGATAGCCAATGGAAGCAAGGGGTCAATAAGGAACGTGTGTGGATAGTGCCTTGCAGTGTTAGGGGGTGGGTAGACAAATGGCGGCAGTATTTCTTACGTAATTACTGACCGTTTGGCGCTGAAGCAGCTGGTTAATGGGGAGCCTACCGTTCGTTGGTACTGAGTTTTAAAGCCAGGTGTTTGAAAACGATAACTGTGATATTTTTAATAGAAAATAGTTGCGTATATTGAACGGAATATTTTGCAACAATACATATATTTGCATATTTACTCAGGGCAGTGTTTTTTAAATAATTAGTATAGAAAGAGAATATATAATTTTAAGAGTAAATAATTTTACTATTAAAGAGTAAATAGTTTTAAAAATTAGTGCGTGGAAGTACAAGAGATTAACATGCTGAAGCCTGTCGAGAGTGTACACCTGGACCGAGACTCAATTGTTATAATGTACGTCGTATTTGTGTCTGTGTGTTTGAGCAGGCACGGACCTGCATTGTACTACAATGGGGGAGATGTCTTTGTGTACGTATGAATTTTTGGTTTGTACTACTAAATAAGGTAATTAATGACATAATTAATGAAAATAAAAAAATATGTTTTTACCTGTTAAACAAGACGCATTACAATTCAAAAAACGCTACTAGAATAAGTACATTTAAACGCGTATGATGATGAAAAATATTCCAGAAAAGTGCAATTACAAAAAACATACAAATTAAAGGTAATTACTACCGCAATTAACAAGTAATTAACGATTGCGTTATATGTAAATGACAAGTGGAAAACGACAGAGCCAGTGCAACCACTCGCCTAAAGATCAAATTTTCCGTTATTGCAAAAACAGACAAAAAGTGGTCAGGTAAGAAAGACGCTAGACATGTACAGAAAAAAGTGAACAATATCTGACATCAGAATTGCTGTCTACTATAAATACCGCCGGCAATTATGGACGAGAAACACACGCTAAGAAGTCACACACGGGGACACTATGTCCGTGTGCTAATCGACATAGAGGAGACGCTAAGAACTTTCTCACGTAGACACTATGTCAGTTTGGTCAGTAAATGAAACATCATCTTCAACACACTACGATCGAAAGAGGAGCGCAAGACTACCATCAACATCAGGTTATAGAACACTGAGGAAGCATCGTCATCATACTCATTGTTATTGTCATAATTCACAAGTCGCACATCACACGGAGTGACAGCTACAACGGTAACTCCAACAATACGCAGGTAACAATATTTTGTGTTAAACAAAGAAAGAGTTCATGAAGAACAGAATATAAGCTAACAAAGTAATACAAATACGTAAATGTAAATACTGTAAATATTCAGAGTAAAAGACGTAATTCTAAGTTAGTGTTAAAAAATAATTGTATTCCGTTTAATTTAAAAATTCGTTGTATCATTATAAACAATAATTATTCTTAAAGTAAATATTATTTTATTAAAATATTAATAGCAAAGATTCAATTTTTATTTGATGAAGTTAATATTATTTCTATATATAACGAATTGCTATGAGTTTAAATTTTAATAATGGTTCAAAGCCAGACACCCAAGCAATTTAAAAGAATTTTGTATCATATATGTTTAAATATTTATGAATATATGTTTTTAATGTGGGTTGAATATCAAAGATATATTAGGTTTTTAGTGTATAACCTTATAAAAGAAAATGTTCTGAATTTTTATTTTTCTTTTTATAATAAATTCATTTTTTTTCAATATTTAAAAAACTGTTGATTGATTC
The DNA here is from genome assembly GCA_034769895.1 of Magicicada septendecula. Classification (NCBI taxonomy): domain Eukaryota; kingdom Metazoa; phylum Arthropoda; class Insecta; order Hemiptera; family Cicadidae; genus Magicicada; species Magicicada septendecula. The sequence continues at coordinate 587,132,214 of CM068369.1, read as the reverse complement.
TTTTAAAATGTTTTTTTAATTAACTATTTCATGCCATGAACGTCTCACACCTTTAATTAAAAATAAGTTTATTCTGCAACCACATATACTTAACGCAACAAACACACAAAAATTCTACGACCTAGCCGGTGATTAACACTATATAGTTGCGTTGGATACATGGGCTGAAGTGTATTCATTTTATAATACTTGTAAAGTTGCATAATAAATTGGCCCGGCCAACGTGTGGCACGATATTCAGTGTTGTTGAGAAAGATAATAAATAAGCACGACAATTAGGACATTATTTATTATTATTTTTTTTTATTAGTAGTAGTAGCAGTAGTAGTAGTAGTAGTAGTAGTAGTAGTAGTAGTAGTAGTAGTAGTAGTAGTAGTAGTAGTAGTAGTAGTAGTATTAATGTTATTGTCTTTTTCACGACACTTAATGTTGTTGAGAAACATAATAAATAAGCACGACAATTAGGACATTTTATTATTATTATTACTAGTAGTAGTATTAGTATTAGTAGTATTAGTAGTATTAATGTTATTGTCTTCAAAAATTATTTTATTGTTTTAAAATTGTTATGTATTTTACAACTGGCGCTCAACAAAATTTACAGAGGACAGAATTTGTTTTCGTGAAATAATTAATAATAATAAAGAACACGTAAATAAATAATATTAAATAATAAACCAATAGAGTCACGGTTTACCAAAAATCAGTAAGATAAAACAACAAAATTAAATTTGTATGCTACAACGAAATGGCTAAATAGCAGAAGGGATTTTATCTTGGGGATATGTTTAAAAGACTCCAGCAACAAATAAAAAAGAATAATGAGTAACTAAAAAAATCTAATGAAGAATCGAGGGCCCAATTTAAAGCTGAATTATCGTAAAACAATGATGAATGAAAAAGGTAAATTTAATGACTTAAATAGCAATTGACTAGAAAACTCGACGAAACTAATACCAGAATAGAAGTATTAGAAGCTAGATTAGAACAAGACGACGACATAAGGAAAGACCTGAAGTTACAGTCGGTTCTGGAGAGAATAAAGAAATATAGGCAGAATTGGAAGTCCCATGTGGAAAGCATGGAAGACACGCGCATTCCTAAACAAGCGTTTGAATGTAGGCCAATGGAGACGAGAGATCGTGGAAGATCATGGAAGGAATGGTCAGGGACTCTGTAATGTTGGAACGAGCTATAGACCAAGTAATGGAGTGAAGAAGAAGAAGAAGAAGAATAACAACAACAACAACAACAACAACAACAACAACAACAACAACAACAACAACAACAACAATCGTTGAATAAACAAGCTTTAAAAATTTTGAGAAAAAATTAAATAACACAAGGCCGAATGGTCAAAAGAATTAAAAGATTGTGTTAAGAAAAAAGCTGAACACTGGAATGAGAAATTTAGAGTATCAAAGCGGGAGCAAGATATGGAAATAAAAGGAGTCAGTAAACAAGTCCGCGAAAACATCAGTAAGACGCAGCAGTTGGAAGCCAGAACATTCGAAATTATTATTACATCGAAAGCCTCTTGAGATGTCACACTGTTGTCACCTGGAACATAGATTTTATTTGTTCCATTCTGTTCTTTCAAGTTATGTTATTCAAAGTTGTTTTTGTTTAGTTTTAAATTAAATTTTTTTCTGTAGTTTGGAATAATTGGGGTTTTATTTGACGCGAGTAACTGGGATTTTACTATACTATTGTTTTAAACGAGTGGAAAATTTAGAGGCTCTTACTCCAAAACTTTACACCGCGCACATTGCTAATGTAAACACACATAGTTAACTATGGAAGGTAGGATTCATGAAACAGTACATAGGTTGCTCACATACACAGTTAGTTATTCACGCTGCAAACATCCACGTTTGCCAGTAACGAGGTTATTCTAATAGCTATACTGCATACATTTGAATCTATAACGGACATATGAGAGGTGTCTAAATTGGCCTGAATATTGAGCGAGGTTAGTTATCTATGTAACTGTATTTGTATATGCTGATGAGCTCAAAATCATCACCCCTAGCGAATCACGTCTGACCTGATACTGTAAAATATTATTAATTCAAGATGAACCAATAAAAGTGGCAATAATGAACATAGAATTTCTCCGATTACGTTCAGGTGTGTTCGGTAACACTCGGTAACAACCCAAGCATCCATCTGTAGCACCCAAATATTACGGAGCGTTTGAAGGTCGAAGAAGATACGTTTGCTGTTGAGGCGTATGATAACATGGCGATAGTTTTGTTGTTGCACAATGACTACTTGTCGACACGTCCAATACGAACCGCAACAATGCGATACCATGAGCACATGCTGCAATCTGTGACTACTCTGTCGTCGTCATACAGGCTTAATTGACTTCTCAATACCAGTGCTTGGACTCTTTATAAGAATTCAAAAATGCGACTCTACAGAGCTCAAATAATGTAAGCATTAAACTATGCTCTTAAAGTACAAGATAGCTCTTGAGTCCAACTGATAAATGTCTTAAAAATTAATCACGTCATTATCAAAACATATGCTATTTACCATATGTTAGTTACAGAAGCTACTTGTTTTCCAGTCACAGTTAATAGCTGTTGGATATCAGTTTAAGTAAAAGTTTATTGTTCTTACGACAATAACAACAAATTTAGTTGTTAAATCGTCTACTTGATTGTCACTATCAAAGGTTTAATCGCAATTATTATATTAGTTTTTAGCGTCGGGTTACGCTGTGCTAATCTTACACTATCTTCCGTAAATTACATCTTAAATCTTGGATGATTTATCACACTAATATCCAGTGTCACATCACACTTTGTATAAACCAGTGTTTAACCAACAAGTGTGTTCCTGTTATAAGTCAGCTCCTTATTCCTGTGGTCTAAACGTACGTAATTATGTCATGTTTTCAATAATCATACGTCAAGTACTTCGATCTGAAGATGGTGTAACCGATCTAAAGTTCTTATTCAACTTAATGAAATGGAAACACTAAATTTTTTAGATAAAAATGTAATGTTAACTAGTACAAGTTTATTAGCTTAATACTTAATTATTTTCTCCTTACAATTGGAACATATGCGGTAGTTCCTTAATGTGTAATACAGCCTGTAAGCTCGACTTAAAGGTAAGGAAAAGGAAACGATACTTACACAGTCACGTGTATTATATTACTAATATTTGTAAACTGCGTTCATTGTAGAGATGAATCAAAGGATAATCAATCGTTTCATATTACAATATAACATGGAAACCAATTTAGGTCAGAGTAATTAATCAAGTTTTACTGTGTAACGGAGTATATTGTATCATGGAATACCGAGAAACGTATTTACAAAGCAATCACTTTAATGGAGCTTAATGTTAGCTGGATGGAAACTTACTCCAATGTAGAAGTCATGTTAAATTTAACAGTGCTGAAATGAAATAATAGATACATCACAATTATTGTTCCCGTCTTTTTAACTTTATACATGAGTAGCCATGCAAGACTGCGACATTTGTGTATTTTATGCAGATTCTTCACGTTCTGCAGCTGAATATAATAGTCGTCAAATATATACAGGATATGTTTTTCTACATGTCTATAATGTTTGCTTTTCCTTTTTTTATGACACTTAGAATTTTGTTTTTGAACGTTTTCAATTACTTGATTTGTAGTAAAATATAAAAGATCATATTTTAATAGTTTCAGTTGTTTAATAGATGACTAACTTTTATTTTTCTCTGGTTCTAGTTTTTTGGCCTTTGCTTGCGGCACATATTTTAAGGTCCGACACCTTTGCTCTACATCGTAGAGAAGATGAAACCAAAAAAAATTGTTTCACTATGCTGTTAATTGTTTCACTGACTCCAGGACATCCACCAACTGATTGATCATGCATTGATGCGTAGTAAAAGCTCGACGCACCTCGGCTGCGCTGTCGCATAAGGCACGGGAAAGCGCGATGTATCCACGTTCTGCTTTGCGGGCGGGAGCCGTTCGTCTAGGCGGGACAGTTCACCACACCGGGCGACGTCTTACGGCGGCGGCGCCTACCTTCCACACCTAGGCTCTTGTGGGACACTGCAAGATGTGCAAGTGCCTAATTACGGCGGCCATTCTCTCTGGCGTGGTAGCTCATCGTTCCGGACATCACCTACGGGCAGTTTAGTCTCTCGATCATGTCAGCGCGGCTCTAAGCTTCTGCGGGCTTTGTGTTAAGAGAACCACGGAGTCGCGCTTCCGGCGTGAAGACGGACTGAATCAATTTTTGAACTCTTATCGTTCACAAAATCGCCTTTAGGAGAATCGCACCCTAATTCCTTCTTACGAACAATTGAACCTGATGTTCATAGAGTTCCGGTCCAGACATCACAAACAGCTAGGCAAGACGCTCCGTGCATCGCACTGCGTACGTGCGCTCTGTATTGCGCACTGTTTCATTTTAGCTTACTTTCCCCGCGGCAGTCGACTATAATGTTGGACAGACAGTTGGACACACTTCGAGAGCGGCTACGGAAGTGGCGCATAGAGATCAACACTGACAATTCCATAACGATCTGCTTTACGCGTAAGTCCACTTTTAAATGCCAATCCCTCTCTCACTTGTGGGGAGATTCATCCCATTGACTGAGTCTGTAAAGTATCTGGGCGTTAGGCTGGACCGTCGCCTCAATTTCAACAACTACATAAGACACATAGCTCGCACTCAAGTGGAACAGTTGGGAACCGTCTCCTGGCTGTCCGAACGAGACTCACATTGTACAACCTGTTCCTCCTAACAGTAATCACGTAATGGGTGCCTCTCCTGTCGGCCACCAGTAGGCGTAGATTGCCAGCAATTCACAAGCATACGCTCCAATTCCTCTCGGGAACACCGTGGTACACCAGGAATGATGTTCTCAATAACAGACATTATCTGCTTTGTCGCATAGGCTAAGGTCTGATCATGGGCACAGAAAAGCACGAGGGGCGCACATCTCTAGTTACGGGAGCCAATTGCTCGATAATTCCTCACCCCTAAAGAGTTTAGCGCTTAGCCGAACATTGTCCTGTTAGGATAGTCTGCCTCTTTCGGTGTCCAGGATCTGTTCTTCATAAATTTCTTGGAAATTCTAGTGTCACTCGTACTATGAATATGTCCTTCCTACTTAGGCGCTGTAATCTGATACACGACTACAATTTAACAATGTAGTACGATTCTTATCTCGGTGAAACTACTAGCCTAATTTTAATCCACTCAGTTCAGTTCGTCGTCCTTCAGTCTTTCGACTGGTTAGTACCCTCCCCGCATATACCCGTGGTGGGTGTGTGACTGAGTCTGTCACAGGTATATGGGACCTACAGTTTAACGCCGGATCCGAACGGCAATTTTTTTTTTTTTTTTTTTTGTGGGGGAGGGTTTATACTAGGCATTAATCCACTGAAACAATAAAAATACATTTAATTTAAATTCTTGGATTTCGTTGTCTATGACGTGTCCGTTAATTAACTAAATATAATTATTTCACTACGACTCGGGACACAAAACTTTTTATGGGTAAAAACGTAAAAGTTTTACCTTATATCCTGAACCGGTTTTCACTTTTAAAACGTCTGAAGAAGCTTTTTAAAAGTGAAAACCGGTTCAGGATATAAGGTAAAACTTTTACGTTTATACACATAAAAAGTTTTGTGTTCCGAGCGTAGTGAAATAATTATATTTAATAAATTTAATTTAATACAACCTTTACGCAACTCAAAGAAGTTTATTAGACCTCCCCCCCCAAAAAACTAATTTAATGTCAAAATTCTATAAACATTTTTTAAATAGTGTAAGCTATCCAATAAAGTATCATTGATAAATAGCATTAAAATGTTTCGTAACTGCATTACTAGTAATGTGTTTCGTTACTAGTAACTGCATTCATTACCAGTACGTCACGTTAGTTACAAACAGCGAGTTTTATACATTAACAAGAGTCCGTTAAAATTGAGCTTTGTAAAACCAAGAAAGGGTTCCGTTCGTGTATTACATGAGCAATACAAAAAAAAAAAGACTAAACGATTTATCATGGAAAATAGAAATTGGGGAAACTTACAAGAAGATCAATGTGGTTTTTGGAGAAATTGGAAAACACGAAAAGCTAAATTGTCACTCCGAATAATTATGGAGAAAAATCTGAGACTTAATAAAAAAAATCACAATAGCATGATTAAAAAAGGCATTTGACAACATCAACTGGAACATAGTGTTCAAAGTCCTCAGAGATTAGAGGTAGACTGTAGGCATAGAAAATTATCTTGTAACGCTACAAGAACAAACGAGCTCTTGGAGGCCGCAATGGACTTCAAGCAAAGATATCGAAAAGTGCTAGATAAGGGTGTGGGTTATCCTCACTACTGTTTAACTTGTATGTAGAGTACGTGATGAATAAGTTTGTGGAAACCAGCAACAATGGATAACAATTAATGGCGTGTGTTATAAAACCATCAGTTTTGCAGGTGACAATGCACTATTAGAAACACTGACAAAAAAGACTACACAATGCATTTTACCAAATAAAAGATCCTAAAAGATAAATAAACTTCATGACAAAAAATAAACGAAAAAAGGGCATGAAGTGTTTCAGGACTGGACCAAGGAAGGCTGAGGGATTTGTAGACCGTAGAAAGATAGTGCAAGTTGATTACTTTAAATAACTTTGCATTTGCATTGCACCAGATAGCAAGTACATCAGTGATGTAAAAAGTAAAATTGCACAAGCAAGAAAGGCATTTTTGAAGAAAATGTCTCTTTTAGAGTCCATAAATGTGTCCCTGGAAGCCAGGAAGATGTTTACAAAAAGTTTCATTTGAAGCGTGCGTACATATGGGCAGGAAACGTGAATTTTGAGGAAAGTAGGGAAGAGCTACCTTGTAGCTTTTAAGATGCGGTACTTAAATATATCCTGGATTGCAACAATACCGAATGATGATAGATGAGAATGGGTGAATAAAGGAATAAAGGATCGGATCCACTGTACAAAGGAAAAGAGGTATAGTTAGTTACCTACTACGCTATGGAAACTGGTTCACCGCCCTGATTGAGGAAATAATCAAGGAATGTAGTGAGAGAGTAAGTCTCAGGGAGGAATACATGGATGGGGTTAAAGAAGAAAGAAGATACGTGATGATCAAAAGGCTGTCCACGGAAAGGAAAAAATGCAACCCCACACAACGATTATATAGTAATAACAATGACTGTTGTAAAAAGAAACAACAATCTATCTAGCAACCACTAGAAATTACATTTTTTCGATAAAGGGTTTGTGAGGATTGATCAAAAATATAACACAAATTTTAACTTATTTATGTTGACGTTTCGACAATGTTTATTGTCATCATCAGGACAATTGTTGCTGTCGCCAAACACACAACTGTTCACATTGTTCACAGTTGTGTGTTTGGCGGCAGCAACAAGTCCACAGTTGTGTGTTTGGCGTCAGCAACAATTGTCCTGATGATGACAATAAACGTTGTCCAAACGTCGACACAAATAAGTTGAAATTTGTGTTATATTTTTGACCGATCCTAACAAACCCTTCAAAGAAAAAATTCATTGATTGACGGTCACTACGAATTTAAGGTTTTAAAAATTATGTTTTTTTATGAATTTTATTTATTTAAAAACAATTGTATACGACATAGATTATTGTAATTTTCTAAACCAAAGTTTAGTTAAGACACGTGTACTTATCCTCATTACTTGATGTTTCATGCTCACATGTTGGCCTATAGATTGTGTTTAATAATAATATCGGAAAGTGAAGATTTAGTGTCGAAATGTGAGACTATAACAACGAGAAAGTAGTGTTATAGATTTGTTTTGCAATACTGTGGTATTAAAATTTTAAAGTAAACGACAATTACTTCGAGACGATTTGTTAAACAAACAATTTTTACAAAGCCATAAAACATTTTAAAAATTGTTCCTAAAATCTTATAGTTCTTCAACTTTATAGGAAGTGCCAAACAAAGAAATTACAAGTAACGACATGCAATCATATGCAACTGGCAACAGCGGAATATTTAAACGGAAGAAGGCACAGTCGACATCCTTTCTCGGTGCGTGTACCGATACACTAAACACCTGGTGTCGCCTTGCAAGTTTGCAAGTCTTTTTTTATAATAAAAACTGTTTATCACGCACTGTATGTTCCGAAGTTCACGTGCTATTGACTCGCACATTCCTAATACAATCACATCGTAGCCTAAAGAAACGGCTGTAAAGTATATGCCATCTCCGGCGCGTGTTAATGAATTCTAAGATCTCAGTGAGATGAGTCGTACTTTGAAAATACTTAAACGTCTTTGAATAACAGAAAAACAGGTAATAATTATTGTTAGCAATCAGTAATCCGTTGTCAGTCGTAAGCTTCAGCAATTACAGTATATGAGTGTCTATTTTTTTGTTTATTGAAAATATCATTCAAGTTGTTTTAAGGATTTGTCTGGCATTCAATTATTTATTCCAATGTTTAAAGACAACGAGACGATTGTCCGTTCTAGAAATACTATAAATACGTTATGAGCAAAACATACTAAGATCCCAATCAATGTTATCTACATAATTAATTATATTTTCGAACTACTTTTCTACATTAATTCTGAAAAGTGTATTGTTCGTATTCAGTGGTGGATAATTTATATGCCGTCGTTATAGTTAGATGTATTGTTGAGAAAGAATAATGAAAGTCAATGTCAGAAGTGTAACAATGGCGGTATTGTTATGTAGCCAGACGAGATCGCCGACGCGGATAGTGGTATTGAGTGACATTGTTTAGATCGGGGTTTCATCATTGTCGTTTTTGTTATAAACAACAATATGCGATAGAACAAAACTATCGCGAGCCCTTCAATTTTAAGCAAATACTTAAAGATTTAAAATACACTTGGTCCTGATAAATGAAGATTTTTTTAATAGCTGTACAATTTTAACAGTCCGTTTTAATACAAATTTGTGAAAAACTATTTTTATTTCAATGTGCTGTTCCATGCTATTTTCATGTTTTGGTTTAGGTTAGATTGATATCTATGCGTTATTGCAAAAACTCTCATGTTTAAAAATTATTATATTTTGGGAAAAATTGTACAAGCTCTGTTGGAATCAATAAGACATGTATAATTCTTATAAGAAATGTATTTATTATATATCCAACCGAATGCGCAGTTAACATTTAACAAAACAAAACAAAAATCGACCACGCCCCACATTTTATAATGTGTAGCATTTCTCTGCGCAATGTACTTGTAGAAGCAGGGAAGATTTTAGAAATTTATTGAATAGACGGAACAATTATTACTTGAAAAATATGACTCAAAATCAGTAATCCTAAACAAAAGGGCCTAAGAGCACCGGCATGAATGATTTAAGTATAGAACTGAAACAGTATCACAGAGCTTTGACAAAGCAGAAAGGACACCAAAGACAGAATGGCTTAGATGAAGTCTGTTTTTCCATAATAAGAAAGTTTCTTAATGTTAATATTGGATTGACAATTGGGAAGGAATTCTTGATGTTAAATGTTTAGAAATTGCAGTGTACTGATGTGAGACCTGGACAATGGGAAAGGCAGAAAGAAAAGAAAGAATCAGTTGAAATGTGGTGCTGTGAGGCAGTGGCGTATGCTGAGTTCGAGGCCTGGGCTAGCTCACCTTAGAATTGAAGAAAATGCACCGGAGGGGGCCCCCTCGTTCACATTTCAAGCTTTTTGAAGTGATGTGATTTTGTGACACCATGCCAATGCATTCTAACTTATATAATAATGACTGATACTTCAACAATCATTATGAAACGGCATCATTAGAAAGACAAAAGCAAGCAAAGAACTTCAATACTTCATTTATTTATTTATTTATTATAGCATACATTTGTTCCGCCGAAGCCACTAGGGCCGGACGGCGGTAGTGAAACAAATAAAAGATTACAAATAAAAGATTACAAAAAGCAAGAACTATATCATTACATCATAAGGAAATAATATATAATTATACTGAAGAAAGTTTGACTTATCTTTTAGTTTAAACCACCAATTAAATAGTTCCTATTGGTAATGACAGAGTATACATTGTATAGATAGGTGTAAAAGAAAGATATGAATATATAATACATAATAATATAGCACATAGGGAGCATAGAGTACTTCCATTAGAAACATAGTGAACTTATGAAAACAAAATATGATATAGAAATAAGAGGAAAACAACGAAAGTTAAATACATGAACCACCGCTTTGCGTGCCACACGACCTACTGTCTCACACTGTTGGCTAGCTCTCCAAGGAGCGAAGCCTAGCCTACGATAAACGTCATTGACCCCACCAAGTCCCTCACCGTTGTCATAGCAACACCATTGAATCGTGACGAGGAAAGGCTTCGCAAGTTACTTGCGAAGCCTGAGTAAAGCAAGTTGCAGCGATTCAGGCGCCGTTATATGCGAAGTTGTATTGTCTGCAATTAGTAATTACGCTACTACGAAACAGAAGTAAACACGTGAGGGAAACACGTCTGACTTCGATAAAATGAACAATTTTATGCAAATTCCTAATAGATTTTTTTGTGCTTTAATCTTTGGGCTTCGCAGCTAGCCTAGAATATACGCCCCTGCTGTGAGGATAATGTTGAAAATTAGAAAGGAGTGGAAAAAACTATAAATTAACAGGTTTTGTAAACTACAGATGAAAAGAGACGTTTGTAGGGATTCGTAACAGAGAGACGGAACAGGTTGGTTTGGAACTGGTTGAGACCCCCAGGTTCAGTTACTTTCCAGTGTCTTGAATGTGAAGCACTGCAGCGAAATGCAAAAAATGAAGTACCTGAGCCAGACTGTTGGGGATGTACAATCTGTAGATGAAGAGATGTTCTCAGTATAGGAGAGGAGAAGGAGGTGAAGGACCACATACAGGCAACTGACGACAGAGCGAAAGCGAGAGAGATTAGAATATGCAAAAAATGTATTCGCAGCGTGTCTGCATCATACTCAGGTCAAGAAAAGGAGAGTCCTCACTTTAGATCTTTATAATGTTTACAATATTTATGACAGAATTTACACTATTAAAATCCTTGCTTATTTCCTACCTTGTACCATATTTAACGTTTTGTTTTAAATTTTTTACATTGTTCATTGAATTACAGTTGATCTAAATGTGTAAGAAGCCACTATTTACCTCTCTTTAATTTAAAGTATCCGCTTTGTCTAACTATTACAAACAATATACGGAAAAATGTCCTGTCCTATTATCCTTTCTTTTCTCAGTCAACACTTGCAAAGAGAATACGTCATAAATGCAACATCGGCGATTACGAAATCCTGTCTGTTCGTCAGGATGTAAAATATCCAAAATAGAAGGAAGTCATTAATACTTTAACGATAAAACTTGTAAATTGTATTTATGGAAGTTATTATTATATAAGTTCATGGCACATTTTAATCGCCTTTCTTAAAAACAGAAACAACCTTGGCTACTCTCCATTCATTTGGCATCATGCACACTAACGGGCACATTTTCAGTAAATGTAGCAGCCTAGACTTAATAAAAGTTTAATAATGTATTTAATCTGCGTTGTGTAACGTATCTGTTGATACTGAATTGAGTATTTATGATGTTTTTACAAGTTGCTGGTTTTATACAAAATTATAAACGACAGTTGCAAATTGTAATAAATACGTTTACTCGTAACAGAATAGTTACACTGCTTCAAAATATCGGATAGATTAAAAACATTCTAGAAGAGCTCTGGTACTATTTACGCTAACACATAAGTGAGTCAAAAAATTTTGGATCCGCTTCTCTGAACCTATTACAAAATTTGCAAAATAAAAGACTTCTTTCATTGTAAAGTAGGTGTAGACACCACTTCCGGTTTTATACATCATACACGTTGCAAATTAAATTGTTAATTTACAAATTATACAAATTAATTTAAAAATCAAACCATCATTTTTATGCCTTCTTACATTACGACTACCCTGTGGAGAGTAAAAATATGCGGCCTTGAGAGTATAGTGTTTTTCCATGCGAGGAACAAGTTCTCTCCATCTGTTTTGACATTCATCAACTCTTTTAACCAACGGGGACACTTAAGCTGCTCATTTCGTATACCCTCGTTGGAAAGCATATCTATGAGTGACCATTCTCAAAAACATCATTTTTGCCGCTGTGATTTTTTCACATCCACCGTTCTCTGAGTCCATTACTCTCTACCGTACAGCAGGGTAAGTCCCCAATAACGTAATAAGACTTAATTTTGGTTTCTGGACTAACTTTGGTTTATAATGTCCTTTGAATAGCTCCAAAGATGGAACTAAATTTATTCAACATGTCTTCCACATCTCTGTCTAGACTCCACAAAACTGAAAAAAGAAAGTATTGAAGTAATTAACGTGAATAAAAAGTCTTAATATGTTTTCCACAATCCATTATCAAATTACGTGTTCTCTGATACGATTCCAGCTGATTCTTGTTCAAGGTTATTGAAGCGGTACTTAACAAAACACGTGTTCAGTGCGAAATGTAGCAGTCTCTGTTGCAGGCGGAGGGTCGGATTACTAAGGATTAAAACAGCATTTAGCGAGGAACGCTGAAATGTATTTCAGTTATAACTGAAATTAATTGATGACTCGTTGGGCACTTGTTGAAACATATTAATACAAAGGTTTTGTAAAATATATAAAAACACTTGGTAAGTTTCACAAATTTTTTAATTAACTCTGACAGCTGTTTCGACTAACTAAGTCATTGTCAAAGAGGCGAGTGAATGAAAATTACTAAACACAGGATGTGAGTGGAGTGTAGGTGGTGAACATCTGTTTAGAGCGTATCTGGAACATCTGTTAGATGGCGAGGGGGGTGTGCAAGAGACAAGGGAAGGTCAGGTGTCTTTACCTGACAGGGGTCAGGTCAGGGGTCTTTTAAAGACACCTTGTCTCTTGCACACCCCCCTCGCCATCTCAACACAGATGTTCCAGATACGCCCTAAACAGATGTTCACCACCTACACTCCACTCACATCCTGTGTTTAGTAATTTTCATTCACTCGCCTCTTTGACAATGGCTTAGTTAGTCGAAACAGCTGTCAGAGTTAATTAAAAAATTTGTGAAACTTACCAAGTATTTTTATATATTTTACAAAACCTTTGTGTAACTCAAATTGATGTGCCACTGTTACAAATAGACTGTAGTAACTGTAGGTTATGGGTGTGCAAAACAACTTGTTATCTACAATTATAGCGCTGAAGTAAGTGTGTGCGACCTTCTTTATGTTTTCAATCAAACACTGTTATATGCGTAGGAATATTTAACGTGTTAGGATCGAACTGAACAGCAGGCACAATATGATGACAACAAGTGTTATGTACGGCCTATGGATTATATCAAAATCGCACTTCATTTATATTACGCCTATTATTATTATTATTAGCACCTGCACTATGAAACAGAGGTCGGGTTTGTCTAAACTGTCCCACTGTGTGCAGCGGCAGTGTGGGTAGACTCCAAGATCGTACAGAAAGGAACTAGCCCAGGTCTAAAAACGAAGTGCTCTTCGAGTAGCGTCGTCCTACAGTACGGTTTCCGAGCCGGCTGTATTGACCGTTACTGGAGTAATGCCAATCGACCTTCTAGCCAAGCAGCGGAAGATCATCTTCCAGAGGGAGAAGTAGGTAAACGGTGAGGCTGGACGCCGAGGGGCATGAAGCTAGATGATGGCGAGCTGGCAGACAACTTGGGGCAAGAAGAGCGAGGTCGCTGGACGAGAAGTTTCATCAAGCAGGTGCAGTCGTGGGCGGAGAGGAGGCATGGGGAGATCGACTATTATCTTACCCAGTTTCTGACTAGGAATGGGTATTTTCGGTTCTACCTGAAGCAGGTTGGAAACGCAAAGTCACAAGAGTGTCTGTACTGCCCGGGAGTAGCGACGATGTCAGTCATACCTTCCCCGTCTGCGACAGAGGGAAGCAACACAGCAGATCGCTGCAAGAGGGTATTGGTCAGGAGATCTCGGCGGGTAACATGGTCTAAGCGAAGCTTCAAGGGGAAGAACACTTGGAAATATGTGTCACGCTCCGCAGAAGACATTTTTTGTGAACAAGACAATAGACCTGGGTAATACTGACATAGAAGACGAATAGCAAGCCTGAAGAACAATGAGAATATCTGTAAGTAATTAATACGTTCCAGGTCATTGGCTTAGAAGAGGAAAGTAAGGAGGCTTTCTTAGTAGCACACTTCCGGACATTTTAAAAGCAATCCTTACGAAGCACACCCCTGAAGAGAAGAATTATTATGTACACTACAGAACAGATATCAGGAAGGACACACTCAGATTCAAAAATAAACGGAAGATAGAATCCGTGGAAAGAAAGGACACTTCAATAGTATTCTTCTAGTATCGTACTTTGTCAGTGCTGCTGTTCTTGTAATAGCAGGGATTGTTCTCATAAACCTGGTTGGGCAGGAAAGGAAGGGGATTGGAGATGCAGTAGATAAGACACATAAGCAGCGAATCGAAGGAGAATTTAGCGGCAAAAGTCCCCCGGTGGTTCTCTTCACCCTTGTTGGGAAGCGGACTCGGTGTACGCTCCTTGGGCGACAACGTGCGGCGACTTGCACGTAAACTTTACCTACGAGGGCTCAGTGTCCAAGTACCGTATACACCCAGGTGATTCCTGTAAATGGCCTCAGCGAATAATGCACTAGCTAGCTCGTACGAGCTTGCCTTTGTAAAGAACGGCCCGCCATAGTGCAATGAACAGCCCGCTAAAGAAAGCACACCCACATAATCTTAAAGCGCAAATGCTTAAGTTATATATTTGCAGATTTTCCACACTCCTCTAACAAAAAAAGTCATTATTAATAATAATTACAACATTAATAAATAAAATTAATTATATGTAGATATAAAAGTAATATATATTTAGCTCCTTTTTTACTGTCTAAGCAGTTCAGGAGTTTGAGAGAGTTGTTGCTTACGTAAGCCATACAAGATACTTGGGCCAGTACTATTCTTCAGCCGTCCATTATTACACCGGTAATTATTTCAGGTATTCACTACTACAGACTGAGTTGATCTGGAGGTGAAGAACGCACATTTATTTCATTGTACGACCGGTAATGTAAGCCGGGTCCTCTAGATCAATGGCCAGTCATATTACACACTGTATACAACAGCTCTTCCTACTAAAGTCAATCTTTGTCATATCTCCTTGAGATTTTTTACACCACTCCTGTATATAATGTAATACTTTCTATAGTCATTTTATACATATTTTCCTCTGTTTATTACTTACAATTCTGCATAATGGAGTGTGGCTGTCGTATTACCAATTTCCCACTGCCTTTTCTACGTTTTCTTTACTACTACTGCCTTTCTTTAATAATGTTCTCCCTAAGTTTGGCAGAACTTAATTAATAACCCCTCATAGCCTTGATATCCTCATTAAATGTTATTATTTCTTTTCCATAACGAGTATCGGCTTCTTTTAGTCTATTCTTATTATAGGATTAAACTATTTAATCGGTCTAAAACTAGTTCTTGTTGGAACAGGTTCCTGACCGTCATACTGGCAACTCGTTCTTTCCTATTCCTTCCGACTGCCCTCCTCCAGACTGGCTTGCAGTCTGCTTTTATACTTCTCTACACAACCTTTTATGATTTCTGTACATAAGTTTGATTTATTCATCAGCTTTTCCACCTGAGCTGACTAGATTTCCCAGATAATCGAACCACTTGACGTGATCTAGCTGTCGTCCTTCGCGTTTTAATATTCATGTTTTTATTTCCATTCACAATACCTTCCTTTTATGGCTAACATCTTTCGTAAGGCACGTAACTTTTAGACTACCTCGTGGGAACAAAAACGATAATATTATTTGTTACAAAGTTTTTATACAACAACACATCATTGCTGAAGTATTATTAAACAATTGGTAAAAATTACCACTCTCTAATATACAATGTTGTACAAAAGTATTTTGAAAATTTCGTATAATAATTGTAATACGTAAATTCAAGAATTCAATTTGATTTGAAGGTTATTCACAAATATTAAGACATATGGTCAAAGTTCTCTGATACATACTGAAGGATATTGAATGAAGGTGTTTATCTAGAAAATGAATTAGTTTCTGCGATAACGTAAATAGCATATAAAAGCAAGTGTGTACAAGAGAATTTACTTTTGCATCAACCCTTCTAATCAGTTCTGTTGTATTCACAGTATAACTTTGTTTCTTACGTTATATGTGCAAATCAAATAGTACTTTACATAATTTAAACATTTATTACAAATCAATAAAACGGATGATTGATTTGTGATACTTCAAGTAAATCCGTTCATGACAGCTCGGCTCAAATGCCAGTTCCATTTATATGTAAATAGTAGGAAAGCACAGCGTATGGCAATGATTCTGTTGCGCCAGATAGATGTGTGAAAATTGGCATTTCTTTGAGTTGTAACAAGTATTCAAATACAACTTTCTAAATAATTCTAAACTATAAGTCATATAAGCGAGTCTTGCTTTTTAGCGTTCGTTATAATACATTTGCTTACGAGATTCAAAACTTAAAATGCATTGGCTGCAAATAAATCTCATCATCGACGTTTCAGCATTTCCGCATGGATTCCTTCGTGTCTACAAATCTCTACAAGATATAACGTGAATTATGTATTAAAGTTCTTCAGTTCCTGTAACTTGCAAACTAAAACTGTTAAAACATATAATCGCCGCGAGCAATCAGGTGACTTATTACTGATTTTTTTACAATAGTAGAACAGGTATTTTTAAATAATGTAATGATGCTTATTAAAGAATGTAATAACATGGAATTTAGGAATAACTATTTTTGACACAGTTTTCAATTCCAGATGTTTATTCTAAAATATCTTACAACGTTTGTATATCTTTCCAAGGGTTTTTAACTTGTTAAGGGTGATTTTAACTTGTTAAAAGTTTGTAACTTTTTAACTTTTTTTACTCTGCCAAGGGTGTTTACAGGTTAGGTGTGACAAAATACACATTGAAACATTTTTAATCAGACAATGCGTCAGTAATTAATTTTAAAATTATTTATTTAATCATCGAACTAGCGAAGCAGCTTCTTAGTTTTAACTCGATCGGAATATGTCTCACGATAACTTTTGAACTCATCAAGAGATATCCTTACAAATTGGCATACGTGTCCAATACATTTGTCCTACAGACCCTATTGCCATTTAGAATTATATCCCCTAAAAGAGAGGAGCAAGAGGAAAAAAAGTTACGGCGTCAAAATTGTGAAAAAAATACAAAAGCCCATTTGGGGTATCAGATTAAAGGGAATTTTAACTACATTTGAGCATAGCGTTCACTTTTAAAAAATAAAAAATATTTGGACGTCAGAGCTCAAAAAGTTAGTAAAATTCATATTAAAGAGATTCCTTAAATACAATCTGAGTGTAGTTTAAAGTTCTTGACACTTAAAATTTTTGAAACCCAGAGCCTGAAAAAGAGATCAAAAATTTGAAAAAATGTTAAAAATCGAGCACGATTACAGGCTAAATTAAATTGAAACATACATATAAATATTATTTCAATCACTTTCTGCTTGAATATTAGGAAGTTTTAGTATTTATTGTATAATTGTTTACTCCACAATTTTTATATCACTAAAGAAACAGTAGAGTAAAGAAAATGTTTATAATTTATGCTAATTGAAAAGTGATCTAATACCGACATTAGATAATGATAAATGTACTTCGTTCTAAACAGTTAGTGAGTTCCTCAGCACACGGAGCACACTCGTGTATTATTTCATTATCTACTACTTATTTATATATTAGAGTTTATTTAATTCTAGCATGTTCATCTTTCTATTAATATTAAAATAACTTTTGTTAATTACTTATAAATATATTTGTTAGCATTAAATAATACAAAAAATACAGATACAGTATATATTTCATAATATATTATTTTTATTATACTCATTTAATAATCATGGTATGTACAATAGAAATTTATATATACATATATATAATATATACATACAAGTACACTATATATAATTATCATGTAAATAAGAAATAATTATCTCTATAAGCTAACATTATAATTTAAATATTTACTAAGAAATCTCTAAACTGGCTTATAGTGCTCATTACGTTTATACAAGACAGCTGAAAATTAATACGTTGTCCTTTATAAAAAAGTGAACTTAAAAATTATCTTCGATGAATGCATTTATTTCATTTCATGAAAACCATTTTTTTAAATTTAGAAACTATTAAAACGTATAAGCCCCAAAACAAATAAAAGCCTAAAACAATTTTTATAAGCGTCCCCACTTAAAAATTACCTTTGATGAATATATTTATTTCATTTCATGAATCCATTTTTTTAAATTTATAAACTATTAAACGTATAAGCCCCAAAACAAAGAAATGCCTAAAACAATTCTTTAAAACGTCGCAACTTAAAAATTACCTTTGATGAATATATTTATTTCATTTCATGATAACCATTTTTTTTTACTTTAGAAACTATTAAAACATATAAACCCCAAAAACAAAAAATGCCTAAAACAATTCTTATAAGCGTCCCCACTTAAAAATTACCTTTGATGAATATATTTATTTCATTTCATGATAACAATCTGTTCATTTGCTCTCATAAACTGTAGCCTTGGAATCACAACGGTGTCAGTTGACAACATTCAATTTTTCAAAAACTATAAATGAAATGCAACATTTTTTAAGGTAAAGGGTGTTCATATAAATGACTAAGCTAAGAAAACTACCAAAGAATTTGTTATAAGTAAAACAAAAAAAACTCACTGAAAGTGATGAAGATGATATAGAAATAATATACATTTGTAAATATAGTATATTACTATTAACGTATGTATTTAAATAGTAATAATAATTATTACCACGGATAGTAATAATGTAAGAGTAATGATTGGCTACCCCTCAAGTCCTCTAACTAATGGAGTGGCTAATGGAGCAAGTCCTCCATAAAAAAATCATATCCCACCTCAAGTTCCTTCTTCAAACTTCACATCAATAAATGACCATCAGTTATTATTCTATTATTATATTTGTATGTAGTAAAGATCATGCTGACTTCTAACTGTACAAAACAAATTTGTATTTTTTTTCTATTTGCATCGGCCATCTGAGGAGCACATGCCAATTTCAAATCTTTATTCAATGTTCCTTTCTTTGTCCCCAGTATTCTTTCATCTTTTCACTATGTCTCTTCTTCCTGTATTCAGTTCACTTTGAACCTGCGTTTTTCTCTCTCCTACCCTGGGCTCCTCCCATTTTTAACACATTTGCCCGAAAAACACCTCTTTCAATTGCTTCTTCTGCGTTCATATTATTTTTTTTCTAAATCCTTTTTGACTTCTTT
Source organism: Magicicada septendecula (assembly GCA_034769895.1). NCBI lineage: Eukaryota > Metazoa > Arthropoda > Insecta > Hemiptera > Cicadidae > Magicicada > Magicicada septendecula. The sequence goes on along the minus strand of CM068369.1, from coordinate 587,112,825 downwards.
AATCCAACTTGATGTTGACTTCTTTCCCCACAGATATTTGAAGATCTGTTTTGTTAACCTATTGTCGTATATACTATATAAATGTCCAAAAAATACTAGTCTTCTTTTTCTCACTGTTTCTGTTATATTCTCTATACTTTGATATATTCCATCATTACTTCTTAATTTCCAACCTCTGAGGTTTTTCTTGGGCATAATACACGTATTTTCCTAATAATTCGTCTTTTTAATACTTCTAGTTTGTCTAAATTATAATTAATGCTAGATATTCACTTTCAATATGCATTCTGGCCTCACTGCTGTACTGTAATGCCTTGTTTTCGCATTTTTATATATGCACTTTTATTGTAAATATCTTTAGTTATACCATATATTGTTTCCATTTTATGAATCCTTTCTTCTATAGCAGATTTTTCTAAACCATTCTCTTGATTATTTCCCTTAGACACTTAAATTTTCTAACCCTCTCTATTGGACCAATATCTGTTAACAGGAATTTTGGAGCATTTTTAGTGTTCCTGAGAAATTTGTTTTTTTTTTTGCAGATATTCTTAAGTCTGTTCTACTGGGTATGAAATTTGTATTTTATTATAAACAGTTTTTAATTGTAATATATAATAATAATATTTCTACTTATTTAAAAATATTCTATGACCTAACTAAATTTACAAAATGATTCAATTAAGCTGATGAATATCCTCAATTTTTGATTTTTCAACTTTTTGGTACTGAATAAAATTGTATTTAGCAAAACCTTTTCAATTCTCAAAACTAATATGAAACACTGAAAAGAGGATTAAAATACAAGAAACATTCAGGAATACCATTTCTACTTTTACGATAAAATATAAAATTGGGCAACTCTCAGAAAAAATTATGTACAAGGTATACAAGTATCTGGTATTTGTAAAAATTTTGAACAACAAACATTTCAGCTAATAATACTCAGCTAATTGCTATCAAATAATTAAAAGTATTTGAAATACAAAATTTGTCTTCTGGTCATTACAAAATATTAAATTTACTGATAATCTGTTACTTAGAAATTTGGTTGAGGATGTTACTTTTACAAGAAAGTACTAGTTTACTGGAGCTCCTCAAACGATATTTTATAATTTTTAAACGACCCATCGTCTTTTCTGCAGAGAGGCTTGTTTCAGGTAAAGACAAAAGGATCCTGTGCAACATGGTGAGGAATCCTTGTTAAAATTTCATCTACAAAATTCTGATGGCGCATCTTGCGCCATATTCCCTCTTTGTAGGCATTCCTGACTATTAGGTATATATTACTGAACGAGCGAAGCGAAGTCTCATTTTTAACTCAACCATTTGGCATATTTGACTCTCTTGCTGTTTACCTGTGCAGGGCATGTCTTACAAAAACGTTTGAACGCATCAACCAATTCTTGTAAAACTTGGCAGACATATCCATACTTTTACTCCACAGAGATCTATTGTTTTTAAACTTGATCCTTTCAAAAATAGAAGAGATTGGGAACGAAAGTGTGAGGTGTCAAAAGTTTAAAAACCTCAAAAAAGAAACACGTAAAGCTATCAAACTGAAGAGTTTTTCAAGCGCATTCCAAATATAATATTGAGTTTTGAAATTTCAAAATTCTGGTACACCAAAGCCAAAAAAGTTACAAAACTTTTTGAAAAATTGCAAAACTATTGCGATCCCACAAAACTTTTGTAGAATATCAAATTAAAAAAATTTTAAATAAAAATGCAGATAGTATTCTAAATGTATGAATATATAAACTATATTTTAAAATTTTAAGTCACCAGAGACCACAGAAGGTATAAAAATTATTTGTAATTTGTAAAACTTAATTCCTGTTATCAGACTAAATGAAACTGTAATCGATCATGAAAAATATTCTATACAGGTCTATAGATATCTATGAAACCATACGCAAATTTAAAAGTCAGGAATAGGCCTAATTGTATGTAATTTACGCATTACGATTATAGGTAGTTATAACTGAAGAAACCAATGTTACGTTCGGATTTTTATTGTATTCATCATAACAAAAAATAAATAATGATTTCCTGTTTTATAAGTATTATTTTATTGAAAAATAATTGAGTAGTCGGGATTTTTGTAATTTAAAAAAAAATTTATTTATAAGTTACAGAAAAACTGGTATTAAGGAAGGTAACAACATAAGGTTGCTTCCTCCTGACGTCTGTCGGCTAAGAATCATACATACACAGAATTTCACTCACAACTTTAAAAAACTAAAAAAATGTAAGTATTTGCCGTTATCTAATAATAAACGTGTTTTGTTTCAAATATTGAGAGAGCTTTGCAGCTCAGGGATCTTAAGAGTTTCTCTTGTTTTAATCAAAATAATTATAATATTCCTTAAAAGTTAAAATTTATTATTTACTTAACAATTATTTCAATATTGCGTGTACACAAGTCTTGATGCTGAAACTAATTTTAAACCTCGGCGATAAAATCAAAATGTCAACACAAATGTTTTAAAATTGTGTCTATTTAATACCCGACATCATTAAATTATTCGTAGTCGTTCGTTATAAATAAATACATGATGTCAAACTATTTAATGCTCATCCCGTTTTTATGGGCTGCAACTTATTGGCTTTCTGCTGTTTAACTCTGTCACTGACTTAAAACATTTTTAAGTCTATAATATACGTAATATCAAATTATTTGCCTGCGTAGATCGTTTACCAATAAATCTGTCCAGATTATTTCTATAAAGATTCTGAGTACGTTTATACTAAATTGTCCAGCAGAAGTTATTAGCTACCAGTGCTTTTTGCGATGGAACGTTTACGTTAACGCTACCCAATAAACCCTTAGCATTCAATGATACTTCCTCACCGCAAAGTCACGGTTGTAGCACAAAATCAGCGCCTAAATACTGCCGCCTGGAACTATGCAATATCAGATCTCTAGAAAAGTCGTTCTCCATCAGGCTTGACTCGGTAGCGGCTCAGATACTACCCCATGCCATGTCATCATTTGGTCTATGAATGGTTGTTTGGTTGAACGATATCCGTGTACATGCTGTACCTTCTCTGCTGGCCGTTTCCTTTTAGTAACTGAGACGCTCAGTATCGGGGAAAGGACTTCCACATGTCAAACCGTTATGCACGAAGTTATGCGTACGCCACATTCAGCCCGGGGGCATAACGTCTACGCAGACTCGGTTTGAACAACGGAAATTTAATTATTGAACACTATTTTTTTTTAATAAAATGCAGACCTAAAGTTACCAGTTTATTAAGTCGTTATAAAAAAAGTTACATATTGTAGCGTAACCAAAGTATACCGAACTACAAGCTACTATTAATCGATAAAACTATACATAGGACAGAACCATAACAATCCAAGATTAACTTTTAAGGGATGGGTGATCATGAAATATAGGTAATATCAAGTGAAGAATGAAAACAGTTAATATTATAAAATAAAAGAGGTGTAAGTTGAATTTTACCTTTCAACTATAACATTGATGTAACCCACTGAATATCAGATAGGACTGATTAGTAAATAAAAATGTACATAGAATATAAGACAAACTTGATAATTGTAATCAGAAGTATAAGTATTAATAGATAGTACTAAGTAATTAAAATAACTAATAAAAACCAAGCATGTGAAATAAATTTAGTCAGTGAAATTAAAGGTGGACAACATAACTTAACAAGCAGTGAATTTACACTCGTAAATACAAAATATGTAGACAAAATGATATAAAACTCTTATGTATTATACCTAGGTGAAACTAGATAACATAAACAACATTCTAAGACAGATATTAGGTCATCAAGATGTTGTAATTATTGTAATTAATGTAATTAACATGATGAAAGATGATAGAGTAGCAGAGGCTAATATTGTATATTAGAAAACCACAGGAATACCAATAAATAGTGAGGGTAAATACTATCAATATAACCACTGATATGTAAACTAACTATTGATATGTAAAACAATTACTAATTGTCACTAAAGTAGCCATTAATAAGATACCTATAATGCACATGACCTGTTGCAACAAGATGCAAAGTTCATTAGTGGAAATCACAAAAAAATAAGAAGGTTAAGCTGAAACAACCTATTGTAAAACTTACTAGTAACGAAGGTGTTTAATTAGGAATAAGATATCAATCGAATAACCTATGTATAATAAAGAAATAATAATAACTAACAAGCTCCCTGATTGTACAAGAACTCATGTGACATTAACGATAATATACAAGAAAAAAGGCATGGCTTGAGCAAAATTAAAGAAACCAAATTTTGGTATGGTTATTTAGAATTAAGTACCAAGTGTTGTAAACTATCATAAGTTACTTATTATTTTGTATGAAATAAAGCTAGCTCATAGTACTATAGGCATCATGAAGCCTATGAACAGATTATGTATGTATTTCACAATTGAATGTTTATAATGTTAATTAACAACAGCAAAGGACTTTGTATTAATTGAATTAACTATTCGTAATATCAAAATATAAATTAAATCACTATAAGACATATTTTAATAATAATATTGTATTAAAACATAAGTTAGAAATACTACCTTTGTTAATAGCGAACAGAATTATGCATTGTGAGATGTCTAAATGTTTAGAAGGACAAATACTAGATGATGGTAAAGTTATATTAGTGTTCACAGGTATCATAAAGAATTAATATCCATTGTAAACTATTTTTATAGATTTTAGTAAAATGTTTGGCGTCAGCTTTGTACTCTCAAACCCAAAAACCCACGCTTCTGAAATAATTTAATAATTTTGTTAACGCGGGGGTGAGGATTTAATGAAGGGATACAATGAATTCCTCTCTCCGTCCTATGGCGCTACAGCCCAAGTCGGGCCCTGGCCTCCACCAATCTCCGCCTCCAATCCACTCTATCCACTGCAACCCTCCTCCAGTTTCTTATCCCCATGTCTCTCGCGTCCTCTGCAACGCCAACTTCCCACCTCTTCCTCGGTCTACCTCTAGGTCTCGTTCCCTCCCATGTACCCAGCAAAGCCCTCTTAGGGTTCCTGCCCCCCTCCATTCTCATAACATGTCCGGCCCAACGCAATCTTTGAATTCTTATAAATTTTGAGACTGGTATCTCTTTATATATTTGATACAGTTCGTTGTTGTATCTCAGTCTCCATGAGCCATTTCCTTGTATTGGGCCTATAATGCGTCTGAGGATTTTCCTTTCAAAGGTGTCTACTCTGTCGACTGTTTTCTGTGTGATTGCCCATGCCTCACACTCGTAGCATAGCACCGGTCTGATGACAGTCCTATATATTTTCATTTTTGTTTCCCTGTACACATCCCCAGATCTAAATGATGGCAGCAATGCGAAGTACGCCTTGTTAGCCATGGTGATCCGTCTTTGGATCTCCGGCTCCTCTGATCCAGTCTTTGCTAGATTCACTCCGAGATACGTGAAATTGTCCACCACCTCAATTGTGTCATCCTCTATCTCGATGTTGTTATGAACCTGGTCCCTTCTTGTTTGGATAAGCATTTTTGTTTTATCCATATTTATGCCTAGCCCAACGTCGTTGGCTTTGTTTTTAAGCTCTATAAATATTTCTTTAGCTGCCGTGATCCGTCTTGACATGATGTTAATGTCATCTGCATATGCGGCTATCTGTACAGTTTTATTTGTTAACAGATTGGAGCTATTTATTGATAAGCCTCTAATTACATATTCCAATGCAATATTAAATAGTGTTGGGGCCAACCCATCTCCCTGCTTTAGTCCCCGTGTAATATTTATGGGTTCAGTTAGTTGGCTATCCACCTTTACTTGGGCTTCAGTCTGCTGCATGGTCACTTGCGTTAATCTTACCAGCTTGCCTGGTATTCCAAATTCATGCATTATGGTGTAGAGTTTGTCTCTATTAATAGAGTCATACGCTTGCCTGAAGTCCACAAAGATCTGGTACACATCAATATCACGTTCCCATCCGCATCTTAGTATCTGTTTTACCGAGAAGAGTTGGTCGATTGTAGACCTTCCAGGTCGGAATCCAGCTTGGTATTCCCGTATTAGATTAGTTGACTATCACCTTCTAGGTTGTAATACTGTATTATTTACATAGTCCGTTAGTTTATAATATAGAGAGATGTCATCACCACACAAATTACTTATTTAAATAGTCATTGTATCAACCCTTTCACATTTTTATATATACACGTAGCGAAACAACGCTTTACGCTGCTTACGGCGTGAGCGCTCCATTACAAGTGGCAGAAAATAGTTAAGGGGAGCGTAGTAATCTCAAGACAATTACTAGGCAACATAAAAGTAGTTCCGTTTTTCTAATTTTAATTAAAGGACTACGGTTGATTAAATAATTAAATCATGATATTCTTAGTTGCAGAAGTTATCAAAGTACGTAACAATGGTCTTAATTAATTATTTAAATAATAACAAATTTACAATAATACTTAGTTTATTTAGGGGTCAGAAAACAAGTTAATTCTGGTCAGTTCTTGTTTATGCAGGAATAAATTAATAAGCTTTACCCTTTCTGTACAATTCAATTCCCTTTTAATTTTATTATTAGACTTATATTAAATATTATTATTATTAAATGATTGCCATAAGATTTAGTTTACAATGTGAGATTTTATTAAGAATTTAAAATTTCTCCGCCTATATATTATCAACTTAATTAATTAACATCTTTTTATTAATGAAATCGTCACAGGAGGTGCACAGCAACGAAATGCCTCTGTAATTTCTACATTGAAGTTTGTCGCCTTTTTTATAAATGGGGCATATAATGCACTTATTCCATTCCATGGGGATTCGTTCCGTTTGCCATATGTCCACGATTAAGGAGTGCGGTGCGACCGCCACATCAGCACCTCCAGCTTTAAGCAGTTCTGCAGGAATCAAGTCTGTACCTGGTGCCTTGTTGTTCCTGAGGGCACTAATAGCTTCTTCTATTTCCTGAATTGATGGTGGGTCAGATTCCATCCCCCCAATGTTTGCATTCCGCGGAGCGTGAGCAACAATTTCTCCTCCCTGTAGCATACCACCAAGGAGGCCGTCGAAGTACTCTCGCCAGATAGTTTTAATTTTCTCTGGATCACTGACAATTCTATTCTCTCTGTCTCTACATAGTGTTTTAGATGGTTTATAACCTTCCCTGAGATGCTTAAGATAGTTATAAGCATTCCTTATTCTTCCATCTGCAAAGTCCTGCTCCATTTTGAGAAGCAGCCCGTTTTCAAAAGTTCTTTTCTTTTTTCTACATACTTTATTTGCCAGTCTTCTATTCTCTTCATATTCCTGCTTCCTTTCTCTAGTCCTACACTGAGAATACTTCCTGTGAGCCTCATTCCTCCGTGCAACACTCTCCCTGCATTCCTCATTAAACCAGTCCTCCCGCCTCCGTCTCTCCTCTATTCCTAGTACCTCTCTGGCGGTTTCCAGGAGTGCGCACTTAAGGCTCTGCCATTTCTCTTCCACCGTTCCTGCGACTGACTCATTCAATCTATTCCTCACTTTCCCAGCATATTCCTGTACCCTTTCTGGGTCCTTTAAACTCACTGTGTTAACCTTTTCCTGTCTTCTAAGTCTGTCCTTCCTATATACAGCCACCCTGCATCTAAACTTCATCTGCACCATATAGTGATCAGAACCAACTGACGCTCCTCTCCGGGTTTTGACATCAATGATACTTGTGGCTGCTCTTTTATCTATGATCACATGATCTATGACAGATAACAATGAAACATAGTCTCTCTCTCTCTCTCTCTCTCTCTCTCTCTCTCTCTCTCCCTTTCTCTCTGCATTCTTATGCTGTTCGCTCTTCTCTTCTTCTGATCTGTCTGTTCACAACGTCCTTCAGGTTATCAAATATTCCTCCTATCGTGTTTCTTCCTCTACTTGTGCTTCCCTGATTCTTTCTTTCGGTTATCGTTTCTGGATGTTGATGTACATTTTAATGTTGCCGCATCCACTTTGCCTTTCTCCGTTGTATTATCAGGTGTTGATTGAAAATGTAGCTATCAAATTCGTTTCCCGGTGCCAGAAGGGATTGCTGTATGATGATACCAAAACATCTCGTTCAATGAACCAAAGAATTATCACGGATTAGACAACAAAAAAAAGTAAACAAAGAAGCGTTAGTAGGACAGACAATGTACAGTACAGTTACGTACCAAACCCGGTTACTTGGCATCAAAAACATTGTTCTATCAGCGTAAGACACAGACTGGTGTCTATCAAAGACGTGTGAATAGACGGAGGGTCACGGTCTGGAATGGTAATGCGTACAGCTGTTTTCCACGTTTATATAGGCCTACCGCTGCGACCGATCAACTTTCTCTGTACACATTTTTGCATATTTACAATCTACCCACTGAACAACCCATATGTGAGAGACCTCTGCACTCGCAATGCTCCCTCTACGTGGGCACCGAAAAGGCGGACTTCGGCACCCCCCCCCGTATCGGTTTGCGAGTTATTAAAAACATGACTCATGTGTTACAGACATCGACGCATTAGGTCGCAACCTTTGATCCTTTAACGAATCGTTTATGCTTCTCCGCACCAAACTCGAGGATCTCCGCCCACTTCTTCGCTATTTGTAGCTAACGCGTTTCCATACTTACAGCTGAATATCGTATGCGATGCGTTTATCACATGCCTATGACGTACGGTACTGGATTTTTCTAGTCTCTTTGTCATTCGCAGTCAGACTGGCAAACAGATGTTTGGCCCTGGGCAAGCCGACCGTACGATCGCATCTACATTATTCGTTAGACTTTCAATATGGTCAGATATTCTTAGGTCCGAATAAGTTACTCCAAAGAATAAAAAACCATTCTGTAGGCTTGAGCTTCGTGTTTGGGTTTTACTTCAGTCAAGTGGCTTCAATCGTTGGCCAGTTTGTTTCTCGACTTTAAATATTACGGTGTCAGGTGTGTAGACTCAGCCGGCATTTCGGCAGATTATGCGGCTAGCCTTTGGAGAAATTTCATACGTCTTTCTCTGCACAAACGTTAAGGTCTTAATAATTTTGAAATGCTTGAATTGAACGTTGTAATTTGTAAAGAGAGGACCTGAATACGGTGTAATGGTGTAATCGATTTTGAAATGGCAGCTACCAGAAATCGTGAGGGGAGTCAGTTTTTAGGAAGTCAGCATGTGTTAGTTATAAACTAGTGAGATTGTGACATTGAATATTAGGATATTCTCTACTTTGTATTATGCGTAATCGGTACCTGTTAATCGTGAAGAAACGAATTCACAACCCACACTTGTGATTTTAATAAAAATCTAAACTTAATAACCTGTAATTATAATAATAATTAATAACCTTAACCACAGTTGATTGGTCGCTGACTACGAAACCTTTGTCAGTGTTTTGCAGCCTTCTGCACTGAAGGTGGCCGTCAAAGGCACGGCTCAAACGTTAGCAATGAACAACTTTGAACCCCTGCCTTACAACCGAAGTTCTCATAACGTTAATAATCTGTATTTATATTCGAAAGCTTAGTACTTCCCGGTAGCTGAATAACTCAAGTTAGTTGTTTACTGAATGTTTTTTGCCAAAAATCTATTCATAACAAGTTGCGTTAAATAACAAATGCATAACTTAAGGAACAAAGCTGAATCAGATCTGTAGTTTGTCTAGCCGCGTGTAAAAATTCCCAAAGTAGAACGTAGAAACCAACCACGCGTTAGTCGGTCAATCACACCACACACCTCACTTTACGTATTGCGTTGAAGAAGTCACGTTATTGTAATATTGCATATTACTCGGCTCTATCATACGGTCAACGAACTTTACTTCGTAGGTCATAAGGAGTAATGTGCATTGGTTAAAAATTTTGTTTGGGTGATATTATTCTATACGTGAACTGTATATATCACACGCACGCGCACGCGCACACGTGAGCATACTTTTAACAATGAAAATGTTTATAAGGACGTTTCGCACATCTGCGGCCGATCGCTGGTGCGTGATCGAAAATGGGAACCGGTGAGTTTCCATAGAAACTACTTCTTTGTTGTCAATAACGTAGTACACATATAAAACTTCGTTTATGAATGTGACTACATTTAACTTATAATCTGTACATTGGTAAATAGTAGAATAGTAGAGGGAAAATACCGGTTCTGACCAACAAAGGATGCCGCCGTTCCCACGGTCTAGATCAAAGAGATGCCGCCGTTCCCACGGTCCAAGATTTTTTCCCACGCTCTCCCCACCACCGCTGGACCACAGCATCCCAAAGGACCGCGAATTTCCGCGAATAAATTTTTTTATTTTTTTTAATTTGATATTTTTATTTTTTTAATTAAATTGATTTGCATATCCGCGAATATATATGCCGCCTTTCGCGAGCCTAAATCACTTTCACTTTCTAATTTCCGCGAATATAATTTTTTATATGCCGCCTTTCGCGAGCCTAGATCACTTTCACTTTCTACTGGACCACAGCATCCGCGACTTTTTCGCTGATCTGTGTCAAGATCCGCGACTTTTTCGCGTATCTGGACCACAGCATCCGCGAATATAATTTTTTATTTTTTTATATGCCGCCTTTCGCGAGCTTAGATCACTTTCACTTTCTATCATTATAGTGTATATATTAAATATATGAACAGGGTTACCAACCTTGCATGAGTTCAAATTTGTTATAATGTATATTAAATCTATATGATCAGGTTTACCAACCTATGTATGGGTTCAAACTTGATATGTGTGTGTATTATAGTGTATATTAAAATATATGATCAGGGTTACCAACCTTGCATGAGTTCAAATTTGTTATAATGTATATTAAATCTATATGATCAGGTTTACCAACCTATGTATGGGTTCAAACTCGATATGAGTGTGTATTATAGTGTATATTAAAATATATGATCAGGGTTACCAATCCTGCATTATTGTGTGTGTGTATAGAACAGATCTACCAACATTTTTCTTCGGTGGGAAATTCAAACTATATTATAGTAAATTGTTGACGACGACTTCGATATCAACTCTCTCTCCCCTCCTCTCTCTTTGTCACTAGACACAGTTGTCATCAGTTTTACATAAGCGTCGTGCTACTTATGGATTATTGTAATTAGCGATACTAAAATGTAATCACCAGGAAATACATAACGCTTCGTGTGAAGCGTTTTGTAGAGCAGATTCAACTGTGGAAGGTTTCATACCGTTTCTCCTCTCTCTCTCTCTCTCTCTCGCTCGCAGACGTCGGAAGCAATTCCTAGTTTATAATGTAATTACCTGTGCGTGTATGTCTCTCTTTACTCGACAAATATTAACGCCCTCTCTCTCTCCCAGACGTCGGAAGCAATTCCTAGTTTATAATGTAATTACCTATGCGTGTATGTCTCTCTTTAGCATAAAAAAAAATCTCCTTGAAATAAGGTATTTTCAAAAGTTTTGTGTACTCTCTAGACACAGTTGTCATCAGTTTTACATAAGCGTCGTGCTACTTATGGATTATTGTAATTAGCGATACTAAAATGTAATCACCAGGAAATATATATTTATCACCTATCTCGTGGCGTCCTTTTTTGACACATGACAGTCATTGACTACGATTTAGAAATTAATATACTGCCAAGTCTCTGTGTGTGTGTGTGTGGTAAAGTGTTACGCATAAAAAAATCTCCTTGAAATAAGGTATTTTCAAAAGTTTTTGTGTACACACACACATTGTATAATAATTTTCGTAATTGTAAGATACAACCTGCAAATTATTAAAATGTCTCTCACACACATTTCTGATTACTATACAAATAATTGCATGCATATTCGGAGTACGTTGACACCGAAACAAGTCTATGCACACACACACACACACACAACGATACTGAATTAGATATAGTTATTATTCACTAAATTAAACCAGAGGTCATTAACCTTGTGTACAACGTCCCACATTCTAATTTCACACCTGCTAGTCATTAGCAGTGATTAGGATTATAAAGTATTTACTCTAAAAACGGACAACTCTACTTTCTAATTTGACACCTGTCAAGCATTAACACCGCTTACAGTAATTACTCTAAAAACGGACACACACACACACACACACACACACACACACGTGCTTTCCCCACTACAGAGTACACTATATATACGCTAAGTAAGTTAGCGGCAATTTCTTATTTGTCGACTTGTACTGCACGTATTACGTGTCTTTCAGTATACACATCTTCTTTTGAAAGACTGTTTGTACGTCTTCAGTGTAGACAACGCACATACTAGTTTGGCTGATACTGTACGTGTCTTCCAGTATACACATCTTCTTTTGGTAAGTGTATAGATTTTATTTAAACTTAAAAATTATCAAGTGCATTATTTATTGAATTTAATACACGTGTGTGTGTGTGTACGCGTGTGTGTATGATCAAATTACAATTTCTGAAAATATATTCTTACTGTATTTTTATAGTGGCAATTTCTCACCAACGTGTGCTGATACATCGTGAAATCTCTACATCTGTTTTTTAATAGTTGAAAGACTGTTTGTACGCCTGTAGACAACTAGACTCTAGACTGTAGACAACGCACATACTAGTTTTTTGGTAAGTTGTACAGATTTTATTTAATTTTAATGTATGTGCAGATTTTTATTTAAACGTAAAAATTATTTGCATTATCAAGCGTGTTATTGAATTTAATACATGTGTGTGTGTGTGTGTGTGTGTATGATCAAATTATTATGTCTGTTACAAATTTTCTGAAAATTGCTTTAAACAAACGTTTTTAATGTAAAAAATTTAGAAAGTAGGTCACAGCGTATGATGACATTTATATCTCTCTCTAATTCTGTTGTGGACATACATAGCTGTAAGCAGTGACTATCTCCTTATGAATGCGGAATGTAGACTTTCCTAAAATTATTTGCATTAAAACATTATCAAACGCATTATTGAATTTAATACATGTGTGTGTGCGCGTGTATGTGTATGATCAAATTATTATGGAGTGGGTTATACAAATAATAATAAAGTGTGTGTAATATATATATATACATTTATTAAAATACATACACACAGCTCCAAGATTATATTAAACAGTTTTACAATTAAAAATACATACACAGCTCCAAGATTATATTGTTACAAGTATGAAAATATATCTAAACTAATATTTACAATTTAAAAAAAAAAAAAAAAAAAACATACACAGTTCCAAGATTATACTGTTACAAGTATTAAAATATATCTAAACTAGTTTTACAATTAAAAATACATACACACACATAGCTCCAATATTATAATGTTACAAATATGATGAAAATATATATATATTTAAAACTAGTATTTACAAAATATGTATAAAATAAGACTTAAACACGTCTATGTACTGTGTTGGACAATGGTGTATATTCTACAAGCGAATCATGTAGTATCATACAGTAGGCGGTTGTCTGTCTAGGAAAATTCATTGACGATTCAAATTCTAAACGTACATCAACTACTGAAGACTTAAGTGTTTCGTCTTGCTTGCTACAATCGAAAACAACCAGCGGGGCTTTTGATTTGAATAATTCCGGTGTCAGTACTGGGCTACCGTCTAAACGGTGGTAATACGAACTTTGAAAACTGCTGTACATATTGTACAATAATGCAAAACGGTCTTTCCCAATATCCAAGTTTAAATTATCGTAAGGATAATACTTGTCGTTTAGAAACAGTCTCGCATTGATCACGTTACAGTGATCAAATTCATCAGCGTGTGCTGTCAGTACATTTTTTCTTGCTGTCTGAAAAGCTAACACAACAAAGCGTGGTTTTTCCAGCTGACTCGAGGTCTTGACAATCCAATTCTGCCTTTTAGTCTGTGGTAAGGCAGGATACTCGTGCAACTCCCAGGTCCTAAAAGGCATAGTTATCGGGTGGTCTTTCTCTATGAGTCGTAACAGTGGTAATCTGTACACATTAGCTACATGTACATAAGGCATTTTCCAGTAAACTTTATCTAGTTCAAGAACACAATTAGCAGTCGTTTGTCCGCTTACTAAAACCATAGCATTTATGTCGGTAGAAGCGCGTAGGAGTATAAGTTCTTGTTTCACGTTCAGCACGATGGGTGTATAGTCTTCTGCGAATCCCATTAGCATTTTCAGTGGTATACAAAAATTGAATTCGCCGTCATCATTCACTTTTAATATGTTCGTGGTCGGTGCCACCCAACCTGCGTTTTCCATTGCGTTACGTGCGTTGTTGTTGAGTGATAGAAAAGTTTTAATAGTTGACGTAACACCGACGTTTCTGGTATGATCCACTACCACGCCGGCCAACTCGTAACGAATCTCTTCAAAGAGAAATGCTATAGCATTGTTCACCAGTTCCACATTCAGTGCAGTATCTGCAGCCGCACTAGGGTTTTTTTTAACCAACTTGCCTTCGATGTAGAGGAAACTTTCTGACGGCAGTGTAAAGACGTCCTGTTGTTGTACTGGCACACGTATTTCATCATTGTTTCCATATCTTGTTGTTGCGTACGGTGCGTGTGAGTGAAATGAAAAGTGTGTGATACTGTCTTCAAAGAACGGTTGCTGCTCCACTGATAATATTCCACTCGCCATGTTACTTGTTTACAACAACAAAACCCAGTGAAATCAGGAAACGGCGGTTAACTGATGTTAATCGTTTCAGTTTCGAACGAGTACTGATGCGTTTCCTAACTGATCTTTCTTCTTCTTTTATTACTGACGACGACTGTGGTAGCAGCGGTGGCGAAGAAACAAAGTACAAGCCCATGTCTATAGTCGTTTTAGATGTAAACGCACAGTGATGACTTCTCCGCGAAAATCTATTACGTCACCGTCCTGATCGTGTAAAGATAATGTTATGTTGTCCAAACGACTCACATTCACAGGTAGGTATATGACGTTTGTAGGCGATTCAATTATTTTGAATCCTGGTTCGACTGACGGATAGAACGAGTGCAGTGTGTGCTCGGTTTTACCGTTCTTGTATGATCCTTGCGCTATATTACACCTTATCAGTATACTGTTCACTTTTATAATGTTAACTGTGGCGTCAGACGTGTGAGTTTTATTCGCTTCAAGCAGACGCTTTCCCTTGAAACCCAACATATCACCGATACCGTACACTGTTTGTTGAAAGTCAATATCCAGTGCACAAGTCAGCTCACATTTCAGTGTATTGTTGTTAGGACGTAGACTAATCTTTGAGTCTCCTAACTGCTTTTTGAGGAAGGCTTCTATGTCACCGATTTCATAAGCACCCGTAGGTAAAGTTATCAAGTCCCACGTTGTTCCGTCTCGTAGTACTGGAAACACGTTGTTTTTTCCTTCAATCACGTTCGGTATACTGTTGTATGTAGTAAAGTCCAATAGACCTACATACCATTCGCCGTTTGTTAGTTCGAGAGGCGGGAAAAAGTCACATACAAGAGCAGCAGCATTCGTACCTGTTAAGGTGACCGACAGCGAAGACATCTTGTCGCTTACTGATCACTCGCGCGTTAAGAAGTCCAAACATAAATGCCCGCAGATGACTGTGTGTGGTGGCTGTTCACGTTCGTAATTGTAGTAAATGTCGGTGTCGGTTCCAAAATACTGTGTCAGCTCAAGAGGTGGCTGCATATTACCATACGCATCATAGTAGTAAACTTGTTTGTTTCGCTTCTTGTAGCAAACCCAGTGCGTACCAGGTCCTTCTGCACTGTCTAGATTAACAACTGCACTCTCATTCTTCCATGGTCGTGTGTGTGGTAAAGTGTTACGCATAAAAACTCCTCTGAAATAAGGTATTTTCAAAAGTTTTGCGTACACATACAAATCACTGTCAGACAATGCACGCACTGGTATGCAAATTAGTTTTTTTGTCTGTAAGGACGTAGGTATAGACCTGATGCTATTTTTTTATTGTTACGTTTATGTCTTGGGACTGTTTTGCGTTTGCAGGTCGTTTTGCGTTTGTTCACGGATTGACGTTTAATTCCTGAACCCTTCTTCTTCTTGTTTTTTCTGCAACCACTACGCGAGCTCCCTCCACCCACTGCCGATTTCGCCTTCATCGCTGCCGCTACGGCCGCCGCGTACGCTCTTTCGCTGATGCCTGAATTCAAAGCTTTCACTCGATCCCACGCCTTGCCGGCTAGCACACGATCCGCTACGCGTCTTCGTTCGTTGTCCTTGTACTTAGCGTAAGCGATATCGTGTTCGCGACAGGCTTCGTCCAACTCGTTGATTCCGCGCTCGCCACGTGCCAATCTCTCTTTGAGTTTTGTTCCAGGTCCACAGAATCGGTAGCCCGGTAGGTGTAATTCTACTGGTAATGCGTCCACCGCCCGATTAATCAAAGTAGGTACTGACGAAACGATAGCGGGCACAGTGTTTTTAAGTATTTTTCCAATTACACCACGCCCCATTCTTCTTTTCTTACGAAGTACGTGCATTCTTGTAAACAGATCTCCAATCCTTGATTTCCGTTTCCGTATCGAGAACGTCTATTAAACGCCCCACCTCTTCAATATATTCAGACAGGACTGAACGCTGTGTCGTGCTGTCTTGATATTTATAGACAAACTTTATTAGATTGATTATATGAGCGTGAAATACCTGAGAGACCTTGTACAATTCGGTCTTTATATGTAATTTTAATTCGTGCATTTGTCGTACAGTGACTGCGTCTTTGTCATTGATACCGTTCGCTATATTCGTAATTTTTCTTCCGGCAGCGTAGAAAGTATCGTTTTGCAAACTGATTGTGTGTGCATGTAAAAATTCCAAATTCACTGCGTCTTTGAAGTCAACAGGCGCTTGCACATGCGTTAGTCGACAGTCATTAACGATTACGTTACCTGCACGATCTTTTTTCAAACTCTTCTCGTCTACGTATCGTTTGAAGGCGAAATCGGCAGTGGGTGGAGGGAGCTCGCGTAGTGGTTGCAGAAAAAACAAGAAGAAGAAGGGTTCAGGAATTAAACGTCAATCCGTGAACAAACGCAAAACGACCTGCAAACGCAAAACAGTCCCAAGACATAAACGTAACAATAAAAAAATAGCGTCAGGTCTATACCTACGTCCTTACAGACAAAAAACTAATTTGCATACCAGTGCGTGCATTGTCTGACAGTGATTTGTATGTGTACGCAAAACTTTTGAAAATACCTTATTTCAGAGGAGTTTTTATGCGTAACACTTTACCACACACACGACCATGGAAGAATGAGAGTGCAGTTGTTAATCTAGACAGTGCAGAAGGACCTGGTACGCACTGGGTTTGCTACAAGAAGCGAAACAAACAAGTTTACTACTATGATGCGTATGGTAATATGCAGCCACCTCTTGAGCTGACACAGTATTTTGGAACCGACACCGACATTTACTACAATTACGAACGTGAACAGCCACCACACACAGTCATCTGCGGGCATTTATGTTTGGACTTCTTAACGCGCGAGTGATCAGTAAGCGACAAGATGTCTTCGCTGTCGGTCACCTTAACAGGTACGAATGCTGCTGCTCTTGTATGTGACTTTTTCCCGCCTCTCGAACTAACAAACGGCGAATGGTATGTAGGTCTATTGGACTTTACTACATACAACAGTATACCGAACGTGATTGAAGGAAAAAACAACGTGTTTCCAGTACTACGAGACGGAACAACGTGGGACTTGATAACTTTACCTACAGGTGCTTATGAAATCGGTGACATAGAAGCCTTCCTCAAAAAGCAGTTAGGAGACTCAAAGATTAGTCTACGTCCTAACAACAATACACTGAAATGTGAGCTGACTTGTGCACTGGATATTGACTTTCAACAAACAGTGTACGGTATCGGTGATATGTTGGGTTTCAAGGGAAAGCGTCTGCTTGAAGCGAATAAAACTCACACGTCTGACGCCACAGTTAACATTATAAAAGTGAACAGTATACTGATAAGGTGTAATATAGCGCAAGGATCATACAAGAACGGTAAAACCGAGCACACACTGCACTCGTTCTATCCGTCAGTCGAACCAGGATTCAAAATAATTGAATCGCCTACAAACGTCATATACCTACCTGTGAATGTGAGTCGTTTGGACAACATAACATTATCTTTACACGATCAGGACGGTGACGTAATAGATTTTCGCGGGGAAGTCATCACTGTGCGTTTACATCTAAAACGACTATAGACATGGGCTTGTACTTTGTTTCTTCGCCACCGCTGCTACCACAGTCGTCGTCAGTAATAAAAGAAGAAGAAAGATCAGTTAGGAAACGCATCAGTACTCGTTCGAAACTGAAACGATTAACATCAGTTAACCGCCGTTTCCTGATTTCACTGGGTTTTGTTGTTGTAAACAAGTAACATGGCGAGTGGAATATTATCAGTGGAGCAGCAACCGTTCTTTGAAGACAGTATCACACACTTTTCATTTCACTCACACGCACCGTACGCAACAACAAGATATGGAAACAATGATGAAATACGTGTGCCAGTACAACAACAGGACGTCTTTACACTGCCGTCAGAAAGTTTCCTCTACATCGAAGGCAAGTTGGTTAAAAAAAACCCTAGTGCGGCTGCAGATACTGCACTGAATGTGGAACTGGTGAACAATGCTATAGCATTTCTCTTTGAAGAGATTCGTTACGAGTTGGCCGGCGTGGTAGTGGATCATACCAGAAACGTCGGTGTTACGTCAACTATTAAAACTTTTCTATCACTCAACAACAACGCACGTAACGCAATGGAAAACGCAGGTTGGGTGGCACCGACCACGAACATATTAAAAGTGAATGATGACGGCGAATTCAATTTTTGTATACCACTGAAAATGCTAATGGGATTCGCAGAAGACTATACACCCATCGTGCTGAACGTGAAACAAGAACTTATACTCCTACGCGCTTCTACCGACATAAATGCTATGGTTTTAGTAAGCGGACAAACGACTGCTAATTGTGTTCTTGAACTAGATAAAGTTTACTGAAAAATGCCTTATGTACATGTAGCTAATGTGTACAGATTACCACTGTTACGACTCATATAGAAAGACCACCCGATAACTATGCCTTTTAGGACCTGGGAGTTGCACGAGTATCCTGCCTTACCACAGACTAAAAGGCAGAATTGGATTGTCAAGACCTCGAGTCAGCTGGAAAAACCACGCTTTGTTGTGTTAGCTTTTCAGACAGCAAGAGAAAATGTACTGACAGCACACGCTGATGAATTTGATCACTGTAACGTGATCAATGCGAGACTGTTTCTAAACGACAAGTATTATCCTTACGATAATTTAAACTTGGATATTGGGAAAGACCGTTTTGCATTATTGTACAATATGTACAGCAGTTTTCAAAGTTCGTATTACCACCGTTTAGACGGTAGCCCAGTACTGACACCGGAATTATTCAAATCAAAAGCCCCGCTGGTTGTTTTCGATTGTAGCAAGCAAGACGAAACACTTAAGTCTTCAGTAGTTGATGTACGTTTAGAATTTGAATCGTCAATGAATTTTCCTAGACAGACAACCGCCTACTGTATGATACTACATGATTCGCTTGTAGAATATACACCATTGTCCAACACAGTACATAGACGTGTTTAAGTCTTATTTTATACATATTTTGTAAATACTAGTTTTAAATATATATATATTTTCATCATATTTGTAACATTATAATATTGGAGCTATGTGTGTGTATGTATTTTTAATTGTAAAACTAGTTTAGATATATTTTAATACTTGTAACAGTATAATCTTGGAACTGTGTATGTTTTTTTTTTTTTTTTTAAATTGTAAATATTAGTTTAGATATATTTTCATACTTGTAACAATATAATCTTGGAGCTGTGTATGTATTTTTAATTGTAAAACTGTTTAATATAATCTTGGAGCTGTGTGTATGTATTTTAATAAATGTATATATATATATTACACACACTTTATTATTATTTGTATAACCCACTCCATAATAATTTGATCATACACATACACGCGCACACACACATGTATTAAATTCAATAATGCGTTTGATAATGTTTTAATGCAAATAATTTTAGGAAAGTCTACATTCCGCATTCATAAGGAGATAGTCACTGCTTACAGCTATGTATGTCCACAACAGAATTAGAGAGAGATATAAATGTCATCATACGCTGTGACCTACTTTCTAAATTTTTTACATTAAAAACGTTTGTTTAAAGCAATTTTCAGAAAATTTGTAACAGACATAATAATTTGATCATACACACACACACACACACACACACATGTATTAAATTCAATAACACGCTTGATAATGCAAATAATTTTTACGTTTAAATAAAAATCTGCACATACATTAAAATTAAATAAAATCTGTACAACTTACCAAAAAACTAGTATGTGCGTTGTCTACAGTCTAGAGTCTAGTTGTCTACAGGCGTACAAACAGTCTTTCAACTATTAAAAAACAGATGTAGAGATTTCACGATGTATCAGCACACGTTGGTGAGAAATTGCCACTATAAAAATACAGTAAGAATATATTTTCAGAAATTGTAATTTGATCATACACACACGCGTACACACACACACATGTATTAAATTCAATAAATAATGCACTTGATAATTTTTACGTTTAAATAAAATCTATACACTTACCAAAAGAAGATGTGTATACTGGAAGACACGTACAGTATCAGCCAAACTAGTATGTGCGTTGTCTACACTGAAGACGTACAAACAGTCTTTCAAAAGAAGATGTGTATACTGAAAGACACGTAATACGTGCAGTACAAGTCGACAAATAAGAAATTGCCGCTAACTTACTTAGCGTATATATAGTGTACTCTGTAGTGGGGAAAGCACGTGTGTGTGTGTGTGTGTGTGTGTGTCCGTTTTTAGAGTAATTACTGTAAGCGGTGTTAATGCTTGACAGGTGTCAAATTAGAAAGTAGAGTTGTCCGTTTTTAGAGTAAATACTTTATAATCCTAATCACTGCTAATGACTAGCAGGTGTGAAATTAGAATGTGGGACGTTGTACACAAGGTTAATGACCTCTGGTTTAATTTAGTGAATAATAACTATATCTAATTCAGTATCGTTGTGTGTGTGTGTGTGTGTGCATAGACTTGTTTCGGTGTCAACGTACTCCGAATATGCATGCAATTATTTGTATAGTAATCAGAAATGTGTGTGAGAGAGACATTTTAATAATTTGTAGGTTGTATCTTACAATCATGAAAATTATTATTTAAACTGATAATTGTTTTATTAAAATCTTGCAATGACGAAATATTATTATTTCATTGTTTACGATATATATTTAATGCAAAAAATGAATTTTTAAAATTACAATCGTCTGTATTTAAGTTCGTGTACACACATACAAATCGTTTGAATAAGGGAAATCTTCGAATATGCATCCAATTATTTGTATAGTAATCAGAAATGTGTGAGAGAGACATTTTAATAATTTGCAGGTTGTATCTTACAATTACGAAAATTATTATACAATGTGTGTGTGTACACAAAAACTTTTGAAAATACCTTATTTCAAGGAGATTTTTTTATGCGTAACACTTTACCACACACACACACACACACACACACAGACTTGGCAGTATATTAATTTCTAAATCGTAGTCAATGACTGTCATGTGTCAAAAAAGGACGCCACGAGATAGGTGATAAATATATATTTCCTGGTGATTACATTTTAGTATCGCTAATTACAATAATCCATAAGTAGCACGACGCTTATGTAAAACTGATGACAACTGTGTCTAGAGAGTACACAAAACTTTTGAAAATACCTTATTTCAAGGAGATTTTTTTTTATGCTAAAGAGAGACATACACGCATAGGTAATTACATTATAAACTAGGAATTGCTTCCGACGTCTGCGAGAGAGAGAGGGCGTTAATATTTGTCGAGTAAAGAGAGACATACACGCATAGGTAATTACATTATAAACTAGGAATTGCTTCCGACGTCTGCGAGCGAGAGAGAGAGAGAGAGAGGAGAAACGGTATGAAACCTTCCACAGTTGAATCTGCTCTACAAAACGCTTCACACGAAGCGTTATGTATTTCCTGGTGATTACATTTTAGTATCGCTAATTACAATAATCCATAAGTAGCACGACGCTTATGTAAAACTGATGACAACTGTGTCTAGAGACAAAGAGAGAGGAGGGGAGAGAGAGTTGATATCGAAGTCGTCGTCAACAATTTACTATAATATAGTTTGAATTTCCCACCGAAGAAAAATGTTGGTAGATCTGTTCTATACACACACACAATAATGCAGGATTGGTAACCCTGATCATATATTTTAATATACACTATAATACACACTCATATCGAGTTTGAACCCATACATAGGTTGGTAAACCTGATCATATAGATTTAATATACATTATAACAAATTTGAACTCATGCAAGGTTGGTAACCCTGATCATATATTTTAATATACACTATAATACACACACATATCAAGTTTGAACCCATACATAGGTTGGTAAACCTGATCATATAGATTTAATATACATTATAACAAATTTGAACTCATGCAAGGTTGGTAACCCTGTTCATATATTTAATATATACACTATAATGATAGAAAGTGAAAGTGATCTAAGCTCGCGAAAGGCGGCATATAAAAAAATAAAAAATTATATTCGCGGATGCTGTGGTCCAGATACGCGAAAAAGTCGCGGATCTTGACACAGATCAGCGAAAAAGTCGCGGATGCTGTGGTCCAGTAGAAAGTGAAAGTGATCTAGGCTCGCGAAAGGCGGCATATAAAAAATTATATTCGCGGAAATTAGAAAGTGAAAGTGATTTAGGCTCGCGAAAGGCGGCATATATATTCGCGGATATGCAAATCAATTTAATTAAAAAAATAAAAATATCAAATTAAAAAAAATAAAAAAATTTATTCGCGGAAATTCGCGGTCCTTTGGGATGCTGTGGTCCAGCGGTGGTGGGGAGAGCGTGGGAAAAAATCTTGGACCGTGGGAACGGCGGCATCTCTTTGATCTAGACCGTGGGAACGGCGGCATCCTTTGTTGGTCAGAACCGGTATTTTCCCTCTACTAAGAATGAATGCATTCCTTGGTAATGAAGAATGAATTAATTGATTGGTGAATGAACATAAATATATATATTGTAACGTAACAAAATTGTAGTTACATATAAATAATATAATACGTCGAATAAGAGTGTACCACGGACATATTTGATCAAAAATGAGAAAGAATAACTGAAGTATAAAGCCAAATGTGTATCTATATACGAATAATGTCAAAGCAAGCCAACGCAGAAGAAAGAAGAACTATAATAAAAGTATCATCAAAGTGATGGGAGGAGAATAGAAGATAAAAGATCAAACCAATACGTTAGCAACATAGGCCCAATAGATCATAATAGTGAGGGGACATGTTAAATATTATCATAATAGTGAGGGGACATATTAAATATTATCATAATAGTGAGGGGACATATTAAATATTATCATAAAAGTGATGAGATATATTAACTATTATCATAAAAGTGAGGAGACATATCAACTATTATCACCATAGTGAGTGAACATATAATGTAAGCAAAATAAATGTGAATTGTGACAAATAAATGTGAATATGAAATAAATAATTATGTTATAAATATGATATGAGTTATCATACAAGCGAGGGAACAAAAGATACCCTGTAAGTGATAAATATTAAAAAGAAGAAGAAGAAGAAGAAGAAGAAGAAGAAGAAGAAGAAGAAGAAGAAGAAGAAGAAGAAGAAGAAGAAGAAGAAGAAGAAGAAGTGTATCATGAATAATGAAGAATATGTAGCAAGAACAAGACACCAGCATTCCCAAAGTAAGGAAGGCATCACGACCAAGAAAGAATAAGATAAGTGTAATGACTGCCAGATTAATAGTTATAATATCATCCAACAAGGAAGGATATAATGAAGACAAAATGACTGAGAATCAAGTGTTGAAAACTTAATAAGTAGCCACAGACAATGATAGTGAATACACTATGTATGAGTGCATCGATACATAATATAATAACACTACCCCACATAAGCACCACAGACAATAAAAGTGAAATGTTTATAGGAGAGGAAGATAAAAAAGTGTTAACAAATAGAACCAGTGATTACCAAATAAACTACACAAACATTCAGTGTACGAGTTGTAAACCAAGATTGTAACACAGACAAACTTAGTAAGACCACCAATATGTTGAGAATAAAAAGAGAAATAATTGCTCAAATGACTACTGAAATAAAATATTAAAATCCTTGATAAGATATATGCCTGAATGTCAGAATAACACAGGACAAAATATAAATAATATGATAACTAATGTGTTGTAAATAAAACAATTTGTTATAGAGAGACGAAACCATGTATACAAACCAAAATACAAACCCATAAAGTGTGTGACATAAATAAGTAAAAATTAAGTATTTTTGTATAAACAGATAGTATAAAATGTGTACAAAATGTGTAGAACATTGTAATAGACAATAGTAATAACATGTCATAATAAGATTATAATATTTAAGCAGAATGTTGAACAAATTAGGATGCATATTGTTGTCAAATCAGTAACACATAACCTCATTTGTGCAGGACCTACAACATAAAATCACACATAATAATTAGATAAAGCAATTAAAAGTAATTGTTCAAAGCAAAAACCAAGTAAGGACAAATGAATACGATAATGAACACAGTATAAGCTGAGAAACACAATTATATAAGTCAAATTATTGATACAAACAATAGCCAAATCAGCCAAAACACAAAATGACTATCAGATTTACACAAAAAACACTATTAAAACTTGATAATAGAGAGGAAAATAGTTTACCAGTAGTAAGTAGAATACTCAATTCCTCTATGGGTATACTTAACAATCATTAGATGAGTAAATTAATAACAATTTAATGATAAACAAATATACTTGACCAGTAGGACTAGATGCAAATAACCATTCTACTGAAATTTAAAGATATTTAAACCAACAAGAAGTTAGTACAGACACTAGACAGACAATGTACAATGTCTAGGTACACTTTAATAAATAAATATACATGTATCAAATACTAACAATGACAAAATAAGAATGTCAAAATAACGAAATTATAGCATGGTGTAGTTAAACAATACTATATGAATAAATGAGGCACCATTTACTGGAATAAAGTTTCAACTAAGGTGTAAAAATATATTAAGTACCATTTGAATACCGGAAGGGTATATTAGAATAAGATATATTGTTAAAATAAGCAAATACAAATGCTAGGACATGTATGGCTTACACGCCAAGAATGCATTTTGCTAAAATCATAGATATCTTAATATTTAGTATTAATTAGTGAGAGAAATAGACTCTTAAACACCTAATTATAAATATTAGAATAAGATTACATCGAAATAAAGTGGAAAAAACTTATTTATATTAAGAACCACTATAAGTGAATTTTGTGAAGTGAATTAGGTTATTTATGAACGGATTTGTAGCTTGTTTGGACTTAATAGAAACACCCAAGTATCCGCAGAATAATGAGACCATTCATTTATTAATCAGACAAGTCATAAGAAAGTTATGTACAATAACAAATTTTCTATCATTTCCAAAAAGGAATGAACGCGTCACAGTCTACTCTCCAACCCAAAAACGGACGCCAAAAATTAAAAGTTTTAATGTTACTAAAGCGTTTGGGTTGAGATTAAAAACTTTTCAACCAATGAGATGACCTAATTTTACTAGACGCCAGAAGCGACTTCGTCGAGAAGGATTATTTGTTCTGGGACCATCAAGGCGAGTGGAACGTGCGGCAGTCAGCAACAAGATTTTCAAATTAGTGCGCGTTACCCCAGTATAGTTCAGCAATCTAACCTAAACAGAGTAACTAACCTTTTACGTGTGACAGTGCGACGAGTGATTGTGATAAATAATAACCATTGCTAGTGTATAATAAGGGCGATGAGAAGTGTTAAATGCAGGGAGTACTATTTATTAACAATATTTAAAAAAATGAAATATAATAATTACCGATTGGTAAAGTTTATATTGACACTACTCTAGTCAAGTACGGACTGTACATGGCTAAATTAGTAAATAATTGTTAATTGATAGGCACATGAGTAAAGGTTCTCGATTTTATTAATTATATTGGTTAAATAAAATATTATTGATATTTTAAAGAAAATAATACATGAAGTCAAAATAATATCAAATATCGAGAATAACAAGAATAAATATAGACGCTAACTTGACTACATCTAACGTTGAACCAAGTCAATTATAAAATAAACTTCGAGAACTATCATTGCCATTAATAAACAATACTATCATTTTAAATATGTGTTATATATAGTTTTGAGATTTGTATACTATGAATTAAAATATTTTAATAACTGACTCTGGACAACCGGTGGAGTTAACCTATAAAGAACAAATGTTCAATGTCAACACTGAGTCCAATTTTAAACTTATAATCATTTTGAAGAGACTCAAGTAATAAGAATTTATCTATTCAATAAAATACCTTTCATTGGTAATACTTAACCAAATAATATTATTTCGATACGCAGCGTTTATGAACGCATATTACACCTGTCCGAATAGCTGACGATAGTACACCAGTTGTACCATGATACGATAGTTTTGATATCGTATTTGAGGTTAATGTTTTTGATTGTTAATTATTCTATATAAAGTAATATTGTTCAGCATTAACATCTTTGTAACTTGTATCATGACAATTAAAAGAACTCATGAACTTTGGTAATAATAACCAAAATTAATCAAATAAGATTAACAATAATATTGTATATCGTATCAGTGTTACCAGCCCTGAGCTGAAAGATTCTCATCAAATAATTAAATTGTTTTTTAATGATTATTCATTGTTTTAAAAGGAATTCAACTTAAATCAATTTGATGTTAATAAAGTAATAGTTATCTTACCTGTGAATCAGTCGTATTTATTTTTATTCAAAATAGGCACAAGGAAAGTTCATTCAAGGAGCAATTGTTTCCCAAGGTGGCAGCACGATAATCGAGCGGCCAATATTTAAATTTGAATCCAGTATTAAATACAAACATCATTTTATTTACTGTCTGCATACTAATGCCCAAGTGAAATATTTTGTGAATTGTGTTGTGACTTTTCAGCAATGCAGAGCCTACGTTGGAAGATTCAGGACGTTCACCGATGGTAAGTGGAAAGGTAAACATACCAGAGTGCAACAGAGAACTTTAAAATTCCTTTTAAACAATAAATACACGAACTATATAAACACTATACACAACACTCAAGTTTCATCATTTACATTATATTATAACGTGGCGCCCATCGCGGTGCGACGATAAACACTAATAACAACACGTTATAAATTTTTTTAACATTATATAATAATAATTATTCAATCACTTTCTGCTACAGTCCGTTTCTTGATGTATATAATACATTTAATATTTATAATGAATTTACCTCAAGATATTTTTTCCCCTTATTAGGAACATGTTTCGGGTACCACCTTGTACCCATCCTCAGCCTTCCGGTTTTTGTCTAATGAATTTACCTCAAGATATTTTTTTCCCCCTTATTAGGAACATGTTTCGGGTACCATCTTGTTTTGTTTTGTTTTGGTTTGGTTTAACAAAAACCGGAAGGCTGAGGATGGGTACAAGATGGTACCCGAAACATGTTCCTAATAAGTGAAAAAAAATATCTTGAGGTAAATTCATTATAAATATTAAATGTAATATATATATATATATATATATATTTTTTTTTTCGATTTATTGAAGCATTTTCAATGCCTTCCTCTGTGCATTGCTTTTGTGCAATGCCTGTAAATTTTTGCTATTATTTCGTAATATTATTAATTATTTCATACGGACTGTAGGCCTTTTCATCTGTTTTACCCTAATTAAAAGAGCTAAAAGGCACTTATGCTGGTGTAATTATCCTTCACATGCCAACTAATTACAGACTGCTGCTTCAAGGGAAATATGTGTCACTATAATGGAGAATGGTGAAATCCTTTTGGATTGAAACAGGCTTTTGACTCCGTGCTTACGTATTTTAATACTTCAGTATTGCATTATCCTAACAATGCAGATTACCATAACAGACATGGCACCGCCCCTCTGTTGCCTTTATAAGCGTATTTAACATTGTACGAAACGAGCTTTTGCTCCATATTCCGTTAGACAGTGTAGGGTATATTATACATAGTCGTATAAATAAGGTCATTTTAAACAAGGTAGGTATATTATATATTTCTCCCACTACCTAAAGCGTATCACCGACTCGAAATCATGTACGTACAGAGGCGCCTTTTATTTTTACAAAAAAAAAATACATTTATAAAAATAACTAGACGCCACAACACAAAATGGCAGCTTTCTATTCACTCTACAACATAATGAATAAAATACGCCTAAACATACAGGAAGAAAATATATAAAGAAGTATAATTTACCAAACTGTTGAAGAAACTGTAAAAATGGATACTGTAAAAACCAAATACAAAAAATAGTAAATAAAATCAAACATAAAATAAAGATAAAACATTTAAGAAAGTATCAAAATTAATCACACATAAACAACAATAACAACAACACTCAAAAGTTTGCTACATGCACATCCATAAACAATAAGATTACAAAGCTTACAAAAGTATTTGAAAATACCAACATAAAATAGCTTAGAAAACAAACAGAAGTAACGTACAAAAACTAGATTACTCACACAACAAAGATAATACAATGAACAATGGAACATACAAAATTGAATGACAAGACTGCAATAGACATAACATTGGGTAGACAAAAATCAATTGTAAAAACGTTATTTTGAACACCTAGAAGAATACCAAAAAACCAAACATTTACAAATCCAATTTGGCCACAGATGCAATCAATACAGGACACGAATTCCCAGACATCACCAACATTGCAGTGATAACACACAGTCCACACAAAAACACAATAATGAATATATGGAAAAATTTACAACTGAATAAATATAACAGACAAGACAAACTAATACCTGAACGAATAAAAATCAACACAAAGCACGAAACAATTTTTATAATAAAGCGGAACTAGCTTATAACGAAATTCAAGGGACTGGACAAATGCACTCGTTATTTTTTAAAACATGTGCTTGGAACATCCGAGTTGTCGACTCGCAAGCCTAAATTTTTATACCGTGATTATCGAGCACACAACAAAAAAAAGTCTATCACTGTTGCACACCACTATAGAAAAATTATTCCGATTAACGCTTTCAAGCTTCTCAGGTCATCGTCAGATCAGAAATGACGATGTGACGATGATCGGAAATCCGATCAATGGTGTGCAACAGTGACAGTTCTGTTTCTGATTATAACCACTAACACACTTTCTTCATTAAAAAAAAGTCTACTATAGAAGAGACTTTGCACAATAAAATTTTTACATGTTTTACATTCTTCGCTTAAAAATGAAATTTAGACTTTAAACATTTTTAGACGCTAACATTCTTTGCTGAATATTTGCGTATAGTGCATTCGCGAAATATAGTAAATGTCGCTGTGTAGTAAAATCTTACCAAAAATCAGCCGCCTATCTGGCAAAAACGCAAAACTTTCCATGCTACATGTAGAATATATATTTTTAAAAATACAAACAAATTCACTCTATTGTATACGCCTTTTTGTTCTTCGTTCTAAATGAAATCTTCAAACTTATTTTTTGCACACAAAACTTCTTAATTAACCTTAAAAAAGTCATTTATTTTTGTTTGTTTAATAATTTTGTATCTATAGATATCAAAACAGAATTGTAATTTATTTAAATAATTTATTTCACTTATATTATTAGTTTCACTAAATTGTGTTAATGATTTTAAACCAATGTTAAAATGCTGAACTGTAACGAACTTTTGTTGGAGCGATATTAACCCATGAACCCTTCCACCTGCGATGAAATGCTCGTTTTATAACCAAGTCTCTAATACGTTGCTACTTGTTAAAAGCGAGTTTAATTTTCATGACTAAGTTACAAAACAAACAAATCTCGTACTTTTGCTCGTTACATTTGAGTCTTTGTTATAATCGAACTCGTTATTCCCGAGATCTACTGTATTTAACATTGTGACACTAAAACAACAAACATACATACCACATCCACGCGCAATAATACCAAAGTAAATTGCCAAAAGCTGACAGGAAGCCGCAGAAACAACCAACCTGGACACAAATATTCCACAAGATTAGAAACTAAGATGACTGAGGTTGGGCATAATATCTGATGCCCGAAACATGTTCCAAGTAAGGAAAACAATACCACTTTGACTGAAAATTACAAGTATATATTAAATAATTTATAAAAATATAGGCCTAGTATTGAATTGAGTTAAAACTGCAGACGACATTGAAAACATGAAAAGTATAATTTGAGTTTTAGTAATTGCTGTTTTAAATTACATAACATGGCCTACATTTGGAAAACAGCGGGCTTTGTACTGCATGATGAACAGCGTGTAGCGGATTGAGAGTAGACTTATTGATGGGTTAGTGATTGTGCCCACACGACTTCATTGTTTGCCCCATCACACATTGTAAAGGGAAATCGTGTCCCTTCCTAACCCAACTGTTTCCTGGATTGTCCCACCTTATTAACCCTTGCAATCCCTGTGATTTCTTTCCTTACCTTTATGTATACCCTTAAAGACAGACGTAATAGGCTTCATAGAAAGGAAAGTGTATAGGAGAGAAAACCTCACTAGGAGCGATCTGTTGGTTTGGAAGCATCAAGGTCCGATCACCAAAATATCCCCGAGCAGTGTTGATACAGCAGCCAGGGGCAATTTAATTACTAGCACACTTAAGGTCGTATTTGAAAAGTTTTTTATTTAGTTGTTTTTGTGGCAATTTATTTGAAATTAGTTGCAGTGGAGCCTGGCAATAACGTACACTACAGTGTCAAGTCTTCCTTATTGTGTTCCAGCCTTTTGTGTTGTGTATATGCCCGACAGTTGTACCTAAACAGTAAGCTGCGCCGACCCAATGCATGAATTGCCCCCACTTATAAGTATAGCTAAGTTATCTAGAGAGAAAAGAGGGGACAAAGCGATAACAGTTCACTGTCTCACTTCCATATTATCTCCCTCTCTGTCACACACATGCTTCCATTACTCTCGCCAGTCTTGTGCAGCCGATGTTCACACTATGAAACACTGTACAAGACTGTTGTGCGCATGTGCGAAATAAATAGAAATGTTATTACCGTCGCAATGAGGTGTTTGTACACCGCGCATCTTTAAGTCACTGTTCAATTTCTATTGTCAAGTTTCTACCGAGATTTGCTACCGCACTGGTTTAACATTATAAAAGTCGTAATTGTCTTGATCTGTTTTACGAATGACAGTATATTTGTAAAACAAAATAACATTGTCATTTTTATAGAGTTCATTATATTATTGTTATTACTGGAATATAAATGATCATAAGTTAAAAAAATGTTTTAAGCTGCGATATCACAAGGGAGTGTTCTTGGACTTATTCTATAGGCTACTTGTGGCACACGGAAGAACATTCCGACATATGATGGGGTGACAACAGCTCATTTGCTGATAACACTGCACTATTAGCTTCCGGCAACATTTAAGAAATATCAGGAACATTCTGAGTTAGAAGATAATGATGTCACACGGGGGGGAAAGTAATATTAAGCTGAATAAAAAAATCTGTTACTAAAGTAGAGCACTTAGCTCTTTAGTCAGTCATCAACTGCTTCCACATGTAAATTCGGCAAAGTATTTGAGAATACCTCTAGGTACACATCATAGGAGAAAGAACGTGTAAAAAGCGTGAAGAGTATGGACTAAGATTTAAGAAAATGTGGTGGCTACTAGGAAGACATTCTGAAATCTCACTGCTTAATAAACTGTTACAGAAACACGTTTCAAAACAAGTGTGGGTTTATGGTGTGCAAGATTTGGGTTGCACAAAAAATTCGAACATCAAAATAATCGGAACTTTTGAAAATAAATTGCTTCCAAGTATTTTTTATGCACCGTGGTATGTAAGGTGACTTCCAACGAGATAAAAAAATACTGACGGTTACTGATGAGATCAAATCGTTTTTGGCTAAATATGAACAACGACTTCATAAACATTAAAATAATTATGTAGTACAACTTCCTGAGAATGCTGGACTTGCTCGGACATTGCAGAGATAGAAACCATTTCAGCTGGCCTAGGTCAACTGAATTGTTTACATAAATATATACAAATGAATAAAGCTTAAACTGTAGTGCGGAGTGGATCAGTGGCAGGACATTCCACAGACTGTTAAAATAGTTGTTAAAAAACTTGCAAAAGTACGAGATTTGTTTGGTTTTGTAACTTAGTCATGATAATTAAACTCGCTTTTAACAAGTAGGAACGCTTTAGAGACTTGGTTATAAAACGAGCATTTTATCGCAGGCTTGTTCATGGGTTAAGTTCGTTCCAACAAAAGTTCGTTACAATTCAGCATTTTAAACATTAGTTTAAAATCATTAACGCAATTTAGTGAAACTAATAATATAAGTGAAATATATAAGTAAATTACAATTCTGTTTTGATATCTATAGATACAAAATTATAGTTGTTAGTATTGCTTGACAGTTTGTAACTACGTAGTTTTAATATCAATAAATTAAAAAAAAAATAATCACAGGAATATACTAAAAATTCATTAGACACATATGTTTATTTAGTTTGTGTTTTTCAGAATACACATACTACTATCATAGACCAAAATGACAAAAAATTTCCTTCTATATTAGAAGACGTTTGGTTTTATTTTGATATTACAATCCCGTTTTAGTCAGTCATTTGACCAGTTTAAACAACATTTATGTCTAAAATGCATACGGTCTACACAACTGATACCGTTTTTATAAATTTTTACGACATTGTAATTTAGTGTTGGAAACAAGCACACAAATGGTGTACATTTACCGAGTGTTTCAGAACCAAAATGGCCAGCAGCTAAGTAAGAAAAACTACAGCAATTTGTCTGGCTGGATTAGCAGTGGAAGCTTTTACGGCCCAGTCCACACACACACACACACACACTCACTCACTCACTCACTTTGTTAACAGCTCGAGTCTGTTAGTTTCTATTTTCCTCTCTGCAGCCTCATCAACTAACCCTTACTATGCGACTATGTATGTTTGCACATACGATATATATCGTATTCCACGGCGTACCGCTTCCACGCGCACACTAGCCATGGTATGTACGTATGGTACACGACGAATGTTCATGAGACTGTCACACTTACGAAAAAATGCCTACAATAAAAAATTAACCTGAAATAAGCAATCGCACTTGGAAGAAATTAGACATTTCCAGCTATTTAAGAAAGTGACTTTTGCTAAACCGAGTGTCTAATTTTGTATCCTCTCTTGTGTCGCTAACTACAATCACTTCAGTTTTACTGTTATTAATTTTCAGTATATGACTTACACTTTTTAACATTTGTACCGATGATCTAGTAAGGAAATGGAAACGACTAGTGTAGCCTGGTATTAAGGTATCGTGTTAAGAATATTTGAATGTGCTGTTATTTCTTGACGACTCGCTTGTAATTCAAAATATAGAATACGCTTTACGAAAATCTATTGTTGATCTTCATCAGATTTGCAAACAATAAAATATGAAAATATCCATTACAAAACAAAGGTAATGGCATGTAGAGGCAAGAAACCAATACAAACAAAAATAATTATTATTGATCACATTATAGAAAAGGTGGGCCATTTTAATTAATTCTTTTGTGAAATAATGTTTGCAATGATATGTATGATGACATTGATGTCAAATTAGGCAATATCAATAACTGTGGGACAATAAAAAATATTTTTAAAAAAAGAAGATACGTCGTGAGACAAAATTAAAGGTTCATAAAATTAAGACGGTCCCTTTACTGTCCTATGGCTGTAAAGTATAGACGACAACCATGAAACAAGACGGTAAAATTACAGAAATGACTTTCTTGAAATGAGTTAAAAGGTTGGCGCCCAACGTGGGGCGGCGATCATTTTGCGGATGCAAGATCCAGCCACGCCGGCGAGCTACCAGCCGGCACACCAATCAACATGGCACCCAACAGACACCTCCACAACGTCTGGAGAAGAGCAGTAGGCTGGCTACCGGAGAGCATTCAAGACCCGGTGGAGTTGTGACGGCAGCGGTATGCGAACATCTGCTCTCCGGTACCAGCGGTGGACACAGCGAGCCAATCCGGCATCAGCATTCGGAGCGAGCCAATAAGCGATCCCGATTAGTGCATAAAAACCCGGGCCGGCAGAAAATTTTACGTTTATCAACAAAATGCTTAAATAAAGATGCCCCAGAAACATTATAACGGCCACATCCATCTACCTCTCCCTCTCGAGTATGGCTACACACTACACCTCACACAATATAACCAACAAACAGTACTCTCCCAACTAAGTGCCTCCACCTTCTCTGCGCTCCGATCGTCTGGCGTACGTCCCCCCAAAAACCCCTTATCCACACGGCTGAAGGGAGCTCGTCTCCAAAACAGCCCGAGTCCGACCATACTGGTCGGTCTCAAACAGCAAAAAAAAAAAAAAAAAAAAAAAAAAAAAAAAAAAAATTTTACGCACTCTTCATCGCCACGCCATCGGACGCACTTCATCTCCTCTCCTCTCTCGGAAGAAATCGACGCGGAGTCAGCCGGAAGGAACGGCCGAAGAATAGAACCGGCGTTCTTGCGTCTTCGCCCTCCAGTTCCGCGCCAGCGATGGATTTCGCTGGGCCGGCAGCCGACTCTACAACCGATGCCGAAAGAAGATGAGGACTGCAGTACGCCACGATCAGCGGGCGCAGCCGCCGAACATCTCAGCGCGGCACGACCAAAATCAGCCTTCTCGCCACAGGTCCTTTTTAGGGCCACCAAAATAACTAGAGTGTACGATTGGCGCCATTTGTCATGCGGCAAGCCTTTTGTCCGGTGACAAGGTATTTCAAACTTTACCGTATAAATAATTAAGTCATAAGAGAAAAATTACAAGGTTTCAACTTGAATGAAAGATCAAAAGATTGTAAACAACCGCGGAAAGAACGCTTAGAAAGAAGTCAAACTCAAGATTGGCCAAGAAAGTCTGGAAATATAAATCTATAAGACCCAGGTATGTGGGCAGACCAAGGAAGGGTCTTTGAAGGTGAAACAGGCAGCACCTTGGCTATGCCGTGATGTGAAGACGATAATGATTCATTGTCAAAGTTTTTTCCACATTACACACATACAATTGCAACAATCAAGATCTCTTTTAATTGCATTTGCCTTTCTGCTATTATAACTACATCTGCAAAGGTTTCTTTTCAGACATTAATCCAACTCAAAATCCAGTAAACAACTTGTAATTTGTTACTTCTAGCTAAGAAAATTCTAAGGTTCTCATTCACGGATATTAGGTATATAATGTCTAGGAAAGAAACTTTTCAAAAACAAAATACAAGGATTCATTTGTATAATAAATACTTCAAAAAAAGAATACGTGGTAGCTGTTGGAACGGGTAGTAATCTAAATTTGTAAATTTGGGGGGGGGGGGTAAAGTAGTACGTAACATCACAATACTTAACATTACCTGGGAGTAATACCTAGGAGTAAAAAAATTGCACAAAATTGAGGTTGCAATCATGAAATTGTAAATAGAATAGGACAAACACGGGCAGTCGCAAGGCAATTAAACAGTATCCTGTTTAATAAAGATATCTCAAGTAACAACAAGATAAGAATTTATAAAACCATCGTGGAAAATCTGTAGTAACATCTTCTTCTTCTGATAGTTCCTATCTGTTTTGGATGTTGGTTATTATACAGACTATTTTAACTTTCTGTACTGCTGCACGGACTAAGTCAGTTTTATTCAGTTGCCAAACCAAGTCCTTATATTTTTCAGCCATGATATTCTCGGTCGCCCAACTCCTCTCTTTCCAAGTACTTTTCCCTGTAGTATGGACTGCAATAAGTAAAATTTCTCTGTTCATTTCTCATGAGATGTCCAAGATACTGAAGCTTTCTTATCTTCACTGTGTTAATAACTTCCCTATCTTTGAAATCTTTCTAAGAACTTAAACATTAGTTATATGTGCCGTCCATGAAATGCTCAGTATTCTACGGTAAAGCCACATTTCGAAAGACTCCAATTTTTCAGTTGTGACTTCAGTCAAAGTCCAAGATTCTACACCGTAGAAGACGATCGAGAATACGTAGCAGCGTAAAAGTCTCATCTTTGTGTTTATTGTTAAATTGTAACTTTTGAATAAACTGCTCTCCCCCCTTCCCTCTTCAATTCTGCTCTTTATTTCTTGAGAGTGGTCCCATGGTCCCATTCATTGACTATAGTACAAAGATATGTAAATTGGCTTACACGTTCAACTGGCCTTTGGTTTATATTAAGAGTGCAGGTTGTGAACTTATTCTTAGATACAATCATTAGCTTCGTTTTATTAACATTGATGTCTAGACCACATCTACGGCTGCTTTCTGTCACTCTATTCATTAGTTGTTGCAGCCCCTCCAAGCTATCTGCGAATATGACAGTATCATCGGCATAATGTATGTTATTTATTCTTTCACCGTACAGAGAGATTCCCACATCACATTCATCTAAAGCTTCTCTAAAAATACCTTCCGAGTAGATGTTAAATAAAAGCGGAGATAGTATACATCCTTGTCTTCTTACTCTACGCAGAATCTGTAACTCTTCAGTTTTCTCTGTATCTACTCTAAACACTGCAGATTGGTCCAATACAGTGTAGCTATTATCCTTAGGTCTATTCCATCTAATCCAATACTTTTCTGGATATCTATCATTTTCTTATGTTGGACTCGATCAAAGCCCTTCTGGTAATCAATGAAACATGCAATAACATCACAGTTTACATCTCTACATCGTTGGAATAGCACCTGAAAACTGAATAGAAACTCTTGTGTACCCACTGCATCTCTGAAACCAAACTGTGTGGCTGATACTTGTTCTTCACAGATTTTGTATATTCTCTTGTGGATGGTCTTGAGAAAGAGTTTGAGAAGGGGACTCATTAAGCTAATAGTGCTATATTCATCACATTGTTTTGCTCCTGGTTTTTTGTGTAATGTAAGGAATTCAGATTTACGCCAATCAAGTGGTATGCTTCCTGTGTCACATATATTGTTGAATACCTCAGTCAACCATTTTATATCGTCGTCATCAAGAAGTTTAAGAAACTCTATCTGCACATTATCCGGACCGGGGGCTTCATCATCTTTCATTGTATTTATTGCTGATTTTAATTCATCAGTGATTATTTCTGGTCCGGTGGCATTGTCAAACAGAGGGGGTTCTAGCCTGGTATCATAAAATAGTTATTTTATATAACTTCTCTATGTGTTTTTCATTTCTGCTAGATCGATAATAATTTTACCATCATTGTAGTAGCATCGTAAAGAAAAAATTGGTTACGTAATAGAGCATTAGAAGTGTATATCTGGAGATGATGTTTTAAAAAGCAGATTAGATAGGGTAAGAAACAGAGGCATTTGGGGAGAAAAGTGGATTCGGCATTGATATTATAGTGACAATATAAGTAAAACGTTTGATAAATTCTTGGTCAAATAGATGGCTAAAGGAGGTTTCTATGGACATCAGGACACCACTAAATAAATGATACAAGAAAAGACCAAAACGGACGTGAGAAACAGAGTTGAAAGCAGCAACGGTGAGAAGGGGGTTACACAAAGGAATGTGATAAGAGGCAGTAGAAATTAAGGTGCGCAGGACGCCCACTGGTTGTACTTTAATTCGTTTAAGTAACCATTTTACTTTAAAATTTGCTAATACAAGTTTTTATACTTTAAATTTGCGTACCAATTATTGTAAAATATTTACAAACTAGCCTTGATAAAGAAGGATTGTGTGTTTTGCCAACATTTTCAAAGTATTTATCTACTGGCACTTGTTCGCTCTGATTTTAGTAACGTATGGAACTACACACTGTCTTTGTAATTAAATTTAAAGTTTTACCACAGTTACTAAAATTTCAGAAAATATCCTAAACAAAGTTCTCCCATAATTCCCACACTGAGACGATAAACTTTTAGAAGTTAACGCCTCAGTTTAGTTTAGTCACAGATTTGCGGGTAGCAAAATCAGCCGGTGATTTAATTTTCATTAACGTAAGTGCTCTCTCAGTCGTACTGTATGCAAAGTCAACACAGAACAAAATATTAGGATAAATAAGAATTTAAGATAATATAACTTTGTATGAGATTGTTGCGTACACCAATAAATACATTGGTTTAATTCTAATTTAACAGAAATGTAATGCAGAATATTTTTTTAGAGTATGTATTATATGGATAAATTTTAAAACGCTAGGCTTCAGGTGTATTACTAATCCACGATCGTCCTTAGGTGCTATTAAAAAGTTTAGCTTAATTTCTACCGGAATGTAGCAAATGCAAGCGCAAATAGCAGACCAAATTGTCAAACCCAAAAATAAATAATGTTAAGGTGGTCACACTGATAGTCGTGTTGTTCAGTGGAAACAGAATAACTGACACCAATGAAGTGTCTAAGTACAAACATTAATTAGACAGAAACATCTGTTACAAATCAACAAAAGGCAATCTTATAAAATATTTCCAGTTAAATTATCCATCAACTACAATAAATGACACCTTATTGCAGTTCCGCACCAACTTACACAATGATCACTTCTCACTGCACCACGACAATAACTTCGATCCGCACTTGATATCGTCAGGTCCAAACTTAACTGGTCCGTATAGAAATCCAGTATTTCTATCTCCGTCGCCTTGTATTGTAGTATCAGTTAATAAGCCTGGATGCTGGCAGAGGAGTCGAGTATACTGTACGTCTGGACGGGGCATCGGAGTCTCGCGTGAGAGCGTTACGTATTTCTATCGCGCAGAATGTCCCACAAACGTCTCGCTAGCAGCGGTGTGCCAAGAATCATGTACGCACTCAGCGATGCAATACTATTTATTTCTACAGCGTAGCAATAACATAAATACCCAGGCAAATGGTACACGTCGAATGAAATTGCACGATGTTAATAACAGAATATTAAAAACCAACGCGATTTGGTATATACACTGTCCGGTGATAGTCCGTACAACACAAGTAGCAAACCCGTGGGGCATCACTCATCTCGTTACCATTTCCAATAATCAGTAACAATAAATGTGAACAAACCACAGCCAATAGTGACAGTTCTCAGCTATTCAGCGACAAACACAACATACGTATACCGTAACTTATTACTGTTAGAAACCTTTGTTTCTAGGTTGGTTGGCATTACTGTCACACCTTGAAATGTGTCTATGATTTATACTCAGACGGGCGGCCACTCGTCTTCCCCAACTGTGGCCGATTCTTGCAAGTCCGGCTTTGGCCCGTAAACTAGATAAAATGATCGTCGTCGCTAATTTGTTGTAGTGGGCAGAAACTATCTTCAACAAAGATTAAACTAAAAAATGATTATTTCCGGTTCCAAGGAGATAAAGTAGACCTGGTCACTCCAGCGATTAAGAATATGTAAATAAATGAAAACAATAGCTTGTTATAAATGAAAATAAAACAAAGTTTATGTGTGTGTGAAGCAATAATAATAATATTTCAAATATATTAATAGATGGCTATCATTTTAAAAGACTTTGTATATCAGGGGACATATGTCGATGCTGAGAATAACTGCACAAAAGAAATTGAAAGAACAATTCTGGCTGCTAATAGAAGCTATTACGGGCTGAATAAACATTTTAAATAAAGACTATTAACAGCAGAAACTAAAGCCACGCTTTATAAGACATTGGTAAGGCCTGTATTGACATATGGCTCTGAGTGCTGGGTACTCAAGAAAATTGATGAACAGAGGCTGGCTGTATTTGAAAGGAAGATACTGAGAAGGATTTATGGGCGAATTGAACAGGACGGAGTCTGGAGAAAGAGACATAATATTGAATTATATGCTAAGTACAATGACATTACAGTTGTCTGATTTGCCAAAATTAATAAAGGAAAGATACGTTCAGAGAATGGATGACGAACGTACGGCAAAAAGATTTATGAAACACAAGCCAACAGGAAAAAGGAAGATTGGAAGACCGAAAAACAGATGGTTGGACCAGGTCGTCAGCAGTGATGCGAGGGCGCTGGGAGCAGTGAATTGGTAGTTGAGGACAGGAATAAGTAGAGGCAGTTTGTTTTGTAGGCCAAGGATGTATGTGCGTATGTCACTCCAACGATTCTTCAGATATCCGACAACTCTCCGTCCTTCTGCTTGCAATTCAATAGTTGTTTGGGGATGCGGCAATCATCCATTAGATTAAGACGTTTCAAACACTTTAGCCGATATTGGGCAACCGTATCCAGTATACTAACAGTATTTACTTTCTGCCGTATACTTTTATTTATTCAGCAATCGTAAAGAGTATATCACGACACGTGCTTGAACAGGACTGGCCTGGAATTCGTTAAAGACTAATTCTCGGATCCATACAGAAATTTGGAGAGAACCATCAATACCTTTGTAGGCACATTTCTTTACTTGTTCTCCTGATGGTCCCAAGTTATATGTAGCTTCTCCACCACAACATAGTTTCTAACGACTGAGTAATTATAGCCGCCTAGACACTCATAATTACTGACCTGCTCCAGAACAGTAACATCTACAACAATGTTTCTCTTATGGGATCATCTTTATGAGGGGACATAACTTTGGATTTTAATGTAAAGTTCTTTAATCCTTGCAGATTCCAAACCAATGAGTGTACAGCCATCTGCAGCCACTTTCCGAGTTTGGCAGGGCAGCCTGGTCATCAGCAAACAACTACGTGTCACCTGAAATAATAAAGTGTTCAGGACAGTTCATTAGACATTTGTGTGTATAGCGTAGTCCTACATATAAATTAAAAGAGAAGGTACTGTGGACATACTTGTCGTATTTCCAATTGATCAGCCCTACGCTAGCGATAGTGCTCGGTCTTCCTGCCTCAAATAAGATATGGTTTTCTGCATAAACATTGAATGCCTTTAATAAAGTTCTGCGGTATCCTTTTCTTTGACTTTATTGCCCACAGCCTGCCTCTGTTCACTACCAAATGTCTTTCCAATGCCAATGA
The DNA here is from genome assembly GCA_034769895.1 of Magicicada septendecula. Classification (NCBI taxonomy): domain Eukaryota; kingdom Metazoa; phylum Arthropoda; class Insecta; order Hemiptera; family Cicadidae; genus Magicicada; species Magicicada septendecula. The sequence continues at coordinate 587,071,661 of CM068369.1, read as the reverse complement.
AAGCTGTGCACGTGGACAACTGGTATTTTCTGTGCTTCAAATTTACCTGGGCTCTTGTGCACGTGCAATCGAAACATGACCACTTTGCACGTACGTTTTACGAAAGACTTAGCAGCTGGCGTCTCCATCATCATCATTATCAGTATTGATAACAGCAACACTAAACTCTTCGAGTAGTAAGACAGGCACCTGTATGAATCTGGCTATTGCATGTCGGCCCCTTCAAGAAGGTCCTTCGATGGACTGAAGAACCTCCGGTGTCGAAACGTTAAGGGGTAGCTCGGCAGAAGGATGCACCGGATAACGAAGACCCCTCGTGTAGGAGTTTTAACGATAGTACCCGACGGACAGTTTATAGATTTATAAATAAACAAACCTTAAACGAGGGACAAGTCGCAAGAAATATAAACTGCGTTTACTATGAATAAAAATAGTTGTTTGTTAATGCACGTGAATTGACTAGTAAAGTAGATATATGTAGGTATATTTTTGGAGTTGTTATAAACGCTATAAAAATAAATATCTCAAAGTACACACATGCTAAATTTTGTAAGTAAATGTTTGCTCCAAGATTGTTACATGTCTGTAAAGTCAGTACGACGAGGAAAACGGTTTGCCGAAATCCCTCCGAAATCAAGCGATTGACATGAATTGTTTAAGGCAGTCAAGGAATGTAAAAGTGAGAATCCCATAGAAAATGAGGCTACTAGAAAATTCTTTAATAAAAAGATATTTTTTATTAGTGAAATAACATCATTATTTATGAAAACGCCATTTATGCGTGCATAGGAAAGTTAGTAGGCTAACCACATTTCATGGGTAATCCATTGTTATCAGGTTAGCGAGAAAAGAGATATTAGACGCCTTGTAGTCAAAACTCCTAAAACATGAGGTTGAAACAGGAGGATAAACCACTGAAGACAAATCATAATTATTGAAGAAACAAATATGAAGAATTTTTGATTGTATATAATGAGAAAAATCTTATTTGCTATAGCACGTGTCTTACAAACTACCAGGTCTAGTCTTCTGTCGTTCTAATACCTTAAAGATATTTTTGTGATAAAATTTCTATAATTTTTCAATTTATAAAGTTTTTTATAAAATTCCTTTGTCTGTAAATTTAGAATCTGTCAGTATCTGCATTGCAAGGCAGAAATCCCTACATAGCAAGTGGCAGGTATATAAAGTGCCTGCGATTGTATAGAGTGCTGCAGCGTTCCTAGCGTATTTTGACACACGTACTATATTGATGTAGTGTATCAATGCCCAACCACATGACGCTGCGTTCTATTTTTAATGAACTCCCATTTTGTTTGCTTGTACGACGTGGAGAGCTGGACTGTTGAGAATCGTCTTTCGTTGTTGGAAATTATTTTAAAAATAACGATTCTATAGTTGCTTGACAGCATATATTTAGGTAACATTTCAACTTGGAACGTCATGGAAGTAAGCCTGATTGTCGCACTATTAGAAGGTGAGTAATCTATAGTTGTGTGACAGCATATATTTAGGCAAAATTTCAACTTAGAACGTCATGGAAGGTCACCTGATTGTCGCACTATTAGAAGGTGATTAATCTATAGTTGCTTGACAGCATATATGTAGGCAACATTTCAACTTAGAACGTCATGGAAGTACGCCTGATTGTCGCACTATTAGAAGGTGAGTAATCTATAGTTGCTTGACAGCATATATTTAGGCAACATTTCAACTTAGAACGTCATGGAAGTACGCCTGATTGTCGCACTATTAGAAGGTGAGTAAGTTTCATTAGATCAACAGCGTCTGCTTATGACCGTAAACTAGGAGGGATCGAAAATACAGTTCCGGATACCCGAAATGATTGAAAATTTTCGCGCTGCAATCTTGCATAGCCCATGAGACCATGTTCGCTTTGGAAAACTTCACTCCACTTGGATTCCAATCATCCACTCGCAAGAATATTGCATCATAATATCCACGTTTAGCCCAAAATGGACAAGACATTTAGCTTGAAAAATGTTGCACGCAATTTTGCACTACCATAAGTTATGTCCTTCAAAAAAAAAATCTGTATGGAGAACTATACATGACTTCCATTTTCTCAGATTATATATAAAATCATTTGGTATAAGAACGTTAGGTTCTTTATTTTAAGTGTTACTCTGTTATACGCATTGTATTACACGTTTAATGTTATGTTTTCTCAACCACAGCTGTTATTTATTTTAGCAGTAAACTAAAAACCCAAAACCATTGTTACCTAACTACCAAATGAAAACAACACGTATTTTTCCTTTACATTAAGATATAGGGCAATTTACAATTAGTACACTTCTTCTTTTCCACACCTTAATACATCGATACAATCGCATATTAAAAACATCGAAATGTATTGCGGTTACTCAAACAGTTCCAATCATTTACTTGAATTCGGTTCGATAATTCCAAAAAAAAATAGAATTTTGTCAAAGTGAAATAAAATGTTTCCATAGAAACTACTTCTTTGTTGTCAATAACATAGTACACATATAAAACTTATAAAAAATTATCTCCTCCCTCATCAACTACCATTTTAATTTATAGAAATTTTCCCCCTTCCCCTTCAACTAACATTTTCATTTATAGATATTTCATCTACCTTTCTACAGTGGATTATTATGACCTTCTTTTAAGGATACTTTATTTATCAAAATTAAGAACTTTACTCTTGTTAAAACGTAAAACGTTCCTGGTAAACTACCCCTTCCCCTTAACTGATCTTCACCAAAATCAATAGGCCTCGAGTCCTCTACAATTCATAACTGTTTGCAAAATATTATTTGATTCTGTTTGAATTTGCGGCAGTTATCGTTTTCCATAGAAAAATTCTACAGACAGATAGACAGACAGACACACACAGAGACACTTTTCGAAAAAAAGACTTCTTTTTTCATGTTTTGAGGGTAGTACAATCAGAATCTGCCATTATCTCAAACACGATTTTTTCCCTATGACCATACTTCCATTTCCTTATGGAACATGGAAGTTAAACATGTATCCATCTTTGAAATAAGTTTCAATAGCGAAAACACGACGCTGAGCAATCTAGTTCACCATAAATGATTGGAAATGTTAGCACCGCAATATTGCGTAGCACAGAAAGATCCGCCCCACGACTCTCTACAGTTTCGCAAATCTAATCTATCATTGGGGAAAATATTGTATTAGACTCTCCACTTTTACTCCTATAAACTCGAAAATCGTAGTCAAAAAATGTAGCTTCAAGATGTGGTTGCAGGCAAACAGTTTAGCGTAACCAAAAGTGATCTCCTTAGAAAAAATCCATGGATCCATTCTTGAAATAAATTTCATCAGCAAAAGCACGATACTGAGTAGTCCAGCTCTCCACGAGAAAAGACAAACAAAATAGCATCTCGTTAACAAAAGAATGCGGCGTCACGAGTGTGCGCATCGCCCTATTACGTCATTTTACTACGCAAGTCAAAATACACTAAGAATGTTACGCGCACCCTGTAAAATATTTTATACTCAATAACAATATCTGCACACTTTTTCCCATATCTACTGTTGTTACAACATAATATATATGAAATAAATTAGAACACCATATTTGCTAAAAAGTTTGAATAATAGCTTGCAACCTTTCATTCTGAGATTGATTTCTTACTTTTCTCTAAACATTTAACATGTCTTGTAACCCTACACAAGCATAAGTGTATTCTTATCCGATTGTATCTGTCAAATCTTGTTGTCTGTATGAAAGTGCATTAACCTACATCAGTCAGAACTCATTTGGCTGCAAGTCGCTGTTGTGGTTACTACCACTGAACAAATCCCACATCCGTCTCTGTCAAAAGCCAGGCAATGAAAAACACAAGAAGCAGTTCTTTCCCCTGTACTTTTTGTTGTAAATATATAATGATGTGTACGTTTACGTAAGTCACTTGTATAGAAGCCATATAGTGTACGTACTTAATTAATTATGGTGTATAATCTAACAAGTTGGTTTCCATTGGGACACAGTAATTTAAAATTATCGCACACTCTTAAAGTAGTATATTGTAAACGCTCTGTTCTCTTAACATTCCTCGTTTGTATTCTCCTTCACCTTTTCCTTCTTGTTCCACAAACCTTTTCCTTCTTGTTCCACAAACATTAGACCGTTTAATCAGTCTGCTGCTACTCATTGATCGACCTATCTTCTGTCACAAACAGAATTAACACTTTTGCACACCACTATAGAAAAATTATTCCGATTAACGCTTCCGATCTGATGATGAGCTGTGAAGCTTGTAATCGGAATAATGTTTCTACAGTGGTGTGCAACAGTGTTAATTCTGTTTGTGATTATAACCACTAACACAACTTTATTAACTACATCTTCTTTCAGCCTCCTTACATTTCTTGTTCCTATGCATGTAAGAGAGAATAAAATATTTGTTTTGGTAAGTGTTTATCCTCAATCCTTAAGTCGTAGTGTTTTCACCCTTCATTTGGTCTGAAATATTTGATTCCCTCTTTCAATAAAATATTCGTTTTGGAATAAGCTCTTCTCTCAAAATACTTCTAAGTACACACATATTCGACTTAATAACAATAATGTATAGAGTCCTGATATTACCAACGACAATTTAAGGAAATTGTAGGTGTCGGACTAGGAGATAAAGAGCTCTCTGGACAGAAAGTTAGAAAAGGAGATAAAGAGGTAGAGGGGAAGGGAAAACAAAAGGGAGAGAGAGAGCGAGAGAAAAATGGACAGCCAGGAAATAAGACAATCAAGTGGCGTTGGTGAAAGTTTGGTAGAGAAAGGTAGAGAGAGGAAGATTGAGAAAGAGACAGACGAACAGACAGATAGACAGGAAGAGAGGTTGAAACCGTCAAAAAGAAAGCATAGTAGCGAGAGTGAATGAGATCTATAGAGTGAGATAGAGAGGGAAGACGGAAAGAGAGTTGCATTTAGAGGGAGATGGAGGGAGACTGGTAGGGGTAGAAAGAAAGAAAGAGATATATATAGAGAGAGAGAGAGAGAGAGAGAGAGAGAGAGAGAGAGAGAGAGAGAGAGAGAGAGAGAGAGAGAGAGAGAGAGAAAAATAGAAATTGAAACAGTTAAAAAGAAAGAAAATACAGAATTACAGCAAGATAGAGTAGAACATAAGGAGTCAGAGATAGTAAAAGGAGAGAAAGGTAAAGAGAGAAAGAGAAAGAGAAAGGGAAAAATGTATACAGACAGATGGATTGCAAAGGTAGACGAACAGACACTGGGTGAGAGCTACAGAGAGGTGAAAACAGAAAAGGGGAGAATAAAATCCTTTGTGTATATCAAGAGGCCAAGGAACAGAATAATACAAATTATAACGACAGTAACTTTAAAGACAGGATTCGTTATAAATCGAGTTACAGGTAAACTACGAAAAGTAAGTAATTGAAATTGTAGATTCCCGCTGCTTCTCACATTACTGACCTTAAAGGAACACATACAAATTTCGGTAAAAAACGTACATGTGTAAACTTTACTTTTCACAGCGAAAGCAGTTCTTTTACAAAAAGGAGACATGTACATTAACCAGCAAATTGCCTTATTTCGAATTTCGTATATTTTGTCGATATACACAAAAAAGAGTACCATTTTAAAGGTGTAGGTTTTCTTGAGTTCTTTCAGTTTGCCTGTCAACCAAACAAAACAAACTTTTGCTGCCACAGGTTTAGAATAGCAACGTTTTGGTGCAGATAAAAATATCACAATGGTAAACGTTTACAACCGAAATACATATAATTTTATTACGTTAACCAATAAATTATCTCGCCTTCTATTATTTTACTAAAGCTGTACGCAGATGTCGACTATCGCAATGTCGAAATACCCAAAATTAGTGGAGCCATAGTTATTGAGAAAGTATCGATATAATGTGTACCATCGATCTTGCGGAATATATTTGTGTCTCCTTATGTTCAACCCTTGCAGACTTAAGTATTAGGTCAACAAGGTGAACGTTCTGGAACAATAACATGCGGTCATTGTGTCCGCGACCCTACGACAGCAGAACGTTTATGCAAACTATGCAAACACTTGCGTAATGAATTTTCTCTTAGAAATTGAATTTTCTGAACGTATGTGTATTGGTAGTGTACTCTATGCGCTACACATCCATGTTTTGTCTTCGGAATTGTTATTACAATACCATTTACATTATTGTTGGCGTGGAGTTTGTACTTAATACTTCGAAGAGCGCTCCTTTGTCGTGAATACCGTTGTGTTCCAAATACAAAGCTACGATAATAACAACGAACTATACAGTATTGCATTACAATACTGGTGTTGCAGTAATGTAAATAAGAAGAAGATTATAGCAACAAAATAAGAATAAATCTCCAAATAAGCTATTCATTGTGGTATCCCTGTGAAAATCTTCCATATTATTTTATTGTTTTTAAAGCTCTCAGAATTCTTCAAGTTTTGTTTATGTTTAATATATTTATATTAAAGTTTCAATTACAAGAAGTGGCAAGTGAGTGTTCACTGACAATTTCAGTAAAAAAGACCTAAACTGTGGCCTTTAAAGGTAACTATCTAGTGAGGACTAAGATATTTACAAACATCACTTTAGAACAAGTGAGCCGTTTCAAATATCTCGGCTGTGCAGTAAGCTATGTATATGAATACGATATAAGAGAGAAGATAAATAAATTTCGGAATATTTGTGGTACGATTCATAGAAATCTTAGAAATAAAACAAGACACAGCGCAATGATTAAATTTTATAAGACAATTACAATACCCACGTTGCTTTATGCAAGTGAGGCGTGGGTCATAACAAAAACGGAAAGCGGCAAGATTCAAAGTGCTGAAATGCAGTTTCTTTGAAATACTTTAAATTATACATTGCAAGATAGAATAAGGAATGAAGATATCAGAGCAGAACTTGAAATATAAGAACCTGACGTAAATGAAATTATTGCAATTTACAGAAAACAATGGTGGGATCATCTGGAAATTATGACAGAGGATTGTTTGCCGAAAGCGGCACTAAACTATAAAGCATTTGAGACGTAGTTCGTCCGAGGATGAGATGGATCCCGAAACAAGTTTATATAACCTAATCCTTGAAGAGGAGAAGAACAAGTAGATATATATTAAGGTTATAGAAATACACCAATCCAGTACGACTCCCTTGTTTATTGCAATGTCAGCTGACAGCCCACCATTCAAATAACGCTGTTAACCTACAATTATTAAACTGCTCTCCTATTTATTGTTATATAACTAAGTTTAGACCTACACGTTTATAGCAGTCTAGTTCGAAACAAAGTTTTCTCTTGATTTTCGATAGTTTACTAACGGATTGAACAATAATACAGTCATGCACGTAAGATACAAAGGCGGAAGACACAATGAAGATATGACCATTAAATATTTCCAATATAACAGACAAAACAGCTGCTTAAGTCAATAAACATTAAAACAATCGATAACTAAATTGAATTAAATCGATTATTCGTTATTTTACATTGAAAACGAAACAAAATCGATTATTCGTTAGTTTCAATGTAAAATCCAATCATTTCTATTATTTGTTAATTCATTCACAAATCTCTTATGATATCGATATATTCGGTGAAACGTACATACAGGTGAATTGAAACGATAAAATTATATTACAACTACCTGCAGATTACATATACTGTATTTGGCAAGTAATAAGGCCGATTACAAAATTTGGAATTTTACGTCGTAGACAAATCGTAGTCTCTCTATGCGTGAAGCAGGTGTCACTGTTAAATGAGAATTAATTATATATTTGGCTGTAATCAGAGCTTTCTATGTGACTGGTAGATATGAAAATCCAATTAGCGTGCGAGTAAACGTCTCAGCAGGCCGTGGACGTGACTTTGTCTTATAAATACAGGAGGAGAGTAATTAGTATCGATCTGATTTGCTGAAGATGGGCCAGCAAATGTGCACTTTGCCAACTTGTCCAATCAAAGCCAATTTACAGTCAAACATAACTAGTTATAATATTACTGTTAATATTAACGTATTCTAATATTACTTTTTTATGACATTTTACATCTATGCGAACGGCATAGGCTAAATACCTTATTCTATTACGTGGTAGAATCTATAATGATTGGCATTTGTTATTAACAAATATAATAAACATTTCGTCGATACACACTATTTTAAAAACCGATCGTGTTTTTCGCTTATCTTCTTTTTCTTCTTACTTCTCTTCTTCAGATTCTTCTTCTCCCTCTTCTTCTTCTTTTCCTTCAATTTAACCTCTAGAACAGTGATGGGTAAAGTACGGCCCGCGGGCCAGATCCGGCCCCCAGACTTGTGTAATCCGGCCCGTGACAGAGTTCTGAATGACAACTTACCTACACACATTATTTACCATGTTCCCAGGAGAGAACAGTGTTCAGCTTTGTCAACCAAAAAGAAAATATCGGTATGGAGAACCATACATGACTTCCATATTCTAAGATTTATATTTAAAATCATTTTCTAAATGAAATATTACCATAGAAACTACTTCTTCCTACTTACTGCTTCAGCCTTAACCACAGTATTGTGGTCACTAACGTATACCACCTCACGTTATCGCACTCGATTTTCACTGATGATGGAAGTCGATGGCATTGCCGAAACGTCTGGTTTTGTAGAAAACATTGGACTACGGCCAAATATCCCGGGAAGGAATTTTAACAAAAACTACTTCTTTGTTGCCGATAACGTTGTACACATATATACAAAATATATGCATAAAATAATAGGCTTGTATAAGTTAATGATTGATCTCCATTAAGTAGTAATATTATGATGTCCGTAATTAAAACATCAGAGCAGGTTTAGTGTGAATGAGGGTACACTGTGGACACAAATTTTCAACATTTCCTATTGAGCGGTGCCTAGAGTAAAGCTGCGAATCTACAGTGTATGTTTCACAGAACAAACACACGAAAAAGAAGGAGCGCTCCGAAGTCACTCATGGACCCTCAGCATCTTGCAGAGGGTTCATTCCCTAAAGACGAAAAGTCTGTCTATGAATCGTTCCTCTGTAAACACGTGCAGTTACATTGCCCAGCGATCCACAGGAAGCAAATTGATGTCCATTTTTTCAGCTTGCACGCGTTATGTTGGTGTGGGTTTCGGCACTTTCCATTTAAAAAGCGTGCAAATGTAAGAAAATAAACATGAGTGAGGCCAGAAATAACGTGAATTGTGTGTGTGTGTGTGTGTGTGTGTGTGTGTGTGTGTGTGTGTGTGTGTGTGTGTCTTACCTGCCTTTTTATTGCTGTAGGCATAATAATAAAATGGAAACGTAAACATTACATAACTGAGATATGCTTACCTGCCACGAACGATATATTATTGAGTTCATGGAGGAGTTCAGTGACATACACACGTACAGAAGAATTATATATATATAAAGATATTAACTCATACATAATTTACATTAAAATGAAAAAATTATAATTTTATTGCCTGGCAACAAAATTATTTTATTTTTAACAATTACCATTATTTGAAAAAGTTTAAATGAATTTTCAAGTACTTTACTGTTGTTAAAACGTAAAAGGTTGCAGGTAAACTACCCCTACCCCTTAACCGATCTTCACCAAAATCGGAAGTCCTTGAGACCTCTACAATTCAGGGACGTATGCAAAAAATTATTTGATTCTGTTTGAATTTGCGGCTGTTATCGTTTGCCATAGAAAATACGCTTGATAAAAAAACGTTGCAAGTAAACTACCCCTTCCCCTTAACCGATCTTCACCAAAGACAATAGGTCTTGAGTACTCTTCAAATCAGGGCTGCATGCAAAACATTGTTTGATTCTGTTTGAATTTGCGGCTGTTATCGTTTGCCATAAAAAATACCCTTGTTAAAAAAACGTTGCTGGTAAACTACCCCTTTCCCTTAACCGATCTTCACCAAAAACAATACGTCTTGAGAACTCTACAACTTATGGCTGTATGCAAATAATCTTTTGATTCTGTTTGAATTTGCGGCTGTTATCGTTTGCCATAGGAAATACCCTTGTTAAAACATAAAACGTTACCGGTAAACAACCCCTTTCCCTTAACCGATCTTCACCAAAAACAATAGGTCTTGAGAACTCTACAATTCAGGGCTGTTGTAACCCTCTCCCATCATATCAACAAGTTGAATGTTAAGCTGCAAGGAAGAAATCAATTTATTTACGATATCTGGGGTCATCTCAAAGGGTTTAAAATGCAACTAGTTCTATTTGAAAAACAGCTAGCTAAAAGAGACCTGTCCCACTTCCCGAGGCTAAAAACAATAGTCCCAGTGGTGGAAGACAAACTTGTAAGCTACGAGGAAAGCGTGAGAAGACTCCATGATGAATTCGAACGCAGGTTTCAAGACTTTAAAAATATTGAACAAGACTTAAATATTTTAAGTATGCCATTTAATTTGGACTGTGAAACGGTAAGAACAGAATTTCAGCTTGAACTAATTGAGTTACAGTGTAACGCTGAGTTGAAGCAGTTGTTTCTTAACGTCCCAAAAGTGGAGTATTACAAGTCGCTATCGAAATCAAGTTTCCCAAATTTGAGATCTCATGCCGAGAAGATAACTGCTATGTTTGCGTCATCCTATGTCTGTGAACAAGTGTTTTCTACCATGAAGCTTCGAAAAAGTAGCGTCAGAAACAGATTGACAGATGACCACTTAGCTTCACTTCTGAGAGTCAGCTCATCCCAGTTACAATCAAATTTTGAGACACTTTTAGAAACAGAGTCACAGTTCCATTCATCGCACACTCCTTCATGTTGTTTCAATCATTAATTGAGTTTTGTAACAATATGTCAAGATTCAATAAGAAATTTATAAAACAGTAGTTTTTCTATGTATTTCTTTTTAAAAATTTTGTTGCCCCGCCTAGATAGTTTTCTTTTCCCTCTGGCCCTCTCCTACAAAAGTTTGCCCATCACTGCTCTAGACGGTTCCCTCCCTTTCTTAATTGGCTATCCTCTGCGGGTCGCAGGTCGCTGATTACCTTTATTGCGATGCACAATGGTCGCATAGAATAAGTAGTCTGTTATCGAATATTGGAATGCTTAGGAGTCATAAATGACTTTTTTATCTAAATTGCACTAATAATGTAATATTTTTTCTGATAACAAAATAAAATTAATTAGCTTTCTCTGTTGACCTTTTTTTACAAATTTAAAATAATTTAATTTTCTCTTAAATACTAATTACATAAAATTTAATTTATACAAGTTCTTTTGTCTTTAACTTTATGAGTGTTTTTAATAAAGTTTAGAACATAAAAAGTTCTGGTACACATCATTATAAGCTGTTAAATTTATTTTTCTTTCTGTTTATACTAACAATGATATCAACAAGTAAACGGGTTTATCGTTCCAGGCCCAATTTTATTCTGTATTTGCTAAATTAAATAAAACTTGAACGTGTGTTTGTTTTTTATTCTGAGTTGACTCGAACTACACGAATTTGACATAGGAATTTCAAAACTCCTTAATCTGACATTACGGAATTCATCAACTGGATCTGTCTAGTACTAGCCACTCGATATAATAAACTGGTAAGCATCTGAGATAGGGAGGGAGGGAGGGATAGAGAGAGAGTGATAGAGAGAGAGGAGAGAGAGAGAGAGAGAGAGAGAGAGAGAGAGAGAGAGAGAGAGAGAGAGAGAGAGAGAGACGTATATGTGTATATGTGAAAAGGCGTTTGAATGTACAACTTTATGTACATACCTACAATTAAGTACAAAAATGCTTGGTAATTGAAAGATTTAAAATTTATTTACATTTTATTAGCAGGCGAAAGGAGGAATGTTTTCTTTTGTTCCTAACCTAATTTAGTTCTGTACTTAGCAAAAGGTTGTAGTGTTATACAATTACTAATCCTATGTTTACATTTTTCAGATTGGACGAGGCCAGTACCGTCATTGAGTCAAAATTTTGACTTACGATAATTATTCTTAATAAAATTATTCTTTATTTGACAAAAGAAGAAAATGAAAAACTAATTTAAAATATGAAAACAAATAAAAACTTCAAAATATAAAATTATGAACAAAAATTTTAAAACACAAAAGAAAAAAAGTACCGCTAACTGTAGTCTTCTATTATAATACGTAATAATCCTATATTTCTCTTATTGTATCCTTCTATTTATTTTGGTAAATAAATACAAAATTAAAAGTTAACACATTAATTGTATGTGAACAGTAAAAAGCGTGAAGTAACTGCAGTGAGTGACTGGCTGTTCGTATGCTTCTGTACCTCTCAACCAACTTTCTGTTCCTCCTTTGCCTACTACACCTCAAAGTCATTTGGCCTCATTCCATTTCCTAATATTCATTCGTGCACGGTCCATAACATTGTCTTCAAAGATTACAAAATACCTAACCACGTCTTCGTAGGTTATCTTCTGTTTGATTTTCAGATTTGTGAGCCTTCCAACTTGCTCGGCCTTATACCGTCACAATCATTCTTCATTCTAAGACTCTCACCAAAGTAACGCGTTGCGATGAGATTGTCTTCATTGCGTTACACCACGTGAAAGACAGTTTATGGAAAACAATACTGAGCTCTTGTTAAGTGCAAAAATAGGACCAGTGGCGAAGGGTAAACGTGTCATCTACTTGTAAGAAAACAAATAATACAATTTTTTTATGTGTTCACTTTTAATTTTGTATTTATTTACCAAAATAAATAGAAAGATACAATAAAAGTATTATCGTATTATTAGAATTACGATGCAATTTATAAATGAAAATTTTAAATTTGAAAACACGTTGCTATGAAACTGAACATTTTTCTCAACATTATTTAATTTTACATATTAAATAACCACTGTTGTAAAGTTTGTAGTTTTATTAAATGTATATTTTTAAATTTTATCTCCTTTGTATTTTTCTTTTAACATTGAAAATGTTTATAAGGACGTGTCGCACATTTGCGGCTGATCGCTGGTGCGTGATCGAAAATGGGAACCGGTGAGTTTCCATAGAAACTACTTATTTGTTGTCAATAACGTAGTACACATATAAAACTTCGCTTATGAATGCGACTACATTTAACTTATAATCTGTACATTGGTAAATGAAGAATGAATTCATTGATTGGTGAATGAAGAATGAATTCGTTGATTGGTGAATGAACATGAATATTGTAGCGTGACAGATGTATGCATAATATTGAATGGCAATTGATCATTAGAATAATGAAGTTATAATATTTAAATTTGGAAGAAAGCATTAAGTTTAATATAAAAAGATTAATTCATAGCAACTGTGGAAAGAAATCATTATTATAAAGAATATACAAGTTCAAGTAAAAGGAGTTACTAGTGATGAGTCATCCAAAACCAGTCTCATAACCAAAGGTTTTCAAGGTATAACCCAGGAAGGTAAAAAAGTAAATAACAAAGCAGTACAGAATATGACCAAACCCACAACGAGGGAGAATAAATAGAATAGAAACCCTAGAATAAGCCAAGATCAACCAATACAGGTGGTGTATTTCTGAAATAAAGAAGAAGATGGAGAAGATCCCAAGAAACCTGATGGCATCAAGAAGAAGATGGAGAAGATACCAGTCCCAGAAGGCAGGAGAAAAGAAGACTGATGAAAGAAGAAGAAGGCAGCATCCTGAAGAAGATGTCATGCTCTTATAAAAGACACCCAAATCCCTATATACCCAAAATAAATATCTAAAAACAAAAGTATAACGAAATAAAAACCACATGTATATAAATTTAAGAGAGAGAAGTGTATAAAGTAAAAGTTGGCTGTGAACCAAGATGAAACAATAATATAGTACCCATGGAACAAATCTCCATTGAAAAAACGCTAACCAATTTATTATGTTGATAAGACTATACGACCATTTAGCATTAACATAATATATAAGTGCAAAGTGAACCAGTGATAGTTTTGGGTATTATAAAAAATGAACCTTGTGTTTCATTCTTGGCAATCACAAACATTGGATGCAATGAAATATGCATTTTTCAATGACTTAAAATGTGTACTGTGACAATATGTTGTTCATAAGACATGAATCTGTTTAAAATAACATTTTTGTTTTACATGAAAAAAGAAAAACAGATTTCATAGTGCTTTTTGAACGGTTCATACTATTTATTTGTTAATGACAGGGTACAATTCCCCAAAGACAATGTATAAAAGACGGTATAAAAACTGTAGAATCCTACTTATAATAATAGTTAGAAATAAGAATATAAATATAAGGTTTTTATGTATATAGTACAAGAATGTTTAAAAATGTTTTAGATATAAGGCCATTTGTTTGGGTCTGATACAACTAACATCAGAACTATAAAAATAGTTACTACTTGTAAATAGTCGAGAGTAATTAAGATGTTAGTTAGTAAAAAACCTTTTTTGTAAACCATGTTTCCATGTTGGAAATGGGGATTTTGTTGCAAAATGTCTGACTTGAAGACAACCATTTATTTAAAAAAAATATTCTTTATTTGGTTTAACTGTTATTTGTATTGTAACCAATACTAATTGTTATTGTGTAATTTGAAAACATGTTTAATTTATAATACTATATGTAAAAGTCAGAGAGGGTATCACACATCATATATTGTTTGTAAAATATTTTGTAAGAAAAATTGTTAAAAAATCATAGGCCAAAAGAATGGAAACCAAAATTCATCAAAACAGAGAAATTGCTCATTTAAATGCAAATAAACAAAAGGGGTTTAGACAAAATAAACTTGAGATCAAGCCATATAATTGCACAAACCATTTAGAAAGATTTTAATAAATTATATTCAGAATTATAAATAAAAATGAAAATGACTAAACTCAGAAATTTGGACATGGGAGTCATATATTCCTGAATAATGTTTCAGAATACAACTAATTCAATTAATTACCAGAAAATAAGGGAATAGGAACCTTTTAATACAATATAGGATTATTAATATTAAATATAACTGATAAAATGGCTGAATTTATATAATGACAGGAAGTAAATTTTGATGTTTTGACTTTTCAGAGTATACCAAACTGAAAGTGAAATTACTATTTTTTGGACAGAAAACACTATAAAATGGCATTATTTAATCTGAAAATAACCAGAATGAACTGAAAGATTAATTTAAATCACATCTAGTGAATAAAATTGACAAATAACCAAAGTTTAGGCATTCATATAGTGAAATAGTAAAGTGTACACAGGATGTGAAAAAATATTTGAACAATGTTAAGAATAATATTATATGGGCTAAGAGTTTAATTGAAACTGAAGGAAACAGTTAGTTAATTATTGGTATTTGAACGGTTAACATGACATACGTTTGGTAACGTGCATAACCTAACCTATAATAAGTCATACAAAGCGAGTATATAGTACGTTATTGTGAAATCGCGAGTGATTTGTAAAATACTTCTAAAAACTAACATATTATAACAGAAACAATCAAGAAACACTCCATAACACAGAACAATACATATCTACTCCGAAAAAACACCACAAAACACTAGAAAACTGTATAATACATTAACCCAAATTAGTGACGGAATCGGGGAAAGTGTTTGAACTAATAATTATACGGATACACTAAATACAACTCAGAAACAGTACACCAATCACTACACAACATTTAACAAGAGATTTGCAGACACAAGAACAGGAATATTGCCAGAAAATACATTATTTGGAACACTGCAGGAACGAGCAACATTTTGATCAACTTGACGGCGGCCATTTGCTTTGACGATCCCAGTGCCTTCTTCTTAGTTCAACTCAGCTGTTTGGTGAAAACAATTATTATATTTACAATTTATTATTCAATGTCTGTGTTTATTAATAACTATTAATTTGATTGTAACGTTATACTTTTTAAATATTAGCCCGATTTCTCTGACTTTGATAATAACTGGCTGTTTAAAGAACCCTATATAATTTTTATATCATATACTTGTAACTTTTTTCGATATCCTGAGAATCGATACTAATCGATAAGAGTCAATATTGCTATTACTTAATAAAAAACATTAACACTTTTCAATACTTAATAGTTCTTTATTTCTTCAATAATACTAATTACCAATAATATAATTCTAATTGATAATCTACAAGGACTTTACCACCCATAAGTGAAGATAACCTAAAAAATAAAAAGGTAAACAAGTATCGATTGGTTTACAGACAGTCTTATGAGTGGTGATAGATTATTTAAAATATACTAAAACTTTAATAAAAATTTTCAGAAGAGCATTACACTGTTTAAAACTTCACAGCCCTATATTAATTAATTGATCATAATTAATTAATTAATAAAATTAAAAAAAAATTTTTAATTATTTTTTTTTATAAACATAATTTTTTTTTAAATTTCCTTCGAAACAATAAATTTTGTTTTGAAACTTTCGGCGAAGCTGAACATATATATTTCTTCATCAACTTTACTCTACTCGACCGGTCTTGCTACCATTGGGACTCGACCAGCTGGGAAACTTAAGGAAGTGTTTCAGGCCAGTAAGACGTCGAGAGCCACACCAAATACACACCAATTAAACATATTATATTACAATTTACTTATTTTATTACAAATTGGCTAGCCCAAACAGCGGGGCTTGATTACATCGGAGTCTCATACTTCACAACCTCTATTATCTTCAACACACAACAACTTATTTTATATTATTACAATATATATATATATATATATATATATATATTATAACGATTCATTATAGCGTCCTATCAGAGCGTTAGATGAAAGCTA
This sequence comes from Magicicada septendecula, assembly GCA_034769895.1. Lineage (NCBI taxonomy): Eukaryota > Metazoa > Arthropoda > Insecta > Hemiptera > Cicadidae > Magicicada > Magicicada septendecula. Next base: position 587,054,911 of record CM068369.1, on the reverse strand, counting down.
TAGACAGTACGAGCGTAACGCCATAAGATAGAGAGAGAGCGTATAATCGCAGCCATCTCACTATAACCACGTCACCGCTACAGTAGAATCCAGTTCAAACAGGTAATTTTACTCAAAGCGAATTATCAGTTCAACCTGCGATAACTTCAAAAGTTGTAAATATACGGCAATTCTGAAAACAGCATTGTATTCAGTAAGAAAAGCTTTATAAGTAGCCGCAAGCTCAGTTAATATAATTAACAAATAAAGAAGTTATACGGATGACGCACGCCAACAGGAATAACGAGAGATTTATGCTACGTAGGAATAAGGTGTTTTCACACACACACAGATAAAGACTTAAGCAACAATATTCTGTGGTCAGATCTTCGGAAACACATTTGCAAATACCTGTAATCAATCGATTTGCAAATACAGGAAGTACGATTTTGACAAGAATTTCTCTGCCGTTTGAAACCTGTCACAGTGTGTTTGACCGACTTGTTCGAGATTGTCCAAACTGGAAAAACGCATAATTTATTTGTACAACCAATAAGCAGCCCGTATTTAAAAGAGACGCCAGCTAAAAGCGAGGGGTAACATCACTCTTCGTTCGGTACTTAAACACACTAGACGTGTATAATTCACATACAGAAATTTTTAAATTACACAACAGTGCAAATAAGTTCTAAATCGAGAAGTAGTCCACAGTGTAGATGAATTAACAACATTCAATAACACTAGCTGCGTAAAACAACCGTTAATTAATTAAGTAATTAATTAATTAAGCATCAGCCGTGAAGGACCTGTGCTACAGAAGGGTACAGCATCTGCAATTGCCAGGGCATCTTCAACCGCATTGATCAATCCATTCTTCTGTGCAACACCATCAAAAGGAGGACCTCTACAGATTCCTATCTTCGGTCAACGCATCAAACAGTAAGAAATAGATTCATCGATCAATGACATAAGCGCTAAACAAATAATAAAACAATAAACAATTTTAAAAAGACACTAAGAAAAGCACACATTGTATTGTAACTATAAGATTAGTTCTAATATAGGATAGGAGTGTTGAATGGAAAGTGGTGTGTAGTATTGGACGTGCAAATTATTGCAGACCTGTTCTTTAGCACTGGTTTGGGAGATAGAAATCTCTTAATCAAATCAGATAAGAGTTATAGGTCGTTTGAGCGTCTTAATCATTACTTTCAACACTCACTCAATAATTATAAGGTTAGGGTATAATTAAGTCCTGCCATTAACAATTTAAAGTTTAAAAATCATTGATTAAAACATTAAATATAATAATCAAGCAAATCTTAAAGTGTTGTTTGTAACGATTCCCCTTGAAAACCACAATCACTGAACGAATCCTGAGAAAGAGTGTCTCCATGCGCTGAGCTAAGCTGAAACCGTGTCATTTGTATCTGGGATTTGTTCTGGCGCCCAGGTAAAGTGATATCACGGGTAAGTAACTATTTATCTAACATCACAAATATTAGATAATTGTGTTAGACGAAAGGGAGCGTTGTATATAGATTTGTCGCTGCAACTTTAGGGGCACGATTAAGATCACCAAATTTATATGTAAAAATAAGTTACATATAGATTTGGCGCGGCCAACTAGGGGGCTCGATTAAGCTCGATTAAGCCCGATTAAACACAGAATTATATAAATAAAGTTATATAATTTGGCGTTGCTTTTACCCAAGTGATAATTAAATTGTAATATTAATAAACTTGAAAAGAAAGTGGAATTCAAGGTTACAAATAACTATTAAATAATTGTTGAAATTATTTGTTAATAATAAATTTTAAAAAATGGCTAAATCATCAGCAGTAGATATGGCAGCAATTGAGCAAAGTTTAAACAGTTGACCACTAAAATGGATGAAAATAATGGTAAAATAGAAAGTAAAATCGAAATTACTAATAGTAAACTTGAAAGTAAAATTGAAAGTACAAATAGTCAATTAAATAATAAAATTGAAAAAATTGAAAGTAAAATTGAAGAAAATAATAAATGTTTAATAACAAAATCAAAAATTAATAACAGATGTTAATAATAAAATAGAACAAACTAATAAATATTTGTCCAGTGAAATGAAACAAATAAATGAAAATTTGTCTAGCCAAATAGAACAAAGTAGTAAAGAGGCTACCTTTAAAATAGATGAAGAAATAGCAAATTTAGCTATTAACTTAGCGGGTAAAATAGATGAGAGTAATAATAGATTTGATAAGCATACCGAAGAGATTAAAACTACATTAGAAGAGTTTAGAAAACAAGTAAACACTAATTTTCGCCGTCAAGACGAAAAGCTAAATAAATTTAGAAATGAATTACTTGAAAGGTTAGAACAAAAAGTAACCCTCATTAATCAACAATTCAGTGAAATAACAGCTGAACTAAAAACACAATCACTTCTAAATAAAGAAGAAATCCAAAATACTAGGGAAGAGTGTAGTATGTCCGCGTACTACTGTACTTTACAAACAATATTAAAACAAATTACATTTCTTAACCGCAACAATATTTAGAGAACTTCCAAAATTAAAACGTATAATTTATGTTACTATCTTCTAATGTATGACAAATAAATAAATAGCTGGAGCTCTTTTTAATGAAGAATTTAAACAACTTCTGCAATATTATAAGTTTGAAAGCAACTACGTGCTTAGGAAATTAAATGAGGGATACCAAAAATTAGGCTCCAATAAAACCTTTAAAAACGGATCTACCTGGTTGTGGATGGAACGGGTAGTGCTCTAAATTTTGGGGCAAAATAATACGTAACACCACAACATAAGACTATCTCAAAGTAAAAATTACACAAAGGGTAAGTTGCAATAATGAAATTATAAATAGAATATGATTTATTGAGCAGCCACAAGCCAATTAAACAGTATTCTATAGAATAAAAACATTTCAAAAAACAAAAATAGAAGAATTTTTAAAAACATAAAGAAAGTATAACAACTTATGGATCCGAACTGTAGAAAATTAGCCAATGAAATAGGTCACCTATTATGGCGATGAGAATGAATTTCTGGAGGTGATGTAGAAAAACCAGGGTTAGTAGAGTAAGAAGGGCTGGAACTAATTAGCACCGGCATTGGTATTACAGAAGCAGTAGTTGAGACAATATAAGTAAATCGGTTGTGACGAGAAGAAAGCACTGAGACGAATATATGGGCAAGTGAAGGTGGGAGGTGTCAGGAGAAAAACAACTAATGCCAAGTTATATAACCTGTTACACTACATGACCATGATCAAAAAGATAAAGATAGGACGGCTTAGATGGCAGGACATGTTGTCTGGAAGGACCCTCAACACCCTGTAAAGCGCCCATTCCTGTATGACCCACATAGTAAAAGGAAAGTGGGAAGACCGAAGAAGCTGAGGTGGCAGATCCGCAATTGGAGAACGGTTGTATCGGATAGAGACCGTTGGCGAGGACTCTTTCAACAGGTTACGTCCCGCGCCCCTAATGATGCTGCTGAATAAAAGTAAAATGCTTGAAATGGTTTGGACATGTTCAAAAAATGCCTTAAAATATATGGCCAGAGAAGGTATGCGAATAGACACCACCGAATACAAGAAAGAAGCTATAATAAAACGCATTTGGAGAACACAGGTGAAAGACGCAATGGATAGAAAAGGGTATGTCAAATGACAGAAAAAAGTGAAAAAAGGGAAATGACAGAAGAATATGTCAGGATAAAAGGCAGTGAAAACTAGGATACGAGAGACGCCACGAGCTGTACATTAATCCACTTACACACACACACACACACACACACACACACACACACACACACACACACACACACACACACACACACACACACACACAACGTTGTTACAAACGGTAACAACGTTTTTAAAGATTCTGGAAGTCCTCCTCAAAAGTCAGTCTTCTGGATTCAATTTAATTATAATTACACTTTGACAAGTAGAGTGTAAATTTCCAGCGTTCAATAAAAAATTAAAACTACATAATATGACTCTACTTATGTACAGACAGATTTGCACTGTGTCACCGTAGACAATATTACCCGGTGGGAAGTTTTAATCGCGATAAGTAGGTCACCGGGCCGTAAAGTATCTCGTCCGTTGTTGTATATTTGCAAATCTATATTTCTCTACTATTTACTTTCAACAGAGTAAAGTTGTGTGTATCTTTCCAGGACTACGTAAGTAGGAAGGAATAACAAGAATTGTGGAGTACTTCTACGAGGCTGAACTCGAGTAGAGATTCAATAGCGGATAAATCTGAATTGCAGATGCCAGGTGAAGAGAGTTATGGTGCGGTACTGGAGTGACCCAATTTTTGCAACTCATTTGTATGCTGCTGAATGTCATTTGTATTTCTTCTCTCTCTCTTTCTACCTATCTGTCTGTCTGTCTCTCTCACTGTCTCTCTGTCTCCCTCTTGCTCTCTCTCGCTCTCTCTATTACACTTTCGCTCTCTCTCACTCACTCTCACTTACTCGCGCTCTTTCTCTCTCTCTCACACATACACACACAAGTAATGTAATGAATTACGTGCGACAGAATCTTTAAGTGATTTGTAATAAAAAAAACAAGGAACTGCTTTGGTGTTTTCATGCCTTATCAAGGAGCATTTAGTGTTTGTTTCAATATGTTTTGATAGACAATTTTTCATACTGGAGAAATTACGAATATTTATAGGTTTTATAATAAATATTGACTAATTTATTTGAAAACGAATGAGAAAAATGATGTTCGGATGTTCAAAATTTTGTAATTTAGAGGATACTAAAAAAATTTCGAGTAGTAATAAACTTCCTTACTAAAGGGTAGCAACCTTTAGCTAAGTAGTCAGGTAACAGTGTTGCCATCTTAACGTGTTCAGGACACACCTGATTTTATGTTGACATTATCTCCCATAGTTCTCTATACAAATCCTAAAGGGAATGGTTGCCAATTCCACTGGATACACTGCACTGGAAGTTCTCCTCTCGGCCTTCACCGGCGTTATGGTCTTCGTTCGTACCACTACACAGAGGACAACTGCATACCCGTAGTACTCAGCCACCGATTCGTGTATCTGGGCCGCTGAGGATTGCCCAAGTGGTACAGAGGCGACATTCCTGGCTTCGCTTTGACTGCGTTAATGCCCACGTGTGACGCCGTAGCCAAATGGCTACGATAGGCCTAGGCAGTACTCATCGCAATAGAAACAGTGGATAAGTAGGATCACCGATAACTGTATAATAAAACAGATAATCGATTATGGACGCCAAGGAAGAAGATATGTAGGTAGGCCTAGAAGAAGATGGCAGGGTTGTAGACGAAACAGGCTGTAAGTCTATGCCCTGAGGTGAAGAAGAAAAAGAAGAAGAAGAAGAAGAAGAAGAAGAGGAGGAGGAGGAGGAGGAGGAGGAGGAGGAGGAGGAGGAGGAGGAGGAGGAGGAGGAGGAGGAGGAGGAGGAGGAGGAGGAGGAGGAGGAGGAGGAGGAGGAGGAGGAGGAGGAAGAAGAAGAAGAAGAAGAAGAAGAAGAAGAAGAAGAAGAAGAAGAAGAAGAAGAAGAAGAAGAAGAAGAAGAAGAAGAAGACTATGCTATTGGTGGAAAATAAGGTTTTAATAGATTATACGGAACATTTTCTATGTTACCGGTCTTGTAGGTCATTTGCAACATCGTGTTATCGATCGCTAATCTGACGATAACAGACGCTCGAGTCGTTTAAACGTGAGGCAGTAACTAAGACATAGCTTTTAACATCACCGAAAGGTCTAATAGGTTTAACAAACAATTTGGAATACACAACAACAATTACAAAAGCAAACAATGCATTACGATAGGTAAACAAACAACATCAAACGAAAGCTTATTGAGAGAAACACAGACATTAGATTATCTACGCTTAGCTTGTCTCCGTAGGTAAGTACGGTGTTGAAACAAAACCGTTTTGGTTTTAGATAAATACTCAGCACCTATCGCTGATATGATTAAAGATTTATTGTAGAATATTGTAATTTAATTTTTTAAATTATGTTCCATAAGGAAATGGAAGTATGGTCATAGCGAAAAAAATCGTGTTCGAGATAACGGCAGATTCTGATTGTACTACCATCAAAACATGAAAAAAAGTCATTTTTCGGTGTGTGTGTGTGTGTGTGTGTGTGTGTGTGTGTGTGTGTGTGTGTGTGTGTGTGTGTGTGTGTGTGTGTGTGTGTGTGTGTGTGTGTGTGTGTGTGTGTGTGTGTGTGTGTGTGTGTGTAGAATGTTTACTATGGAAAACGATAACAGCCGAAATTCAAACAGAATCAAATAATTTTTTGCATACTGTCCTGAACTGTAGAGGACTCAAGGTCTGTTGATTTTGGTGAAGATCGGTTAAGGGAAAGGTGTAGTTTACCTGCAACGTTTTACGTTTTAACAAGTGTAAAGTGCATAATTTTGATAAATAAAGTATCCTGAAAAGAAGGTCATAATAATCCACTGTAGAAAGGTATATGAAATATCTATAAATGAAAAGGGTAGTTGAAGGTGGGAGGGGATAATTTTTTTTATAAATTAAAATGGTGAAGTAAATTTTTATTTATATGTGTACTACTATATAGGCAACAAAGAAGTTGTTTCCATGGAAATATTTCATTAAATTTCTCAAACATGAAACTAGATTAACAAGGTGGGGGATATCTTTTTTAGAAATTATCGAACTGAATTCAAGTAAATTATTTTAAACATAAATCTTACAACATGGAAGTCATGTGTGGTTTCCATACCGATTTTTCTATTTTGATTATGTAAAACTATTTATATACTGTGTATTGTTTTATTTCCAATGTTAGACACCAAAACTGAGAGAGACAATTGTGTAACGGTATGTCATTTAACCACATGTATGGTGGTTATTCAGCCACATATAAAACTTAATGTATACTGTATGAGTATGTTAAAGAATGTGAATTAATTTCTTTATTTGAAAAGTATTGTTGTTTGCTCGCAGAATTAAGAATTCACTGGGAAATGTACAACGTATGAGACACACATTTACTAGCATTCGATAGCTGTAATTAACGAATATAAAATATATTTACTCGCATAACAAACCTTACTCAACAACGAGCAACTCCTGTCCGCAAGACTGAGGCTGTTCACCCTGGCGACGCTCCAATTTCCCGAGTCTCATCAATGGATAATGTTCTTATAGATCTTGTTTGAAGTTTTAATTGTTAAGGGTGTGAAGTTATTTATAATTACTGTGAGGCCAGTTGGAATAAATGCCTAGTGCCTCAGCAGAAATGGGGTGCTGAAAACTAGAACAAGGAAAGGGGCTGTTCAAATAAGAGTGCGTAGTGACAGCCATACTATTGTTTTTATATTTAAACTCTCACGCCTAATGTTACTCTTGAAAAGTTGTCGAGTAATCGAGTGTCTGTAATTTTTATGATAATTAAGAAATTATGTAACCTTACAATTTTTCTAATAGAAAAATATAGTTGTCTTGATTATTCATCTCTTCTTTCACAACACTAACACTTAACTAAAAATGAACTTTTTTCATGTGAAACTTACTAATTTTATTGGACGCGTTTCGGCTTAGTATCCGCCTTCTTCAGCTTTGGTAACAGACTGCCAGCATTTTGTAACGGCACCCCACTTCACCTTCCACACAACCGTTACAAAATGCTGGCAGTCTGTTACCAAAGCTGAAGAAGGCGGATACTAAGCCGAAACGCGTCCAATAAAATTAGTAAGTTTCACATGAAAAAAGTTCATTTTTAGTTAAGAGAAAAATATATTTCGATCAAATATGTACATATTCAGTTACCAACAATAATCGCACAGCGCACATTCCATTTATTGAACCTTAGAAAACAACAGATTAATGGAACTGTATCCCTATCCTAAAATAAATAAATTGATGACCAGTTCGGTGGGTTTTCTGTTCCATTATCGAAACTGTTTAATTACTAATTAATTAACGTGCGTTAGTGAAATCCACTGGCATGTAGATAGGATTATAGTTCAAGGCCAAACCAAATCGACACAATGACACGCTGCGTACGAGCGGTGAACTTGAATTTATTGAGAATTTGCAGTCAGTGGTTGGCGGTTGGAGCGGACTGTTGAACTTAGTTGACGTGAAAATGCACTAGATCGTGTGAGTGTACGTTTCTGACGATTTCTCGCCCGATAATGGAGTAGTGATTGTTTAAGATTATATTTGCGAAAATCAGCGTTGTAAAAAATATACTCATTATTTTATTTAGTTTTATCATACCAACTGTTAATCATAACGTCGTCGCAGATTAAAGACCTAACAAGCAAACAAAACTGCATAGCTGTAGATAGGTTATTGTCTGACTGAAAACGAATTAATTTGACTGAAAACGAATAACTTAAGTAATTTTTTACTTTGTTGAATTTCGTTTAAGCACACGGAAGTACTATGAGCTGGATCAGATTGGTTGTATCTTTTTGAGACCCTTGTCTAAACACGTCACGTGTAAAAAATTCGAAATAGACTATAGGTTGTTTTGTAAATGATTTTAACGGCTCACGCTGTCATTCGTGCCCACAAAATGTTGAGATTATAAAATCAAGCATGCAGATGGCCTGTCTGCTTACAAAGACTGAAAATTAATCGCATAGTAGACACTCTTTCTCTCTTTTCGTTTCAGCTGTCTGTAGGCTGCGATTTCACTACTTTATTTGCCTTTTAAAGTTCTCTTTTCCTCTGCAAACATTCCTTCATTTGCTGGGATGCTCTTGTTGGTTCTTCTTTTAATAACATCCTCTTGCTTCTTTTTGGTTTCTCTTCGGGCAGATCCTTTACCTCCTTTGTTTGATATATTTTCTTTCCTCATTCCACACTTTTCTATGTCCTGACGAACTTTTATCACCCAAGCTGTCTGTACCTTTTTACTCTTCTCGAAAGTGAGGTTCTTGTATGCTGTCCTTTCTGGTTCTATTCACAAATGTGTCTAGAAAGCCAAATGTATGTAGTATGCTAATCGTATTTTTGTCTAACACAATCGAGATTTTGTCAAACGTTTTCTAAAATGTTTTGGTTTGTTCTCAAATAAAACAGACTTGTTTACTAACACTTTTCTGGTTCCCAAGTGTTATTTAGAAACTACTTTTCTTCTTTTGAATAATAGACAGTCTTTTATATTTATTGCCTCTGCCGTACACAGGCATTCCGGTTCGACTTCCCTACTGCAGTGTTACTAATTTGGCCAGATAGTACTAAAGTGACGGGGATCCGTGAGCTTCTAGCATAATCTGAACCAATGACATACTCTATTAATCAATACGTATATTGTACATTATGCTGTAAAGATGAGGGTCATGATTTTGATGGTGCTAGTGGGTGGCGATGATGATGATGGCGGTGGTGGTGGTGATGATGACAAATTATTCATAAGAGAAAAATTATATTTCTCCAATAAAAAAAAAACTTAAACAACGCAGACGACGATAAAAGGCGTAGTCAATAAACGTGCAATGTAAAAATTAACAAAATTATTCTTGCTATTATGCACAATAGTGTTTCCAACAAAATGTCGTACAATACGTATAATTCTCGTATATGAAATGACAGATTACAGGTGATAATTTTTTTCGTTTGTCGGACAAAAATTAATACTAAAAAAAATTAATAAATTTAAGTTTTCTGTATTACTTTTCATTTCTTACTACCTTTTAAATTTCTTTACTGATTTTCGACTTGTCTCTCATACATAACACGGATATTTTCACCTTCTATAATTTATATATCTCAGTAGAACTTGTTCTCGTAATCAGGAATGTTAGAATTTGTCGTACACACAAAAACGTTCTTATTAGTTTCTCCTACTTTGTCTCGGATTGGTGCCAGGCTTTCCTGACGTTGGCAATTGTTCTTTGTTTCCATCTGTGCTGAATATTTGTTCAGTGCTGTGTATTTAAGTCTAATCGCGGATGTTTTTTTTTACTTATGAGACCTGTCTGCTTTCTATTCATCTACGGTATTCTATCTTACACATCAATCACCTGTCCATATATACTCAAAATATGTTAGATTCCGAATTTTAGCAGTTTTCAGTGTCTTTCTCGAACTATGTTTACCCTTCTGATCGGTTTGCATAGTTGTGTAGGGTATTTGTTGTAGCTATATCTTGGGTGACTAAAATCGATTGATTGTTCAGCTTTCAGCTCCGTACTTACCCCCCATCGGTTTGAATAGTTGTGTAGGGCATTTGTTGTAGCTATATCTTGCGTGACTAAAATCGATTGATTGTTACAGCTTTCAGTGTCCGTACTTACCCCCCCCCCCCGAAAAAACAAGTTGGCTACGTTTTAAGTTGATGTTACTATTACATAGAAATATTCTCATTTCTTGACATGTTGATTGGGTTAATTTAATACCGCACTTAATTCCTTCTTCTGGATCCCTTCATCCTGTTAATCATCCTGTTTCCGTTGCATGGTGCGCGCGCATTTTGTTACATACTAAAATTTTACCCTCAACGCCCCTAAAGAAGTATAACTTCAAAAAGCAATAAAAAGTAACAAAAATGTAACAAATGAACAAACTGAATTCTGTGTATCCCCTTTATTAAAATCTGTTATTTAGTTTAGTTTATTTTATATTGTGCATTCAGAGTATATTTAGTTTTGTTAATTTTGTATTTTGCATTCAGATTGTGTTTAGTTTTTACAGACACCTGACTTTCTCCTAGCTCCTTCACCCCCTCACCATCTTAACACCCTAACAGATGTTCCAATACACGCCCTAAACAGATGGTCGTCACGACCCTGTTTACTTACATCCTGTGTTTAGGTTTTTAATTCTTTCAACAAAAGACTCAACAAAAAAATTTAATAAGAAATATGTCTGAACATGTAAACTTTTTACCATTGTGTTAATTACTGACTTTTGTTTTTAAGACTCTGCACTCTACATATTGGAGGATTTGCAATTTTTAAAGGATACTCTTTGCAAAATGCAGTATGATATTTCCGGTAGTCAACTCCTGAATATGAGAACTCAATTTGCGGTAGTGTACGTATACTGCTAACTGCAGTGAAATAAAATGTAAACATTTCTCTCCGCAAACTTAATTAGCAGTACTGGCGTACATTATATATATCTGTTGTGTAAGATGTTAAGATTCAGAACAAGGAAACAGGCCTATTGAGAAGTAATGTGCACTTTAACTTTTACAGACACCGGCTACGACCTAACTTTCTCATTACTTCTGCTACACTGTGAACACTCGTATATGTGGAGTACAAGACGGTATGGTTAATATAATTAGCCTACAAGTGCTTCGCCATAAATATTTACACTTGTAACGAGAACGCCATATTGAATTGTGAAACTTGTTTTCACTTTGTTGTTTTCAGCTGAATCACGGTAAAACACGACATCTTAACTTTGAACTTATGCTCTGTATGACGATGGTTGGCGTGTGGACCCTTAGCCTACCTGCTGCCTCTCCCCCATTGTAATACGTCAGCCGGGGCTAGACAGCAGCTAATTGCCGCGTGAGTCACCTCACTGTGCGTCCAGTATGAAAAAATTTTTTTTTGCCTCGCCCAATACTGGTAAAATTTTGTTATATTTTAAATCAGCGAAATGATACGATGAAAATGACACCAAACACGACTAAGAAATATTAAAAATTGGGCGTTATAAAGCACTATGCACTGAAGATGTGTATTAAAGTAGTTGTTGAGCTTTTACCTTGAAACACCTTAAAATTTAATATTTTTTAGTCGTGTTTGGTGTCATTTTCATCGTATTATTTCGCTGATTTCAAATGTAACAAAATTTTACCAGTATTGGGCGAGGCAAAAAAAAAAAAATTGTTTCATACTGGACGCACAGTGAGGTGACTCACGCGGCAATTAGCTGCTGTTGAGCCCGGGCGGAAGTGTTACAATGGGGGAGAGGCAGCAGGTAAGCCAAGGGTCCACACGCCAACCATCGTCATACAGAGCATAATAGAAGTGCTAAGCATTTCTATACAAGTCTATTTATGTAAGCATATTTGTAGAACTACAGACAAAAGCTTACGTATATGTTTTATAGAAAAATAAATTCAGCGATTCCATACAAATCTGAAACTTTCAGATTTATTTTACGGGGACATCATAGAATCAAACTGCGTTTTGAGGGCACTAGTCGAGTAATCAGCCTGTGATCACAATTACCTGAGACAACATTTTGATCATGTGTGGGAGTCTGAAGTGTAGTGTTAGTCGCAATATTTTCCTTGTATTCTCATCAGCTTACACTACAGCAGTCCATTCTTAATAACACCTAAACTGGTTCACTGGTACTAAAAGGATCCATTACCAATATTATAATTAGTACTGAACCTAGCGACACGATTTCTCAGTTTTAATTCAACCTTTTACAATTGTCTGTCTCTCTCTCTCTCTGTACTGTCTGTCCGTTTGGGGCATGTTCACGAAAACTTTTTAACGGTTTAACGGAATTTTGATGAAACTTGGGCATGCATGTCCTCACTTTTATCTCATATAAATTAATCGTGTTAGAAACTTATCTCTCCAATAATGTGAAAGTAAGAACCAAAAATGTAGGGAGGTTAAAATTGTCGAATAAATCTATGCGAGATATCTAATTAAAAGGAATGTTAACCGAAAAGTGAATGTAGTGTCCAATTTTTAAAAAGTTTAATTTTTCGGGACGCATAGCCCTAAAATTGGGTAAAACTTTTATAAAACCCTTAGACTTCATGTGGGGATAACACATTAAAGACAACTTTATTCCAAACCTAAATATCTGAATATCTCGCTCATTTCTACAACTATGACCCTCAAACGGAACAAAAATTTATGAAATTATGAAAATCCATCAAGATATCAAAATAAATGTCATTTTAAAGCAAATTCGACGTAGGATTTGGTAAGAAATTTTGTTTAATTTTAAAAGCTACACGGGCGAAGAACGATATTAAAAATTTAACCTTGTAAAATTCTGTGGGGAGGTCAAGGTAATGGGAATTTTATTGAAACTGCAAACTGTAAATATTATTTGTACAGATTTTAAACCAATTATAATAGATCCACATGTTATTATAAAATATTAATTAACATTGCAAAATATTTACTTCGATTTATATAATGGTAAGTCAATTAGAAAAATTAAATAAAAAATTTAATTTTAAATGTTAATGACAATAAATTTATTGTTTCTAGGCAATTTATCGAAATCATATAAAATTATTTAATTTAATTAAACTGCCAACGTTCACCGATGTAACCTGTTGGTGTCTCTGCAAACAAATTCATTGTGTGGCTTCTTTACCCACTGTGAAGTACTCTAGGTACGTGTGGAATTGTAGCTATTCTGATGGTCAAGATTAGGATACGGGCATCAAGCTTACATACACCCGTTTGGCGGACACATGCTGGCGCGTAGTTTGCGTGTTGGAGTCAGTGCAAGCGCGTGCCTTGGATTGACGCCAGCACGCATTTTCGCGCGCTCACCCATGTGACGCCCGCGCGTACATATTCACACCGCACCGCTTGAGACGACACGTCCTACACTGCAGTATGCGTGTTGGGTGTCAGTGCTAGCACGCACGCTGGTACGCGCACGCATGTGTGACTCGCGGTGTACATACATGCTTTGTTGTTTTGATGGTGACAATCACGTTAGTGAAATTTTCCAACCGGAGTACGTTCGCAATGGGCAAATACAGCCAGAGATGAATTTACTACAGAGACAGAACATATACTGTCTGCACTAGATTACGACGAAATAAATTTCGACGTATGTTACGAAAGAACGCTGCTCATAGGCTGCATGATTTTTTAACAATTTAATAAATATGGAAACAAAAAACATAAGTTTAAATTTCCTGTTTTATTTTGTTTATCATACTTGTATCGTTTATACGTTGTTAAATGTTATTTAAAATTTGTTTAATTCTCTGTAGTTGTTGGTGTCATTTGCTGTTTTGCAAGGCAGTTGGCCAGTATTAAGTTGTACCTTTGTACTTGAAAAGTTAAATTTTCAGTATTCAAAGTTGATGTTTAAATAAATCTATACATCTTTTATTTATGTGATAAGTATATTTAAGTTTTATAAAACAGTCGTAATGCCTCCACTTGTCTTTGGAATGGAAACATGGATAGTGATACAACCTCGAGAATGAAGTGTGTAGTCGTCAGGACAGAATATGAAACTAAAGACTGAGAAAATTAAAAATCTTCAACTTTTAAAAACACATTCAATTGACTTAAAGTCAGTGGAATGAATACACAGAGATGTTGAATGAAAGGGGTAATCTCTCAAAGCAAAACAATATGAACCAAGTGGGAGACGGTGGCAGACTGCGGAGTAAAATAGTCACTGTAACAAGCTGCAAGCCTCGTACACGAAGTTCAAAAGAAGAATGATAATGTAATCGAAACGTGATCTGCGAAAGTAGAAAATTTAAAGCAAGAGCTCCAAACATGAAAGTATAAACAGCTATGAAGAAGTGTTCGCAGGCAGTGCAGTGAACATGTATGGGACCGCACTATTTGAAGTGAACAGTGTGAGAGTTAAATGTATACTCAATGCGTCCAGCTTGTAACACGAAATGATAATCTTATGACGTTCGCCAATATTATTTTGATTTCAAGAAGACAAACAAATAAATTAAAACTAGTTCCTATTCAAATATTGATAATATAATTCACTGTGCACAATTCTTTTATAAGATTAAAAGTTTCAGTGGAACATTTTAGTTGTATAAAAGTAACAAGAAAACATCGATGTTTCCATAGGTTTGATACTAGAAACGCTTTTACGAGATTCAGTTTAAAACCTATGCGTTCAACTTTTTGTGCTTTTAACATCCAGCACCTGTTGTTCTAGTTAGTCAGTGGCTGTGGTGTAACAGGTGTTTTAGGTACCTGACGGGAATATATTAATTTGTTTAATAAAAGGACAAATTGCTAATGTTTATTCAGAAAAAGTTATTTAATTATAAAAATTGTTTTTAAGTTACAGTAGCGTAAGCTAAAAGCTGAAGGTTTTGTAAATGCTGTCACCAGAGGTAAAACAATTTTTGTAAGTAAAATAAACTTTAATAAAACAACATGAAAAGTTTCATTTAAATCTTATTAAACGTTCCTTTTACATTTTATCTAACGCTAAGCGGACGCTGAGTTTATATAGATGAAGTACAATTATTTTTACTTTACCTTTATGTGTATTTTGGTTATCTGTTTTAGTCATGAGTAATCATGGGCTGTGATTGCACTAATTCATTTGTTTTGCTTTCTGAAGTTTCCTACTCTTTTACTAGTTTTTCTTTATCCTCCGTTTTGCTGAAAGTGTTCTTCTTCCGAAAACGCCAACTTGGTGCACCTTGGTTTCTCTTTGGTCAGATCCTTCGCCTCTGCGATTTTCATCCTGAAAGCTTCTCTGTTTCTATTTCCTTTTCCCTGATTTCGTATTTTCCTGTTGGAGTTTTTCAACTTTGTTACTTGTGTTCTCCTGAAATATGAGGATCTTGTTAGAACCTTTTCTGGTTCAATTCTTCTAAGGTGTTGGCAGCAAGCCATTCGTCTTTTCTTTACAACAATAGAGATTTTATCATACGTTTCACAAAACTCTTGCGACCTATAATCACTGCACATGAAAGGATAGACATTACAGTGATTACAAACGCACGAAGCTAGAAATGTTTAATATCCAATCTTGCATTGCGGAAAACAAAGGGAGTAGGATTGTTATCTGAACAGGAAACCGCATGACCCATGAATTAGAGTTTAGTAATAACAGCCTGTTGAACAAAGAAGAATAGGAAAACCTTGGAAGCGTTGGTGAAGTGGATATATCTTCTTTGAGAATGGAAGAGTGTATTCGCTTAATCTTTGTTGAAAGAAGAAGAACTGAAACACAATATGAAAGCACACTCGAGAGAGTAGAAGCAAAGAGAATAATCAAGGTTGTAATTGATAGATTATAAATGAGAAGGTAAATTTACACGTTAGAGGAAAAGCGAAAGGAATAATAAAAGTTAAAATGGATTTTATAATTTCGTTATGGACCCGACGCTTGACGGCAAAAAGCGATGATGAAAAAATAGTAACCTATGAAATCTTCGGTCGCCTTTTGATTATCACGGTATAATGACTAGCAATACTCATGAAATCATAAAACACATATCGAGTTAAAGGTACAAAAAGCCTGTATCACATGTCATTATAAACAGCGAGAACCAAATAGCTATTCTACAGATTTGCGTCACTTCAATATGTAATTTCAAAATTGTATGAACGATTGAGCTTAACACGACAATGAAGCTCGTTATAGCTTGCACGGGAATGTCACACAGAGGGTACGTCTCCTCTGGTCGATGCTTTCTGAAGAACTCGCAGACCTCACCCAAACACCCAAATTCACCTCACAAATTCTCAATCGGAGTGGTATATAGGAGCTACTTATTAGCTGAAATTGCATTATCACGTCGTAGATAAAGATGTGATAATTAAAAGCTCTGGTTAAGCTTTGCACAAAACGTCAAATCATGGTCGATAGTGTTGTAACGTACCAAATTTGGCAGTTACATAGAGTAACTAATTATTACGTCAAGTGACGGGAGATCATGAAAATATTTCAAAGTACATAAAATAATGTAAACAAAAAGTGTGTATCTACAAAGATATATTATTGAAAAAATCCAGCAACGAAGAAGGAAGAGTAATATAGCATCATCGAGTACAAAGGAGAAAGAAAATGACAACGAACCAATATAAAATGTTAGAAACCAGGCCCAATAGATTCCAAACAGTGAGGGGAAACAACAAAAATCATAACCATTAAAATGAAGAGAAGACAACAGATCCCAAACAGTGAGGGGAAACAACAAAAATCATAACCATTAAAATGAAGAGAAGACAACAGATCCCAAACAGTGAGGGGAAACAACAAAAATCATAACCATTAAAATGAAGAGAAGACAACAGATCCCAAACAGTGAGGGGAAACAACAAAAATCATAACCATTAAAATGAAGAGAAGACAACAGATCCCAAACAGTGAGGGGAAACAACAAAAATCATAACCATTAAAATGAAGAGAAGACAACAGATCCCAAACAGTGAGGGGAAACAACAAAAATCATAACCATTAAAATGAAGAGAAGACAACAGATCCCAAACAGTGAGGGGAAACAACAAAAATCATAACCATTAAAATGAAGAGAAGACAACAGATCCCAAACAGTGAGGGGAAACAACAAAAATCATAACCATTAAAATGAAGAGAAGACAACAGATCCCAAACAGTGAGGGGAAACAACAAAAATCATAACCATTAAAATGAAGAGAAGACAACAGATCCCAAACAGTGAGGGGAAACAACAAAAATCATAACCATTAAAATGAAGAGAAGACAACAGATCCCAAACAGTGAGGGGAAACAACAAAAATCATAACCATTAAAATGAAGGAAAGACAACTCAAGAACAACCACAATGATGGCAAAACAACCAATTTAG
Source organism: Magicicada septendecula (assembly GCA_034769895.1). Taxonomy (NCBI): domain Eukaryota; kingdom Metazoa; phylum Arthropoda; class Insecta; order Hemiptera; family Cicadidae; genus Magicicada; species Magicicada septendecula. The sequence goes on along the minus strand of CM068369.1, from coordinate 587,037,437 downwards.
TTATTAATATAAATACTATGGAACAATGACTACCACAAATGGAAATATTGAAGAAGATGACGAGAATAAGTAAACATTGACTATCACAAGCAATGCACAATCCAGGAGAACACCGATAGTGAACAACAATTAAACAGGAGAAGAAAGGAAGAAGAAGAGCAAAGGAAACATAACATGAAGAATGAAGATAATATATGGACAATACAAGAAATCACCATTCACCAAGTATACAAGGAACTATACTAGTGACCGGAAGAAGTATAACGATTATCAACTATGAAGAAACCAGTGTTTAGCATAATTAAGCAATCACAAACAGTAACAGTGAAAACTTAATGTAAGTGTGAGAACCTGTAACAAGTTAACCATTTTTAACCCAAATAAACCCCACAGACAATACAAGTGAGAAGGTTTATAACAGAGGAAAATGCGTTACCATTATAGTGGAAGAATCAAAGATTAAATAGTTAAAATGCACAGACAATTAGTGTGACCAGTTTAATCAAGATTGTAACCCAAAATAGATAATCATAAGACCACCAAGAGAAATGTGAGATGGAACAGTAAAATAATTGTTCATAGGAGCTGATAATAAAAGCTTTGTAAACCTTAAAATGAGATATAACTGAATGCCACGGCAAGATAGACTAAAATATAAAGAAAGTCCAGAACAAATAGTAACAAATAAGCTAGTTTGTTAGGTATCAAACAACCAATGTACCAAAAAACTAGGTACAACACAACAAGAAATGTAATACTATTAGATTGAGAATACTTGTGTTATTGTTTAGAAAAATAGTGTAAACATGTGTATTACTCAACAGTTGAACCATTGTAATAGAATACCATAATGAAGTCATAATAGTAGAATCAAATACTGCATAAGAATATGTTGCACAATTGTGACCAGATAACATGATACATAACCTCATAGAAAGTGCACCTATAACATAAAATCATATATATTAATTAAACCAAGCAACTATCAACAATTGTTTCAATCAAAGACTAATTATAAATAGTAATGCAAACTGATAAATAATATTTGTACTGAAATACACAGCACATAAAGCAGATTAAATATGATAGCATAAAGATAGAAGAACAGAAACCCAATGTGACAAGTTAGTTAAGCAAAATACACTATTAAAACTTGTTAAAGGATTACTGAAAATGTTACCAGTAGTTAGGAAAATATCTAATACTACTATGAGAACAGATCACAATTATAATAATAGTAGTTTTATAATCAAATTATTGGAAACTAACTGACTATAATTGTAGAACCAAATGTAAACAAACACTATGTGACAAGTTAGTTAAGCAAAATACACTATTAAAACTTGTTAAAGGATTACTGAAAATGTTACCAGTAGTTAGAAAAATATCTAATACTACTATGAGAACAGATCACAATTATAATAATAGTAGTTTTATACTCAAATTATTGAAAACTAACTGACTATAATTGTAGAACCAAATGTAAACAAACACTATGTAACAAGTTAGTTAAGCAAAATGCACTATCAAAACTTGTTCAAAGATGACTAAAAATGTTATCAGTAGTTAGAGAGATATCTGATACTACTATGAGAACACATATCAAAAGTAATAATAGTAATTTAGTAGTTGATTCATTAGAAACTAACTGACTGTCATTGCAAAACCTGATGTAAACAAACCCAATACTAAGAATTGGAAAGCTTTCAGATAACGAAAGACTGATAAATATATTAAATAAACAAGGTGCTATAGTTGTACACTATTTTAATTTGTAACATTATATACCTTATGTGGTAAAATAATTGAAAAAGTGACAAATTCAAGAAATAAGAACAGAAGGTTTTTTGATAAGACTATTAATATATGAAAAACAACATTTTTCATAGAACAAAATGTGAACAGATGTAAATAAATGTATATATTATTGTTAGAATGCCAAACAAATGTAATTAGGTAAGAAATAATAGTGTTATAAGCGATTATAAACAATCGAATATGGTCATTGAGGACGCCATTATCAAATATTGTTTGAATGGTAATTACAACTATTTCCTGTATGAAAACGAAAGAAAATGGACTCGAGACGTTTAATAATTAGTGTTATAGTGTAATTGGAGCAAAATATGGTGAAATAAACTTATTCATATTAAGAATCACCATATGAATTTGTGACATGGCTTAGTGAGTTAATAATGGACGGATTTCATCCGTGTTTAGACTTAAATTAAAGCCGCAAGTGTCCGCAATCTATTGTCACTAACCATTCAACGATACGATGATTAATAAAAAAGTTATAGCAATTATAAACTTTTCAGTCATTTTGTGTATCAACGCTTACGTCACATATAATCTCTAACCCAGACAAAAATTTATAAAAAATTAAAAGTTTTATCTAACTAAAGTGTTTTGGGGTAGAGAGTTCCACAATTTAAACCAATCAAATGGCTTAAAATAACCAGACAAGCAAGAGACGCTTAGATGAAACATTCAGTCGTTCAGCATCACTCAACGAGCAAAGTTGACGAAGAAAATTGTTGTTAAGTTTTTATTTAAACAGTGCGCGTCACTTACGTAAGTACGCTACATACATAACCTGTACACTACAAAATAATAACGAGTGTCCAGTGCTAAGTGAATTAAAATAATAAACCGGCCAGTGTATAATAAATGTCGTGTTTTGTGTTTTGTAAAAAACAGGGAGTACTCTATTTTTATTATTTAACGAATTGAATTGAATTAATAATTTTCGTTAGTGAACGAAGAATTATTGTGTTGGGACTGCACTAGTCATAAATACCGAAGTGCAGAACCAATGATGAAAATTATCAGAATTGAAAAAATGAATTACATCGCAATCATTAATTTAAAGAATAAATATATTACGATTTTATCGTGATTAAAGAAATCGGTATTAATTTAAATATCGAAAATACGAGTGTAATGAATAGTCGCTCATTTGACTCATTTCGTTTGAATTGACGAATAACTAGATTATTGCGAAAAATATTCTAATCAACTGATAATTATACATCAGATGCAATATGAATAAAATATATGTGTTTATATTATTAAGAATTTAATGAATAATTTACTTATTCAAAATAACTACTTACTTTTGTTAACTAACCTAGAAATAACCAAGACAACTTTGTCACCAAGTAATGATTCTGTTCTCAAATAATTTCAATCCAATGAAAGCTATCACAAGAGTTTTTTTATTATAGATTTTTTTTCTCTTGCCAATAAATGATTTTTATAATTAACAAATAAATAATAATAGTAATTTTTAACAGTGCAGCATAAAGCACGTGTTATCAAAACAACTGCTGTATCCAGTCTACTCACCGTACGATAGTACGAAATATATCGGTTTATGGTACCGACTTTTAATTTTAATATTTGTTTGTTTTTTGTAGTAATTCTTTATTAAATATTGTTAGATAAGATAACAGCTTGTATCTGGTATCATGCAACTTCCAAGAACACACGAATTTGGTAAGGTAACTGAGTAAAGAGGACATAACCTCGTTAACTAAAATTATTGTACCAGACCCCAGTGTTACCAGCCTTGAGGTTAAAAGAGCTCAAGAATCGTTTATAGTAATTATTATTTTGTAAAGACATTATTGATTGATTGTTTTTTAAAAGAGTTAATGGCATTTTAGAATTGTTAATAAATCTCAATTTATTTACCAGTGGAAAGAGTTTTTGATTTTAAAATTAAAATAGTTTAATTTTTATGATACGTTCTATCAGAAGGTGGCGGTAGAATTTGAATGTTCAATACAATTCAAATTACAGTTAAACCATTATTCTACTTTATTGTGCATGTGCATTGTTTAGGATATTCAAATAGAATATCCGTATATGTGTATAAAGTGTATGTTGCAGCAGAAGAAGTCACCAAACAGAACATTGATAACATCCACATATGGTAAGTGGGGAGGTCAACAGTGAAGTGCTAAATACTCTTTTAAACTAAAAGAATTAAACGTGTACACCCACAACAACGCTACTAATAATCAACACTAATAATAATTTTAATTTAAACCAAATATTGAAGATTGATTGAAGATAACACCTTCAATAATAATAACATCTACATCAACAATACATTAATCTGTTTTGTAACAGATTGGGTTCAAATAATAACAACATCAATTCTACACATCTACATTTATCTGTTTTGTAACAGTGTTCAGGACATTTCATGGCTCTAAAAATATATTTAACATATAAAACTATACAAAACGCAGTTAAAAATATGTTGAATCGATGTTGAGACATTAGAAAGTTGTAGCGTAAAACATTATTTGTAATCTTTTACAGTTTCCTTTAAGTACTTCAAAAAATACAATACTTATGCTTAACTAACAAAGTTGAACAGACTTTTGTCTGTACATGCTTATACGCATTAAAAAGGGATTTTACAACATTCTCTCTCATCTTTCTGCAATGGATCATTGCAGTGTATGTGTATAAACACACACACACACACACACACACATACACACACACACATAACAAAAATTTATGTTTGTTTTACCTTTCATGGCAACGTCGTGTAATGTTGCTCCCTTGTTTTTGTAAACGTATTTCAGGAAATTAGTCCCGTGCTCAGTACAATCCACCTGCCGTTTCATTAAAAGTCAAAATCGAATTTTGAATTCACATTCAACTTACGGAAAGGTCATAACTTGAAAAACACATTAAAATGTCACAAAATGACGCCTTTCACTTTATTTACTTTAGTATTTGCACTGTTTGTACGGACCGTCTGTGTCAGACGGTCACTGTTTGTTTCATCTTTTTTAGTCAACTTTTATATTGCTCGAATATATTTAAAGTCGTACCGTACAAAGCTTTCGAATTTAAAAAAATTAACTGTAACTGTTAGCTCCACTATTGTTTTTCACCACTTATATACTTCAAACTCTTCTAGTACGTAATATGCCTACTTTTTCTGTAAATACTGTTACGACAGTCTAACTGATCGTCGTATGGTACAGTGGAAACAAAATACAAGACAACAATGAAGTCGGCTTTAATTAATTACAAATAACAATTTGTAATCAACTCTACAATAATTCCACTTAGATTTGCCCACACGCAATAATAATGTCAAATAATAGAGTTGCACACTAACAATACTTCGGTTCAATACTTCAAAAAACACTCGGTCTGCGCTAAGGAAATCGCTCACAATCAACTGAACTAAGCCAGACGCTCGGTTTTTGTAGGTCGCGCAGAAGTCCAGAATAGCTTTCCCTCCTGACCGCACGCCAGCTATTGCGTATTTCGAGTGTTCTCCAGAGTACTCTGGAACGTAATTGAGCGCGGCCATAACTGAGGTACACCTGCTTGACTTTGGAGGGACGGGTGGAGGACATTCTAGGTTGTTATCGGTTATGTAACGGTTATCGTTACAATATGTAAGGCTTTAAGTTTGAAATTAGGAATTATGACCTTAGTGTTAAACTAGGATAAAACATTAAGGTTTAAAATTCCCGTCCAGTTGAAATGTCTTATAGACCCTACTACTGGAACGACAAGTATATTTTCATTTTTTTTGCATCGGCCATCTAAGGACCACATGCCAATTTTAATTCTTTATTCATAGTTTCTTATTTAGTTATTATCTTTTTTCAAGGTGTTTAATATTCTAACTAGTACGCTATCTGAGCTTCAGAACTCGCTTACTATTTTGCACAAAATACACTTATTATTATATGAATTTATGTGTTACATAATTTTTTAATAATTATAGAAAAAGTTACAACAATCTCGACTTTTCTACTACTTCTTTAGTAATATAAGAATTGTAGACCACACAAGCATACAAACACAATCATGCGCTAAAAATTCGAAATAACTTATTTGGAATTGGGTAACACTTCATTTTAATCTCACACCCTCCTGTATTAAAAAAATTTTATCTTTTAATATCATTTTTGGACCTTGGGATCTAAAAATCTTGAAATCTTGACATTAAATTCAGATATTAGCTAAAATTCTGTTAATTAAATACCCTTTAATTCTCTTGAATTTTTGCGTTTGTCAAAATTTTGTTTAAACATTGTATTTGCCTCCAAAAGCGTTTTAAGACTATAAAACAGGTTAATTACCTACCGTCATTTACAGAAAGATGGATTAGCAATGGGATCCCCACTATCAAGTATCCTGGCAGAAATTTATTTAAACCACATCGAAAATAATGAAATATTATCACCAAACAACAAACATTACAACAAAATTTTATTTTATCGTCGATATGTGGATGACACGATAGTGGTTTACAATGGTAATTGCAGACAATTAGAGACGCTTAATAAGTATTTGAATAGCATAACAAAAAATTTGCAATTTACATTAGAAACAGAAAAGAATAATAAAATAAATTTCTTAGATTTGTCTTTAACAAAAATTGATAATAAAATTAACTATAATATCTACAGGAAACCGACAACCACTGATCATGCTATTCATGCCTCGTCTTACCACCCTTATTCACACAAAATGGCATTTTTTAATAGTATGGTACATAGATTGTTATCATTGCCGCTCTCCACAGAAGGCCATAAAAATGAAGTCGAAATTATTAAACACATAGCAATAGCCAATGGTTATAAATGTAACATAATAGATAAAATAATAAATAAGAAACAAAATAGGCTAATAAATATTGACATGCCTAAAGAAAAAGTAAAATATATCGCAATAGAGTATGGCGAAATGTTACATTACACTTTAAAAAACCAATTGAAAAAACAAAATATAGTATTGGCTTCAAAAGCAAATAATAAACTCGAGAACAAACTTAAGTTTAAAAATCAAATTAAGTCTTTCGATGAATACGATGGTACAGGTGTATACAGGCCAAATTGTTCGGATTGTTCAAATTTCTACATAGGACAAACGGGTCGTTCGTTCAAATTGCGTTATAAAGAACACCTCCCAACCTCTAAATCGAATATAGGAAGATCCACATTTGCTGAACATTTAAGTTCACAAGATCATAACATAAAAAGTATTAGTGAGAATTTGGATGTATTACATAAATGCAGGAAATCTCTTAAACTGGACACTCTTGAAAGGTTTGAAATATATAAGGCCACTAAAGCTAATTACAATCGCATCTTAAATGAAAAATCGATCCATAAAAATAATATTCTATTTAATAGAGTGAACGATATCGGACGAGATACTAGCTGTGTCAGATCGATAAAATTTATCAAAGGTCAAATCGGTATCGATTGATTTTATCGCGCATAACGTGCTCCTGTGCAGGTCCACGTCGGCCGCGTGTATCGTGTTTTCGTTCTGTTTTGCCTCGTGTTTTAATATGTGTTAAATTATTTAAGTATTTTTGTTGTTATGTTTGTGTTGTTTTTATTATCTGACGGGATGTGCATACATCAACAAATGTATTTTTAACTTATATTCATCGAGGATCTGAAGATGACACTTAATGTGTCGAAACTCGAGTAATCCTGTTTTCGGATTTCAAAAAGCGTGACGGTAGGTAATTAACCTGTTTTATATAAAATTTTGTTGTACCCTGGCGTCAAAATATTTCGGTATTTTATAAATGAAGACTGATTGCCGTTGAAATATTTTTTTAATTTTATACCGCATGTGGACTTTTGCAATATTTTACAATTTTGATTTCTCCACATTTTTGCATTCTACACCATATTTTTGGAGGGGCCAATCTCAAACAGAGCAAGATTTTGTAAAATTATGAAAACGCATGTTGAAGCAGGGATGTTGTCTCTCACCGACGCTTTTTAAGATATACTTGGAACAAGGTCTCAAAACCTGGAAAAAGAAATGCCACAAAATGGGGATACCTCTAATTTACAACACAGTGTACACACTGTGTTTCGCTGACGACCAAGTTGTGGTAGCGCAAGACTATCACGACATAGAATACATGACACGAAAACGTATAGAGGAATATAAGCTATGGGGCCTTGAAGTAAACACAAAGAAAACGGAGTATATGTGCATTGGTGGGGAACAGAAGAATTTAATTTTAGAAGACGAACAAGAAATAATAAATTACAGTAGCTATAAATATCTAGGAACGGCAGTTACACAAGATGGTAGTCTAGGTAAAGCAATAAGAGAAAGAAATAACTTGGGAAGAAAATCAATAGCATTGCTGAACAACATATTGTGTGACCAACAAATATCAAAACAAAATAAACATCGTATATACAATACAATTGTGAAACCAATTACGTCATACGGGTGTGAAATATGGCCAACAACACAAAGAACAGAAAAGTTGTTGGAAGCTACTGAAATGGATTATTGGCGAAGAGCGGCAGGGAGGTCAAAACTGGAAAAAGTAAGAAACGTCAGAATCCGGGAGATAATGGGGTTACAGTGTTCTGTTGTTGACGACATAAGAACAAAACAGCTAAGATGGTTTGGACATGTGCAAAGAATGTCGGATAATCGACTCCCCAAGCAAATTTTGGGATGGACACCATATGGTCGTAGACGAAGAGGAAGACCTAGATTGAGTTGGAGAGAAGGCATCAATCGGGCAATGAGAGACCGGGAATTGGAAGAAGAATCTTGGTTGGATCGAGACCAATGGAGACTAGGGATCGGAAGACGTAGCATAACGTTATGAATCGATTTATATATATATAAATTTTATATAAATAAATTTTAAATACTATATATATATTGCGACAATACAAGCATATGCTGTAATGTGCATGTATTAAATAAAATAAATATTTAAATTAATTTTAGTAATATGTAATAGACAAGCAGGTGTGAAATTGAAAGCTGAATTATGAACAGGAATGAACAGGAAATATCACGCGATTGCCGCTGAGAGCGTGTACACGAGTAAATAGTGTGTGTGCGTGAGGCCTGTTCAAGCCTGAAAGTTTGCAATCTTACACCAAATAGATACTAAATTAGAGTGTTATTTAATTATAAGCAAACCGTAAATATTAGAAAGATTGTAAAGACTTCTAAAAATGCACAAAAATCAGACACATGTGCAGTGCGAATTTGGTGTGATTATGACGTTCATTGCGAATTCTGTGCGATTTTTAGAACATAGTAATTACACTAATGATGCGATCATGATCATAATTACGTATAATATGTGTAATTGAATCAGACAATGTTAGATCACTTTGAAATCCGCATTAGACATTGCAATTGGCAAAAATGTGCGAATATGTGGAATTGGACGATGGTGGGAAAACTGACGCCGCGGACAACTTCTGACCTGCAGAATCCTGTGACGACAAGTGTGGTTTTTTTGGTGAATATAAATACGAACCCAGGAGAGCCAAATTTACTCTTCAATCAGTCTTCAGTCGTGGCGGTACGCTATGTCCGTCAGCGACGAGAATTTTTAATACTCTTCAATCAGTTTTCAATTGCAGCGGTATGTCCGTCAGAGACGCGAATTTTAATTACTTCAGACATAGCGGTCCAATATCGACAAGATCTTTTGTTTATAAACTGTAAAGTCTAACGGACAATACGTTAGTTCAAGTAATAAAAACAAACAGTAACTACAATTATCGGACGTCTACAAACAGTCTACAACTACAAACATCAACACTCTAGACAAATGGCGAGAGAACATCAAGCAGAGGAACAATATGCAGAGCAATAGAGGCGGTTAACAGAATAACAGCAGCTGATTCAGAGCAACACATCATTCCATTCTACAGCCAGCAGATGGGACCATGAAGGACGAGTGACTGGAAGACGACCAGTGGAACCGGAAAACGCAAGAGGACATCCAGTAGGAGAGGACCGACAAATCACTGGAGGACATGGGTAAAATCTGCAGAATTGAGGTGACGAAAAACCAATTTATAATTATAAAAGAATAGAGACATTGAAAAGACTAATTAAAAAAATTTAAATTAAAGAAAAATTATGTAGACAGAGATAAGAGAATGTAATTTAACTGTAGTAAGAATTTTCTTTAATGATGACCAATTAATTTAAAGATAATTTAAATCCTTGCTTGGAGGATTAACAATAATTTTAATTTTTCATTGAAAGCGTATAAAGTAAATTAGTTAGAAATATAGAAGAAGACTAACGATTCGATTAGTTTATTTAAAATGTTATAAAGCCTTAAGATATATGCCAAGCATAGAATAATAATGTAAATAAGAACAAATTTATAAAGCACACATTCAGACTGAGTAGTCGAGAATTTATAGTGTGACGAAGAAATGTTTAACACAGACTTTTGCTAATATAAGACATAAGATTTATTTTATGATGAATGCACGGCAACAAAGAAATATTGAAACAATTGATAATGAATATTTTATGACGAAGTAAATATTATCATATATTTTTATTTTTTATTTTGCGTTTGAATAAAGAAATAAACACATGTTACGATTCATAAAAGGACTACTCTTATTATGATTACACCTGAACTCCAATTATAAATACACGCAACTACAGAAATGTTATATGAATTTTATATACATTCAAATTAAAGTTGCAACTCAATTTATATATTGTTGTAATATATGAAAACGCATGCCAAAATTTACGAAATTCGATTGGTGCGTTCAAACGTTACCGTGAGACATACATACCCATTAAGTAGACAGTTAGACAGATAGACAGATATACAAATACAAACAGTCGAGTCAAAACTGGGAACACACATCACTCATTCAATAAGCAGATGGTGTGGTAAAAGTTATTACCGAAGGAGTGACCAATATTTGTTTTCATAAAGCTAGCTGGATTCTCTCCAATGAGGAGTGTCAGCAGTACCCGTCTGTGCCACTTGTTGGCCGCATACTCGTCCTCATTTTGGAGCAGACAGTCAGGATTTGTGCTTAACGACTGTTCGGTATATAGGCTAGTACGTAGAAGCGCCATCAATCTTGGCGGAGATTACTTTGGTCTCACGTACAGTTCCAGTTTAATGCGCATATGAAAGGGCCCATATTCAGAGAACTGCATAGTTGGCAGAAGCAGTTACGTGCCCGATATAATTTATAGGGATAAATTGTCTAATTGATTTACTTTATTATGTCATCGTGTGTAGAGTCCTAATAATAATAAAATCATAATAAAGATAACGACAGCAAACAGAAATTTTTTCAGGGTGATTTCAAACATCTGCAAACAGATACTTCGAAGAAATCGAAGGCTATGTGGTGTTACTCCTGAGCGACTCGGTAATAAACGCACTCTTTCTTGCATTTGATCCATCGCGGATATTGAATTTTCAAAATGTTTTGCGATAGTGCTTTCTTTCTGCCTTTTGAGGCCGCCTCATTTACATTTATACCAGGTTGTTTTTACTTTTCTATACTTCCTCTTATTCCAGTTATCCGCTGTTACGTTACAAGGTTTCCCGCCAACTCTGTTTCCTTCCTCTTTTTGCAGAATACTGTTCGCATACGCAGTCATCTCTGTACAATTATCCTGATTCTGCAACATCTTCGCAATATTGCCTACGTTACCTAGGAGCCTTAATCTTCCTACAGTCTATTTGCCACATAGAAAGAACGCATGTCAAACAACATCGTTGTCCCTTTACAATGAGCGCAAACTCGGGTCGTTTTCTTCTCTACTTTGTAAAGTTACGCCCTAAAAAGACCGTGCTCATTTAGCAGCAGTGTGAGTTAATAAATTTCTTCAACCATATCTTCTGTTGTGTCGTTTGAATAAACCTGTTATAAGTCTGGATGTCAAACTTTCTTTTTATTAATTCCTTCATCTTTGTTGCCAATGTGCCATCGTTACGGCCCTTGCTTCCCTTCTAGTTTGGAGTGCTCCTTGCTTGTTCTCCTTCTCCCCAACTATATTTCTTTCTTGTGAATTCAAGTCAATGGGAATTATCTCTGCTACTACTAGTACACCCGTCACTGATACCATGAATTTGCCCTGACCACTCTCATCTGCCACCTTTCTGTGTCTAGATGCCAGCCGTCTTATATACTTTTCCTTTCTGACCGCATCCGCCCAAATCTCAGCTCCAGAGAGCATTATAAAGTGAGTTACAGCCATAAATAACGGGAGATAATTTTGTTTGGCCCTACAATGCCCTGCCATCAACCTACTCAGGGAGTATTTTCTTGTCACGACCTTGTCAGCTGCATTTTTATTTTGGCCCCAGAAAGTAAGTTTCTTCTCCACCAACACAACAAGATATTTGATTGTATCCTTAACGTCTATGCTGTTATTAACGACGTTTATCTGTGGCCTCACTTGGTATTCTCTTCTTTGTTATGTTTCGCGTTGTCGAATTTTTGGGTGTACTTATAGATAAACTGTAACTCGATATGTTAGCATGGCTTACGCGTGGTCTGTACATAAACAAATCATCGCGGACACCGAAGCTCTGCCACGTAAGGTGGACGTCGCGGATTTAGTTTGACTGTTTGGAAAGAAAATAACGATGTATGGTGATGACTGCCCAGGATATTGACATTAAAATTGTCACTTCGTGCAACTGTTACAATAACAGAAACAATTTTAGTTCAATATAACGTGTTTGCTACTATTTGATTACAGGAAAATTTTTCGATTAATTGCGCCCATTATAAATAATCATAGTTATGCAAACGCTATACTTACAGGGTAATTGTATGTTTTTTGAATTTCTAGAAACCGGGTTGAATAAGCGTAAAATAACCCAGTGAAAATAAGACTTTTCCCAGTAATAAAATACTTCAGTGTCTCTCTCTACCTGGCGCGAACAAATCAAGTTTACTCTTTGCCATACGGTTGCATTGTTACGATTTCCATATAAATGGAAATGGAGGTCGGGCAAAACAGCCGTCCTTCTGCTTAACTTGTGAATTCGATTTATGTTGAACTCTCAGAATCTAAGCTTCAATATGCAGTCACCCGTGTTATTGGACAATATTTTTTTATAAAATTTGGAAAAAACGCAGAGTAAAATTTTGTTGTGCTAACATAATAGCGTAAAATATAACGTTTTTTAAGAACACGCCTACATGAATTATTTTGAATTATGTTAAATATGCTTTGCATGAGCAACACCAGTAACGTCGGTGACAACCACGCATTATTGCCATCTTATCAACATCAAACGTTTCGCCCGTCATATGATGTGGCATCATCAATATTAGTGAACAACAGTTTGAGACGCCTCATTATTTATACCCCCTCCAGTGGATGGAACAATTTTACACTACACACAATTAATTATAACAAAAAATATAAATGGTAAAATATAGGTATATAATAACAAAATGCAAAAATATATAAATAAATAATTAGCAATCGAATTAATATAATAATAATAATAATAATAATAACAATAATTTTTTTATAGAGGGCGAAAAATACACCTTCAGAGGATGCCGTGCTTCCTACGGTGTTTGGGACTCTCACCCACTAAAAAAACCACCTCTAATTCAGGCATTCATAGCCACCCTGGACCACTCAGCGTATTACTTCAGGATGGAGCCATTTGCGCCCTTATCGGGGTCCTTCTAGTTGTTACTCATCTACAACTGCCCGTTGGGTGCAGTAAAAGAAATATATAATAAAGATAAAATAAAGTTAAAATATTATATATATATATATAGTAAAGATAAAATAAAATATATGCAATAGTAAAATAAAGATATATAAAATACAAAATGTAAAAATTTATAAATAAATTTATAGCAATCAAATTAACATGATAATAATAATAATAATAATCTTTTATAGATGTGGAAAATGGTTTATGCAGCTTCAGAGGACGCCATGCTTCCTCTGGTGTGTGGGACTCTGGATCCATTTGCGCTCTTATCGGGCTCCTTCTAGTTGTTAATCATCTTCTACTGCCCGCTGGGTGCAAGTTAGGCCAAATAATAATAATAAAATAATAATAATAATAACTTTTAAAAATATAAAGAGCATAATCTACATAAAATGTAAGCAGACTAATTAGAGAAATACATAAAAATTATGATATTTGTCAAATATAGAGTCAACACTTATTCACTGATTAGATATTTTATGTGGCTCGCCTTTGCTGGAAGTGTTATTGTTTTAAAATAATCTCTTATGGCTTTGTGACTATTATTTGGAAAAAAATGCTGTTGCCTAATTATGACCTGCGTCTTGTCGATTAAAATGGAGTGCTTCAACGTATGAGTCTGCTAGGCAGGCAGCACCTGATTTCTCTGTTTAGTTGTGTTTTTGTGTGACGTTTAATACCCCCGTGCCTAACAATCTCCTCGTTTCACCCACGTAAACATCTTCTCAACCGCACTGCAAGTCTACCAGCAGCCTCTTAGGAGATTTATTTGTTATTAAATTCAATACGACTGATTATTACTCATTTGTAATTTACTGACAAAATTTTCACTTCAAATACCACAAAAATATTTAGACGTACTTTATATTTTATAACTAATTTTAATAACGCAACGTTTGAATGCTACGGAGACCTTGCTGATTCATTTACAATTTTCTCGTTAGTGTTACACAACCAGTAACTTTTCATGATTAGCCTATATGGAGGACAACAAAGCTGTATGAATCCGTAAACATTACAGTTGGCCGTTCAGCGAACTAGAGTGATCGATCCACTACTGCATTAAAAAAAAACAGGGTTATTAGACAGCAGTATTTGAGTACAAGTCTTTAAATATTTATTTCTTTGGTATCTGTTGTAATTATTAAATTTAATGACTTTTATTACAGTGTGGAGCGGTCGTGGCGTAGTGGCTAGCGTGTGGCGCTGCTGCGCTGTCGGCGCATGTTCGATTCCCGCCGGGGCCATCTGATTTAGATACGACCGTTTCCCCTCGCAAGGCAATGGCAAACCAGCGAGAGGTATCCTGCCTAGTATAAACCCTCCCTAACTATGCCGTTCTGAACCGGAATTAAACTGTAGATCCCGTATACCTGTGAAAGACTCCGTAACACACGCGCCACGGGTATATGCGAGGAGGGTAAAAACCAGTCGAAAGACTGAAGGACCAAATAATAATATTACAGTGTGTGTATTGTACATTGGTACACTGGAGATAACTATATAACCAAATGACTATCTTTTTAATATGACTATCTTTTTTCATAGAAGTGCAAACAAAATTATTGGTATATCTGCCGTTCAATAATTTTATTTCACTGTCGTCGCAACATTACCCAGTGATACCCAGTAAGTTTCTGAACAACACTTTAAGTCAAGCTGCCGAAAAAAGTGGTCTCAAAAGTGAAAATGTTAAAATAAATTTGCAAAGAAGAACTTTTCTAAATATGTATTCAATGTATACAGTGACCAACAGAAGCCAACAATGTCGGTATGATGTCTAACCTTTCTCTCTCTCTGTGCAGCGTTGCCAACGTAAACATTATCAGCCTGACCGGCAGTTAATTCCTGTTGAGATTTAACTGTCAGATTAGACTGGGCGTCTGCTTGTTCCTGATAATGCTGCAACCTGCCTGCACAGTTGCATACTTTGCAATGCCACTGTTTTATTACTGATTACGGTAGAATGTGTCGTCGCATTATAAGTGTAAAATAATAATATTATTTTCATATATGTTAAAATTGTTTTTGTTATTTTATACTAGACTACTATTAATAATTTAAAAATAATCTTTGACGAGAATATATTTTTTATTTTGTAAATTACAAATGTTTCGATAGTAATCCATTAATTTAATTCATTTATTAATTTATATCTGATGATGATAGTTGGATTAGTATCGAAACATTTGTAATTTACAAAATAAAAAAATATATTCTTGTTAAAAATTTTTGTTAATAATAATAAAATAATAATAATAACATTTCTTGCTTTATGAACCGTCAAAGGAAGCCATGTGTAATCTGGAGTGTGTGGAAATCTCACCCGCTAAAAATCCCACCTGTATTTCATACATATCCTGAAACCACTTAGCACAAACACTTAGTGTTACTTCAAGATGGCGCCGATTGAGACTTTATCGGGATCCGCCTAGTTGTCCGTTACCTTCTACTGCCCGTTGGGTGCATTTGGGTTGTCTTTACTTTTCTAGTATTACCCACTGAACAAATGCAGAAATGCGGTCACATTCCGCCGTGCTTCGAAGTATAACCTCATTCTACGAACTCAGGCGTGAACTCACCGTGCTCAATTTCTAGTGAGTCCCTGTCCTTATGCATTAGCACATCCCTTCCAATTGCATCTCTTCTTTCGAAGAAATGCTACTCTAGAGCCAACAGGTCTATGGGAATCACTAAGTCTTCATCTCCTCCATCAGCAGCGCTATCACTATGACTACTGGCTCTGGTTCTATCCGGTAAGATGCTATTCTGAGGACTTCTCATCTCCTCCATCAGCAGCGCTATCACTAGACTACTGGCTCTGGTACTGCCCGGTAATATGATATTCTGAGGGCTTCTCATCTCTTCCATCAACAGCGCTATCACTATGACTACTGGCTCTGGTACTGTCCGGTAAGATGCTATTCTGAGGACTTCTCATCTCCTCCATCAACAGCGCTATCACTATGACTACTGGCTCTGGTACTGCCCGGTAATATGCTATTCTGAGGGCTTCTCATCTCTTCCATCAACAGCGCTATCACTATGACTACTGGCTCTGGTACTGTCCGGTAAGATGCTATTCTGAGGGCTTCTCATCTCCTCCATCAACAGCGCTATCACTATGACTACTGGCTCCTCTGGTACTGTCCGGTAAGATGCTATTCTGAGGGCTTCTCTTCTCCTCCATCAACGGCGCTATCACTATGATTACTGGCTCTGGTACTGTCCGGTAAGATGCTATTCTGAGGGCTTCTCTTCTCCTCCACCAACAGCGCTATCACTATGACTACTGGCTCTGGTACTATCCGGTAAGATGCTATTCTGAGGACTTCTCATCTCCTCCTCCATCAACAGCGCTATCACTATGACTACTGGCTCTGGTACTGCCCGGTAATATGCTATTCTGAGGGCTTCTCATCTCTTCCATCAACAGCGCTATCACTATGACTACTGGCTCTGGTACTGTCCGGTAAGATGCTATTCTGAGGGCTCCTCATCTCCTCCATGAACAGCGCTATCACTATGACTACTGGCTCTGGTACTGTCCGGTAAGATGCTAATCTGAGGGCTTCTCTTCTCCTCCATCAACAGCGCTATCACTATGATTACTGGCTCTGGTACTGTCCGGTAAGATGCTGTTCTGAGGGCTTCTCATCTCTTCCATCAACAGCTCTATCACTATGACTACTGGCTCTGGTACTGCCCGGTAATATGCTATTCTGAGGGCTTCTCATCTCTTCCATCAACAGCGCTATCACTATGACTACTGGCTCTGGTACTGTCCGGTAAGATGCTATTCTGAGGGCTTCTCTTCTCCTCCATCAACAGCGCTATCACTATGATTACTGGCTCTGGTACTGTCCGGTAAGATGCTATTCTGAGGGCTTCTCTTCTCCTCCACCAACAGCGCTATCACTATGACTACTGGCTCTGGTACTGTCCGGTAAGATGCTGTTCTGAGAGCTTCTCTTCTCCTCCACCAACAGCGCTATCACTATGACTACTGGCTCTGGTACTATCCGGTAAGATGCTATTCTGAGGACTTCTCATCTCCACCATCAACAGCGCTATCACTATGACTACTGGATCTGGTACTGCCCGGTAATATGCTATTCTGAGGGCTTCTCATCTCTTCCATCAACAGCGCTATCACTATGACTACTGGCTCTGGTACTGTCCGGTAAGATGCTATTCTGAGGGCTCCTCATCTCGTCCATCAACAGCGCTATCACTATCACTATGACTACTGGCTTTGGTACTGTCCGGTAAGATGCTAATCTGAGGGCTTCTCTTCTCCTCCATCAACAGCGCTATCACTATGATTATTGGCTCTGGTACTGTCCGGTAAGATGCTGTTCTGAGGGCTTCTCATCTCTTCCATCAACAGCGCTATCACTATGACTACTTGCTCTGGTACTGTCCGGTAAGATGATATTCTGAGGGCTTCTCTTCTCCTCCACCAACAGCGCTATCACTATGACTACTGGCTCTGGTACTGTCCGGTAAGATGGTATTCTGAGGGCTTTTCTTCTCCGCACCGATGCCATACGTTTCCTGTATTTCTCCGGCTTTAGTGCACCGGCTCAGATTTTGCAACCATACAGAAGGATGGATTCTGTGACCGCCATCCAACAATCGCCTCTTCCTTGCAGTGGCACCTCCTACATTGGGCATAAGCCTTGTGACCTTTGTTGTGACGTAAGCCTTCTGATTCCGCGCACCTCCTAGGAGAGTTTTGAACCTAGTCTCACTCCTAGGTATATTTAACTGCGTGTTATGTAAGTACATACTCAGCTTCCACTTCCAGCGGTATGATAGTGGTGGGAACCCGTCGCCGGGTGAGCAGTAATGTCTAGGTGTTTTCGGTCGCTAGATCCAAGACCTGTTCTTTAAGCCAGGAGTCCACTCGCCTCATTACCTAATTCAGGCTTCTTGTGAATATTCGGCGTTTCGTGATACAGTCACTGTAGCGATATCGTCTGTGTAACCTACCAGGAAAGTGTTTGGCGGCATCTCCATCCGTAGAATTCCATCGTACGATCCGTTCCAAAGGTCAGGCCCCAAAATTGAACACTGGACAGCCCCGGCGGTGATCGTTCTGTTACAAGGTCGACCTGTCGTATCATATATTAGCATTCTGTCTCTCAGTAGTACTCCATTAACTGGAGGAGATACTGTGGGATCTGGAAGAAGTGTTGCAGACCATGACGCTCCAACTGGCAGAATTAACAGCGTTCTTAATATCCATAGTTTCCAACAAAACTATCCTTCTTGAATAATGATTTCCCTGTTGGAGCACATGAAAACTTGTAGCTATCTCAGGAGTCAGGAGGCTATTCACCTCAGACTTTAATTCCTTCCACTTTTGGGAGGAATAATAATAATATTATAGGTATCACAGTAATAGTAATTTAGATAGTAATTATAATAAGTTTAAGTTATAACTCGTTCAAACTCATAAAAGATGTATACCGATTTTAGTTTGGTTTCACTTTTTGTGCTTTTTTATCAGATAATAAATCTCATTTTTGTAAACTGAATTCAAAAGTCTGTTCAACATAATAATTTCTTAGGACGCCAACAATCTGAGGTAGAATAACAACCTAAACATAAGCCAGGTTCGGGTAACAAGCCGAAGGTTCAGCAGAACGTATTTAGTATTGTTCAGAAGCTAGCATGCGGAAACAGGAAACTAAAGTTTTATAAATATGAGAAACAAAAGCATATCTGTGTGCACTGACATTTTCCTGGTGCTGTCTGCCTACGTCAGTGATGTTTCAGTATTCTTAATAGAATAGCCTAATAAGCTGAAACAGCTGTCAGTGTCAAATAAAAACAGTGAAACGTACCAAGTGTTTATTTATTTTTAAAAACCTCTGTGTACTTAATAGACTCCTATCATGGTACGTCACTAACAGAGGTGATGAGTAACATGAGACCACAAAAAGGAGTAGATACAATATTGTTACAGCATTTGCTTGAATTGCATTCTTCAAACAGTAGAAATAAATTACTGAAAGCTAGAAAAATGTATTTTTACTACTGTTATTACACCTATAAAAAACGAACGTCCACTTAATCCAACAATTATACCAGTTATGCAATTGTCCCATACGTACTAGACACGGGCGATAATAAAAGACATTAAATAAATTCATTACAATAGTTCACAGAAGAGATAAATAATTAAACATTAGCCACTTCCACTAATTTACTGTATTAGTCGCTATCGCACGCCGTAAAATTCTTGTATTTTTTTTTTTTTTCAAATCGTATAAGAAGTAAATATACTAAATCCTATAAATTAGTTGCTATCGTTTACTCTTCTGTTGATAGTTTTTACACGATTATTTTTTTATTTTTGTACGTAATGGATAAACGTCAGTAATAAAATACTAGTTGGAAGAATAGCACCCAAAGCCTTATTATTGATTAGTGAATGCGTTTGTTGTCAACGGCATCTATATCCGTCCTTCCGTCTAGCCACACAACAATAAGGCTATTGTTACGTTTACTTTCATTGTTTTACTGTGATAATGCTACTGCAGTAATACGCCTTGTTACAATGTACAGACCAATTCAACAGATTTAACATAATCATTAAGAAGTACTTAAATAGAGACACGTTTATTTAAGAACGCGTTTTTCAAGTCGATTCTTATAATTATTTGTGACGTTTCGAATCGGCTGTGGATCTGCCTGCCGTGACGTGGCTGACTATTGTAAATGGATTTACGCGTACTACTAAAACAGCCAGCAGGTTAATATTCAAAAGCCTTTGATGTAATGATGTGTTCTTATTTGCGCAGCATTTTGCGGGACTGTCTCTGCGCAGCAATCAGATTGCACCGTTGGTAAGATGAGATTACTGGTTTTGTGTCCACGTTGCCTCAATTAGCATTTACCAAACTCAGCTTATCGTCTCCAATGAACCGATCTGTCCTCAAAAGTCTAATTGAAGTTTCAAAATTACAAAGTAAAGTCCAATTATGAGACGCATAGAGGAATGTGCGAATGTTCATCACCTTGTAGAACTTTAGACGTGTTTTGTTTTTACATTTTGATGTTCAGAGGTATGCTGATGCTTCCCTACACATGGTTAAACGTATATAATTTGTTCGTCACATCGTTGTTTCCAATACGAGATACATTATAGTCCAGATATTTAAAATTGCTCATGTACAGTTGCTCCAAAATTGACCTGCACCAGAACAACATCTGGACAAGGTCCCATCGTCTGCAACAATTTTTGCTCGTATGGGATCAGCTCCACGGAAAGCCGCGTAGACATCAATGTAGACTAGCGTAGATTTGCGTAGATTAGCGTAGACCTCAATGTGGAATTCTGTAAATCGAGACCGTTGCAGATTCGATGGAATGGATGTATACCGTTTTGCAAGCTATTTACCGATTTCGACAGGATAGGGTGGTCGTTAATACCAACGTGTCAACTGCAGCGAGACCAATCATAAATTGTTTCGGACGTTTCACGTCTGTGTACATAAATTAAAAGAGAAACTAAAAATAAAGTGAAAAGAGAATCACCAACTTACACGACTAAAATATACACCAACTTCTCTCACTAAATATACAGCAACGCGATCTACCGTAACTTTGTGACAACTAAATACAACAGTTTCTGTCCAATCAAACCTCTGTACCCTCACCACATACATATAGATTACGTGCGTGCCCAGTAGAACAATATATTTGTTAATGCTCTGTGACATTTGCGGTGATTTAGTTTGACTTCGTTACTAATCCGATTACAGAACACCGACTTTTTAACTGAAACTTATAGATTTTAAGCAATAAAAATTATCGAATTCGCTAAATAAAATTCAACCGCAGAGTGTATCACTCGTACACGACCGATTCGTTATAAATACGACACAGAGCTTTTGCTCTTTTCTACCCTCTCCAGTGGTGTAATAAATTGGTTACTTTTTTAATTTTGCTCATAAAATATATTTTCAATAATAATTACTTCCGCCAATCCTGATTAAAATTTAGGATGAATTTATTATATTTTAATTTTACACGATTATATTTGAACTAAATTTTTGTTCGTTTTAGCCTAACTTTATTTTTAGGCAGCCGATTTCTAACTTTAAATGAATTTGTGTTAATAAAACAAAAGAAAATACGTGACAGGTAGACGTGCACGTCAGCCATACTACAATCTGAAATAAAGTTAAAAATATCTGTTTGTTACGGCCGGTTGTCTGGAGAGTTTCAATCGCCTTGTGTGCGTGGCCTTCCCGTCATCTAGCAAGAAGTATCGTACCAGGTCGTTGGAGTGTGAGGTTAGTCTGCTCTTATACCTCGTGTAAGGATGTTCAGTTTCTTCTCGAACAGAAGTGACATTGAGGTCCAACTGTATGATGTGGATCGCATTGACTATTGTCCCGATACCGATGCAGAATCCGTATGTTTGGATTGGATACTGTCCCACATAGCTGACTGCCGTACGTTCAGATTAGTTTGAGATGTCTTTTGTAGAGAAGGCGTTTATCCTCCGGGGACTTTTGTAACCTCTTTTCGAGCAACCGGTACATACGTCTTAAAAAATTCGTCGAAGTTGTTTAGTTTTTGCTGTTAAGTGTATCAGCGATGTAAGACGTTAGTCAAGATGTATATTAATGTATCTACACCTACCTCTTGTAACAACTGAGTGTTGCTTAATGTTTACTTGCATTGAATGTCTACACCTTACTCTTGTGACAACTGAGTGTTGCTTAATGTTTACTTCTATTGAACACGTTAAGTAGGCTTTAATCGGGCTCGGATCTAGAACTCTCAGCTTTCTGTACTGAAAATGTTCTTTAACAAAACACGCGCCCGTGCCTGTGTTTATTTCTAATTGAACACGCTGTTTAATTAAAGTGTTACAGTAGTATTAGTGTAGTAGCTTCAGGAAGGAAAGATCATATATAGATGCAATCTTTACACTTAAATTAATAATTGAAAAGAGAAGGGAATTTAACTTGGAGACACATCTAGCTTTTGATAATGTGAAGAAATTTTTAAGAGCTAATATTACAAGACTGCGGTTGTCGTAGATTTGAATGATAAATTATCAGAATATATTCTTGCAAATTAAGGTGTGAGACCAGTGGTGCCTTATTTCACCGACACTTTTATTTTATCTACATGGATGACATATTTCGGCGATGTACAGCTAAAGTTGACTCGGAAATATCACTTAAAATTCATGTGAATGCATTGCTTTATGGTGATGACAAGGTAATGATACAGAAAATATAAGACCAGTTACAGCGGGCTATATTTACGCTCAATAGCGTTATACAAGACTATGGGCTACAGATCTCTGCTACAAAATCTAAAACGATGCCATTTAGGGTAGGTATCCTATACGAACTAAGATAGTTGTGAATAATCAGATTTTGGATCAGGTTA
Source organism: Magicicada septendecula (assembly GCA_034769895.1). NCBI lineage: Eukaryota > Metazoa > Arthropoda > Insecta > Hemiptera > Cicadidae > Magicicada > Magicicada septendecula. The sequence goes on along the minus strand of CM068369.1, from coordinate 587,014,486 downwards.
GTCACTTTAATTACCTGGGTTGTAATATCTCGTATGGAACTGATATTAATTGGGATAGTAAGCTAACAAAATTTAGACGCATCTGTGGAACGATTCATAGGTACCTGAAAAATAAACAAAGAAGGATACCGGAATGAAATTTTATAAAACTGTAGCTGTCCCCACATTCCTGTATGTTAGTGAGACATGGACTCTTGGTAAAAGGGACGTGCCTAGGATTCAGGCAGCCAAAATGAAATATCTAAGAGGTACGCAAGGTTGTTCTCTCTTGGATCGGAGAAGGAACGAGGATATTATATGCGATTTAAACATTGTATCATTACACGAGAAGATTGAAGGCCATAGAAGGAGATTCTGTGACTACTTGAATCGCATGCTTGAAATCCGCCTATCTATGGCTGCCTTGGGTTAACACCCTACTGGGAAGAGAGATGTCAGTAGACTGAGAAGGAGATGGGTTCCGGAACAGGTGTAAGGACTAGTTCTTGAAGTGGTAAATATTATTACGACATCACAAAACAATCTACGTGTTTGTCGAATGTTCCAGAATAATCTCGATGTAACGCGTGTGGCGTACGTGCTTGTCGACGCATTTTCGAGAGGTTTCTCGAAGGCGCCAGCCGCGCGGACTGTGTCAAGACCACAGTTAATTACGTAGTTCACACGAGCGCTAAGACGCAATTAGGAACATTCTGGTCTGTGAGCGCAGGTATAAATACATGGCGGCAGCGGCCTTAACTTTCAGTATAGTGGCGATATATTTATAGTGCGGTTTGAGTTATTACCGTGTACGTTCAAGTAGTTATTAGTGAAGTGTTGCGTTTTATAATCGGGAGGTATAATTGTAATACAATTGTGTTTAATATTAGTGACATTTTATTGCGTGTGAACAATTTTTACTTGATTTGTTGTAGTAGTTTGTGTTGTTAATTACGAACTGTTTAACTGTAAAAATTAAAGCTGGTGATTAGTGACTTAATTGGTGTCTTGTACTAATTTTGTTTTCCACTGTACCTAGTAGACCGTCGTAACAATATGATGATGATAGTGTAGTGCACAAGAATATGTAGGTTGCAGAAACCCCAATGCAAAGCAATAACAAGGTCACTGCCAATAAGTCTGCACTGTTACACTGAGCGTATTGGTCACCAAAACGCTAAAACGTTTTTCGTTCATACAGTCAGTGTTCTAATATTGCACAGTAATATTGTAATCAGTTTGGATATTATACAAAAAATACAGCGACATAAATTACCATACCAAATGTCATAAGGAATGGATTGAATATGTCAGATATTTTAAAAGAAATCCTTTTACCTTGTTATAATTTTTTAACCCTCAAACCAGTGTTGTCTAATATCAAGCTCAGACTTCCGAGAAGCCGTTGTTTAACAATTCCAGACCATTGACAGCTGAACTACAGATCTGAAGTACCTTTTAATTATCTTTAAACCAAGACATGACCTTTCGTTGAATGCGACCGTCATGATCACCGGCATTTTTGGGCCTCCTAAGTGCCGGACACGCTCAGTACGTGATGATGATGATGATGATAGTGATAATGATACGTGATCTTTTCTGTACCGCTAAGGGAATTTAGGTTTTAGATAGGACAGCCTGCTTTGTGTAAGCCATTCGGAAGTGTGGACATACACACTCGGCAGCAATATGTATCAGCTGCTCATTATTACTCCAAAATATTACCACGCATAGTCGTCATCGACTGGATGCGAGTTAAAACGCATCTTCATCTACATGGTGCTGCCGAAACGTCTGTCGTTGGAACAAATGTTGATATTAGACCACAGCGTAACAGCCCGTTGAACATGCCCGACAACAATCACTACATCGTCCTGATGATTACGTAATACACGACAAGGTACACATTGTCATAGCCTTGTATGACATGAATGGAATAAAATAGTAATTATTACCATCAATAAATTATTAATAACAGGATATTTTAACGTTAACGTAACGTTCTCTTACGACGATCGCATGGGCATTAAAAGTCTTCTTCTTCTTCTTCTTCTTCTTCTTCTTCTTCTTCTTCTTCTTCTTCTTCTTCTTCTTCTTCTTCTTCTTCTTCTTCTTCTTCTTATTCTTCTTCTTCTTCTTCTTCTTCTTCTTCTTCTTCTTCTTCTTCTTCTTTTCATTCTCTAGTTCATGGCTTAGGGCTGCACCGCCTGTTCCGGAAACCATCTTGTCCCTATACGTCCGACACTTTGTTGTCTCTGGCTTTCTAACTGACGGTAATTCGGAAAAGATTGTCTTATTCTATTCTTACTAAGCCGTTTATATGATTGATTATTTTACTCAGTTACTTTATTTTCTTTTATTAAAAAATTTCCAATTCTTGTTTTATATTTATTCTACTTATACTGTCCGTTAACATGCAACTACTCTACAACGTTTATATTGACCATTTTATATCTTAGAAGTAATATCACAATTTCTATAATACATTTTTCCACGGAAATTGCTATTCTGCCTTTGAGTTGCAATACATAGTGAATCTCTGAAAACATAGCAACATGAATTTAAGTGGGTTGCACATGCCTCTAACGTGGTTTTGTTTTATTAGGCAACTAAAACACTTTGGGTTTTTAATAAAGTCAAACTGATTCGTTTCTACTTATTTGGACGTGAATTTGCAATTTTGTCTTACTTTGACTCACACACATTCTGAATCTCTTGAACTCCCTTAGTTGTTTATGTTTAGTGTTTCACCGATAAGGTATAGTTAACATGTGAACAGCGTACGTGACGCTTGTCGTGTATTACGTAATTAGCAGGAAAATGCAGTCATAGTGGTCAGACATGTTAAAACGATAATGTTTTTAGGCTGGGGGGTCATTCCACAAAAATCGTCATCGAAAAACGTGACGCTTCCACACTTTCGATTCCCCACAGTCTAGAAATTTGATATATAAACGCATCAAGACAGAAATAATCGCTGCTGACATTGAGTTTAGCAAACGTTTTAGTGAGAATAAATTTGGTTTTACATGCTCTGTTTGTGATCGTCTGTGGTTTGGAAATGGTTTACGTAATCCACCAAACGTAATCCACATTATACGTTTCAAAAGCCTAAAAACATTATCATGTTTCGATGTTTCGGTTTCGTCGAAATTCTTTGAATGCTTAGGTGCTTAAATAGAGAGAGAGAGAGAGAGAGAGAGAGAGAGAGAGAGAGAGAGAGAGAGAGAGAGAGAAATTTTTCACAGTCTACTAGGCCATGGTCTAATATCAACATTTGTTTAAAAGCCAAACGCTTCGGTGACACCAACGGCAGCCATCTTCAGGCAAGCGGTAACTAAGTACTAGAAGCGGTAAAGATTAAATTAAGAACTTTTAGTAGTACCGTTAAATGATGCAGCATTCTGGAGTTGTGCAAAGATGTCTAGTTAAGCTTACAGATTTTCGGTTTTGATTGACAGTGGTAAAATAGTAGGGTAAGAATGAGAGTTCTAACGCGGAAGTGACGTCACAGCCCCCCCTTTTGGCGCGAAATTCAAAAATCCCTGTGGTGGGGGTAGACTTCCGGCGCAGCGTGTCGTCATGTGCAGAGGTTATGATGGACCGGGGGGGTAGTGGTGTGTCCCACGTGACCTCGATGGGCGTACCGAAGTTGTCGGCCATGTTGTCGGCGTTCGGCCATGTTGTCGTCGTCGTCCATTTTGCGTGGTTCCGTGTGCGTTGATTGGCGGAGGCGTGGCCGCCGTTCGTCGACAAAATGGACGACGACCCCACCACGACGGGCGAGGATCAAGCCAGGCCGCCGCCCAGCGACGATGACGACGTCAACGACGACGGCGAAGGGCGAACGGCGAACATGGCCACGCCTGGTGGCCATGTTGGGAAAGCTGTGATGTTGTCGGATTGTGCGTGTGTGCTGGTTAAGGTTGGGCCACGTTGTCGGATCGTGGTGTGTTATAGTGTATGGTTTGGGTATATGTTTTGTTTTTCCGGAAGGGCGGCCATGTTGGAAAAGCGTCGACGTTGTCAACTTGTGCCACGTTGTCGGCTCGTGCATGTGTTATAGTGTACGGGTTTTGTATATGTTTACACTGCCGTTGTCGGCTCGGTGTTATAGTGTACGGGTTTTGTATATGTTTACACTGCCACGTCGACGTTGTCAACTTGTGCCGGCCACGGCTCGGTGTTATAGTGTACAGGTTTTGTATATGTTTACACTGCCACCATTGTTGCCAACTCATGAACTGTAAATTTGAATGTGTGCTTTTGTGGTAAGTATATATTGTAAAAATACAAAAAATGTGCACAGCATCGATGTGAAACTCTTGTTGACTGGCTATTGTGGTGTAATTGTTTTGATTGACACTTCACTTATAAAACATGCATGATAGAAGGAAAAAGGATAGTTGAAAAGAAAAGAAATAACTAAGCAAATTCAAAAAATTTACATATTTATATACAATATATATACCGAAAAAAAATTACAAATACAATATATATATACAGAAAAAAAACATTATAAATAGACATATAAATAATATAATTTAATGAAAAAATAAATAAAAAGTTCAGTTTATATTACATTTTATATACAATATATATACAGACAAAAAAAAACGGTTATAATATATATACAAAAAATAAAACATTATATCAAAAAAACATCACTTTGTATATTACTATAGTAAAAAAAAAAAAAAATACGGATACAATATACAGAAAATAAAACATTATATGAAAAAAAACAACACGTTGTTCATATTTAATGTGCACGACCATCTGTAACAGAAACAAAAACAATATTAGTGATGTATAATTGATAGGCGTAGGATGGATTAGAATAATGTGTACTGTTACATACCTCAAAAATGCATGCGTGCATAAAATGGGTGTATTGGCCTGCTGAATGCATACACCCGACATTGCGGACATCCTGGCGGCGACCCCTCCAGTGCCACGGTTTGAAACCAGTTGATGATGCACAGATAGTGGTATGTGTGCCCACACATTAAGCCGAGGAGTCTCTGCCCCTCAGTATAATTTTCTTGGCACACACTACAAGATGTGTGCCCTAACATACCCTGAATGGGGCAGAGATCTCCACGGCTCCATCGCCACGTTGGAAATCTACTTCTGAGAAGTAGTCTCATCGTGGCGACTTCGCTATGCATCCTTGGTTCCACCGTGTCGATAATATCATAAAACACGCATGGCGCGTCTTCTGGAGGGGACTGTAATCGTGGATCGTGCCGCATATGCTGTTGCTGAGGTTGTGGTTGAGGCTGCTGAGGCTGCTGAGGTTGTGGCTGCTGTTGAGGCTGTGGGGATTGCGATTCTGGTTGTCGTGCTGTACTTATCCATTGCGGACGTGGTTGCGGCTGTTCCTGTGGTTGTGGCGGTGGTGATGGCGATTGTGGTGGTGGTGATTGTGGCGGTGTGATCGTTATTTGTCGTGCTTGTGGACGAATATCACTGGTGAAAAGAATAAATATAAAAATCATGTAAAAAAAAAACATGAAGGTATGTAGACATAAGAAGAAGACTTACATATTAAATGTGATGGTAGGTAATTGTTGTTGTTGTTGATGCTCATCAACATTATTTTCATCATCATCATTATTAGTTCTTTCGTCAAGCAGTAACGTATCACTGTCACTATCATCGTCATCATAAACCATCATCTCATCATTGCTGAAAAAAAGTACACTTTTAATACCAGATGTAAACGCAATAGTACAAGTGAACGTTAATGAAAAAAAACGTACCGACTCGTGCCGGCTTCCTGAGATGCAGCAGCAGCAGCAGCAGCAGCAGCAGCAGCAGCAGCAACAACAGCAGTAGCAGCAGCTGAACCGGTAGCATCACTGAAAAAAAAAAATACATTTGAATACCGAACGTAAACGCAATAGTACAAGTGATTGTTAATAAAAATGGTCTTACCGACTCGAGTTTTGTTGTGATACTGATGAAGGTCCCAATAAGGCCTGACGTAACCTTTGGAAACTATAAAAAATAAACAGTAAGTCAGTCGAATGTTGTATTCTGTTTGTACTCGTTAAATAAAAAAAAATGTTGTAATTTACCTTCGAACTCGTCGCTGCTCCTCACAGACTCTTTTATATAATCTATTATCGCTTCCACTCATTCTGTAAAACGTAACAAGAAAAATGTTGTATAGTAATTTGCTAACATAATAATGTGTGTGTGTGTGTGTGTGTGTGTGTGTGTGTGTGTGTGTGTGTGTGTGTGTGTGTGTAATGTCTAATATTAACGTAAAAATATAGTAAGTACTTACATGCAAATTGAAAAATTATAATGAATGTGATAATACTTATTATGACGAAATGCTTATATATACGTATATGCTTGGTAGGAGTCTGCTATAGACAAAGTCCCCTTACCCTCAAAGTGTTCACCACACACACACACACACACACACACACACACACACACACACACACACACACACACACACGGCTTGCATCCTGTACGTAACAAAGCCCCTCGCCATCACAAAGTTCACACGCTGCGATAACATATGGCTAGTCAGCGAATAAAATTAACTGCACATGTGCATAGTGTGGGAAAGTCTCAGTGGGAGTCGATTACATCCTGTTATAAATATTAACCATTAATGTCTAATCGTCTACCTCACCTCTCCTACCAATTGAAAATTAAATGAAAGTAAATAAATAAATTTTATATTTGCAATACAAGTTTATTATTACCATGAGTTACTGCTCTGTGTATCTTAGTCTCTTCATGTTAGGACTGGTATCGTCATTGGTTAACGCACGTTTACACACTCTGTAGTGTCCGTACGCGAGTGTAGTTACACCATCGTCCAGTACGTACCTCTTATCGTCATAAGGCGACAGGGAAAGTTTTGTTACACGTTGCGTGTACAGCTTATGACGATCGCTTCGTATACACTCGGCAGAGGTGAAAACTGTACGACTATCGAAAAGACACTCGCTGTATAACTGATGACGTAACCTTTTTTTTATTGCCGTTCTTGGAACACCTTTCGCCACCTTTTTGTCGGTACAGTCGGACAACAGGAGCGAGTAACATTTAGCTCTGAGTCCGACGAATTCCCTGATGGGTTTCCCATTAGTTTCATCCTTGAACTTCCCCACGACTTTTTTGTTGTCGTCGCAATGACAAGGATGATCTGAGGGATAGTCCGACGTGTCGAAAAGGTGGAGATCCTCTTTCATATCCAAGTACACATCGTCAGTCTGTATGCTGTAAAGTAAACTGTCGGTATCAGTCATCAATAATGTTAATCGTTGTCCGTACTTGCTGACAGCGTACCGATAATGAAAATCGTACATTATCAATTTACTGACATCAAGTACTGTGAAACCAACATACACTGGACGGGAAAGGTATATAGTTCTGTTTCGTAAAGCCAATCCGACCAAGTCGTCGGTGTAGCGGATCATACGCTTTAGTCGTGGATTGGAAACAAGTTTCTGCAGCCGCCCTTTGGTAGAGACTAGTTGGAAGTCTATTCGTTTCCTTACGTTCTCCAGCGATTTACCATAGACAGCGTTGACCATCAGTTTGAAAAAATCTTTTTCAAAACTGTTGGTGGCTGCTGCTCTCTTTTGTGTGTTGAAATCGATAAACGGTTTCATCCACGCTTTCTGTTTAAAACTCAACACCCTATGGATCGCTTTCAATTTCAGACCAAGGTTCAGATACAACTTTAAATTTCGAAAATGAAGAACGTATTTTTGCTTATCGTCCAAAGTCGTTAGCAACTTGGGGACGGACGATGAGGGCGTTTCTGATCTGTTATACCCTTTTGTATAGTGTAGTCGTGTGTGAAGTCGTCGAGAGTACGGTGAAAGTATGTCAGGATTGACGCAGGAACGCACAGGTGCTAGTGGATAATCTGAGTGAAGATCATGAAGTTCGGATGGATAGTGTAGGTCGACCTCAAGTATGTAGCCCATGTCACTGTCATCACTCAGAGTACGTACGTCCAGTGAGTCGATCTCGTTACGATCGAGCCATCTAAAGTCACCGTAAGGGAGTGGCTGTGACATGGCTGCACCGTAAAGGTTGTTGCAGTCGGTGTACAATATGAAAGAGGTCGGCTTTGAAGCATCATACTGATCAGCGATTAGCGGGTTGTTGGCCTTGGCATAGCGGTTGGGTACCATGCTAACACCACCGCGAACGGCTGATTCAATAAAAAGATGCTGATCTATATCCGTCAACAGTTCCAGTCGCACACCGGTCATCTTTAACATCGCGTGCCAAGCAACGCCGGGAAGCGAGTAAAGATGAGCCGGATCAATTTGGTAGTACCGTATGGCCATCTCACGAAACGCCTCGAAGACGTCAGCCAGCAGCAGTACATCTGTTTTAAGATAAAGATCGTGATAATCACCCAGCGTGCGGATTCCGAAAGTCTGCCACACATTCTGTGCATGTGCGTAATCTTCGTCCAACACGGGTGATTCACTCAGCCTATTGAAAAAGTGTTCGCGTGCGGGCAGACATGTTTCGTCGAACTTCTCGCTACCTGTCATGTAATCGTAAGGGTACACCCCCTTACGTAAGAGTAGCTCGAAGTGTTCTTCGAAACATTGCTTTGTTAAAGCGAAATCCGCACCGCTCGCGCGCAAGTTTCCAACAAGTGTATCCAAGGACGTGTTCAAAAATTGTAACGTGTCTACGAAACGTAGGGCACCCAACGTGACTGATACGAAGCGTTCACTAGTGGTAGCGATACAAGTGAGAGTTTCATCATTGTATTTACCCAACCCTTGTATCAAGTGATGTGCGTCGTAACCTCGTAAGTTATGGAAAAAGACAGGAATATGTTGGGCGGACTTGGAGTTGAGGTTACATACGTTGTGAGCTGCGCCAAGGTATCGTCCAGTCAGATGACAATGGTTGCGCACCTTGTCGTCATCAGTCAGCAGTTTTTCGCAGAGATGGCATACGACAGCATTCGTGAAAGATAATACGTCACGATCACTCATAGTCATAGGGATATTGGTACGCATGATCCTGTACAGTTCATGCTCTTCATCGATTAGTCTATCTAAAAAGGTTTCTATCACGTTCACACCGCGATAAGCGACCTGTGGTTTGAAAATGTTGCCCTCGTGGTCGACTATGAGGTAGGAAAAACCTGAAGGAAGATGTAACGACTCTGTTGTGGTGGACGATGTGTGTGGAGGAGCATCACAACGATGGCAAGGTACAATGAACGATTCAAAGTCTGCATATATAGCGAAAGGGACTTTATGACAGTACGTGTAATTTTTGAAGTACATAACCTTCTCCTTCTCTTTCGTTGGTAAACGAATTCTTTGTTCACCATACGGTGAACAACGAGGGACATGTTCACTAAGGAGTCGTTCTTCACAGAATCTATGCAGACAGTAGTTGCAATAGAAAGAACGTCCGTTGTGTTTGGTTAGTGAAGATAGTAAGCGGCTAATATTTTTTATTAAACAGTAATGTTTTCGGTCAGCGGTGGTGAGAAGTAATAGATTAAAATGGTGTTGTCTGTCACTGAAAGGAGTTATTCTTAGCGGGTAAATTTCATTTTCTTCGTAACCAAAAACATTTATAGAAATGTCAGAATTGTCTCGTTCGAACTTCACAATATCGCATAGGCGGGTGGGATAAGTTATACCAGAAGTGGTGATACTGTGAATATGTGATTTGTATTTGGATACACGCTCGCTGTCTCTGTGTTGTGGAAACAGTGCGGCCAACACTGACCATATAAAACACATTTGATCGCCTGTATTGTTTACATTGATGATGGATTTAGTACAAGACAATTCAGGAGGTGTACGGATGAAACTGGAGGCGGCCAGCGGTTGGTATCGTGAGAGAACGAGTTCTAACGAGATTATATGATCCAACGCCCAACCGCTACCCTCACGAGTGAATTTATAAATCGATTCGATGATTTTTTCGTACGAAGCTTCTAAACGTTCAGGCAATACGTTCTGATCAGCGATCAATGTCGTATGACATCGTCCATGAAAATAGCCTTCACTCGTCACTTCTTCGTCCTCGTTCGTGTCGGCATTTACAATGTACTTGACAAATCTCGCTTTTAGCGCTATATGCCACTTTATAGTAAGCAAACGTGTCAGTTCGTTTAGAATGTCCGTACGTAACATATCGTGAATTTCATCGAAAAAGGTAATGACATCGTTGACACATTCTTCTTCTTCCTCTACAAGAGGTGTGTAAACGTACGACACCAACGAGCCACGCAACGAATGTTTACGATCAACAGAAAACGTCTGCATTGTTAGAATAACGATAAAAGCAAAATCAATTACTTGCTCACTTGAAGAACATTAGAATACTGATACAAAGTTAGAAAATAAGTAACATTTTATAAGCAGTGCGTGAAAGTTAGCCTGCACGAGACTCGAAGGTGAACGCAGGCAGCGATCACCGCTCCACTTATACTATCTATGATGAGTGCGTGCGCAGCTATTTGTTCCCACTACTGTGCTTTATTTCATACCGACCAATTGACGACAGCAATCCCCACTACGATTGCGCGCGCAGCTACCACTGAGGAAGTGAAATGCAGCGCAACAAACCAACATTCTTGCTTCAGATATGGACGTGCACACATATTCTTTTGCAAGCCGATTAAAAAGCTTTTATAACATCCATCGTCGAGGTAACATTAAATTTTACGTGCGTAAATTTCCGAATACGAACGTGAGATTTTTTGACCTAGCCAAAGCCGGGTTTATTTATGAAGGCGATGATGATGTTGTAAGATGCTGCAATTGTAAAATACGAATTATGGATTGGATGGCGGGTGATGATCCTGTCCAAGTCCATAAGGCGTCAATGCCTACATGTAGTTTCGTTCGTGAACACTTGTAGAAGTCGACGCACGCAAAAACGGCTCTTTTCAGAGCCAACATAAACTCATGTACAAACATACCCGTTTGGGTAGTACTAGTAGTACTCTGTGTTAGTACTATACTAGTACTAATAGTACTATATATATTACTATTACTAGTACTACTACTAAATGTGTGTACACAATTCAATGTCTGACTGATGGCGTCAATGATAAAAAAAATAAAACAAAAGATTTCATAAAAATTATACCTATTAAATATCATGACAATTTCGAAGCTGTATCACTTGCATCGCAGATCGATGACACAATGGATGTTTATCGATACGATGATGGGAAACATTTCACACTAACAAAACCGTTACGAAGCACGATACGTTCCAACTTGTGTTCTATGTATTTTGTGAAGAAAAAACGGTTTTGTGGTAACTACTGTACACGTTATAAGTTTGGTGTTGACAAATATCACGGACGTTGTTGGCGTCACATAAAGAAACGTAGCGGTTATCTCCCGCCGATCGTGCTGTTGATGATAATCTCTGATCGTATACACAACAAATCACGATGGCTTCATTTTATCGAAGAGTGTGATCGAAACAATGTACCGATTGAACTCGTGGTTTATGAAAAGAATATGTTCAAGTGTACAGTACGTCACGCGTGGAATTTTATTTCACGTTTCCGACCGATTCCTGAACTGTATCATGCCGTTCAACGTGTTCATGGCTTACATGATTCACACGGACAAATGAACTATGCGACTGTGTACACAGACATGCTCGCCTACGGAAGTTCAATCCCACACGCTTTGTGTTGCATTGTCATTACAGAGCGCACTATTCCGATACGTACAGCGATTGAAATATACAGAAGCGCGATTATGATAGCACCAAAGTGCGCAGTGGATCCTAGCTACAACGTAAGTTTTGACGTGCGCTGCCCGCCATCTTCGTTACCGACACTTGCGAGAGGGAAACAGTTCACATTGGTGAACAACAAGGCGCAGGGATTGTTTTCAGTAGCCTTTCTGAAGGAATCATTGCCTACACTCCGCAAGTATTGTGAATACTTCGGTCTGCAGTATTCACATGAAAAAGGGTACACAGTGAAAGATCGACGTTTATACGAACAGTGGCAACGATGTACAGGTGCTATGGCAGACGAGTTTTGGTTGTTGAACTCGTATCTTATACACCTGCATATGGAGTCGAGAAGTCATCGTCCGATCATAGAACTCAAAGCTAAACACATGTGCGAGCATCTACCCGTAAACGATAACGTCATAGTCGCGGAAATGCACGAGTATCGTGCCAACGTTATACGCAGCGTCATGTTCAAAGACATGAATTCCGTCAAGACCGTAAGAGCGTTGGACATGAAACAACACACGCTCATGAGATATTACATCGGTATGAGTCTCGTGCGTAATGGACGTATGAAAATCAGTTTAGCGCATGTTTTAACGTACTTACGCAATCACAAGAAGAACGCGTTGTTTTTCCGTTCGGTCGAGATGATATAACTGGACGTGGAGTGGAAATCTTACTACAGTCACGCGATGGAAAGCAGACGTACCAGAACGGTACCGAGGAGAGTTACATTCAGCACTGAGTTAACGCTTTACCACGTTCCGACGTATTGTGAATCACGGTTCGTACGATATGAGAATGAAACGACAGGTGAAGAACATACAGCAGAGCGTTCGCAAGACTATCGCGAAGGAGTTGCACAGACCGGTAAGAAGGAATTTTCCGAGACGTGCGGTGGAGTTAAAGGGACTTCACGACTTGTACCAAGCGGACCTGGTAGAGATGATACCGCACGCGAAGGTGAACAAGGGATTCAAGTACCTTATGACAATCATTAACGCGTTTAGCAAGTACGCGTACGCTGTTCCGTTGAAAACAAAAACGGGCGTAGAGGTCGCACGAGCTCTGGAACCGATTCTTCGTGCTAATAAAATGAAATATCTGCAGACAGACAACGGGAAAGAGTACTATAACAGTAGCGTACAAAAATTGCTGAGCAGATACGGTATCACACTCTATTCCACGTATAGTGAAAAAAAGGCCTCCATTGTGGAACGTTTTAACCGTACGTTGAAAACGCACATGTATCGTGCGTTCAGTGAACAAGGTCATTATCGTTGGTTGGATATGTTGCCGGAACTAGTCAACACGTACAACAACAGCGTGCACAGAACGATTGGAATGAAACCGTGTCAGGTGAAAGAATCCAACGAACGTACAGTGCTACAAAGGATTCGTGTGAACACAGCGAGGAGTATCGTTTATAAACGACCGAAATTCAAAGTAGGCGATCGTGTGCGTATAAGCAAACACAAAATGACATTCGCCAAAGGATACACACCAAATTGGACAAACGAGATATTTCTCGTTCATTCGGTGCGTACCGGCAGCGTACCCATTACCTATTCGCTAAAGGATCATACAGGAGAAGTGTTGAAAGGTGGTTTTTATGAACATGAAATCAGTAAATCGAACGTTGGTGACGTGTACTTGGTAGAAAAGATTGTACAACGTAAAGGCGATCGTGTAAAAGTCAGATGGTTAGGATTCGATGGTAAACACGATTCGTGGATACACAAGAAGAGCTTGCTATAACAACTATTCGACTCATGGAAATAGAACCAGTATGCATCGATACGTTATGATGACAACATGCACGCTGTGTACAGTGTAAAAGACATTGTGTCACATCCTGGTTACGATGAGTACATCGTGAACACGACTACAAACGACGTTGAACGCATGCGTAGGATCTTGACAGTGCACGAGTACTGGCAACGGGTTATCAATCGTGTGAAGAAATTCCGTCTTAACGAAATAGTACCAAGTGGTACCGGATTCGATCACTACAAAGAATGTGTTTGGTCGGATCCGACCTGTGAAACGGGTCCGGACACTTGTGTATGCAGTTACATATCTACCGACTGCTGCAATATAGTGCGACTATTAAATAGACTGTGCACGGAACGTCAACATGAAAATATTGCAACAAGCGCACAGATTAAAAATAAAGGACGTGGACTATTCGAAATTGTGCGGCGATGGTGGTGGGGGTGGTTGTGGCAGAAAAAAACGTAAACACGGACGTCTTCTGCCCGATACCGTTCGTTCGATCATCTGCGGACCTTCCGCGTGCGGGAAGACAAACGTCATGTTCAACCTGTTGTTCGATGTAAACGGATTGAGATTCGCGAACTTATACGTGTTTTCTAAATCACTATTTCAACCCAAATATCAGATGCTGGAGACCCTGATGACACAACTTTCCAACGAAGGAATGGGTTATCACGCCTACAACGATAACGAAGAGGTACCGCCTCCCGACGAGGTCGATCCTGATTCTATTATGGTGTTCGATGACGTGTCTTGTGAAAGACAACACAATATACGCAAGTATTTCTCTATGGGACGTCACAGCGGTGTGGACGCGTTTTACCTTTGTCAGACGTACAGTCAAGTGCCAAAACAGTTGGTTCGTGATAATGCCAATCTAATAGTATTGTTCAAACAGGACGATCGCAACTTGAAGCATGTGTATAACGATCATGTCAACACGGACATGAAATATGACACGTTTAAGAACATGTGCGCTGAAGCGTGGAAAGATCGTTATGGCTTTCTCGTTGTGGACAAGGATTCTTCTATCGACACCGGTAGGTACAGAGTCGGTTTCGATCGTTTCATAGTAGTCGCACCTGACGATTAAACAAAAAAAAAATTGTCAAAAGTTTAGCTAAATACACGTGTCCTGCTGTCAACGACTTTAGTTGTCGTACTACCGTTTATCGAGATGGATGACAAGAAAAAACGATTAGCACGTGATATCGACACGATCAGTGATGACATACGGAAGAAATACCATGCGTTAAAACATGGTATTCGTGAAGAAGAAGCAACGTTATCCAAAAGTTACAAACCGATTCTGGAACCGTTACAAAATATTTCACAAGCATTGCTTGAAAAGAAACGTAAAACAACAAATGAAAAGCCGATAAGAGTGAAAAAAATGAAACAAGAAGAAGAAGAGGAAGAAGAAGAAGAAGAGGATCCATTAGATGCAATTAGTAAGAGCGATGTAGGAACACCACTTCGTTCCCGAACGAAACCGTCTTTCCTGAAAACACCCGTGATAGCCGAAACATCAGGTGATGACGATGAGGACGATCCTAGTCAAAACATTGAAAAAATGTTAGACACACCGGAAGGAAGACGTGAAGCGCGTAGATATTTTCAGGACAAATACGACAGTGAATCGTTAGCGAACAAGTACATGCGTATGATCGTTTCGTCCGAACGCGATCGTCTGATGGACTATACGTACCGTGTAAGACATGAAAACGGAAAATGGATGATTGGTGATTCACAGTTCGAAATCGATAAGGACGATACGATTCTTATCAACGGTAAACGATAAAAAGGTACACCTGGACTCTACGAACTTGTATTCATGAAGCATCCTAATGAAAATATTTACAAGGAATCAGATCTGAAAACGTACAAAGATATACTGCGTAACACCAACGCGCATAAGCAGTATTACTTAGCGAACGCACAGGTGAACGCGAACAGAGGTGTAAAGTATAAACGAATAATATCGCAACTGTTTCCATCGAAACGTACAGGACAGGGGCATAATAATATTGATACATCGTATATGACGCTAACGAGAAAAAAAGACAAAATCGATTACGTGCACTGGGACGATCCGAACGAACTGGTGGACAGATTGCGACTGTTAATGGCATCACAACGTGTTGGAAACAGTGGGCACACGAACGAAATCGTCTCCATAGTGGAAGAACTACGTGAAGCAGACATAATCGTATAACAAGAGCGGTATATATCATCTGACATTAGCAGCAGCAGCATGGAATCGATCTTAAAGGACTCGTTAATGCCGTGTGCTCCCTATTCGATTCTGAAAGCCGATAAAGTATAAATAATACTGTCGTACACGCACCGGGGGACATTCCACGATTGGTTGTGACAACATGGATATCGTGCTACTGTTTATTATTGCGTGCACAAGCGCCGTCGTCGTCGCATCGTCCGTTAACGCTAACGATGTAGATTTCGCTATAGATTATTTGGTGCGATACGGATACGTGCCCGACGATAGTTTACGACTCACGGACAACACTACCATCGATATGGACGCCTACCTTCGCACGTTTCAAGTGAATTACAATTTAACCGTAAATGGAGAATTGAACAATGAAACGATGAATCTGATGCGTGCGCGGAGATGTGGTAACGAAGATTTCGTGTCGTACACCTTACGAACGCCGTGGGCCAAGAAACGTCTGTCGTGGCGATTCTTTCACGGTAGCGTCAGCGCTATAGAAGCGTCGCGACAAGCGTTCGCTGTGTGGCAGAAACATTCGAATCTGGAATTCGAATATCGACCCAACGACATAAACGCAAACATGGTTATCGCTATGAAATATTTTAAACACATGTGTCTGACTTCCAGGTGCACGATCTGCGGGTACGATTTGGACGGACGAGGAGGTATACTCGCTCACGCTTACTACCCGCCCGATTTACCGTATAACACTACTGAAATACATATGGACTACTACGAGCCGTGGAATTATACAAACGCAACCGAAATACCGGACGATCAGACCAGTTTTCTTCAGGTGCTAACGCACGAAATCGGACACGCGTTAGGACTGTCTCATTCCCTCGAGAGGGATTCGATCATGTACCCGTTCTACGTACCACGCTCGGGCGGACCGTTCGACCTGAGAGACGACGATATAAGAGGCATTCAACGCTTGTATGGGAAGCCGCCGCCGCCGCCCGCTACGACGACGACGACAACGTCAACGTCGACGACGACGTCAACGACGACGACGACACCGACAACGAACGAGACCGTGCGGACGACAACGGATTTATGTCGACTAAAGAACGTTAACCAATTTTTAATAATCAACAGACATCTGTATATCGTGCACGATAACTTTTTGTGGACATTGGATATCGAGTCGAAGCGAACGGGCGAGAGTCCGCTTCTGTTGACGGATTGGTTGACTTTCTTACCGCCGACGTTCACCAACGTTTCGGCGATGTACCAGAGACCGCGGACCGAAGAAGTGGTGCTTTTCATAGACAAATATGTATACATGTTTGATATACACAGTCTGCAGCCGGTGAACGGGTATCCGCGTTCAATCACAACGCTCGGTGTTCGCACGATGACTAAAATAAACGCTGCAATACACACGTACACGGGTCGAACTCTTCTGTTGTACAACGATATGTATTACAGTGAGATAGACGAGTGCACGTTCACGATCAAGAAACATGGTTATGTTAAAGATCGTTTTGTCGGCTTACCAGAAGCCGTTGATAGTGCGTTCCGATATATCGACGGAAAAATTTATTTCTTCAAAGACACACACGTATACGTGTACGATGAATTTCTAGATACGATTGTAAAAGGAAAACATAACGACGCACTATCCGTTGTCGGAATAAAATGCATAGACAGTACGATCGTATCAAAACTAATCGATTTATTACGTGAATACGTATAAATGTCGTGCACAACGAACGAGGCGCATCATTCACGAGATGAGTGTCGACAAGTTTGGCAGACACCAGAGCGCTGTCAGAGCGCGAAGAGAGACGCGACGCAGTCTGCGAGAGGATATTGGTATCACAATGACCGAGGACGGACACTTTGATGTAGCGGGAAAAAAAATACATAATTTGGGCGAACCGCGCGATGATAGCGATGCCGTTTCACTGCGCTTTGTGCGTGACAATTGTCTGTTAGCTGGCGATTCGTCGACGGCGGCGCAAGGAATAGATGCGAAAGGTCGTAAGCTCGTCAACGTCGGCGCTCCTGTCGATCTCGCGGACGCTGTCAACAAGCAGTACGTAGACTACTCGTGCTTACGTTTCACACAATTGGTACCGAACAAGAAGAACGGGGCTGTCGTCGACGCACGAGACCATCGCATACAGTCTCTGAGGGAACCGATTCGTGCGAGAGACGCCGCGACCAAAATATACGTGGACTCGAAAATCATACCGAAGGATACGAACTCTAACCTAATGGTCGGCAATGTGCGGATAACACAGTTAGCTCCACCCATGAACAACAAGGACGCAGTGAATTTGGAATTTTTGAACCGACACACAATCACCGCGGTAAACGATGCTTATTTCAACGCGCAAGGAAAAACCATTCTAAACGTTGGCGATGGTGGCGCACGGGCCACAGATGCAGTGAACGCGCGTCAATTGGAGGACATGAAGCGGTACGCGAAGAGCGAAACGTACAAACTCGCAAAAGTGTTCCAACATCGTTGGGAGAAAGTGGTATCGTATATCTATAAATTGCATACACGCGCAGCGCGTACTTCACTTGGTGCCGAAGAGGCAGACTTACTACTTATGAACAAGACGGAGACGAGCGTGTTGATTAGTGATCTGGACAAATCCAACAACGAGCAAGATTGGAGATCTCTTTATCGAGAGCAAACGAAACAGTAGTCATGTATGAACTACGTAGCCGTGTTGATAAAAAAAAAGGGGGGCGTGGTCTTATCGGAAAAATAGTTAAAAGCGCGGTACCATTCGTCGCGAAGTCAGTACCTACACTGATCAATCGAGCGGTGGACGTATTACCGGTAGAACTACATCTGCCTGGCTACAGGTTCTGCGGACCAGGAACGAAACTAGAGGAGAGATTGAGTCGTGGTGATCGAGGAATCAACGAGTTGGACGAAGCCTGTCGCGAACACGATATCACTTACAGCAAGTACAAGGACAACGAACGACGAGGTATAGCGGATCGTGTGCTAGCCGGTAAAGCGTGGGAACGAGTTAAAGCTTTGAATTCAGGCATCAGTGAAAGAGCGTACGCAGCAGCCGTAGCAGCAGCAATGAAGGCGAAATCTGCGTTAGGCAGCGGGCTATGCTGTAGTGGTGGTGGTGGTGTGCGTAAACGTCGACGTCGCACCAGACGACGCAAGCCGGTTCGACGCACGATAATCAGGAAGAGGAGGAGGACGACGACGACAACAGGGACAGGAAAACGACGAAGAAGGAGTGGTGGTAAAAAGGCTTCAGGACTCTATCTTCGACCGTACCGAAAAAACTAATCAAAATACCCGTGCGTCCATTGTCCGATCATGATCTTTATGAGTACACGAAACGATTACGTATACCCTATTTCAGAGGTGTGTACATGCGCGACGCACTTCCTAGTACATCACCGTGGGTGAACGAAAGTGCGATCGTGAATCTGGACGATGCTAGCGGACCGGGCACGCACTGGGTATGCTACAAGAAGCGAGGCGACAGAGTCTGGTACTTTGATGGATTCGGCAATCTACGTCCACCTGTCGAGCTAATGCGGTACTTTGGATCGAACGTGACCGACGTTCATTACAATTACATGCGAAAACAACCGTCGGATACAGTCATCTGCGGACATTTATGTTTAGAGTTTTTGACATCGAACGATCAGTAAACTACAAGATGTCTTCGCTTACGGTCACCGTCACAGGAACGGATCCGAGCGCACTGGTTTGTGACTTTTTTCCACCGCTTGAATTGACGGACGGTGAATGGTACGCAGGACTGCTGGACTTTACCACGTACAACTCTATACCGAACGTGGAGAGTGGAAAAAATAATGTCTTTCCTGTACTAAAGGGAGCACGTAAAACGTTAGAGCTTGTCAATATACCGACCGGTGTGTATGAAATCAGTGATATTGAAACATACCTGAAAAAAGAACTAGCAGACCCGAAATTTTCTCTACGACCCAACAACAACACATTGAAATGTGAAATTTATTGTTCATACGATATCGATTTCGGATGTACGGAACACACGATCGGTACCATGTTGGGTTTTTCCAAGAGCCGCAAGTTAGAAGCGTATATATTACACACGTCGGATGCGCCTGTAAACATTAACAAAGTGAACGTTTTGGAGATAAGGTGTAACGCTGTTCAAGGTTCATACAAGGCGGGTCGAAACGAGCATATATTGCACTCGTTCTATCCAACAGTTGAGCCAGGATTCAAGATAGTCGAAACGCCTAGAAACGTCATTTATTTTCCGCTTAACGTACTACACTTGCGTAACGTTACAGTGTCCGTACACGATCAGGACGGTGATATTGTGAATTTTCAAGGGGAAGTCATCACCGCACGTATACATTTGAAACGTGTGTAGTAATCATGGGAATTTATTTCACCGAAACCTCCATGATGATGAAGAGCGGAGGTAGCGACGGCTTGCACTGCAAGATAAAAGAGGACAACACTTTTGGAAAAGGTATCAGTAGACGTTCGTCGTTGACACGATTAACAGCAACTAACCGACGCTACCTGATTTCACTAGGATTCAAACTCAAGAGAAACAAGTAACATGACGGACAGCGGTATAGTCTTATCGGTTGAACGTCGACCGTTCTTTGAAGACAACATCACACATTATGAATATCATCCTCATGCACCGTACGCGTCGGCGTCACGATATGGAAATAATGATGAGATACGCATACCTATCCTGCAACAGGAAGTCTTCACTTTACCGATGGAAAGTTTCCTGTACGTTGAAGGCAAGTTGAGCAAAAAAACCACTGCCACTGGTAATGTGAACGTGAAAATGATAAACAATGCGATTGCGTTTCTCTTCGAAGAAATCCGTTACGAATTGGCCGGCGTGGAAGTAGATCGTACCAAGAGTGTTGGCATCACATCCACTATTAAAACCATACTATCTGCCAGCAAGCAGGACATTGTTTCGATGCAAAATGCCGGTTGGGTTGCTCCTACAGCTGACGAGCTAACACCATCTGGTAAAAATAATGAATTCAACTTTTGCATACCGTTGAGGATGCTGATGGGATTTGCTGAAGATTTCACACATGTTATTTTAAACATGAAACAAGAACTGATACTATTACGCACTTCCACTGACGTTAACGCTCTGTTCTCGTCTACGGATGCGCCCGCTAACGCTGATATAGAACTAACAAAAATCTCTTGGATGATTCCGTTCGTGTATGTGAACAATGAAGTACGGATACGATTATTGGATATCATACGCAAAGACCTACCACTATTCTTACCGTTTCGTAGTTGGGAACTGCACGAGTACCCGGTTTTACCAACGACTGACAGACAGACTTGGACAGTGAAAACAACTACACAACTGGAGAAACCGCGGTACGTGATACTCACCTTCCAGACCAGCAGAAAGAATAATCTGAAAAAACATGCCGGCGAATTCGATCACTGCAATGTGACAAATGCGAGACTCTTTCTGAACGACAAATACTACCCGTACGATAACCTGAACCTGGATATCGATAACGGACGTTATGCATTGCTGTACGACATGTATACACGATTTCAAAAGTCATACTACCACAGAAGTCAACCCAACGTACTTCTAACGCCTACTGAGTTCATATCAAAAGCACCGTTATTCGTCTTCGATTGTAGCAGACAGGATGAGTCGCTCAAGTCTTCACCAGTCGACGTCAGATTGGAATTCGAGTCATCGAGCAATTTCCCCGCTCAGACCGCGGCCTACTGCTTGATACTGCATGATTCGCTCAACGTGTACACTCCGTTATCCAACACAGTGCGCAGACATAATTAAACATTTACTATAAATTATTGTTTTTTTTTGCTGTAAATATAATGTTGCTTTTTAGAATGTAATGTATGTGTTACATGTATGCGATTTTTATTTAAAAAATGTAATCAATTTTTATGTATTTGCTGTAAATAGAATGTAATGTATGACTTACATGTATGTAATTTTTTATTAAAAAAAAAATGTAATCATTTTTCATGTATTTTATTTTGTGGAGGGGGAAACGATTATCCTCTTCTTCCTATTTTTTTTTGCTCAGTGTTTCATCAACACGACTCGCGAGAGGACGCACAAGATGCTTTCACACGATTTCGATGATGATGATACCAAACCCAAGAACGACCGCTATTTCAAACAATGCGGTGAAGCGACAGCAACAACAATCAAGTCCTTATCACCAGACGATAAAGAAGTGCAAGTCATCTTAATTCAAAAAATCACATCTCCGTACCCGCGTTACAGAAGCTTGGAAAATCGTTTAAAGAGTTTTAAAGAATGGCCTGTATCGTTAACGATAACACCTAAAGAATTATCAGAAGCGGGTTTCTTTTACACTGGATGCAACGATAGAGTGATTTGTTTTTGCTGTGGAGGCGGATTAAACAAATGGGAACGTGGAGAATATGCCTGGATGGAACACGCACGTCATTTCCCTGCGTGCTCTTACGTAATGTTAATGAAAGATAAAAATTTTATCATCAAGGCACTGGGTATCGTTACCGAAGCGCAAGCACCAACAGCAATAGCGACAGCAGAGAACGAACAACACGTCGACACTATCAAGGAGAATATAAAAAACATAGAAGGAAGCTCTAATCGTGATACAATGTGCAAAGTCTGTTACGCACAGAACGTGGAAGTTGTACTTATTCCCTGTCGACATTTTATCACATGTGTGAATTGCGCCATAACCCTACATACTTGTCCTTTATGTAGAACCACATGCACCGCTTACATGAGAGCGTATTTCTAGTTCATTTTCACACCTTAATTTAATCGATTAGTGAACACAAGGTTTGAAAATATATGCTGCCGTGGCAAAAGTGTTTAATCCAAGTCCACTAATATCGCATACCTCAGTGTTTGAACAGCACGCGTTGAAGACGGACGCATGGAGCTGTTATCTCCCTACCAGTACATACGCTGTAGTGAATTAAAGCACACAATACTATACCCTATAGACATTTTTGTATACAACATTTTGACCTGTAAATTTGTTGCACTGATCCGTGACGAAAATATAAGGTACAAAATAAACGTTCCAAAAAAATTCTTTACGAGCGTTTCACAACATACAACGTGTCTGTTTCGTAAGACGGACGGATCTGCAGCGTTCTTAGTAACACCAAACACATTATTTATAACGAAAAAAGGATGTGCGAGGATAATCTAGCAGTCATCCTTGACTTTCACTGTTTCATCGACAACGATGGAAACGAACTCGTTAAGGAACTATCCATTATGGATGTCACTGCATTTGCCAGCAGACATTGGATATTTTCACCTCCAGCAAACATGATTGTTTCGAATCATAAACATGCGAGGACAAACAGATGGTTAACAGAGCATTATCATGGACTAGCGTGGACGGACGGGGACACATCGTATGAACATCTTGTGCCGATATTAGAAAAATATACAATTCCTTTTAAATTTGTGTTCGTAAAAGGATTGCAAAAAAAAAAATTTCTACAGAAGCGTATCGTACATTTTAATATTATAAATTTAGAAGATTTCGGTTGTCCTAAACTCGATCAATTACAATCAATACATGGAACAGTCTGTCTCGTGCACCACTTACTTCCAGAAATATGTACAAATACTAGAGTACACGCTTTACGCGAGTGGGTTGTATCAGATTTTAGAGTAATCAATATGTTTCTAATAAATTACTAATTGAAAACATTATTGTTTAGCGCTTACGTAAAACAAATTAACCTTTCTGACGATTACATCACTCTGTATAGTCATATAAAAAAAATTAGATTCACCGACATGTTCTAACACGCATGAGTGCTGTTAATTAAATCATTCTGTCTATTCATAAAAAAAATAACCGAGTCGTCTCCTCTTCCCCGCCTACCCATCGAGTCGTGAGAAGTCAAGTCGTATCCTGTTCACACGGATAAAAATAAACGCTTACTGTACGATAAAAAATTTAGCTTCAGCAACATGTTCTAACACGCATGAGTGCTGTTAATTACATCATTCTGTCTATTCATAAAAAAAAATAACCGACTCGTCTCCTCTTCCCCGCCTACCCATCGAGTCGTGAGAAGACAAGTCGTATCCTGTTCACACGGTTAAAAATAAACGCTTACTGTACGTTATGTAGTTCCCCCTCTCTGGTTCCACCTCCACAACTACCTCCCTATTTATTCCGCTGTGTGCGAGCGTTATTCGTTCAGTCCTTGAGAGACGCGCGAGACAAATATAAAATTCTTTATTTTAAAATGGCATCATTCACTGAAAAATTTGCAACTATTAGCGCAATTGAATATAAAAAAATAAAAGAATTAATAATCGGTGTAAAATATCCGATAGAAGAAATGCAGAATATAGACGCGAAGTACGGGAAAGCCGTACTCGTCACTCTTCAAGATTATAAAGACCCTAAACTAAAATATCGCGTATATCTACCTAAAAGATACGCGAGCGTTTTCGAAGATGATGAATTAAAAGATTTAGTACCGTGTTCGCTGCATCTAATTTTTCGTGGAGAAAAGGATAGAGCGTACATAGTAGAAATTGTACAGTAAGACCGAATGGACATACTCACTTACCATGTATAATTTTCATTGTAAATACACATAATTGTCATTAGCTGCACGTACAATTATATATTAACATGTACTTAGTTGTATTTTAATTTATAATATATTGTGCTTACACATATATTTCATTTAATTTAATTATATTTAATTATCAATATATTTACTGTATATCTAGATAATAAAACAAGGCTTACATGGTGTACATTTTAGAGTAAGCCTGGATAGAGATCTTCAAAATTAACAAATATATTTGTTCAAAATTGTCATTGCACACGTACACAAATAGTAAATATAATGTGCTTAAACTTATTTATTTTAATGTAATTCAAAACAATTATTAAAACAATTACAAATAATAAATTATTATGCGTAATAAATTTATAAATTAAAATCTAATTTGCTTACACATAATATAAATGTATACAAATGTATTTATTAGTTTTACTTATTTGTAATTCATACACAATTGTCACACATGTTTACATATTAATTTTTGTCATTACTGTGTACGTCATCATATTTTAATTTGTAATTACTTTATTTAGATGAATATTGTACACAAATGTCATATTGTATATGTTTACATATTATGTATTTTGTACTTGTCACCACTGTTTACTGTTACATAATATTTATTTTAAATTGTAATATATTTTGATTACTTGTATTTTAATTAAATAATATTGCTTTAACATTTTTATTCTATATTTATTTCACAAATCCTTGAAAGATTAACACTAATCATCACTCAATATACAAGCTAAAAGAAATGTTGCGCAATGTGCATTCATGTGTTATTACATATAACTAATTTAAAAAATCAATATTATTAAACAATAATTGCTTGATTAGAAATTACAAAAATTATTTTAAAATAAAACTTACCTTGTACGAGCTCTAGTTGAGAATTGCTTGATTATATTATATTTTAGAAATTAAAAAATTATTTAAAAATGAAACTTACCTTGTACGAGTTCTAGTTGAGTTACTGAATGTGAATCTCGTCGAACGAAAATTAAAAAAATTATTTAAAAAATGAAAATTATTTTAAAAAAAAATGAAACTCACTCTGTACGACTGAATGTGAATCTTAACGAACGAAAATTAAAAAAATTATTAAAAAAATGAAAACTTATTTAAAAATGAAAAACTCACACTGTACGAGTTCTAGTCTCGTTGAACAATGTGATGATGTGAGCAATTCGTACAGCGTATATATACGCTATCTCAAGGATGAACGCGAAAGCAGCTGGTATCAACCAGAGCTGCTACACGTGCAGTCAAGGACAACCATTTAGCTTGGCTTTTCTGTTTCGACGAAAAAAAAAACCTAGAGCTACTACACGTGCAGTCAAGGACAATCACTTAGCTTGGCTTGGCTTTCTGTTTCACACAATAATTTATGTACGGTCATCACTTCGTTCACACACACATTAACAAATGCGCAGACAGCTGGAGCCCAATTAAAATATTACATCACCAACGACTTGTGTTCTTCAAATTATGTACGGCTATTAAAGCCTCAGCTCTCACGCTTTGATAATAGATGGCTAGACAATTACATCATCACCAGCATGTGTACATATGCTCAGATAGCCAATTATTATTCATTAGTTAGTCAACGGCTAGGGTTCTGTTATTAAACAAATGGATGTACGCACACACAAGCGCGCACAGACAGCTGGAGCCCAATTAATAATATTACATCACCAACGACTCGCGTTCTTCAAATTATGTACGACTAATAAAGCTTTCGTTCACACGCTTTGGTAACAGATGGGCACACAGATGGATTGATTACATCATCACTAGCATGTGTACATATTATGCTCAGATAACCGAAGCCAATTCATTACAACTAGACATTCAATTATGCAATGCATATCATGTGTATTTTCTTACATGTACACAACAATGTAAATTTTTTGAATTTGCTTAGTTATTTCTTTTCTTTTCAACTATCCTTTTTCCTTCTATCATGCATGTTTTATAAGTGAAGTGTCAATCAAAACAATTACACCACAATAGCCAGTCAACAAGAGTTTCACATCGATGCTGTGCACATTTTTTGTATTTTTACAATATACACTTACCACAAAAGCACACATTCAAATTTACAGTTCATGAGTTGGCAACAATGGTGGCAGTGTAAACATATACAAAACCTGTACACTATAACACCGAGCCGTGGCCGGCACAAGTTGACAACGTCGACGTGGCAGTGTAAACATATACAAAACCCGTACACTATAACACCGAGCCGACAACGGCAGTGTAAACATATACAAAACCCGTACACTATAACACATGCACGAGCCGACAACGTGGCACAAGTTGACAACGTCGACGCTTTTCCAACATGGCCGCCCTTCCGGAAAAACAAAACATATACCCAAACCATACACTATAACACACCACGATCCGACAACGTGGCCCAACCTTAACCAGCACACACGCACAATCCGACAACATCACAGCTTTCCCAACATGGCCACCAGGCGTGGCCATGTTCGCCGTTCGCCCTTCGCCGTCGTCGTTGACGTCGTCATCGTCGCTGGGCGGCGGCCTGGCTTGATCCTCGCCCGTCGTGGTGGGGTCGTCGTCCATTTTGTCGACGAACGGCGGCCACGCCTCCGCCAATCAACGCACACGGAACCACGCAAAATGGACGACGACGACAACATGGCCGAACGCCGACAACATGGCCGACAACTTCGGTACGCCCATCGAGGTCACGTGGGACACACCACTACCCCCCCCGGTCCATCATAACCTCTGCACATGACGACACGCTGCGCCGGAAGTCTACCCCCACCACAGGGATTTTTGAATTTCGCGCCAAAAAGGGGGCTGTGACGTCACTTCCGCGTTAGAACTCTCATTCTTACCCTACTATTTTACCACTGTCAATCAAAACCGAAAATCTGTAAGCTTAACTAGACATCTTTGCACAACTCCAGAATGCTGCATCATTTAACGGTACTACTAAAAGTTCTTAATTTAATCTTTACCGCTTCTAGTACTTAGTTACCGCTTGCCTGAAGATGGCTGCCGTTGGTGTCACCGAAGCGTTTGGCTTTTAAACAAATGTTGATACTAGACCATGGCCTAGTAGACTGTGAAAAATTTCTCTCTCTCTCTCTCTCTCTCTCTCTCTCTCTCTCTCTCTCTCTCTCTCTCTCTCTCTCTCTCTCTCTCTCTCTCTCTCTATTTAAGCACCTAAGCATTCAAAGAATTTCGACGAAACCGAAACATCGAAACATGATAATGTTTTTAGGCTTTTGAAACGTATAATGTGGATTACGTTTGGTGGATTACGTAAACCATTTCCAAACCACAGACGATCACAAACAGAGCATGTAAAACCAAATTTATTCTCACTAAAACGTTTGCTAAACTCAATGTCAGCAGCGATTATTTCTGTCTTGATGCGTTTATATATCAAATTTCTAGACTGTGGGGAATCGAAAGTGTGGAAGCGTCACGTTTTTCGATGACGATTTTTGTGGAATGACCCCCCAGCCTAAAAACATTATCGTTTTAACATGTCTGACCACTATGACTGCATTTTCCTGCTAATTACGTAATACACGACAAGCGTCACGTACGCTGTTCACATGTTAACTATACCTTATCGGTGAAACACTAAACATAAACAACTAAGGGAGTTCAAGAGATTCAGAATGTGTGTGAGTCAAAGTAAGACAAAATTGCAAATTCACGTCCAAATAAGTAGAAACGAATCAGTTTGACTTTATTAAAAACCCAAAGTGTTTTAGTTGCCTAATAAAACAAAACCACGTTAGAGACATGTGCAACCCACTTAAATTCATGTTGCTATGTTTTCAGAGATTCACTATGTATTGCAACTCAAAGGCAGAATAGCAATTTGCGTGGAAAAATGTAGAAACAATTGGCCTGACTTTCCTAACAAAGTTTTATTTGCCTACCAAAACAGAACCACGTTATAGCATGTGCAATCCATTAATGTAAACGCTGTTATGCTTTTAGAGAGACAATGTACAAGAGAATAATACAACACCAGTGTTGCCGCATCCATCTTGTATGACGTTATAAAACTGTTGGGAACATTAACAGTCGACGTAATTAAGCCAGTTGGAAAGTTCTTAAGTCCTCAGTTCTCACTCTGCTCGAGTCAATCGTTTCACTTAACACAAACCTTGTACACGTATGTCGCATGTCTACATTAATTTATTTGCATATGAGATATTTCACTTTAATTTAGATGCGCGCAGACAAAATATTTCCTAACATTCGCGTGTTTGATTACAGAAATGCTCCATATTTGTGAGTGTACGGTTCAGAGGCGTACCTATAGGTTACCGCGCCCCTGACAAAACGACACGATCTCGGCTTCCTCTTTCCCCATTTATCAGAAACCACATACTGCATCCGCATCTCCTAGCTTAACTTCTCTTCCTACAAAACGATAGAAAACAAAGTCTTTTAACTGTAGGATGTATAAGGTTTAATCAATAAATACAACCCTTTCGAAAGACAACTGTTTAGATTTTATATATTGTAAATTGTGTACACAATCAATGGGGTCTTTTGGTCAACAATTACAATATATTTTCTGACCAAACACAAAAAAAATTTCAAGATGTGATTCAATTTTGTAAAAGCTAATGAACTCCATGAAGCAATTAAAGTTACACATTCCGTGCTTCGATAAACGGAAACGCAATAGTAATTTCATCAAATTCCATGTTTTAAAAAATTATTTACCTTCAGTTATCCGCCGTGTGATTTCTTGTAGTCTTGTCTATGACGCGTTTCAGAGCTTATGCTTCATCATCAGATATTAAATAAAGATAAAACTATCACTCTTGCGAGATCGTTATGTAGTAAAATATGTCAAAATTTGTATGTGAACCGTACGCGGATTTGGGTGCGCACCCGTTCAAGTTCATTCTGCCACTGAGCGGTTGCTACCTTATCGTAGTCCCAGCAAGCAGACTCAAGGCGGTATCGTACAATCGGTTGGATACAAAGTTCAGGTGGTCACTTAACACGATATCGCGACTCCTTGGGTTTGCATATGCACTGTAAATTTCAAATTCCTCCAAGGGATTCGTGAAACGACGCTTCTTACACACATGTAACGGTATCAAGTTGGAACTAAAATCTGTGTAATTATGATTGTGTGAATTCAGGTGTCGGGCGTAATTTGATTTGATGTTGTCAACGTTTCTTATTTTCTTAGGTAAATGTTTTAGAAATCGTTTAAGGCAACCTCTCCCAGTCTGTCCAATGTAGAAGCAATCGCAATCATTGCATGTTAACTTATATATGCCTATTTTTTCTTCTGGAGTCGTGTGTTTTTTCGGTTTGAGAATATCCAGTAACTTATTATTAGTCCTGAATGAAATAGTGAAACTATTATTATTCAATATAGAAGACAAAACCTTAGGCATAAAGCTAGTGTAATTAGTAGATATAAAACGTTTTGCGTGTTACTGTTTATTCGGGGTTTAAGCATTCTTTTTTCCCGAATAAACATGAATATTAAATTCTATGTTCGTGGCCAGTTCACACTCTATGTCGACTATTTCTGAGGTCCTTAACATGCGTTTAATTACTCTCGACATTACGACTGTCACAGACATGTAGACCGTCGTTTTGTACAGCCAGAACAGAATGACTGACATCAAGACAGTGACTAATTACAAACTTTTATTACAAACATACAACAGTTTGAAATCAACAAACCCACTCTAATACAATAACTCAAGTTGAATTGTCCAACACATAACAATAAATGTCACCTTAATACAGTTTTGCATTAATTAAAACACTAACCACTTTCCACCTGTAACAATAACAAACATTCCGAATCTCACGCAAATATCGCCACTCTAAAACTCAACTAGCAGAAAATTTAAATTAAATTATTAGAGCTTATTAAAATTTTAATAAAATCGCATAAATTCATGTAGGGTATCAAAATAAAGAGATTTTTAATTAGCGTCTGTATATAGTTTCAGGTATGGAAATAAAGATACTTTGTGACCCCATGGCCCAGAAAAGAGATTAAAAAAGCGAAAATCTAGCAGGGTGTCAGTCTACAAGAAATTGTAACCTAAATCTAAATGTTTCAGTTTTATCGTGTATATTCTATCACTGCGGACTCTACCCTTGTTATATTGCTAAAGAAATACTATATTAATCGGGATTTTTGTAATCTTTCGTGTAAGTAAAAAATCGGTACGGAGAACCATACATGACTTCCATGTTGTAAGATTTATATTTAAAATAATTTACTTGAATTCGGTTCGACAATTTCTAAAAAAGATATTCCCCACCTTGTAAATATAGTTTTATGTTTGACAAATTGAATGAAAGATTTCCATAGAAAGAACTTCTTTTTTGCCTATAAAGTAGTACACATATAAATAAAAAAAGATCTTCTCCCCCTTCAACTATCATTTTCATTTATAGAAAATTACCCCCTCCCCATTTAACTACGCTTTTTATTTGTAGACATTTCGTCTACCTTTCTACAGCGGATTATTATGATATTCTTTCAGGATACTTTATTTATCAAAATAAGTACTTTACTCTTCTTAAAACGTAAAACGTTGCTGGTGAACTACCCCTTTCTCCTAAACAATCTTCATCAAAATCAATAGACCTTGAGTCCTCTAAAATTCAGGACTGTATGCAAAAAAGTATTTGATTCTGTTTGAATTTGCGGCAGTTATCGTTTGCCATAAAAAAAATTCCACACACACACACACATTTCGAAAAATGACTTTCCTTCACGTTTTGAGGGTAGTACAATCAGAATCAGCCCTTATCTGGAACCGATTTTTTCCGCCATAACCATACTTCCATTTCCTTATGGAAAATGGAAGTAAAAATGATCTAATATTGACATTTATGTAGTAATAAATGGACTTCGTTCTAAACAGTGAGCGAGTTCTAGAGCATAGGCTACTAGTTACGTAAACGTCTGTTTCTCGTAAGAAACGTTACTACACCAAATAGGCTACTGTAACAAAGTAGCAAAACCTTGTTTGAATTCCAATTCACGGTGGGTCAGAGAGAGGACTGAGTGAGCACGTGTGAAGCCAAAGAACGTAAAACATTTCCGCTTGTGTTTCTGGCGCACGTAAATCAACGTTTCGTTAGGCCGTATGGCCTGCTTTCGTACCGCTCAATTTACATATAAATTGGATAAGCCGGCCAGACCATCTCACTGATTTACACGTGAATCCGATATTTGTTGAACGTTCAGAAAAAGTGAACGGCAAAGTGTAGTCATCCATGGTATTAGTTTAAAAAATTATTGTGGATATAGCCTACGTATTTCGTATTTACGAAATATTAAAGAAACACGAATACTAAGTTCTGAATTCGATATGGAATTGAATTGACGGAAGTTGTAGAATAAAAGTTTTTCTTAAAAGTTTCCAAGAAATTGGTAAGTTAATGTAATACTGTCAAATGCACTTCTTCTTCTACCTTTTCCCTCCAACTATTTCACCTCCTCCTCAACCTTCTTGTTCTTCTTTGTCGTGGCTTAAACCTGTGGTTCCAACGTGATTAAGCAAATTACGACGAAAATATTATAAAAATTAAAGCAATTTCGACGAAACCGAAACATCGAAGCATGATAATGTTTTTAGGCTTTTGAAACGTATAATGTGCATATAACAAATATTTACTCTATAACAAATATATTTACTATATAACAAACATTATCATGTTAAAACGACAGAGACTGAAGATTTCTAGACTGTGGGGAATCGAAAGTGTGGAAGCGTTACATATTTCGATAAGGTTACATTTTTGTGGAATGACCCCCAGCCTAAAAACATTACCATGATAAAACCATCTGTAAATCCCAATCTACTTATTGTTGTACCTCAAGTCGCAACTGCAGTTTGGACAAACGTGTAGTATTTTGAGCAAACAGTTGCTAGTATATATGAATTCCGTAAGTATTCGGCTGGCCATAAGCAGTGACTAAAGGTAAGGTTATGATTATTATCGATTAACCGAGACGTCTGTTTACTAAGGGACGTGTCTAATTAAAGGGAGGCGAGTCAACATTAAACGCACGCCCAACTGCAGGGACTAATTAGGCTCAATTGTTAAAGAGGGATAGGTGAATTAATTGCACACAATTACGATAATGCCTCGTTGTTATGGAGGGGGAGCGCTGGCCAATGTAGCAGCTTTATCAGGTACGGTTAAACGTAATAAATAATTTTTACCTTTCAAAAAATGTGTTTGCAATCGTATAAGCGTGCTTGTTGTGTGATTAGTACTAAACATATCTTGGTTCCAATTAAATCATTTGAATTGTTTACGTAAGGTAAACAGTTGCCCGCAAGCAAGTTTATATTGCAATTAACTTTTATATTGAAAAAAATGTTCATCATCATTTTATGGAAAAGATTTCTCCTGTTCCGGCCTCATGACTCCCGCCATCTTGTGACTTTCCTGCCTACTGATCTTCTTCCAGCCGGCTCATACTCATAGCTAACTTCGGAAAGCGGGTATTGTCCATTCTTTCCAGATGTTGTTTCCAGCAATTTCTATAATTCCGAATGAGTTTATTTAGGGAAAGTATATCACGTTCTCATCGAATATACTAGTTTTTTATATGATCGACTTCCTTTATCATTCCCAAATAGCTAATTTCTGCGTCCTGTATTTCATTTTAGCCTGCAAATAAAATTTCATCTTTGAATAAAACGTTATTGAATAAAGTTAACTGAATAAAATTAACTCAACAAAAATTGTCTTAATTTCTCTGAAGGTATGAGAATTGGATTTTCACGAAATTAGAGGCCAGTCGCATTCAAGCCGCCGAAAAAAATCAAGATCATTAAAAAATGCAGGAAATAAATATTATGAGCATACTCGTTAGGATTTCCCAGTATCGGCTAAAATGGTTGGAATATCTTAACCGAAATGACTACAGTTTGAAATTATTATAAGCCGAAAGGATGGGGAGATGCAGGACGTCCGAAGAAGCGTTGTAGCCACCGGCTCTAGATTATCTGCTTAGGACACAGACAAACCATTTTTCTACTAGTAATTTTATACAAACCACTACGCTGTATTTGGTACTGACGAGCGCTTTCGGCAGTCAAGCCATCTTCAGGTCATTTACCAACAGAGAAATATGAAACCGTTCACTTCTTATATACCGTTTTAGCGGACCTATCTAGCCCCGCCCCCTGACGGAGTAACGTCTTACTTAGCTCCATCCATAGTGGGTTGTCTTACATTACCAATTTCGTACCAATTCATTTCAAATGATTCATACCATCCAATACAGTATAAAATGGCAGCGATAAATAATTTCTATCATAGAATAAACAGTTGTATAGAAGATGAGGAAAAACAGAAAGAAAGAAATAGAAAGAATAAAAATAATTGTAAAAAACAACAAGTATAATACGAATGTAGTAGATAA
Organism: Magicicada septendecula; assembly: GCA_034769895.1. Taxonomy (NCBI): domain Eukaryota; kingdom Metazoa; phylum Arthropoda; class Insecta; order Hemiptera; family Cicadidae; genus Magicicada; species Magicicada septendecula. The sequence continues at coordinate 586,980,739 of CM068369.1, read as the reverse complement.
AATATTTAATAAAATAAAACGAAGAGAAGAAACAAAAAATGAGTATAGTAAAGCAAAGAAGGAGTATAAGGGATTCATATCTTATATAGGTTATAACGTTATAACACAAGAAAGATACAAAAATGTTTTAGAAAATATAATATAGAGGTAGCGGTTAAAAACATCGAAAACCGTGTTTGATATAATAAAAACTACGAATTTTGAAGAAGAAGACATATTGAAGAAAAGTGGAGTATATATGCTCAGTTGTGGGGAATGTGAAAAAGTGTATCTGGGCGAAACGGGTCGTCAATTTTGCCAAAGATTTAAAGAACATAGGAGGGGTGAAGGAGAGTTAACGACGACTTCATTATAAGCTAGGCATTTTATAGAAGAAGGACATAAATTCATAGACCCAGTCGTAAATTGTAAGATAATAAAAGTGATTAGTAAAGAAAGAGAAAGGAAATTAAAAGAACAAGTGGAAATATTAAAAATAAGAAATAAAGATGAAAAACGACTTATGAATATAAAAACCACATTTGAAAATGAAGAAATATTTAGCAGCTTATTAGACAACAAAAAAGAGTAAGTTAAACGTAAATTGTAACGGCTACGAAATTGATAATGTAAGACAACCCACTATGAGTGGAGCTAAGTAAGACGCGCTACTCCGTCAGGGGGCGGGGCTAGATAGGTGAACGGTTATAGGGGCTATAAGAAGTGAACGGTTTCATATTTCTCTGTTGGTAAATGACCTGAAGATGGCTTGACTGCCGAAAGCGCTCGTCAGTACCAAACACAGCATAGTGGTTTGTATAAAATTACTAGTAGAAATATTTGAGACCACTAACACTCCAAAATAACAATAAACCATTTTTCGTGTCGAAGACGATGATGATGAAGATTATTCAAAGAGCCAATCGTACGTCTAGAACACACGTAGAAGTTATATAACGTAAGACGGTGAATTCCTAATTTAATTCCAAAAGTGCGCAATTTATTGCTTGTACTTTTGTTAGTTTTATGACATCTTTCATGCTCTCCTCATTTTGTCTTAACACGTCCTTAAAGGTCTAATTTTATTTTTCATCGTGGCAAAATTTATAACGTTTGTTAATTTTCTTTCTTCGTCGTGGCAAAATTTATAACGTTTTGTTAATTTTCTTTCTTCGTCGTGGCAAAATTTATAACGTTTGATAATTTTCTTTCTTCGTCGTGGCAAAATTTATAACGTTTTGTTAATTTTCTTTCTTCGTCGTGGCAAAATTTATAACATTTGTTAATTTTCTTTCTTCGTCGTGGCAAAATTTATAACGTTTGTTAATTTTCTTTCTTCGTCGTGGCAAAATTTATAACGTTTGTTAATTTTCTTTCTTCGTCGTGGCAAAATTTATAACGTTTGTTAATTTTCTTTCTTCGTCGTGGCAAAATTTATAACGTTTGTTAATTTTCTTTCTTCATCGTGTTACTACAATATTTTTTAAGGCTGTTACTCCAAGTTTAGCTAATCAAACTCTTCTTTATCGTATCAATAAATCTTAATTGCCTCTATTGGTATATTATTCATATCCCACTCCTGTTCTTTATAATATTTCTATAGCTACACTTCTGTCCTGAGAAGATTTTCTTAGAGCACCCAAAGTGTTAACAATATTTTTGCTTTTTTACCTTGTAATCTTCCATTACTTGGCATCTTGACGTTGAATAAAATATCTTGCAAATTATTTCATATACTTTTATTACATTGCTGGAAACATTTAAAATTTAAAAACAAAACACAAATAGACACAAGAAGATGCATTAAGATATATAAAACGATTCTAGTGCCGACATTGCTTTATGGAAGTGAATCCTTGATTTTTACTGACAGGAATGCACAGGCGGTAGAAGAGGAATTCCTCATAACTGTAAAGCGATGTAGAAAAGAAGGGAGGATAATGAACGCGGAAATAAGAACGGAATTATAAATGTGCAATTTTCAAGATGAAATAACAGGAAAGTAGAAGAAGGTGGGCGGATTACATTAACAGAATGGACCAAGCAAGTATGGAATTATATACCATCTGGAAAACGTCTAGGAGTACAAAGGAAAAATGAGTACTGTAACAGATAATTTTTAACTAATACTTGAAGTGCAGAAGAAGAAGACGGAAAAATAATAGAGATATCTATTTAATTGTTTTCTACCTTTTTTATGTTATTAAAAAATTTTGTTTTTAAACTTTATGTATATAGTCTTGTATTCGTGATTTGCTAGAATATACAGTTACAAAACTTTATGTATATAGTCTTGTATTCGTGATTTGCTAGAATATACAGTTACAAAACTTGCAAGTATCGTCGTATTTTAAGAAAATAAATAGAATAATTAAACAGTAAATAAAATTTTTTTTTTATAACTATAATGACAGTTTAAATTTAAAAAAAAAACAATAAACTGTTGAACAGTACAGTTCATGAAATAGGCGATTGTTCAACGCTCAGTATTGTCATAAACAACAAATACCACCTAATTGACACTGTAGCAATACAATTCAAGACTTACAGAAATCTGCTTACTTTACACAAAACTACACAATCGGACAACTCAATTTACTTCGCACCGTTTTGCAATTTTAGATTAACTAACTGCTGCTTCCAGGTTGAAACATTTAAATACCTGGACTGACTAGTTACTGAGGACAACATTATGGCCGAAAAATAAAAGAAAGGGTACCTGCTGGAAACAGATGTTACTTCAACCTACATGGAATATTTAATTGTATATGTGAATACATAAGCAGAGCAACCAAGATTTGTCTCCATAAAACAGTTCTTAAGCCAGTGGTCATGCACGGGTTTGAAACTTGAACAATGACAGTGACAGAGGAGGAGTGGTTGCGCAGTTAGGAAAGAAAAGTCCTCAGGAGGATATTTGGTGATGTGAACGTTCAAGGAACATGGAGAATAAGGGCGAATGCAGAAATCCATCAAATCTATGGAGAACCAGATATCATCACTGACATTAAGAAAAGTAGAAGTCGGCGGGCAGGGCATGTCCAGAGAATGTTGGAGACATCCAGATTGAAGAAAATTTTTACGAGGAGACCTGGTCGAAGAAGAAGTAGGGGACGACCCAGAAAACGATGATTGGATGGTCTTCAGAACGGCCTCCCCATGCTCGGTGTAAGAAAATGGAGGAATGAGAGCAGAGGATCGAGACGCTCTAGGAGGCCAAGACTGTAGCGCCAAGTAAGAATGAGAAGAACTGCTGCTTCCGAAACAATGCTGTTAGGCCTACATTCAGTCGGCGTGGCTTAGTACGTGACATAACTAAACCTGAATACCGGTAGAACAGTCGACCACAATATTAAAAGCGCGCCAGGGAAGATTGAGAACTTGCGCGAGCATTCCTTACGACTGCCGCTCACACAACGCGTGCAAACCGTCACATGTTATAAATCTATAAAATTTATAGATTTAGCGTAAACATTTATAATATTTGTAGCGTAAGTATTCTATAACATTTATAGCATTTACGCGTCAGCGTAACATTACGTCTTACGTTTTGGATCTTGTGCGTTTGAATGTGTTTGTTCGTTTGAATGTGTTTGTGGGTTTGGATGTCGTGTTTCCGTTCCGAATTCGTATGTCTATCGTTATTTAATTGTATCCCCCCAAAAACAGGTTTTGGAAGTTATATATATATATATATATATATATATATATATAAAGTCTGAAACACGCCAAGTGTTGGTGTGTGTTTATCCATTAATGGGAAACTGCGCAGTTTCTGTCAGCGACAAAGTTCTTAGAAACGCAGATATGTGTAAAATCGTAAACACATATGTGAAGATGATCAATACTTTGTCTGGTTATTATTGTATTGTGGTAACCAAATCCACTGAATTGTGTCTCTGCTGCATGTACTAAATAACATACTACTTACAATTGAATCGCGACAAAATATTCAAAACCTACGTTTAATAACTGATTTTTATTTACGTTATAAAGAAATACTACGAAAAAAATTTAACTAATTCAGTGTATGGTACAGCTGCTCTGTGGCTTACACGACAGCACACTACACTCAACAAAATAAAACTAAACATTCTTTGCAGAACTCACAATGACTATTTGATATGTTGCTAATATGTATATATATATATTACATTTAATATTTATTCATAAATTTACCTCAAGATGTTATTTTTCTATTTGGAACATGTTTCGGGTACTATCTTGTTCCCATCCTCAGCCTTCCGGTTTTTTTGTCTGGTGAAGTACATATGTGTTGTTGGTTGACTATTGTGGCTTCCTGTTGGCTTCTGGTATTTCAAGTTGGTTTTATTGTGTGTGATTGTGGTGTATGTGTTAGTTTTTTGTGTATTTTCAATGTTGAGTGCTTTGAATATTGTGTCATGTTTTGTATTTATTTGTATTTGTTCAGGTATTAGTTTGTTTTCTGTATATATTATATATACTTGTATTTATATATGTATATATTTGTTCAGGTATTATATATATTTCAATCACTTTCTGCTACAGTCCGTTTCTTGATGTATATAATACATTTAATATTTATACATAAATTTACCTCAAGATGTTATTTTTCTATTTGGAACATGTTTCGAGTACTATCTTGTAGGATGGGTTGGGGTAGGGGTTGAGGATGGGTACAAGATAGTACCCGAAACATGTTCCAAATAGAAAAATAACATCTTGAGGTAAATTTATGTATAAATATTAAATGTAATATATATATATATATATATATATATATATTGCAACGATACAGCCATATGCTGTATTGAGCATTATTTTAAATAAATATAAAATTTGTAAAATTAATATAAGTTTGGGGTAAATGGACAGGTCTGGGATTGTAAAAATGTTTCGTTGTTATACTAGGGGAGAAATTAACCTGTTTCAACAGGCAAGGAACACCTGCTCGATTGTATGTGTGTTACGCGTGTATCTTGTGTGTGCTAGTGATGCATGTACAGACAGGAATCTCAGCTACCCTTCCCAAGTAATTACTAAAATAATTATTTTAATTCACTGTGTGAAAACTAATTAGTGTATAAACAAACAAAAGGCACCAAAGTGTGTGTAAATTTTATAGTTATCCACAGTATGAAAATGACGTTAATAGGACACACTATGCGAAGTCAGTGCGAAATAAACGTGCCAAAAATACGAAAATTACCCTAAGACGCTCAAATTAATACTAATCAAATTAGCTATGATGTATGCTATCTCGATTCCGTGCAAAACATTGCCATTTGCAAAAATTTGCAAATATATAAAAAGGTTCGGGAGTGGGGGCTGGCATGTGATCTGCAGGTCTCGACAAGATGATTTCGGAACCAAGAGGTGCGGAATCTCGAGAGGGTATAAATTAAGGGTTCGACTGAAAACCTTTCTCTTCATTTCAAGACACAGTTGCAGTCGGACACGCTGTCCGTCGGCAGAACAGTTTTATTTTATTATAAGTCTCATCTATGAGCGAATAAAGACGTTCAGTAATTATGTTTACGATATTTCGGGAAACGTAAAGTACCGGGACCGTTTAAGTCAGCAGAGTATCTACGGAGAAGCTACAAGAGCGACGCGGGATGCTTGACGTTCGGAGATGCTTTTGAAACGCCTAACCGACGACTGAGATCCACCTTGCAGCAGACAGTAATTCTCTGGGACGGACCACACACTGCTGGAGAATGACGCTGGACTCTGGACATATCCAGGACCACGCCAAGCCAGGAGTAACGGAAACCCAACTCTGGACAACGCTGGACCCCGTCAATAAGTCGTAAGGTCATCAAAACTCGAGGTGACATGCATAATGCGTTTATAAATGATTTTTTAAAAGAGCTCATAAAGACTATATAAAAAGACAATGAATTAAAACAAAAAAAGTTTATAATTAGAAATAATATATTAGAATCTTAGATAAATGTTTTAGTCGTAAGAATGAGCAATCGCATATAGAGAAATATAAAAGGAAAAAAAGAGTTAAAATTTGAGATAAAAGTAAATAATTGAAATTATTTGATATTTCCATTTTGTAGAAAGGAATAATTTAAATTTTGAATTTTAAACAAATGCCAGTCTAAGAGCAATGAATATAATTTTAAATTTATTTTTTGAAACACTGGTGTAGACTGAGCAAGCTGAGGTCAAAGAATTCAGATTCAAATTACATTTAAATTTTATTTTGTTTTAGTAAATCAAATAGAATAAATGTCTAGATTAATATTATTAACATGTCTAGATGTAAGAGTGTTTTAAATGTGTGTAACACGTATAGCTTAATTTAAATTTTAGATAAATTTAAAGACAGATTTCGTGAACACATACCGAAGGGCAGCAGTAGATATACTACCTCCAACTTCGCGTTACATTTGATTAATAATAACCACAGATACACTAGTTGCGCCAAAAATTTGAAACCATTACATATTTGCAACAAAGGGCGAATTATGAGCGCTTTAGAAGAATTCGAAATCTACAAAGCATCGAAAACACAAAAAAACCTAGTGCTCGACGATCAATTGTCGTTTAACTCGAACAGCTTGTACAATACTGCGTTACAACATGTTTATCAGATTATAGACGAATGAGAAATCAACAGTTGCGATTATGAACCCGAACAGTGCGCACTGATTCTTCGCGCGGTACGTTATTAATGTAGTGTGTTTTTAATTATGTTAGTAAAAGTTTTTATTTACGTTGACAAGTTCTTCATGTGAGAACGAAAAGTTTTTAAACCTGAAGATGGGAACATGTTTCCCGAAACATGTCGTGTATGACATATAACGAAGTCGCAATATGGAAAGGAAATAAGGTAAAACTATAAGTTTTATTTCAATAACGCGACTTGGAGACCATAATCACAAATTATGATTAACAATGTTTTATTATTTATAATGCTTGATAAAACAATAAATATGAATTTTTAACTACTCATAAACCTACTACTCTTATTATAGTTACACCTGGTATTGTTATAATTATTTTACAACCTGCATATATAATTTTGTTGCCCGTTAACTTGGGGCTCGACACGCTTACATTTAATCATATGTACCGTTGTAATATATATAGTAATATATAGTACTGCGGGTGCTCGGGCACTTCACTACACATGCCAATCGTAGTGAGTTTAATTAGGAAACTATTACCTATACTACTTGTATAAAGTTCGAATTACAATTAACCATGCAAAACTAAACGGTTAACAAATGTGAAACGAATAGTCTAATTAGTGGATAAATCGAAAAACACAAAAACGGAAACATTAAGTATGTTCAGAGAAAAGAAATAATACGCAGAAGCAGAACAGTATACGTAGAATTCGATAATTGTCAGGTACAGATTTTATGGAGTCTTTAAAATTAGTAGCGTAAAAACTAAATTCTGTGGTAGTAATGGCAATGAAAATTGCCGTTAAAAAATAAATGTAAGAAAATCAGAAACGTTACTAACAATACTTTACGCGTATAAATGTTTTTATAAAAGCGCCAGTATCTCGATAACAAAAGAGACAATTTTCTTCAAACAAAAACCAAAATACAATTTTGAATTTTCTATCAATTTCACTCATTGTACCATAGCATAGAGTAATCTTTTATAGAACAAAAGTTTTTCGCATGCCGAAAATTTTACTATACATTCAAATTAACAAAGAAATTAACAAATGACATGGGACCATTTTAAAGCTCTTTTTCTTAAGTATTTTTCTTTAATACATGGCTTAGACGATAGTCCGCCCCGACTTTACAGAGTCTGTGACCATTATTTTAAAGCTCTCTTATTAAAAACTGTCAAAGTTATTGGTTCAAATTTACATCTAAAAACAACTTTAAACTTCAACGAACGCGATGGTGTAAGAATTTGTTAAATCGGATGAGTCGTTTCTGAGATTACCTCGGACAAAGAACAAACAAACAAATTTTATCTCTTCATAATAGTAGTAGTCTATAGATAAGCCTTTACAATAGTAGCGTACAATATTACACTGACTTGTTTGCTATTAACTATAACAGTTAAAGTAGTTCCCTTTGTACACCCTTAGATTATTCAGCTCTACGCCAAGATGAAGAATATTATGTGTACGATTGGCGGTAGAAATATATCGTACTAAAGCCTAAAACTACGTGATAATCAAGTCAACAGTAATCAAGAGTCGGCTGTATTATGTATTAATAATTAATTATAAGGTGTGGTACGGTCATGTCCGGAGTGCCCAAAATAGGTGGATCAACAAAGTGACGGAATGGAGTCCATTAGAAAGGAAAAAAGGGGAAGACCGAGAAGATCTAGGAGGGACGAAGTGGATGAATCTATGCAACGTATAGGACTTGAGGAAGAACAATGGGAACATCGGGAGAATTGGAAAGCCAGGTTGAAGGAAGGGAGATGGCACTATTTGTAGCAACCCTATTATATATATATAATTAATTATAGGGAAGTATAAGCCTACATTTTCACTTTATATCACAGCACATTTTAACTTAATTCTCGACGGTAGAGAGAAAGTGTCGCAGGGTCGGAGGAATTATCAGCGTCATATTATAAAATATATCAGTGATTATGCTTACGTGTGGCGGCCGTTTTCACGTGTGCGTATTTTGTTCAGTATCCTGCTGTATCGTATTAATTGGCATGCAAAACCAAAACCGCTTTGTAATGAAGTATCGGTTGGGACTGACGAAGTGAAAAATCCCTGTCTAAGCTGCGTGTAATTGACAAGTTCATCATTATCTCTGTCAAAGTGACAAGTGTACTTTACCACATTTCACCCAAGCTACCGGCGAGACAAGTGTACTTTACCACATTTCCCCATGCTACCGGCGAGACAAGTGTACTTTACCACATTTCACCCAAGCTACCGGCGAGACAAGTGTACTTTACCACATTTCACCCAAGCTACCGGCGAAACAAGTGTACTTTACCACATTTCACCCAAGCTACCGGCGAGACAAGTGTACTTTACCACATATCACCCAAGCTACCGGCGAGACAAGTGTACTTTACCACATTTCACCTAAGCTACCGGCGAGACAAGTGTACTTTACCACATTTCACCCAAGCTACCGGCGAGACAAGTGTACTTTACCACATTTCACCCAAGCTACCGGCGAAACAAGTGTACTTTACCACATTTCACCCAAGCTACCGGCGAGACAAGTGTACTTTACCACATATCACCCAAGCTACCGGCGAGACAAGTGTACTTTACCACATTTCACCTAAGCTACCGGCGAGACAAGTGTACTTTACCACATTTCACCCAAGCTACCGGCGAGACAAGTGTACTTTACCCCATTTCACCCAAGCTACCGGCGAGACAAGTGTACTTTACCACATTTCACCCAAGCTACCGCCGAGACAAGTGATTCAATATTCTGTGTATACCGTCGTTTATGCAAAGCTAGTTCTGACTTTTAACTCGACCGTCTTGCATTTGTCTAATTGTTTCGTGTGTGTCTCGCGATAACGTTTCTCGTACCTCAACCGGTTTTCGTAAAAAAAAATATCGTCACGATTGTTATACAATTACTTCCACTCAATGGCCTAAACTTACAATATGTTTCTTGATAATATTTCCTCTATTTTTTACCTCTCAAGCAGCCTAGGATTTGGGCAGCACAGACTGTCTGGCTTACACGAACCGTTCGACATACAAGGTAGGTTGTGGCCGCCCATTGTTACCTCAGGGTGTTACCCCATGAACTAATTTCTACACACTGAGTTGGTCTCGAGGCGAGAAAATGCGTCTCCATTAATGGAGCACCCGAGAATCTAAGTCTTGCCTATAGATTAATAGTCAAGCGCCATACCAACTGGTCTTCTGAGCCCAATTGAAGTATACCTTTCGTTTATTTATTATATTTCACGGTCACTACTACACTAAGGATGATTGGTAGTGTCAACAGACTTATTATCCGCCTCGTACGATTACACATAAGCACACTCGCGGGCACACACACAACTGAAAACTAGTGTTGCCACTTACGGGCGCATTTATTGGATTACCCTCTGGCACTATTTCTCGTTCACCTTTTTTTATCGACCGCGCGGTAATGTATTTCACACGGACGATAATGCGATTCACAGCAATAAAAAGTGTAAACCCATTTCGTCTGCCTGAAATGCATCGTACATTATCCACGTATTGAGGCCGGCGCATTACTTCTCACCCTACGATAAGTGCTCTGTGTATGCTGCGGCATTACTATGTTACAAATATATAATGTACAACTGACAAATAATGTGCAATATATTAAGTCTCACTCGTATTAGACTGACACTTCTGATATAGGTGAGCTCCGACTGTTAACCCATAGTGTTTCGTTTGCTGTTTAACCAGACAATTCGGATATCATTGTAATACTCCATCTTCAGTGACTGTTTGGAAGAAATGAATTCGCTGTGTTGCGTTGTAACCGGGCATCTTTCTTTACGGATGCAGCAGTTCTTGTCTGGCTAAGGTATATTAACGCCTGCATCAGTATCTGCCTGTATCAGACTGTTGCTGAAAGCTGGATTATTCGCTAGATAGCGGAGGATGTGTCTATATGCCGTGGCACCGTCTCTGCTGACCATTCGGACAGCACAGGTACGGCTTGTGCTAGGGAGACAGCATCCATGCCGGTGACGATGGTAACAACAGCAATCACTGCGTCCAGACATTGCTCCGAAGTGTTTCGGATTTACATCGATCCAACTTATACTGGTTGGAAGTCAGCAAGAGCGACCATCAAACTGGTAGACCTACCTCGCACGTCAACACCGACGTGAAGAAAAAGAAATGGACGTTGCCTTCTTTACGAAAGCCATGGGTTTGCGACACGAGAGCATGGGAAACAGTTTGGATTCTGTTTCCTAGATACGCCGAATGCCTAGATATTTCACCGCTCTTTCCAGCAGATGGGCCATATAGCCCTATATACACATACATACACAGATGTATTATACACATAAATACGTTATTAATTGATGACTCGTTGGGCACTTGGTGAAACATATTAATACAAAGCTTTTGTAAAATATATAAAAACACTTGGTAAGTTTCACAGATTTTATTTAACTCTAACAGCTGTTTCTGCTACCTAAGCCATTGTCAAAGGGGCGAATAAGTGAAACTACTAAACACAGGATGTGAGTAAATGTCGTGGTGGTGGTAGTGACCATCAGTTTAGGGCGTATCTGGAACATCTGTGTTGAGATGGAGAGGGGTGTGTGCAAGAGACAAGGGAAGGTCAGGTGCCTTTAAAAATTAAATACAATCATGAATGCAAAATATAAAATTAACTAAACTAAATATAATCTGAATGCAAAATATAAAATTAACTGAACTAAATATAATCTGAGCAAAATATAAAATAAACTAACCCCGCCTTTATTAAAAGCTGTTATTTAGTTTAGTTTATTTTATATTTTGCTCAGATTATATTTAGTTCAGATAAATTTTATATTTTGCATTCAGATTATATTTAGTTTAGTTAATTTTATATTTTGCATTCATGATTGTATTTAATTTTTAAAGACTCCTGACCTTCCCTTTTCTCTTGCACACCCCCCTCACCGTCTCAACACAGATGTTCCAAATACGCCCTAAACAGATGGTCACTACGACCACCACGACCTTTACTCACATCCTATGTTTAGTAATTTTACTTACTCGCCTCTTTGACAATGGCTTAGGTAGCCGAAACAGCTATTAGAGTTAAATACAATCTGTGAAACTTACCAAGTGTTATTATATATTTTGCAAAATATACATACGTATATAATGCATAAGTTTTAAAATAATAAATAATTTTTCAAGTAAAATTTATTAATCATATTGTATTTTTACATTCAAATAATAAGCAAATTTAATAAATTTTTATAAAATTATATAAAGAAATAAATTTTACTTGAACAAGTATTTTATATTTGAAAACATATTTTCTAAATAGGAAAATCTGTAAGAAATATTGAATAATTTCCTACAGAGTAAATAAACACACACACACACACACACACATTATTTGTATTTTAATAATCTATTAATTCTGTATTCGTCAGCTATACAGACGTGGATAACGCTTATCGAACGATAATGCATTATTCATAGCTATGGCAGACCAACTACTTAAATTTTATTTAGATTCAGGAAGCTGGACTCACTCCAGACTATTGTATTAGCATTACCGGTATACTCCAAATGCATTGGCTGCATCGATGTCCTTGCTGTAGTCACCAGACGTGCAGTGGACAACATCTGCGCTCGTGACGACCGTATTTGGTGAATACGATTCAATATTTTATGTGCTGATCAGCTGTACTTGGCTCCGGCTTACGGTTTCAGCACGCTGTAGACACAATCGACGTTATTATTCAATTAAATAGACTATCTCGGAGTTACTTTGGAATAAGATTTGTCTAATATTTCTAACAATACAGTAAGGTTTAATTAGTATATTACTTTTCATCACGTCCGTCTTCTGATTTCTTCTAGTAATTTTGTTACCCGTTCAAAACCAACGTATTCCGTTTCCATCTTCACACGTATATAACACTCATTTGAGGTCGTTAAACATTGAAATTCGTTTTCTTACAACACGTATTAAAACCGGTATTTACGTTCGCTCTATTTGACAGACGTGCACGCCAATATGCGGATGGACACCGCCAACACGTGGCGTGGAACAGGCTGTTGATGAACTCTCATCGCGGTATCATACAGATCATCAGATGAGAACCTAATTTGATCATTTAATATGTAATTTGGAACATATATATGTCTGAAGATGGAGCGTTCGTTCCGAAACGCATAACAAAGTTACAAGAAGTTACAAGACGCAGTTGAAGAAGGGTAATATATTGGTAGGACATTGCAGACATACTACGTGTTTTTCGGTATTCCAGCGCAGCCGGCTATAATGTTGCGTGCTTACGTGATCTGAACATGCGTTAGCCAGACTGTTACAGACTTCGCCACTGTGTCAAGGCCGCAAGCAATTACCCTCTAGTGTTTTCCTTTATTGTGACGCGTATTATGGACTATTCTGGAATAATTGTGCTATCTATTTAAACAACGACAGCTGCGCTTAGCAGCCAGTTTTAGTGGCGATTTAATCTAGCGCGGTTCGAAGTATTTTGGCGAAGTGTTCTGTATGTGTTTTATAATTAATTTTGCGAGACTCTATTATTTGATATTATTATTGCGTATGAACAATTTATATTTGATTTGTTGTAAGAGACTATCTTGTTGATTACAAACTGTTTAATTGTGATAATTAAAGCTGGTGATTAGTGCCTTAATTGTCTTGTATTTTGTTTTCCACTGTACCAAGTAGACCGTTGTAAAAATATTAATTAAATTAATATGTGCCATGGACACTGGAAACGTGAATTTTACAAATTTTTAAGAATTTTAAATAATACCAGCTGATCGTGCAGATTATTACGTCAAAAATTACTTTTAATTCATGTGGTTATTAGTGTTTGAAAACAATCATTTCGTTTATTTTTATATGAATATTAAACAAAGTAACTGTAATACCTCATATCTGTATGCTAAGAAAGTGTAGGTTTCTTCGTGGTTTTCTCATTTATTTTTCTAAACAAATTTCCCAAATGGGTATTTTTCCTAATAACTTTTCACAAATCTATTTTATAGTCTAGTCTACTAGTATTTCCTAATTACTAATAATCACTTGTTTAAACTAAATGTTTTTAAGACGTTTATAACAATATGCATGATCGCCAATTACAAAGCAAATTCGTATGATGTCACTTATGTCTCCCCTTTGTTCCGGTAAACAATGTAAAAGCCTTCTCCGGCTACCGTAGAGACAAGGTAGTCGACAAACTGAATCCAATCGTGGATTTCTTTGAGGAATTTTGCATATTTGGATGTATAGCAAGACCAAGACGGTGGGCACAAACAAACAAACAAACAATCAGATATTAAAATATCAAAACTATTGTAGCATAATTATGTTATGGGAGAAGTATTGAGGCAGGACCAAAATAACGGATGATTGCTATTGGAAAAAATAATTATAAATACAGACAATGATTATGAAGTATATGAAAATGGATTCCTTGATTATTTAGAAAGTACGGGCATCTTATATTTGTAACACTGTCTACATAGCACTGCGTTCTGGCTGAATTCACATCACCCTCAACTCAATTGTCCTCCAGTCGTTGGTGTAATTTATATAAGTTCCAACTGACCGAAACGTAACGTGTGTTGTCTTTATATAAGCAGAGAAGTCGCTGGCTGAGAACTGTCAACAGTATTCTACGATAATCGTGAAATGTCGAAAATCTGCAAGCGAGACAGCGCTGTACGAGGCGACCGCCCACTGGACAGGACGAGACAGCTTGCGCCCACTGGACAGGATGAGAGCTTGTGCCCACTGGACAGGATGAGACAGCTTGCGCCCACTGGACGGGACGAGACAGCTTGCGCCCACTGGACAGGATGAGACAGCTTGCGCCCACTGGACAGGACGAGACAACTTGCGCCCACTGGACAGGATGAGACAGCTTGCGAACAGTCGGAGACCGGTTCTAATACGAAGTGGGCACAGAATGTATGGCGTCGGTCGTACCTCAGATGCGACACTCGTCTTATGTAGTCGGAGAAAACGGTTTGAAGCAAAACAGAGATGATGCCTGAAATTACGACTTATCGCAAATGAGCTCGAGTAACTTCGCTTTCGCGTGCGCTACAACAATATAACACCCACATGCAAGTAACCACACACCAGTCAGCCATCAACTTTAACATTTCATAATAATTATTGCACATGTCTTTTGATTCACAGCTGTGGATTTCGCAAACCCGTCGCCCGCTATTACACCGCTTCCCGAACTTCAATAGAGCTCTCCTACACCTCGGAGACAACAATGTATTAATGGTTCCTAGATGTGGCTTGCTACTGGGCGAGATTGATGCAGGGGCAGTCAAAACGTTAGTAGCACTTGCATAAAAAACGCAACATACAAAATATTTATGAAAAAACGTTTATTTATATGAAAGTACAATTAAAGATCTACTTTCCTATAAAGTCCCCGAGTTTATTCAAATACTTGTCATAGCGTGACACGAGTTTCTCTATTCTTTTGTTGAAAAATTCCCGTCCAGCGTCTGCGTCGTAACCATTCCTGCGTCGCAATTTGAACTTCTTCATAAGTAAAACCGGTTTGCAAGGGCCTCTTTCATAGGACCTAATATGTGGAACTCACACGGCGCAAGATCAGGACTGTAAGGAGGGTGTTCCCACTCCTCCCACTTAAACGTTTCGAGAAGTTCCTTCGTAATGCGTGCAGAATGAGGTGTTGCATTGTCATGCAGAAGCACAGTGCCCATTGTCAGTTTTCCGGGCCGTCGATCTTTAATCGCCTTTCTTAGCCTTTTCAAGGTTTCGCAGTATGATACTGAATTAATCGTAGACCCTTTCGGCATAAATTCATTAAGCACAACACCTTTGTTATCGAAGAAAATGGTCAGCATCATCTTTCCGGCAGACGGAGCCTTTCGGCACTTTTTTGGAGATGGGGAATGAGGATGTTTCCACTCACGCGAACTTCGTTTCGTTTCGGGTGAAAAATGATGAAAGGCGTCATCTCTGGTAACAATTTTGTGCAAAACGTCATTACCTTCCTTCTCATATCGATCCAAAAACTTGAGAGCTGACGTTTTCCCTTGTGTTCTTCTGTCAGTAAACGAGACACCCATCGACCGCAAATTTTTCGACATTGCAGTTTCTCAGAGATGATGTAGTGTACACTTCCATGCGAAATACGCAATTCGGCTACAATTTCGTCTACTGTGATTCGCCAATTCGCAAGCAACATTTGGTGAGCCCGTTCAACGTTGTCATCTGTTACCGAAGTCGATGGCCTTCCCTGCCGGTAATCGTCCTCCGTATCCGTGCGGCCATTTTCAAACAACTCGCACTATCGTGTATGGCCTAGAGTGAAAATGCTATATCACCATACACTTCTCTCAACTAGCAATGAATTTCAGCAGGGTTGCACCTCTTTGCCCACAGAAAACGAGTCACTGCGCGTAATTCTAACTTGGACGCAACTTGCAAATGACGCGAAATGTTTGATAGCTAACAATGGATTAACTGTTCCAACCACGTAGACGCGTTAATAAAGCTGAGGAAAGAGAAGTTCAATCCAGTGTTGCCAACAACTTTCATCAAAATATCCCTTGTAGAAAAAAAAATACGGTCAAGTGCAACTAACTTTTTAACTGCCCCTCGTAGAAGTGTAATCCGCAAGACCTGAATTATTGTAAGATTGTCTTCTCTTGTATACTACGATTTCGCTCATTAACTCTAATAAACAATCCTTAAATTTTTTGTGTGTATTGCTCTAGCGTGTGTGTATGTACACGTCTACGTGTTAGATTTGTGGTATATATCTGTTTAGAATAGAGTGAGATAGATAGATAGATAGATAGATAGAGAGAGAGAGAGAGAGAGAGAGAGAGAGAGAGAGAGAGAGAGAGAGAGAGAGAGAGAGAGAGAGAGAGAGAGAGAGAGAGAGAGAGAGATTGAGGGAGCATGTGAGAGAGATTATGACCGACATATATTTGAACTACATTGACTATGGTACTCTGTATAGACCAAGTTCCTGGTAAATAACATTGACCAAAATGTACATATTAAGTAATAACCATTTTCATATAATAGATCTGTTATCTATAATATTGTGTTATAAAGTCTGTAACCCTTTAATACAAGTTGGTAAATCGTTTCTGTTATCGTGTGCATAATTCTCTATTTATATGAGGATGATAGTGTAATAAAAATGGTGAGTGTTTTAGAGTGCCAATCGTGGACAATGACAAATGAGAGGGAGAGAGAGAGAGACAGAGAGAGAGAGAGAGAGAGAGAGAGAGTGAGAGCGAAGGGTGGAAGAGTGAGAGAGGGAAGAAGGTAGACAGTGAGTGAGATGTAGAAGAGAGAGAGAGAGAGAGAGAGAGAGAGAGAGAGAGAGAGAGAGAGAGAGAGAGAGTGAGTGAGTGGGGTGATAGTGAGTGATAGATCGATTTCAGGTTAGAGTGAGAGGCTGTGAGGACTGGCGGGGGGAGCATGGGTGAAAGAGAAGGGTGATTGTGGACACATACATAAATTACATTATTCTATAGTACTCTTGACTATATTTTACAATATGATTACAATTACCGTATTATCCAAGTTTACCTGTTAGTAAAATTTACCAGAAACTTTTGTTTGTAACCTTTGTCAACTATCTGATTTAAGTCGTAAAGTTTTACAATATTGTGTAAATTGTATGTTTCTAAATTATGATTGTTTGTTAACACCAGTAGGAAGTGAAACATGGTAAAAATAACTTTTAATAATTACGTAGTGAACATCCCCTAATCTGTTTTAGTTATAGGTAATATATTACTTTGCTGTATGTTGACTGTTGTAGGTATAAACAATTTATGTACCAATCTAATATCCAATTGTTGATTACTGTTTGTTTAATTAATTAAAATAACATTATATTTAGTAATTTAAATTGTAATACTGTATAAATTAAGTTCTCTCATACTATAATTTGCTCGCTTTCTTAAAGATAATTTGAAGATGTAAACAAACTATCATAAGTCTTCACATAAAAAATGATACATACATACGCACGCACACACTCACATCACCAACACGTTCACCCAAATATTTAATTGTTTCGTTATGTTTGATATTTCTATTGTATTTTATACACAGGTCCTGAAGATGACAATAAATATTGTCGAAACGTCGACGCAAAATAACAAAAAGTTGTATTATCGACCGATCCTCACTAACCATCCACTAAAACATTCTCTAATAAACAATAAAAACTATTTGTATTACTTGTCTTGGTAAAAATGAAGAACTTCTTTCCGTTTTCACGAAGCTCATTAAAAAGTGTATGTAGGTTTAGTTTTTAATTTTTCCTAATGTATCCAAAACCTGCATTCTTTTTTACATATCTTTACAGATATATAAGTTATATAACGCATTATTGTTATATACATCAATATTAAGTTGTATAACAGAATGTTTATACAACATCATTATCATGTGTTTTCCAATATAATTATGTTTTTATAAGATGATACAATAACCTCTTCAGCACGCGGTACATTAATGCAAAACGAGAAATGTTGCCCGCATTATCAGAGAGAAGACTCTTTAGGTAGTAATTCGTCTTTATGTTTCTCTGTCAGACAATTCAGCAGCTGTAGCCCTGTCGAATCCCATGTGCAGCCAGCCTTTGGCTAGACATGATTTTGTGCTCTTTGTGACTCAACCAAAGACGAGTAGTGGGCTGAGGACAAGCTTCTTTCAGGAAAGTCGTTAAATACGTTGATGTGAGCCAACGTCAGTGTAGACAGACAGCTGAGAAGAAGACAAAAACGAACGTAGAGGGAGGAAGAATGAGTGAATCGATGTGTATTGTGTGTGTTTTGTTTGCTGCCGCTAGGCGAAAGTGAGCGAGTGGTGTTATAGGCACACTAGATGATTGTGTAATCGAAAAAGTTTCTGATGTGAAGACGTTGAAGGTTGTGTTCAGCGTCAGGGAGCAACGTCAAGAAGCTCCGTGGATAAGACAACAAGGAGCCACTTCCAAAGTTTCCATCGACGCTACGCCACTGGTCCTGTGTATACTAAAGAGGTAAGGAGAAGAAAACCGAGATGTTATAGTAATGAATGATTGTTATATTCGCTTTTCGCTAACGTTGCACCTTACCAACAGAAGCGAATAGTTGCGACAAAGGTCGAAGCAACCCTACAGTGGTTTCCAAAAGCTTCATCGACATCATCATGGTTTTTTAAATTATACTCTTTTGAAGTAGTGTAAAAATAGTACAAACAAAACCTAATGCAAAAAGTATTATTAAAAATAATTTAAACCAGCATATGTGTTATTCAGACAGGAATAACCACACTTACACCAGGAGACAAAAACTCAGAACACAAAATCACGAACCGACGCTGCTTAGTAAACTCTTTCCGTAAATTCGGTCGGCGTGTTACCAGAATTTTTGTTAGCACTCATATAATGGATGCAGCCCTTGATTCTTCATTTTAGCCACCTACACTTCTGACTTATATCCATTCACAGAAACCGAATTCTTTCTACCGTACAACAAACCGTTTCCGTCATAGTTTTATAAATCTTTTTTTTTACAAATTTTAATTTTTAATACTACTTAACGTGCTCCCGTTGTTTATTTAAATCTTTAGTATGTAAATCTATACGACGCACACATAATTTAAAGGGATTAATGAAAATATCTGTTACACGAGTACATTTTCTGCAGTAATATGTATTCTTCATAAAAAAATTGTAATTATTTATGCAAGTAAAATGTCTTATTGTTATCGCTTTTGATGTTATAAAATAAGATTTTTATATATAAATATAAAGTTGTTTGTCTGTTATTTCATTTAGAAACATCTGAAGATCTATTTGTGAAACGTATGTCTGTTTGAAATAAAAAGACAAAAATAGGAAATTCTTTTTGTAGTAATTACAATTTGATAAAAAAAAATATATATTATAACAGCACCAAATATTAAACTGAGTAGAACTGAGCGAGCACACAGCAGGAAATAGTTACGTCACGCGACAACCTGCTGACCGACATTTGAAAGTAGGTCAAGCAATTAGCTACGCGCGCCCGGCGATAACGATTGTTTAGACTGTCAGCAAATTCCTTTGCACGCGTGCTACTGTTTACAAACAAAGATATTAGCCGTTCTAAAAACATTAATACACAAATGATTGCAAATGTAATATTATTAATAAGAGTATGTAGAATTAAGTTTTATGTAAAGAAATAACATTAACACACATGTATGTTTTTCTTTTGAATAAGTAATACAATGTATAAGTAATAAGTATAGTGATTACAGAATATGTGTGTAATGATTAAGAAAAAAAAAATAACTGTAATTATTACATTCATTTTTTTTTTTAAAGCGGGTGTGGGAATATATAACAGCACCAAATATTAACTATTTGGGGTTATATGTTTACCGCATACTGAAATCATATTTAAATAAAATGTACCAGTCAAAACTCCATTTGAATGTAGCGCATTGAAAATAATGCTTTGTAAAGCAACGCACACGTGGTCATTATGTAATCAGTTCGCTGTAAAAGGAAGCGACCACACCCAAACAGTTAATTATTAATATCTCGGAAACTAATAAATAAAGGCGAAATCCAACATAGCCAAAATGTTTGCCGAAATATTAATAATAACGTGTGCAAATTTTACGCGATATAATTAACAAATGAAAGAGTTAATTAAAATAATTGAATAACTTCTGTAAAAATAGAGTTACAGTAATGAGATTTTAGTATGTTATAAAGATAATAATTTCTGACAGATTGTGTATTTTAGATTTCATACAACTTGGTTTGCAACCAAGTTATTGCAAAATTAAATAAGCACAGGATATCCGGAGCGGCAAATTGGTTCCACTGGATAATTATAATAAGAATATTAGAAATAATATCAATTCTCCGTCTGTGGGAACCTAACTTCATTCTCACGGACCAAGGGAATTCAAAATTTTATGTGGTAGGGAGAATGCGCCAGCCAATGAAATCATTTGACGCGAGCCCTGGCCAGCGAGGTGTTTTCACGCTGAAAGATCACTCTTTTGCCAGTACTCACGAAGTTAAGACGTAGTCCTTCGATCGTCTAGTAACCAAAGTGGTGAAGATCAACAAGAAGACTCTACGTGGTCAACACACACGCAATTACGAACACACTAAGTACAGATCATCTGTATAGCTCGTAATTGTTGCGTAAAGGCGAGATACTCTTCAGTACATCAACCAAGCTTATTGTGCACTACCAGTTAGTCATAAGCACGCAAGAGATCCACCAGACTTCAAGACCAGACTTCAAGAATACAGCAGAGAGGCCGTCTAAATCATTGGTGAACAGCTGACGAGCAGAGCGACCACCCGAACGAAGCACACACACACGCTGACGTGCAACGTGCGAATCGACGAGGGACAGGAAGCAGTTCCAGCGGACAGCAGCAGACGTTAAAATATTCACAAACAGCAAGGAAGCAGAGTGTTGCCGAATTTTGAACTCCACGACCGAATCCAGCAGTTCTAAGCAGATTACTTTCTCTAACCAAGGACTCGAATCGACGAGGGACAAATCGGGACGACATCCTCTTCAGTAACAGGAAAGCAAAATCCACTTATTTATTTTTCAGATCAAATTTCCTATTTTTCAATTAAAACATTGTAATTCAAATAATTCAGGTGCCAAACAAAAAGCAAAGACTCTAGTAATTAAAAAGTAAATTCGTTGTGATAATCTGTATAGCAGTTTAAGACATTAGTAAGTTATAGTTAAGAAATAGAAGTAGTATAAAAGCGCTATACAAATCTTAACTGACAATCTAATCTTAGATCATACTGCAGTATATCAGAAGTAGAATCACTAGAAATGAAATAACGTGAACTAGACTGTCACGTCTAATTTATTTTAATTAATTATTCTAATTAATTTCAGAGTTTTATATTTTGTTTCATGAACATTTAGATTCAATTTAATTAAATAAATTTAATTAAATTCAAATCAATTAATAAAGTAAAATTTAAATTGCAATTAACTCGCCAAAGAACGAGTTCAGTTTCTTTCAACTATTGACCAATCGAAAAACATTGATTCATTGTCTAGACTGTAAGAAATCCATAATATAATAACCATTCTATTCTTGTGTGTTGTTGGTGTAATAAACAACGTTTTATTACCCCATATAACAGTGTTTTATTGTTGTACGATAAAGCCTACCAGTCTCACAAAACTCTCCCCCTTTGAAGTAACCTATTTTGTGTGTTGTTGTAATAATTTGAGATTACTAGCTTGCGAACTTCAAATCCAAAATCCACACGCCCTAGTCGGAAGAATCTGCAAGATCAGACAGCAGGAAGGTACTCACACACAACACAACATAACAATAACGCATAGAAGTAGAGTTATAAATGGCTTGCCCGGAACGTGGGGCGCGATTGAATTAAATTAATTAAATCACAACGAGATTGAAACGCCACATTTGTAATAGAGTTATAAATGGCGCTCCAATCTCGTGGGGCTCGACAAAATTAAATTCATTAAATTTAAATTTAATTTTCACTTGTAAAACAAACTTTGCTGTTTTAATTCGTAAAACAGCTGGCGTCCAACTGAATTCCCCAAAGAGTTTTGTGACTGGTGTTCGTACAGCAGTAAACTTATTGTGTGTATTTGAAACTGTTCTGTGTATTTTAAATTGTTTATATTTGAAATTGTTGTGTATTTAAAATGGATATGGATAAAATACTTAAACAAATACAGCAAATGAACGCGGAAATGAAACGCGATTTAACGGAAAATATAAACGCGAAATTTGAACAGAGTGCAGCCAAAGCTGAGCTCAGTATAGCAGAGTTAAAATCTAACATCGAAGCACAAAGAGTTAGTCTAACCGAAGCATTAGAACACAGTAACGCCGACATAAACGCCGAGATTAAGCAAAGTAATAAAGAAAGTAGTAATGAATTAACTGCGAAAATAGACGAAAGCGTAAACGAGTTGACCGCTAAAGTCACCGAAATCGCGGAAAGCAATGCAAAAATCGCGGAGAGTAATAAAGAGCTAACCGCGAGAGTCGCTGAGATCGGTGAAAAAGTAAATACGGTCGATACTAAAATCAATGAACGGTTTAAGGTTTTTGAGACCACTATGCAAAAATCGTTTATTGAACAAGTAACACGTATAGAGGGTCGGTTCAAAGATCACATAACCCGCTGCGAGAAACAGTCCCTAGAGGTTTCCAAAAAGGTGGAATCCCTAGAGGTAAAGATTCACGCGGACGTGACCGAAACGCAACGACGAGTAGATAAATTAGACGCTTCAATTGTAGAGACGCGATCTAACATTGACTCTAATAAAGAGAGTGTTTTACAAACGTTAAACGACGAGATTTTGAAAGTACGACAGGAGGTACGGAGGAGATCTGCGCCAAATATTTTGGTACAAGGTCCTGTCGACGAGAAAAATCGCGTGTATTTTACGGGGGAAAATAACGAAAACCCCATTGAATTTTTATTAGCGTGTGAGAGTGAAATGGCTAGAGTAGGTTCCCGACTAGAAGATCAAGACAAAATACAGTGGGCGGTTAACGCGATGCGTGATTCGGCGCGTAAGTGGTATAACATTGTACGCGATAGAGTGTCCACATACGCGGAGTTCAAACAAAAATTTGAAAGCCGGTACTGGAACTCGCATACCCAGAGACTTCTGCGCAATGAACTGGAATATGGCAGATTTGATAAGAAAATGGGTATCACCGCCGAAAATTATATAATCCAGCAGGTCGAACGCGCGAAGCATTTAACCCCAGCATTTGCGGAGATTGACATAGTCACGAAGCTTGCCTACCATTTTAATCATAATATTAGAGTAGCTGTATTTACGCAGGGTATTCGCACGGTAGACGAACTCCTCATTCTAGTGTCCCAAAGTGAGACGGTTTTTGATTTTGGCGGGTGGCGTTATAATCCCGATTTTCGCCGAAATAATGAAGGGCAGAATACGCGAGAACAATACCAGCAACCCGACCAGAGACCGAGTACTACTTCTACTCCACCCCAAACATCGTCAAAACCCCAAGATAAGACCTTTGAATACAAAGGCAAACAAAATATTGCTAGATCGAAAGGGCAATATAAGGGTAACGACGGGGCCCCGATTAGAGCTATGCAAATGGTTGAGATAGCTAGAACTGATACAATAGAGCAAGACAGCGATACTCCAAGTAATAAAGATCCCAACGAGAGGAGAAAGAATCGTAAGTTTCCAAAAAACTTGGGAACGGGCGCCTCCAGGGCGGAAGCGCCATAAATCATGCTAAAACGTATCGCAATAAAGTAGGTAAAAATAAGAAAAATGTTAGATTTAAGAAAAGTGATTTTTCTACAGAAATTTGTACGCCAGTTGACAAAGTATTTCAACCGGAAGGGAAGGAACCGTGGTTGGCCGTCAACACAATGCAACAATGGGCACCGACAATTGTACGTCCGGTAGAGCAGGAAAGTGACGACGACGTTCCCACACAGTCAGCGTGGGAAGACGTAGAAATCATATCCGGGGACGCGTACGAATTCGACGAGTACATAGCGGAATATTGTCGAGCCACTCATAAAAATGCATACGATATACTGGATGCTCTTTAAAAATAATGATTGTATTATAATAATTAAATTTAAAATAAATAACTTGTGATTTATAATATTATTAATAATAATTGTAGATAGCTTGTGTAATAATAATAATGTTTTTCTATCGCGATAAACAGCGGGCGGGTAGAACTGAGCGAGCACACAGCAGGAAATAGTTACGTCACGCGACAACCTGCTGACCGACATTTGAAAGTAGGTCAAGCAATTAGCTACGCGCGCCCGGCGATAACGATTGTTTAGACTGTCAGCAAATTCCTTTGCACGCGTGCTACTGTTTACAAACAAAGATATTAGCCGTTCTAAAAACATTAATACACAAATGATTGCAAATGTAATATTATTAATAAGAGTATGTAGAATTAAGTTTTATGTAAAGAAATAACATTAACACACATGTATGTTTTTCTTTTGAATAAGTAATACAATGTATAAGTAATAAGTATAGTGATTACAGAATATGTGTGTAATGATTAAGAAAAAAAAAATAACTGTAATTATTACATTCATTTTTTTTTTAAAGCGGGTGTGGGAATATATAACAGCACCAAATATTAACTATTTGGGGTTATATGTTTACCGCATACTGAAAGCATATTTAAATAAAATGTACCAGTCAAAACTCCATTTGAATGTAGCGCATTGAAAATAATGCTTTGTAAAGCAACGCACACGTGGTCATTATGTAATCAGTTCGCTGTACAAGGAAGCGACCACACCCAAACTGTTAATTATTAATATCTCGGAAACTAATAAATAAAGGCGAAATCCAACATAGCCAAAATGTTTGCCGAAATATTAATAATAACGTGTGCAAATTTTACGCGATATAATTAACAAATGAAAGAGTTAATTAAAATAATTGAATAACTTCTGTAAAAATAGAGTTACAGTAATGAGATTTTAGTATGTTATAAAGATAATAATTTCTGACAGATTGTATATTTTAGATTTCACACAACTTGGTTTGCAACCAAGTTATTGCAAAATTAAATAAGCACAGGATATCCGGAGCGGCAAATTGGTTCCACCGGATAATTATAATAAGAATATTAGAAATAATATCAATTCTCCGTCTGTGGGAACCTAACTTCATTCTCACGGACCAAGGGAATTCAAAATTTTATGTGGTAGGGAGAGTGCGCCAGCCAATGAAATCATTTGACGCGAGCCCTGGCCAGCGAGGTGTTTTCACGCTGAAAGATCACTCTTTTGCCAGTACTCACGAAGTTAAGACGTAGTCCTTCGATCGTCTAGTAACCAAAGTGGTGAAGATCAACAAGAAGACTCTACGTGGTCAACACACACGCAATTACGAACACACTAAGTACAGATCATCTGTATAGCTCGTAATTGTTGCGTAAAGGCGAGATACTCTTCAGTACATCAACCAAGCTTATTGTGCACTACCAGTTAGTCATAAGCACGCAAGAGATCCACCAGACTTCAAGACCAGACTTCAAGAATACAGCAGAGAGGCCGTCTAAATCATTGGTGAACAGCTGACGAGCAGAGCGACCACCCGAACGAAGCACACACACACACGCTGACGTGCAACGTGCGAATCGACGAGGGACAGGAAGCAGTTCCAGCGGACAGCAGCAGACGTTAAAATATTCACAAACAGCAAGGAAGCAGAGTGTTGCCGAATTTTGAACTCCACGACCGAATCCAGCAGTTCTAAGCAGATTACTTTCTCTAACCAAGGACTCGAATCGACGAGGGACAAATCGGGACGACATCCTCTTCAGTAACAGGAAAGCAAAATCCACTTATTTATTTTTCAGATCAAATTTCCTATTTTTCAATTAAAACATTGTAATTCAAATAATTCAGGTGCCAAACAAAAAGCAAAGACTCTAGTAATTAAAAAGTAAATTCGTTGTGATAATCTGTATAGCAGTTTAAGACATTAGTAAGTTATAGTTAAGAAATAGAAGTAGTATAAAAGCGCTATACAAATCTTAACTGACAATCTAATCTTAGATCATACTGCAGTATATCAGAAGTAGAATCACTAGAAATGAAATAACGTGAACTAGACTGTCACGTCTAATTTATTTTAATTAATTATTCTAATTAATTTCAGAGTTTTATATTTTGTTTCATGAACATTTAGATTCAATTTAATTAAATAAATTTAATTAAATTCAAATCAATTAATAAAGTAAAATTTAAATTGCAATTAACTCGCCAAAGAACGAGTTCAGTTTCTTTCAACTATTGACCAATCGAAAAACATTGATTCATTGTCTAGACTGTAAGAAATCCATAATATAATAACCATTCTATTCTTGTGTGTTGTTGGTGTAATAAACAACGTTTTATTACCCCATATAACAGTGTTTTATTGTTGTACGATAAAGCCTACCAGTCTCACAAAACTCTCCCCCTTTGAAGTAACCTATTTTGTGTGTTGTTGTAATAATTTGAGATTACTAGCTTGCGAACTTCAAATCCAAAATCCACACGCCCTAGTCGGAAGAATCTGCAAGATCAGACAGCAGGAAGGTACTCACACACAACACAACATAACAATAACGCATAGAAGTAGAGTTATAATATATTAAACAAGAATCCTGCAAAGGACTTAACAAGTTACTTACAAAGAAAAACTTTTATGAAATGTATTTATCCTTGTTCTTGTTCTTCTTGTTCTTGTTGATGTTGTTTTCTTCTTCTTCTTCTTCTTCTTCTTCTTCTTCTTCTTCTTCTTCTTCTTCTTCTTCTTCTTCTTCTTCTTCTGTCAACCAAGGATTAGACTAATAACCAGTTAAGACGTGATCATTCTAAATTTTTTTTGTCTTCCGTCGTTAGTTTTGTTCTTATACTCGTTAATTTGGTCACTTAAGCTAGCAGCTTGTAATTGTCCTCTTATTTATGAATTAACCATTCTATTTCTGCCTGTACAACCTGCGATCCTCTATAGCACTTTCATCCCTGCTGTCTGAACTTTTTTTTCATTTGTAACTCCGAGTGTACATGTTTCACTGCTGTACAGTTAATTCGGGGATAGCTAATGCTGCTCTTTTTTAAACTAATGAATATTTTCTATTTTGTTCTTTAGGCTTCTATATATTATACTATTTATATAGTGGAATCGTTCCATCTTTTTTGCCTACATCTGTGTCATCCTTGCATGATACATAGACACACGAAACAGAATTCATTTACTCGCTCTATCTCAATACTTTTAACAAACCTTTTTTGATATTACTAGGTTCCGTTACCTTTACATGATATTATTTTTGTTTTTGGCAATGTCATTTGTAGATTGTAAATGTATTTCATCAAAACTGAATTATATGCTTTTTGGAATAAGATTGAATTGAACAGAATACACTTTGATAAAGCTTATTGACTATAAACATTTTAAGTTCTCCCGACACACAGTAAAGCGCCCATCCCATCTATTAAACGATAGAAAAGGATAGATTAGGGGAGCTAGACCCCTATTGTAATTAAAATAAATAAATTGTACGTTACGAGTGACCGACTCAGTGGGCAGCGGTTCCATTAACAGAAATGTTTAATTACTAAGTGGCAGAACGTGCGTCAGTGAAATCCACTGGCGTATACATGGGGATTAGTGTTCAAGGTCAAATCGAATCAACACGATGTCACGTCGCGTGACAGTGCTGAACTTTGTATTTACGGAGAACGTGGAGTTAGTTGTTAGGGGGTTGAGCGGACGGTTAACTTAGTTGACAGGAAAATACGCTAGGTCGCGTGGCCTCACATTTCTAAAGATTGCGGTTCGACTCATAGCCTACTGATTGTGTAAGGTTACATATAAGAAAATAATGGTGTTATAAAGCATGTATACATGTTTATATTTATTTTTTATATCAATCAATATATATCGAACGCTGCAGGAAGTGAGACTAAACATAATTGTTACCTAAATCCGAATTCAAATTTTTAGTGTTTATTGTTTGAGTTTGTGCTGTACAAATATTGTATTACGAAAACACTAGTAGAGTAATCGGGATTTCTGTAATTTCCCATAATTGAAAAATTATCTAATACTGAAATGTATGTAGTAATAAACGTATGTCCTAGTGAGAGAATTCTGTAGCTCATGGAGCCTGTCAGTATTTGTAAAAACAGCTTACAGACAATGATTTGTTCCAGTTATTAGTTCAGCTAAAACTAATAGTAAAGAATTATTTTTTATTTTTTCCTATACAAACCTTTTTTACTTGTCTGTTAAACATAGCGTGTAAATTAGCTTATCTTCTGAAACTCGGTCCGGCTTGTTTCGCAATCCGTTCGCTTTTCCCCAACTTTATCGTAACATGTTGCTCAGCTGGCTGCTACTGCGTGCTGAGGGAGACCTTTCGATATCACCAGCACTATAAAATTTAAAACGACCTTGATGATGATGGTGAGACCGAAAGTAGACTAGTAGAACTAGTAGACACAGCGGCTATTAGAGCAGCAAGTTACGACAAAGTTGTAATGACTACTAGCATACAAGTAGTAGCATTCTAGCATCTAAAATAGTAGTTTTATAGCATAAAAAATCAGAATACGAATAAAAGATATTTCACTCCTGTCACATTCAGTCACTAATAAATTTTCAAATATTATTTTGGGAAACTTTCAGTTCTTTTCTAAAAAGAGCAATCAGTGGGCGACATTGGTGGTTTTCTTCAATGCGCCAGGGGTCAGAATAAAATTTTTCTTATTTATGCATTTTGTTCATGGTTCCCCAAAATTATAAATGCTTATAGTTGGGCACATTTCTCTGTTCGTGGAAACATAGCTATAATAAATGTAATACGTTTTAACTTTATTACAACATGTTAAAAAAAAGGGACATTGCTTGTCGCAAGTAGAATATGTATTTAGGGATTGCAGAACTCTTATCCTTTTGAACTGACTGATAAAGTGTACCTATAAAAGATTAAAATTCTAATTTGAAGGACGTTTGCCATTAAAAAACAAAAAGTTGAGTTTCCTACACGTTAATCATATTTTTTATAACTACAAATTATAAAAGTCTATAGCTTTGGTGTTCAAGGATACTACATACTCTTTGCATTGCAAACTTACGCGCGGTCATTTTTTACGCGTTTTAAATTTATAGCCATTTTGTAACTTTGTCACAAGTGATGCCATTCAAATGCAATAGAAAAAACAAAGTAACAACATCAGAGTAAGCTAATGTATTAATCTTTGTCGTTTCCTTTTTTCTGAATTCTATGTTGGTGATGAGGGTGTTTTGCGAAGACCATTCATACAATTTCATTCTGAAAAATGCAAATAAGTTATGTTTGACAAAGGAAAAATCCGGAAGACGATGCTTAAGTCACAATACATGTTGTTTAGTGGCGTAACTACGGGAGGATCAGGAGGATCTGCAGTACTATTGAAGAACGATGATAAAATAAATGCTAAAATTTCTCTTCAGTCTGATCCCTGGATATACTTTACCTTTAACAAAATTATCCTACTTTTAGACCCAAGTTCCTAAAAGTTCCCGGTCACGAATAATACAAGTTAAGTAAAATTCTATAAATTCTTAACGTAGGCCTATTTCTAAGCCAGTTGCGTCTGTTAAAATAAGTCAAATAAATAACCGTATGAATAGTTTTATGGGCAGAATCTTAAATATCGCATTAGTCTTTTTAAAAATGGTATGTCTAATCTAGCTAATTTTATCCTCTTCTAGAAGTCTGGGAGCTAACTTCACCTCCAGAAACTAGTCTCGTCGCCCCCCCCCCGCTCAAGGAGAAGATTTGAGTTACACCACTGATGTGTGTATGACTTATAATAACTATACAAACTAATAGTTTGTAATTATGTTTCTTAATTGAGTATTAAACTTTGATAAAGATAACTTTTTTGTCCTTGTTGATATGATATATTCAATATCTTAAAAAATTAATTAAAATTTATTATAAACACACGTGTGATTGTTTATGGCGTACACAGGTGATCTGGCGAAAATGCCATAAAATATTTATCATACGAAGTTTATTATAAATACATTTTACTTACTACTATGCTCTCTGAACTGCAAAGCTCGATTACTCTTTTTAACGAAGTGCATTAGTTGTTAATAAATTTTGATATTAGATAATTCTTCAGATATCAGAGAATTACAAAATCCCTATTACTCAACTATTTTGTGTTTAATAAAATAACAATAATTGTAGAACAATAATACAATACACGGTGAAAATTCCCTTAAGTCTGACTCGCGGCTGTATTCTTGCAATTCTTTTTAAATTTTTGGTCCTACTTTTGGACCCAAGTGCCAAAAAAGTTTAGATGTAAATCTAATGTTTAGATTTAGGTAATTATTCCCTTTAATTTGAAAGCGCACGTTAGCTTTATTGTTTTATTAACCTTTTGCCTTACTTCTTGACCCCTGACTCCAAAATTTCAAAATTTACAAAACTGATAAAGATTCATATTTTATTTAAAATTCCTTTCAATTTGATAATCCATATAGATTTTGGTATATTATCAAAAATTTTAACTACGTATTGGTCCCCAAAGATCAATAATTTACAAATTATTAGTAGTAAACACTAAATTCACATTTTTTGTAAAATGAGGTTCATTGTGACTTACATTAACTTTCGCGATTTTTTCACAATTTTGAGAAATTTGCAATTTTTACGAAAAGCTTGAAAACTGTACTAAAGATGGATAAAATATTATATATCCTCGTCTGTTCTGGAAGACATCATATTAATGTGAAACACTTATGCAAGAAATAGAGGCCCACTAGTATGTTCTCTGAACAGCGTAACTCCCCCTCACTATTTCTGAACCAAGTACTTTTCTTATTAGATAAATTTCAACGTCACATAATTTTCCCGTTAAGGTTAAATTAAAAAAAAAATCATGATTACTTTACTATTTCTTTAATAATATGATTACTTTACTATTTCTTTAATAATATAACAACCGTGGAGTACACAATCTTAGAATATACACTAAAAAAACAAATTTTTGAATTTGGGTTACTAATAGTTCTTTTTATTTTGGCACTCAATTTCAAGATTTCTCTCAATTTTTTCATCTCCTTTTCAGGCGCTGGGGTCTCCAAATTCTGAATTTACCAAAGTTTAACACTACATTCATATTTTAGTAACATTGCCTTTAATTTGATACCCAACATGACTTTTGCTATTTTATCGAACTTTTCACCCACTTTTTGGGTCCTATTTGGCTTCCCAAATATGTTAAAAGTTTCAAGTACGAACACTACAGTTAGATTGTGTTTAAAAGTTCCTTTAATTTGATACACTACATTGGCTTTTCCGATTGTTTTCCAATTAATTACGATCTCCCTGCATTTTTGCATCTTGTTTGCCACTTTCTCAGAGCAATGCATGTCAAAAAACAAAATGGTTTGGTCAAAGTATGAAGTCTTACATACTTCGTAGCAGACACATCGCAGGTTTTGTGAAAATTGGTTGATGCTTTCAAAGTTATCGTGAGACGGACTTATAAACAGATAGCAGATAGAAATATACAGTCAAGGAGAGAGAGAGAGCGGGGTGGAGGGGAGAGAGGGGATGGCGGAGGGGAGGGGGAGGGGGAGTGAGGTGAGGGGAGGGGAGGGGAGGGGAGGGAGGGAGGGAGAGAGAGAGAGAGAGAGAGAGAGAGAGAGAGAGAGAGAGAGAGAGAGAGAGAGAGAGAGAGAGAGAGAGAGAGAGAGAGAGAGAGAGAGAGAGAGAGCAGAATGAGACCGACTAACAGACAGAAAGAAAAATGCCAAGCGGTCGAGTTGAATCTGACAAATACTTTTTCACATTGAATTAAGTGAGTTCCCCGATTATTGTTTCAACACTGCGTGATATCAATATAAATTTTTAATTGATTTCATTGAAGAATGTATTGGAGCTGGATAAAGGTATTATAGATTCTGTTAATAAATGTATGTCACAGACACAGCCTACATATTTACATGAAACACTTTGTGCACTACATAATGTTACGTCATCACAGAATGATCTACATATTTCTCGGCTATCCCAGAAGAGGCCAGCTGTAATGTTTGTGTGCGTACGTGACACTTAACAAACAAGGCAGTGATACGTAATACGGAACATTCTCGTACATTCGATAGTGTTGTTCGAGAAGCTTCTCAACTAGCCCAACGGTGCGTGTTTCTGCCAAGGACGGGTTGATATATCCTCTAGAATTTTCGATTGCTTGTTAAGGACGAATATTATGGAACCGTGGAGACCATAAATAGCGCACACCTGCCGCTTAGTATTCAGTTATTGTCGGGCGATTTACACAGTACGTCTCAAGTGGTGTATTAATGAAAAGTGCTTATAGTGCGGAATTCTTTATAGTTGACATTATTATTTGTGTGGACAGATTTGCTCGAATCATTGTGCAATCTTGTTGAATAACTTGTTGATTTTAAACTTGTTAATAGAGATTAATTAAAGCTGGTGCTTAGTGACTTCATTGATGTCTTGTATTTTGTTTTGCACAGTACCATACGACGATCAGTGGGACAGTCGTAACACTGTACTAACAACAGTGGTGTACAATATACGTATGTAACGTGTTACAATAATGTGCGAGTTTCGTTATAGGCGAAGGCGCACATTATTGTGTTTCAATAAAGTGAAGCGTACTTTTCAAAACGCCCGCCTCTCTCCTTTTCAGTCTTGACCTGAATGCTAATGACCTGAATGCTAATGTCTTACAATATAAATAGAAACTACAGTGTACTTTAAGACAAAGGAAGAGACAGAGATCTGTTGATATACATTATTAAAAAATGCATACTTTGTCATCAAATCCATATATACACTTTGCAGCCGGTAAATTATTCACAACGCTCTTTGTAAAATTTAGAAAGTTAAGGCAAAAAAGGTGTAGTTTACAAATTGTGTGTGTGTGTTGTGGTGTTTCTTGTTAATCCAAACACACTGTAGGGATGACTCTTCCCAAACGGACAACAGCACAGGGTAATGAAGTGTAACAGGTCACCCCACAATCGCTTTGTACGCGCTCACTGAGTGAAGTGACCAGTTTAGTTTCATCTGTTACGAACGAATCGATACCAAGTTGCCTTGTTTATAACACGTTTGTCTAATTATTACCAGTTAAATTTCTTTAAATATTTTAAAGTACTTTTTCTCACCCTTTATTGAATGAGTTGAGCAAGTCCTCTCACATAACTTCTTCACAGTTGGTATTTGTCTGATTGTAAATTTATTGAAGGAATGTACCATGATAACTTTTGAATGTATCAATTAATTTTCGTAAAAGCTGGCAAACGTGTTAGTATTTTTACCGCACACATCCATCGTTTTTGAAATCCACATCCATTAATACAGGGCAAAAGGGAGAAATGTGGGATGTTAACATTTTTTAGTCCTAAATAAACAAAATGCATGTGGGGTATCAAATGAAAGAGAATTTTAATAAAATCTGAAGTCTGGAAATTTTAAACGTTTAATACATCAGGAGCAAAGGACACTAGAACATTAAAATATTTTGTAAATTGTAAAAATCTATTCCAAATAACAGACTAGAGGGAATTTGAAACCAAATCTCAATGATGTGTTCATCTTAATAATTTTTAAGATTAAGGGCCTAAAATGAAAGTCAGATTTTTAATAAAATTATAAAAATTGTTATCGGCTATACTTTGGGATAAGATATTTTTAAATACAAAGTTGGTATTTTCAGTAATTTAAAAAAATTAACATCTGTCAACATGCCTTGCAAATTTTAACGGCCTTCATAAATGTATAAGACATTTTTGCAATAAAACATTACATATTTCCTCCAGTTACGTACGTTTGTGAAAAGTATTTGCTTCGAGCGTATTAGTATCTATGGAACCGTAGATATATTTAAAAATTAGGATTAAATTATTTTTTTTCATTTAGGTTACAAATTTGACAAAAAGCTGAATCCAAGATTGCGTTTATTGCATGTTTGTGTGGTTTAACACTATTATTTAAAAAATATATATAAAAAATAGCGTAGTCGGTGTTTCCTTAATTTATTGATCGATACCTGATTAATTATCTGATGTTGAAATTTATCTAACAATGAATATAATTCGTCTAAAATAGTGATCGAATTCTGTAGCTCTGAATTGACGTAACCACTCCAACACAGACAGCAACGTTCTACGCTGACGGTCAATTTTATCTCTAATCCTGCCGACTGCTACTCCGACCGCCTGGAAGCCTACGCAACGGCGGTCTCCAAGTCTGGTCTAATGCTGACCGTTCAGAACTCTTACCACCACAATGTTTTGTACTTCCTATTCCGATAATAAATGTTCCCTCCGTAAACTAGTCTAATACGTCCTGAAAATAAACCTCCTTTTCCGCCTCCCATAAATCGTAATCTCCACAATTCCGCCCGAGCTCTCTCAAATCAACGAGCAAAGAAACACGCCTGAAGTTGTACAAGTTGATGGCCTCATCCACACTTTTCTATGAGTCTGATAATTGGGATTTAATGAAATCCCAAGTCGGTTGTATTCACGCGGCAGACACGAGATTTCTCAGGTGTGGGAGGTCCGGAGAAGCGTTAGAAAACGCACCCCTAGTCTATCTCTGTTTCGGACCGGAGCAAACAATTTTTGGTTCAATCCACGTTCAATTCTTTGCCTCAAGTTCTTCAGACATCTTCTCCCCCTTATCATAAGACCTTATTATTTATATATTATTGCCATATTATCTACGTAAGGTGGCCACATTATGCTTGAGTGAACGCAGACTCTCACAGCCAAAGTTGTCAGACAAGTTTACCGCGCTCTTAGACCGTGTCTACCACAGCATTTAACTATACATTTACTGTGTCGCTGACAAAGAACCTCACAGTCTTCAAATGAATGCCCTATATTAACTTTTATAGAATTTTGTAAAATCATTAAGTGTGAATTCTCCATTCCCCTTCGTTACAAATCTTACCATATTATCTGTTATTTCAAACTTATCTTCCTTGAACTTGTTGGGCTGAAGGTACCTTGTTACACCTCCACTGAAGGTGGGTGCCGTTGGTGCGGCCGAAACGTCTGGCGCTTAAGCAAATGTCGACATTAGACCACAGCGTAATAGGCCGTTTGATCATGCCCAACATCTATGGCTACATCATCCCGCTGATTACGTAATACACGACAAGGTACACATTGTCATAACCTTGTATGACATGAATGGATTAAATTAATTATTATTACCATCAATAAATGATTAATAATAGAACATTTTAACGTTAACATAAACATTCTCTTTCGACGATTGCATAGGCATTAAATGTCTTCTTCTTCTTCTTCTTCTCGTTCTCTAGTTCTTGGCTTAGGATGCACCGCCTGTTCCGGAAACCATCTTGTCTCTGGTCGTCCGCTCCTTTATTGACCTCTGGCTTTGTAACTGGCGGTAATTCGGAGAAGATTCTCTTACTCTATTTTGAATAAGTAGTTTAACTGATTGATTTTATACGCGGTTACTTTAATTTTAAAATTAAAAAATTCTAATATTTGTGTTATATTTGTGTTATTTACTCTGTAAACATGCAACCGTTTACAACTCTGAGACTTTCAAAAATTTTGTTTTGCCCGTTGTAATTCTGTTCGATCTTAAAAGTAGTGTTACACATTTGAGAATGCTAAGAAAATCAGTGGTCAAAAATTTTATTGACAACACTAATAAATAGTGGACACGTATTCTTACAGTTCAGTGACCCAATTATCCAATATGCACTGTACAACTAATAAAGTCACCCAATTGCAACAAAATTACAATTATCGGCAAAAAAAAATAAATAAATAGTTGAACACTATTTACTTCCATTAATACACTGCTTTATCCTACTGAACAAACACACAATTTTAAAGAAAGTGAGCAACAGGCAGTTGTATTCGAATCGCCAGTGTTCATCGCGTAGAAACACAAGTACAGTTGCCCCATGTTGTTATAAAAGAAGGCAAAGTCTCCGTTGGCTTGTAATTTTTAAGTCAAAAAGTGTTTAATATTCTACTATTGTCAAGCAAAGCCGTAATTCTGCGGGCTCAGCTAGACGTCTCTGGACGACTCCAGAACACTGCATCATCCTCTCACTGCTATCATAGTTGTCACACATGTTTACCGCGCTCTTAGGTGATGGCCTAATATCAACATTACTTGAAACGCCACTAGTAAAAGTTCTTAATTTATTTTTTATCAGGTTGAAGACGTAAAATTGAAGCTTTTAAAAGTTAACTTCCATTAATTCTTTTCTTCTTCTTTGAGACGAAATAGGAACATTGCTGTTCCGTCTTCGCAGCATATCTCTTTGTCTTGGTCTTTTCACATTCCTTGTTCCAAAGGATCTGTACCTATACGCTACGATACCATCCATTGTTGCGACAATCCAATGCGATATTTCCAGATTGTATCGTACATAGAAAATACCTGCAGCTTATTCCTAATGTCCTTATTATGCAAACGATCTTGCCTTGTACAACACTTTGTTTACCTGAGATAAATTGTTTTCTGAAATTTAAATTTTGTTTATAATCTTTCTTGCAGGTACCCATGTTTCGCAACCATATATTAACATAGGTACTGCCATAGTTTAAAGAATATAACCCTTGTTCCTTCCCTTGTTTTATTCTTTATTGTTCTATGGGCGATGAAACACACATCATCTAAAAGTTTGATAATTTTGTCGCGGAATCTCGCCCCGATTCTGTCGTGTTTTATTCCCAACGCTGATAAAAGTAATCAAGATAATTATACTCAGAGACTTGTTCCAAAACTCCCCCTTATCTTTTATACGTACTCATCTATAAATTTCAAGATAAAATATTGTTTGATAATATATTGCACGGGTAATATCATAGCTAATTACTGTATAATAGCAATCTCAAAGCACCAACCAATTGGCCGCTTTCTTTCTCTTTCATTAATTCCATAAGGTTAACGATACATTTATGTTTTATTATAAAAACCTTAATTAAATAATATATGAAATATGAAAAATAACTTTAAAATTACACCTGCCTAATGCAAAACCATAACATTGACCAAAGCTTCTTGAATTAGAAATACAATTTTCAATTGTATACTTACAAATTTGTAGAAAAACGAAAAATTTAATTAATTAAACTCAGGATATACTCTCCATGATCATAGAAGAAACACAGATATACTTCAGGAACTGAATATTATGAGTATACTCGACAGGATCGCCCGGTATCGACTGAATTGGTAAGAATATCTCTGCCGAATGGACGACTGCCGCATCCCCAAACAACTCCGTAACTAAGAAGCCGAGGGGGACGGAGAGGTATGGGACCTCCGAGGAAGCGCTGGAGTCACCAGCACTAATCTTTGCCTATTTGAGACCGGAACAAACCATCCTTGGTTTAATCTGTGAAGATGTTGATGAATTAAACTAAATACTATTTTACAGACAATTATTTACAGAGTTTACTGTAATATTGAATATCATACGTTGTAACGCATTATATGTAAATGTAAATTATAATCACTTTAGTTAATAATACCATTCTTCAAATGGTAAAAGAAGTCTTGCAAGCATCTAGATGAACATAATAATACTCAGAAGTCTTTGCTATAGATATATTTAAAGTAAACTCGGATCCGAGGTAAAAAGTACATAATCATTATGATCCCTAGTTTTTCAGAAAAACATTTAAATATTTTAATCTAATTAATTATGTCATGGGATCTTTTCGTATCAGTTGTTAATAAAGAGAAGTCATCTTATTACACATGAAAATGAGTGCATAAATCAGTGAAATACCTTCCCTTGTTTCCTAGTAATTAGCTTAATTAATTTTGTTAATTGTGTTGAGTTTAATAACAGTTCGTTACAACGTAGGCAGCCCATATAATTGGCTGGTGTCAATTAGGATGGGTTCCCTGGATTTGCAACGTGGCCAAAAAACGTTACAATAGGAATATGACAAAAGTAATGTTAAGATTATCGATTAATCTAGACGTCTGATTACTAAGAGACGTGTCTAATTAAAGGGCGGCAAGGCAAAATTAAACGCAGGCCCGTCTGCAGGGACTAGTTAACCTCAATTGATAGAGGATGTAGATGATTTAATTGCACACAATTACTATAATGCGTCGTTAAAATGTGGGGGCAGGGAGCGCTGGCCAATATACCAGCTTAGTTAGGTACGATGAAACATAATAAACAATCTTCCATGTAGAAATTGTGTGTTAGCAATTGCATAGGCTTGTTTGTTGTGTGACTCGTACCGAACATCTCTTAGGTCCAATAAAATTATGAGAATTATTTGCATGGTGTAAGTGGTTGTCTGCTAGTCAAGTTTTATTGTAGGTACCATTTTGTTAAATTTGTACAAGACTGAACAATCGTGATAAACTGATATTACGCGGGGCTTTCTCAGACTTTGAATGAACAAACCTCTGAACATCTGACTGGGCAATCCCTAATCTTCCTATACAAAAATTTAATTCTAGTAATGGAGTCACAAGCCTATCCAGCAAAATTTGTTTTAATCTCGTCACGAATTGTCTGACACAGTCACAGATCGTTCTGACAGGGGCAAACATCTACAGTTTTACATTATTTACATAGCTTTCGAAGTCACACTTAGAATTCTTAACATAACACCCACTAAATGGTACACTTAACTATGCGAGATTGCTATAATACGAATTACAGTCTTCTAGAGTCCCATTTCAATATCGTAATTAAGAAGGTTGTATCATACTGTGTTTTTTTTTTAATTTGCGTCTACCAGACACACGCACATGCGCACTCGACTATCATGACCCGTACGTTGCTAGTCGATCATATTTTCATATAGCAATACCACGCCGTCGAAAGAATGGAATATTATTCTAGACCACCTGCTGGACCCATATAAACAACAGCGGGCGGTTTAGAAGTTAGTTACGCCTTCTATTATTATTAATAACTGGACGTTTTAACGTTAACGTAACATTTTCTTACGTGGGGATTAAAAGTCGTTTTCTTCTTCTTCTCTAGTTCATAGCTTTGGCTGCACCGCCTGTTTCCGAAACCATCTTGTCCCTGGACGTCCGACACTTTTTTGACCTCTGGCTTTGTAAATGACGGTAATTCGGAGAAGATGGCCTTACTCTATTCTTACTAAGTGGTTTAACCGATTGATTTTATACTCAGTTACTTTATTTTTAAAATTAAAACACGTCCAATTCTTGTCTTATATTTGATTTATTTATTCTGTCTGTTAACATGCAACCGTATACAGCTCTGAGACTTCCAGAAATTGTATTTGAAGAAAGTGAGCTACAAGTAGGTGTATTCGAATCACTCGTGTTCATCGCTTAGAAACTCAGGTACAGGTGTCCCGTGTGGTTTTTTATAAAATTTGATAAGATCTCCGGCGGCTTGTAGTTTTTAAGTCAAAAATTTTTTATTATTCTACTACTGTCCAGCAAAGCCGAAATCAGCGAGCTCAGCAAGACGTCTCTGCACGACTCCAGAACACTGCAACTGCAACATCCTTAAGTGAACGCAAACTCTCAATGGCTAAACTATCATAGTTGTCAGACATGTTTACCGCGCTCTTAGGCTCGTAGGTAGTGGTCTAATGTCAGCATTACTTGAAACGCCTCTCGTTTCGGTCGAAACCACGACGGCCACCTTCAGTGGAATGGGAACAAGGTGCTACTGAAAGTTCTTAATTTATTTTTTACCAGGCTGCAGTTCCATGTTTCCGCTCTATTAAAAATGGCAGTCGCTAGTCCCGCCGAGACGTCTGGTATTTCAAAAATGTTGATCTTTGACGACGGCCTAATAGACCGTTAAACGTGTCCGACAACTATGCATCAAGCTGCTGATTACGTAATACACGACAAGCGTCACGTACGCTGTTTACATATTAACCACTGTGTTACCTTATCGGTGGAACGCTAGACACAAACAACTAAGGCACTTTAAGAGGTTTAGAATGTATTTTACTCGAAGGCAGAATTGCAATTTTACGTGCAAACAAATGACATGCCTTTCCTAACAAAGCGTCTTAGTTGCCTAACCAAAACAGAACCACGTCACAGCATGTGCGACCCGCTTAAATTCATGTAAACGTTGTTATGTTTTTAGAGAGGCAATGTACACGAGAATAATACAACACCAGTGTTGCCGCATCCAACTTGTATGACGTTATAAAACTGTTGGGAACATTACCAGTCAACATAATTAAGCCAGTTGCAAAGTTCTCAAGTCCTCAGTTCACACTCTGCTCGAGGCAATCGTTTCGTATAACACAATCCTCGTATACGTACGCCGCATGTCTACATTAATTCATTTGCTGTGAGATAATTCACTTTAATGTAGACGCCCGCAGACAAAATAATTCCTAACATTCGCGTGTTTAATTACAGATGTACTTCATCATTGTGCGTTTACGACTCAGAGGCGTACCTAGGGGTTACAGCGCACTTTCTACTTTAAACTCCCTTCCTACATAACGTTGAAAGACAAAGTCTAGTAATTTTAGAATGTGTAAGGTTAATAAATAAATACAACGCTTTATGAAAGTAAACTATTGAATTTTATGTCATGAAGATTATTGGGCTTCTTTGACAAATAATTATTCTGTGTTTTCTGGGCAAACACGAACAATTACAACATATAATTGAATTTTGTACAGGCTAATGAAGCAATTGAAGTCGCACTTTCCAAGCAATTTCATCAAAATATATTTTTGTGACCAGTTCACACTCTGTGTAGAGTAATGCTAAATTTGTTAACCTGGTTTCACTCATTGACGATCTTAAATAGTGTGTTATGTGATTTAATGTACTAAAAAGATTTTTGCACGATTCTATATTTACGCGAACGGTGAGAAATATTATCAGAGTTATTTCAATGTTTGAATAGTCATCCCTGCACCATACTGGTTGATGTACTGCAGCGGATCCGCATGTGAAGCTGAGCCAGTGTCCTTTGCAAGCTCTGTAGCTTGAAATTTGAAGTTACCAATTTTATTCACCAA
Organism: Magicicada septendecula; assembly: GCA_034769895.1. Taxonomy (NCBI): domain Eukaryota; kingdom Metazoa; phylum Arthropoda; class Insecta; order Hemiptera; family Cicadidae; genus Magicicada; species Magicicada septendecula. Next base: position 586,939,530 of record CM068369.1, on the reverse strand, counting down.
TTCAGATGTATCGACGCCTTTGCTGTACATCTTGATAAAAGCTGAAGCACACTTTTGAGATGTGACACAGAACCTTGCCTGACAAGAAACCTAAGTCCTATAAAAGTTGTCATATATCTGTGATCGCCTTTTCAGTTATAAGCGTGTCAAATAGATTGAAATATTTTTGTTGGTAAGACTCTTAGGTTGGAAGCAAATGTCCCGTGTCGCTTGTTAGTTCTGACGCCATTTTATTAAGACTTCTGATCCTTTTGCAAGAGAAAGTACTTTCTGTGTCAATTTCGTCACATACAACGTTGTTTGGCTTCATAAACAAAATGCCCAATACCTTTATCACGAATTGACTGTATTCGTTTGGACAAACGTTCCATTAGTGTAGCAGCCGAATCAAGTGAAATGTCTTTTAGTTGCAAGGATTTGTTGGTAAAACCTATTGTTATCAAGAACATCACTTCACATTTGCTGAAGGCACACAAGTATAAAGCCTATCTGGTTTATATTATTCATAGCTCCAGATGCCCTATCTGAGTTTTAAATATTACTAATCATCAACTCTTGAACACTGCGAATACAAGTTAAACTATTTTTAACAGCTTCTTGGCACTTTACACCATGGTCTTGCCTTGCGGATATTTTTCAATGTTATTTGAAGCGTAGCATCAAGGCCTCTCATCCATAACGTTGATTTACTGAAAACATTTACAGGCGTTGCACAAATGCAATGCACAGAGAAGGACATTGAAAATGCTTCAATAAATCTTTAAAATATATATATTTATGTTCATTCACCAATCAATGAATTTATTCTGCATTCACCAATCAATGAATTCATTCTGCATTCACCAATCAATGAATTCATTCTTCATTCACCAATCAATTAATTCATTCTTCATTTGCCAATGTACAGATTATAAGTTAAATGTAGTCGCATTCATAAGCGAAGTTTTATATGTGTACTACGTTATTGACAACAAAGAAATAGTTTTTATGGAAACTCACCTGTTCCCATTTTCGATCACGCACCAGCGATCGGCCGCAAATGTGCGACACGTCCTCAATGTTAAAATTAAGTGAATGCTGCATTAAAAAAAACATTACAACTGAAATGTCGGCAGTATGTTTTCCTACAAGATTTTAGTCTGCTCAGCACAAACCGACGCATCTTGTCCATTTTGCCGACACGTGCCTGGATATCCACGCGCTTTCCTGGGTACATAAAATGGATATTCCTAATCCTAAAATAAATACTTATGCATTATCAAACTCTTGTCCGCTAGATTTAAACTAACCGCTTCGATCTTTGCCAAAATTTCTTCTGCCAGGCCTTATACCGTACTTTCATAGCTAACAACGATGTCAGTAAACCATGGCTACATGTCACTTATTTGTTCCATGTGAGCAGTATCAGGAGTGCAGTCTTTTTATTTTACCCAGTATTTTAGATCTACCGTTTTGCCTAGAAGTTTAATTATTATTTTGCTTTTTAAGTTTTAAGAAAAAAGTAAATTAAAACGTACTGGCTAGTCTTGATTTCCTTTACGGGGTTGATATTTAACAGAGATAATGGCTTACAGGTGTAACGGCGGCAACTGCTTTTGGCACACTTACTAAGTTATCAAAAAAATTATTAAAAAACTTTAGTGTGCTGGTATGCTCCCTGACGTGCTTAACTCGATTATTATTTCGAAAGAAATAATACTTCTTATTACGTAAAATTTGATATCCGATAACTTTCCAACTATGTAAAATTTTGAAAAATCAGATCACTTAAATATTTCTTTAGTAATATAACTAAAGATTGTGTTGAACCAACAATCACACAACAACTACTAAAATTTGAAACCATCAGATTCAGATTAAGATTCCAGTTAGTACAACACTTTGCTGGACTTTTATAATTTTATCAAATTTTTTTCTGTATTGGGACCTTCAAAACCTTGAAATAGGGCAAAAAATATAGAGTCAGTAAAAGAGTTCATATATCTTGGCTCCCAGATAAACACCACTAACGACATCAACATTGATATAAGAAGATTATATCTCGCAAATAAAAGATATAATGGATTAATAAAGCACCTGACATCTAGCTTCATCTCAATATGCACGAAAGGCAAACTCTACAAACCCTTATCAGGCCAGTGCTGACATATGGTTTAAAAACCTGGACAATGACAAAAAATAGCGAGAGACTTCTAGGTTCCTGTAAAAGACGGATTCTAAGAACAATATTTAGAGGAGTACAAGAAAATGGAATATGGCGCAGGCGCTATAATTATGAACTATACCATCTATACAAAGAGCCGGACATTTGGAGGATAATCAAAATAAACAGGCTAAGGTGGGTTGGTCACAGAGAGAATGGAGGAAGGGCAGCCTGCGAAATATATTTTCTACCAGAAACCAATGGGTAGTAGAGAAAGGCTTTACCCCGATGCATATTCAAAGACCAAATAGAGGAGGACCTCGGAAAGCTGAACATAAAACACTGGAAAACCAGGACATTCAATAGGGAGGAATGGAATCGACGACTTTTGGAGCAGGCCAAGACCCACCAAGGGTTGTAGAGCCACGGTTGATTGATTGGGCCCTAGGGTCCTAAAATTTTAAAATTTCCAAAATGTAACACTGCGTTTGAATATTAATTAAAATTCGATTTAACTTTATACCGTACACGACATTTTGCAATTTTATCAAAATTTCCAACGCCTTTTAGGCCCAAAAGTTTTGAAATTTTCAAAAATGAACACTATACTCAGATCGTGGTTAAAGTTTCTTTTGATTTGATACCTCACATGAGCTCTTGAGATTCTTTAGAAATTTTGAGACCCTCACATTTTTGTTTCACATTACTCATTTGCTTCACATTTTATATTCACATTTTTCCTCACTTTACTTTTGGGAGATCAGTCTAAAAAACAAGAGAGTTCTGTTGGTTAAAAGTCACATGCATCGTAAGCTTTACGAAAATCACTTGATGCGTTCAAAAGTTATCGTGAGATATGGCCCAAATTGCTAGACAGATAGATAGATGGAGAAGTGGACAACTTAAAACAGAGAACACATTACTCTCGTTTAAAATTCATTTGTCGAGTTTATTAGATGCTGAAGAAAGCTGTGTCGACAATATGTTTACAGACAGACATATTTATGTAAACGTCTGCTTCTCGTAACGAACGTTAGTACACCGAATAGGCTACTGTAACAAAGTAGCAAAACCTTGTTTGAATTCCAATTTACACGGTGGGTCAGAGAGAGGACTGACTGAGCACGTGTGTGAAGCCAAAGAACGTAAAACATTTCCGCTTGTGTTTCTGGCGCACGTAAATCAAGGTTTCGTTTGGCCGTATGGCCTGCTTTCGTACCGCACAATTTACATATAAATTGGATAAGCCGGCCAGACCATCTCACTGATTTACTCGTGAATCCGATATTTGTTGAACGCTCACAAAAAGTGAACTGCGAAGTGTAGTCATCCGTGATATTAGTTTAAAACAAACATTGACAATACACATACATATTTTATATTTACAATATATTAAAGAAACAATACTGAGTTCTGAATTGAATCAATTGACGGAAAGTGTGAAAAAAAGAATTGCGTTCATTTATTTTTTTTTTAAAGAAGGTTTTAAGCTAATTAATATTGTCAAATTCAACTTTATCTTATTTTCCTTTTCGTTTTCCACCTTTTCCTCTTTGTTGTTGTTGTTGTTGTTGTTGTTCTTCTTCTTCTTCTTCTTCTTCTTCTTCTTCTTCTTCTTCTTCTTCTTCTTCTTCTTCTTCTTCTTCTTCTTCTTCTTCTTCTGCTTCTGCTTCTTCTGATTCTGCTTCTGCTTCTGCTTCTGCTTCTTCTTCTCCTTCTTCTCTTTTTCTTCTCCTTCTCCTTCCACATCCCTTTAAGGCTGATGCATTTATAAATGACAGGTTAAAGTATCTTACCATCTTAATTTTTTTACGTCCAAACTATTTTTCCCATTTGTTTCTCAATCACCAATCCTCAATGAATTGAATTGACTGAAAGTTTAGTCACACAAAAGAATTAATTTATTATTGAATTATTATTTACTCTATTTTTTTTTAAATTAAACAAGTTTTAAGGTAATATAGTGTCGTCAAATATATATCTTCTTATTCTTTTCCTTTTATTTTTTATAGTTTCTCCGTCTACTCCTCCTCCTCCTCCTCCTCCTCCTCCTCCTCCTCTTACTCCTCCTCCTCCTCCCCTCTTCCTCCTCCACTTCCTCCTCCTCTTCATTTTTCTTTTTCTTCATCGTGGCTTAAACCTGTGACAACTATGGTATAAACGTTATTAAAATCTGTGATTTTTTATCCAGTAGTGCAGTAAAATGTCTTTCTATTTTTCTTTTTGACGTCCAAACTTCTTTTCTCATTCGTTTCAAGTCTATAACGCTCATGTTTATTGATTTAACTATCTTCCTGACTTTTTATGGTATTCCTCCAGATTCACACGTGTAAGAAATTACTGTCCTTATGACTACATTTACATTATTATTTTGGTTTTCTTCCTTAGATTTTAATTATTTTATAATATAATGCAGGGCTCTACGCCTACAAGTTTGCCCGCAACATATGTTATTGGATCCGCACTATTCATCTTACAGCCCAAATATTTATGTTATATTTCCTGTTAATTATACTACCGCGTAATTCTAATTTTATTTTTTAATTTTGTTTGATATTGACAATGTTTTTGTTAATATTAAAGTAAGTTTTCTTTAATTGGAAATAAATATTTGAACTCCTTTACATCGAATTTACTGGACCATCAAACAATAAAGCAACAGAAAAAATTTAAATATGTTATATCGTTTTCAAACATTTTTCCGCCTTTGTTAATAATTAAAAAATCAATATTGTTCATTACGTGTTTGATTTTATGTCGACCTCTGGGGTGGAGATCCCTTGGAGGACCAATAAAGAGGTGGAATGATGAGGTCGCAACATGCTATTAGCGTAATGCTTAGTTAAAAAAGGAGTAGAAGAAGAAGAAGAAGAAGAAGAAGAAGAAGAAGAAGAAGAAGAAGAAGAAGAAGAAGAAGAAGAAGAAGAAGAAGACTTGAGGTATTATAATGTTTCTGGTGTTCAATTAATTTCCATTACTCTATGGTACTCCGTTCACATAACACAGTGCAAAATAGTGTCTGAAAGAAAAAAAACTGGATAGACTCCTTAATTAAACGCAATATTTCATTCGCATATCTGATAATTATATTGTCAATAGCTTTCTTCGTTGCAACTATTTACAAATGGCAGCAACGCATTATTATTTCAGTTATGTCTAAAATGTGTTGGAGCGTGTTTCGCTAACCAGTTATAAACCATAAACACTGTAATCCGTTTAATCCCTCAAATGGAATATAAACTGGCACTTTTTGTACTAAATAGTGTTTTCTTGAGCAATTCGTAAGTGGCCTTGGAAAATTACGCGCCATATACACGGTAAAGAAATCAGTAGGTCTACAGGTCCAAACATACAAGACAGATATATACAGAATACAGCAGCACGTTCAAATTAAGTGTTTAGACGCATCCGCGTTATAACTTTCTTTTAGTTCGAGACAGTACTAATTCTATATTCGCGATCGTACGGATTTCCAGTAACGAAAATTGTGAAGTACACAGTAAAGAAGTTGTTAATTCACAATTATGTTATTTAATCTTTTAATTAATTTTTTATTTCTTAGATTTCGTTGTCCATGACGTGTCCGTTTCTTAACTAAATGTAATTATTTCACTACGACTCGGAACACAAAACTTTTTATGGGTAAAAACTTAAAAGCTTTACCTTACAACCTGAACCGGTCTTCACATTTAAAAAGCTTCTTCAGAGGTTGAAAAAGCTTTTTAAAAGTGAAAACCGGTTCAGGATGTAAGGTAAAGCTTTTACGTTTTTACCCATAAAAAGTTTTTTGTTCCGAGTCGTAGTGAAATAATTACATTTAATTTTTTACATAGAGATTTTCCCCAATGCTGAGAGTTTTTCATACAAATACACTACAAAGACAAGTTATATATAGTACATTTATATTCAACAGATCAAACATATTACATTATACATTAAATACGTCAAAGAATTTTCCAATACGCCCAGTCATTCTCCTTTAATTATGGTCATCGACTTATTTCTGTCTTCAGAAATTGAAGAGCATGCTTGCCCATATGCTTTTGTACACAGTCCACACTCTTCCATTTTCTGCCTACTTCTTGTTCCCTCTGGCTACCATTATGCCATTTTTTGGGGGAACTGTAAATTCTTCCATTCTTCTGAGATGCTAGTGCCTCATCAGTAGTATAAAAGTGGGGGTTAGAAAACACTTCCGGGTTCCAGTTGAAAACACTACCGGGTTCCAGTTCATGACGTCATAGAGGCACTGGCAGCTGGTGTCCGAGCTGTCCATGTGACGTCACTGTTTTGTGTGTGTGTGTATGTGTGACTGAAACACTTCCGTGTTCCAGTTCATGACATCACACAGAGGCTCAAGTCGCTGGCGTCCGGATGGCTAAAACCTGTTTCAAGACGTCACGGAGGCCGTGGTTTCTGCATGTCCAAAATTTGGTAGCCGAAAACAATGTGTAGCGGATGGGGGTACCCGGAATTCGGCGGTTGCCCGGACGCGCAGAGGCTATGTCATCGGGTACCGTTACTCGAAATTTTGGGGGTATCGGGTACCGTTACCCGAAATGTTTAAATCAACGGATGGGGGTACCCGAAATTTGTGGGTACGCCCTAACCGGGTTCCAGTTCATGACATCACACAGAGGCAGCTGGTGTCCGAATGTTAAAACACTTCCGCGTTCTGGTTTATTTTGATGTAACAAAATAATCGTTCTCTCTCGAAATTTTTAATGTCAGAATTTTGGTACCCTAAATGATTAAAACAACGGATGGGGGTACCCGAAATTTGTGGGTACGCCCACGTGACGACGACGTAGAGGGCGTGATGTCTGAAATGTTTAAATCAACGGATGGGGGTACCCGAAATTTTTGGTGTCTGAAATTTAGTACCCGAAATGTTTAAATCAACGGATGGGGTTACCCGAAATTTTTGGTGTCCGAATTTTAACACCCGAAATGTTTAAATCAACGGATGGGGGGGGGGTACACCCTAAAACAAGTTTTGTATGTCTAAAATCTGGGCGGGGGGGAGGGGAGGGGGTACCGTTACGCGAAATTGATCGGTTAAAATTTGGGGCAATAGGTACCTGACGGGTTCCGAAATTTGGTGATTAATGACATCCCGACGCGGTTCCTCCGGTACTCAAAACCGGATATTGTATTATTATAATGTTTATATTGTGTTAATATAAAACAGATGCATCGATTTCAAAGAAAACATATATTCTTATTATGCGTTACTAAAATTGTTAACTGAATAAATATATTTACTCCTGTGACGATTCGCCTGTAAACCAGTCAAACAGCATCTAAGCTGGTACAAGCGGTGTGTGTGTGTGAAACACTGCCACGTTCAGTTAATGTATTCAAAGAGGAACTGATAGCTGGCGTCCGTGTTTTATAAAGCTGTGTGTGTGTGTGTGTGTGTGTGTGGTTGACGTTGAGCTGCATCAGGCAACCTGTTGAAAGTTGCAGCGCTCTTTCTCTACTATAAAAACCGGTTTCTTTGCTGTTACATTCCATGTGAGAGACATACATCTCTACTGCTATTGCGCTTATTCAAGTATGATAGGAATAATTGTTTTGTATAAGGGGTATAATAATAAAAATAACATAGGTTATGGTTTATATATAAAAGTTTTAATAATATCGAAAGCTTTTACAATCAAATCATAAGCTATAAGTTTTTTCTCTCTCTACATAGACACGTTCTATATTCACAAGACAATTATAATTGAGCAAAACATACGCGCTCTCTCTATATACATAACTAAACAAAATAGACACTTTATCTATATAGGCTATATATATATATATATATATATATATATATTTACATAATTATACAAAATAATCTTTTCTCTCTCTCGCTTTCTCTCTCTTTTGCAGCCTTGAAGGTTCTCTCTCTCTCTCTCTCTCTCTCTTTCTCTCTGTCTCTCTCTCTCTCTCCCTCTATATATGTACACACACACACACACACACACACACACAGACACACACACACACACACACACACACACACACAATTAACAAAATAATAATTACATTTACTACAACCAAAACAAGCCTTATATGTCTAACAATAATAATAATAATAATTAATAAATTACAATATTACAATGTTGATGTGTAATATGTTAATAATAACATACTAAATGTAGACACACATCAAATGATAATTAATATGGTGTTAGCTACATGTGTAAAATGGTACACCAAAACCTTGAATTCAACTCTTTTTAGTATTTTAGATAATAACAGAAGTAACACGCTTATAAAGCGCACATCCAGTGGAATTATGCCATAACCAATTACATTTTTTTCGTCAAAATAATTTTTTAAAACAATTGTTCTTCAGAGTGTAAATTCTCTCCACTCACAAGCACTCAGAATGTTACAGTGGTCACCATATGGTGGTGAACGACATACATCTCCCTCGCATTCGCACAAACACATAACATCGAAACAAGGTTTCTGTAACTATGAGAGAAATCTTTAAAAAAATTTAATTACACATAAAATTTAATTAACACTTTAATGATTGTTTATCTCAACTTTTTATGTTATAAACCACATACGTTTTTTAATAATTAAAAACAGAATATAATTTCCTACAATTAATAATACTTGATCAAATACAAAAGAATGTAGACACATCAAATGATAGTTAGTGTGGTATTAAAAAAAATATGTATTCTGAATTAAAGTCATTTTGATATCTTAGATAACAACAGACGCGACAACGGTTACGAAGCGGACATCCGCTAGAGTCATGCCTTGACCACTCATATTTTTTACCAGCGAGGTATACGCTGTACCAGTAAAATTATACATCATATAGTATATCTGATTAACCAGCTTTGTTTTAGCAATTAGCAAATCTTTTATTTGAAGATATTCAATATTATGGTTGTTACAATAACTAATTGATGTTTTGAAGAGTTTGAAAAACTCATTACGAATAAATACTTTCATTTTGTAAATATTCTTTTCGTTTCGTATTGATATCCATCTACTCAGTGTCTTACGATTATTTCTAAAATTATAATCGAATTTAATCATGTCGCATTGACAATATAATCTATTATTACCATTTATTTCTCTGTTCAAAAGTTTTTCTACAATATTAGATCCAAGCAACACCTTGTTCTTTCTCTGAAAATGAACAGTTAATATTAAAAAACGACAAAAAAAATAGAGAAGTCTACTTCATCATTTAAAAACATTTTACTATTAATGTTATTATAATACTATTATTATTATAATAAATCAATCCTGTTCTCGTTTATTTGGTCTGGAAAAAAAGAGAAAAAATTAATACATAACCACTTCTGTATAAGTAATTATTAGTGGTACTGAAATATCATACTCACATAATCAATATCCAACTGCACGCTCACTTTCTCGTTCGCCAGCGGAGTGTGTGAGGTTACGCATAGTGATAACACACAAGGCTTCACAGCTTTCAATTGCTCCTCAGTAAATACGTCACACCATCTTTTAGGTAGGTGTACATAGAACAGTTTATCCTCCGGCTGAGGACAGGCTCCGGTATCTTCCAAATCTACCACAACTGACTCCCCGAATTTCGTTTTCACAAATTTCATGTGAATTATATGATACTTTACTCCTAAAGAAAGACTTGACAAGTCTCTTTTTGGTAAAAAATTTTCAACTGTCTTCGCGTTCGCAACGATTCCTTCCATGGCGAGTACTGATGACTGCACAGGGAAACACTGGCGTATTTATTCTGTTTCCCCCGACCACGTTCCTTCCTTCTAAAGCGTCATCTCCTTCGGTCACGACCGGACGACGACACCCTACCCCGCACCCCGCACCTCCACCGCAACGGTAACGGCTATAATTTTGCTTCCTACCCCACCCCGCGTCGTCTCGGGCCACCATCTGCTTTCGGTCACGACCGGACGATGACATCCTACCCCGCACCCCCACACCGCACCCAGAGCATCACCACCACTCCGCACCTCGCCTACATATTTTGTTCAATTACTTTGTCTGTCGCTCCGCAACGACCGGGTTTACCCCCCACCCCGCACCCCACTCGAGTCCGTCGGTCACGGTCACCCCGCACCCCACCCCGCGTCGTCTCGGGCCACCATCTGCTTTCGGTCACGACCGGTCGTACAACCCAGCCCCCCGTACCCCGCACCCTACATCCCGCGCGAGGCGACTCAACGAGCGCGCTTCGGTCAAGGTCGCCGGCATCCTGTACCCCGCACCTCGCCTACCTCTCGGTCACGGACACCGGCTGCAACCTAGCTCCCTACCCCGCACCGCCATCCCACACCTTTACCCCGCACCGCATCGGTCACGGACGTCGGCTTCCTACACCGCACCCCCACCCCACCCCACCAACCGCAAAGCGCGTCGTCGGTCACGACTGGACGACTACCTACCCCGCACCGCTGCTCCTCGCGAGGCCGATCGGTCAAGTGCGCGCGGCGACAGCGTCACCGGTTACCGGACTGTCTATATAGGGAACCGACGACGCGAAGCCGGCCTCACTCCTTTCACAATGACCGACAGCAGCAGCAGCAGCGGCAGCACAGCCAACACCGTGCTATCAATGGTAATGTAATTACTATAAAATTTATGATACTTGACAATACACTAAACACACAAACAGTGTTATTAGATTACAAACGCACGATTGTTGATAAGATTTGTAGCGAAGCCGTAGCATTAAATAATTATATAAAATGGTATTTAGCAGTTCGTGTATCTTTTAAAAAATTAATAAACACCGAAAATATTTATTGTAATGCGGTATTCAGATCGCGTACAGAACGTAAGTCACAGTATGACGATATCGATGAACAGTATTCGATAGCTAGCGAGAAAATAATGGAATCCGTTGACAAATTCACGCGTGACGGAAGCGGGTGGGTCGAAAACGGTGTCGAGTCGGTGGAACTAAATATTACAAAATACAATCCTCTTGTGGGGTCGAGCTTTCTACCTACACCATCGAAATTGTCACACAGTAAGAAAGGAATTATTAATGTGAAAAATTTAGAAGATGAAAAGTGTTTCTTGTGGTCTGTGCTCGCCGGTATACACCCGATCGCGTGTAACCCGCATCGCGTTAGCCATTACCTTCCGTACGAAGAAGAAATAAACATGAAGGACATACCTTATCCCGTCGCAGTCAATAAGATAAAACGTTTTGAAAAATTAAACGAAAACATATCCGTTAACGTTTTTGGCTACGAAGACGAGGTATATCCTTTACGTATCACGGAACATCGCGGTAGAAAGTACCACTTAAACCTACTGCTACTGTCCGACTTGAACACTACTCACTACTGCCTCATACGGAACCTTTCGCGTATGCTTTCGTCGTTGACAAAACATCGCGCCGTATCAGTGTACTGCAACTACTGTCTACACAGATTTTCGGACAATAAAGATACTAACGCGGCACGAAAACGAGTTGAAGAACACGAACGTAACTGTTCTCAGCACGGAGTACAGAAAGTAAAACTTCCTGACGAGAACGAAAAGTGGATGTATTTTAAAAACTTTTCACTTTGTCACCGCGTACCTTATACGGTATACGCTGACTTCGAATCGTTTATTGTTCCGGCCACCGGTAAAAACGTGGCACATCATATACCAGCCAGTTTCTGCTATGTGATAGTTGACTGGATGGGAAAAGCCGTCAAGGAACCTGTAATATACCGCGGTAAAGACGTGGTGGACACGTTCCTTCGTGTGCTTTTAGCCGACGTTCAACGACTCGATAGAAAGTTTAATAAACCAATCCAAATGACAGCGGCCGATGAACGGTCATTCCGAAACGCTACGCACTGTCATCTGTGCAAGAAGGCGTTAACGGACGACACGGTTCGAAACCATTGCCACATAACGGGTAACTATTTAGGCGCTGCTCACAATGCGTGTAATATAAATTACAAAATACCAACACACGTTCCGGTTTTTTTCCATAATTTAAGTGGCTATGACTCGCATCATTTGATGCAAGGTTTCGGAAAGTACAAGGAAGATGAAATAACGTGTATCGCTACTACAAGCGAACGTTACATCTCCGTTACACTCGGACAGCTCCGGTTTCTCGATTCTCTGCGGTTCATGAACGCGTCACTTGAAAAACTCGTCTCCAACTTATCCGCGGATAAATTTAAAATCCTTAATCAATTTTACACGCGTAATGTTAATTTACTGTTGCGTAAAGGTGTGTACCCTTACGAATACGTTACGGACGATTCAAAATTTGACGAGAGGCAGTTACCGGACCGCGTACATTTTTACAACGGGTTGACAGAGTCGGATATAAACGAAGAAGATTACGCGCACGCTCGAGCGGTTTGGTCGGCTTTCGACATGCAAACGTTCGGTGATTATCATGACCTTTATTTAAAAACGGATGTACTACTGCTTGCAGATGTATTTGAAAACTTTCGAAACATGAGCCTGCAGTACTACGAACTCGATCCGTGTAACGTTTTTACCACCGCCGGTTTAGCGTGGAACGCGATGCTGAAAATGACAGGAGTTAGGTTAGAGTTACTCCGCGATATAGACGTACACCTGTACATCGAAGGAGGTATCCGTGGCGGCTTAGCAGCAATTTCTAATCGGTACGCCAAGGCCAACAACCCGTACATTCCCGATTATGACGCAAGCAAGCCGCATAACTATTTACTCTACCTCGATTGTACCAACCTGTACGGAACGGCTATGACACAGCCTTTACCACTGTCCGGTTTTCGATGGTTGGAACGTACAGAGATCGATACGTTGAACGTGCACACGTTACGTGACGATGATGACACCGGTTATATCCTAGAAGTCGATCTGGGGTATCCACATTACCTACACGACTTACACAGTGACTACCCTTTAGCACCCGAAAAGTGTACTATTACGGACAGTATGCTTTCACCGTACTGCTATCGCATGAAGCTGTTAAAAGACTTTGTGTGTAGTAACGGTAAGGTAGAGAAACTGATAACGTCCCTCGAGGACAAGACAAAATACATTGTTCATTACAGAACATTGAAACTCTACCTCGAACTAGGAATGGAGTTGAAAGCGATTCACCGTGTGTTAGCATTCACACAGTGCGTATGGTTGAAACCTTTCATCGATTTTAATACGGAGCGACGAAAGGAAGCCAGAAACACCTTTGAAAAAGACTTTTTTAAGTTAATGAATAACGCGCCGTACGGAAAATCGTTGGAAAACGTACGGAAGCGAATCGATTTCAAGTTAGTTCCAAACAAGAAGAAACTTCACAAACTAACCGCTAACCCCAGGCTACAACATTTTTTCATCTATAACGAGGACCTGGTAGGTCTCACGATGAAAAAAACGTCCATTACACTGAACCGACCTTTGTACGTTGGGTTCAGTGTATTGGATGTTAGTAAGCTGATCATGTATCGGTTCCATTACGGATTCACGATGAATACGTACGGGTCACGTGCACGTCTATGTATGACGGACACTGACTCTCTGTTGTACGACATTCGCACCGACGATGTGGACAAAGACATGGAGGAGCATCTCGAACTCTTTGACACGTCGGAGTACCCTAAGACACATCCGTGCTATAGTGAAACAAACAAGAAAAAGTTGGGTACTTTTAAAGACGAAACAAATGGAATACCGATACTTGAATTTGTCGGGTTGCGCGCAAAATGTTATTCATTCGTTACGGCAAACGATAAAGAGAAAAAGGTAGCGAAAGGTGTGCCACGTTCCGCGATAGCTACACAGTTGAAACATCAACTTTATAAACAATGTGTAAAGACCACTTCTCAAACTTATACTACGGCGCAGACTATCCAAAGCGAAAAACATAACATATACACAAGAAAGCTTACAAAATTATCGCTGTCACCGTACGATGACAAACGATATGTCTTGGATGACGGTGAAACAACACTGGCGTACGGTCATTATAAACTCTGTCAACCCAGACGCGAGATAATTCAGCAAGCGAGAAAATCCGTTATAAATTATGCGTTCGATATACGTTGATATAAGACTCGCGTGCAGGAGCAACACACTGTCAGTAACGACGATGAAGTCGGTGAAGTTCAGTGAAAACGTAACGGTATATCTCGTACCAAAATTTTGCGATTCGCGTTTCGGGTGGCGATATGGAAAACGTACGCAAAACTATTGCAAAGCAATTGCACAGACCGGTGAGAAGGAACTTTCCCAGACGTGCGGTGGAGGTGAAGGGGTTACACGATCTGTACCAAGCGGATTTGGTGGAAATGATACCGCATGCCAAGTTGAACAAGGGGTACAAATATCTAATGACGGTAATAAACGCATTTAGCAAGTATGCATATGCGATTCCCTTAAAAACTAAATCGGGTGTTGAAATAGCACATGCTCTCGAACCAATAATTGTAAAAAATAAAATGAAATACCTGCAAACGGATAAGGGGAAAGAGTACTTTAACACTACCGTGCAAGCTTTACTAAAGAGATTCAACGTCAAACACTATTCAACGTATAGCGAGAAGAAAGCGTCCATCGTAGAGCGATTTAATCGTACGTTGAAAACGAACATGTACCGCGCGTTCAGCGAGCAAGGCCATTGTCGGTGGTTGTCGCTTTTGCCTAAACTGGTGATGGAATACAACGACAGAGTGCATAGAACTATAGAGATGAAGCCGCGACAAGTCGACAAGAGCAACGAGCAAATTGTGTTGGAACGAATAAGAAAAAATACCGTACCGCGGAAAGTGAGCAAGAAACATAAGTTTAAAATAGGCGATCGAGTGCGTATCAGTAAATACAAAATCACATTCGCTAAAGGTTATACACCAAACTGGACGAACGAGATATATACAGTGCACAGAGTTCAGCCAACCGTACCGGTTACGTACTTGTTGAAAGATCACACGGGTGACGTTGTGGAAGGTGGGTTTTATGAACAAGAATTGAGTAAAACCAGCGTTGGTGATGTGTATCTCGTTGAGAAAATATTACAACGTAAAGGTGATCGCGTGCGAGTGCGCTGGCTCGGCTTTGACGGTAAACACGATTCGTGGATACATAAAAAAGATCTGATATAATAACATTACCACAGTATTTAACCGAACGTAAACGAGTTAAGATGAAGATTGAACAACAATCGTTAAAGTTAAATGTTAAGAACGTAGACTCTGCTAAGTACAACGGTGAAGTTGCATATAATAAACACAGTCCACTGTTTCCAAACACAGTTCGATGTATCGTGTGCGGCGGGTCATGCAGCGGGAAGTCAAACGTTGCCTTTAACATGTTATTCGATTCAAACGGACTGCGATTTCAGAACCTGTACGTGTTCTCCAAATCGTTATTTCAACTAAAATATCGTATGTTGGAAGACGTTTTTAATGCTCTCGCTGACGAAGGAATGACGTACTTCACATACAGTGAAAACGATGAAGTACCACCTCCGCACGAAATTGTACCTAATTCAATCATGTTGTTCGATGATGTGGTATGTGAACGGCAGAATAACATACGAAAATATTTCGCTATGGGACGGCATAGCGGTGTGGACACTTTGTACCTTTGTCAGACGTACAGTCTGGTGCCAAAGCAACTGGTGCGTGATAATACCAATTTCTTAGTATTGTTCAGACAAGATGATCTCAATTTACGTCACGTTTACAACGATCACGTTAACACAGATATGAAATACGAAGAGTTCAAAGCGATGTGCGCCGAAGCGTGGAAGGATCGTTACGGATTCATAGTCATCAACAAGGACTCACCGATAAACGCGGGTAGATACAGAGTGGGTTTCGATCGTTTTGTACATAAATAGAATAGTTTGTGCGAGAAAGTCATCAGTGTCAAGATGGATGACAAGCAATTGACACATGAAATCGATGCAATTAGCGATAACATAAGACAAAAGTATCGCGCGTTGAAACATGACATCAGAGAGAGCGATGAAGCGTTAACGAGAAAGTACAAACCTCTTTTGGAACCGTTAACCCAGATTTCGGAAAAGTTGAATGTCTCCGGTGATAAAATTAAAAAAATAAATGTTGAAGATGAAGATATGAAGACAGCTGTCGAGATGACACCACCACCATCACAACCTCGATTCCTTAGAACGGAAGTGTTGGCACAAACTCCTGATGTCGAAACATCGAACGTGACTCTTGAAGAGTTTTTAGCAACACCCGAAGGTCGACACGAAGCACAAGAATACGTTGAACAGTCTGTCGAAGGTCCGCTCGCGAGGAAATACTTACTACTCGCTTTATCTGATGATCGAGACAAAAAGGTGGATCATACGTACGGTATCCGTAACGTTGCAGACAAATGGATGGTGGGAAATTCGGTGTTGGAGATCAATCAAGACGACAGCTTCTACATAGCTGGAAAACGATACAGGGGTACACCGGGTCTCTACGAACTTATGTTTATGAAAGAACCCAACAAGAGCGTCTACGATGAAAACGATTTAGCAGCGTACAAATCTATACTGTCGGACACTAACGCACATAAACATTATCATTTACCCGGTGCTAAAATAAATACAAACAAAGGTGTAAAGTACAGAGAGATAATCGCCCGATTGTTCCCACCGCGCAGCGGACGTGGTATCGATTACGTACACTGGAACGATCCCAACGAACTGGTTGAACGGTTGAGACTGCTGGTAAGTTCAAAACGCGCCGGTCACACCGGACACGACAACGAAATCATCTCCGTTGTGGAGGAATTACGTGAAGCCAACATTATCGTATAAATTTTATGAACGTCGGTGTAACAACTCATTGACGTCAACACTGTCAACATGTGCGGATTAGATTTGACACCTGACTTTGAAGTCGAAAACGAGAGACTGAAAACCTTTACATCATGGCCTGTGCATTTCATCAGTCCAACCGCTATGGTTGCCGCAGGCTTTCATTACACAAATGAAATTGACAGGGTTCGATGTTCATTTTGCGGTATAGAAATCTTTCGTTGGAAAGAGGGTGACGATCCGATTGTGTTACACACGCGATGGTCACCACAGTGTCGTTACGTAAAACGGTTAGCACATCATTTGTAGCGTGCAGTCGTACAATGGTTGTGGACAAGTTCGGGAGACATCAAAGCGCCGTGAGCGTGCGACGAGAAACAAAAAGACAATTACGCGATACTGTAGGATTTAAGATTACGAATGATGGGCATATAGATGTTGAAAACAAAAAGATCCGCAATCTGAACGAACCGGATGCAGCAAAGGATGCTGTATCTCTGACTTATATGCAAACACATTGTCTGCTACTCGATGATGAACGTAAAAGCGTGGACGTTAAAGGGTGTAGATTGAAAAATGTTGATACTCCTGTAGACGTTAAAGACGTAGTCAACAAATATTACGTTGATGACAACTGTATACAACACTCGAGTCAAGAGAGAGGTGAGGTCATCGATGCACGAGATCGATGGGTAATCAACGTTCGAAGTCCGGAACAAGCGACCGATGCGGTTAACAAAAACTATGTAGACTCGAACGTCATTAAAAAAGTATCGAACAGCTATTTGTTTGGGCAGAGCTGGTTGTCGGGAGTGAGTTCACCGATTTTTGCAGATGACGCGGTTAACGTAAAATATATGTTGCAGAACACCGTTAGCTTGGGCGAAGATGGTGTTTTCAAAGCAGCGGAAAAGAGAATAACAGACGTAGCGGATGGTTTTGCGGAGAGCGATGCTGTTAACTTACAACAATTAAATGACGTGAGACGATACGTAAAGAGCGAGATGTATAAAGTCGTTAAAACATTTCAGTATCAACTGGATTACTACTTATTGAAATTGTCTAAGCCACGTAGTTCAGAAGACGAGTGGACACTCGACACGAAGGAAATAAAAAGGTTAATAGATGAAGACGATAAAAACACAGAAGAGAAAGACTGGAGATCGGTTTACGATGTACAACAACGTTAAGAGGAAAAAGGGGTGGGGCGTCGGAAACGTGCTTAAAAACGTTGTACCGTCCGTTGTTTCGTCAGTTATCAATCGAGCGGTGGACGCACTACCTGTCGAATTACATCTGCCGGGTTACAGATTCTGTGGACCGGGCACGAAACTCGAAGAAAGATTAGCGCGTGGTGATCGTGGAATCAATCAACTAGACGAAGCCTGTCGCGAACACGACATCGCTTACGCTCAATACAAAGACAACGAAAGTAGACGTATTGCAGATCGTAAACTCGCGGAAAAAGCGTGGGGACGGGTAAAGGCTTTGGATTCGGGTATCAGCGAACGAGCTTATGCGACAGCAGTTGCAGCGGCCATGAAAGCAAAATCAGCAATAGGAAGCGGTCGACGTCGTAAAAATAAAAAGAATGTGAGTAGTCGTGGTCGTGGTGCTGGTGGTGGGATGAAGAAGAGGATGAAGAGAACTGTCCGAACCGCTAGGAAAAAGAAGAGAACTGCGTCCGGATTGTATCTACGTCCGTACCGAAAAAACTAATTCACATACCGCTCCGCCCGTTGTCCGAAGATGAATTACGTGTATACGCAAAAAAGCTAAACATACCGTATTTTAGAGGTGTTTACATGCGTAACGCATTACCGGATACAGCGCCGTGGAAGAACGAAAGCGTCATCGTAAATTTGGACGACGAGAGCGGACCGGGAACCCACTGGGTATGTTACAAGAAGCGTGGAAATCGAGTACACTATTTTGACGGGTTCGGTAATTTACGTCCACCTCTCGAGCTGATGCAATATTTTGGTGATACAGCCGACGTTCGTTACAACTATGAACGGAAGCAACCTCCTAACACGGTCATCTGCGGTCATTTATGTTTAGACTTTTTATCGTCTTCTGATCAGTAAACTTCAACATGTCGTCGCTAACGGTCACCGTGACGGGTACCGACGCTGCGAATCTCGTGTGTAACTTTTTCCCACCTCTCGAGTTATACGGTGAATGGTACGTTGGTCTATTGGATTTTACATCGTATAATTCAATACCAAACGTTACTGAAGGAAAAAATAATGCATTTCCAGTAAAAATTTCCAAGGATCAGTGGTCCGTCATCAAGTTGCCTACCGGCACCTACGAAATCAGTGATATCGAAACGTATCTGCAGAAACAGTTAGGCGAGAGAACAATCAGTTTACGTCCAAACAACAACACATTAAAGTGTAAAATTTACTGTAAGCATGTCATCGACTTTTCGTATACACCGAATACCATTGCAAGTATGTTAGGATTTAAGGAGAATCAGCAGCTGGAAGCGTATAAAACACACGAGTCGAACGTACCCGTCGACATAATCAAAGTTAACACCGTTCACGTACGGAGTAATATCGTACAGGGTGCGTACAAGGACGGCCAGGACCAGCACACGTTGCATTCGTTTTATCCGACCGTGGCACCAGGTTTCAAAATAGTTGAAACGCCGACAAACGTAATATACTTACCGGTAAACGTACAACGCGTTGACAACATAATTTTGTCTCTCGTTGATCAGGACGGGGATTTAGTCGATTTTCGCGGTGAAGTTATCACGATACGACTGCATCTGAAAATATGGGATTGTATTTCGGACAAACGTCACCTGTAAAAAGGGAGAGTAGATGGAAAGTGAGCGTTAGAAAACACTTCCGGGTTCCAGTTGAAAACACTACCGGGTTCCAGTTCATGACGTCATAGAGGCACTGGCAGCTGGTGTCCGAGCTGTCCATGTGACGTCACTGTTTTGTGTGTGTGTGTGTGTGTATGTGTGTGTATGTGTGACTGAAACACTACCGTGTTCCAGTTCATGACGTCATACAGAGGCCCTAGTCGCTGGCGTCCGCATGGCTAAAACCTGTTTCAAGACGTCACGGAGGCCGTGGTTTTTGCATGTTCAAAATTTGGTAGCCGAAAACAATGTGTAGCGGATGGGGGTACCCGGAATTCGGCGGTTGCCCGGACGCGCAGAGGCGATGTCATCGGGTACCGTTACTCGAAATTTTGGGGGTATCGGGTACCGTTACCCGAAATGTTTAAATCAACGGATGGGGGTACCCGAAATTTGTGGGTACGCCCTAACCGGGTTCCAGTTCATGACAGAGGCCCTGGCAGCTGGTGTCCGAATGTTAAAACACTTCCGCGTTCTGGTTTATTTTGATGTAACAAAATAATCGTTCTCTCTCGAAATTTTTAATGTCTGAATTTTGGTACCCTAAATGATTAAAACAACGGATGGGGGTACACGAAATTTGTGGGTACGCCCACATGACGCATGTATAAAACACTGGTTACGACGAAACAGGAGGCTGGGTGGATATGATAGCTGGTTCGACGACGACGTAGAGGGCGTGATGTCTGAAATGTTTAAATCAACGGATGGGGGTACCCGAAATTTTTGGTGTCTGAAATTTAGTACCCGAAATGTTTAAATCAACGGATGGGGTTACCCGAAATTTTTGGTGTCCGAAATTTTAACACCGGAATGTACGACCACATGACGCATGTGTTCAACTGTAACAATGGTATGTCATTGGATATTAATTTTTACATAAAAATAAATTACGGCCCCTCCGGGATTTGAACCCGGGACCTCCGGTACACCAAACCGGCGTGCATCCACTACACCAAGGGGCCGTTATCGCTTAACTGTAATTATTTCTGTACTTATACTTCTCATCTCTTACTTGTAACCATGAGGTGGACGAGTGATATCTACTGTCGTCCTATGTGTAAAATCATAAAAGCACAATATAAGTTTATTTATTATTAAATAAATAAACATTTCGTTATACTTTTATTTTTTTACCTCTCATCCTCTTCCTAGCAGCCTGAGGGAGGCGAATGAGAGCCTGCTACGCTTTTTTTAACGTGGTTTCCCCAACTTTACAGATTCGTAAAGCAGGCCTACTCCACGTTATCTATCGCTGTACTATTGACTAGTACAGTGGTAGATAATAATAAAGATACATTATGCAATGCTAAGCCAATGTGTAAAAGCAGTACATATTTTTTTATTTACTTTTTTATTTATTTTTTTATTTTTTTAATCGGGTGAATATGTTGTTCATACATGATGCGTATTCACATTTGCTGTACCGTAATGAGTAATTTTCACACCCATACTGGTTCTTGACGAGTTTACAGGTATATCTACCGTGCCAGTGACCCGTCTCGAACTACCAGGACTACGTTTATGAGTATTTCTACCGCGACAGTGACGTAGTCAAGGTTAACATTCACGCACACACTACGGTACCTAATTCTACGTTTATGGACATTTCTGTCACGTAGCATTCACACTAACACCACGATGAAAACATGTTCACAACCGACTATATTTTATTTCGTTGCCGCAACCATTCTGCATAAAACAAAGCTTTGCGTAATGCACAGTGTAAGGGGGGAGTGGTAACGGGTTGACGATGAGGAACAGGACATTGTATGATGGGTACAAAGGATCTAGGAACTACAGGTGCTTGAATATCGTTTAAGTCAATCACCTCACCATGGTGATACAACTGTCGTAAGAAATTTGCCTTCTCAAACCCTTTTGTATAGACAACAGGATAATCTGAAAAAATGTCTGCAACGATGCGTACCATATTCTTGTACGGTACATTACCATCGTTCCATCGTATCCTGTGATAATGTGTTTCCAACCAGTCATTGATTTTTCGGAATTTCTGGTGCAGTCGTGCACTTTCGTATGGTGGAGCGAACAACACGATAACAAAACGTCCGGTTGTTATATCAACTGTAACGAACTCTTTGATTACATATTCATTTTTGTCACCGCGAAACGCTTCAAACTCGGCAATAACCGTCCTATTCAAGTTCATTTTTCCGAGTGACACATGTCCGCATCGAGTACGTTAATTTTTTCAAATTCCCCCTCTACTTTTCCTTCCAATACCAGTTCATCGTAAAGACGATCAAATGTTAGCTGTTGGTCGTGACGACTGCTTTCCAATCGAAAAAACGAGGGGAAAAAGAAGGATGGTGGTACATAACACCCCTTGGCTACTACCTGATTAATGTACGACTTGAAGTGATCTTGATCATAAAACAAGCGAACAAGATATTTCTTTAATACTGTTAATAAACAACCAAAACGGATCCACTCGGGTTCTGTGAAAACAAATTTTTCGGTCTTACTACCTTTAATCCGAACAAACGTTTTCCCAAAGTTACGACTGATCATCACACTCTTCTTCTTTTCACGGTTATCACCTTCTTCGTACAATAACATACTGGATAGTAACTGTTCACGAAAGATCAACAAGTAATTCCACTCAGAAAAGTCAAGTAATATACGTTTCTTTTTTCCGTTTGTAAACAAAACACCCGGTTCATAGTTGAGTTCTTTATACAGTCCGACGGTAACGAACTTAGAGTACGAGTTGATTGGATATGCAAGAGACAAGTAAACGTTATACTCACAATGGCTGCTGCTGCTGCTGTCACAGTCACCTTCCATCGTTGAAAAGGACTGAGGTTGTTGTTATGTAGAGATCGCTAATACCTATCTTTATAAACTAGTAGAGGGGAGAACAAGTTTTTTTATGACAAACGATGAACAGTATTCGACAACGCTGTGTACTGTACTATCCTATCGTGTATAATCAAAGCGTAAGCGGTGGTTTTATCTGGAAAATTGTTACTGGATTCAAATTCTAAACGCACATCAACGGCAGACGACTTGATTGGTTCTTCTTGTCTGGAACAATCGATGACAAACAACGGTGCTTTCGTTATAAATTCATTAGGTGTCAAAAGAGGCGATCTGTTGCGACGGTCGTAGTATGATGTTTGGAAACGTGTATACATGTCGTAGAACAGGGCGTAACGTTTTTTATCGATATCCTGGTTCAGGTTATCGTACGGATAGTATTTATCGTTCAGAAAAAGCTTGACATTCGTTAAATTGCAGTGATCAAATTCCGACGCGTTTTTCGCTATATTGTTCTTCCTATCCGTCTGAAATATTAATATTACATACCGAGGTTTTTCCAACTGTGACGATGTCTTCAAGGTCCACGAATGTCGATTTGTCGTCGGTAGAACGGGATACTCGTGCAATTCCCAACTGCGGAACGGCATCACTAGTTCATGATCCTCCTCGATGTGCTCCAATAGCGGTATTCGGTACTTGTTTGACACGCGCACATAGGGCATCTTCCAGTGTACTTTGTTTATTACGAGATTACCGTTTGCAGTTGCACCCGATTCTTTTAGCACCATTGCGTTCTGATCGGTAGAGGTACGCAACAGAATCAATTCTTGCTTAACGTTCAGCATGATGCGTGTATAGTCTTCGTTGAAACCGAGTAGCATTTTCAACGGAAGACAAAACGTAAAATCACCGGTACTCTCGTGTACTGTCAACGACTCGTCGGTTGTCGTCACCCATCCTGCATTGATTAGATGCTTTCTTTCATGCTCATTGCTCGATAGTAACAATTTCACAGTGCTCGTAATTCCAACGTTTTTTGTACGATCCACTTCCACACCGCACACTTCGTAACGGATCTCCTCAAACAAGAAAGCCATTGCATTGTTGATTAATTTCACGTTCAACGCTGTGTCGGTAGCGTTAACCTTGGTCAATGTTCCTTCGATGTACAGAAAACTCTCCGCCGGTAAAGTGAAAACATCCTGTTGTTGGATGGGTATACGTATTTCATCGTTGTTACCGTATCGGGTGGAAGCATACGGTGCGTGCGTACGATATTCGAACTCAACGATTCTGTTATCGAAAGCCGCTCCTCGTTCGATAGCTAGAATTTCACCCGACATTATTTTAATCGTATAATTTGAATCCAAGTGAAAGTAAGAAACGCTTGTTCCTTGATGTCAATCGCTTCAACGTTGAACACCGACTACCATGTTTCTTTCGTACACACTCCCTTTTTACAGGTGACGTTTGTCCGAAATACAATCCCATATTTTCAGGTGCAGTCGTATCGTGATAACTTCACCGCGAAAATCGACTAAATCCCCGTCCTGATCAACGAGAGACAAAATTATGTTGTCTACACGTTGTACGTTTACCGGTAAGTATATTACGTTTGTCGGTGTTTCAACTATTTTGAAACCTGGTGCCACGGTCGGATAAAACGAATGCAACGTGTGCTGGTCCTGGCCGTCCTTGTACGCACCCTGTACGATATTACTCCGTACGTGAACGGTGTTAACTTTGATTATGTCAACGGGTACGTTCGACTCGTGTGTTATATACGCTTCCAGCTGCTGATTCTCCTTGAATCCTAACATACTTGCAATGGTATTCGGTGTATGCGAAAAGTCGATGACATGCTTACAGTAAATTTCACACTTTAGTGTGTTGTTGTTTGGACGTAAACTGATTGTTCTCTCGCCTAACTGTTTCTGCAGATACGTTTCGATATCACTGATTTCGTAAGTGCCGGTAGGCAACTTGATGACGGACCACTGATCCTTGGAAATTTTTACTGGAAATGCATTATTTTTTCCTTCAGTAACGTTTGGTATTGAATTATACGATGTAAAATCCAATAGTCCAACGTACCATTCACCGTATAACTCGAGAGGTGGGAAAAAGTTACACACGAGATTCGCAGCGTCGGTACCCGTCACGGTGACCGTTAGCGACGACATGCTGAAGTTTACTGATCAGAAGACGATAAAAAGTCTAAACATAAATGACCGCAGATGACCGTGTTAGGAGGTTGCTTCCGTTCATAGTTGTAACGAACGTCGGCTGTATCACCAAAATATTGCATCAGCTCGAGAGGTGGACGTAAATTACCGAACCCGTCAAAATAGTGTACTCGATTTCCACGCTTCTTGTAACATACCCAGTGGGTTCCCGGTCCGCTCTCGTCGTCCAAATTTACGATGACGCTTTCGTTCTTCCACGGCGCTGTATCCGGTAATGCGTTACGCATGTAAACACCTCTAAAATACGGTATGTTTAGCTTTTTTGCGTATACACGTAATTCATCTTCGGACAACGGGCGGAGCGGTATGTGAATTAGTTTTTTCGGTACGGACGTAGATACAATCCGGACGCAGTTCTCTTCTTTTTCCTAGCGGTTCGGACAGTTCTCTTCCTCCTCTTCTTCATCCCACCACCAGCACCACGACCACGACTACTCACATTCTTTTTATTTTTACGACGTCGACCGCTTCCTATTGCTGATTTTGCTTTCATGGCCGCTGCAACTGCTGTCGCATAAGCTCGTTCGCTGATACCCGAATCCAAAGCCTTTACCCGTCCCCACGCTTTTTCCGCGAGTTTACGATCTGCAATACGTCTACTTTCGTTGTCTTTGTATTGAGCGTAAGCGATATCGTGTTCGCGACAGGCTTCGTCTAGTTGATTGATTCCACGATCACCACGCGCTAATCTTTCTTCGAGTTTCGTGCCCGGTCCACAGAATCTGTAACCCGGCAGATGTAATTCGACAGGTAGTGCGTCCACCGCTCGATTGATAACTGACGAAACAACGGACGGTACAACGTTTTTAAGCACGTTTCCGACGCCCCACCCCTTTTTCCTCTTAACGTTGTTGTACATCGTAAACCGATCTCCAGTCTTTCTCTTCTATGTTTTTATCGTATTCATCTATTAACCTTCTTATCTCCTTCGTGTCGAGTGTCCACTCGTCTTCTGAACTACGTGGCTTAGACAATTTCAATAAGTAGTAATCCAGTTGATACTGAAATGTTTTAACGACTTTATACATCTCGCTCTTTACGTATCGTCTCACGTCATTTAATTGTTGTAAGTTAACAGCATCGCTCTCCGCAAAACCATCCGCTACGTCTGTTATTCTCTTTTCCGCTGCTTTGAAAACACCATCTTCGCCCAAGCTAACGGTGTTCTGCAACATGTATTTTACGTTAACCGCGTCATCTGCAAAAATCGGTGAACTCACTCCCGACAACCAGCTCTGCCCAAACAAATAGCTGTTCGATACTTTTTTAATGACGTTCGAGTCTACATAGTTTTTGTTAACCGCATCGGTCGCTTGTTCCGGACTTCGAACGTTGATTACCCATCGATCTCGTGCATCGATGACCTCACCTCTCTCTTGACTCGAGTGTTGTATACAGTTGTCATCAACGTAATATTTGTTGACTACGTCTTTAACGTCTACAGGAGTATCAACATTTTTCAATCTACACCCTTTAACGTCCACGCTTTTACGTTCATCATCGAGTAGCAGACAATGTGTTTGCATATAAGTCAGAGATACAGCATCCTTTGCTGCATCCGGTTCGTTCAGATTGCGGATCTTTTTGTTTTCAACATCTATATGCCCATCATTCGTAATCTTAAATCCTACAGTATCGCGTAATTGTCTTTTTGTTTCTCGTCGCACGCTCACGGCGCTTTGATGTCTCCCGAACTTGTCCACAACCATTGTACGACTGCACGCTACAAATGATGTGCTAACCGTTTTAAGTAACGACACTGTGGTGACCATCGCGTGTGTAACACAATCGGATCGTCACCCTCTTTCCAACGAAAGATTTCTATACCGCAAAATGAACATCGAACCCTGTCAATTTCATTTGTGTAATGAAAGCCTGCGGCAACCATAGCGGTTGGACTGATGAAATGCACAGGCCATGATGTAAAGGTTTTCAGTCTTTCGTTTTCGACTTCAAAGTCAGGTGTCAAATCTAACCCGCACATGTTGACAGTGTTGACGTCAATGAGTTGTTACACCGACGTTCATAAAATTTATACGATAATGTTGGCTTCACGTAATTCCTCCACAACGGAGATGATTTCGTTGTCGTGTCCGGTGTGACCGGCGCGTTTTGAACTTACCAGCAGTCTCAACCGTTCAACCAGTTTGTTGGGATCGTTCCAGTGTACGTAATCGATACCACGTCCGCTGCGCGGTGGGAACAATCGGGCGATTATCTCTCTGTACTTTACACCTTTGTTTGTATTTATTTTAGCACCGGGTAAATGATAATGTTTATGTGCGTTAGTGTCCGACAGTATAGATTTGTACGCTGCTAAATCGTTTTCATCATAGACGCTCTTGTTGGGTTCTTTCATAAACATAAGTTCGTAGAGACCCGGTGTACCCCTGTATCGTTTTCCAGCTATGTAGAAGCTGTCGTCTTGATTGATCTCCAACACCGAATTTCCCACCATCCATTTGTCTGCAACGTTACGGATACCGTACGTATGATCCATCTTTTTGTCTCGATCATCAGATAAAGCGAGTAGTAAGTATTTCCTCGCGAGCGGACCTTCGACAGACTGTTCAACGTATTCTTGTGCTTCCTGCCGACCTTCGGGTGTTGCTAAAAACTCTTCAAGAGTCACGTTCGATGTTTCGACATCAGGAGTTTGTGCCAACACTTCCGTTCTAAGGAATCGAGGTTGTGATGGTGGTGGTGTCATCTCGACAGCTGTCTTCGTATCTTCATCTTCAACATTTATTTTTTTAATTTTATCACCGGAGACATTCAACTTTTCCGAAATCTGGGTTAACGGTTCCAAAAGAGGTTTGTACTTTCTCGTTAACGCTTCATCGCTCTCTCTGATGTCATGTTTCAACGCGCGATACTTTTGTCTTATGTTATCGCTAATTGCATCGATTTCATGTGTCAATTGCTTGTCATCCATCTTGACACTGATGACTTTCTCGCACAAACTATTCTATTTATGTATAAAACGATCGAAACCCACTCTGTATCTACCCGCGTTTATCGGTGAGTCCTTGTTGATGACTATGAATCCGTAACGATCCTTCCACGCTTCGGCGCACATCGCTTTGAACTCTTCGTATTTCATATCTGTGTTAACGTGATCGTTGTAAACGTGACGTAAATTGAGATCATCTTGCCTGAAAAAAACCAAGAAATTGGCATTATCACGCACCAGTTGCTTTGGCACCAGACTGTACGTCTGACAAAGGTACAAAGTGTCCACACCGCTATGCCGTCCCATAGCGAAATATTTTCGTATGTTATTCTGCCGTTCACATACCACATCATCGAACAACATGATTGAATTAGGTACAATTTCGTGCGGAGGTGGTACTTCATCGTTTTCACTGTATGTGAAGTACATCATTCCTTCGTCAGCGAGAGCATTAAAAACGTCTTCCAACATACGATATTTTGGTTGAAATAACGATTTGGAGAACACGTACAGGTTCTGAAATCGCAGTCCGTTTGAATCGAATAACATGTTAAAGGCAACGTTTGACTTCCCGCTACATGACCCGCCGCACACGATACATCGAACTGTGTTTGGAAACAGTGGACTGTGTTTATTATATGCAACTTCACCGTTGTACTTAGCAGAGTCTTCGTTCTTAACATTTAACTTTAACGATTGTTGTTCAATCTTCATCTTAACTCGTTTACGTTCGGTTAAATACTGTGGTAATGTTATTATATCAGATCTTTTTTATGTATCCACGAATCGTGTTTACCGTCAAAGCCGAGCCAGCGCACTCGCACGCGATCACCTTTACGTTGTAATATTTTTTCAACGAGATACACATCACCAACGCTGGTTTTACTCAATTCTTGTTCATAAAACCCACCTTCCACAACGTCACCCGTGTGATCTTTCAACAAGTACGTAACCGGTACGGTTGGCTGAACTCTGTGCACTGTATATATCTCGTTCGTCCAGTTTGGTGTATAACCTTTAGCGAATGTGATTTTGTATTTACTGATACGCACTCGATCGCCTATTTTAAACTTATGTTTCTTGCTCACTTTCCGCGGTACGATATTTTTTCTTATTCGTTCCAACACAATTTGCTCGTTGCTCTTGTCGACTTGTCGCGGCTTCATCTCTATAGTTCTATGCACTCTGTCGTTGTATTCCATCACCAGTTTAGGCAAAAGCGACAACCACCGATAATGGCCTTGCTCGCTGAACGCGCGGTACATGTTCGTTTTCAACGTACGATTAAATCGCTCTACGATGGACGCTTTCTTCTCGCTATACGTTGAATAGTGTTTGACGTTGAATCTCTTTAGTAAAGCTTGTACGGTAGTGTTAAAGTACTCTTTCCCCTTATCCGTTTGCAGGTATTTCATTTTATTTTTTACAATTATTGGTTCGAGAGCATGTGCTACTTCAACACCCGATTTAGTTTTTAAGGGAATCGCATATGCA
Source organism: Magicicada septendecula (assembly GCA_034769895.1). Taxonomy (NCBI): domain Eukaryota; kingdom Metazoa; phylum Arthropoda; class Insecta; order Hemiptera; family Cicadidae; genus Magicicada; species Magicicada septendecula. The sequence continues at coordinate 586,910,280 of CM068369.1, read as the reverse complement.
TACTTGCTAAATGCGTTTATTACCGTCATTAGATATTTGTACCCCTTGTTCAACTTGGCATGCGGTATCATTTCCACCAAATCCGCTTGGTAGAGATCGTGTAACCCCTTCACCTCCACCGCACGTCTGGGAAAGTTCCTTCTCACCGGTCTGTGCAATTCCTTTGCAATAGTTTTGCGTACGTTTTCCATATCGCCACCCGAAACGCGAATCGCAAAATTTTGGTACGAGATATACCGTTACGTTTTCACTGAACTTCACCGACTTCATCGTCGTTACTGACAGTGTGTTGCTCCTGCACGCGAGTCTTATATCAACGTATATCGAACGCATAATTTATAACGGATTTTCTCGCTTGCTGAATTATCTCGCGTCTGGGTTGACAGAGTTTATAATGACCGTACGCCAGTGTTGTTTCACCGTCATCCAAGACATATCGTTTGTCATCGTACGGTGACAGCGATAATTTTGTAAGCTTTCTTGTGTATATGTTATGTTTTTCGCTTTGGATAGTCTGCGCCGTAGTATAAGTTTGAGAAGTGGTCTTTACACATTGTTTATAAAGTTGATGTTTCAACTGTGTAGCTATCGCGGAACGTGGCACACCTTTCGCTACCTTTTTCTCTTTATCGTTTGCCGTAACGAATGAATAACATTTTGCGCGCAACCCGACAAATTGAAGTACCGGTATTCCATTTGTTTCGTCTTTAAAAGTACCCAACTTTTTCTTGTTTGTTTCACTATAGCACGGATGTGCCTTAGGGTACTCCGACGTGTCAAAGAGTTCGAGATGCTCCTCCATGTCTTTGTACACATCGTCGGTGCGAATGTCGTACAACAGAGAGTCAGTGTCCGTCATACATAGACGTGCACGTGACCCGTACGTATTCATCGTGAATCCGTAATGGAACCGATACATAATCAGCTTACTAATATCCAATACACTGAACCCAACGTACAAAGGTCGGTTCAGTGTAATGGATATTTTTTTCATCGTGAGACCTACCAGGTCCTCGTTATAGATGAAAAAATGTTGTAGCCTGGGGTTAGCGGTTAGTTTGTGAAGTTTCTTCTCGTTTGGAACTAACTTGAAATCGATTCGCTTCCGTACGTTTTCCAACGATTTTCCGTACGGTGCGTTATTCATTAACTTAAAAAAGTCTTTTTCAAAGGTGTTTCTGGCTTCCTTTCGTCGCTCCGTATTAAAATCGATGAAAGGTTTTAACCATACGCACTGTGTGAATGCTAACACACGGTGAATCGCTTTCAACTCCATTCCTAGTTCGAGGTAGAGTTTCAATGTTCTGTAATGAACAATGTATTTTGTCTTGTCCTCGAGGGACGTTATCAGTTTCTCTACCTTACCGTTACTGCACACAAAGTCTTTTAACAGCTTCATGCGATAGCAGTACGGTGAAAGCATACTGTCCGTAATAGTACGCTTTTCAGGTGCTAAAGGGTAGTCACTGTGTAAGTCGTGTAGGTAATGTGGATACCCCAGATCGACTTCCAGGATATAACCGGTGTCACCATCGTCGCGTAACGTGTGCACGTTCAACGTATCAATCACTGTACGTTCCAACCATCGAAATCCGGACAGTGGTAAAGGCTGTGTCATAGCCGTTCCGTACAGGTTGGTACAATCGAGGTAAAGTAAATAGTTATGCGGCTTGCTTGCGTCATAATCGGGAATGTACGGGTTGTTGGCCTTGGCGTACCTACTAGAAATTGCTGCTAAGCCGCCACGGATACCTCTTTCGATGTACAGGTGTACGTCTATATCGCGGAGTAACTCTAACCTAACTCCTGTCATTTTCAGCATCGCGTTCCACGCTAAACCGGCGGTGGTAAAAACGTTACACGGATCGAGTTCGTAGTACTGTAGGCTCATGTTTCGAAAGTTTTCAAATACATCAGCAAGCAGTAGTACATCCGTTTTTAAATAAAGGTCATGTTAATCACCGAACGTTTGCATGTCGAAAGCCGACCAAACCGCTCGAGCGTGCGCGTAATCTTCTTCGTTTATATCCGACTCTGTCAACCCGTTGTAAAAATGTTCGCGGTCCGGTAACTGCCTCTCGTCAAATTTTGAATCGTCCGTAACGTATTCGTAAGGGTACACGCCTTTACGCAACAGTAAATTAACATTACGCGTGTAAAATTGATTAAGGATTTTAAATTTATCCGCGGATAAGTTGGAGACGAGTTTTTCAAGTGATGCGTTCATGAACCGCAGAGAATCGAGAAACCGGAGCTGACCGAGTGTAACGGAGATGTAACGTTCGGTTGTAGTAGCGATACACGTTATTTCATCTTCCTTGTACTTTCCGAAACCTTGCATCAAATGATGCGAGTCATAGCCACTTAAATTATGGAAAAAAACCGGAACGTGTGTTGGTATTTTGTAATTTATATTACACGCATTGTGAGCAGCGCCTAAATAGTTTCCCGTTATGTGGCAATGGTTTCGAACCGTGTCGTCCGTTAACGGCTGCTTGCACAGATGACAGTGCGTAGCGTTTCGGAATGACCGTTCATCGGCCGCTGTCATTTGGATCGGTTTATTAAACTTTCTATCGAGTCGTTGAACGTCGACTAAAAGCACACGAAGGAACGTGTCCACCACGTCTTTACCGCGGTATATTACAGGTTCCTTGACAGCGTTTCCCATCCAGTCAACTATCACATAGCAGAAACTGGCTGGTATATGATGTGCCACGTTTTTACCGGTGGTCGGAACAATAAACGATTCGAAGTCAGCGTATACCGTATAAGGTACGCGGTGACAAAGTGAAAAGTTTTTAAAATACATCCACTTTTCGTTCTCGTCAGGAAGTTTTACTTTCTGTACTGCATGCTGAGAACAGTTGCGTTCGTGTTCTTCAACTCGTTTTCGCGCCGCGTTAGTATCTTTATTGTCCGAAAATCGGTGTAGACAGTAGTTGCAGTAAAACGAAGCGCCGTTTCGTTTTGACAACGACGAAAGCATACGCGAAAGGTTCCGTATGAGGCAGTAGTGAGTAGTGTTCGCGTCGGACAGTAGCAGTAGGTTTACGTGGTACTTTCGACCGCGGTGTTCAGTAATACGTAAAGGATATACCTCGCCTTCGTAGCCAAAAACGTTAACGGATATGTTTTCGTTTAATTTTTCAAAACGTTTTATCTTATTGACTGCTACGGGATAAGGTATGTCCTTCATGTTTATTTCTTCTTCGTACGGAAGGTAATGGCTAACGCGATGCGGGTTACACGCGATCGGGTGTATACCGGCGAGCACAGACCACAAGAAACACTTTTCATCTTCTAAATTTTTCACATTAATAATTCCTTTCTTACTGTGTGACAATTTCGATGGTGTAGGTAGAAAGCTCGACCCCACAAGAGGATTGTATTTTGTAATATTTATTTCCACCGACTCGACACCATTTTCGACCCACCCGCTTCCGTCACGCGTGAATTTGTCAACGGATTCCATTATTTTCTCGCTAGCTATCGAATACTGTTCATCGATATCGTCATACTGTGACTTAAGTTCTGTACGTGATCTAAATACCGCATTACAATAAATATTTTCGGTGTTTATTAATTTTTTAAAAGATACACGAACTGCTAAATACCACTTTATATAATTATTTAATGCAACGGCTTCGCTACAAATCTTATCAATAACCGTGTGTTTGTAATCTAATAATACTGTTTGTGTGTTTAGTGTATTGTCAAGTATCATAAATTTTATAGTAATTACATTACCATTGATAGCACGGTGTTCGCTGTTGCTGCCGCCGCTGCTGCTGCTGCTGTCGGTCATTGTGAAAGGAGTGAGGCCGGCTTCGCGTAGTCGGTTCCCTATATAGACAGTCCGGTGACCGGTAACGCTGTCGCCGCGCTCCGCTCGCGAGGAGCAGCTGCGCGGGGTGGGGTGCGGGGTTGTCGTGACCGATGCGGTGTGTGCTGGAGGTGCGGGGTGGGGGTGCGGGCTAGGATGTCATCGTCCGGTCGTGACCGATGACGCGCGTTGCGGAGGGCTGGGTGGGGTGGGGAGTGCGGTGTAGGAAGCCGACGTCCGTGACCGATGCGGTGCGGGGTAAAGGTGTGGGATGGTGGTGCGGGGTAGGGAGCTAGGTTGCAGCCGGTGTCCGTGACCGAGAGGTAGGCGAGGTGCGGGGTACAGGATGCCGGCGACCTTGACCGAAGCGCGCTCGTTGAGTCGCCTCCCACGGGATGTAGGGTGCGGGGTACGGGGGGCTGGGTTGTACGACCGGTCGTGACCGAAAGCAGATGGTGGCCCGAGACGACGCGGGGTGGGGTGCGGGGTGACCGTGACCGACGGACTCGAGAGTGGTGCGGGGTGGGGTGGGGTGGGGGAAACCCGGTCGTTGCGGAGCGACAGACAAAGTAATTGAACAAAATATGTAGGCGAGGTGCGGGGTGGTGGTGAGGCTTTGGGTGCGGTGTGGGGGTGCGGGGTAGGATGTCATCGTCCGGTCGTGACCGAAAGCAGATGGTGGCCCGTGACGACGCGGGGTGGGGTAGGAAGCAAAATTATAGCCGTTACCGTTGCGGTGGAGGTGCGGGGTAGGGTGTCGTGACCGAAGGAGATGACGCTTTAGAAGGAAGGAACGTGGTCGGGGGAAACAGAATAAATACGCCAGTGTTTCCCTGTGCAGTCATCAGTACTCGCCATGGAAGGAATCGTTGCGAATGCGAAGACAGTTGAAAATTTTTTACCAAAAAGAGACTTGTCAAGTCTTTCTTTAGGAGTAAAGTATCATATAATTCACATGAAATTTGTGAAAACGAAATTCGGGGAGTCAGTTGTGGTAGATTTGGAAGATACCGGAGCCTGTCCTCAGCCGGAGGATAAACTTTTCTATGTATACCTACCTAAAAGATGGTGTGACGTATTTACAGAGGAGCAATTGAAAGCTGTGAAGCCTTGTGTCCTATCACTATGCGTAACCTCACACACTCCGCTGGCGAACGAGAAAGTGTGCGTGCAGTTGGATATTGATTATGTGAGTATGATATTTCAGTACCACTAATAATTACTTATACAGAAGTGGTTATGTATTAATTTTTTCTCTTTTTTTCCAGACCAAATAAACGAGAACAGGATTGATTTATTATAATAATAATAGTAATAATAACATTAATAGTAAAATGTTTTTAAATGATGAAGTAGACTTCTCTATTTTTTTTGTCGTTTTTTAATGTTAACTATTCATTTTCAGAGAAAGAACAAGGTGTTGCTTGGATCTAATATTGTAGAAAAACTTTTAAACAGAGAAATAAATGGTAATAATAGATTATATTGTCAATGCGACATGATTAAATTCGATTATAATTTTAGAAATAATCGTAAGACACTGAGTAGATGGATATCAATACGAAACGAAAAGAATATTTACAAAATGAAAGTATTTATTCGTAATGAGTTTTTCAAACTCTTCAAAACATCAATTAGTTATTGTAACAACCATAATATTGAATATCTTCAAATAAAAGATTTGCTAATTGCTAAAACAAAGCTGGTTAATCAGATGTACTATATGATGTATAATTTTACTGGTACAGCGTATACCTCGCTGGTAAAAAAATATGAGTGGTCAAGGCATGACTCTAGCGGATGTCCGCTTCGTAACCGTTGTCGCGTCTGTTGTTATCTAAGATATCAAAATGACTTTAATTCAGAATACATGTTTTTTTAATACCACACTAACTATCATTTGATGTGTCTACATTCTTTTGTATTTGATCAAGTATTATTAATTGTAGGAAATTATATTCTGTTTTTAATTATTAAAAAACGTATGTGGTTTATAACATAAAAAGTTAAGATAAACAATCATTAAAGTGTTAATTAAATTTTTATGTGTAATTAAATTTTTTAAAAGATTTCTCTCATAGTTACAGAAACCTTGTTTCGATGTTATGTGTTTGTGCGAATGCGAGGGAGATGTATGTCGTTCACCACCATATGGTGACCACTGTAACATTCTGAGTGCTTGTGAGTGGAGAGAATTTACACTCTGAAGAACAATTGTTTTAAAAAATTATAAGCGTTGTTACCTTTGTTATTATCTAAAATACTAAAAAGAGTTGAATTCAAGGTTTTGGTGTACCATTTTACACATGTAGTTAACACCATAGTAATTATCATTTGATGTGTGTCTACATTTAGTATGTTATTATTAACATATTACACATCAACATTGTAATATTGTATGTTATTAATTATTATTATTATTTTATATTGTTAGACATATAAGGCTTGTTTTGGTTGTAGTAAATGTAATTATTATTTTGTTAATTATGTGTGTGTGTGTGTGTGTGTGTGTGTGTATATATATATATGTGTACAGAGAGAGAGAGAGAGAGAGAGAGAGAGAGAGAACCTTCAAGGCTGCAAAAAAAAAGAGAAAGCGAGAGAAAAAAAAGATTATTTTGTATAATTATGTAAATATATATATATAGAGAGAGATAAAATGTTTATTTTGTTTAGTTATGTATATAGAGAGCGCGCGTATGTTTTGCACAATTATAATTGTCTTGTGAATATAGAACGTGTGTGTGTAGAGAGAGAAAGAAAATTATAGCTTATGATTTGATTGTAAAAGCTTTCGATATTATTAAAACTTATATATAAACCGTAACCTTTGTTATTTTATTATTATACCTTTATACAAAACAGTTATTCCTATCATACTTGAATAAGGTATACGCCAGCGAAGATAACAAGTTTTTATAGTTGAGATGCAGCCAACTTATTGATAAAGAGACACAGCTGGATTGTGGTATGCGCCAGCATGCGAAGAAAACCGGTTTATAGGGTTCAGATGCATCTCTCTCTAAAGAGAAAGAGAGTGAGAGAGAGCGTATAATCTGTTTGTATCAACACACAGCGATTCAACCAGACCTGTTTGTTACAATTTTGCAGGTACACAGAGTAAAATATATTTATACAATTACACAATTTTAGTAAAGCATAATTTTAATATGTTTTTTCTAAACAATATTCAAATGGATGCATCTGTTCTATTATAACACAATATACTCATATATAATAATACAATATATGGTTTTGCGAACCGCAGATCCAGGTTCAAATCCCGAGGAGTCAAAATTTATTTTGTGGAAACCAACACCTGTCGGAACCCATCTGTATAGCCTCCTGTTTCGTCATAACCAGTGTTTTATACATGCGTCATGTGGGCGTACCCACAAATTTCGTGTACCCCCATCCGTTGTTTTAATCATTTAGGGTACCAAAATTCAGACATTAAAAATTTCGAGAGAGAACGATTATTTTGTTACATCAAAATAAACCAGAACGCGGAAGTGTTTTAACATTCGGACACCAGCTGCCAGGGCCTCTGTCATGAACTGGAACCCGGTTAGGGCGTACCCACAAATTTCGGGTACCCCCATCCGTTGATTTAAACATTTCGGGTAACGGTACCCGATACCCCCAAAATTTCGAGTAACGGTACCCGATGACATCGCCTCTGCGCGTCCGGGCAACCGCCGAATTCCGGGTACCCCCATCCGCTACACATTGTTTTCGGCTACCAAATTTTGAACATGCAGAAACCACGGCCTCCGTGACGTCTTGAAACAGGTTTTAGCCATGCGGACGCCAGCGACTAGGGCCTCTGTATGACGTCATGAACTGGAACACGGTAGTGTTTCAGTCACACATACACACACATACACACACACACACAAAACAGTGACGTCACATGGACAGCTCGGACACCAGCTGCCAGTGCCTCTATGACGTCATGAACTGGAACCCGGCAGTGTTTTCAACTGGAACCCGGAAGTGTTTTCTAACGCTCACTTTCCCTCTACTAGGGAGTGTGTACGAAAGAAACATGGTAGTCGGTGTTCAACGTTGAAGCGATTGACATCAAGGAACAAGCGTTTCTTACTTTCACTTGGATTCAAATTATACGATTAAAATAATGTCGGGTGAAATTCTAGCTATCGAACGAGGAGCGGCTTTCGATAACAGAATCGTTGAGTTCGAATATCGTACGCACACACCGTATGCTTCCACCCGATACGGTAACAACGATGAAATACGTATACCCATCCAACAACAGGATGTTTTCACTTTACCGGCGGAGAGTTTTCTGTACATCGAAGGAACATTGACCAAGGTTAACGCTACCGACACAGCGTTGAACGTGAAATTAATCAACAATGCAATGGCTTTCTTGTTTGAGGAGATCCGTTACGAAGTGTGCGGTGTGGAAGTAGATCGTACGAAAAACGTTGGAATTACGAGCACTGTGAAATTGTTACTATCGAGCAATGAGCATGAAAGAAAGCATCTAATCAATGCAGGATGGGTGACGACAACCGACGAGTCGTTGACAGTACACGAGAGTACCGGTGATTTTACGTTTTGTCTTCCGTTAAAAATGCTACTCGGTTTCAACGAAGACTATACACGCATCATGCTGAACGTTAAGCAAGAATTGATTCTGTTGCGTACCTCTACCGATCAGAACGCAATGGTGCTAAAAGAATCAGGTGCAACTGCAAACGGTAATCTCGTAATAAATAAAGTACACTGGAAGATGCCCTATGTGCGCGTATCAAACAAGTACCGAATACCGCTATTGGAGCATATCGAGGAGGATCATGAACTGGTGATGCCGTTCCGCAGTTGGGAATTGCACGAGTATCCCGTTCTACCGACGACAAATCGACATTCGTGGACCTTGAAGACATCGTCACAGTTGGAAAAACCACGGTATGTGATACTGATATTTCAGACGGACAGAAAGAACAATATAGCGAAAAACGCGTCGGAATTTGATCACTGCAATTTAACGAATGTCAAGCTATTTCTGAACGATAAATACTATCCGTACGATAACCTGAACCAGGATATCGAAAAAAAACGTTACGCACTGTTCTACGACATGTATACACGTTTTCAAACATCATACTACGACCGTCGCAACAGAACGCCTCTTTTGACACCTAATGAATTTATAACGAAAGCACCGTTGTTTGTCATCGATTGTTCCAGACAAGAAGAACCAATCAAGTCGTCTGCCGTTGATGTACGTTTAGAATTTGAATCCAGTAACAATTTTCCAGATAAAACCACCGCTTACGCTTTGATTATTCACGATAGGATAGTACAGTACACAGGGTTGTCGAATACTGTTCATCGTTTGTCATAAAAAACTTGTTCTCCCCTCTACCAGTTTATAAAGATAGGTATTAGCGATCTCTAGCTTGTAACAAGATCAGTCCGTCTCAACGATGGAAGGTGACTGCGGTAGCGGCGGCAGCAGCAGCAGGTATTGTGAGTATAACGTTTACTTATCTCTTGCATATCCTATTAACTCTTACACTAAGTTCGTTACCGTCGGACTGTTTAACGAACTCAACTATGAACCGGGTGTTTTGTTTACAAACGGAAAAAAGAAACGTATATTACTTGACTTTTCTGAGTGGAATTACTTGTTGATCTTTCGTGAACAGTTACTATCCAGTATGTTATTGTACGAAGAAGGTGAAAACCGTGAAAAGAAGAAGAGTGTGATGATCAGTCGTAACTTTGGGAAAACGTTTGTTCGGATTAAAGGTAGTAAGACCGAAAAATTTGTTTTCACAGAACCCGAGTGGATCCGTTTTGGTTGTTTATTAACAGTACTAAAGAAATATCTTGTTCGCTTGTTTTATGATCAAGATCACTTCAAGTCGTACATTAATCAGGTAGTAGCCAAGAGGTGTTATGTACCACCATCCTTCTTTTTCCCCTCGTTTTTTCGATTGGAAAGCAGTCGTCATGACCAACAGCTAACATTTGATCGTCTTTACGATGAACTGGTATTGGAAGGAAAAGTAGAGGGGGAATTTGAAAAAATTAACGTATTCGATGCGAACAAGTGTCACTCAGAAAAATGAACTTGAATAGGACGGTTATTGCCGAGTTTGAAGCGTTTCGTGGTGACAAAAATGAATATGTAATCAAAGAGTTCGTTGCAGTTGATATAACAACCGGACGTTTTGTTATCGTGTTGTTCGCTCCACCATACGAACGTGCACGACTGCACCTGAAATTTCAAAAAATCAATGACTGGTTGGAAACACATTATCACAAAATTCGGTGGAACGATGGTAATGTGCCGTACAAGAATATGGTACGCATCGTTGGAGACTTTTTTTCAGACAGTTCTGTTGTCTATACAAAAGGGTTTGAGAAGGCAAATTTCTTACGACAGTTGTATCACCATGGTGAGGTGATTGACTTAAACGATATTCAAGCACCTGTAGTTCCTAGATCCTTTGTACCCATCATACAATGTCCTGTTCCTCATCGTCAACCCGTTACCACTCCCCTCTTACACTGTGCATTGCGCAAAGCTTTGTTTTATGCAGAATGGTTGCGGCAACGAAATAAAATATAGTCGGTTGTGAACATGTTTTCATCATGGTGTTAGTGTGAATGCTACGTGACATAAATGTCCATAAACGTAGAATTAGGTACCGTAGTGTGTGCGTGAGTGTTAACCTTGACTACGTCACTGTCGAGGTAGAAATACTCATAAACGTAGTCCTGGTAGTTCGAGACGGGTCACTGGCACGGTAGATATACCTGTTAACTCGTCAAGAACCAGTATGGGTGTGAAAATTACTCATTACGGTACAGCAAATGTGAATACGCATCATGTATGAACAACATATACACCCGATAAAAAAAAAATATAAAAAAAATAAAAATAAAGTAAATAAATAAAAAATATATGTACTGCTTTTATACATTGACTTAGCATTGCATAGTGTATCTTATCATTATCTACCACTGTATTAGTTAATAGTACAGCGATAGATAACGTGGAGTAGGCCTGCTTTACGAATCTGTAAAGTTGGGGAAACCACGTTAAAAAAAGCGTAGCGGTCTCTCATTCGCCTCTGGCCGCTAGAAAGAGGATGAGAGGTAAAAAATAAAAGTATAACAAATGTTTATTTATTTTTAATAATAAATAAACTTATATTGTGCTTTTATGGTTTTACACATAGGACAACAGTAGATATCACTCGTCCACCTCATAGTTGCAAGTAAGAGACGAGAAGTATAAGTACAAAAATAATTACAGTTAAACGACAACGGCCCCTTGGTGTAGTGGATGCATGCCGGTTTGGAGTACCGGAGGTCCCGGGTTCAAATCCCGGAGGGGCTATAATTTATTTTTTGCGGAAACAAACTTTCTCGCCTCGCAGTCGAGCACATGCGTCATGTCGGGTACCCCCCATCCGTTGATTTAAACATTTCGGGTGTTAACTTTCGGACACCAAGAGATTTCAGGTACTCCCCCCATCCGTTGTTTTAAACATTTCGGTTGTCAAATATTGAACATCAAAAATTTCGGGGTACCCCCATCCGTTGTTCTAAACATTTCGGGTGTCAAATTTCAGACATCACGTAATCGTCGAACCAGCTAGCATATCCACCCAGCCTCCTGTTTCGTCATAACCAGTGTTTTATACATGCGTCATGTGGGCGTACCCACAAATTTCGGGTACCCCCATCCGTTGATTTAAACATTTCGGGTAACGGTACCCGATACCCCCAAAATTTCGAGTAACGGTACCCGATGACATAGCCTCTGCGCGTCCGGGCAACCGCCGAATTCCGGGTACCCCCATCCGCTACACATTGTTTTCGGCTACCAAATTTTGGACATGCAGAAACCACGGCCTCCGTGACGTCTTGAAACAGGTTTTAGCCATCCGGACGCCAGCGACTTGAGCCTCTGTGTGATGTCATGAACTGGAACACGGAAGTGTTTCAGTCACACATACACACACACACAAAACAGTGACGTCACATGGACAGCTCGGACACCAGCTGCCAGTGCCTCTATGACGTCATGAACTGGAACCCGGTAGTGTTTTCAACTGGAACCCGGAAGTGTTTTCTAACCCCCACTTTTATACTACTCTCATCAATCTGTTTTGTTTTATCACTTCCACAACCGTGTTTAAAACTTCCAATATCTGCCTGATTTTTTCTCTCCTCTTTCCATCATGGATCTCCTAGCCACTCTACGCCAGTAATCCATCTTGCATGTTTTAGTTAATAGATTAACTACATAGAATGGTTGGTAGCTCTTTCAGTATTATCTATTTGTTTTAATAAGAATTTTTTAATTAGAGGAAGACATAAGACATCCGGTAAATGAGGGTAAAAGCACCGTAGGCAAGTATGATCCCCTAAGATCGTAGCGAAAACAAAGCTGAACATCTACAAGACTATTGTGAGGACAATTAATGTTTCCAGATGACAGCGGTGGACGATCGCTGACAACAGACAACAACCAGAAAATAACTGAAGCGGTAGAAATGTCTTTTTTCTTAGACGAGCTTCCAGACGTTTACCCGTACATTACGAATAAAGGAATACGGGAAATGACGGATTAGGAAAAAACGGCAATTCACAGCTACAAAGGAAACAAACCAGAAAGCGTGATCAGTTGTAGTATAAGCCAAGTCCAAAATGAGTTTTCCACTAATTAACATACTTGCTTTTCACTAAACTGCAAAAAAGAACTTAGAATCGCACTCGCAATATCGCCAGTTTTAAGTTAAACATAGCCGCTTCGAAACCCAGTATTTATGCTCCGTCGCATTGCACTGTAGTTACACAGCGGGCCTCGATGTCGAAAGAATAGTCTAATGAAGAAAGTTGTGTTAGTGGTTGGAATCACAAGCAGAATGATCACTGTTGCACACCACTATATAAAAATTATCCCGATTAGCGCTTTCAAGCTTCACAGCTCATCGTCAGATCGGTGAGTGAGAAGATAGTGGTGTGCAACAGTGATCATTCTGCTTGAAAGAATAGTCGATTAAATCTGGAAGGGGCACCTCGAATTACCTAGAGCAGTGGTACCCAAAGTGGGGTCCGCGGACCCCTGGGGGCCCGCGACAATGTTTCAAGGGGTTCACATACATTTTTAAGAAAAAATAGAATATGCCGTAATTTTCTCAGATTTTTTATGGCTTAAATCTAAATCTCAATTTTAGAATCTTGAAACAATTAGTAGAAGAATTCAGTATATTTTTTTGTTCAAACTAATTGTAATTATAAAAGTAATTTCAAACTAATGGCTTTAATAATGTCTTTAAATCATGTCGTGTAGCAGAACTGTTTGTCCTCCGAACAGACTAAATCTCTCTGTACAAGAAGAAGATTCATTGGCAGAACATCCAACTGATAGTTCATTAAAATTACAGTTTTCGCAATTACATCTAGCTGACTTCTAGTTATATGTAATGACTGACTATCCTAAACCCTGAACTCGGAAAAAGAGCTTTGATGCGATTAACTGTGTTTCCTCTACTTATTTGTGTAAAAACCGCAGTTTCCTTGTTCACGTATTTAAAGTCAAAGTTAAGAAATAAACTTGATGTCGAGAGTTTCTTAACATGGAAATTATCAGACCCTAAACCACAGAGCTAAATGTGCGAAAGCAGCTTCATTGTTCACATTAAACTATGTTCGATAATATTGATACTCATTATAATTTTGCAAATTAAGAGAATTTTGATTTTAATACATTTCAATTAAAATATAAGAGTTTCTGTCATATTTACTATTTGTTTTACTTCAAACTGAGAGGGGCCGTGTATTTTTAAATTATTTGGGAGTCGTCTGCTGACTGAAAAGTTTGGGAACCACTGACCTAGAGCATTGCATAATTCTGCCATGCAAATATAACATATAGCGATGCGTGACACCTCAGCGTAGCAATATAATAACGGGGAACAAAATTAGCTTAAACTGAGTACTGATAGGGCCTAGTACATAGTAGTAAAATTAGACGAGCGGTTTACTATTTTAATTAAGGGTCAAAAGTGAGTGAAAAGGGTCAACAATCTCAAATACTTTTGGTGATGAGCATAGAGAAATGTATAGGAAAAGTAAAAATTAAAACATGAACAGAAAAAGGGTCGTATGGTCACAGCGTCACAGCAATCGTCACTCATTACATTCCACATTCTGAGACAAACACACTTCCCTAGATTAGAAAGAAACACATTGGGAAGTCAATAGATAAGTCAGTGCTAAGCGGTCGACAAGAAGCGTTAAGCTTAAGGACAGTGAGACGGCTGAACGTTGTATAAATCCCTTTAAGGGGATTCGCTACAGGCAAATGGTCAAAAATGTAATTTTTGACAATTTTTTTTATTATTTAATAATGTTTCCCCTTATTTTCTGAACACAAGTACATATAATTTATCCTATTTGTCACTATTTTTATGGGGTAAAAATAGTTTTTTTCGCGAGCATGCAATGTTAACGAAGCGCTGCACAGTCTAATTTGGTCTAAATACCCCAAAACCTTATTATATTTAAAAGTACCCTCACAATGAAAATAAATGAAGGGATTTGTGAGTATAATACTGGTTATTTAAAAACAATTTATGAAACTCAACAAGCCTGTGGCCTTATTACAAGTCCAGGAACTAACACAACAAAAATAGCCAATAGATTTGACAAAATTAGATTGCGGATTGCAGAGAAAAGGAGGCACAAAAAATATCAACTATTTCTGAAAAAGAAAAAGATTGCAGTACTACAAGAAGAAGAAAGAAGGAAAGAAAAAGAAGGAACTACTTATGCACCCGGAGAATTTTAAAAGAGGTAGGCCTAAATGTAAATATTCGTTCCTTGCATACTACGGTAATACATTCAATAGTTATCATAGAACAATATTTGCAATCAGATATAAATTTTACAAATTTTTCTTGGCCAAGTTCAACAGCAAATAGTTATTTATTCATATAAAACAGAGTTGTTACTGAGAAACGTGGAGAGTCGTTTGGTTATGAAGTTATTCTGCTTTAGAACTATTGTAAAACTTTGGCGGCCATTTTCTAAAAGTAACGAATTTGTGTGTTTTCAGGTACACAATTTGATATAACTCCAGAAATAGCAGACCCAGAATGCTGAATTTCTTTCTACTTGTTCTCTATAGTATTATTTAAATTCTCATCTATTTTGAAGTGATTACAACAAAATATTGTCTGTTAAAAAAAATTATTGTAATAAATATTTTTAATTTGCGAAAATTTTTATTTACATAACTTTTTGTCATAGATCCCCTTTATGTATATACGTGGCTATACAACAGAGTTTAGAACATCTCTTTAACTTTCATTCAAGACCAAGATTACCAAAATTGGACCTATAGTTTTTGAGGAATATCAAATTAAGTAACTTTAATATTTTTCAACAAAACAAAAATTTATTACATACATACGATGTGAAAAAAAAATTATTTAAATAATATGTTTGTTTAAGTTAGACTAATACAAGCTTACAAAAAAAAGTGAATATTCCAATTATTAAAGATTTTCATATGTTCCAGTAGCGAATAACTAACTAGATGGTTGAATGTTGTGTCCCCTTGCCGATCCAGCTGACACGTGAAAACTGATAGGTTGCTCTTATTGATGTTCCGTAGATGTTGCAATATATTCTACAGTAACTACATAAACAACTAGTGTATTCAGTTGAGTGACGAGTCTTGAAACATCGCGAGATTGCGTATGCGTATACAGTATAGTCACGAACGCCTATGAGGTAAATTTTGAGAGTTACAAGCAAGTTTCCGCAAGATCTTTGAACCTCCTACCAACAGTATGCTTCCTGAGTTGCAGAGGTCGCTCGCCGTTTTGATCAAAGTACATTATTTATTATTAAATAAATTTGATTTTTGATAATTTTTAATTATGGGAAAAATTACAGAAATCCCTATTACTCTACCGTAGGCCCTATATATAGTAACGTAAAAACTGTAGAGCACACAGTCACACAGTAAACACTACAAATTAGAAACATTTAGACTGAGGTTACAATTCATGTAGTCTGACACAATGGTGTATTTTCACAATTTCAAAAAAAGTGTTTGACCTATTTACTGAGAGCTAGGATCCCAAAAGTTTGAAAAATTATAATTTTTTATTTTTTCAAAAATTACCAAAATATTCAGATTTTTGATAAAATTTGTTTTAATTCGACACCCAACACGGGGTTTTGCAAATTGTTTTCTCAATTTTTACCCCGTCACATTCTTGCTCCTTGCTCTCATATTTTTAAGGAAACCAAACTCAAAACACAGTAGGGTTGTCTAGGGTAAAAGTATGTGACATGCAAGCCAATTTTATAAAATATTAGATTGTTGCGTTTAAAAGTTGTCGTGAGACACACTCCAATCAGGCAGACAAACAAATGCCAAAGGGTCGAGTCAAAACTGAGAGCTCAGTTCGCTCGTTCAATACAGGAAGAATCTACAAATTTTTTGTGTTAAATTTAAACACTGAAATCCTTGTATAAATGAAATCGGCGTCTTTTGTCATCAAGCAATGATGGGTAGACTGGTTATTATAACATTTTATTGCTTTCCAATGTATTCTATAATATAATAAAAGCCAATAATAATAATAATGATGTATTAAAATAAAATAATGTATGTAAGTATACATTTAAATTAGACATTATACATTTTATTATATAATGTAAATAAAATAAGTAATGTAATGTAATGTATGTAAATAAAATAACGTATTAAAATATAATATAATAAAAGAAAACAAATCATCTAAAATTTAACAAATCATTTTCTAACTGTTTATTTCCAAGAATGAAATTTTTAAAATAGCATTGATTATTCTGAAAAATAATTTGTTTTACTTTTAACAATAGTCCTCTTCATTACATGCTTTCGTTGTTGCAACTCTATTGTTGATAGTAGACAACAGCGGCTTTGTTATGAGGCCAGACGGGATCACCGGCGTGGATACAGTTGACAATGAACCCATCCGCCATTCAGTAGCGAGGCTTTGTTGACACTGGTATTCTCTTGTAGTCACAGTTTCGTTGCTTACAACAATAAAAGTTCAAAACAAAAATTTCAGTAGACGAGTAAAAATTAAAAAAGTAAAAATAGGATGAATTAATTTCCTTCAAAGATTCAGATGTTTTTGGAATGACTCTTCTAACCACTGTTTTGCTAAAAAAAAATATTTTCACACAGGCAAGTGTCTGTCAAAAAACAGTTTTGTTCTCTAAAACATCTATGCGATGGGTGATTTCTTACGGGTAAATCCTCTATTGGAACTGTTTCCATCGCAGGGTTCTGACCTAACAACAGGGGTTGTTAACCGCTACTCACAGCTTCTGTGGACGATCCCAGATTCCACGGATCAAAACATCAAGCGAGAAAAACATTACAGTGGAAGCAATCCGAATAGAGGATTTACCGTAAAAACAGCAACTGTTTTACTGCGTCTGTTTTTGTCTATTGAAATGATATAGATATAAATGTAAATTTCACGATGTAACACATTTTTAATACATAATACTTCTTCTTCACTCTACGGATTAGGCTCTAGTTGACCTGTTCCGGAACCCATCTTCTCCTCGATCTGTCAGCATCCCTTTTCCCCATTGAGTTCATATTTCAAAGCTGCCACTGATAAATTGTTATTTGGCATGCGGTAGAAATGTTGGCACCATAATTTCTTATTGTTTTTAATCTTCTTGTGCAAAGATTCGACTTCTAGTTCTTGTCTGTTGTCTTCATTCCTCTTCTTATCCAGGAGAGAATACTCCTGTGTGCTTCTAAAAAACTTCGATTCATTAGCTTGAATTTTCTTTCTTCTTTTTAACCAAGGGTCCATGTTCCAATAGCGTACATGAACGTTTCTTACATGTGATTTTCTATCGACTGAGAGCGGAGCAAGCAGAAACGGCTCGTTAAAAAGCCAACCGTTATTATCTGTTGCTTTGATGTCTGTGACACATGAGTGAGGGTTTCTAGTTATCTGCAAATCCACAGGAGAACGTAGAGCAAGTGCAGAGGTCTGTTACGGTCTGTTACAAACGGGTTCAGTACGTAGAGAGTGAATATGCAAAAACATGCACACAGGAAGTAGAATAAACACATGTTTTAAAATAAAC
The DNA here is from genome assembly GCA_034769895.1 of Magicicada septendecula. Lineage (NCBI taxonomy): Eukaryota > Metazoa > Arthropoda > Insecta > Hemiptera > Cicadidae > Magicicada > Magicicada septendecula. The sequence goes on along the minus strand of CM068369.1, from coordinate 586,892,285 downwards.
ACATTCCTACTTACATTATTTACTTAAAAACTTATCATATTCGAATATATTAAATAAAAAAAGTAAAGTAGAGTAAAAATATTTCATAAATATAAATTTCTTATAAATAAAATATTCATTGTTGACTATCTACATAATTATTTTAAAATAACATTAAAATGTAAAATATCATTACAAAGGATTTAATGTAAAAGCTGCTAAAAAATTTTATTTTTTAAATTTTAATTGCCAAAATTATTAAGTTAATAATGAATAATTCATTTAAATTTTGAAAATAATGAACACTTGTATTTGTATAAATTACTGACGAAATTATTTTTCTTTATTTCATAATCAAAAAAAAGTTTTCTCTTCCAAACATTTGAAGTATTTATAATTAAAAATTATTAAAAGCTAATGTTTCATCAATATAAATTTAAAAAATAATATAAAAATTTAATAATTTTGAGCGCAGGTGTAGCAAAAATAACAGTATCCTTCTGACTTTGAAATTTAATAAGCTGAAACCTACTAGGCAGTGAAAATAAATTTAAAATTGATGATAATAAAACTTTCAAAAAAATTTACAGGCATTGCACAAATGCAATGCACAGAGAAGGGCATTTGAAAATGCTTCAATAAATCTAAAAAATATATATATTTATGTTCATTCACCAATCAATGAATTCATTCTTAATTCACCAATAAATGAATTCATTCTTCATTTACCAATGTACAGATTATAAGTTAAATGTAGTCGCATTCATAAGCGAAGTTTTATATGTGTACTACGTTATTGACAACAAAGAAGTATTCTTCGTATTGTTTAATACGAAGAATTCATAAAAGAAATAACAAAGAAGTAGTTTCTATGGAAACTCACCGGTTCCCATTTTCGATCACGCACCAGCGATCGGCCGCAAATGTGCGACACGTCCTTATAAACATTTTCAATGTTAAAAATGTTAGTTTATAGAAACTTACCTTAAAATTGGAACCGCGTGTAAATTTTCTGTATTACACTAACAATGATGTGGCACTCGTAACACAGAATCAAGTGTACGGATTGTTTTTTTTTTTTTTAATTACTTCAAACACCGTGTCAGGTAATATAACATTGCAATGATCACGCACAATGATACGTAATAAATGATCATAATGATTGCAATGATCAGGTTGTAATAAATGCAAACTCTATGAAGCGCTCTGGACGGCGACTGCATCAGGCAAACCATGACGCAATTTCCCAGTAATGCATGCCAATTATGAAGTAACGGAACGTGTAGTGAGGAAGTTTTGTTGTATCTGAATGCATCTCTCAGTATAACCGCCACATTCTAGCTTCGCGCAAGAGCAAAGCAAGTCGTCAGATTAAATTCGGCCGTTTGGCACTTGTCTGCCTGTCTATTTGTCTGTCTGTCTCACTAGAACTTTGAACGTATCCACTGATTTTCGTAAAACTTGACATATGTGTCCATACTTTTATGTTTATGAGAGTGGTTGACAAAAAAATAGGTGAGAGGTATAAATGTGGGAAGGTAAAAATTTTTTAAAAGTAGACAATGTCCATGTCGGGTTTCGAATTAAAGGAAAATGTATGTAAAATACAAATTTAGTGTTAATTTCGAAAATTCAAAACTTTTATGACCCTGAAGACCAAAAGATGACTGAAAGTTTTGTTAAAATCGCAAAACTTCATGTGGTATATGAATTAAAATGAATTTTAACTGAAACCTGAATTATGTTCTTGATATTTCAAAATTTTTGGAAACCAGAGTGCCTAAATTAGGGGAAAAGTAGACTACAAACTTTGACTATCTTACTATATGGATCGCGTGCTGACATACAAAGTGAACGGCTGTCCGAAGCACGTCCAGCTTCCTACACAATGGTTGGCAATAAAGCGTTTGGCGCTAAGTTAACACGTGTATCAAACGAGTCATTCACTCAGTAATGCACTTGTTTTGACACCTTACAATTATGACATCTGGGACAGTTCTACTGAAAATTTGTGGTTATGAAGATTTTATTATTATAACAGTTTTTTTTTTGTTTTACTTTTGCTTGACTGATAACAGATGACAATAACTTGAGCGTTTACACTCATTTTAGTGACTTTGCGTCAAGCGGAAAATTAATTAGAACTTCATCAAACCTTTAAACATTGTAAAATATATGTAGGCCTATAATTTATTGATTATATCTGACAGTAAACTTAGTACCAAAAAAATGATTAGATTAGGCCTATATCAGCTTGCAAAAACTTTGCCGGCACATGGTTTAGAAAACATATTTCAAACAATGATTTTTCTGAAGACAGCCATCAAGTAAAAACTTATCAGATTATTAGAGACTTACTTTATAAAATCTTGTGCTATGATATTACTAAGGAAAGAACCGCTGCAGCTACCTTCTCTAAGCTTGGTGTCTGCCAAAAGTTAAATAAATTTGAATTATTTAGTAATGTTTATTGTAAACAATTTTTATACAATTAACACGTAGTTAATTAAATCAAATAAAAAATTTAATGTAAATAACATTGTTTATTGAACAACCATTGTCACTTTAACGACCATGGCAAGCGTATACGCCAGCTTCTTTTATGCAATAAACATTTTACATTTTACGGCTCACGTATTTTATTCTTTGTTTCCCTTATTCTTATCTTTATTCGTCTGGCTTCAACATTAAACATTCATAAATAAGAACACAACAGAACTGTTTATGAACGCAACAGAACTTAGCGACAAACTGAAATAATGTGTCAGAACACTGAAATCTTATAGTGAAACAAATGTGTTTATTTTGGAAAAGAACTTATTAAAAGCCTCCCAGTTTGGAGTCATTAATTGTTAAAATGACATAGCTATACCATTTAACGCAAAATATGCTCCGCTAAAGCAACAAAAGCTATAACAAAACAGAAAATTTAGATTTTGTACAGGTACAGTATATAGCATACGCAGTGTTCTTGCCCACCACTGGTGCTGCGGTCGGACCGAATTCAATAGATGCAGCACGCGATTCATACAGTATACATCGATGGTGTAGCCTACTATAAATTTTTTTATTTGCCATGTCAGCGGGTATAGCTTTCTCGTTCAAACAAAGTGCGAGTCAGTTGACAGCTGAGTCGGCATCAACTAAATTATTATCAGTGGTAATTAATGTTTAATCTCGTATCAGTGTAGTTTCGTAGTTGACATGTTTCTGCACATGCAAGTATCGGCTCTACTGAAGAAGATAAGCTGCGTTTGACGAATGCTAATTGTGACAACGTGGTCGCAAAACGGTAATCTCGTCGTCTACATAATCTCTGGTGCAATCTGATTGGTGCGCAGAGATAGTTTGGCGAAGTGGCGAGCAATTTAAAACACTTCATTATATCAAAGTCTTTTGGATTCTGTTGCTCTGGCCGAGCGATCCACACCCAGACCTGTCTGGAGGCGTTTACTCATCAACGAAAACTGTCCGTTTTCAACTAAATCAACGAAATCATCAACTAAATCACCGAACACTGTCCGTTTGAGAAGTGCCCTATGTAATTTAATGATATTTGCAAAGATTTATAAGTAGGGGAAAAATGACAGTTCAAACTCAGCCCCCAGGGCATATCTGGACCACAGCATCCGCGATCTGGACCGCAGCATCCGCGACTTTTTCGCTGATCTGTGTCCTGGACCCGCAGCATCCCGATGGACCACAGCATCCGTGAATAAATTTTTTTTATTTTTAAATTGATTTTTTTATTTTTTTTATTTTTTTTATTAAATTGATTTGGTGGGTTGAGGTTCAATGGACCACCAGCATCCGTGAATATACTTTTTTATTTTTTTAAGAAAGCTGATTTGCATATCAGTGGGTGGTGTTGGGTGGGAGGTTGTTTTTTTTTTATTTCATATCAGTGGGTGGGGGGTGGTTCCAACTCGATGCATTATAGTGTATATTAAAATATATGATCAGGTGTACCAACCTTTGCATGAGTTCAAATTTGTCGCGTGTTATAATGTATATTAAATCTATATGATCAGATGTACCAACCTCTGTATTATTATTATAGTGTATAGATAATTTATATGAGCAGGTTTGTCAACATTTTCTGTGGCGGGGGGAGGGAAATTCAAATATGTGTTATATTGTGTATGTATAGAGCAGATCTGTCAACAATTTTTTCTCTTCTGTGGTAGGAAATTCAAATTATATGATCATAATTAGTACTCTCTCTCTCTCTCTCTCTCTCTCACGTTGTGTATGTCTCTCTCTCTCTCTCTCTCTCTCTCTCGTTGTCAAACGTTATGCTCAAACTGTTCTCCTCTCTCTGTGGTCAGTACCGCACGCATGTATATGAAATTAGAAAGTTTATTCGACATATATTAACGCCCTCTCTCTCTCTCTCTCACTCTCACTTGTTTCAACTGTGTCAACAAATAGTAACGTCCTCTCTCTCTCTCTCTCTCTCTCTCTCTCTCTCTCTCTCTCTCTCTCTCTCTCTCTCTCTCTCTCTCTCTCACTCTCACTCTCACACGTTTCAACTATGCAAGGTTCCATACCCTTTCTCCTGTCTCCCTCTCGTACATTGAGTAGTCGGTGTGATGAATAAATAATTTTAGCACTATCTCTCTTTCGTTGTCAAAACGTCGTCTTCATTTTCAATGTATTAAATAATTAATTAATAGTTTTATAATGCAGTCAGTGTGATTGATCCTTGTTAGAAATATATATATTTGGCGTCAATGAACTACTTACCTGTTATGTTGTTACAGATGACAAATCCATACGTTAACGACTTAGCAATATGGTACAATACTTCTGTTTTAAGGTTGCAGTTTACACACACACATAGGTTCAGTAGTGTGTAGCGAAATAAATTAAAATTATACACACACATGAAAACGGCGGCTGAAATTCATACAAATCTTCTGATGTAACAGTTCACAAAATAAATTAATTGTACACATGTTCAGAGGTGTAGAGTGAAATAAAATAAAGTCATAATTTGTTTAAATGATTAAATATATTTTAACATTCACAATATAAAATTCATAATTAAATGAATACATTATAAATTGATATTTTTCGAAAGTTTATATATGTAAGTGTGTGTCGTACTTGTAGAAGAAGCAACCTGCAACATAACAATACAACAACATTAAAATCATGTTAAATATCACACACACACGCGCGCGCGCGCGCACACACACACAGACGTACACGCACACAGACGCATATGCACACACATACATACATACAACGTGCATACGTTTGACTTGAATCATGTACATGTAGGTCCAATAAAACAGATAACAGATTTAAATACGCAACGTAATCACACACATACATACATACATACATACAACGTACACACGTTTGGGTTACACCACACGCGCACGCACACACACACAGACGTACACGCACACAGACGCATACGCACACACATACATACATACAACGTGCATACGTTTGACTTGAATCATGTACATGTAGGTCCAATAAAACAGATAACAGATTTAAATACGCAACGTAATCACACACATACATACATACAACGTACACACGTTTGGGTTACACCACACGCGCACGCACACACACACAGATGTACACGCACACAGACGCATACGCACACACATACATACATACAACGTGCATACGTTTGACTTGAATAATGTACATGTAGGTCCAATAAAACAGATAACAGATTTAAATACGCAACGTAATCACACACATACATACATACATACATACAACGTACACACGTTTGGGTTACACCACACGCGCACGCACACACACACACACACACACACACACAGACGTACACGCACACACACACACACACACACACAGACGTACACGCACACAGACGCATACGCACACACATACATACAACGTGCATACGATTGACTTGAATCATGTACATGTAGGTCCAATAAAACAGATAACAGATTTAAATATGCTATAGTCATTGTAAGACGTTACAATCCTTGAAGTGTTTTGTCCTTTCATCAAACCTTGTAAATTAGAATCTGCACTACATTCAAACACACGCACACACAATGACAAAAAAAAAATTAGTAATGTAGGTTGCTACCTTAACGAGATACAATTTCCACATGCGCCGTCTGGTTCTTCATCCCTCGAAACACAAGATGTAGGTCGCTGGGATTTATATGACGGAGTTCTTCATCTGTAAAGACGTCAGCATACCTCTTAGGTAGATATACACGATAGCGACGCTCACAATCTTCCAACGTTACAAGCACAGACTTCCCATATCGCGTGTCCACATGCAACATGTTAACGATCGGATACTGTTTGTCCACTGTTAATTCTGCACAACGTTTGTACTCAATAGCAGAAACTGCGTTGAATTTTGTGATAAACGACATTATTAGAAGTGAAGACGTCTGTATCAAACGAGGTGGAACCAAACAATGTCAGAATATTCGCTACAAAGAAGACTAGTGAAAGTAATGGTGTGGCCATCAGGAAAGTTCACTTTCATCGCCTGAAGCTTTGCATGTACATACACACAGGCAGAATTAGCGCTGTTACAAAATATATATATATTAGGAAAGTCCACAGAAATAGTTATCGTCAGATCCGTTCTAAAATGGACTATTGGTGCGAAGTCGACTCTTCAGCCAGAAAGTTTATCCTAAAACATGAGTCATAGTGCATACCGCAGGGTTCCGTTATGCCACTGCGACTGTTCATACTACCCCAACTGAAAGCAGATTTTTCTGAACCACGTCGGGTTGCACATCCACTCGTTCAGTTTTGGGATTGTATAACCTATCAACCGTGCATGTACATCCTATATTGCCATTGAAGTATCATCGATGGGATATGATAATTGACATCTGTAGCAAATGAAGGTCATTTATATTTTCTAATTAACAAGGGTTAAGAAAAAGTAACACGGAATGTTAGCAGGCGGGGAGAGCAGAGTTGTCGACAATTAATTTGTCACGTATCCGATAATGGCTGTACACGAATGTATCACAGCAGTTGTCTAGTATATAGCGCTTATCAGCCCACGTACCTGCTGAAGGTTGGCCATGATCTGCAAGAGAGAGAGAGAGAGAGAATGAATAACGAAAACAAAGGAACTGTTATATATATATATATTGTAACGAGTATAATGGTTGCGTACCTGCAAAATGTGTACATAAAATAATGTGTTTTGGATGATTAGTGCGTTCGCCTCGCACCGGGTCGTTACAGTAATTTTGGTGGCTAGCGATGTTCGTAGCGTAGTTCTGATCACCTGTATATTACGGCAGTAACCTTACCTGTTATTCTTAGGGGGTGTGATAATCCCGGGTGTTCTGTATGGTGTTTACTAAGTATGTTCTGTGGTTCCCTTCTTTATGTTTATGTTTTTGTCTCAATCACTTGGGTTGGGTTAAAGTCGTCGTATTGTCGTGTCATATTCCTTATATTTTTATTTAAAATCAATCAGTTCATTTGATAAGAGGTATTTTTTACAATTATAAATATATTTTTTATCTCTGGTACGGGGTTGGCTATTTGTGTCGTGACATAATGCCTCTCCTTTAAAATTGATCATTTTGATAAAACACTAGTATAGTTTTTTTATGAAATTATCAGTTATACATAACCTTTTTCCTTTTCTTTCTTGGTCGTTTCTCCATTCTTTGTTTCTCTTCTTACTGAATTCATTCCATTTTATTTGGATCTGTTTTTCTTTTTATTTCCATTGGTGTGTTCTCCCTTATACACAATTTTTTTTTTTCTAACTTTAGTAGCTGGTTTCTCCCATTACTACTCATTTTTCTGAGACCAGAGGCACGTCATCTCTGCTCAGTTTATTTGATTGCTGGACTTTTCAACAGTCAATCATAAATACCTTTTTTGTCAACTTGTGACTTGATAATAATAATATATTTTGGGATTGTCCACCTTGTGGTTTGTTTTTAGATCACTTTGGCCTTTTACTAATTCTTCCTTCCGCTGTACCTTGACTATATACTATCATTTGCTCATACATTGATTGTTTTTTATTTATTTATATGTTAATTTCATCATTAACTTTTCATTTTTCGGTTTTCAATTCTCATTGTGATCATTTTAATTATCTTAGACATTGGTATACCTTTCTCAGTTAATTAGCAATATTTTGCTTTAGCCATAGCTTGTATATTTGATTCATACATAACTTCTCTCTTTCTTTGTACCAGTTTAGATTTTTTATTTTACAGATAAATATCTTTGATTCATTATTATAATTTCATGTACTTATCTTATCAGGTTTGGTCTGATTTTATTTTTGTATATTTCAGTTTGTATTAATTCTTTGTAAGTTAATTTTCTCACACCATAGGAATTTGTGTAGCGTATTCCTATTTTGGTACCTTTTGTTTAATTATTTCATATACTTCACACATCAACTTTTAATATATTGTAAGTTGATTTCACTTAGTAGGAATTTATGTATCTCATTCCTTTGTTTTGATATTTTTTTTTTTTTTTTTTAGACCTCATAAGTCATCGATCTGTTGTTGCAAGTTGTGTACACATAATTTTTAAATTTTGGTATCTGTATTTTATTTACAGTTACTTGTCCTTCGTGATGACATATGGCCGTACATTTTATACTATATAATTTTATTTTGGTATCAATTCAATTCTCATGGTTGTGGATTTATTATATTATCATTTCCATTCCATATTATAGCCTTCTCCTTTTTGTTCGACACTTCGTTATTATGCACCTCTTCTCCTTCAAGTGTATAGGTCACACTTATTCTGGATGAACGTATTCCAGTTATTTAGTTTTCTTCATAGAACTTCTTTATGGAAGCTTGGTTGTACACTCCTTTTACTATTTGGTGGTTATATTACTTATCTCGTAAGTGTTGTTTCCATTGTCCTTCGTGATGACATATGGTTCATTTATTATTATACGTTGGACCTTGTTAATTATATGTTGATCTACTCCTTTTCTCTCCTTGTTATTGCCTTCTCTTTCTTATTACACTCTTTGTTGTCTTGCACCTCTTCTCCTTCAAATGTCTGATGGATGACATTTATTCTGGATAATCATTAATTTCTTTTTTGTTTGACATTAATGTTAGGAGTAGAGTTTGTTTATTATAGTTTCATTTTTTCTTCTATTCCATTGGGTTGCTTGTCTGGTAACTTGAAGATCCGTCCCTTTTCTTGGTTTGTGGTATCTTCACTTAGTTTACCCATGGTCCATCAGTTCCTCTGCCCTTATGGTTCGGATAACTCTGGAGTGTAGAACTGTTTTCTTACTGGTGAAATAGGTCTCCTCCTCCTTGTACCATAATTCCTCTAATATCATATGTTTTGTAGTCTTTATGTTTACCGCAAACATTTGATTATTTTGTCCATTAATCAGAGAAGTTAATTGTGCATCTCTCATTAATATTATCTTTGCTTTTTTATTTGGTATTTCCATTTCTGGTGTGCTCCAGTATTTTATTGACCTTCTTGATCTGTTATACTCTGTTTTGTTGTCAGTCATTTCTATTTCTGGCATCTTCCATCCAAGTATTGATTTGTTGAAATTTTCATCCACTGTTTGGTTCTGAATTCCTTTTATAATTTCCCTCAGAGTCCTCCTACAATCTTTGTACTTTATTAATTTGCTTTGGTAGGTAATGGGCAAATTAAACACATTGATCAGTCCGTTCTTCATCATCTCCACTTCTTCTCGTGTTTTGATGAGTTTCCTCTTATATACCTTTCTTAATTCCTCTGTTTTCTTAATTATTCGGTTCTTCTTTCTTCCTCTTCTGTGGTTGGTTTTTATGTGTTTGATTTTCTTGGTGTCATTGTTATCTGTATGTTAAGAAAACAATATATTTGTTTCTTCTACAGTTTCCATCTCCTTCTGTGTTATTTTCTGATTCCCTGGTTCCATGTTCTCATCCAACGTTTCTTTGATACTTTCAGAAGTGGTGTCTAGTGTTTCACTCAATTGGTTGAAATCACTATCTAAAGTTTCTTGAAGGTGATTTACTGGGTAATTTGTTTCTTCCCATCTCTTATTCATCCCCGTTTTTGCCGGTTTAACTTCTTCACGAAACTCTACTAGCATGAATCTTAATTCTCCTCTGTTCTTCTCACCATCTTCCTTTATTTGCTTTAGGAGTGTCTCACAATTATTTTCAATCTTGTCATTTAACACTTCAAGATCCTTTTTTATTTGTTTCTTCAACTCCTCACTCTTCTTTTCTAACGCCTCTCGGTTGTTTTCCATTTTGTTATTCAGGATCTCTAAGTCCTCCTTGAATTGCTTCTTCAATTCTTCCTTATTTTGGTCCAGTTTGTTATTCAATTCTTCATTGTTTTGGTTCAGTTTTTCGTTCAGGAATTCCCTGTCTTCCCTTCTCAATGACTCTAATTTTTTATTCAATTCTTCTCTATCTTGCTTCCTTCCCTCTTGCAATGATTCTAGTTTTGTATTGGTTGAATCTAATTTTGTGTTGGTTGACTCCAATTTATTATTCAATTCTTCCTTGTTTGACTCTAATTTATTATTCAATTGTCCAAATTGTTCCATCATGAAGTTCAGCATTTGATCTAACTTCGTTTCTTCCGTTGGTTTTAGTGGTTGGTCCCCTATCATTACTTCCACTTCCGGTTCTGGTTGAACTGGATTCTCAGGTTGGTTTTCCTGAACGTCCTCTTCGACTAACTCCCCGATTATTTCTTCAATTTCTTCCATCTCTTCTGGCTGGCCTTCACTTTCAATTTCTTTCTTTTTATCCTGTCTGGTAAACATTGAATGTCTCTTCATAGCCGCCGTGGGCCTTCTTTTACAGCCTCACTGGTTGGTCGCCAATCTGTAACGAGTATAATAGATGTGAGATGGTACTTCCTTCTTCTTCAAACCCCGCGTTGGGTTCGTCAATCTGTAACGAGTAATAATAACAGGGTGTGTGTTGACTCGTGAAGTCCCACGTTGCAGGCGTCAATCTGTAACGAGTAAAATGGTTGCGTACCTGCAAAATGTGTACATAAAATAATGTGTTTTGGATGATTAGTGCGTTCGCCTCGCACCGGGTCGTTACAGTAATTTTGGTGGCTAGCGATGTTCGTAGCGTAGTTCTGATCACCTGTATATTACGGCAGTAACCTTACCTGTTATTCTTAGGGGGTGTGATAATCCCGGGTGGCGCCAAGTCGTTTTACAAAACAACTAAAAACCGTATTTGAACAAGTTATCAGCGTAGCGGGTTGGTGTATTCGAATCGTTCCCGCTCGCACAGCCGTCTCAATCGTCGCTTCTGACGACTAACTGGCAACTAGCTTACTGCTACAATTTATTCTTCAATACAAGTAATTATTATATAGCACTCCCTAAGAAATGATAACGCTTGTTACTCCCTGTAATGAATAAAATTTTTTTTAATGGTGATAACTGGAAACATTTACAATTACAACAAAATAATTATCGTTTGATTACATGAGATCTTATTTTCAGGGCGGCGAATTAATTTAGAAACCATTTAACCTAGCGTCTGTTTACGTTAGGCTTATTACAGTTTTGGTTTCAAAAATCCGTGGTTTCTTTTGACTATGAGTTAGAGAACTACAATGGTTACAATAAAAATACAAATTACCTTAATCTAAGTGTACAAGAAATATAAAGTGTGCTGTTACAATCTGTTGTGTAGTGTTGTAAAGGTGTTCTGTAAATTCGTGTTCAATTCTTAGGTTATTTTATGTTAACAATGTTTCATTATGTTTTAATTTGCATAAATACTCTATGAAAGAGAAATATTATCTTTATAGTGTGGTAATTTTACCTTTCAAAATTATTTAAAGTGATTAGGGTTGGTGAAAAATAAATAATTGGATAGTACTTAACAATTCGACGTGCATAGAGGCCTTTGTAGTTGGTTCGAGATAGGAATTGGCTGCATCAAATCAGTTTTCTTGGATTTTGGGCTTTATTAAATTGTGGCGTCCTTTCGTCTTGTGTTTGGACGTTCCATTTATGGATAATTTCCGTTTATTCAGGTCTTGGGTCTTGTAATATTGGTTGTAGTGGTCATCTGCTTCTTTGACGATTAGTTTTCAGCAACTTTATACTATTATTTTCATGATTTACACTGAAAAAACTTTCTTCCGGACTTCTGCATCTGTATGGCTTGATGACGCTTCGCTTCTTTTCTTTCTCTCTACTAATTTCTAACGGTATTTTTCTGTCAACAACCGCTGTTTCCATAGTAACGGTATTTTTCGAATAGGCTTATTTTGAGTTGATGTATTGTTATCGAAACTTCGAATCCTTCGTATATCTTCTGATTACTGTTATTCCTCCATCTTCCTTCCTGGTTAATAAATATTGTCACTATAGTATTTATTCTCGTTCATAGATTATTTTGATACCCCACAAGCTTGGGTATTTTCAGATTTTAAGTTTTTACAATTATGTTAATGCTTGTTAATTACATTTCTTTTTATATAATAATGCCTATTACAATATTTTGTGTTATAAATGATCTACAATTTATCCTTGGTGATTCCTTCACCTCAGATTTTCTAAATTCTGATTCAATTTGTTATAATCTTTGTATGTTTGGTTCTGACAGTTATGTTTTTTTCTAGGTCTAAGTAGCCATTATAATAATTTACTTATTTCGTTCAAATCACATTTTGTTTCAGCCTATTGGGCTTACTTTGTTATTTTTATTAGTTGTGTTGTGTTTTGAGTCTGTAGGTGTTTTGTTTATTATTCAATATTGCTCTCCTTATTTCAATCTTAAAAATATAACATTAGGTTTATGGACTGCACATTGCATTCAGCCATATCCTCTTCTAACAATAACATGAACACAATTTTTTATAAGTTATTAGAGTTATTGTTTTGATTAAGAGATATCATCACTCACTCCTAACTTATCCTTATTTGCTAATTTTTTAGTTTATAACACATATCATCTGTGTTGTGGTAAACAACATCACTTGTTATTAAATTAATAATAGTCCTTTATAAATTAGGTATCTTTGTTAGTTTTTTGACTTCTCAGTCTCTAAACAATTTTTATATTCCCTCCATGGTAACACCTTCAATTTATTCTATTCTGGAATCCTCCCTTTTTACTTACTACTGGCTATAGTTAACTTAACTCTATTGAACATCTTTTTAAATAAAAAGTCATTATCACTTCTAGTGTTTTTCTATCCCTTATACTATAATTCACTCTTAATACTACTTATTTATCAGTTATCTATGCACTGTTTATTTCCAACTTTTACCTTACCTTCACTTGTAAATCACTTATTGTTAATTACAATTTCACTAGTGTCACACTTCACTTTGGGGTTCTTACACCTACACTATTACACTATATCACTGTTTATATCATTTATTTGATAGTGGGTGACCCCTATACTTATTTCTCTTTCATGACTTAATCCTAATGACAATTAATACTTAATAACTAATACTTACTGACTAATAACAATTCTAATTTGTGGTTTCTGGTTGCCTTTTTAATGGGTAGTAACCGTTATCTCTTCTTCCTCCTGGTAACCCTTGTTTTGGTTTCAATGTTCTTGTTGAGTGCTATTTTACTTATTTTGGTGAACCATTCTTGGTTTTCACTTTTGCTCGTCTCCCTCCTTCTTCATTTTCCTTGTTCGTTTAATATTAGGTCCTTTCATCCGTTTCTTGGGACATTTTGGGGTCATTTAAACCCATAAACTTGTTTCCTTGTGGCTTAGGTTTATTATTTCCTCATTCTCGTTGTTTATTTGTGGTTCCCTTCTTTATGTTTGGGTTGTTGTCTCAATCACTTTAAAATATTTACATTTTACTAAGTATGTTCCGTGGTTCCCTTCTTTATGTTTGTGTTTTTGTCTCAATCACTTTAAAATATTTACATTTTACTAAGTATGTTCTGTGGTTCCCTTCTTTATGTTTATGTTTTTGTCTCAATCACTTGGGTTGGGTTAAAGTCGTCGTATTGTCGTGTCATATTCCTTATATTTTTATTTAAAATCAATCAGTTCATTTGATAAGAGGTATTTTTTACAATTATAAATATATTTTTTATCTCTGGTACGGGGTTGGCTATTTGTGTCGTGACAATATATATACATAGTTTTTATTTAACCGCATGTATTATGTTAGTGTATCTTAAACCATGAACAACGCACGCAAGAATATTGCGCAAGAGCTACACAGAGCGGCGAGAAGGAATTTCGTTAGACGCGCGGTTGAACTGAAGGGTATGCACGATTTGTACCAAGCGGATCTTGTGGAAATGATACCATACGCTCGAGTGAACAAAGGGTACAAGTATATGATGACTGTAATCAATGCGTTTACCAAGTACGCGTACGCTGTACCATTGAAAACGAAGACAGGGAAAGAAGTGACGAACGCGTTGAAGCCTATACTAGCCGCTAACCGAATGAAGTATTTACAGACAGACAACGGGAAGGAGTATTACAACAGCACAGTACAAGCGTTGCTAAAAAAGTATAATGTGAAACATTACTCAACCTACAGTGAGAAAAAAGCTTCCATAGCGGAACGTTTTAATCGCACACTGAAGACCCACATGTATCGAGCTTTCAGCGAACAAGGACACTACCGCTGGTTGGATCTACTACCTACATTACTGAAATCGTACAACAATACAACACACAGAACCATTGGTATGAAACCTAGTGAAGTGAATGACGCCAACGAACATATAGTGTTGGAACGAATAAGGAAGAACACAGCGCCTAAAATCAGTCTAACGAAACCACCCAAATTTAAAGTCGGTGACCGTGTTCGTATAAGTAAGCACAAAATGACGTTCGCCAAAGGTTATACGCCGAATTGGACTAACGAAATATTCACTGTGGATAAAGTACAATCCACGACCATCCCAGTCACTTATCTGCTAAAAGACCATCTAAACAAAGTGTTGAAAGGTGGTTTTTACGAGCACGAGATTAGTAAGTCCAAAGTCGGCGACGTATACCTAGTGGAAAAGGTGTTACAACGCAAAGGTGACAGAGTGCGTGTTCGTTGGCTTGGTTTCGATGGTAAACACGATGCATGGATACATAAGAAAGATCTAATATAAAAAAGGTGACAGCACGTAATGAAAACAGTATGCTTTCGGTATTCACAAAGATGAAGATTGTACAGCAAGCAAACAAATTACCAATAAAGGATATGGACTTTTTGGCTGGTGACGAAGACAGTGCTAAACGTAAACATGGCCCGCTATTACCGAACAGTATTCGCTGTATCGTTACAGGCCCAAGTTCCTGTGGGAAATCAAATGTGCTATTCAACCTACTGTTTGATGCCAACGGACTACGTTTCCGCAACGTATACGTGTTTTCAAAATCATTATTTCAACCAAAATACAGAATGCTAGAAACAGTGATGAAATCACTCGCTGATGAAGGTTTAGGTTATCATGCATACAGCGAGAACGAAGAAGTCCCGCTACCGAGTGAAATCACTGGTCTCGACTCTGTTATCGTATTCGATGACGTATCGTGTGAAAGACAAAACAATATTCGAAAGTATTTTGCTATGGGGAGACATAGCGGTGTGGACACATTCTATCTATGCCAGACATATAGCCAGATACCGAAACAATTGGTACGTGACAACGCTAACTTGTTGATATTGTTCAAACAAGACGATCTAAATTTACGACATGCATACAATGATCACGTTAACATAGATATGAAATATGATGCTTTCAAAGACGTCTGCATGGAAGCGTGGAAGGATCGTTATGGATTTCTAGTCATAGACAAAGACTCGTCAATAAATGAAGGTAGATATAGAATCGGCTTTGATCGATTCATAATTGTTTCCGGCGAGGTATAAAAGTGGTTGCACTGTAGTAATGTCATCAGTCCTCTTGCTAACACACGATGGCGATGAATAAGGAGGAACGACTTGTGTATGATATAGATACGATAAGTGACAACATAAGGAAAAAATATCATGCATTACAACACGGTATCAGAGAAAGCGACGAGAAGTTTAGAAAAAAATTCAAACCGATTCTGGAACCGTTAGAAGCTATTTCACGAAAGTTAAGTGGTGATATAATGGAGGAGGAGGAGGAGGAGGAGGAGGAGAAGAAGCAGCAGATAAAACAAGAAGAGCCTACACAACACGTAATAACAGAAAACGAAGGTGACATGCAGAGTCAACACGTAATAACAGAAAACGAAAGTGACGTGCAGAGTCATAGCGCTTCTCATTTCAGTGACGAGGACGCATGGAACCCTAACACTTCACATTTCAGTGACGATTCATTAGCAAACAAATATGTGCGTTTGTGCGAATCGACGGACTGTAAACGGATTATAGATCGTATGTATGGTGTTCGATACGAAGGCGGTAAATTTATGATAGGTGATTCAAATGTAAAAATCGATGATAACGACAACTTTCATGTCAAAGGAAAAATTTACGAGGGTACGCCTGGTCTGTATGAACTTTTGTTTATGAAACTACCGAAAAAATACAATAAGGACGATATGAGGAAATATAAGTCCATACTACTAGCAACCAACGGACACAAACAAAAATATAAACACAATACACGAATAAACAGTAACAGTGGCGTCAAGTACCGACTAGTAATATCTAAATTGTTTGCATCGAGTGCACGAAAACGTACAGGGAGTGGGTATATGGAGATGAAACCGAACACTACAATCGATTACGTGCATTGGGATGATCCTAACGAGTTAGTTAACAGATTGAGACTGTTAATGGCTTCTCAAAATAGTGGACATACTGGTCATAGGAATGAAATCATGTCGATATTGGAGGAATTACGTGAAGCCGGCATTATCATATAAAAGCAGACGCACCGTTCTATAACCACCAGTTCTTCTTCATAAATATGAGTGTAGACAAGTTCGGTAGACACGACAGCGCTGTAAGAGTGCGAAAAGAAACTCATCGAAGTCTGCGTGAGGATATCGGTTTAGGAGTGACTAACGACGGTCACTTTGATGTAAAAAACAAAAAGATACGCAACTTGGGTGATCCTGAAGAGCTGCGCGATGTTGTTTCTTTACAGTACGTAAAGGACGCATGCTTACAGTACAAGAACGACGACGCTACCGTAGACGCAAAAGATCATCGAATAATAATGCTAAACGATCCGCTTAAATCAAGAGATGCAGCCACAAAACGATACGTAGACGAGAAGAGTTTGAAAAAAGATCGTGCAGGTAACGTAATCGTTAATGACTGCCGACTAACACGTGTGCAAGCGCCTGTTGACTTCAAAGACGCAGTGAATTTGGAATTTTTACATGCACACACAATCAGTTTGCAAAGCGATGCTTTCTACGCTGCCGGAAGAAAAATTACGAATATAGCGAACGGTGTCAATGACAAAGACGCAGTCACTGTACGACAAATGCACGAATTAAAATTACATATAAAGACCGAATTGTACAAGGTCACTCAGGTATTTCATGCACATATAATCAATCTAATAAAGTTTGTCTATAAATATCAAGACAGCACGACACAGCGTTCAGTCCTGTCTGAATATATTGAAGAGGTGGGACGTTTAATAGACGTTCTCGATACGGAAACGGAAATCAAGGATTGGAGATCTGTTTACAAGAATGCACGTACTTCGTAAGAAAAGAATGGGGCGTGGTGTAATTGGAAAAATACTTAAAAACACTGTGCCCGCTATCGTTTCGTCAGTACCTACTTTGATTAATCGAGCGGTGGACGCATTACCGGTAGAATTACACCTACCCGGCTACCGATTCTGTGGACCCGGAACAAAACTCAAAGAGAGATTGGCACGTGGCGAGCGTGGAATCAACGAGTTGGACGAAGCCTGTCGCGAACACGATATCGCCTACTCAAGGTACACAGACAACAGTCGAAGACGTATAGCTGATCGCGTTCTTGCCGACAAAGCGTGGGAACGAGTGAAAGGTTGGCATTCCGGTGTTAGTGAAAGAGCGTATGCTGCAGCTGTAGCCGCTGCAATGAAAGCGAAATCAGCAGTGGGTGGAGGGGGTTCGCGTAGTGGTTGTAGAAAAAAGAAGAAGGGTTCAGGAATTAAACATCAATCCGTGGGCAAACGCAAAACAGTCTCAAGACATAAACGTAACAATACAAAAATAGCGTCAGGTCTATACCTACGTCCTTACAGACAAAAAAACTAATTTGCATACCAGTGCGTGCATTGTCCGATAGTGATTTGTATGTGTACGCAAAACTTTTGAAAATACCTTATTTCAGAGGTGTTTTTATGCGTAACACTTTACCACGCAGACGACCATGGAAGAATGAGAGTGCAGTTGTTAATCTGGACAGTGCAGAAGGACTCGGTACGCACTGGGTTTGCTACAAGAAGCGAAACAATCGAGTTTACTACTATGATGCGTATGGTAATATGCGACCACCTCTTGAGCTGACACAGTATTTTGGAACCGACACTGCCATTTACTACAATTACGAGCGTGAACAGTCGTCACACACAGTCATCTGTGGGCATTTATGTTTGGACTTCTTAACGCGTGAGTGATCAGTAAGCGACAAGATGTCTTCGCTGTCGGTCACCTTAACAGGTACGAATGCTGCTGCTCTTGTATGTGACTTTTTCCCACCTCTCGAACTATCAAACGGGGAATGGTATGTAGGTCTATTGGACTTTACTACATACAACAGTATACCGAACGTGGTTGAGAGGAAAAACAATGTGTTTCCAGTACTACGAGACGGAACATCGTGGGACTTGATAACTTTACCTACAGGTGCTTATGAAATCGGTGACATAGAAGCCTTCCTCAAAAAGCAGTTAGGAGACTCACAGATTAGTCTACGTCCTAACAATAATACACTGAAATGTGAACTGACTTGTGCACTGGATATTGACTTTCAACAAACAGTGTACGGTATTGGTGATATGTTGGGTTTCAAGGAAAAGCGTCTGCTTGAAGCGAATAAAACTCATACGTCTGACGCTACAGTTAACATTATAAAAGTGAACAGTATATTGATAAGGTGTAATATAGCGCACGGATCATACAAGAACGGTAAAAACGAGCACACTCTGCACTCATTCTATCCGTCAGTCGAGCCAGGATTCAAAATAATTGAATCACCTACAAACGTCATATACCTACCTGTGAATGTGAGTCGTTTGGACAACATAACATTATCTTTACACGACCAGGACGGTGACGTAATAGATTTTCGCGGCGAAGTCATCACTGTGCGTTTACATCTAAAACGACTATAGACATGGGCTTGTACTTTGTTTCTTCGCCACCGCTGCTACCACAGTCGTCGACAATAAAAGAAGAAGAAGAAGAAGAAGAAGAAAGATCGGCTAGGAAACGCATCAGTACTCGTTCGAAACTGAAACGATTAACATCAGTTAACCGCCGTTTTCTGATTTCATTGGGTTTTGTTGTAAACAAGTAACATGGCGAGTGGAATATTATCTGTGGAGCAGCAACCGTTCTTTGAAGACAGTATCACACACTTTTCATTTCATTCACACGCACCGTACGCAACAACAAGATATGGAAACAATGATGAAATACGTGTGCCGATACAACAACAGGACGTCTTTACACTACCGTCGGAAAGTTTCCTCTACATCGAAGGCAAGTTGGTTAAAAACCCTAGTGTGGCTGCAGATACTGTGTTGAATGTGGAACTGGTAAACAATGCTATAGCATTTCTCTTTGAAGAGATTCGTTACGAGTTGGCCGGTGTGGTAGTGGACCATACTCGAAACGTCGGTGTTACGTCAACTATTAAAACTTTTCTATCACTCAACAACAACACACGTGACGCAATGAAAAACGCAGGTTGGGTGGCGCCGACCACAAACGTATTAAAAGTGAATGATGACGGGGAATTCAACTTTTGTATTCCACTGAAAATGCTAATGGGATTCGCAGAAGACTATACACGCATCGTGCTGAACGTGAAACAAGAACTTATACTCCTACGCACATCTACCGACATAAACGCTATGGTTTTAACAAGCGGACAAACGACTGCTAATTGTGTTCTTGAACTAGATAAAGTTTACTGGAAAATGCCTTATGTACATGTAGCTAATGCGTACAGATTACCACTGTTACGACTCATAGAGAATGACCACCCGATAACTATGCCTTTTAGGACCTGGGAGTTGCATGAGTATCCTGCCTTACCACAGACTAAAAGGCAGAATTGGATTGTCAAGACCTCGAGTCAGCTAGAAAAACCACGCTTTGTTGTGTTAGCGTTTCAGACAGCAAGAAAGAATGTACTGACGGCACACGCTGATGAATTTGATCATTGTAATGTAATCAATGCGAGACTGTTTCTAAACGACAAGTATTATCCTTACGATAATTTAAACTTGGATATTGGGAAAGACCGTTTTGCATTATTGTACAATATGTACGTCAGTTTTCAAAGTTCGTATTACCACCGTTTAGACGTCAGCCCAGTACTGACACCAGAATTATTCAAATCAAAAGCCCCGCTGCTTGTATTCGATTGTAGCAAACAGGACGATGCGCTTAAGTCTTCAGCAGTTGATGTACGTTTAGAATTTGAATCGTCAATGAATTTTCCTGCACAGACGACTGCCTACTGTATGATACTACATGATACGCTTGTAGAATATACACCATTGTCCAACGCAGTACATAGACGTGTTTAAGTCTTATTTTATACACATTTTATAAATACTAGTTTTAAATATATATATATATTTTTCATATTTGTAACATTATAATATTGGAGCTGTGTGTGTATGTGTGTGTGTGTGTATTTTTAATTGTAAAACTAGTTTAGATATATTTTAATACGTGTAACAATATAATATTGAGTTGTGTATGTATTTTTAATTGTAAAACTAGTTTAATATAATCTTGGAGCTGTGTATGTATTTTAATAAATGTATATAGTACACACTTTATTATTATTTGTATAACCCACCCACCATAATGTATACTTACTTGCAACAAACACACTAGTGAGCGTTGTCCACACACGTATCCTTAAATGCTAGACGTTGTATGCACACTGAAGGCTCGCACCCTTACAATTCAGCCACACTGACTGCATTATAAACTATTAATTAATTATTTGATACATGAAAAATGAAGACGTCGTTTGACAACAAGAGAGAGAGAGAGCTAAAATTATTTATGAATTTCAACCACCGTTTTCATGTGTGTGTATAATTTTAATTTATTTCGCTATACACCACTGAACCTAGAGAGAGAGAGCTAAAATTATTTATTCATATTTCTAACAAGGATCAATCACACTGACTGCATTAATTAATTATTTAATACATTGAAAATGAAGACGACGTTTGACAACGAGAGGGTTTAATTTATTTCGCTATACACTACTGAACCTATGTGTGTGTGTAAACTGCAACCTTAAAACAGAAGTATTGTACCAGATTGCTAGGCCGTTAACGTATGGATTTGTCATCTGTAACAATACAACAGGTAAGTAGTTCATTGACGCCAAATATATATTTCTAACAAGGATCAATCCCACTGACTGCATTATAAAACTATTAATTAATTATTTAATACATTGAAAAATGAAGACGACGTTTTGACAACGAAAGAGAGATAGTGCTAAAATTATTTATTCATCACACCGACTACTCAATGTACGAGAGGGAGACAGGAGAAAGGGTATGGAACCTTGCATAGTTGAAACGTGTGAGAGTGAGAGAGAGAGAGAGAGAGAGAGAGAGAGAGAGAGAGAGAGAGAGAGAGAGAGAGAGAGAGAGAGAGAGAGAGAGAGAGAGAGAGAGAGAGAGAGAGAGAGAGAGAGAGGACGTTACTATTTGTTGACACAGTTGAAACAAGTGAGAGTGAGAGAGAGAGAGAGGGGGCGTTAATATTTGTCGAATAAATATAAACTTTCTAATTTCATATACATGCGTGCGGTACTGACCACAGAGAGAGGAGAACAGTTTGAGCATAACGTTTGACAACGAGAGAGAGAGAGAGAGAGAGAGACATACACAACGTGTGAGAGAGAGAGAGAGAGAGAGAGAGGACGAATAATACAGAGGTTGGTACATCTGATCATATAGATTTAATATACATTATAACACACGACAAATTTGAACTCATGTAAAGATTGGTACACCTAATCATATATTTTAATATACACTATAATGCCGGTGAGTATAACGTTTGACAACGAGAGAGAGAGAGAGAGACATACACACCGTGTGAGAGAGAGAGAGAGAGAGAGTAACAATTATGATCATATATAGTTTGAATTTCCCACCACAGAAGAGAAAGAAATGTTGGCAGATCTGCTCTATACACGCACACAATAATTTAAGATTGGTAACCCTGATCATATATTTTAATATATACACTATATACCACATATTTGAATTTCCCTCCCCCCACCGCAGAAAATGTTGACAACCCTGCTCATATAAAATATCTATACACTATAATAATACTACAGAGGTTGGTACACCTGATCATATAGATTTAATATACATTATAATACACGACAAATTTGAACTCATGCAAAGGTTGGTACACCTGATCATATATTTTAATATACACTATAATGCATCGAGTTGGAACCACCCCCCCACCCACTGATATGAAATAAAAAAAAAACAACCTTCCACCCAACACCACCCACTGATATGCAAATCAGCTTTCTTAAAAAAATAAAAAAGTATATTCACGGATGCTGGTGGTCCATTGAACCTCATCCCACCAAATCAATTTAATTAAAAAAATAAAAAAATAAAAAAAATCAATTTAAAAAAATAAAAAAAATTTATTCACGGATGCTGTGGTCCATCGGGATGCTGCGGGTCCAGGACACAGATCAGCGAAAAAGTCGCGGATGCTGCGGTCCAGATCGCGGATGCTGTGGTCCAGATATGCCCTGGGGGCTGAGTTTGAACTGTCATTTTCCCCCTACTTTTATATAAAACTCTTAGTCCACTAATCCTCTCTCGTTAAGGTTAGGCCGTCGATACAGCGTTGCCAAATTTAAGTTTTCCTGCCTGTACCGTGTGCTTGATGACCAAATACTCCACATAATAGATTTGAAAAAACTGAAGACACTAAGAGATAAGATTTTTGATTGGCAAAAACAGAATAGTCGACCAAGACGTCATCGTCATCTACATGGATGGACGACAGACTGTTGAGTAAGAGAACTAAATCTGAACAGGTAACGTACGCCTACATTGGAAGTTACAATAAGAGGAAGTATAAAATGTGGCAGCTACAGTTGTGGAATACTAAAATGATATATTATTTCCTAGAAAAGACGTGAGGTTTCTCAGAATTACAAATAGATAATTTCCAGTAAATTTATTTGAAGCGTCACAAGATAGCTGATGAGAAAATTATAAAAAAATGCATGTACACGCCCAGTGATGGTATATGTTACTTCACTAATGAGAAAGTGCGCAGGTAATGTCTGCGACTATGTTCCTAGAAATGCAGATATGTGTGAAATCGGAAACACATGAAAATGCGATCACTGCTTTGTCTGGTTATTATTGTATTGTGGCAACCAAATCTACTGAATTATGTCTCTGCTGCATTAAAATAAATAACATACGACTCATAAATAAACGAAAACAAATATTCAAAACATCCGCACAGTAACGTATTATTTTTTGGTGCAAGAAATACTGTGTATAATTTTTTAACTAATACGGTATATCATAAAGTTACTTTGTGACCACACACTACACTCAGCAAAATGAAATTCACACTAAACATTCATTGCAGAACTCATATTGGCTACTTGGCATATTTTGCTATACATTATATATATACAGTACAGTCCCGTTTAACCGAATCCCGTTTAACCGAATTTCCGGGTTAACCGAATCACCGAAAATACTTTTGTATTACCATATTTTATACTGCTTTCATACAGGGACTGTACACAAAAATTCGGCCGGCGCCGCGCGAGAACTCGTAGCGTTGAACAACAAGAGGAAAAATCTCCTGCTGAGCTGCTTCTCATTAAACGCCTTAGAGATCGAGCTGCAAAGAAACGTTCTTCTCATATGAAGCAAAATAAAATATCACATTTGTTTACTTCCTCGATTTAATTTTGCATTCCATCGTGCACGAATGTTTTTGTGTTTTTAGAAATTTCATATTTTTATTCATTCTATGCCGCACATTTTCGCTACATTAAATTTTGTTTTACTGTACTGTATTCCACCATAATTCTTTCATGTTTGTTGCGAATTTCATGTTTTATTATTCATGTGCGTACGTTTTTATATCCTACATAGAGTACTGTATAAATTTTTCACTGTACTATTGTATTTCACTACAATTTTTTATGTTTGTTAATACTACTGTACTTTTCCAAAATGTCTCATTCATGTAAAATAAAATATGTATTATTTCACTGCATTTTTAGCGTACTCTATTTATAAATTAATACCTGTAGAGTGTTGTGATGCATTCGTTTGTAATAGGCCTATTGTAATGTGCCTTGCTATTGTAGGCCTTGCTCGCCCGTGGGCCGTGCCCCGTGAACAACACAACTATCCGGTCTGAGATATGAAAATACATATTTTCCGGTTTAACCGAATTTTCGTTTAACCGAAGCCTTATGGGTCCCATCAAATTCGGTTAAACGGGACTGTAGTATATATATATATATATATATATATATATATATATATATAGGCCTATATTATTCACATTTGCTCAGTTATTCTTGTATATATTTTTTATTGTTAATAATAAATAAAACTTTTCTTACAAGAATATATTTTTTGTATTTTTCGAATATATTACACTGTTTCGAACTGCTTTGAGTATATTACACTGGGCCCATTTTAACTGACGTAGTGAATAACAAACCACTCAGTCATTGTAAAACTACAACACATTTTTATATACATATATAAAAACATAAATATAGTCTCCATATAAAACAGCTGTGTTGTACAATTGATTTGTAAAATTTATCATTTTATTATTTCTGATGGTGATAGTTTGTACTATCTAAACTGTAATATATTCAACAAACACAAAAAATATATTCCTGTAAGAAAAGTTTTATTTATTACGAATTATATATATATATATATATATTATATTTAATATTTATAATGAATTTACCTCAAGATATTTTTTTTCCTTATTAGGAACATGTTTCGGGTACCATCTTGTATCCTCAGCCTTCCGGTTTTGTGATTTTCGTGATACTATATACATATATAGCATATATAATACTAGCGTATAGTATTACACTGACTGAGTATTTTTTTTCACTATAGCACATAAACATTCTCCCTACTATACATACGGAAACTATTCTGCTCTCTGAGCTGCACAACTCGCTCACTGTTTTGAACAAAGTACGTTATTTATTATTACATAAATTTCGATATCTGAAAATTTTTCAAATCCCGAAGTTCACGAAAATCCCAACTTCTCTAAAATTTCTTTAGTCATCATCATCACCAGTCCAAGGACTAGGCCTCAGACTTGTTCCGGAACCCATCTCCTCTTTGGTCTACCGACATCTGTCTTCCCAGTAGGGTGATAACCCAAGGCAGCCGCAGGTAGACGGATATCAGGCATGCGATTCAAGTGTTCACACCATCTGCTTGTGTGGTGTTCAATCTTCTGGTGCATGCAATGATGTTCTGTTTAAATCGCGTCTAATATCCTCGTTCCTTCTCCGATCCAAAAGAGAACAGCCTTGCGTCCCTCTTAGAAATTTAATTCGGCTGCCTGAATCCTCTGCACGTCCCTTTTATCAAGAGTCCATGTCTCACTAGCATACAGGTGTGGGGACAGTCACAGTTTGATAAAATTTTATTTGGGTATCCTTCCGTGTTTTATTTTTCAGGTACCTATGAATCGTTCCACTGATGCTACATATACAATATTGTAGATCACACTATCATGAAATAAACACTAAAAACTCTATACGTTCGGATTTGCGTTAAAAGTTCTTTTAGTTTGATCCTTTTATTTTTGTAAAAGTTTCTATTTTATAGGCTCTGGTTTCCGGAAATTTTGCAATTTCCAAAACTTAACGCTTCATTCATATGTTAGTTAAAATTCTCTTAATTTGGTACCTCAGATGAGTTTTTGAGATTTTGTCAAAATTGTCACTCACCTTAGGGACCTCACGACAAAAACGTTTTTAATATTAAAAAATAAAGACTATGTTCAGATTGTGGTTTAATTTTCCTTTAATTTAATACTGTAAATGAGTTTCTGCGGTTTTTTTACAATCTTGATATTTAACAATTTTTCCTCCCACCCTCGTATTTTTGGATGGATCAGTTTCAAAGACAACAGTGTTCTGCTGGATCAAACTTTGGACACACTTTACAAGGTTTACGAAAATCGGTTGATGCGTTCAAAAGGTATCATGAGACATACCCCAAACAGACAGACAGACACACAGACAAATTCCAAAAGGTCAAATCAAAACTGAGAAGTCGCCACGTTCGTTCAATTAATCAGCACTACACTAACATGAATAGTTACATGTGTACGACTGGTGTCATAAACATATCATGGTTAAGCCGAAAAGCGAATACCGGATCCAGTCACCAGCCGTCAAGAGTGGTCTGCATTATACATTTGCGTATATACGAAGAGTCATTCAATAAGTAAACAAACAAACAGCTGTGGAGCAAAATCTTTTTACTCAAGCAATACAATTTTTTTTTTACTTTTCAATGTAATCTCCAGCAACGTCTATGCACTTGTCCCATCTCTTTAGAAGCTTTTTTATTCCCTCAGCAAAGAATTCTTTACCTTGATGTCGAAGCCAGTTTTGGACTTTTTCCTTCACTTCTTCATTGCTGTTGAACTTGACACCACGCAAATTCTCCTTGAGTGGGCCAAACAAGAAAAAGTCAGATGGGGCAAGGTCAGGGCTATAAGGGGGATGAGGCAGGATCTCCCAACCTACTTTTTTATTGTTTCGAGCGTCAGTTTTGCCGTGTGTGGGCGGGCATTATCGTGAAGAAGAATCACACCTTTCCTCTGCCATCCCGGACATTTCTTCTTCAATGCAGGCTTAACTTTTTTCACAGTCATGTCAGAATAGTACTGACTATTGATGGTACGCTGGTCTTGTAGGTAATCACAGAAAATTGGGCCTTGGGATCTCCAGAAGATGGTTAACATCACCTTACCAGCCGATGGCTGGGTTTTGAATTTCTTTTTGGCGGGTGAACTGGGATGCTTCCACTCCATGCTTTGTCGCTTTCACTCAGGTTCAAAATAGTCAATCCAAGTTAGTGGTTATAGTGGTTCCAAATCAAAAAATCTTATAACAGAACGCTGTTCTTCAAAAGTACTCTCCTCAAGAGAACACGCCATTGTAAATAAAACTGTATTGGTTATGTTCATTGAACAGCTGATCAAAACTCACAACGACGTTGCCAGGTAACACTCCTGAAAGTTTCAATCAGCTGCTACAATTAATTTCTTTTATAAAACTGTTTGTCTGTTTACTTATTGAATGACCCTCGTATTAAAGGGAAGTTTAAATTTGTACATCATATCAGACCACGTTTTAACTTAATTCTCGACGGTAGACAGACAGAGTTACAGAAACTGTAGACGAATTGTATCGTCAAATTTTAAAATATAACGTTTTGATTGTACTTAAGTGTGGTCGTCTCCTCTGCGTATTTCGGTTATTATCCTGCTGCATCGCATTTACCGGCGTTGAAAGCTAAAACCGCTTTATAATGAAGTGTTGGTTGGCTCTGACGAGGTGAAACAACACCTTTCAAAGTTTCGTGTGTTCAACAAGGTTATCATTGTCTCGGTCAAGGTGAGTAGTGGACTTTACCACATTACACCCAAGCTACCGGTGACACAAGTGACAAAATATTCTGTATACAGTATACTGTCCTTCATATAACCTTCATTAAACGAGAGAAGAGAGTTCTCAGTTTTAACTTTTGGCAATTGCCTGTCTGTCTCTCTCTGTCTGTAACGTCTCACGATAACTTTTGAACTCGTCAACCGAGTTTCGTAAAACTTGGCACGTGTATCCCTACTCCCATACTTTGTGAGGAATTTGTCCCCAAAAAATAGGAGGGGAGAAAGCGAAATATACGAGGGAGTTTAAACTTTTTTTAAATCTTAATAGTTCATGCGGGGGATCAGATTAAAAGAAATTTAAACAACATATGAATTTAGTGTTAATTTTTTGAAAATTTCAACACTTTGAGTCGTTAGAGTTAGTCGGGAGAAAGTTTTGATTAAATTACAGAAATTTACATGTCGTAACAAATTAAAAACAAATTTTAATCAAAATATGAATGTAGGGTTATGTTTTAGAAATTTCCAAAATTTGGAACACCTGGAACCAAAAAGTAGGGCAAACGTTCTAAATCCCATCTGGGGTACAAAAAATTGAATATAGTGGTTAGTTTTAGACTTCCCAAACCCAGGCCCTAAAGTGGGATCAAAATATTGTAATAGTCTAGCTGGATGTCAGGCTGAGAGAAATTTTAACACATCCGATTAATTAGAAGCTTTAGCAATAAATTCTTGTTTGATTATTCTACAATTGTTGCTGTACTAAACAAAAAAACAGTTGAGTAATGGGGATTTCATTTTATTTTCAGATAATGTAAAAATTATCTAATATCGAAATTTGTGTAATAATAAATGCTCTTTGTTTAAAACAGTGAACGAGTTCTCCAGCTCAGGGAGCATAGTAGTTTCCGTATGTAAAGTGGGCCTAATTTTAACTGCTACAGTGAATAACAAAATACTCTGTCAGTTTAACACTATACGCTAGTATTATATATGCCATACGTAGTATACTATATAGCAATATGTCGAGTAGCCAATGTGTATTCTGCAAAGTATGTTTATTGTCGATTTCATATTGTTGAGTGTAGCGTGTCGTCGAGTGAGCTACAATGCAGAGGTAAACCAAGTTCGAATATTTTATGTAATATTTCTTTATAACAAAAACAGTCTGTTATTGAGTGTAGACGAGAATATCTTGTCGCGATTTATTTGTAAGTGGTATTTTCCTTTTAGTACGATACTCCAAAAATGAATGCACTTCGTTAAAGCTAGTAAGCAAGTTGTGCAGCTCAGGGGGCATACTAGTACTTAGCTTCTTTCTAGTAGCCTACTCTCAATAATCCGCTTAGCAGAATTAATAAGTAGCAAATAGTCTGCTACAAACTGGCGTACAATTACAATATAATTATAGTAACTTTAGTTAATGTTATTAGTATTTAATTAGCCATTTTTTTTTCTGGGAACTCTTGTTTAACTAACTCGTTTAATCGTTAACGTCGCCCAATGAAAGGAAAAGTTATCAGTCGTAAATGATTTTTTTAGGCGCATCATTGTAGTTTACGTTGTTGGCGTGTGTATTTTTACGTCACAAACAAAAGACTACACCGACAGTAGAATGGCGAAAACATGACTGATCGGCTGCACTGAATTTGACCAAGTTTCAGTTGGTAATGAGTGAATGTGGCAACACCGCGGCAAAGAGGATCGAACGTGACGATGATATTTTACCAGTTGGATCATTGATAGATAGGACCACACTTTTAACAGAACATTATTTACCAAAGGCTTCCGACTGTTAAGCTTATGGCTAAAGCAGTAATAATTATTGAATTTGATAACTTCCATTTTTAGTTGTAGACTACACGGTGTAAATTAATAATTGTGAAACCAGAAAAACCAGCGTAATACAAATCTATTTGTTTTAGAGTAGTGCGGTCGTGGTAATGTATTTGTTGGAGCGGTCGTGGCGTAGTGGCTAGCGTGAGGCGCCGCTACGCTGTCGGCGCGGGTTCGATTCCCACCGGGGCCATCTGATTTAGATACGACCGTTCCGCTTCGCAAGGCAATGGAAAACCAGCGAGAGGTATCTTGCCTAGTATAAACCATCCCTAACTATGCCGTTCGGATCCGGCGTTAAACCGTAGATCCCTTATACCTGTGAGAGAATCCGTAACACACTCACCACGTATATATGCGGGTAGGGTACAAACGAGTCGAAAAACGGAAGGACCCAATAACAGAGTAGTGTTAAGAAAAATAATTATTGGTATTAATAATAATTCCTCTAGTGTTCAATTACTTACAACACTGTTTCAAGATGTCGAGCGCAGTCCTCGTAACAACATGTGTCCACAGAAATTATATTTATTTCTCTACGGCAGAAAGAGAGGGACAGTGAGAGAAAAAGAGAGAGGGGGGAGAGAGAAGTGTATATATGTATCTATTTTATAATAAAAATTTAATATTAAAAGTGATGCTTAATAAAAAATTATGAGTGATACTTATAAAATTTAATATGAGTAATAAAAAGAATGCTTAGGGCTTGAAAAAAACTAGTGCTCACATTCTGCCCCATTCATTCACTTACACGATCATTCTCTATCTCTTATAATCCTTTCTATATGTTCTTTTCCTCTTGGTACAACTGCATAAAGTGCAAATCTATTTCACTTGCATGTAGGTACTACGATTTACAATGTTCTGGTATTGAGGGAGCTGTGACGTTTCCCACTTGCGTACAAATGGATTTTAACATTGAAAATGTTTATAAGGACGTGTCGCACATTTGCGGCCGATCGCTGGTGCGTTATCGAAAATGGGAACCGATGAGTTTCCATAGAAACTAATTCTTTGCTGTCAATAACGTAGTACACATATAAAACTTTGCTTATGAATGCGACTACATTTAGCTTATAATCCGTACATTGGTAAATGAAGAATGAATTCATTGATTGGTGAATGAAGAATGAATTCATTGATTGGTGAATGAACATAAATATATAAATTTTTTAGATTTGTTGAAGCATTTTCAATGCCCTTCTCTGTGCATTGCATGCCTGTAAATTTTTTTATTGTGTGGACTTACATTTTACAATTTCACACAACAATCTCAGTGACGCAAGTAGTGCATCACTGATATTGTTCACGTACTCGTACGATAGTGTCTAGTCCACTTAGAAAAAAAGGCAAATCGTGTAAACTGTTTGTTATAAATAAGCCAATGTTGTACCTATAAGTCGTTACGTGCACCTATAAATATATACGTGTGTGTGTGTGTGTGTGTGTGTGTGTGTGTGTGTGTGTGTGTGTGTGTGTGTGTGTGTGTGTGTGTGTGTGTGTGTGTGTGTGTGTGTGTGTGTGTGTGTGTGTGTGTGTGTGTGTGTGTGTGTGTGTGTGTGTGTGTGTGTGTGTGTGTGTGTGTGTGTGTGTGTGTGTGTGTGTGTGTGTGTGTGTGTGTGTGTGTGTGTGTGTGTGTGTGTGTGTGTGTGTGTGTGTGTGTGTGTGTGTGTGTGTGTGTGTGTGATGTTTTCAACACAAAATATGAATGCCATGGACTTTCAATACTTAGGGAGAGACGTTTGCAGTGACCAAAATGCCTACGAGGAAGCAAGAAGACAGGCTATGAAAGAAGCCGGATTTCTTGATATTTAAGCGTAAGCTGGAAAAAGAAATAATTCACGTTTAAAGGTAAACCGAAGATACATATATTATATGATAGTGCGACCAGTGGTGACTTACCGACATGACACGCCGGTTGACACTATTAGAACAGAATAATTCTTCTTCTTCTATTATTATTATTATTATTATTATTATTATTATTATTATTCACGGCTTAGCCTGTTTAGTTTGTTCCGGCTCCAAACTGGTCAGACTATCTCTTCTTGGGTCTTCTTAGGCTTCTCTTCCCTTTCGGCTGATACAATAAGGCTGCCTTGGGGTAACTGTCACTGCCCATTCCGTTAATGTGGTGTTTCCAGCTTTCTCTATACTTACTGATGATTCCGTTTACTTCTTCAACTCTCAGTCCCCTCTTATCTGATTGTTTCTTTTCATATCTAATTATTCTGTGTACCCAGCTATGGAATGCACAAATTTCATTTCCGTAGCCTGAATTTTTGATATTTACCTAGCAGACATCAGACGTTTTAAACGTTTCAGAGCCTTGAGTAAGGTTAGGAACTGCCCTGGAATTTTATAATTTTATTATGGACTAATTCTTTGCCTTGTGTTTTAGAGCACGTCAGAGATTTCCTGTTATCTGGTTAAATTGGTTAATTTCCCCATTAATGTCTTCTTTGTTTTTATATGAGGGCTTACAACCTAAATATTTAAATTCTGAGACTTGTTCAATATTTAAATCTCCAAAGTAACTTTAGATCTAACTGACCATGTTTCTTTAAAACCCATACATTTTTCTGTTGCCGGATATTTCCATATTTAATTTTTTCGCAATGTTATTTAAGGAGTGGATCATTTCTTGCAGGTCATCTTTTGTTGTAATTATCAATTTGTACTTACTGTAATTGTATCATAAGTGCGCTTTGAAGTGCGAGGGAGAAGCATTGTCATTTAGTAATAATGAATCTAGCAGATGTTTTGTACATAAAAATAGTTTTAGGGAACTTTCCCAGGGTTCAGATCTCACCCGCTTTCTTAAAAACAGGTGTCAGAAAGCTATAATCGTAAAGTTTAGTTTATGGAAAGCTGTCGCGAGCAGCTGTGGGCGGTTAAAAGCCATTCTATTAGATAAAAAGATGACAGATTTATGAAAATCGGAGGGAGTCTTATGCGGGACACAAGTTAGACAGAAAACATAAATGTCACCATAAAGTTGATACCCTTCAGGGGTGAAGTCGAATAAATTGGTCACAGGTGTGAAGACAGATGTTGTATTTGCGTGAGACCTTTAATCCTAGAGGGAAGACACCCCAGATAGTGACGTAGGGTCACGTGATGCAGTCTCTGACAAATAGTGGTAGTTCTTATAAAATTATAGGAGATTTACCCTCACTTCTACCAGACTAAGCCTATCATAGTTAAGGTTTTAGAATTAAGAGGAGGGAACAGTTCCACAACTAAAACTAAGGGTTACACCCACGATGGTGTACTATAAAACTCAAGCACTTGCTGTAGAGGGCAGATCTGATTGTAAGAGATCCGAGTGAACTTACACATCTTTTCTAATTTTGACTTTGATCTGTGTTGGAAGGTGGTCCGAGAGAGCCGGAAAACCAGATCCGGTCAATAGTTTGTCTTTTTAATTTTTTTGTAAAGTAACTAAAAGTAGTTACATTATTTCGTGAACTAAGTACTAGTAAGTGAAGGTACTTACAGTGTAAAAGTAATTGAATTAACTGACTTTATAGCTTGTCAAGAAGAATTGTATAAAGTAACTTGTAGAAATTTTTACATTTTTGCTAATCACAATAAATTGTCTTCAGAGAAGAACGGTTCATATTAGTGATTCAAATTCACCTCCGGAACCACGTCAGCAAACAGTTGTAGTCTAGCAGCCACTCGATAGGTTACAACACTTTATCTGTGATCAATAAAATCTGATCATATGCGCACATCAGAGATTTAAGCATTTTGCCCGCAACTCTGATAACTTCGTTTACACTGTTCCTAACAAATCCTAGCAAATCCTCACAAATCCATCCAAAAACAGGTTAAAAGAGAGGTTGATAAACCTTGTCTAACGCTACTGCATGGACTATGTAGTACAATATCTTTTCTTGACGAATTGATTAAAAGCGTTATTTACTAGTTAAGATCAGTTCTCACTAACTTGATGTACAAGCTGCAAGGAATAAACCGTTGACCACTGGGAGAATGAATAATAAGTCAAAATGGCTGACTATATGCATACGTTTTAATGGCTGATACGAATTAGTAAAATAACTTGCTCTTGGCTATTAGATCTTAGCTAATACTCGTAAATTAAAACACAAACATACACACACACACACACACAGACACACACACACACACACATACACACAGAGGTTAAATTTGTTATTCCCACTGACGGTATATTTCCAGACTAATTACAAAATATTCATTTTATTACACAAGTAATTACATTTTATATAGTATAATATATGCAAGTTTCACAAAATCAATATTTACACAAAAACACGTAACCTATTTCAAAAATTTCAAAATTACAAAATTTCAAAAAGTTTTGTACATGTCAAGTATATTTCATTATCACAAAATAGCAACGTACTTGTAATAAACTAGAGACCACACTGTCAGTGTGATTAAGCTAACCAAATTGTCCGTTCCGAGTGACTGATTCCGCTTGGAGCGAATCGTTTATTATAGGCCTTCAACAAAATTTCCATTACTTTGAGAATAAAGGTTCGTCAGCAGACTCTCTAATTATAAAGGCTGGATTAGAATTCAAGGTTAAATTAAATGAAACGCGAATCGCGTTACATTAGTAACTATAATATAATCGTCTGAATCGTGACAATCTAAATAATTTGTAAGGTTGTGGCGAATGTGCAGTTGGTTGTGGGTTTGAGAGAGACCTGTTCAGTTTGCTCAACATGAACCAACCGATGGAAGTACTACAGACTGCATTTTTCAAGATGTTTATGAAAATTTTATTTACTTAGACTCAGTTTCACGCACAAAAATCTTGACTGATTGTATTTTTACTTGGTTATTACAAAAGTCTGTAAAGGCGTTATTCGTAGTTTTATGGTAACAAAATGGAATGAGACTTTAAATGGTTAAATAGTTTCATAATACCAAGTCTGACCTATTTGTTTCACTTCAAATTTACCCAACAAAAAAAAAGATCACAGTGCTCTGCCAGTTCACTGTATAGTTTGTTCCCCAAAGTTGCAAACTTATAATTCTATAAAATGAAAAAAGACCTGTGTGTGTGTGTGTGTGTGTGTGTGTGTGTGTGTGTGTGTGTGTGTGTGTGTGTGTGTGTGTTTGCCATACCTTTCTAAAGTAAGAACAAAAGTTAAAATAAATAATGTTTCGATTAGCACGTTGGGGAAGAAAGATTAAGATGGCTTAGGTTGAATGTAACAATAAAATAATGTAAATATGGAATTAATATTCTAATCTAGGATTTTAATACAGGTGTATTAATACAATGAAATCACAAACAATAACGGATTCAATGAAATACAATGAAGTACAAATTCATAACAAGCAATATATTAGATTCTAAATGATGGACTTTTGCCAATACACGTTTTCAGGCTAACTATAACTATAGGTATGTATAACTATAAACGTCTTCAGGCAATACATCAGTAACTTCACAAGTATTTTGTTTCATACTTTTGTTGACCTTGGTAGTGTTCAAGTATCTGTACATTGTATCTTGTCTTTTGTCATGTGTATTGTGTCTTTCTTACCACTGTCTAGTTGTTTGTAGTATTTGGTCTTTTGTTATGTACTTTTGAATATTTTTTTAATTTTTGAATTATCTATCACTTTTTTGATAGAGAATTATTTGTTACGTACATTCAATATGTGTTAGTTTATAGTTATGCTGAAGACGACTGGCAATCGCTTGGGCAGCCGAAGTGTCGCTCCATACAGTTTCTTGTGATGACAAAAGTCCGTAATTTAGATCCTTATGTCTGTAATCCGTCACAGCCATCATTTAACAATGAATTTAATTCCAACCATTTGAAAACTGCCAATCTTCTTATTATCTCAGCAGCGCGTAATCGATTTTCCCCTCATATTGTCTTCCAGTCTTCATACGAAGAATCTTAGTACTCCGCTGAGTATCTTAAATTATTACTAATGATATTTAATAACGGTCTAAAGCAGTGGTTCCCAAACTTTACAGTCCGCGGAACCCCCTCAAAAATTAAAAATTTCACGGACCCCGTCTGAGTTATGAAATAAAACAAACAGTAAATATATACAAACTCTTATATTTTAATTCAAATACAAGCGCGAACACTAGAACAGCACCGGCACGGACCTGCAACCAACAGCGACCGGCTGTGCAGGTGGTGACGGTCAGGGTAGAATCTCGACCTGCACTGTCGGTTGGTTGTTCGTGCCGTGACGGTGTAGTGTTCGCTGGCGGCCAGCAGGGTCCAGCAGCAACCAGCGGTTTGCAGCCGATTGCTCGACCGTAGTTTCAGTTCGCCGCGTCTCGCCAGTTCTCTAATTCTTGTTTTGGCGGTATTCTGTAACGAGGAGAGTTATATTGTGCAACTGCTGTCTACGTTTACTTTAGTTAAAACCCTGCACTAGACATGGATGGAGAAAAGCTAATATTGATAGTCCACGCTTATCCAGAAGTGTAGTACATGAGTAATGGGAATTATCATGATTAACACAGGAAGGACGCTTTATGAGAAGAAATACCACAAAGTAATTTTTAAGGGAAAAAACAAGTTAGTAAATTTAAGGTTACAGTTACTTTATAATTTCACAATCGTCCTCCTCTTCGCACAACAACGATACAGCAAAGAGTACTTCTTCGTCAGAGCTACACAACTCATCCGTGATTTGAAGCAAACTAAACTGACGATGAAATTGCTATTTCAGGTAGACTGACACCCCCCCCCACCTTGAAGAAAGATGCAGGTTGGTGTTGGTCGGTGCAGGAAAAGTGTGCGAGGGGGTACTGTTTGCTAGTCCGTGCCGGTCCGTGCCGGTCCGTGCCGGTCCGTGCTGGAGTAGTGTGCGCGGACCTCCCCCTTGACAATTATACTATCTTGTCTTTTTGTTAAGAGTCACGAATTTGAACGTACAATTATACAGCTTAGGTTTAAAGTCACGAATTTTGAACGTACAGCGGCAGAAATAAGAAGGATACTACCACCGAAAGAACACAAAACATCAGTTCATTTAGTCTATTAAACAGTAGCCTAGGGAATCGGATTCCGCTTGTACAGTTGCATTAAATAAACCCTTCGTTCGGAGTGACCGACTTAGTAGAGAGTAAATCGATTATTAAAACATTTAACAATTTGTATCATTTAGAGATAAAGGTTTCTCAATTAAATATTATGTCTTATGTAGGTCGAATAACAAATAGAGGTTAAACTAAAAACAAACTGAAATAAAAATCAATAATTAAAAAAAATATTTTTACTTCCTGTCTTTACAATCTGCAAGATCTCAAGAATGTTGAGACAGCGTTGAGTGTGTACACTCACCGTTCTGACTTTAGTAACTGAAACGATCCAATAGATTGCGTTGATGTATACAAAACTAAAGACTTCGTAGAGACTTTAATTTGCTCCCGCTAATTTTTTAATTGTGTTCACTGATTAGTACAAAGTTGTAAAAAAAGATTCTCGTTTTCAGCATACGTTTCCTAATCCGGTGTACACCTGTTCACACAACTACGAGTCTGAACAACTGAAACTCCCTTTCCGCATTATATTTTTAATTATATTATACAATAATATAATATAAGGTATACGTTTTCAAATAATAAATACTTCTGCAAGTATAATTTATTAATTTGTTATAACTTTATTTCTACCCGACGGATGTGTTCACGTAATTAATCTGTATCATCAGAAGTATCTGAAAATGTTATACAGGTGACGGAAGTAGATGTTTAGTAGTATTGCCAACAGTATTCACCAAGAAGATTAGGGGGAAGTGTAACTAACTTTATGACTGCCCGTCGTAGTCTATTTTGGCGTGTTAATATACCAACCGTTTCATCGAACCTCAGAAGGAAATAGTCTATTGAGATTTTAATACAGTGAAAAAAAATAATTACTCTGTCTCTGTTGATCTTTATAACACAAACTAATATTTTTACTGTCTATACAATAAAATAAATTAATATTTACAAATTATTTTTGTCTTATTTACTATAAACTCTGTACTGATGTGATAAAGTCTTTCTTTAGAATAACATTTTTTATAATTGTACATAAATAATATAAGTTTATTTCCATTTTATGTCGACTGCAGATCCTTAAGACGTCGGGTTAATGCGGGATAATTCTGGATGATCCTGCGTCTGGATGAGTACAGGATCTGGTTGATACTTCCGGGTGTGTAGATGTTTCTCACGGGCACGGTTACATACACTTTCACCGCTGACCGAAATGATGTATTATGCTTACACCGTTCCAGTATACTTGAATTGTCTGCATCGATAATCTTAATATCTCGAACTTTTGCGTATAAGCACAATTGTAGTAATTCTCGCAGTAACTCTAGGAATTTTCTAACTTATTTTGTCGCAATGGGCAGACCAAACGTCTATGAGACCAGCACACCGTTCACACGTTATTGATTCAGAAGAGACACCGATTTATTTGTTATAAGTCGTTTCACCAACTGAATTCTCGTAGAATCTTATTGGTTCTTTGGCAATCCCTACTCATGATTTGTCTACAGATAATAAATGTTGTTATCCAAGAAGGCTTTTGAACAGAACAATTCTTGTTTAAAAACCTGAATATATTTACGATCAAATTTAGGACCATAATTTTTTCCTTAAAAAATGCATGCATTAGTTACTAATTATTAAAATAGCTATTACATATCATCAGATACGATTTTTAATATGAGTATTCTGATATAAGTCCCATTTCACAAATTCTCATTTCACAAAAGTTATTTAAATAGTATTTTTTATAAATATCCGGTAAAATAATTTTGTACCCTCTCATACAGCACTAAAAATGCGGCTAAGCATCATTAGGCACCATTTCACAGCACAGGCCTTTTACTAGGGTAAGAATGGCAAAACTAACATTTTTCTCAAAGTCCCTTATCAACCAATTTATAATGTTCAAACCTTGCAATGTCTTCTTATTCATACAGTGTCTTTATATGCTATAATATTGTACGATAATCTTTTAAAAGATTGAAAGTAAGACGGCTTTCATACTTGATAATTTAATAGCCTCTGGTGAGCTCTAAAGCAGCAGCATGCAGAATTGCTAACAAGACATAAATAATATAAAAATGATTTACCGTATCTCACGACTGGGTAGATCCTGACACTCAAGGCAGGATAGACTGGTTGGGAAGAGGATGGGTTAAATGGACGGATTTCTACCTGCCGAGGAGGTCCGACTCGTGGATGTAGACACTAAGATGGTTGACGTGCGACAAAAGCTACAAGTTCATATGCATGCATAGACCCTGCAAAACCCATAGTGCCAACTTCGGAAAATGAAAATAATGACCGGTTCGATCCGAAATATCGAACAAATATGCTTTATTTATTGATACATTCTATATGCAATTAAAATGACCATTTCAATATATTAGGCTATATACAGTGGTGCTGTAGGAGGATCTTAGGAATACCTTGGGACGGAAAGAGTACCTAATGATAAAATTCAGAGGAAAGCGGAGGAAAAAGTGTGTTGATTGGATCCATTGCGGAAAGGAAAAATATTTTGGTTGGTTACATGTTATGTCATCCAAACTGGTCCACCACCCTGAACCAGGGTTCAGGACGTCGGGTAAGCCCGCCGACGACGTCTGCGTTGTAGAAAAGAAAATGTTGAATTCTAAACGTATGGGTTATGTTAAATTCTAAAACTGAAAATTTCTCATCACATCTTCTTGGCCGTCATCGTGATCCAATGTGATTGCAAAGCACTTAATTCTCTCCACGCTTCTCCGTCTTCGGCGTTCTGATGAGAGCCTCCGTTGGTAAATTTGTAGGTGTTTGAAGTTTTCGGTGTACTGTACGGACGGGACAGTGTCGAAAAGGAACTTTAGTGAAACTGTATAAAACGGTGGCAGCAGCAGCTCTCACATGTGGTAGTAATATATGGATGATTAGTAACAAAGATACAAATAAACTACAAGGTGTCTATATGAGGAATTGAGGAGTTGACATGACGAGGAATGCACAAATTCGAGGCAAAATAAACACCTTTCTGCTAAGTGGAAAAATTACACAATACAGAATTCAATGGAAAAATCATGTCAGTCTAATGGAAGCATGCAGTTTACCAAGATTAGGCTTTGAGTATCTTCCGGTGGGGGGGGGGAGGACGCCCGAGGAAAAGATGGTCGGTGGAAACAGCAGAGTTCGTAAAATCTAATCAGTGACGGAGATGATGATGATTTAAGTTTACAAAAAACTGAGTAACAAATTCTCCGAGTAGTCTATATTATTTTTCAAAAAGTTCACAAACTTTACTTCTACGTTGACACGCAGCGTCAAGAATCGCAATTCATGCCTATGTACAATCAGAATTGGAAACAAGTGCATCGAACAGCCGTATCTTGATTATGTTCTGGGGTGAACACACTCCACTCTGTACGCGTATCATGAATAATCCGTCACCATAGAAATAACCTGACCTCTTGGGCGAAATCCTGACTAAAAGTGTGTTCTAAACGTGGAAAGAACTATAGTCACTTTATTATACTTTTTTAGCGTACCGTGTCACTTATTTTAAATAATTATATAATTACCTTTTATCCACTCGAGTGACACAAAGTTTCGTCCAGTTATGACGCGTTTCGGGCACAAAGTCCCATCCTCAGATAACACTGATATTAATTTAAAACTAACTATAATATAAAATTGTAACCATGATTTTGGTTATGTCATTTAAATAAAAAAATAAAATGCGGGGGCTCCGGCCGTGCTTCATTTAACAATTTCACATGCGATCTAAAGTTTTATTTTTATTTAAGAGTCGCGTGACGATCGCGGTAGTGAGTACACGCATGCGGGGGCTCCGGCCGTGCTTCATTTAACAATTTCACATGCGATCTAAAGTTTTATTTTTATTTAAATGACATAACCAAAATCATGGTTACAATTTTATATTATAGTTAGTTTTAAATTAATATCAGTGTTATCTGAGGATGGGACTTTGTGCCCGAAACGCGTCATAACTAGACGAAACTTTGTGTCACTCGAGTGGATAAAAGGTAATTATATAATTATTTATAGTCACGTTTATTAACAATATTTTTATGGTTCATTACCAATATTTTTAATTCTAAATATACGTTAATTAGGTTCAGCTGATAGTTAAATTTGAATAAGTGAAAAGCATCAGTTTCCAAGTAAATTTGTTACATTGGTTATAGCCCTATAAAAAAACACAAAACACAAAAGCTAAATTCTATTTACGAAACTTGTAATAAGCGAAAACTGGTTCAAGCAACAAGGTAAAAATTTTACATTTTTACCAATAAAAACATTTGGGTTCCGAGTCACTAGCATTATACTTATAGTTACTAAATTTTAGTAAAAATAACTGGGATTGCAATTATTCAGAAGATGCGGCTCATGAACGATTGTGGGCCAGCTCATTTTTCTCGCATTGTTAGCGATTGTTTCAATGATACCTGCTCCAACCGATGGATTGGGGAAAACGCAACTGAAGAATAGCCACTACCGGCACCAGAACTGACGCCATTAGAATATTGTGAAGTGGTTAATTTATTCTAGTTCGGTTGTTTACAACTTAGAACCGTCTGGGGGCCACAGTTAAGCTCAGGAACCTACTGACGGGCAGCATTTTAAATTATTAATTTGAGACAACGTTAAAATTAAAAAGGTAGTTATTTAACTGTAAGCAGCTAAATAAAAAAAACACTGGAATCGGACTGAAGGTAACTATCAGCAAAACACGATAATTTCTGCAAGAGAAAGGAGAAGAAATCTGTATAATTCTTGCTTAGATGGTAATTCATTTGATGCGGTTAATAAGTTTGGACACCTGGGTCATATGATACACAATGAAGGGTGCATAAACACGACAATAAATTACAAGATAAAATTATTAAGTAGGAGATACTGTACTAACTGTAGACTACTGAGAAACAAAGTAGTTAATCACAACGCAGAAATATAAGACACTTAAATTAAGAAAGTAGTGAGACGTGGACAATACCATAAAAGGAACAAGAAACACTCAGAAGTTTTGAAAGAAAGATTGTACAAAATGTTTATAGCTCGGTTAGTAAAGGTGATAATTAAAGAGTAAGCAATAACTAGAAGGTAGATGAGGATAAGGACATCGTAAGATTCGTAAAACCCCAGTGAATACAATGGGTAGGTAACAGCTGAGCTGGAGATGATGTATGCCAAAGACAATGCTTGTAGCACAGCTGTAAAAAAGCAGAAAGAGGGGTTGACCTAGGATAACATGGTTGGTTGATTTACTGGAAGATCTCAGAAGAATGTGTGTGAGAGATTACGCTGAGATGCCAACGGATAGGATATATTGGAGAAAATTGGTGTTGAAAGCCAGGGCACACGTTGGGCTGCAGTGATCAAGAAGAAGAAGGTAACAGGAAATGGTTTAATGTACCAACTGGAGGAGTAAAGGCCTGTAAATAGGAGATAGCCTCTAAAATTTAAAAGATCAAAGGGTCCCATTATCTAAATATTCGTTGGTCGTAAACTATCTCCCAGTGCAAGCGGGCGTCAACGCTCCAAATCTGTTGCTGAATGCCGTAACACAGCGGCCTTGTCTGGGATGTTTGGACCAGATAAATAACAAAGGCAAACTTACACTACACACGCGCGCACAGACAACACCCCTTCACCATGCTGATCGCCATCGCACGTGGTTACTAGATGTCTGATCCGTCTCTGGCGGTACTGTAACGTCACCTGTAGAGGGCCCAACAATCTGTAGCACTAATGCTTGTAGGGACAAGAAGAAGCAATTTAAATCATCCTTTGTACAATATTAATATTAGTACGTAATTTTACTTACATGAAATTTTTGAATTTTAGATAAAATTTGCATCTCGGGAAACCACTAAAAATTCTTCAGTCAGTACCAATTTCGTAGGCAAGTATAGGCACCAAAATTCAAGTCTCGAAGTTCGACAAATTTCCGTTTATCATTTCTGGAAACAGAGGTATAACTAAGGAAATTGGTTACTAAAGCAGGGCGCCAAAAGTGTAAGTTTGAATGTACCCGTTTAGTCTTGATTTATTATAGTAAGTTTAATTAAACCTTAGTCACGATTTCTGATTAGCGCAGGCGCAAACGCAGGTGTCCTTCCGGTGGAAGATAAAAGTTTCTTACTTCACTGAATTATATTAAGTCTAAGAAACAGTTGTCCGGCGACGATTATCTACAGCTTATTACTTGAAGTAGTTTCTTAGCACAAGTCCTACCTGCAGCAACTGTCTCATGAATCGTGATATTAAAATAATGGAACCAATCATTTCAAGTCAGCGAATGGGTAGTGAAAATGTTTATGGACTCTTTTATAAAACAATTAATGTAATATTTGCAATAACTTTTATTTACACATATTACACATAATGAGACTTAATCACGAGTTACATCAATCGCATAACATTGCGTCCGCATAAAATTTCTTAGAGCTGTAAACGATCACACAATAACAGACAGAACAAGTAACAAACATATAAGATAGGAATTGCAATTTTTTGTGGTACTTTCGAGGAAAAGATGGTTTCCTGATCAAGCGGTGCGACCTAGGCCATGAAATGAGGAAAAGAAGAATAAGATTACATTTTGTGTGAAACATTTTTGCAAGTGTAGTTTTTTTTAAACCGGAATATATTTTAATCTTTAGACAGAAGTTTTTAAGTATATCGTAGTTTGTACTAAACTACACAAAAACCTTTTTTATATAGATAGCAAATTACATAATGATTAAGAACTGGCAAAGAAAGCTTAAAGTCTCTGCTCTTTGGTAATTTAAGGTGACAAGATGTTTGTTGAATACATGATCCGGAAGGAGTACATGACTGTGTTAGAATTAATTTTGAAAGACTGAATATGTGTGCACTGGATCTGTTGTCAAAGATGGGAGGCGGAGACGCATAACAAATGTAAATATACAGGCGTATACAACAAATATACAGGAGTCATTGCCGAATGTGGAAAATATAACGCTGGTATTAAAACCATAATAGCAATGAAGAAACGATGACGTAAGGTAAGCACGTAATGATCTGAAAGTAAAGTATTAGTTAGGTAAACCCTCTGCCCGGACTGCCTCTATCGTAAATACTTTTTCATTTTACTTTTATATGCCTATTATCTGGGATAGTTCTCAGAAGCTGTCAGTGAATGTTGAAAGACACTGTTAACAATGCACGTTTAAACAATGTTGTTACAACAGAGCCTTTCAACCGTCACTAACATCTTGTAAGGACGATGCCAAATTATTGGGATCGAAATGTCAAGTGAAAAAGAACGTCGATGAAGGCAATCCGAGTAGAGGAGTTTGCCTGATAGAAATCACCCATCACGTAGCACTGTAAAAGAAACTATTCCTCAGGAGACAAAAAGAGGGCTATTCCTTGCATAATTT
The DNA here is from genome assembly GCA_034769895.1 of Magicicada septendecula. Lineage (NCBI taxonomy): Eukaryota > Metazoa > Arthropoda > Insecta > Hemiptera > Cicadidae > Magicicada > Magicicada septendecula. The sequence goes on along the minus strand of CM068369.1, from coordinate 586,848,236 downwards.
AAAGCACAATAATATAAGATGTAGACAGAAGGAATAGCAGAAGGCTTAAAGTTTAAACTGTTAAAATAGATGGCATAAAAAATGTGCCTGCAGTTTCCTCATCAATATCAAATAAGAACAGCAGAATGTGGTGATAGAGGGAGACAGTGGTACAGTCGATAATAAGCAAAAAGAGAAGCGACACAAAACAGGAAGCCGTCCTTGTTATTAAAATCTCTAGAGTAAAATAGGTGTTAAGAGGGAACGCACTATGATAACTTGTGTAATACGAAAAAAAAGGCATGGCTTTACAGAAACGCTGGTAAAAACTTTGGCTTTCATTTTTCTAGCATCCAATAATACGATATTCCGCTAACGTCAGATCACTTATGACAATAGTAATGTTGTTTATACCTTCACTCTTCATCCCCTATATTCATTCCCCGTATTGTCTTCATTCAATAAGTAAGAATGAACTTGCATTACGGTAGCAATTACTTGTAATACAGCAGTACACAATATTTTGTAGATATCACATCAAAGAGTTTACGGTTAAGTAACAAGTGTTAGCAACAGCGGAAGGTGATGTTGACGTCGGACGGTGCAGCCAGGCACTCACTTTAATTACCACTTTATTAAATTGTTTGTCATTTCTTCGTGACGCTGTAAGAGCGCCGTACAGCACGCTGTCACTGCAACCTGTATTAACTTAGATCATTGCGTCACAGCCACCTGTTTCATTAAACGCTACAATATTTCACTGCCAAAAATGAATGTACAGTAACACATGAACACTATCTCCGCGGAAGATGGAAACTTTGAGGCAGTTGTATGCACAATTTATACAAAAATTAGGAAGTACAGTTTTTACAAAAATTAGGAAGTAGAGACAAACTCTACACCATAATGCATGAATTTGGAATACCAGGCAAGCTGGTAAGATTAACCCAAGTTACTATGCAGCAGACTGAAGCCCAAGTAAAGGTGGATAGCCAACTAACTGAACCCATAAATATTACACGGGGACTAAAGCAGGGAGATGGGTTGGCCCCAACACTATTTAATATTGCATTGGAATATGTAATTAGAGGCTTATCAATAAATAGCTCCAATCTGTTAACAAATAAAACTGTACAGATAGCCGCATATGCAGATGACATTAACATCATGTCAAGACGGATCACGGCAGCTAAAGAAATATTTATAGAGCTTAAAAACAAAGCCAAGGAAGTTGGGCTAGCCATAAATACGGATAAAACAAAAATGCTTATCCAAACAAGAAGGGACCAGGTTCATAACAACATCGAGATAGAGGAGGACACAATTGAGGTGGTGGACAATTTCACGTATCTCGGAGTGAATCTAGCAAAGACTGGATCAGAGGAGCTGGAGAGCCAAAGACGGAGCACCATGGCTAACAAGGCGTACTTCGCATTGCTGCCATCATTTAGGTCTGGGGATGTGCACAGGGAAACAAAAATGAAAATATATAGGACTGTCATCAGACCGGTGCTATGCTATGGGTGTGAGGCATGGGCAATCACACAGAAAACAGTCGACATAGTAGACACCTTTGAAAGGAAAATCCTCAGACGCATTATAGGCCCAATACAAGAAAATGGCTCATGGAGACTGAGATACAACAACGAACTGTATCAAATATATAAAGAGATACCAGTCTCAAAATTTATAAGAATTCAAAGATTGCGTTGGGCCGGACATGTTATGAGAATGGAGGGTGGCAGGAACCCTAAGAGGGCTTTGCTGGGTACATGGGAGGGAACGAGACCTAGAGGTAGACCGAGGAAGAGGTGGGAAGATGGCGTTGCAGAGGACGCGAGAGACATGGGGATAAGAAACTGGAGGAGGGTTGCAGTGGATAGAGTGGATTGGAGGCGGAGATTGGTGGAGGCCAGGGCCCGACTTGGGCTGTAGCGCCATAGGAGAGAGAGAGAGAGAAGTACAGTGAAGAACGAGAGGCGACACAAAATTGAGGGTAAAGTTTTATAAAGTAAACTGGGTTACTTATAAAAAAGTAAGGTTCTATCAGCTACTCTATAAACTGGAAAAGGGTATCGCCGTACAGATTAAAACTTTTAGTATTTATAATTCATATATTTTTTGTAGTGTCGTCTCTTGGCTCATCTATAAAGTCGTTGTAAAATAAAACAGAACTAGCAGCAATACAGAGTAGAATGTTTGATCAGACGTACATGGAGAAAATAATTTCAAAGTACAAAATTCAACACAGTGGTTTGCGAAGAAGAATTAGTTGGACAAATAGAAGCTCGTACACTTATAAAGTGAAATCTGCAAGGATTTCATGTTTCAATCTCTACGTTGAAAACCAAGGTGATGACTTTTCATGGGACTGCTCCCTTACGAGCAAAAATTGTTGTAGATGATACAGTTTTGGAGCAGGTCAGTGATTTTGAATATTTGGGCAGTAAAGTGTCTTAAATTACCACAGTGATATGGTAAAGAAGCTCTACACGAGTTTAACCGTATATATATAAATATATATATGGGACCATCAGGAAAACTCAAAAATTCACAAGTAAAGAAACACTTCTGAAGTTCTACAAGATCATGGCTCTCTACACACGTATATATGGGTCTAAGAATCGACATAAACGAAGGCCACCTGCATTCAGTCAAAATGAGATTTCTCAGGCACGTGGCAGGATATAGGCTTCAAAATCGCCAAAGAAATTTTGATGGACAGCAAGAACTGAATATTATCAGTAAACTTGATTGGCTTGCCCAATATCGGTTAAAATGGTTGGAGGATCTTAACCGATGACTGCTGCATCCCCTAACAAGTTACATTATATTACGAGCCGAAAGTACAGACAGGCGCTGGACGTCCGAAGAAGCGTTGGAGTAACTACCTCTAGTCTAGATCATGGGGCTTGGGCCGGAATAAACCATGATTGGCTTAATCCTTGCTGAAGATGAAGATGAAGCTCAGTAATGAACTTGCCAAGGTACGTTACGGACCAAACCGTTGGTAAAAATTAAACCTCGCGCTTGTTGCTCAGGAAATCCATTTGTACGCTATAAAAGATCAAGGAGCGAATTTTGAAACACACAAACCGCTCAAATTACTCAATTCGTGCCAAATTAAAACATAATTTCCTTTAGACATCTACAGGAGAATTACTGCTGGATCAATATCTCGTATACGACAGTTTCATCAGTCAATTCAGTCGTTGGGTATTTATGTTGGAGTAAATTGTAAATCGGCAATGTAATGAATGTAAAGAATACTTTTGTTTGTCGAAAGCTCTGTAAACAGTGTCAGAAAGCCAAGGGGTGTCAGTAACCGCGTAAACTACTGTTGTAAAACAAGAAGGAAACGATGAATTACATTAGCATACATTTATCTAAGTTAGTTGTGGTTTGGCGCCTTCCTAGTTAATTACAAATATGATTAGCTTGTTCACAACCCGTTGTGAAGTTCTTCACTTCCGTATACAGTTCTAACATGATAATGTTTTTAGGATGGGGGGGATTCCACAAAATGTAACGTCATCGAAAAATGTAACGCTTCCACGCTTTCGATTCCCCACAGTCTAGAAATCTTCGGCTCTGTCGTTTTAACATGATAATGTTTGTTATATAGTAAATATATTTGTTTTATATAGTAAATATTTGTATTATATAGTAAATATAAAAAACATTATCATGCTTCGATGTTTCGGTTTCGTCGAAATTCTTTCTTTTTTTAATCAGAGAGCAGCTTCTTTTTCCTTTCATTACATTCACATACTTGTATCTGGGCCTTTCCTTCCTGTTACTTTCCTCGAACATTTCCTCTATCTAGTTTGAATGGCGGGTACGAAGTGACCAACCACAGTTCTCTTCCTCTCCGCAATGGTTTTAATCAGCGTCCTTCTTTTACCCACTCTCTTTAACACCTGTATCCGTCGACGATATTCTCAAGGCCCTCCTCCAGCAATAGATCTCAGAAGTTTATCTACAGCATTGTCAACTTTAAACAACGAAAACCAATTGACTCGTATTTATACCCTAAACATCGTCACGGTATCGTAAACACTCATGTACGACAGTGGTGTTGTTGCTGGTCACGGGAGTTCACGGTTTGGCGGTTTTGGTAGCATTGTAGACCTCGAAGCCTGATACCACAAGGAGGTACTCTAAGGAGATACTGACCACACGAGAAGGCAATTACGGGTTTAGTTTGTCCGCAGCAGCTGTTTATTTACATAATGAGGACTTCATTAGGAGATGGAAAACAAAACAATAACTTTGATAGCAACTAGTAGGCGCAGATGTTTAAATAGTAGTTTGTACTGTGAAATCAGGTTATTACACAGGGAAATCAAGATGACCTACAAAGGTCTAACCTATATTTTGGTAAGGCTATGTCTGAATGGAACATGGAAATTCCGCCATTTAAACAAGCCAGCTGATAAACAATGAAACGTGCCGTAGGCTGCATAGCCACAATACGCGAGCCTTATGGACAGGATCAATATTTCCGTGTCGACAGAAACAGATTCGTTTTGTATCCATCCAGTGAATGCAACCGTTTAACTGAGTATTAGTGCTGCATGATAAAAAAAGTAATCAGTTAAACCTTTATTAGCAACTGTGACACGTCAAAAAATCATTATTATATTTTAATAAAATTTACACCCCTCCGCGATGTCTGTTGTGAGAGCAGACATTCCCGAACGTCGAGTTAGCGAAGGGTTTGCAATAATCTATGCGTTTCATACTCATCAAGTAGGCTTTAATCATAAGACTCCAACTATGCTTAATTAACCGCTGTACTTTAACTATGCTTTCAAAGTATTAGTCAATTCGTTTAGTCCCGATTGTATATATTGTAATGACGTTCACTCGGATCATCGTGTTGTACAGTGGAAACAGAATAACTAACACCAGATGAAGTCACTAATTACAAACACTTTAGTTAGAAATAAACAACGGTTACAAAATAAATAGACACACTTATTATACAGTTACTCAAGTTAAAAGTTGTCCAAGACACATTAATAAATATTCTCTTATTACAGTTGCTTACTAAGTAATCCAGCAATCAGTTTTTACTAAACTGCAACAATCACTCCGAACGCATTAGTCTCAACTCAGAATCTGAACTAAATGGAATATTGGAGAACCACAGAATGACAGAATGGAATAGATTTTCCATGTAAATGTTATCGCGTCTTTGTCATCGTTTCATATCGGAAATCGTGACCTGTTCTCACTGTCGTGTAACATCCACACAGTGTGACAATACATAAGTGTGTTGCGAAACTACACAGAGAGTGCCCAGTGATTGGGCAATACACATCTCTATCCACGGCGGAACTGAAGAACCTTCACAGTACGTAAGCGGTGGTCCATAGTCTCTTCAAGACTCCTTCCTACATTTTAGTCGCCTTCCGTTGTTCTCTGGTTCTATACAGAGCCCAGCAGTGGTGCGAAATGGTGACCCGTCTTCAGTCTTCCACCTGGTAATACTGTCTTGCCAAACTGAGGTAACACAGCTACGTGTTTTTTTTTCTGTATTGGCCATCTAAGGACTACATCCCAATCTCAATTCATTACTCTCTGTTCTTTTCGTTTTCTCCAATATTCTTTCATCTTTTCCCTGTGTCTCTTCTTCCTGTCTTCAGTCCATTTTGAACCTGCGTTTTTCTCTCTCCTACCCTGGACTCCTTCCATTTTTAACATTTTTGCCCGAAAAACTTCTCTTTCAATTGCTTTTTCTGCGTATATATTATTTTTTTTTCTAAATCCTTTTGGACTTCTTTAATTCAGCTTGATGTTGACTTCTTCCCCCACAAATATTTGAAGATTTGCTTTGTCGACTTATTGTCGTCTATTTTATATAAATGTCCAAAAAAAGTCTTCTTTTTCTCATGGTTTCTGTTATATTTTCTATATTTTGATATATTTCATCATTACTTCTTAATTTCCAACCTTCTAGAGTTTTTCGTGGGCCTACTATTTTCGTAATAATTCGTCTTTTCAATATTTCTAGTTTCTCTAAATTATAATTCAATGCTAGACATTTACTTGCATATAGGAATTCTGGCTTCACTACTGTACTGTAATGCCTTATTTTCGCATTTTTAGATATGCACTTTTTATTGTAAATATCTGTAGTTATACAATACGCCATTTCCATCTTATGAATCATTTCTTCTATAGCAGATTTTTCTAAACCATTCTTTTAAATTATTTCTCCTAGATACTTAAATTTTCGAACCCTCTCTATTCGACCAATATCTGCTACCAGGAATTTTGGCGTATTTTTAATGTTCGTGAGAAATTCGGGGTTTCCTTCAGAAATTCTTAAGCCTGTTCTACTGGCTATGTCCTCTAAAAAATTAACTTGTGTTACTGCAGATGTTCAGAAAGTATAGCAAAGTCATCTGCGAATGCCAAACAGTTTATTTCAATACGTTTGTTCCTTATTCCCAAGATGATTGGTGATATTTTGCATTCCTTTAATTCTTCATTCAAAATTCTCACTACTTTCTCCAGGACACAGTTGACAAGAATTGGGAATAAACCATCACCCTGTCTTAGAAACATCTATAGTTTAAAAAAATTTTTTTTTTTTATTTCTTGCGCTGCCGAAAAACAACACAATATCAGTCGTGACGACTATTTGTCACGGCGTATTTACATTGATCGTTTTGGGTTCCAGGCGTCTTGTCACCACGGAGGTAATATTCGCGTGAATGACAGTACTTTGTTCCCTATGTTAGTCATACACAAAACAGGATTAATTCTGGTAATTATGTATGCCTGTCTGTCTGTCTGTCTCTGTCTCTCTCTATGTCTGTCTCTGTCTGTCTGTCTGTCTGTCTGTCTCTCTCTCTCTCTCTCTCTCTCTCTCTCTCTCTCTCTCTCTCTCTCTCTCTCTCTCTCTCTCTCTCTCTCTCTCTCTCTCTCTCTCTCTCTCATACATAGTTAAATGCTCTCTTTACTCTGTCGTCAGTTGTATGACAGATTAACACAGTTTTTCTTTAATCACTGCCTAACGATTTCAAGATCTTTAACCGACAAACATCTTTTCCCTAGCTCTCTTTCAAAGATTAAATTTGACTGGTAATATAGATGTAATTTGCAAAGTAATTTTTTTTTCTTAACTTTCCTAAATTATTACTCTGGTTTTTATTTTATTTGTCCAATTATTTATGTCTCCTTCCTATGCCCGTTTCTGTTTCAGTTCTGTTAATCTTGTGTTTTCCGACATGATATGTTCAGGAGATACAAAGCAGTCATCGTACCGCTAATTCACAATTAGAACTCTGAAAGCCGTGTCTCTGTTGCTTCGGTCAGAATTGGCTGGTTCCATTTAGTTCGTCCTCTCTCGATTTTTTCCATAATTATCTTTGTATGTCTACCATCATTTGCGTACACAACACGTCCAGCCTATTTGCACTAGAGTTGTTTGATGTCTTCCCAATATCCGTTAGGCTCATCTTGTGTTGTGGGCTGTATAATTTTAGATATTGTTCTATATTACTGAGTAACACCTCCTTTCATACTGAGTACTTTAGTGCTACAATTCTAGGTAGCACTAACAAAATACGACAAAAAATCTCATGGTTATAGTTTTCTTTACAAAAAAAAAAAAAAAAAACAGTTTAGGCTACTGTAAGTACATGCGCATCTGGTTTTGTTACAGATCAGATTTTAGAGTTTACGTACGTTCCATTACGTGCCCTAATCAGTTTTCTACGAACAAGAAAATTCATCATTTAAATGATTAGTTAGGAATTAGACAATATTACTTGTGTTGCATAAAGGTAATTTAATTGTTTTATTTTTGCTAAAACTTGTGTAAAGTTTGTTGAATCAGTTATAATCAGTTCTCAAACACCAGCCAATAGTAGAAAAGCCAAGGTAGTAGATTAGAAAGTCGTCACTACTTAAACAAAAACATGACTACAGAAAAGATCGTGTCATTTGAAAATCGAATTCTCTATATTATTGTATGGAATTGAAAAGGATGTGTAAAGAACAGCAGTTGAATAATTGTTACACATTATAGCAACACGGATAAATTATAAATACCACAAGAATATTATTTTCAAATCTGTGTTTGCTACATGCCTCAAAGAATAAAAAGAAGAATAACAATGTAAACAATTTTGTTGCTATGGTAACCATAACAAAGGCTACTGTAGTCGGGTATAATCAAACGAACAAACATCCTCGGTGCCCGTAAAACCGTTTATCTTGCGTTGGAATAACGTAGTCATTTGATTTTAAGTTTGTTTATTTGAATCATCACTTTATAAAATTTTTTTAATTTAAATTTAAATTTAAACTTATAGGTTTGCCCATATTTTACACAATTTGATGTTTAACGGCTGTTATTTTTTGTATTGGTTTCGTATTATCACTCAGTAAAAATGATTTCACATCTGATTTGTCGAAATTAGTTGAACAGTTTTAGAGTTACAAGGAAACAAGCGAACAAACATATAAAACAGCGTTACATATTACGTTCAAACACAATAACGTCTTATTGTGTATAAGTTGAGTAACAAAAAATTAACAGTCAACACCCGAAGAAATCTACAATTTTTTGCTACTCACAGACATTTAGATACACACAAGCACATGTAAGGGGTGCAAACGTAAATTTACAAGCACTCACTTCCCCCTAAGACCTGCTTTTGCTACGACCATCCACAAAGCTCAAGGTCAAACATTTGAATTCGTTGGTATCTACTTACTTATATCAGTTTTTATGCATGGAATGTTGTACGTAGCATTTTCTAGAGTAAAAAGACGAAGCAGCGTAAACGTTCTTTTGCCACCAGAAAAATCCTCACCATACACGAAATGTTGTATGGAAAGAAATACTAGAAGACTAGAAATACTAGAAGACTTTACTATAACTTTCCAATAATTTGGTATTATTTTTGTATTATAGTGTATTTTGTATTATTCTATTTACTTTTATTTTTCGATATGTATAATGCAATTGCTATTATTTTAAATGTTTATACAATATACGTATAGTTTCTGTTTATGTTTACAAATTTCTGCTTATGTTTACAAATCCTAGACAATTTAATGTAAAAAAAATCTGTGTATACATAAATAAATATCAACACCGAGCAAAGCTCGGTTCCCCGATATTTACGTTAAAACACAATAACATCTTATACACAGTTGGGTAACAAAACATTTACAGTCAACACCCGAAAAAATCTACAACTTTTTGCTACTCACAGACATTTAGATACACACAAGCACATGTAAGGGGTGCAAACGTAAATTTAAAAGCACGTATTGAAGGTAATAAGACGAGAAGATGTACCGTACGTTATAGTTTAGTTAAACACCCAGTTACTTCTTCTAATCTAGGTTAATGTGCAACATTCACAGCCCTGTCTGTAGACAGCAATGTAACAGTTAAGTGAAACATTCGTCCGGAAGTAAGATACATACATTGCTCTAAATTAACTGCGAGTTTGCTAGGCTTTCAACATGTTTTGTTTTGTTTAAACACTTACACATTGTTTAATAGTTTTAACAGCGTAAAATGAATATTGTTACGACGGTCTAACTGATCCGTTATAATATTATCGTTAGTTTATTTGTTATTCTAAAAGTAACTGTACGATTTACCAATTAATGTGTTTAGCTGTAAGGGTGATTTAGGACAAGCTGTGTTTCTTCTTACTTATATAACTATTCATGAAAATATTTTGTTTACTCTAGAAAGATCTAACACTTGCCAAAGGATACTTTCTCATTTATTCTAGTAATCAGAATAGTAAACAAGTACACTATAAAAACTGACAGGATACAATGTAAAAGCATCAGTTCCAGCGAACTGCTTGACTTGCTTGGCTTCGCTTGGCTCGAGCGTGTGGCTTGCGCCGTATTGTACGTGTTAATTGTTTGTTAGATTTGAGTTGACTTGAAGTTATAATAATTGTATTAGCTTAGTAAGTTCTTAAAGTATTAAATTTGTTCAAACTATAAACAGATATTAATTTACGAAGGTATAATGTTATATTCAATAAACCAATAGTTCAGAGTAACTTGAATTTCTAAATTCTTTATTTAGGCAAACGTACCTGTAACGGTTACTTCACTTAGCCACTCGGGTGAGTGATCGCGGTGTTTTACATTCAGGTAGAACAGATCGTCTTATGGTAAAGTGGAAAATAAAATACAAGACACCAAATTATACAAGCTTTTAATTATCACAAATAACAGTTAGAATCAACTTGTACAATAATCTGAGAATCTGTACACGTCTATAAAGTCTATTAAGACAAAACAGATTTAGGTCAAAGCAAAAGCCGGCAGAAAGTATTCAGTTGATAAGAACTGACGATAGAAGCTCTTATTTACAAAGTTGGTATTGATTTATTGCCACTAGATAAATTATTCGACAAAGTAGTCAACTGTGTATGTGTTGTGTGTGTGTGTGTGTGTGTGTGCGCGCGCGTGGGCGCGCGCGCACGGAGAAGGAAACGGCAAATTAGTTGTGAGCTCTCTTGACTACAATTTTATAATTATCTTGTAATTGTAATTGTATCTTTGTAATTGTAATAATGTAGGGGTTCAAAGCAATGAAATCAATGAAATTAAGTTTCACAGAAGTCTAAACAAAAGTGTAAATTCAATAAATGAAAACAAGCTGAGGGCTACATTGTCTATCAATATAACTTGCATTAACAATATTGGTGTAGATTAGCAGTTATTCTTATGAATTAATGTAGGCAGTCAACATATTGTGTATGTGAAAACAAGCATAATATTTTAGTATTTCGTGTGAATGTGTGAGTTTGAATGAATAGACAAACGCGCATTAGTTAATGAATTCACACCTGTCTGAGGTGTAAAACAAGAGGAGCAGAAATAACAAAACGTGCTGTAGGCGTCAGACAAAAGGGAGAGCACGATATTAGTTAAGCCTAATGGATTGGACTGCTGTGAAGTGCGGTTACTCGTATCGCGTGTGTTCACGTGACAGGTTAAATGCAATTTGTTTGTGCAGACAAAAAAATATTTATATCTTAGCTTACTGGGATGGAAACACGTAGACAATTATAGGTAGGTAAGTAAGTATGTTACACTGTAATTGAATATTTATGAAACTATACCAAAGTATATGGGAAATCTATTGAATATTAATTATACGATCTATTTGTCCTTTCTACTTTATGCTGCAAGTTCTTGAATGTTGACGCGCTTACTTGCCCTATGCAGTGGGAATAGTGACAAAATCGGCCAGTTTTGAAGAAACACATTATTTTTAAGCCGGTTAAGAACGTGGGCTAAATGTTGCAGTCTGTGAAATGTAAGACACCTCTTTCGAATCCTGGAGTCTACAAGCTCCTATCCAGTTGTGCAGTTGTGGTGATGTGTACATGGGGAAAACGCGGAGTCAGGTAATAACGAGAGCGCAAAAACACACGACTATGCCTACATGAAGAAAGGAGTCACAGAGGAATCATCAATAGCGGAGCACAGCTGTCAAAGTAAACATCAAATTTTATTTCAAAATCGGAGATGATAGAGAACATTCTTAAACATTTTCTGCTGGTGTGGCGATAGATATTTCCAGAAACAAGAACAATTTTAATAAAGACGACAGGAGAAAGTCGCCAGGTGTTTGGAAACCTGTTTTAAATGGGGTAAGGGGATCGTTATTGGTGAATGTCAAATATACAAATGGCAAACTGTGAGAGCCACCAAACTTGGCGCGGTAGTTCATCGTTCGGGCCGACGCCGCCTTCGTACGGTCAAGCCTTTAGACCACACCCGCGCGTCTCTAAACACCTGCGAGTGAGTTCATCAGGGAGTCATGATACAGCGGCCCCGACATGGAGTCAGACTGGAGTAATTCACGAATTTCTCTTGTCCACGCCTATCCTAACTCTTAGTACTCGTTTGAACCTGGCTGCGACCCGAGAACGCAAACAAACAAGGCCGCAAGACGGACCCGTGCACCTACTGTCTGTGTGTCTTTATGTTGTAAAAGTCGATAAAATGTTAATGTGTTTACATTTTTTTCTATTTCTTAAGTAATTTATTTATTGTTATTTTCTCAGGTGGAGTGGAGGTTATTGAACGTGAAAGACTTTGTTGTAAAGTATGGGTTTGTTTGTAACACTGTGGGCGGGGCTTATTGTATAAATAGCAAATGGTCAAGATTTTTTGCTCTGTCTCAGTGTAGCAACTAATAATGCCTCATAATATTATGGGCGAAACGTTTGCATTTAAGAGATAAAAGCGACTTATGTTAACCCGTAAAACAATGTTGTTATTAAACACACACACACACACACACACGCGCTGTTGACTACTTTGACTTATAATTTATCTAGTGGCAATAAATCAATGCCAACTTTGTAAAACAGAACTTCTACCCTTAGTTCTTATCATCTGAATCCTTTCCACAGCCTTTTGCATTGAACCAAATCTGTTTTGTCTTAATAGATTCTAAGTGCAAAAGTGTTAGTTAAAATAACTTGAAACATAACAAATGTATCGTACAGTCAGTTATTTATTTATAATTTTGTAATATTTCAAAGGAAGCAGCAGTTCCATTTGAGCTATTTTCTGTGGCTTCTGCAAAACCGTTTGTTGCTTTGTTTCACAAGTGTTACTGTTTTTTTTTACCTTTTTTGCTTATACTGGATGTGACAGACCACACAGAAATATTTCTGACCTACCTTATGTGGATACTGAGATGTTTCTACGATATTTTTGTTTATACAACATGTTTGCCTTTATATACACACACAAGTATGCCTATATAAGCGAGGTTACAATTCAAAGATGTTGACACTAATTTAAACACACAAAAATGGCAACCTAATAAACACAAAGGGCACTTGTGAACTGACTAACTACATACAATTGATGCATAGCCTATAATCTTAGACATATGGTAATGCAGATAAATGTCCCTTTAAATCAGTCTTTTTTAAGGATTCGTAAAAATCCATGACGTATTTCGACAAAAATCCTCCGTCACCTAATATATGAAAAAGGAGGTCACGTCTACAAAGCCGGGAAGGTTGGCATCCCTATTTAAAGTTTTTACTTTTGACATGATAATGTCTTTTAGCTTGACATCGTTTGAAACTTTCTGTAACATGTAATGCTGTATGATGTCATCATTGCGTGTCGCTTCCACACTTTCGATTCCCCACAGTCTAGAAATTTGATATGTAAACGCATCAAGACAGAAATAATCGCTGCTGACATTGAGTTTAACAAACGTTTTAGTGAGAATAAATTTGGTTTTACATGCTCTTTTGTCTGTACTACATCGTTTGAAACTTTCTGTAATATGTAACGCTGTATGACGTCATCATTGCATGACGTCATTGGGATTGTTGTAAACAAAGGTTTGTTTTGATACGTCGCAATATGTAAATAAAGGTTTGTTTTGTATTGTGGTGAAATACACTGCTGCTGATATATAGTAATCAAACGTGGCGACTGACTAAAACAGCGTTCGACAATGGATAGCAGCGACGAGAAGGCTCAGATCAAGAAACGACAAACTTCCGAGCGAGTAAGAAAGTGTCGGGAACGAAAGAAGCTCGAGAAGGAACAGCAACGAGCGGCTGCGGTCGGCGGCGAAGCTTCGGTACCAGCGGCCCCATCGCAACAAAAACGAAAGGTAGATGACTTGCGCGAAGAATTGAACGAGTACTTAATAAATACACTGTTCGCGTCGACGATGACTGAACAGGAGAAAATAGATGCATTCTTCAACATGAAACTGGAAGGGAAGCGAAGGAAAACCAACAAACGAGTAAAACGTAGATTGAATAAGAAAACTGAGATGGCAACTAAACGCAACATTTGCGCAAAAGAAACAATCAGTCAGTTAGTAACCATAATAATGTTGCGTTTAGCTGGCGGCTGAAAGACATTATCATGCTCTTAAGCTTTTACCATTTGGTAAACAGTACGGTACTGTATCTTTTTTATATTAATTATTTATGATAAACATTAATCTTTGTTTCCAATTTACGATTTTCGTATGAAGTGCTACAATATGTATGTTTTGGGTCTGGCGTGGCTTCCGCTAATTGTACCCACATATTAAGTTCAGCCGACCAAAATCGTTTTTGTCTCTACAGGCCCTACACCTGCTGCCTACTCTCAGTACATAGAACATAAGCCAGGTCACGTCTAATACGTGTAGGCCTATATACATGTTACAGTTTATATAATGTACGATTCATAATTTATAACTTGATTATATAGATATTGATCAAGCACGCACACACACACACACACACACACACACACACACACACACACACACACACACAAGTACGTCAGATCTTTCATATTATGATAACGGTGTGAAATTATCTGATGAAGAGTTTTTTTTTTTAATACGGCGCCAACAATTATTAATGCGTTAGTCATTTAAATTCTTCTATTATGATAAATCCAATTATCCTTATTGTAGCATGACAGATAATCCACTAAAAATTAATTCCATTAAGATCATAAAAACAATTAAATTACAAATAACTCAAAGAAATTCAAATAAAAATAATTTAAACTTCAAAGAAAAACACCACTATAAAAGGAAAAAGGTAATTAAATAATAAAATGCAACACTAAAACTCAAGAAAATAAATTAAAAGAAACTCATATAAAAAATCAGGAGATTACGCAGGAAGTTTAGGAGCAGTTGATAAAGAAGATACCCCGAACCCATGAAGGAAGAGGAAGTTTAGGAGCAGGTGATAAAGAAGATACCCCGAACCAACCAACGGACAAAATAAAACCAAGTACCTTGGAAACCCAAGAAGGAAGAAAAGAAGAAAAGAAGATATAGGCTGGAAGAACCACAATAAATACCTATTAATAAACCTATTATTAACGATAATGAACCCCAAACCAAATGTTGATACCACCAAAGAAAGTATAACACCCCAAAACCTCATAGAATTGTAAATTAATTATAGACAAAAGTATTTAGTAGTGTGATAAGAAGTGCACCAACTAAAGTTATTATATAGTAAAATAAACAAATCTTTACAGTCCATTATGACTAAAGGTTTGGTCTGAGAATATAGTAAAACTCAAATATAAGTCAGAACCAACAGTGAATGTGTACCAGTGTAAGTGATTTTAAATATAATAAACTTCAAGTTAATGTGTAACTATTACTTAAACAAAGTACTATTAAATAACTTTTATATTTTCTATAATTACCGAATAAACAAGTGATGAAATATTGAAGGGAAAAATATTTCTAATGTTTCATAAAAGAGGTCACTTTTTATCTAAAAACATTCATTAGAAGTGCAAAGGATAAAGAGAGTAGGTGGGGGAATAATTACACAAATAGGGGATTAATTTAAAATACTATATAAACAGAAAAGACTGTGATTGAATTAAGTTTAATAAAAACTAATAAATTTTAAATGGCTAATTATGTTTAGAGCCTATGAACTCCACTTTTCAAAGAGTTCTAATAGAATAAGATTTATGTTTAGTATAAGAATGTTTAGTTACATAACAGTGTGCATACAGCTTAAAATGTTTATGTATGGATGCTGTATCAGTTTATAAAATGTTTATAATGTATGTTAAAAAGAGTTCAAACTAACATGTCTACCTTTGGAGACTGCTAGTTAATGTTAAATATTATTTTTTGTATTAGTAGCATGAATAATATGCTACAGGTATCAATAATTATGTAAACAATGTTATTTAATGTTATGTTAACTTTAAAAAGTCAGAGGAGGTGTAGAAATAACTTTATTTGGAAAAACAATATATGTAAGATACTAAGATCTAGGCCAAATAAGGAATTCCCAAAAATTAATATAAACTAGTTAATTAACCAATGAACCATGTAAACTAATAAGATTTATGTAAGGTGGATCGATAACCAACTACTATAACTGATCCTATACTTTAAAAGAGTAATATAAAAAGATATATTAAATTATTAAAAATTTTCAAAATGTAATAACTAACTATTTTAAAGGAGGAATAGTAAATTCATGAATTATAACTAAAAGCCAGATAAATTGACAATTTTATAAGAAATTAAGGAAAGAGAAAGATTTGTGACCATCTGAAATTGATTATAATTATATTTATAACACCTAAAATGGCAGGAATTGTGTACAAGAACAGGAAACAGGATTTTGGGCCTAGATTTCCAAAAAGACAGAAATATGGCAATTTTAACAAAAATCTGTATAAATACGGACTATGACATATCAAATTAAACAGAATGAGGTAAATAAACCAATTATGTTGTTAATAGTTCACTAAAGCAATCTATTAACTAAAAATATTCAGCATATAATGTATTTTATATTTACATAAATAGGAAGTGATATATATTTAAACAATACTTTTTTCATATTAACTTGGCAAGATATTTCCTGAGACGAAGGAAGTAAAACAGTTCATTATTAACATTCAACGCGAACGGTTGATACTCGATCGCGTTAAGAAACTGTATATCGTACCGAGTAATGGCGCATAAGGTTATGAATTGAAAACGAGAGTTAACAAATTATTTACTTTAAACATAAAATCAGTAAACTACACCAACACAAAAAGTGAAAACGAACAATACCTATCAATATATAAGTGAACTCAACCAATAAAACTATACCACATTGATAATTCACTCTACAAAGAACTTTAACATTTTTCACCATATATGCTATACATTTGAATACACCTAACACCAGACTATTAACGCCAGTGAACACAGAACACTTCTTCAGGACACCTTTAACCACATAATAGACAATATACAATAATACGGAGACAATAAAACGGTAGTGAAGGCGTTTTTATTAACAGAATTTATAACCATCGTTTCTGGATTTTCTTCAACAACGAGACGAGACGCCATTTTGAGTTCCCGTGATGCAAATTGTTAGCCAGCTGAGCTTCATCACCAACGATATTGGTCTGAATTATTAAATATTATAAACATTATATATTATTATCCAATTGTCATTTATTAATTATTAAGAATTATTTGTACATGTTATACTTTCTATGCTTGCTCCCTTCTCTGACTATATAATTATAATCGCTAAAAGAACCATTTTAACATTTATATAATATAACCTGTAATTGTAAAATCGACCAAGCCCTGTGAAAGAGTCGAAAATTTGAATAATGTCGATTTTAAATCGATCTTTTAGAAATATTGTCAATAATATATTACGTACACTTTCGCAATTGGCACTATGCTTTCCATCAGTTTAAATTTCCGGGTTGATTGGCCATGATGTGCGGTTGAAATTTCTTGTAAACCACGGTTCGGTACCACGAGTTATATCTTCATAACTAGATATAATTGTCTCGACATTGTTGCAAACACTGAAGCCTACAACAAGGATTAAACCAAAAATTGTTCTTCCGGTCCCAAGCGGATAGAATAGAGCTGATCACTACAACGCTTCTTCGGACTCTTCCCAAACCGCTACGTCCTGTCGGCTTATAATTGAATAGTTTTTTTGGGGTGCGGCAGTCATTTGTTCGGTTCCAACCATATTAGCCAATACTGGGCAGTCCTGTCGTGTATACTTATAATATTCAGTCTCTGGTGTATATTTACATTTCTTCTGCTATCATGAAAAGTATATTCTTCATGAGATTACTCATGAAGTAAATCTCATTTCACTGAAGGCTATTTCGCTATATCACTTTTCAGAATGCAGGTCGCGTCTGAATGGTACTTGGCGATATAAA
Source organism: Magicicada septendecula (assembly GCA_034769895.1). Lineage (NCBI taxonomy): Eukaryota > Metazoa > Arthropoda > Insecta > Hemiptera > Cicadidae > Magicicada > Magicicada septendecula. The sequence continues at coordinate 586,830,521 of CM068369.1, read as the reverse complement.
CCAATAATCGAACAGACCGTGATGTTTCCCATTGGTCGCAGCTAGCGACGTGCTAATTTCAACCGTTTTCGGTTATTCCAGCATCAATTATTAACGTAGAGTGATCAGCGATATCAGAGCTCTATTAGAAGCTGGGAACGCGGAGTCAAAGCGGGAGGTGAGCTTTGCCCGTCGCTTGCAGACCTCTCGACCTCTCTCTTGCTCAACGATGTGCCCGAGGAGCCTTAAATCCAGATAGCCTTGTTTGCAGACGACACGACGGTGTATACCTATGTTCGTAGACCCAAGAGGGCTATCGTACCGCTACAGCGCCTACTCGATGCGTTATGGATATGACCGACAAGAAGAAAGTTGCCGTCAACAGGACAAAGAGCTCCGGGGTGCTATCATCCAGGCGCCGGAAGGAAATCCGAGGTCTACTGAGTCTAGGAAGAACTTACTTAAACCGGTCTCCTGAAGTCAAGTACCTTACTGTCCACCTCGATCGTTGGCTAACCTAGCGTTCCCACGTCCAAACAGTTACCAAAAGGGCGTCTGGACACACTGTTTCCAGTACTTGCCAACACGTCTACGACTCGTAACCTGCGTAAGGTGATAGTCAACGCGTGTGTTTGTTGCCGATCATCACCTACACTGCCCCGGTCTGGGGATATCTTGTCGCTGTGCGTAAAAGAAAGATGCAAAACGATCTTTACGGAGGCATCGGCTAGCATCCAAAGTCGCCCCTTGATTCCCTTCTCACTTGTCGAGAAGTGGACTCGATGTTTGCTGCTTGGTGGACACCTTGCTGCAAGCAACTTGTACGTAAATTTTACGTACGCGTAGCAAGGGCCCAAGACAACTCCCTTTGTTATTGTCCTGACCCTTCCTTATTTTTATTATCGTCCTTCATTACTGTAGACGTTTAGGTGATTGTTGGAAACGGCATTGGAACGTACTGTACTCGTGTGAGCTAATACGACCAGCCGTTGTAACTGCTCAATAATGAGCAAATTTCCTTTCTGTACCAAAATAATGTCGAAACAGATACAGGAAACCATGATAAAGCTAAATGTCCACTGGTAGAGACGCTGAAACTCTTCCGAGGGTGACGACCTAGCAAGAGGCCATGAGAGATACAGACTGTTGAGGAGAAGGTTACATAAGGTCAAGACTCAGTACGTCTGTAACACCAAGCGTAAGTAACAACGGTAACTACAGTAATTACTAAGTGTATTAATCTCCTATGTGGTGAGGAACAGAACGGTTTTAGCAGGCAGTTTTCTGAGGAGCGATTGTTTTCAAATAGCGCAAGCTTGTCTCTGCGTAATCTCGTCGAAAGTGGCAAATAGCCACATCATACAAAAATATTTCTATCAGTTTCGCAGAATACGACGGATATATATGCTAGACGTTGTCGATAAAAATTGGAAATGAGTTACAGAAGTCTACTTATACCTTGCATACAATCTGCCAGAAATACTACTTTAAGATCTTAGATACTAAGACAAAAACAGGAGAACCCTATAAGAGCAAAAAACTGTAATTCATAATTTTTTTTGGAGCAGATATCACATTTTAATTATTTGGAATGTGATGCCTCATATAGAAAGGATAACGATATCGAGAGAAAGTTAAACCTTTGGAATAATAAGCCGAATCTTGAGTAATAAAACGCACAGAGAGAGACACACAGCTAAAGTTCTATTAGGTCGTGGCTGTGCCGACTTCCATGTATGGATGTGAAACATGGACTCTCCTTGCATAAAGGTATTTCATTTACAGGCCTTGGAAATGAAATTTTTAAGAGCAGTCAAGTTTGAGAGATTATCTACGAAACGATGACGTCAGGAAAGAACTGAACTTACAGTCGGTTCTAGATACAACAAAGAAATGCATGCAGAATTGGAAGTCCCATGTGGAACGCATGGTAGACACGCGCATTCCTAAACAAGCGTTTGAGTATAGGCTAGTGGGAACTAGAGATCGTGGAAGACCTTGGAAAATGGTCAGAGACTCTGTGAAGTCGGAACGGGCTACAGGCCAAGCTATGTAAAGAAGAAGAAGAAGAAGAAGAAGAAGAAGAAGAAGAAGAAGAAGAAGAAGAAGAAGAAGAAGAAGTCTATAAAAACTACAGTCAACTATCTACACGGCGGTTTTAATTCTACTGACAACTGTAAATGAGGACTGGGACAGTGGTCTCAACCAGTTGCAACGAAAAGACGTTTTTACCTGTTCTAACCCGGTCAATTGCGCCCCTCACTTGTACTTGGTTGCAACTGACAGAACCCATGGCGACTAATAGAAACGCTCCCGTTCCAATCTTCGATGGCGTTTCAATTTTGTAACCGGCGACACAGCTTTTTCGTTTCATCTATTTTGTTATAGGTTGAATCATTTTATTAGCGGTACGCTAGTAACATATCCAAGGGACACGTTACTTATACTGCTAAACTGCCTCAAGTAAGGAATAAGCGGAGAGAACAAAAGTTGGCGACCACAGCTGTAAGCTAGCCAAAGGGACGGAGAGTTGTGGGACGCCCGTGGAAGCCCTGGAGTGACCAGTTCTAGTCTTCTTGCATGGGAGCGGAACAAGTCGTTTTTGAAGTAATCCTTGTAGAAGTTGACGATTGTGTTAAGCTTTTCCACTAGACCGATCAAATATAGATTCCTATTCATAGTTTAAGCTAAACGACTTAACTTTCAGGATTCTGTCGTTCAGACGAACAAGGTATCTACACAGAGAACAGAATGACGCTAAGGATTCAGTGTGCAGCGTAAGATAGAAGCTAGCAATTTTTGTCACAAATTTATGCGACACTTGCTTTCTGACTCTGTACTAGTTGAATAACAGACAATTAGGTCTATATGCTTTATGTTTTGGCACTATTTTACCCTAAAGAAAGCTAATAAATTTCATGTAGGGCAAATGTCGATTTTAGAATCGTAATTGACGCCAGTGCGATACAATTTCGAACAATAAATATTCATCGCGGTAAGAAGTTCATCATAATTCATTGTGTGCGTAAGAGTGTGTCCTGTGCGCATGTCTGTTCCACAGCCTTATGAATTGAAGTGATGAACAAATTGCGCCAAGTATATACAGTACAGACCCATCGACACCGCGACTCCTTTTATTTAAATACTACGTAATTTAATGTTAAGTATTTAGTGTGTGTAATACGACAGCCTTACTTGTGTCGATGTATTTATGACTTTCTAATAGCCAGTGATGGTATCTTGCTGAAATCATTCCCGCCTAGATCATTCCCGGAAAGATGATATCTGTTTAAGTTTTTGTTTGAACACTTTCAAGTTTTATACTATAAAACACAAAGCCACACAAAGAAAATCGTTGATCTAACTGACTGTCAGACTTTATAATCTATGAAATATTTAAACAATATAAAACAGCATACAAAAAATAACTTTTTGGTTTCGTAGATTATGGATTTGGAATTAGTTTAGTTCTATCTTATACTTTAATTTTGTAAGGAAAGTGGAGGCAATTCATGGACGCGTGGGCAGAGAGCGACAACTTGTAAAAAAAAAAAAACTTGTGTGCTGTTCTTGTATGTAAACAGATCCTCATTTTTCATATAAAACTTACCAAAGTATTAAAAGTTTGTATCAGTTGTGTGGGAAGGCATTTTTTCATTAAAAATGTATTATTTACACATTATTGAGACCTATTTGTCTAGTTCAATCCCGGACAGATGAAATCTTTGTAAATTTTTGTTTGAAAACCTTCAATTTTTAGACTTCAAGATACAATTAACGTTTATTAACAACAAACAGTATACACATAAAATATACTATGTTATCTTTATGTATAAAATCTTAATACCAATGACTGACAGATAATGATTTCTCCGAAATTACAAGACCTACAAACATTGCGTTTGATACAAAACTTCATATTTTTAGGCCCTGGTGTTCTAAAATTATTAAATTGCTATAACTGAATGCTGTATTTAAGTTCTCGTTAAAAACCCATTTATTTGACTTTTCATTTCCATTTTCGACTATTAAAAATTTTGACTTTTCCGATTATTGCCTCCCGCCTCTTGTTTCGTTGGGGATCAATGTTCAAAAATAAGGCTCAATACGATAAAAAGTATGGACTTGTTTGTTATGTTTTACCAGAATCGCTTGATTCATTCAAAACTTATTGCACGGCATTTCCCGGACAAATAGATAGACAGACGGAAAGGAAAATAGAAAGTCGGGCAAATGCCAAAGGGACGAGTTAAAACTGGAAAGTCCCTTCGCTCCTTCAATAAATACAAGAGCTGGCCACGTGTACTGAGATATAAAATATATAAAATATGCTATGCCATCTAAGCTTATATGTATAAAATTGTAATACCAATGATTTCTTTGAAACTACAAGATCTACAAACATTACATTTTTTACAAAACTCCTTCTTTCTGGGCTCTGGTGTTTAAAATTTTTTTAAATTGCAATAACTGTATAGTGTATTTAATTTCTCGTTAAAAACTCATTTATTTCACACTCCACATTTTTTGACTTTTTAAAATGTTGACTTTTCCGAATATTGCCTCCGGCCTCTCGTTTTGATGGGGATAAATGTTCAAAATTAAAGGTCAATGCAGTACAAAGTATGGGCTTGACTGTTATGTTTTATCAGAATCGCTTGATGCAATCAAAACTTATTGCAAGACATTTCCCAGACATATAGATATACAGTCAGAAGGAAGACAGAAAGAAAAGCCAAAAGGACGAGTTAAAACTGGAAAGTCCCTTCGCTCGTTCGATAAATACAAGAGCTGGCCACATGTACTGAGAGGGGAAATTGAATAAATATATCACAACCCTTCGTGTAACGGCCGATGCATTCAACGTGAGTACATTTTGTGGCAAGCGGGTTTGTACGTAGCATAGCAACGGATACGTACCTCGTAGTTGGCACACTTTCTCTGATGTGACGTACTTTGCTGAGAAATATGCACTACTATTCCAGCAGCAGCAACATTTCTATTCATTCACTCAGCGCCGTGCAAACGTATACTTTACAAAACTACTGAAGAAGTATTTTAACATGATAATGTTTTTAGGCTGGGGGGATCATTTCACAAAATGCGTGATGCAAAATGTGTAACGTCATCGAAAAATGTAACGCTCCAGGTGATGTTAACACTATATTTTTTCCACACTTTCGATTCCCCACAGTCTAGTAGAAATTTTCGGTCTCTGTCGTTTTTAACATGATAATGTGTGTTATATAGTAAATATATTTGTTATATAGTAAATATCTGTTATATAGTTATATAGATGCAAAATGTGTAACGTCATCGAAAAACGTAACGCTCCAGGTGATGTTAGTAATAAATAAATTTGGTCACAGTGAAATAAGATGCATATCAGTGTATACTGTTCAGTGTTAGTCGCGATGTCTTCCACTGAACGTGTGCGACGCCTGCGTTAACGACAACGCGAAGACAGGGATCGTGAAGAATTAAATGAATTCTTGATGAATACTCCGTTCTCATCAAATACTACTGAAGATGAGAAAATTGAGAAAACATTGAAAACATGAAATTGAGAAAACATGAGAAAATATTATTATGCTTCGATGTTTCGGTTTCGTCAAAATTCTTTTTTTTTATTTCTGTGAAAAAGAATTGGATTGAATGGAACCAGATTGGCAAAGCATAAACATCTCGTATTTACTTAATTAAACGAGCGAAGGAAGTTCTCATTTTGTATCCGACCGTTTCGCATTTGTTTGTCTGTCTATCTTCGTCGGTCTGTCTGTATGGGGTAGCCTATATCTCACGATAACTGTTTAACGCATTACCCGATACACGCGTGTCAATAATTTGACCCTACGGAACCTAATTGTTCTTGAGATTGATGCCTCCAAAAACGTAGAGGTATGGGAAGGAAAAACAATAGGGGGTAAATTTTTTTAAATTTCTAAAACCCCTCGGGAGATTCTAATTAAAGGGAATTTAAACCATAAACTGAATATAGTATTTATTTTTAAAATTTCACGGTAAAACTCACGCCGTAGCACCGGGGGGAGAGAAAATTACATGCTGCATCGTTTGACAAGTTGCCACGGTGAAGCTGAATGTTGTTTAACGTGCATATCGTGTTTGGTTAACCAAAAGTCGTGCATCTCGTTCAGACGACTGTATTGCCCCAACGGTAGGTAGACGGATGTAATTGATTCGACCTATAGCACAGCAGGATAAATAAAACTACGCAAAGACAGCGCCTCGTATAATGTTTATACAAGATAATTATACACTGGAAAATGAGAACATTCGAAGACTAAGGTGATGATGGCTTTCCACTAAGCTGTTCCCTTACAAGCAAGGTAGACGTACTTGTAGAGGGTACGGTTCTGGAGCAGGTCAGTAAATTTTAATATATCTGCAGTACAATATGTCTTCCATTACAGTCAATGACGTAGCGAATAAACTACATAAGTTCAACTGTATGTGTAGTACCATGAAATCTAAAACCACTGAGTAAAAAAACACTCCTAATTTTTTTCAAGATGATGGTTCACAAAAATTCTCTATGGGTCTGAGAATTTGATCTTATCGAAATCGCAGACCAGTCGTTTTCGAGCGGCCGAAATGAGATTTCCCAGGGACGTGGCAGGGGGTGTACTCCTCAAGATCGCAGAAGAAATGTCGATGTACGACTTGAACTGAACATTATGAGTAGCGCCTAGTTTTAGGTGTAATTGTAGCAGACGTCAGCTTAAGTGGTCGAGCTGTTTTCTTGTATCCACATACTCGAGAGGATTGCCCAATATCCAAATGGATGGCTGCCGCACCCCCAAATAACTACTGAATTATAAACCGAATAGACGGAGGTGTGTGAGAGGGGCAAAGAAGCGTTGGAGTGACTAGTTCTGTTCTATCTGCTTGGGACTCCAACAAACCACTTTTGGTTTAATCCTTGCTGAAACTGATGATGCTAAAAAAAGAGAACTTTTTCGAAGTCTGTGAGATACAAAGAAGAATGATCGGCCTGTTCCACATGCAACCAGCCATACAAAGAAAATCGTTAATCTAACTTAGGTACTGTCAAACGTTACAAACTATGAAATATTTGAACAATTTAATACAAAATACCACCTTTTGGTTTCGTAGATTATGGATTATGGAATTAGTTTACTCATGTCTTATGCTTCAATTTCTTAAGGAAAATGGAGGCAATTTATTCATAGACCCGTGGGCAGAGCGCGACGCAAGTGTAAAAAAGCCACTTGTAAAAAAAGCAACAGGAGTGTTGTTTCTGTATACAAAAAGATACTCATTTTTCATATAATACTTATCAGAAGTACAAAAAGTTTGTATCATTTTTTTCTGTGTGGAAAGACAATTCTCACGTTATAAATTTATTCTTTGTATGGTTTTTAGACCTGTTTGATTTCTTTATTGCCGTGGTTTCCCTAAGTAGACGACAACTCAGAAAATTTTACTTTATTTAGAATGATGTTATATATCTGTGTGTGAGGGGAGCGGGTACATGTATGTATACATGAGTTTTTTTGTAACGCCTATTTACAGTAATGGCATAACACTATGTTACAAATGTGTATACTAAAGTAAAATCCTAGTCCAATGAAATGCACGTAAACAGCGGCATAGAAGTTTCTCTATTAGGAAAAGTAGATATGTTCGCAACGTATCTGAGAGCATTGCCTAGTATTTTCACCTCCAGCCGCCATTGCTCTGGGGCAGAGAACAACATTTATGAATGTTATAAAACATATTAGAACTGATGTGAACGGATGGACGCGTTGGACGACTAAAGAGCACTCGACGAACGTGTGAGCATAGCATATAAATGTGAATAATAACCGACAGCGAACGAGAAAAGTAGTAGTAAAACCTGGAGCTGACGTATGAATACCATAAGAACTGAAGGGTAGAGTTGGAGAGACTAATCACAGCGTAGACACAATTGGAAAGCCTTAGAAGGAGCCCGTATCCATCAGTTGTCCACTAAACAATAATAATTTACTTAAGTTAGTTTAGCGGTGTGCCAAAGGAGTTAGTGTAAGTTTATAACCCTCCTGCGTTGGGTAGATTGCCAACGGAGTCTTGAGTTTGCAGCTTGTAAACCGACTTCAGTTAGTTTTGGTCAGTTTGCGTTCTAATTTCGTAGATACAAACTTTACCTTTGCCTTAATTACAATAAATTAATATTTCTCCATAACATATTCTCCTAAAGTAAACTGGTTTCTTCAAATGAATAGTGATCAAATATTTAAAACTATTATATATTTTTGTAATGTGGAACGCGATACCCTGTTTGGTATTGCAATTTCTTGCATTAGGTAAACGTATGTGAAGCTGAATGTGACGTGTTTCGCAATTGCGGTAAGGAAAGTTACAAGGAAGCCACAAGGAAGTACAAAGTGTATGTAAACCTCAACAGCTGAGATTGTTAAGTTTGTGTTTACATAGTTGGTCTTGGTTTACCATCGTGACGTAAACTAATTTTTACCTTCTATAATGATTTTATAGAATTAGGTGCAACCTCAATATCATCTCTTTCCTGTTGATAACTTCATTTTATAATGCATTTGCTTATCTCAATGGTGTGCGTATGTCCACAGAGTTCTTACAACTACTAATTCGTCCCCACATCTATTATTTTACCTGCTGCTATCCATAGATACATCAATTTAAGACCTCACTTATTCCTCAAATCTGGTATGACCCCTATTGTAAGTAGCCCCATATCTTTGTCCGTATAAAGACCATTTCGTTACTGAATTTTGTTTCCTCAATGTTCGTTCTAAGTTTATTTATTTTATTATACCGAATACTGTGGATTCAGAAACATTAATGGCTGCCAATTACGTGAAACTTCATTAAATGTAAAACATACAATTTTTGTTTTGGCAGTTAAATAGCAATAATGAGAGACCTGTAAGCTATAAATCTAAGCTCCCCGTCTGCTTTTACAAAAATTTCTAACTTTATAAACAAAAAAGTTATTAAGAAATTTGTTATGCAGACTGTTTCTAATGGCATCGCAGAAAGATAGAAGAATGAATATCGGACGTAAACTGTATGCTTTTTGTGCCACAACTTGTAAATATACGTTTTGATTTAAAACGATGTATCTGTTATATAACTAACAGAATTATCACTGTTGCACACCACTATAGAAAAATTATACTGATTAGCGCTTTCAAGCTTCTCAGCTCATCGTCAGATCGGAAAATTTTCCGATTTTCCGATCTGACGATGAGCTGAGAAGCTTGAAAACGCTAATCGGAATATTTTTTTCTATAGTGGTGTGCTGCAACAGTGATAATTCTGTTTGTGATTATAACCACTAACACAACTTTTAACATGATAATGTTTTTAGGGTGGGGGTCATTCCACAAAATGCGTGATGCGTCATCGAAAAATGTAACGCTTCCACACTTTCGATTCCCCACAGTCTAGAAATCTTTTGTTTACAAAACATTATCATGCTTCGATGTTTCGGTTTCGTCGAAATTGTTTATGGGCACGCGCGCGTGTATGTGAGTGTGTGTGTGTGTTCTTCATTAAACTTCTGATAAGATGTTATATAACTGTGTTAAAGATTAAATTACATCATTTCCTTTTGTTCGTTTGTTGTAATCTCTATACCAATTCATAGTTATCGTCCCGTTAAACGGTATAGGGTTTCTCTGTTCTGCTTTCAACTGTTATAAGTAGTACAGTATTTCTTTAACCTTTTCAAACAGCGTAATGTTTGTAAACACTGTTTACGTATTTTTTGTTTGAAATAGTTTCATTTGATTGACGTTTACCTAGCGGTGAAGATTACAGTTCCTACCGTGTTACAGATCATTGCATATGATTCAAAGTATATTGTTGTCGAAACGCCGAGTAACTTCACATTTATTTCGTTCAGCACAACCTCAAATTGAATGCTGTGTCTGTGCAGTGCTGCGCTCTGGAGCTTAGTAGAGCTATCGATCTTTGCACAGTAAGTTAGGTCAATCTGTGACAAAGAGTGACTGAGTAAGGATGCCCTGTAGCCATCCCTGAACGTACAGATTTGCTATATTCCTTGTGCGACAAGCAAAGGCAAAGTTCGTAGTGTTTGTTACGTAAAGTTTTTTGTTAATTTTTGCGTCACTCTCTACCGGTTTAAACTAAGCTTTCCATTTCCGAGTACCTTCAGCCACTCACATTCTGAGCAATCTGTCTTAGGTATTTTAGTTCCTTCCGTCACCTGCTAGTTCTTTCCAAATACTGGACCTACCATCGCCAAAGCCTACCTGGTCTTTACACCTAACTGTCTCAAAAATCAATGCCCCAACACACCTCCCGTCTCAAGCAGTTCCCCACAGAATTCCTTGCCTAAATCAGTAAACTTTCAACCTGTCTATCTTAAGACGTTCCCCAACAACCTCCCATCTCAAGCAGTTCCACACCGACCTGCCTGTCTCAACAAGTAACCCGACCACCTGCCTGTCTCAAAGCAGTGCCGCACAGACTTGCCTTCTCAGGGAGTGGCCTAATGACTTTCCGGTTTCAAACAATGGTCTATCAACATGCCTGTCTTAAGCAGTACTCCACCAGCCTGCCTGTCTCCAACAGTCCTCTCTGACTTCTCTGTCTGAAATAGCGCTCCACCGACCAGCCGGCCTCAAAGAATGCCGTACGTACTGACCTTCCTGTCTCAAACAGTGCCCCACCAACCTGAATACCTTAAGGAGTGCCGTACTGACCTGCCTGTCGACGACTAACGGTGCTCCCATCTGCGTCCCATGTCCTAACCTTCAACAGAACAACTTTACCAGAAAAGGTAAGAGCGGGCATTCATAGTCTGAGTGTGAGAGCATTCATACCTCAGCCAATGCAATGTTATCAATGGTTGGGTTTCGGGCACACTGCGTCACTTGTCTCTGTGGGAAATCGGTTCATAGTGATGATCCCTGTGCTGACCCAATGAACTGTGTCAATTGCGGTGGTCAACATTTATCTCGATCCCAAAATTGCCCAGTTTATAAAGAAGCAGTAGTTATTCAAGAGGTACGTAACCTGAAAAAACGGAGCTAATTCGATGCGAAAAAATAGTATGCCCAGCCAACCAGAACAAACTCAGCTACGCACAGGCAAGTAACTCAACAGCGTCCCCAGTCCCTATTCGTAAAGGAAATATTACCTGCAGTAACCCGGTTCATCGAGCGTTAAATTTCAGAAATGTATAGCAAACCAACAATAAATAAAGACAGTGCGGCGTATCCTACCGCAAACGGTATGGTAGGATAGTGTCGACGGGTCTATAAGCAGACCATACATACTTTGTCCGCCAACGAGGGTGGACACAAACATTGTGGCTGTGCCTGCAGCCACCTCCAGTGGAGGCGAGACGGCGTGGGGATACCGCCATCCATCGCCCCGTCCTCGCAGATACAAGAGGGAGGACGTCTAAAAACCGAAATCGTGGACAAGACCGGATCGGACTTCACCTCGATTGCCGGCGCCAGAAACCTTACCGACCTCGGCGGAACTCGGCAATCTACAAAAAAAGAAAGAGAAAGACTAGCCGAAAGGAAAGCCAAGAAAATAAGTACGGCCGTAGCGACTCAACCTTCAACGTCCAGCATGGAGAACATCCTTGAGTGGAATACCAATGGTTGCACTTCGCATTACGGGGAACTGAAAATGCTACTGTCCAGGCATACACGGTTGTGTGTATTACTTAGCAACACATATCCTGCTAAACGTATTCCGCTTGCTACGCCTCTACAAGCAGTAGCAGTCAGTTTATTACAGCCACTGAAGATGACAAACCAGATTCTGGTGGCGAGCAGAAGATCTACAGGATCTGGTCGAGCAGCTACCATCTCCATTACTCATTGTCGGGGACTTGGGGTAACACCCACAGTCCTACTCTTGGTTGTCTTAGGACAAACAGCGCTGGATTAACAATTAAGGATCTCTTGCTAAACAACGATCTAGTTTTCTTAAACACAGGCGAGAGCACACATTTCAACGTGGGAAGTGGTACTTTCTCGGCTATCGATCTTTCTATCTTTAGCCCGGGTCTTGCTCTACGTCTGTCGTGGAGAGTGTTTCCGGATCTTCATGGGAGCGACCACTTCCTGTGTTAATAACAACGTGGACGCCAAAGAGCGTTATACGCACGCCGACAAGATGGTCGACCCCAGTGACAGAAGTATGGAAGAAGATCAGAGCGATCGCTGGCACATCAGTGTTTTAGCCAATCACATGCGTAGAGCACTATGGTGAATTGATTTACAACCCCAATGAAATTGCTGACACCTTGGCTGCAAGATATGCTGAGGTCAGTGGTACAAAACGTTATCCCCTCAACTTCCTCCTAAGGAAAGATGAAGTCGAACGCGACCTTAATTTCGAATGAAGAGGGTACAGGAGATATAAACTACCTTTCACGATGAGGGAGTCACAGTCCGCTATCTGCGCTGCCATTCCTTACAGTATCATACGTCGACTGCCAGATGTAGCTATGGCTGCATTACTGTCACTCTATAACGCTATATGGACACAATGGGAGTATCCAGAACCATAGAAGGAGGCGATCGTCATACCGCTTCTGAAGGCCGGAAGGGATCCCCTGAAGGCGGAAAACTATCGTCCAGTATCGTTGACGTGCTGTTTAGGAAAGTTATTGGCGAGGATGGTAAACAGACGGCTCATCTGGTGTCTGGAAAAATACATCCTTCTGACCGCAGGCCGGTGCGAGTACCGGAGACACCCCTCTACTACTTATCAACTGGTTTATCTAGAAAACGCAGTTCAGAGCAGTTTCATCGTAAACAAACTTCTTGGATTTGCTGTATTCTTTGATTTGGAGAAAGCATTCGACAAAACGTGGAGATGTAACATCATGCAACAAATTCATGATTGGCGGTTCAGAGGTAACGTGCAGAAATTTATCTCCAGCTTTCTCAGAGACAGGACTTTCCGTGTTCAAGCCGGAGCCCGGAGCCAGTTTTGTTTAATGTCTAATTAGTGCTTTGTTGCCACAGATGTCTTCTAAAACACTGTAGGCTACTAAAAATCAAATTTATAAAAGAGTCTACAGAAATTTATGTAGGGGAAAATAAAATAGACGACGAAATAAATAATTTACAATGTTCTACAGTTATAATTCAAGAGAAATCCTGCACATTGCGCCACAGACTGATTTTTACTACAGCCGACGGTAAGGTTTGTAACGATATCACAAATATATTATCAACAAAGAAGTGTTATATATATGTGTGGTGTAACATAGAAATACTTTAATAATTTAGCGAAAATTAAAAACTGCAAATTTTAAATTTGTGTTTTTCATTTTACATGCGTGGATCCGTTTTGAATTCCTTCTCAGCGCATCCTAAAAATTATCAATCAAGAAATAGTAAATTTGCTGAAACGATAAAAACATTGTTGCAAAAAATAAAACAAGAATGCGAGTGAATTTGGTGTTTGGGAGTATAAACGATGGAAAGAACTGCCAACTAATATCATAGTTGATCAGAAAGATGCATGCGATTATGACAGTTTTATCTAGTGAGCATGGAATTAATGTGAGAACTTCCAAGAATTTTGTTACAATAGTGCAAAATATTTGATTGGAAAATATCCTTGGTATAATATGCTTCCTACATTAACAAATATTTTATTCGCGGTCTAGAAATAGTACCACCAACTTTGTTCCCAATAGGTTGGTTATCACAAGAAGCACGTGAATCGTGTAACAAAGTTTTTAAAAAATGGCGAGACCGTTATTTGATAAAATGCAATCATAAAAGAATATTCAACATCTTTTCAATTCAGGTTTATTGAGTTTGAATGCAGTAAATACAAGCAAGAGGATGTTACCAATAAAAACATTGCCCTTGCGTAACAACAATTAGAATTATTAGCGTTACCACCCTTAAGATCGTTTATGAAGAAGAAATGAAGACTGCGGTTATGACGATGACTATGTTGGTGATTACAATGATTATAAAAATGGTTATTCACAGCCTGTTGACGATGAATTATGCTAAATTATATAACTAGCATAGAATCAATCACAATCAAATCCAATATTTTGGTCTTTTTAAATATCGCTGTATATAATTTTATCCATTTCTTTAAAAAGAAAAGAAAAATTGCGTATAATATTTTTATTTTATAAAAATATTCATGTTAGGAATACACTTAGTATATATGTGACTTATTGCCAACTTTGAATGCCGGTAGCCCACTGTGCGTCAATTATCACAAACTGTGTGAAATAATATTGATAAAATCGCAAAAATGTATGTGATCTGTCAATAAAACGGAGTTTTAACTAAAAGCTGAGTGTAGAGCTATTTTTTGGAAATTTCAAAATTTTGTGAAGTTAGAGCAGAAAAAGTGTGGTAAAAAGACAATAAAATTGCAAATTCCATGTGAGATATCGAATTTAAGAGCTTTAACCAAAATATAAATCTAATGTACAGTTTTAAAATATCTCACAAATTTTCTAACACCAGGGCACACGGATGGAATAAAAAAATTTGAAAAAATTTTAAAATCCTACCATGCGTTAGACGTAAGGGAATTTTAACATAAATCCGATTGTCTGCTATTGTTAGCGTTTATTGTATGATTGCTCTACAAGTGTTGTTTTACTAAACGAAAAATAGCAGGTAATCTGGAGTTTCGTAATGCTTCTCATAATTGAAAAATGATCTAACATTAAAATTTACCGAATAATAAATATACTAAATATGATTATTTCACTACGACTCGGAACACAAAACTTTTTTATGGGTAGAAACGTAAAAGCTTTACCTTACAACCTGAACCGGTTTTCACTTTTAAAAAGCTTCTTCAGAGGTTGCCGCTGGTAGCACTGTTCGTCTTGTTGTTGGCGACGAAATTGATTTTCGAAAGATCGATGTTGTGTGTGTGAGGTGTGATATGTTCGAATAATGCGTGTGATTTGAATTGCGTCTGTTCGTTTAGGATGTGGTTTTTATGTTTGTTTTCGTGTGTTTGTATATTTCCAATTGTTCTAGAGTGTCTAGTTTTCGGCCTTTTCTGTGTACGTGTAGAATTGTTCATGTTATTGTCGATGTTTTTATATGTGTGGTTTGCTTCAATGAGGTGGTCTGCAAAGGTGGATTCTGTAGTGGAGTGGAGTGCCTTTGTGTGTTCAATGTATCTTTGAAGCTACGTCCTGTCTGGGCTATGTAGAATTTGTTGCAATCTGAGCAATTTAGTTTGTAAACACCAGGAAGATCGAATTTGTTTTGTGCTTTGTGTGTTCTGTTTTGTTAGTAGTTTTTTAAGCGATTTTGTATGCTGCTTTTTTGAATTTGTGGGCTATTTTTACATCAACAAACAAACTGAAAAAGTAGCCCACAAATTCAAAAAAGCATGATACAAAATCGCTTACAAAACTACTAACAAAACAGAATACACACTACCAAAACACACACACAAAGCACAAAACAAATTCGATCTACCTGGTGTTTACAAACTAAATTGGCCAGATTGCGACAAATTCTACATAGGCCAGACAGGACGTAGCTTCAAACAGAGATACATTGAACACACAAAGGCACTCCACTCCACTACAGAATCCACCTTTGCAAACCGCCTCATTGAAGCAAACCACACATACAAAAACATTGACAATAACATGAACATTCTACACGTATACACAAAAGGCCGAGAACTAGACACTCTAGAACAAATGGAAATATACAAACACACGAAAACAAATAAAAACGACATCCTAAACGAACAGACGCAATTCAAATCACACGCATTATTCGAACATATCACACCTCACACACACAACATCGATCTTTCGAAAATCGATTTCGTCGCCAACAACAAGACGAACAGTGCTACCAGCGTGTGACGATTTAAAGCCAATTTAAATAGCACAAAACAAAAAAAATATTTTTGTTTTAAATAACAAGTGAGAAAATAATTCACCCTCCCCTTTGTACAAAATACCTGTACCTTCATGTCAACCGCGAGTACAGACATGCAAATCATAATGTTGTTGAGCTAATTAAAATAACCATCCTAATTATATAAAAAAGGACGTGATAATAATAAATAAAATATTGACTAAATAAAGAAGCTATAGTAGGATTAATAGTAGCTAAGTAGAGGTAAATAATAATAATAAAATTACGAACTATTTCTTCTCGCGGCGGGAACTGCGCCAAAACTCCCTACTCGGCCGCAAAACCTTACGACAGTCTCCTCTGAATCACCGCCAAGCCAACAGCCTTATCATGTGTTGTGAAGACGAATACTTCTATATTGCAAAACTAGGTATTCGTGAATAAGTGTTTCGTGGTTACACAAGCCCCACATGTAGTTAAACGAAGTGAAATGTAAAAAACAAAAGTTACGTAGCTTAAATGTAAATAAAATAAAAAAAAGGCATAGCGGACACATCTCTTTATGAAATGGTTTAATCTTTAAGGTATGTTTCATACCATATCATAAGGTAACACTAGTGCAATTTAAACCAAAATGTAAAAGTGAACACGACCGACCGGAGTGAATCAACAACAACAACACTATGAGCTCCAGGTAGCCAGAATCCGAGCCTCATGACTGCGCTAACTACTTAGAGTCAACCACTGAAATGGAGGAACACAAACTACAACTAAGATCATCCAGGAAAACCTACGGAAGAGGACCATGAAGAGGACAAGCTGTGGACCAACATCATACCCAGGTGACATGGAAGCATAACTTCCGTGGTTATATTGTTTTCTAAGAACCCAGAGTAAAGAAACAGTTTATTTTGTAAAGACTCATACTAATCATGTAAATCGTAACTTAATAATATGTATACTTTCTGTAACGAGATAAGAGTAATCTGAAGATGGATACAGATATAATTAATTCAAAATTGAACAAACTATTCTTCAAATAGTGTGCATAATGTCTAAGTACTTTTAAAAAAAAAAAATTAAAACCCGGATCCATGGTATTCTATGTAATATACAGTTGTATTGTTTTGAGCTCATCATAGTAACAGTTTAAAGAGAATAAGAGCATAAAATGCAGAATCTATCAGAATCTTTCATTTAATAATAATAAGAATCATTAAAGGTATTATTTTGGAATCTTTATTTTGGAAGCTGTAATAAAGAGATGTTTTTGCTAAACAGAAGAGAGTGAGTAAATTTACATAACCTTAGTCAAGCTCCTGATCTTTACAGGTTCCCAATTTGTTGGTAAGTAATTAGTACTAACAATGGCAACTGGTTTAATTGACAGAGGCCAATTAAACTGGTTCCCTGTGTTATAATGTCTTAACAGGAGGAGACGTTATAAGCGGCAACCTCTGAATAAGCTTTTTAAAAGTGAAAAGCGGTTCAGGTTGTAAGGTAAAGCTTTTACGTTTTTACCCATAAAAAAGTTTTGTGTTCTGAGTCGTAGTGAAATAATTATATTTAGTTAAGAAACGGACACGTCATGGGCAACGAAATCTAAGAATAAATGTACTTCATTTAAAATAGTGAGCAAATTCTACAGCTCATGGAGTATACTAGAGTAAATCAATCCGAGAGTTGAAAATCCTATCTTGATTTATGGTGTTGTCCGGAAATTAAACTTGCAAGCTGTAAACAGTTTACAGAGAGGAAACCGGTACTTTCCCAATAACAGTAGTTGCGCTAACTTTCGATATTTCGATTATGCAATATCGGTATCTGTGTGTATTGTATATTAAATACAAATATAGTAAAATAATAGAAAATTTGTCAATTTATTCGCCTACGTTATTGTGTTGTTTATTTCTGGTTGTAATCGTTTTTCGTTGTCATATATTATTTTTTTAGCGAAACCTTTTTATCGATATTGTACTGTATGTTAAACCTACACCTGTTCCGACAAACGTCGGTGTTGTTAGGTTGACAGTTAAACTGTAAGGACCCACGAAAACCAATACTCCTTTAATATAATACTCGCTTTGTATGACACCTCAAATTAACGTGAACAGGTTACGTCATCGTTCAGAAATTCTTGTAGGTTACTACACATGTCTCCCCTTTTAGATTTTTGCTTTGAACAGTAAATTTTACACATGTATTTTTTTGCGCCGAAATCTATTTGTGGTTGGCACTTTTTCCTGGCCCCCTTCTATTTTAACGAGGGTAGAGTGAAAAGTTCCGAACTTGAATAAGAAAACAATAGTTTTCTGAATTAATTTGCGTTTATTTCTCAACATAATCTCTGGTTAGCGGTATATATTTTTTTTCAACGATGTTCTAAAGCTGTTTTTGCCAGACTGATAAGCCGATTTGTCGAAGTCCTAAAAATAGCCATTTACAGCATTGCTGACTTGACTGTTGTCAGTAAATCTTTTCCCACCGAAAAGATTCCCTACTTTTCAGGTTAGGAAAAGGTACAGGTCACTGAAGGCTAAATACGCGAGTATGGTGGCTGAGGAAGCAATTCGAACTTCAATTCTTTGATTTTAGTCATGCAACAATTGATTGAAACCTACTTCGGCACTGTTTTTGGTCCAGTGTCAGCAAACGCGGCAACCATCTAGCACACAGCTTTGTCACACACAGATGTTCGCGTAAGATATTGCGCACACGTTTCGTTGATATACCAACACTCTCAACTATCTCGCTCACTTTCATTCTACGGTCTACTAAAACGATTTTTTGATTTTTTTCTATTTCTGTTGGCACAATGGCTTCAATTGGTCGTCCAGCAGTTTGATTTTAGTTGTGTGTTTTTTTACACGTTGTGAGATTTCCACAGTGTCAATCAATTACAACCAATGTATTTACTCATAAAACGTTATATTTTGTGATTATGAGTTTTGTTAACTTTAAGTAATATACTAGAAAAAAAACGAAACATTCTTGCCTAACTCCACGCATTAACAATACGTATCTTCGCGTTACATGGGGGAGTAGAATTATCTACAATTCGCACACTTTTTCTTTTTTACCACGTAACATATCAATACTATCGCGTACTCGGTATATCGAAAATGTAGAGCATGTAGGGAAAATCCGTTATGACTTCCGGCGCATCAGTCAACTGGTAGTGACTGTGACCAACTAAAATCTATTTCCTGCGTCATTCACACACCCTAGAACCAAATCTCCTTCATTAGCACTAGGTTAATGCTCCCTACTACCCTCTCTATGCTTAACACACAACCCCTGCTTAGCACTCCACACTTGCTTGTCCCAAATTATGCCTCTTCTGCCTCCTTGTTCTTCACAGTCTTCTTGATTGTACTGTGTATTATCATCCAGTTACTTCTCTTAGGCGTAATATATTTCTGATTCCATCAGGATCTTACTATTTTTCAAAACAGGAATTATGTCACTTCTCCATTCATTCCCTCACCACGTATTTCAGCGGAAAACTGTTTGTATCCAATGTATACGATTTCCCTTGGGCTCAGTAGTTAATTCCACTGTTTTATGATTACTATCTACGCGATAAGAACAGTGTTACACATTTAATTTAGAAGAAATCAAAAGAAATTCTTCATCATCATCATCATCATCATCATCATCATCAGCAGCAGCAGCAGCATCAACTTCTTCTTCTTCTTCTTCTTCTTCTTCTTCTTCTTCTTCTTCTTCTTCTTCTTCTTCTTCTTCTTCTTCTTCTTCTTCCATCAGGAAATAGGAGTACTCTTCCAAGGTCTTCCTATAGTTCTTTATCCAATATGCTTGTACTGCCAAACTTTCTTAGCAACCTGGCGTGTAGCATTCTATTCAGATGAGCAATCCATTTCTCTTTGTTATCTAGAATACAACCTTGAATATTAAATATGCTAAAATGTTTGCGAATGTCTTCACTTTAAAGTGCAACCTTTAACTGGTCACAAGAATCTCATCTCCGATGCTTGTATCCTAATCAGATATTTCTTTACTGAAACCCAAGTATCTTCTTGTATCTTCTTTACAAATCCATACAGCAACACTGGCACAACCATTACCTTACTAAATTTTAGTCCAGTATCTTTCCTTGTTTTACTAGAAGGATTGTTCCACATATTGACGGAACTTGGCCAACACATGATTAACACCATAATCTCCGACATAAGTGGGGGTCACAACCAAGATAACGGAAATGAGAAACCAGCTCTATACTCTTATTATCCAGTACAATCTTAGTTTGCTGACCGAAATCAGATTTCTCAGGCACGTGGCAGGATATAGTTTTCAAGATCGTAAAAGAAAATGCCGACGGACGTCTGGAGCTGAATATTATGAATAGAATTATGAATGTATTACTGGATAGAATTTCCCAATATCGGCTGAAAAGGTTGGGACATGACAGCCGCATCCTTAGGCCAGGTGCACACTTGCTGCAAAAGTTATCAGGACGCTGCGGCATTTCAATCTGCGTCTTATCGGCGTTCCAATGCACACTGAAAACACGGTGATAGGCCACAGCGACAGTCTCTCATTTGCCACCAACCGAGATCGATCGTACACTCCCAAATATTCAAGAAGAAAGTTGTTTTTTCATACTTAGTGTACAAGTACGTAAATCGTGAAAGTGAAATTAGAAAAAGGAAGTACTGGATTCATCCATACAACAGCGAGAGGTAATGACTTACCTTATTGAAACCGTCCAGTGACTTCAAGTTGTATATTTATGACGCGTTTCGAGTCGACCCTTCATCAGGTAGTTATCACTCACAAGGAGATCATCAAATATTAAAATTCACAAAAACACAAAAAAAACACACATATGTACAATTGTAAAACCTATACAAGCATCCGACACAGTGCACTGCGTGAGGCCCACTGGACTTATCCCACCAAACTTATGACGAATTTTTAGTTCTTATGGCAAACCAAGTTCAGAACAGCTTTGTTAAAGAAATAAAATACATTTCTCTATTGTAGTAGATTCGACACCAGACGTAAGTCACACAGATCAACTTACAGTAATTTTAAGATATGTAAACAATAAAGGCGAGATAGTTGAGCGTTTTATATGCTTCACACCAATAAAATGTCACAAATCTGAGCATCTAGAACGTACCGTTTTACAGAAAATTGAAGATTTGGGATTAGAAATAAAAAATTGCCGTGGGCAGAGCTTTGATACAACAGCTAACATGGCTGGCCAATACACTGGCTTGCAAGCGAGGATAAAGGAACATAGCCCTACAGCTCTTTATGTTCCGTGCTCCAGCTATTCGCTAAATTTAGTCGGGAACAGTGTTGCAGAATGTTGTCAAGGTGCAATACAGTATTTTGATTTTGTTCAGATCTACACATTTTTTTCAGGATCAACACACAGATGGCAAGTCCTTACGCAGCTTCTAGAAAGTAAAAGTGAGGGTATTAAGAAACGAAAAACAGTTAAAAAATTTGTGATACTCGATGGTCCGCTCGAGCGGACGCAGTTGTTGCTTTAAAAGAGAGTTACAATGACATAAAGAATGCTCTTCTTAAAATTTCTGAAGATTCGGGTGAAAAACCAGCTACGAGACATGAAGCAAAATCACTAGTGCTTAGTGCAGTGCTAGTGCAAAATCACTTAGTTCTGCCTGAACCACAGTGCTGATACTTATCTAAGTGATTTTTAAGAAATTCATCAAATTCTGCTAAGTATTCTAAGCACGTAAAAAAATTACCCTGTCTTTTTGATAGCTCAGATTCTTTATGCCCTCTAAACGGAAGGCCTAACTTTGCCAATAGCTTAACAGTTGCTACTACTCTGTGCAATATTTGTCTCCAATACATGCACTCTTTATCAATTTGTGTCGTCAGGTTAGTATCAATTCTGTTCTTTGAATTACTTCTCTTAATAAAAGTAAACATTGCCGTAGCATGCATTTTGGAACATTCATGTTCTTCCAGTAGCCTGCTAGCACATGCTCAGTTTGAAAAACTGTCAACAAAGGAATTTTTATCTTTTTTTGGGTCTGGAAATAACTTGCACACGTAACAATACGCACATTTTGAGTTTTCAGAGAATATTAACCATTCTCTTTGTTCTTTGGCTCCATTTTTTTCACCCGATAAAAATGGCTCTCATTTAAATTTCTATAATATTGTTTTCCTTTATCCATGTATTGTTTTTTTACATTTTTTAAATTCCTAACACTTTTCGGTTTGCTTATAAGGTAATATTCAACCATATCTTGAGTTAGATATCGTGGCCACAATGCTATATCTTGCGGGTACGGGTATGGGATTGGCAGATGTTCTACTGAGGTAGGGCATGCAACAAGAAAATCATTACCATCAGTCGCATCAGCGGCATTGTGTTCTGTAGGCCTAGTTTGATTTAAGCTAACTGGCTTTACACAAGGTAAATTATCATTCAATTGACTTTTGTCGATGTTGTAAATTAGTTAATGTTCATTACTTTTACTTTCGTTATTTTCTGAACCTTGCTTAGGCTTACCTGAAATATCTTCACACTCTTCACTAACCGTAATTTGCTTTACGGTGGTTTCTAGATGTAAAGACGAAGAAGGTGCCTTGCCATTATTGCCAGTTGCCTCGTCAGATGCCTCCTTATTTCTAGGTTTTAAGAACGCTAGCAAACTGTCTTTTTACTTAATTTTTAATTCGTGTTTTATTTTCTGTCTTTTCCTCTTCTCACTTCCTGAGCAATAATTCCGTTTTATTATTATGGTTTTAGGTAGATTAAACAATCAAAATTTATAAAACAGTTCAATTACTACACAATGCACTCGCTCAATATTTCACACTAACTAGGTTATGTTGAAGTTTTCACTGTTGCTGCCAGGCGCACAAATTTTATCAGTGCTGCCACACGCGCAACGGTTGATGAAAAGTGCATATTCTACTGAAACCAGTGTTCCAACTTCACGAAACAAAATTTGATGCTAATCGTGCGAACTTCACGTTGATTGCAAGTATTGACGTAGAGGGATGCAACATCACCTTTACGACGTAAGAGGTACTAAAATGCGTGAACGCCGCATTTTAGTTCCTGGACAGGAAAAATTTAGGTGTGATGGCAGTTATCGCCATATGTTTTTAGGTGTTAAGAAATACATATCTAATAAAGAAAAAAATATATTTCTTGTAGAAAATAAATTTATTTAGCATATATATTTAACATTTTACTGTACATAAATACTATAATTAAGTCACGTATTTACATTTTAAGTTTTGCTATTGTCGTACATATGGCCAGAACTGAATAATTGGTCTATTCGATAGCACAGTTATGGCCACCAATTTTTACGTATTCACATTTTAAGTTTTTGCTATTGTCGTACATATGGCGATAACTAATTAATTAGTCTATTCGATGACACAGTTACCGCCACAGAACAAACTTATGAAACTTTCGAGTTTCTAACACTATTCGATATTTGTTTAATTAACGAAATGCCCACAGGTGGCGATAACTGCAGAGGTGGCGACGACTGTGGTCTCCACCCTACATGTTACATGTTGTCATGGCCTCATGGAATCGATATAATTTATTCATCTTTCACGTTTGTCATATATAAAAAAAAAGTAACGTACAATTTTTTACAGATTTATTCATTAAAAAATCCAGTTATAAAGGGGCCCCCCTTTATAGCGGGGCCCTATGCGAGCGCATACTCCGCATACCTTTAAATCCGCTACTGGATGCAAGTGTGACTGCAGGAGAAGTCACAGATTCTGATAGGGATCTATCTTCTTCTTCCTCTTGTTGGGATTGCGAGTGAGGAGAGTCATTGTTGTAAGGATTCTCAAGAGTTGACTGAGTGGTCGCCAAAGCCATCGATGCCTGCAAGAATGACAACTGTCTTGCGTAGGCCTATATATACTGTCGTCCAGCTCCTGCTGGTTGCCCTGATTTTGTCTTTTTCCGTGCGCTCCTCGAGTAGTTGTCTTTCAAATTTTTCCATTTTAGAGCGAGCTTCTTAACTGAAATAAAAAAAAAACAAATTATTACTAACAAAAAGTTCATCTCAATAAATAAAAAAAGTTCATTCTCTCATAAAACTTTTATTATTATTAATGTAATTATTTTTTCTTATATTTATTTTGTTACATTTTAATTATTATTTTGGTCCCCCAATTATTATTTTTCTAATTTGCTAACAATTATTTGGTTTTGTTGCTATTACAGATATCTAGGGAGTGGATGTTACCTCAAAGACCTTCATTACTCTTACCGGCTTGGGCATTCAACTTTATGTAAAATTGTCAGGAAAGTTTGTGCAGTGATGTGGCTAATTTTAAGAGAAGAGTGTTTTCCCCCTTTTAGTACTGAAAGGTGGTTGGAGGTTTCTTCAGTGTTTGAAAAAAATGCGAACTTCCCCCATTGCCTTGGCGCACTCGACGGAAAACACATAAGAATAATTAAACCAACAAAAAGTGGGTCGTTGTACTATAATTATAAAAATTTTTGTTATAGTTTTATTTGCAGTGGCTGATGCGAATTACAATTTCATTTACATAGATGTAGGGTCGTTTGGAAGAGAAGGGGACAGCACTGTATTTGAAAACTCTACTTTTTATAAACATCTAATGAATGAATCATTACAATTCCCAGTAAATAAACCGCTTCCAGGTACCCAAAGCCCAAACCTTCCCTACGTGTTTGTAGGTGACGATGCGTTTGGGCTTTCTACTCACATTTTGCGTCCGTACAAAGGAAAAACCTTCTCAAAAACAAAGAGAGTATTCAACTATCGGTTGAGCCGAGCCCGCCGATACGTGGAATGCCCTTTTGGAATTCTGTCTAATAAATGGAGAATTTTTCACAGACCAATCAACGTGAATTCAGATTTAGCTGTACAAATAGTCAAGACTTGCTGCCTCCTTCATAATTACGTTCGTCAAAGGGATGGAAATAATTTCACTGAAACGCTGTCGATAACAGGACTTGGAGAACAAACACACACAGCTACCAACCAAGCACGATCTGGCCCTGCGGTTGTTGCTATTAGAAATGAATTTGCAAACTACTTTGAGAGTGAAGCTGGTCGAGTGCCTTGGCAAGACAATTTTATATAAATAAAATTAATAGACTTACATTTTAATTCAATAATTTTAAATAGTTGTTTTTTTCTTTCCGCTTCTTGAGAAGCACCTTGATAATGGGTTTCTGAGAAAAAAAAAACTTGTCTTTTTGTTCTACTTAAAGACAAGTTTTTATTCTCTGAAACCCATTTTCAATAATTTTAATTCAATATTTAAATATATTATAAGGACGACGACCCACTTAAAGACTTGAACATCTAAAAGTTTTGTTATTCAATGTACTTATTTTAATAAAAGTTGTAAAAAATTGTACTTTGTTGCATTTATTTTCATTCTCCGTTTTTTGGCTGAAGTTCTCAATAATGGCTTCACAAATGTTTTCCCAAGCAGACTGTTTTTTTATTCGGTCTTTATAGTCCTCATGACTAACTTCCCAAATTACCGGGCGAATTTTTACTACTTCGATGAAAAGTTCGACATCCACATTTTCATTAGACATCGTGTAGAGTGACATCACAAGTTGTAGATACGACGCTGCGGCAGATGTGCACTCCCCTATAGACAAATGAGCACTGCCAGCTATCGGGGTATAGGAATGTGACGCGCGTCTCACAGGTACCTGCGGCAACCTCGATAACTATCAGGAGTGACGTCGGCGTCAGATAGGTATCGGCGTCCCGTGTGAATCCCAACAGCAGTTGCTCTGCATTCCTTCTTATGCGATTGAAAATGACGCAGCGTCCCGATAACTTTTGCAGCAAGTGTGCACCGGGCCTTAAGCAACTACGGTATTACAAGCCGTTTGGGACGTTTTTATCACTCCAACGCTTCTTCAAACATCCGAAGAATCGTTGGAGTGAGCAGCTCTAGTCTATCTCCTTGCGACCGGAACAAATCGTTTTAGCTTAATCCTTGCTGAATACGATGATGATGATGATCTTACTTCACAAGGTGTATTTGTCCTTAAATGCCATAGTTTTTGTCTTCCGCACATATAATATCCATGTTGTGATTGAAACAGATTTAATGTAACTGAAAAATTGATTTCTGGTGTTTGCATTCACATCTTTGGACGATTACTTGATCATTCGTAAACAGAATCACATTTAATTCTGAGTGTTTGTAATTTTAAATTTTCACCCAGAAATCTTACTAAGCCACATTTATGAACTTATTTGACAGTAAAACACTGTACGTTTAATTAAAGACGTAACAGCTGTGAAGCCATGATCTCGGTTAATACAGGTCGCAGTGACATCGTGTTGGACGGCGCTCTGAGACTGCGACATGTACGTGATAAACAATATAATAAAATGGTAATTAAAGTGAGTGTCTTTGTGCTACTTCATAGCCTGTCCCATCTGCCGTTAATGCCACTTTCCGCTGTCATTAATACTTATGCCATTAAAAGGCAAATAAATGCTTTATTTATTATACAACACTACATAAGTAGCTTTAGTATTGTATTGTGAGTAACTTTTATCGCTTATAGAAATTTAAGTGCAACAGTTAAGGACTTTATAAACATTTTGTTGTGTAATTATTCTTTTTTTTTAGGAAAGACTATAAAAATAGTTTGCTCCCTTAGCTACAAAACTCGTTCACTTTGTTGAACAAATAAGATTTAGACCTATTGTTGGATTCATTTGATATTAGATAATTTTACAATTGTCAGACAAAATTCAAAAACCCTAATTAACCGACTACTTTGTATAGTAAATAAACAATTGTAGAGCAATTACAGGCCACAACAAACGCTGCAGTTTACTAACAGCCGTATTTGTGTTTAAATTCCCTTTATTACGACACCGGATGGATTTATATATACGATTTATTCAAATTTTTCTTCACTTTATTGTGTTCTGGACTCAAGAGTTTTTTAAACTCCTAAAACTATGCACGATGATCAAGTTTTCGCTAAATTATTTTTAATATGATACGCCAAATGAATTTTGGCAATTTGATCAAAAGTTGCACCCCTGCCGGCGTCCAAAAATTTTTAAATAATAAAAAACGAACACTAAATTTATATTTTGATCAAAATTACCTTTAATTTGTTACCGCGCATACACGAAATTTGCAATTTTCTCAAAAATTGGAACCCATTCTTGTCTCCCGACCCATATATTTGGGTGATTAATCTCATAAAGAATAAGGTGTTGTTACGAAATGCGGAAAAAGTGTTCCATCATTAAAAAAACATTCAACGTGTTTCTCGGGTATTCCAGTGGAATGCCGCTGTAATGTGTGTGTACGTAGGCCTACATATTGTTGCATCTTGTTGAGATGAAGGACAATTACGTGACACTTGTCACGCTTCCGCGGGGACTGATCCAGATTTCAGCAGTCAGTGCGCTGTGTGCAAGGCCGCGGTCAATTACGTTCTGCTGTTTTCTAGTAGCGTTCTTGACGTGTAGTGTAACATATTCTGGTATTTTGGCAGGATATAAATACAAGTACTCAGCGGCACTCAGTTTCAGTTATTGTCGGGGATTTACACAGTGCGGGTCGAAGTATTGTGCTGAAGTGTTATGTATTTTATATTTGTGCGAGACACAATGTCATACAATTGTGTTTTATATTAGTTGACATTTTTATTGCGTGTGAAAATTTTTATTTTATTTGTTGTAAAAGACTTACTTGTTTATTATAAACTGTTTAATTGTGATAATTAAAGCTAGTGATTAGTGACTTAATTGGCGCCTTGTATTTTGTTTTCCACTGTACCATACGACGATCACTCGACACTCGTAACAGTACTGTTGTAACGTATTCCCGCGTTACAAATCCAGGGAACCCATCTTAACTGACGTCTGCCAATTACATGGGCTGCCTACGTTGTAACGAACTGTATTTAAAGTCAAATTAAATGAACAAATTACTCACTATAAGTATAAGGAAACAAGGGAAGGTATTTTACTGATTTATGCACTCATTTTCAGGTGTAACAAGACGACTTCTCTTTATTAACAACAGTTACTAAAAGATCCCATGACATCATTAATTAAACTAAAATATTTAAATGCTTTTCATAAAACTTGGGGATCAAATTGATTATGTATTCTTATACCTCGGATCCGAGTTTACTTTATGTATATTTATAGTAAAGACTTCTAATTATTTTCAGTTCATCTAGAAGCTTGCAAGACTTCTTTTACCACTTGAAGTGATAATAAATTACTTTTACATTTAAGGCGTTACAACGTATGATAATTGAATTTTACAGTAAACTCTTAGATTGCCTCATTTTAATTTTTAAATAAAATTAATCGTCTTTGAAAAGTCTCTTTTAGACGTGAGTTGTATATCAAATATAATTAACTCTCGATAGCAAGGCTATCGAGTCACCTTTACAATTGAACGTAGTAACCTCGTCCTGGGGTGTCCGTCTTGGGAATCCTTGTAGTCGGCGTCATCATCTGGGTCGTGTCTTCGGCAAGAATTAGGTAGGATGTTCACTGCGGAGATTGAAGTTTCTTTGGTGTAAGTAGATATAGATTCACGGATGTCCTAGGCAGAGTCTTATGCATCGTATACGTGTCTTTATGAAGTTTCTGCAGATCACATCTTCTGGAGTGATGTTGTAATTGGAGTTACCTCTTGAGGGGAGATGTCATCTTGCTTACCACTAGTTCTGTTTTTGTGTTACATTTTACATTTTCTTCTTAACACATATTTATGTTATTGATACATTACACAATGCTTTCCACGTTTAGCAGTGGTAGCTAATATACTAAAGTTAAATAAAAAACAAATCAAATACATTTTGGTAGAGCTCTCGCTCTTACGTCTGTACGGCGTGAAGGCAACATAGCGAGTCTTTTGCTCGATTCAACAGGTACATAACAAAGGAGAGGGGCAAGTACTCCGCGACAATATAGTTCCTATTTTTATTTAAGTTAACATTCTTATTACCACAAACCATACCTTAATTATACATATATAATTTAAGTGAGTTATTTTAACTACTATTTGTGTCTTCAAATTTCTAATTATAAACATTATGATTTTTATATCTTCCTAAATTACAGACGACTCGATAAACACGTTGAGTCCGGAAATAACAGGTCACCGCATGATGACTAGCAAAGGGTTAATTATGATAATAATAACTTTTTACAATTCGGCCTTTTTATTTGTGTTTCTTTGGATTTTTTAATCACTTCTCATTCTCATACTGAGTTAATACTGGGGTTTAGGTTTTATAGTGCGATTTAAAAACACTTCATCGCTCGCAAACTTAATTTTTTTTTATTTACGATTACATTTAGAATTTAAATCGTCACACTGTAAAGCAAAAGTATAGACATGCCAAGATTTATAAAATCTGTTGATGCGTTCAAAAATTTTTGGTGAGACATACTTTGAATAGGCAGAAAGACACGAGAAAGATGGATAGACAATTGGCAAATGTTCGAGTTAAAACCAAGAAACCGCTTCGCTCGTTCAATAATTATTCGGTTTTATAAAATTGTTTGTGGTTTTAAAATTCGGGAGATTGTGTTATTTATCCTTCAAAATTTAACCAAAAGATTATTCAAATTAACATCTTTATCATGAAATCTGAGGCTCAATAGACGAGTGGAAAATTGGCCTGCCTACCACCAATCGATAGTTCACGAATTCGATTGTAGGGCGCACCATAAAATCGAGATGATTTTGTCAGCCCCAGGTCAACTTAGTCTGTGGAAATAAGTACTCAGAATTAGAGGTGTGCTAGACTAGTATTTAAAAATAACAAGTACGAACGAAACCGTTCCAAAAAAAATAACACGTACAAGCACCTGTTATTATGTACGCGTTATACATATACCTGTATATTATATAATTTGTTACAAGAAATAAATTGAAACTAAAAGTATTAACAGTGTTACTTTACACTGTGACTTTATTAAGGTGTTACCGTAAAGAAAATAAAAAACAAGAGAATGTGTAGACCTATCTCCCTTTGGAAAAACTAATTTAGGTTTCCACTAGGAGTAAACAAACTTTCATAGATTTAATATGAAATTATTGATTTCATTTTGGTTAGACAAATCAGTTGCAAAACTTAGGCAATGAAATTTAGACTGCACGTAATAGTACAACAAAGAATATAAAAAAAACTACGTGAGACGTGCAGTGAAGTTAAAATCATCTCCGAAATCACAATAACAAAAAGTACTATATAGCCTATCAGCCACTCTGTAGGTTATCACACAATATAATTCGTTTTTTCAGAATTTACCAAGTCGGTGACTATTATAATATATAATTTGTTATTTTAATCTGCATAACACACGAGAATAAATGTAACACCAGATGAATTTTTTTTTTCATTTATTAAAAACAGCTTCGCTCTTTGGCATAGAGATATTCTGAACCTCGCTGTTTTGTTTCGTTTCGTACTTGTATGGAAATCGGGACATGCGCGGAATGAATTATTCAGCACCAAAAAGTGGTTTTGTACCCGTCTACCCGTAGTAGGCCTACTCATAGTACTCGTTTACTTGTTTTTTCGTTAGTTGCGTTGGGGGATCTAGTGACTCATAACCGCGAGGCCGCGAGTAATCGGAACGGATATCTCGACTTTTCAGTTTTCAGTTATCGTTGGATTGGAACAGGTATTTCAACTTTTCAGTCACTGTTATATCCGTTCCACAAAAATATCGCTTCAAGATACCTGTTATAGGTACGGTACCTCTACTCAGAATACCTTACTGGTGTAACATTGGGTGGCTGAAACGTAATTCTGGCCGCACCGCCGTCATCGAGGCAGAGTAGCTCGCCCAATCCCTGAATGACCTTGGTTAAAAAACTGCATTCCCTACTATTTATAATTTTTTCATTCACTGCATCCTTTCATGCGTTTAGGAAACTGAATAAACTATACTTTTTTCATTAAATATATTCGAGATATATAATACGAGGGCGATTTGAAAAGTTCGCGGCCTACCGTAGAATGTGTTTCTGTTTTTTACCGCGTCGTGGCGCTACGTTCACCCCACGAACAGCAGTGGAGCGTCACCCGTCACTTACTCCGTTGAGGAAGTCCAATTCTTCTAGGTCCTCAAAATAACAGTTTACTGCCGCTTTCAGTTCATCATCTGAGAAAAATCGCTTCCTTCCGAAAATGTTTTGAGATCTGGGAATAGATAAAAGTCAGGCAGCGGTAAATCAGGCGAATAAAGCGGATGGTGCAACAGATTGTACTTCAACTCGGCGATTTTCGCCATAGACACAACGCTAATGTGAGGGCGTGCATTATCCTGATAGAAAATGGTGTTCTTTGCTAAACCTGGTACTTTTTCTTAAATTTTTTACATTTAGTTGGCCCAAACGTTTAGCGTAATACTCTCCATTTATCGTTTGACTCTTTTCAAGGCAATCTAGTAACAATAGCCCCTTAGCATCCCAGAAAAATGGATCCATACACTTTTCAACCGACAAAATTGATTTTACCGTTTTTGGAGGCGGCGAATCACTATGCACCATCCAGTACGCGGCTCATCTTCCAGACTTGCACGACCACGTTTAATTTCAGAAGCCCATTTTTTCACTGTAGTAAATGAAGGTTCAGCATCACCCAACACATTCTTCATCCCATTAAAAGTTTCTGTTGGCGTTAAACCTTTCTTAACAAACAACATTGATGTTCAGTTTTCTCCATTTTCAGCGTTCCTGTGAGATAACCTTAATTATACAGCTGTTTCTCCGCAACAATGACTTGGACCGACTTGACGCTTCACAGTTGTTCGTGGGGGGAACGTGGCGCCACGATGCGATAAAAACACAGAAACGCCACACATTCGTTTATATGGTAGGCCGCGATCTTTACAAATCGCCCTCGTATTTTTAATGAGTTTAAAAAAAACATACTTCTCATAATTAATTAAAATGTTAATACTACTGTATTCGTATTAACTATTGAATTTAAAAAGTAAAATAATATATTTACGTATACAGGAGTGTCAGATATAACAACACATCTACATGTTGTTTAAAATTACACATTAGATAATGAATTCTAAAAGTACCTTTTACAAATGCGCCTCAAGGTTTAATGTAATAAAGAAACGAGCTGTTAGTGTCTGAAGCAAAAACATAATACTAGTTAAGTCTAATGGATTGGACTGTAGATAGTTGTCAACGTTGCTTTGAAGCACTACGTGTAGAAGATTTGTCTAGATATGCATGTGTGTATGTATGTGTGTGTGTGTGTGTGTGTGTGTGTGTGTGTGCGCGCGCGCGCGTGTGAGTGTGAGTACCCAACAGAAAAAGTTTCGTTAAATAGTTTCGTTTGTGGAAACACAAAAATGTACTTTACTTTGCTCTTATGAGAGGCCATCATCACGAAGTGTGAACGGCGACTATTTAAACATGTACCGCTAGCGTGTGTGTGTGTGTGTGTGTGTGTGTGTGTGTGTGTGTGTGTGTGTGTGTGTGTGTGTGTGTTGATTGTTTATAGTTTTATGTTACAGATACGTAGTATCAAAACCGATTACATAATAGTAGCACGGAATTTCAAGGCGCGTGAGGGTAATTTCTCCGTAAGACCTATAATGGTAGAAGAACAGACAATGAAAATAAACGACTGCTCTTTGATTTTACCGCAATCAACAATTTTATGATAACCAACGCGTTGTTTTCCCATAAAGAGATTCAGAAATATACTTGGTGCGCTATAAGATCTTAGTCAAAAATTTGATTGTGTTTTACCGAATGGAAACTATAGAATTTAGTGGACGATACAATTGTTTTTAGAAGATGTCTTGCGACTTCTCCTTGTTTTGTCCTGACGCGTTTCAAAACCTAAGGTTTCATCTTCATAGGATAATCACTCTTCCGTCGTCAAACGTTAAAAAATTAATGACACACATACACATAATTTACACTACAAACTTGGGCCTTTTCACATTGCACAGTGCGCACTGTATGGAGGTCCAGTTCATACTGTAAAACTTATCAGTACTCAGGTCCAAGGTGTATATTTATTATTGTTATCTAGTATTGTCTTGTGCCTCGAACTTAAGAGCTGTATCGAATAAATAATGTGATTTGAAAGATAACTGATCATTTAGAGCATTTCCGGGATTGGTTTTAAATGCCTTGTAAATCTCGTATTCCTCGAGTGTGTCCATACGACGTCCCTTGGCACAATAATGTAAGGGCTTGAAATTAGTGTCAAAATCTGTATACCCATGGTTGGACTCCATGAGATGACGAGCATAGTTGGATTTAATATGTTCTAACTTTGTAATTTTGCTCCTAGGCAAATGTTCCTTAAACGGCTCTCGAAACCGTCTGCCAGTTTGGCCTATATATATCTTGTTGCAGTCATTACATGGTAGCATGTATAGCCTACACCTGTTTGTTTCTCTATAGGTATTTTGTGTGTTGATTTAAGCGTAAGTTATTATTTTTAGGGAAAGTCACTTGGAAGTCAAACTTGTTTAATTTGTTTTTTAAAATAAGCGGCACTATATTTGTATACTCTGCTGATATATATATATATATATATATATATATATAACATTATTAGTGTTTCTACTAATTTTAAGTTTATTTTTATTATTATGTTTGTTTTTTAATGTTTCTTCAATAGTATATCTATTAATGTGCTACTGAATCCGTTTCTTGTGGCTACGTATTTTATGGTATTTAATTCATCTTTAAAATCATCTGAATGAACAACTTATTATATGAACAGCTTATATATGAATATGTATATTATTATTATATGAGCAACGTACATAATAAAATTCAATTTACAATAGAACATGAAGAGGACAAAAAAATTAATTTTTTGGACCTAACCATAATAAAGAAGGCAAATAAGTTTCAGTACAAAATTAGCAGAAAACCTGTAACTACGGATTTGACTATAAACGCAGAGTCATACCACCCATATTCACAAAAATTAGCTCCTTTCCATAGCTTTATACATAGGTTAATCGATATACCACTGGAAACATATGATTTTAAAGATGAATTAAATACCATAAAATACGTAGCCACAAGAAACGGATTCAGTAGCACATTAATAGATACACTATTGAAGAAACAATTAAAAAACAAACATAATAATAAAAATAAACATAAAATTAATAGAAACACTAATAGTGTGAAATATATATCAGCATAGTATCCAAATATAATGCTGCTTATTTAAAAAAAAAAAAAACAATTTAAACAAGTTTGCCTTCCATGTGATTTTCCGTAAAAAAAATAACTTACAAAAATTGTTTACATCAACACACAAAATACCTATAGAGAAACAAACAGGTGTATACAGGCTATCATGCAATGACTGCAACAAGATAGTCTATATATATATAGGCCAAACTGGCAGACGGTTTCGAGAGCGGTTTAATAAACATTTGTCTAGGAGCAAAATTACAAAGTTAGAACGTATTAAATCCAACTATGCTCATCATCTCATGGAGTCCAACCATCTGTATACAGATTTTGACACTAATTTCAAACCCTTACATTATTGTGCCAAGGGACATCGTATGGACACACTCGAAGATACAAGATTTACAAGGCATTTAAAACTAATCCTGGAAACGTTCTAAATGATCAGTTATCTTTCAAATCACATTATTTATTCGATACAGCTCTTAAGCTCGAGGCACAAGACAATACTAGATAACATTAATAAATATACACCTTGGACCTGAGTACTGATAAGTTTGACAGTATGAACTGGACCTCCATACAGTGCGCACTGTGCAATGTGAAAAGGCCCTAGTTTGTAGGGTAAATTATGTGTATGTGTGTCATTGTGTAATTAATTTTTTAACGTTTGACGACGGAAGAGTGATTATCCTGTGAAGATGAAACCTTAGGTTTTGAAACGCGTCAGAACAAAATAAGGAGAAGTCGCAAGACGTTTAATAAGGTAATTTTGAATTATTACATTTACGCGACTTGGATACCAAACATGTTTATGAAACTTTATTGGGTGGTTGTTACTTTAATTTTGTTACTATGTAGCTCTGTAACGTTAGTCCCGTTTTTCTATAATCTCAGGCACAATCTTGAGTAACATAACTTCATTAGTTCTTTACATAATGCTGCTGCCATCTTGTTCCGCGGCAAGTGATTTTTTTTACATTCTGTTTTTCCGAGCATCATAGAGTTGATCCCAACCTCTGCCCCCCCCCTACATAACATTTGAGTTTAAAGTTAGATTGTTTTTTCCGCAGGTAATGAAGCCTAACTGTCTTGCCTGTTGGCCTGTGAGTGGTATTTTATTTCCCACCGACCCGCCGGTCTTACTGGAATCAGACCAATAAGACAATCCCTTTCTGTACTACCTGAAGAGACGTATTCCGGGTAGTACAGGTTCTCGTATTCCAGGTAGTACAGGTTCTTCAGTGTTCTCTGTGTTGCTGACGCCCATGTGCTGCTATGCCAAGTCTATATCGACTCAATTTATACTCGTAAAAAGTCATTGTACACTTTTAAATATGGGAAATACCGGGTTGATGAGCCGTGGTCGATTGCTTAAAACGGGATTCATATTTTTGTAAACGCTTCAGCCACCCGCCAAATTGCTTACATTCTGCTTGAGGTTTTTTCGGCCTGTCATCCTTTGTTGAACAAGTTTCTACTGGCCGTTTCTCAGTTTCAGCCACCCGCCAAATTGCTTATATTCTGCTTGAGGTTTGTCGAACACGTTTCTACTGGCCGTTTCTCAGTTTCAGCCACCCGCCAAATTGCTTATATTCTGCTTGAGGTTTGTCGAACACGTTTCTACTGGCCGTTTCTCAGTTTCAGCCACCCGCCAAATTGCTTATATTCTGCTTGAGGTTTGTCGAACACGTTTCTACTGGCCGTTTCTCAGTTTCAGTCACCCGCCAAATTGCTTATATTCTGCTTGAGGTTTGTTCGGCCTGCCATCCTTTGTCGAACACGTTTCTATTGGCCGTTTCTCAGTTTCAGCCACCCGCCAAATTGCTTATATCCTGCTTGAGGTTTGTTCGGCCTGTCATCCTTTGTTGAACACGTTTCTACTGGCCGTTTCTCAGTTTCAGCCACCCGCCAAATTGCTTATATTCTGCTTGAGGTTTGTCGAACACGTTCTACTGGCCGTTTCTCAGTTTCAGCCACCCGCCAAATTGCTTATATTCTGCTTGAGGTTTGTTGAACACGTTTCTACTGGCCGTTTCTCAGTTTCGGGTGGCCGAAACAAACGGTTAATACAATATGAATCACGTTGTTATCAATTGACCACGACTCAACAGCCCCGTAATTCTAAATTATGACAATTTTGATTCCTGCCGTGACAGTGTATGAAACTCATTGTATAGCTCATAAACGAGGGTTAGAAGTAAACATGCAAAAAAAAAATATACACCTTAATTAAAGACCACAGCAACGCTTTGTATTAACAAAAGTAGAACCCGTTGTTTCTGTTATGATGCTCTTGTGACGATTTAAAACAAATTTTAAATAGCACAAAACAAAAAATTTTTTTGTGTTCGTAATACCACATAATAAAATAATCCACCCCCCCGCTGTAGCAAATACCTGTACAAACAAGTGAAAAGGCAGTACGGACACGCAAATTATACAGTTGTTACGCTAATTATAATAATCATTGTAATGATCTCTAAAAAACGTGATAGTTACAAATAAAATACTGACGAAAATAAAGAAGCTGTGGTATAATTAATAGTAGCTAATTAAAGGTAAAATAATAATAATAAAAGAACGAACTACTTTTCTCTCGATGTGTAAACTACGCCAGATCCCTACTCACGGCCACAAAACCTACCCCAGTCGTCTTTGAATTGCGCCCAAGCCAACTGCTTTGCCATGCGTTGTCACAAGAAATACGTGTTACATTACATAACTATGTATAAATAAATAGATGTTTCTTGGTAACAAGAGCAATAAGTAGAGGAGAGTGCAAATATGTAGTTAAAATGTAAAGGAAGTTATGTAGTTAAAAAGTAAATATATAAACAGTGTAGCCATCACATCTCTTTGAGTAAGTGTTTAACAATTGAAGTATGTACAATACCGAATCAGAATGTAACATTAGTGCAGTTTAAACAAAATGTGAAAAGTGAAAACGACCGTCTGAAGGAAATCAACTACAACACTATGAGCATCACGTACCCAGAGACAGAGCATCATGACTAAAGTACCTACTTAGAGTCAACAGTTTAAATGGAGGACCACCAACTGCAGCTAAGAACATCCAGAAAACGCCACCTTAGAGGATCATGAAGAGGACCAGTCGTGGACATACCCAATACCCAGGTGACACGGAAGCATAACTTCTGTGGTTATATTTCTTCTAACAATCCAGAGTAAAGACCGTATATTTCTCGTAAAGACTCATATAAATACTGTAAATTGTAACGTAGTAATATGGATAGTTACTGTAACTAAATAATAGTAACCTGAAGATGCTTACAGGTATAACTAAGTCAATAGTAAATTAAACTATTCTTCAAATAGTTTACATAATGTCAAAATAACAAAATAATCTGGAATACCATCATAAAAATTAGAACCCGGATCCGTGGTATTTAATGTAATATACAGCTGTATGGTTTTGAGCTCATCATAATAATGTTTTAAAAAGAATGAAAGCATTTAGTAATGAATTTATTCATTAAGTAAGAATCATGAATGCTGGTATACAACCTGATATATCACAAACCTTATTTTGAAAGTTGCAATAAAGAGATGTCTTTGCTAAACCCAAGAGAGTGAGTAAAATTACGAAACCTCAGTCAACTCCTAAACTTTACAGGTTCCCAATTTGTTGGTAAGTAATCAGTAAATATAATGGCAGCCCGTTTAATTGACAAAGGCCAATTAAACTGGTTCCCCGTGTTATAATGTCAAGAAGAAGAGACGTTATACTCTGGTCGTTCGGATCACCGTGTTTGAAAAGTGGAAACAAAATAATCGAACACCAGAGAAATCGCAAATTGCAACTTTAATTACAGTGTTAAATCTGGTTCTGGGAATAATGCTAAAAATCTCAAGAAAGTACTTGAGGAGATGGTTCAGACTATTAATAATACCAAAAACGTTTTTATAAACACAGGTTTAAAAATGCTTCATTTTGAGTTACGGCTACCAACACATTTCGCCGTGATTTCTGATCCAAGGGTAAAAATTAAGTCATACTGAAATTCTCTGAACTTAAATTAAGTAGTAGTAGACTGACCGTTTTTGAGTATCGTAGTTTGTATCGTTTTTGATCTGGAAATTGAACAAACGATTTGTTCTTTATCATTTTTTGAGAAAATTATAGCAAACACAAAATGTTAATGTCGCAAAACAGATTTTTCTAGTTCTGACTTACAATAACTTTGTTGAATAGCCAATCAATGCACGAAACGTTTAAATAAAACGAGTAAAAATTCAAGTCTGGAAAAATGTATGAAAGTAAAGTTAGTAGAAAACAAATTCAAGATTTAAAAATTAAATTTTAACTAAAACAACAGAGCAAAATTTACTACAAAAATAGGAACAAAAGAGAATATAATAGTGATATTTGTAAAAATAGAAATCTTATTTAAAAATATTCAAGTACTCCTAATATACATTTAAAAAAATTTACAGACATTGCACAATTGCAATGCACAGAGAAGGGCATTGAAAATGCTTCAATAAATCTAAAAAATATATATATTTATAATTATAAATATAATATATATATACTCGCTTCCTCCTGATCCATCGCTCCGTAATAAATTCTTGTCTGATGTACTACCTTACGATAAATTTAAGGGGATATGGCACTGAAACTCACCAAAAAATTCAAAATTTTCTACGTTATTTACAACAAAGAAGTAGGTTTCTATGGAAACTCACCGGTTCCCATTTTCGATCACGCACCAGCGATCGGCCGAAAATGTGCGACACGTCCTTATAAATATTTTCAATGTTAATACTATATTAAATTTAAAACATTTTCTACTTGTTAGTTTTAAAACATCATATGCATTGATTATCTATTTAACAAAGTTATTATAGCCTAAGTCACATCTACAAAATTCTCTTTTGCAACACCAATAGTACGTGTTTACAAACTATCTCAACAGTTACTAGGGATACAGTTCTGAGACCTGCTGTATTTTATTTTTCAGGTTAAAAACCCGATAAAACGGTCAAAATTATCCCTTCAATTAAGTTTAGATG
The DNA here is from genome assembly GCA_034769895.1 of Magicicada septendecula. Lineage (NCBI taxonomy): Eukaryota > Metazoa > Arthropoda > Insecta > Hemiptera > Cicadidae > Magicicada > Magicicada septendecula. The sequence goes on along the minus strand of CM068369.1, from coordinate 586,791,444 downwards.
ATTTCAGGTTTAGAAATTACGCTTGGAGCAGAAATCACGGCGACATATTTCGTTAGCGGCAGGCCTAACTGGAAAACGAACCGTTTCCGGACATATATTTGTAAGTACTTTTTTGCTAATGAAAAATTGCCGTGCAATCTTGGATCGCCCTGTAGGCTATACTAAAATTCACTGAGACTTTAATAAGTACTATGAAACGTCGAAAGTCGAATATTGAGTAAAGGAAAATTAAAAAAAAACCCTAGCATAAAGGAGACGTTATTAATCAACTGTTACGAGAAATATGATCCGAGAGAGTAACCCATATTCACAGTCTTTGATGTGCGCTGAAAATATTTCCTCTCCAGTGGAGTGTGGCCCAAATTGTCGCTAAACGGAAAGCGATAATTCTTCACCGGTGAATACACAAAAGCTGCCGCGCGGGCGTGGGTGCGTGTGGTGGACGCAACCGATACCGGCTTGGGTGTGTGTGTGTGTGTGTGTGTGCGTGCGCGTGGTTTGACGCGTGCGCCGCGGCGACCGCTCCTCAGTCTGATATCCGTCTGTGGCGACGCGACTACTGTTCAGTTGTGCGCCCGGCCGCGTCCCGACGCTTCGACGTCGTCACCGCGCGAGATTCCGTCGTGTGCTACTCTCAGTGTTCGCTTTTGCCAACGTGCTCGAAACATTTTCACAAGAATGTTTGACAAACTATTTCTATTTTCACAAACTATTCTATGACAATTTGATGACATATGATTAAATTAAAAACAACTATATATTGTATTACCCCCTATTTAACTTCTACTACTGTTACTATCGATAACATAATAAGATATAAAATAGGTGTACTAATTAATATCTAATATAATAATTTGATTGTGTGTGTTACTTATTTCAGACACTTGTATAGCTAATTAATTGAACAGTTACAGAGAAAAAAGTAATAATTTGTGAGAAGACGTACGACAAATAGGATTCATGTTACCAGTATTTATATGTGTATATTGCTCAGTTTACCTAATCGCTTTGCACACTGGTAAGTAATGACAATACAACTTTAATTTTCTTACAATAATACTATAAATACATATTTACACTTTACGGTTCTAATATAAAATTATGTAATTATAAATGTATAGAATATTAGTTTATATTTTAAACTTCTTGCGATGGAGTTCATTTCTGCAAGATGTCATAATACAATCTGTTTACAGGAGAAACATTGCGATTTATTGTTTTTAACTTTAATTTACATTTATTTGTGTTTATAATTGCAAAACAAGTCTTGTTAATTATGTACTATTTCTATGTTATAATCAATTTCATTCATATTAAAATACATTTCTATGTTAATTTACTAATGGTTATTAGTTTCGGTATCATATTTGGAATCGCTAATTTAAAACAACTAAGCGTCAGTTTTATTGTGATGGTTCTAAGGCTTCTCGAATAGACCCATCGTAACTGTCCCCAATTTACCTATTGCAGTGATCTGTTTTAGTAATTAAGACCGTGTTTTTTCTTATATTATTTTTTATAAAATTTATGAATTTTCACTTATAAATTTTGTAATGTTTGCTCAGAACGACGGACATTAATATAATTTCAATTGATTACATCGAGACTAATCTGTTAGAACAGTGGAAATTAAATGACATTAAGTAAAGGCTTGTTTTGTTATAGGCAGTTGTTTTTTATGGAAAATCATTACTTAAATTGGTACGATACAGTTGCAGGTTTTCTTAACGTAGAAATTAAATTATATGTAGATATTATATTGGCTATCTTTCCTGTTAAGGCAAACTTTGGTTTTTGTTTAAATAATGTAAAAATTTAATTTAATATATTCAAATAAATACATTGCAAGTAGCTTTATTGCAGTGCATTTATTCGAAGATATTACATGGAGACCTACAAGAAATCCAAAGAGTTACTTACTAAGCAATAAAGTTAAATTTATAATTTTAAATGAATTTTATATGAAGAATTCAAAAATGTTGGTTTCAATTGTTTTGCATTAAATAGTTTTTTAAAAGTAAAATGAAATATCGTAAAATGGAATCAAAACTATAATTTGTACACAACTTTGTAAAAAAATAAACAATTTTTAAGATAATAAAAAATTATTTGAAACAATTTTTTAAATATTTTAATTCTGAACAAAATTAGTCAAAAAATATACTCATACTCCTACAATAGCAAATACGTTATATTTCTGATATAAAGCATAATACACAAAAATTACGTTCAATACATTATTTATGCCAAAAACAGTTGCTGATATTTATATCAGAATACTTTCAGAGTACAAAAGCGTTATTTCATAAATTGATTAACTACTTGAGAAAATGTTATTTAACCATTTAAATTACGTGTGTAAATGCAGTAGTACATTCTTTTACCTTGAAAGCAAAAAAGCGGTGAGCATATCTGACTACTTGTAACTCAGAAACAAGGAGTTTCAGAGCATTGTTCATACAAACTTGTGTCATTATTTTTATCAGAGGAATACACCTGCAAAAATTAGTAGGAATCTCTTATAGTGTCCTATATGTTATATAAAGAATAACGACTTTCTTCTCCAAGTATGCTTATACCACAAAAAGATAACGAACTAAAAAATTATAATATTTTCGTATACTAGTATTATATTTCTAATAAGTTCCAATAAACAGTAGCCTGATGACAACCATGTCTCACTATAGTTATTCAACAGAATGACATGAATTATGAATCTTAGTTTTTCTAAGTTTAAAAGAAACATTTTTAAAATTGCAGTATAAAATATACTTGTAGAAGAAATTTATCCTTTGCTATATAACACATAAATTATATTGTACAAAAATAATAATAATGAATTTCTTCTACAAATGAGGTTTTATTTTCTTCCTTACACGTTTCTTTCGTTATGAGGACGCAACCAGTATATCACCAGAGTTCTGTAGCATTGATTACGTGATTGAATGTTAATACTTCATATAGAATGGCGAAATATCAGCAAATCCAAATTGTTTCTGCGCAACGTGTGTAGTGGAACAAAATGAAAACAACCTTCAGATTAAATTTATTATTATTCCATTCACACAATACTATTAATTATATTAAATCCTTAAATTCGTAGTGACCGTCAATCAATTAATTTTTCCACTGAGGGGTTTATGAGGATCGGTCAAAAAATATAACACAAATTTTAACTGACTTGTGTTGACGTTTCGATAATGTTTATTGTCATCATCAGGACTTGTGTATGAAAACATAAGAAATGTCAAACACAACAGAACAATTATTTGAGTGAACGTGTTTGTGTATATGAGTGTGCGCGCGCGTGTATCAGTGTATATGTGAAGGAGTTGAGATAGTTTGTTTTACATCATCAAATGTTATCTTTAAAGACAACGAGAAAATTATAATATCACAGAACTTAATTTATACAACACTACAATTTAAATTAGTTACAATGTAATGGTATTTGTAATTAATTATAAAAGCAGTAATCAACCATTAAATATTAGAATTGGTACAGAAAACGTTTATACATATACCTGTCAACATATAGCAAAGTGAAATATATTATAGCTAAATACAGATTATATGACTGTTCAATTATGTAATTATTAAAAGTTATTTTTATCGTGTTTCAAAAATTTAGTACTGGTATTTAAAACACCGTCACTAATATAGAGAATTCTAAATTACACAATAACTGTAGAACTTTATGAACTTATATCAGAGAATTTACATAATATTACAAACCAAATTTTTGTTACAAACACAGGTCCTGATGACGACAATAAACATTGTCGAAACGTCGACACAAATAAGTTAAACTTTGTGTTATATTTTTGACCAATCCTCACAAACTCTTCACCGGAAAAATTCACTAACTATATTATTAAATTTTTAGTATTAGTATTTATTTAATTTGTATTGCTTTGCCACAATTACAAGCACATTCCATTGACACTATTATTGGACATCATCGTCATTATTGTAATTCAAGAAATATTTATATTGAAAGTCTTTGGTGTTTTATTATTTGATTCCGTGTTAATTTTTAAACTGTTATTAAAAACTTACAATAAAAATACTTCTGAATTTCTCTATTCACGGTGACTAATAAACATATCAACAAGTATCCATATAAGTGTAGAAAAGGAATGAATACTTTCATTATAAGTCGTATAATATAACATAGAATTTACGGACATACAAGAAAATTATTTAAAATTGTGCAGTACAGATACAATTTTGAATCAATACAAACAGATCCTATAAAAAACAAAAAATTGTGTCAAAATTTGACTAAAATTATTGTCATTCCCTACGTAGATACATGTAATAGGAAACGATTAATTAATATTATAATTTGATTCACGACTTTTTAATATTAAAATAATTCTATATGTATTATATTAATTTTTTAAATTATATTTTGGGGGTTGGTAACTGAGGTCTTAAGCCCAACGACGTCGATCAGAAGTGTTGCTCGACTATACGTATGTTCGATTCTCACCTACATTCCAGTTACCCAGTGAATCTGGAAAGTCGTATACATCAAGACGCAAATAACCGTATTAGACCCGATACCGTAAGGAAGAACAGAGTTCAGTCTATCGCTAACTGCTCGTTTCCGAGACCTTCTTTCTGGTTAACTTTTACTCTGTATCTCTGCCTGAGGTCTGCAAGAGCACTATAGTCTTCACTTATGTGTTTCACTGTAAATGATCCTCCACAAGTTCTTGTCCTTGTAAGAGGTAAGAAGACGTGAAGTTCGTGTGCCCAATTCCGATATTTTTTCAATATTCTATATTACATTACAAAACTTTTTAATGCAAACCATGTATTTTTTGTTACTTTCTGCACTTACACGCACATTTCATTGGCACATTTATTGGTCATCAGTGCTATTGTTGAAATTCAAGAAATACTTATATTTAAATCCTTAAATTCGTAATGACCGTCAATCACTGAATTTTTCAGTTAACGATTTGTGAGGATCGGTCAAAAATATAACACAAATTTTAACTTATTTGTGTCGACGTTTAGACAATGTTTATTTTCATCATCAGGACCTGTGTGTGAATACAAAAGAAATGTCAAACACAACAGAACAATTATTTGGGTGAACGTGTTTGTGTATGTGAGTGTGTATGTAATGATACGTATCATTATATACGTGAAGGAGTTGAGATAGTTTGTTTACATATTCAAATGTTTTCTTTAAGACAACGAGAAAATTATAATATCACAGAACTTAATTTATAAACTATTACAATTTAAATTACTCATAATGTAATGGTAATTTTTAATTAATTATAAAAGCAATAATCAACAATTAGATATTAGATTGACACAGAAAACGTTTATACATATACTAGTCAACATATAGCATAGTAAAAATACATTATAGCTAAATATAGATTAAGGAATGTTCAACTATGTAATTATTAAAAGTTATTTTTAACATGTTTCACTCACTACTGGTATTAAAAACAATCATTAATTTAGAAAAAAATATAAATTACACAATAACTTTAGAACTTTACGAACTTACATCAGATACTTTACATATTTAAAGCCTTTAGTGTTTTATTTATTAGTTGTTACCGTGTTAATTTTTATCCATTGTAATAAAGTTTTTCAACGTAAAAAATTTTTGAATGACCAATAAATAAGTCAAGTAATGTGCATAGTAAAAATGAGACATTGATACTTTCATCAGAAAAGTTTTGTGATTTAATAACAATTTTAAAATTATCTATCTATGTATTGATTCAGTCTGCTGTGCGCACGTTATTGTTACGCCTGTCCAGTCCGGTGTTCTTGGTTTTTGTTTTTATACATTATTTTCATTTTTTTAATAATAAAATTTAGTTTTTTGTTTGTTATTTTAATCACGTTTGGCGATTCTCATGTGTAGCCTATACGAGGTGTGGCTATAAAATAACGAGACTGATGCTACTACAAACGAACTACGCATGCGCCAAAGTCATACGACCGACAGCTGTTTAGCGTGAAGCGTTTTCTATCGGTTGACGCCCCTCCCGTGTCTGTAGTTATATTAGTTTGGCCGTGGCCTTTGTTTGTATAACATCTGTTTTTGTGTTTTGCCGGAATAATGATAAGTGTTTTAGTACAGCAACGAATTGTTGTGAAATTTCACATGAAACTTGGAAAAACCGCTACTGAAACTTATCTTTTATTAAAAGAAGTATATGGCAATGAATGTTTATCACGTGCGCGAGTTTCTGAGTGGTTTAAGCGTTTCCAAGATGGCCGAGAAGACGTTGAAGATCAAATCAAAATTCAAAGCAATGATGATTGTTTTTTTCGATTTCCATGGGATTGTGCACCTTAACTGGGTTCCTGAAGGTCAAACTGTTAATCAGTATTACTACCTTGAGGTTCTTGCTCAACTCCGTGAAAAAATCAGAAAAAAAGACCCGAATTGTGGAGAAACAAGTCATGGGTTCTTCATCATGACAACGCATCGGCTCACACTGCATTGTCTCAAGAAGTCTAGCCAAGCATAACATCCCAGTGTTAGACCATCCGCCTTATTCGCCTGACCTGGCACCATGTAACTTTTATCTGTTCCCCAAGGTCAAATCTGCATTAAAAGGAACAAGATTTCAGACCGTTGAAGCCGTGAAAGAAAAAGCGGCACGCTTCATGAACGAGCTCACAGACGAAGACTTCCAGCACTGTTTTGAACAATGGAAAATTCGGATGGAGCGGTGTAGGGATAGAGGAGGGGTGTATATTGAAGGGGATAATAATTAAATATGTATAAATTTAAAATAAAAAGTTTGACAGCATCAGTCTCGTTATTTTATAGCTACACCTATAAATTCTGTGGAGAAGAAATTAAAAACCCAAAAATCTGCGGGACTGTGTCGGAGCCACGGCCGCAAATCTTCAGAGCGTAGAATACGTCTGTGCTTTAGGTTTGCTAATGTGTTATGAATAAAAACCTTAAAAACTGCAAAAACGGATAAAGGTATAGTTCCGATGCCGCTAAATATCATTTGTTTATTTACTTGTTACTATGGTAATTAATTCTGGTCTCCATGGTGTTGCAACGGCATCACTTTAACACCCACTATCTTTACGTCCATCTGGAACCACAGTCTGTCACAAACGTCACACGCGTGCCCAAATTCATTATTAAAGAATGTTTTGTCGATGTGCTTTGTAGCTAACTGGCACGTTTTGCTGAATTCGATCGGCTGATACACTTGTGAAGTCGGGCGCTCTTCCTCATCCAACTCGACTTCAGTATTTATTTCCTTGTCTTTTAAGCGTTGTCGGTAAATCCTCTGACGTTCGGCATTGGTCATTTTAGGTTTTTTGAATTCCCCATGATTTTCTCTACTCTTCTGTATGCGTTTACGATACTTTTCAGCACGTTTAGCATCCATATACCGCGACATTTTGTCCGAACACAAGATTTTTTTACAACTTGAATTACGATTATTCAAACCTCTTAATAGTATCACCGCTATTACGGTACACTATATAGATAGTACTCGATGAGGCAGTTTTAACGACACCCCACTCAACGTTTTACCACATCGGAATACGGAGAAATACTAATTTTAGTACGCGCCGAGCAGGGCAAAACATTTCTATTTCTCCCCCGCTCACCCCCCGCTGGATGATGGAATAGCCCGCTTATATTGTATTCTTTATTATCTTTGTTCCTTTATCTGTCGAATGGTACCTCATATAATCGTGAATCTTTTGTCGTTTAGATAATATTTCAATTTGAAACGTGACGTGAAAACGTAACGCTCGATTTTCTGGTTGGGAGTGCCTATTGCTGGCCTGAAAGGTAAGACTTATTCTACGTCAAAAAGCTTTGCAATCCGACACAATCCAGAGCTCCTTCAGTTTAGTTACCGTATATATTGTAATAAATTTAACATAATCGCATTGATACAACATTTATTTTGTTTATTCTTTTAGCACGATACAGACTCCAACCAACCAACATGTAGGCCTATTAGAGCAGGTGGATGGTTTAATGTCGTATTGAAGGTATAATAAAAATAAAAATACGTCCTATGGAAATAAAAAATATACCTATCAATTTAAAAACCTGGAAGACAATTGTTAAGCAACTGTGCATTTTGCATACATTTTTACAAAATTTTGTCCAAATTTCTACCGAAAATTGTTATTTCCTGTAGGTATAGGTATGTGTAATAAGGAAATAAAATTAATTAATATTATAATTTGATCTACATCTTTTTAATACAAGAATAATAGCATATGTGTTACCGTTAAAGTGTGGAATCTGTTATTTCATAAAATAACTAGGTATTTCATGAACAACGTAACCGAATCAGTTAAAGTATATAAAATTATTGAATTCTACAATGTAACTAGATATTTTATAGAAATACGAATGCTCTTTCGTTAAAGTTTTATATATGAATATCTGTCGCCTTTTCTTTTAAACGACGCGATATTTTTGAGCTAGACGGTACGTGAACGCTTTTTGAACCGGCTATTGGTGGTTTGCAAGCAGTATGTATGCAAACCAAGAGTCAAGGTAGCGTAGAGAGGGCCAACCAAGACATCGAAAATATGTTGACAACTTGGATGCCAGACAACAAATCTATTTCATGGAGTCACGGGCTTAAATTTATTCAATTCATGGAAAACAGAGCGCTTTATTCTGATGAAAAGAGAACCCCTTACGAGGGTATGTTTGGCTGTGGTCTTAGAGGTGGACTGTCCACAACTACCATTCCAAGGAAAGTGTTTGACTCAGTGGAGGATGAACAACAATTTGAAAATGCTGTGACTACGTCCTCAAAACTTGATGGTGATGCCGTTCCAGTCGAAGAAACATCTCCAAATCAAACTGTAAAAGTGTGTGTTGTGTGTTCAAAAAATTGCAAAGACAACCTATTTTGCTGGAAATGTGAGCAGCCTATCCTTGTGTCATGCTCAGAAGTCTGGTACTCGGAAGACAAAATTGTACAGAAAGTCTGCAGCTTGTGTTTAATTGAAATAGATATCGAGAAAGAAAGACAAGCAGCTAAAGAATGTTTGGAAACTCAGGCTAAGAAAATAAAATTAATGTCAGACAAATCTCATCTGAGGCATCTGTAGGCATTACGGTCCGTATACCAGTACCTGAAGTTGAGAGAGGAAGAGGAGATGCCAGACCTATTTTAGCTGTCGTCATAGAAAAAAACCAACGACGGATTTTTCCGGTTAGGAACAAGGAATGGGCGAATCAAGCAATTGTACTCTCGGTCTCAGTTCAATGTATGTGAGCAAGAATTAATTTCTATTGAAGAAGTTCCGAATATTGAGACATCACTTCGGTCTGTTGCTACAGCTCGAAGTACCGGTATTGGACAAGGATTTAAAAAGTGTTCGTGCAAAACACAGTGTGATAATAAAAAGCGTGGCTGCTTCAAAAATAATATGCAATGTAATTCCAAGTGCCATTACAGCAATCTTTGTTCTAATAAATATTTAAAAATAAAATGAAGGTACAGTATTTCGTAAACCTTAAAATTAATATGTTTGTTGTATTCACTATTATTTATCATCATAATTTTTTCTTTTTACATGACAATTTTAATAAAATCAGGTATCCAAAAAATTTTCTAGATGTTCTTAAATATATTTTAAATAGAGTATCATAAAACATTTTTACACTTAAATGAAATGATGAATTTACAATACAATTTTTATTTAAAAATGTATTTTTAAAATTAGGATTCAGGATGTTTTTTGTAGTTATTGGGTTTATTGTAGCTACTGAAATATTGATGGAAATAGTGATTTTATTTTTATGTTTTTTGTTTTGGATAAAGAGGGGATTTTTATATTTTTTAAGCAGCGTAAAATTTTTTACTTGCAGACCTAATTAAAATTACGAATATAAAATATAAACTCTTAAAAATTATATTATTATTACTAAAAATGTATTATGATGTTGGCGAATCCAAGCAATATTCCGGATGTTTTGTAAGATTTAATAAAATTTGTAGTATTTTTAAAAATTTTATTTTATAAATATCTATTTTCAAAGGATTATTATAAATTAAAAAGAAACATTTATAAATTAGTGAATCATGAGAAAAACATTATAAATCCTTTATTTTACGTTTGCTGTGATTTGTGTTGGATAAAATTGTAATTTTTTATATAATCCTGAGTTGTAAAACTTAAAATTTAGTTAAATAAACACGAACTACTACATTATACTGTGTAATCTTTTTACTACTGTTCAACTAATCTAGGCGCAATATTAAATTTGTTTTTTGAAGACTTTAACTACGTATTATCAGTTAATTTATAAAACAACTAGTTATTTCATCGAATAACTAGGTAAAGTTTGAAATAGTGTATTTATTTGTATTTATTTATTATTATCGGAGCTGTTATTGTAAGATGTGCGGTTTAGTGTAAAGTGTTTATTCTGTATTATTTAGTGTCACACTCTTAGTAAGGTGACATTTACTGTTTGTTGCATTACTGGATAAACTTTAGCTTAAACAATTGTGTACACGAAAGTCTTTGTGTAACTTTAAACTGTAATTAAAGTTGTAGTTAGCGATCTCATCTGGTGTCTGTTATTCTGTTTCAACCGTACAACGCAACGATCCGTGAGATTGCCGCAGTAGTATTACTACTGTCTGTATTATGACTTATACTATTTGTTTCAACGCTACCAGCTGTCGCTGTGTTGAAACAGTATGATTCAAATAAGTATACACCAGAAAAATTGTTATTTAAGACTTCAATAACAGTTTGAATAAACAAAATAACAATAAACACTCCTATACGAGAGCTCTTCAATTTCGCGATTCACCAACACACAGTATGGTAATAAATTATATTTACACTGTAACAATATAAGTTCCCAATTACGCAAATCCGTATCCAATTAGTCACAATTGCCGCTTTACATTAAATCGCCCACAACAATAATTCTACTAATTATCGCTCCGCTTCGGAAACTCGGGCTGATTGGGCGTTTTCACACTAGCCGACACGACATCGGCGCGATATCGGTGGGAACAAAAAGTAGACATGTTATGGAACCGTTTCACACTCGCCGACATGTCGGTATCGGGTCGGTGCAGGCACCGACCCCCGTGTCGGCGGGCAGCAGGTCTCCCATCTTGGTCGGCGTTGTGTAGTCACCGACAGTTCACTCTACCTAGCGCATTAATTTATGTTAGTAGTTGAACAGTTTGTGAAATGACTAGTTTTAAGTATGACATAGTGACAATGATTGAACTTGTTGAGACGAAGCCTTGTTTGTGGGGGACAAGACAGATGAAGGAAATAAAAATAAAATTGAAAAACTTGTTAGGATCTAAATCCAACTTATCAAATAAAGTGTAGTATGCGCCTTCTACATAGAAAACTTTAACAATCGGGTGAACCCAATACTTCCTATCTACTTTTCGTCTTCTCCGTCTTAAATATAACAAATATAGTTGAATTCAGCCATTTGTATAAACTACACTCACCACGGCCGATATGTCTACATCTGTCGTCTCGAGTGTGAAAGTACCTTCTCGATATCGTGTCGGTGTCGGCTCGGTAAGTGTGAAAACGCCCATTGGCAGCTTCGGAAAGAACTGCAATTGCCAGTACAGTAGTTGTATAGCTGTGAAGTTGTGTAGCACAGTATGTGACACAACTGACCTGAATGTCGGTGGAATAACCAACCACAATGAAGAAGGCGCGTCTTGAAAGATCGAGATGGTGCGCAAGCATTGCGTAAACCTGCCGCTCACACAGCGTGAGCAAAGCGTCACACAGCCACATATGTCATCACCTCAGTGTAACGGTATGTACATTTCTTATGTAGTTTGAAACTAATAAATTAAGTCAGATAAAAGTTGTAAGACTATTAAAACACAATGATCTAGCCACCACCATCCGACTGCATAGACTGCAATGGTCAGGGCACATCAGTAGGATGGAAGGCAACGGAATACTTAGGAAGGTACTATTTAGTCAAATCGACCCAAGCATCGCTGGATTGACGCATGTGGCGATGAATGCAGATATTTTCCTTAAAATAAAACGAAGCACATCGATCGCGAAGGACGGGGAAAATGGAGGCGGAAGATTATGGGGGCTAAGGTTCGACTCCGAACTGTGACGCCATTAGAAGAAGAAGAAGAAGAAATGTCGTAAGACATTCATCGAATGAAAAGCGTTCAGTAAAGTTTTCAGCGTAAAGTGTCGCTTAAATAGTGAAGAAAAACTAGTGGGAATCATTAAGGAACACAATTATTTTACACTATTTCAAAGAAACGCTAGACGAGAAACCGTTCCTCTAGGTATTAAAGAAAAAAATCCTAAGAAAAGCAATTTCTCTTTGACTTCTTTTGTCCACGAACTACTATGACGGAGAAATGTAAAAAATAATACCTTCAGTTAGAACAGTTTTTCATTTCAAACTTTCTTTCTTTAAAAGCTGTTATGCGCTCTGTGATAAGAACCTACTTCCTCTTGAAATACGGAACTGTGTTGAATAATATTACACGTAAAGTTTCACGATATTTATACATTCAAAGATTTTTTTTACGCAAGGAACAAATTTCTGTTCAATTTGATATTTAATATTTACAGAATAGGTTATCTCGTTTATTATAAAAAAGAATTTCAACGAAACCGAAACATCGAAGCATGATAATGTTTTTAGGCTTTAAAAATAAAATTTCTAGACTGTGGGGAATCGAAAATATGGAAAAAATATAGTGTTAACATCACCTGAAGAGTTAAATTTTTCAATGACGTTACACATTTAACATCACGTATTTTGTGGAATGACCCCCAGCCTAAAAACATTATCATGTTAATATAACGTTACATATGGGAAACTTAGGTCGAGATAATTGATTTACGTGGTTTTACTAGTTATTTCGTTACTGTTTGTCGAAGAGGTAAGGCAATGTTAAATGTTTTAGTCTTCTTCTTCTTCTTATCTGGTGTTACAGCTTTTGGTGGACTTTAGCTTACTCAAAAATACTCCTCCATGCTTTCCTGTTCTCCGCCCTTCCTCGCAACTCGTTGATTCCTATGCTAGCAAAATCCTTTGTTACGCCATCTAACCACAACATTCTTGGTCTGCCTCTACATCTAGCAATATACAGTCTTCCCTTTCAGCATTCTTTTAGGTTTCATTCCTCAGACATTCTTTCTACATGTCCCAGCCAACGCAACATCTGTGATGAATTACACTATGCCTGGAAGGATAAAAACGTATGCAAAAAAAAAGCTTTCTTGGAGAATATCAGTGTACTGTAGTTTACGGCCTGACAGAGGAACGCCTGATCAACTACTTATCATTAGACAGGTGATGGAGAAATTCTGTGAACATGATGTAGATATACATCTCCTGATTATTGATTTTAAGCAGGCCCTCGATAGTATAAATAGGAAAGATTTATTTAAAGTCCTGAGGGAAATTGGTATTAGCACAAAACTAATGCTATTTATTAAAATGGCAATGAAGGACACAAAATCAAACGTAAAGATAAATAAGAAAATGAGTGCAAGTTAACTTTAACAAGGGTGTAAGCGAAGGGCCTCACTGCGGTTCTGTTCAGCATAGCTCTACATAGTGCAGTAAATAAATGTATCATTGATTATTTTTAAATCTATCTATCCCTCCCAGTCAGTCCAACAATTAGTCCTTGCTGGCAGTGACGGACAAAGGGAGGGGGGTCAATGAGCGCGGTCTGCCCTGTGCCCCTTCAACTTTGCGAAACACTTACGACTTCCAATCAAGTTTCACTAGAACTCTCTATGCTATATAATATATTACTATGCTCCCTGAGCTGCAGAGCTCGCTCACTCTTTAGAATGAAGTACATTTATTACTACATAAATTTTTATATTAGCCAATTTCAATTGTGGGAAAACTTGCCAAAATAATTATTCTACTATTTCTTTAATTATATCACAAGCACATAATCATAAAATAAACACTAAGCATTCACAACTATCTTTTAAGTCTGACAACCCGCTGGATTTTATAGTTTTTTAAAATTCCGGTACCTTTTTTCGGCCTTTGGGTTCTAAAATTTTTAAATTTCTTAAACTTAAAACTAAATTCAAATGTTAGGTAAAATTCTCTTAAATTTAACAATCGCATGGAATTTTGCAATTTTTTACAGTTTTTACCGCCTCATATTTTTGCACCCCTATTTTCTGGGGGAAAATACAATCTCAAAATCTCAAAAATATTCTGTAGATTAAAATTATGGAGATGCCGCCAGAGTCTACGAAAATCGGTTGATGCGTTATAAAGTCACCGCGAGACCTAACCAAAACAGACAGACAAATACCAAACGATCAAGTTAAAACTGAGATCTCACTTCGCTCGTTCTAGAAATAAGAGACAATAATGACGTATAAATCAAAATAAAGAGACAGAAAGATAGATAAATACGAGTACATACATACATACATAGTACATAGACAAATCGATGGGCAGACAAGTGTCAAACGGTCGAGTTAAAACTGAGAACTCTCTTTACTCCTTCAAACAGAAAATATGTTAAGAGATTCCGAATTCGCCTCATAAACGTAAATTACTCCAAAACGATTTAATATCACACAATCAAGATTCTTGGTAGAAGCCTCTGACAGTGATACAGAATAAACCCTGAAAAATGGTAATCTTGCATATGGTTTACTTTGATCAGGAACAAGCGGTGCAAGAAGTAAGGAATTCAACGACGTCTGCTCACTATTAATGCCGCCACATAAACAGTAGTTACATGGACTGCTAATTTTACAAATAAATTCTTCAGTTCTTTGCGAAATGCGTCTGCCACCACTGATTCCTTTTCTAACTTATCTCTCATCGCAGCGTATTTTATAACAATTTAAGTGTATTTTCGTGTACAAAAGTTATTAAAACTAATTTCAATTAAAAATAAACCTTCATCAACAATGAGTGACTAAACTAAAAAAAACGTTACTATTTGTCAGTAGCCAAAAAAGAAACTTAATTGTTAGTGATTATTGATTTGATTTTTCCTATAATACATGTCTTTTTTTTTAGTTTTGTTTGAAAACGCTGTAAGTAGGCCTAATGAGTAAAATATTTAGGTCTATATTGTTGAAAACTATAATATATTCACCTGGATAAAAGGTACCCCCGCCCTTTATGACCTCAAAACGAAACCCCCCGCCCGCCAAAGAACTGCCCCTCAAAAAAACCACCCCGTGCCTTTCTTAGCCTTTATGTACCACTGCTTATTGATCCTAATAGCTTTGGTTTCTATGTATCCACAACCATGTTGATTCACCTTGGTGGTTCATATTTTACCAAACCGTCTGTCCATCTCATCTTAGGCCTTCTTCTTTTCCTTCTTCTTCTCTCCTTCTTATGCTTCCAAGCAGTGACGTAACTAGTAAATGGTACTGGGAGAGAGATGAGACTAGCTTGAAGATCTGACTTCCTGTGTTTCTCAGGACAAATGGAAAGAATTCATAATGCTTCCCGTAAAATATTATACACACATTTTATAAATTCCTTGTGTCTGTATGTTTTTGGGTAAACCGACGTTATTTACCAAATGTTCAGCGATTCTCGTTATTAAGATACCTCTAATATTATTGTTATGACATCACAGAACAATCTACGTGTTTATCGAACGTTTCAGAGAGATCCAGAAGGTAAGCGTGTGGCGTACGTGCTTGTAGACGCATTTGCGAGAGTCTTCTCGAAGCCGCCAGCCGTGCGGACTGTGTCAAGGCCGTAGTTAATTACGTAGTTCATACGCACGCTACGACGCAATTAGGAATCGTCTAGATTTTCGGCGACTATAAATACAATTACTCAAGGACGCTCAAGTCAGTATTAGTGCGAGATATTGACAGTGCGGTTCGAGAGTTATAGTAGCGATATTACTGTGCGCGTTCAAGTGGTTATTAGTTAAGAGTGGTGTTTTATAATCGGACGGTATAATTGTAATACAATTGTGTTTAATTTTAGTGGACATTTTATTGCGTGTGAACAATTTTCATTTGATTTGTTGTAGAGACTGTGTTGTAATTAATTACGAACTATTTAACTGTAAAAATTAAAGGCGTGATTACTGACTTAATTGGTGTCTAGTATTTTTGTTTCCACTTTACTTACGACGATCGAGTAATAGACAGTCGTAACATTACTTTTTTTTACTTACAAATATTGCGATCCTTTTTGTGTCTAGAGTTATTTATAAACTTTATTTTAACACATGCAACTGGTTTATGAATATTCTGGTTTAAATCTACGATAAGTAAACATGGAATTTTAACAGCTCTGGATAATTGATTTCTCTGACACCCAGCCCGCGTAATTACACCACAGCTTCTAAGACCCTATATATATATATATATATATATATATATATATATTGTAATATTATATAAATATTACAAATATTCTTGCTAGAATAATAATAATAAATGAACGTTTTAATAAATCTCCACGTTGGAAACGCCAATTTGTAATATAATGTTATTACAAATATAAAATAGAAAAAATAAAAATATAGAAATAGAAATTCAGATATATTGTGTGTTGATTTTGTGACAGCAATGTATTGTGCCCTCCTTTTAGCCCCACTCGTTAGGCTAGCCAATTTGTAATATAAATTCAAGTGTAATAATAAATAAAATATAAAGATATTGATGATAAGAATTGTGTATGTTGTCTGGATCTCGGTATTGAACTCCCCGATGATACAGCTCCACTTTGAAATTACCAAATACAAAGAATAGATTTAATATAAATATGTTATAACTGGGTGTGATTGATTGATAAATATCAAATAAATCAAACTTTAAAAATTGTGAAAATATTTTTTCTTGTTCTGGTATTGAGTTTGATTGAATGATTTAATTTAATTAATTGCTAATTAATTAATTAATTGAGTTTGTAATTTCCTTATATATCTATTCTCTCACTGTAAATTATGTTTTTGTTTAATAAAAAATAATAGTAACATTAATTGTAGAAATAAAAACAATGCTGGTAACTGAGTGATGATTTGCGTTTATTAACATTCAAAATAATGCGCCAGTCAGACTGCGCATGTCCCAGGCACTGGCAATATTCGCTACAGTCGGTAGTGAGAAAAATCAACAAATATATTTTTACAAGTTTAGATTTGTGGTTCTTTTAACGAGTCGAAATGGTCAGAGGGCAAGGAACAAGATACATTTAACAGGTATTCTTAAACTAAATGTTAATATCTGAAATAGAGCAAAATTATTATTACAATTGTCAATTAGAAAGAAATTAAATTGCGAACCAAGTCGATGAAATGACGTCACTCCCCTCCAGCAGGCACTGGCTGATCGTCTTTATGAGAAATTCAGCAATGGCCGCCGTCTACTCGATTTTAACTGCGATGCTGTTGGATTTGAATGATCTTCTCCCACAGAAATAAAACGATGTTCCCTTTTCTGCGAAGTGGTGTTGGTCCAAAATATAGTGTGGAATGTCCCCTCGTCGTCTGCGATGTCGAATTCTGGATGGATTTCTTGTGTAGTGTCCGGTGTTCAATTATATATGTTGGTTTTCTGTGAATTCGGTCCAAAAATTGTTCAAAATGGCTGTCGATTTCTTGTGTTGAGTTTTATGGTGTTATACTGTGTTTTGGAAATTTGTGAAGTGTTAGAAATTGATAGTTAAGGTTATTTCACTGTTTAGTTCATCTCCGTTACACGCCACATAACCACACTTGGTTTTATTACAAATTATTTTGTTTTCAATACTCCGCTAACACATTTTCAACTATTCAGTTTTGCGATTAACAATAGACTAATAGACGCAACGTCGTCGTTTTAGGGCAATTGGTTCTATGTCTTTTTCCTCTTCATATTGTTTAACTATAAAAATATCTGTCTAAGACTTGTTTCACCATCTAAATATACATACTAAGTTTTCTTATTTTTTACTGTATTTCAAATATTTCTTAATTTTACATGAATCTAACTATTCAGTAATATTGATTAGTTAATTTTACATCTTTTGATATATAGTTGGGTTTGTTTCAAGCTCATTTAAGCCCAAAAATTACAATTTTACATAATGATTGTATGCCCCATATTTTGTACAAATTCAGTGTTTTTAAAGGTTTTTATTTGTTTTTTCTTATAATATTACTATGGAATATACTTAATAACTCCGTAATTACTTTGTTGTTAATAATTTGGTTGTTAAAACATTTCAATATTGATTAATTTGCTGTTTAGCCTGATTTGATTACTATCATAGGCTTATTATTGACTGTTTCCAAAAGAAGTTAATTTCCTTTCTTTTGTCATTCTATTTGCTATTAACTGTATCTGTATTAATTATATTTTCAATTTCTGTATTGTGTGTATTGAATTCTATTCCTATTACATAGATTAATTCTTTGATAGATAATTTTTTGGTTTATAGGCCAATCTGTGTTTACAAAAATGGTGTCTTGGCTGGTCTGTTTGTACATTATACATGGTTTACTGTTTTGAATAAAATTATTACATTTTTATGTCCTACTTGCCTCTCTGACTTACACAATGGAAAATTAAATGACATGATTTTAAAATACAATAGAATATCTTGTATCTACTAAACTTTCTTTATACTAATAACATCATTGAACCATAACATAAACATCTTATGCCTAATTTTCTTTATATCACCTAATTTTAACAAAAACATTTTATTCCTATTATTTTTAACTGTATCATCAAATGATAACAAAATATCTTATCCTTATTATTACCTAGACATAATTTAATTAGAAAAAATAAAAAACTCCTATTACTAGCAATACTGTCAGTCATTAACTGTCTTGTGTATTTATGTTTCTTTTGAAAACACTTTAACTGTGATTAAAAAACATCTTGTATCTATTGACACCTTACATCTAAAATTTTATCTAATTAACAATAAATAACAAACATCTTATTATTAGTTATACCCTCAGTTATGAACTGTCCTCTGGTATTTTTGTCCTTCTCACAATCTACTTAACGGTAATTAAAGAAAACATTTTATGGATAATAGTTTTTCTTATATCTAATTTAAAAAACTCTTATTACTGATAAGGTTGTCAGTCCTTAGACTGTCTTTGATTCCAATGGTTTTACTATTATTATTCTACACTCATGGTAGTCTTTTTATAATATTTACACTTCATTGAATATTTTTTCATAGATTTTTTAGCTATGTTTCTCACTATACTCACTGTAGTTTCTTATTTTTGTTATCTCACTTCACTTTATTGGATTCTACACTATGGTAGTCTTTTCAGTGAGTTCTACACTATGGTAGTCTCTTTTGATATATTTTTTAACATATTACTCTTATAACTAATATAGAATTTGTGTCTTATAGGATTGTATCTTGTAACTTGTTTGGGTTTACATATATCGGTTTCAATTTTGTCTCATGGTATTTATTATAAGACTATCATTTTGTTTTGGCATATCTCTTCCTGTTTCTGGTCTCTTTGTGGGAATCTTGATATGTTTTGTCCCTTCTTCAAATATCACATTAGTAGTTCCCTTGTTAAAATGGTTTCATGACAGATTATTTCCTTTTTTATGGTCCTCCCCTTTTTGTACTGCTTCCCCAATCTACTGGGTATACTGCTGGTTTAACTGGTTTTTACATAGTAGGTTATTTTAATCAATGGTTTTCTTTGTTATTTTCCATTTTTATTAACATTTTATAGACTTAATATACAGTTTCTAGTGTAATCCTTAAACAATTTATACTTCTCACTCACTATGGAACTTTTTCCTTTATTTATGTTGCATTAATTCAAATGTTTAGTGTGATAATTTTGTTATGTTACATATGCTCTCCTGTAAAAGTGATTAGTTCAGATCATACTCTGTATGGATGAAATAATTACTACTAATTCTTTTGTATTTACATTTTCTCCGTGATTACATGTTTTCACTTTATATACCTTCTTTTTCCACCATTGCTTCCTCTCAGCTGATGTGTATCTCCTTCATTAGTTTTTTTTTTTTTTTTTCATTGATAAGTGATCTTCAATCTTGTGTATAACATTATCATTTTATATTCCTTCTTATTTGGTGCTTCCTCACCAGTATGTTTACTCCCTAACATTCCCTAACAAATTAATTGGAACAGTTCACAGTGGCACTTTTGGCTTCAATCCCTGCTGTCCAATACTTCAATTGAGTCCAGAGGTATTATCATCTCTGCTCAACACATAAGACTGATGGCATTTTCTACATCCAGTCATAAAAATAAATAAACAGTAAAAGTAGTCATTTTTGACTAAAATAAACATCTTTAGATTCTTCACTTCATAATACTTTATATTAATTAGTACTTTTATACACTTGACTCTTCTTCTCTCTTAAAGCTTATTCCATATTAGGTGGTTTAGGTATGTGGTATAATATACATTTCATCATGTTTACATAGTAAGTAGTATTTATATTTACTCTTTCTACCATCTGGTATCCATTGAGTTATTTTTATTGCTCATGGTGTAACATGAATTAATTCTTTATCACTTTCACTATAACAGTGGTTATTGCAACAGCATTATCATTATTAGTATCAGGGTTTTTTGGTTTCTGGTCTCACTATTTGGTCTTTAGTGAGCTGGTCCTTCTTCATTGTTCCATTTTTATTAAATTATTTTCTTTGTGAGTTTGTTTAAGTTGTTTCGATTAAGTCATATGATATTCTGGTTTCCTTTCTCCTTTAGAATTTTGTATCTCTTTCTTACAAAATCTTTTTTCATATTTCAGAGTTATTTCTCATCATTTGTATGAGTAATGATATGAGCTTAATATTTTTTAATTTTAGATATTTTTATTCAACTATATTCTTTCTTATTCATAGTTGTTTTTCAAATATTTTGGTATAAGTTGTACTTATTATTGTTTTGAATTTTGAAAATCTTTATTCGTCAAAATTCTTTTCTCATTCATAATATTCTTTCAGATATTTGGTGTAAGTTGTACTTACTGATTTTTGAATTTTGTAATTATCTATTTATTAAAATTCTTATTTCGTTCACAATATTTTTTCAGATATTTGGTGTAAGTTGTACTTACTAATGTTTTTGAATTTTGTTGCTTATTATTTCTCAAAATTCTTTTTATTTATTCACAATAATCTTTCAAATATTTTGTTGTAAGTTGTACTTACTGATTTTTCAATTTTGTAATTATCTATTTATCAAAATTCTTTTTGCATCATTCACAATTGTTCGAATATTTGGTGTAAGTTGTACTTACTAATTTTTTTGAATTTTGTAATTATTATTTCTCAAAATTCTTTTTATTTATTCACAATATTTTTTCAGATATTTGGTGTAAGTTGTACTTACTAATTTTTGAATTTTGAAGTTTTCTATTTATCAAAATTCACAATTTCTTCATAATGGTTTTAACTCATAATTATGAGTCCTCCAAATATTTTTTAATGGATAACTGATTATAAGTTCCTTTTACTTTGTTCGAAATGATATCCTTTAGTACATACGTATTGTTATTATTGTTTTTAATAATCAGGTATGGGCCGGTATACAGCAGTAACAACTTTTTGGTAATGCCTTCCAAAGTACTGGGTAATTCCCTGTTTTTTAGCAGTACCTTTTCTCCGACTTCATAGCTTATTATTTTCTTAACAGCCTTTTGATATTTGTTCTTGCGCTTTTCCTGGTCTTCTGCCAATTTATTGTAGAATCTGATTCGACTGAATTTGTATTCTTGACTCTTGGGGAACTCTATTATGTCTTGTATTTCTCTCGGAGGCGGTTTTTCATACATTGCCGTGTATGGCGTGGTACCTATAGCGGGATGATATGACAAATTAAGGAATTCTTCAGTAGCTAATAAATATTCTTGCCACTTCTTTTGTTGATTATAGCAATAAGTCCGTAATATTCTTCCGACCTCTCGCAGTACCCTCTCCGCTGGATTGCTGCTGGGGTGGTAGACAGACGTCTTGTATGTCTTAATGCCCAATGTATTCAGAGTGTTTCTCCACCTCCAGCCCTTAAATTGCGTTCCATGGTCGGTGATTATGGATGTCGGGCTTCCTACCTCTGGAATGTAATGATTTGTTATTATTCCTAGAGTCTTCAGGGTGGTGGCTCTGTTCACAGGGTATAGTTTTGTAAATTTTGTAAAATGATCCATCATAATAATAATATATTTGTATCGATGGCGTCCGCCACTGCGGGGAAATGGACCACATATGTCCAGAAAGACCTTTTCCAGTTTGGCTTGTGAGGTAATTGGTATCATCATACCCTCCTTTCTCTCATTGTTGGTTTTCACCAATTGACATATCAGACAGGTTTTGAGGTAGTTTCTCGTTTTTCTATTGATACTTTTTATGTGACAATTCTCTTCTATTGCCTTGATCACCTTCATGGCTCCCATGTGACCGTATCGTAGGTGATAGTCCAGGATGATATCCTTTTCGATTGTAGTAGGGATCATGATCTTCCATATTTCTTCATCAAGGGATGTCTTGATGAATAAAATCCCATTATGTATACAATAAAATTTGTTTATTGTGTCATCTTGGTTGGAGAGACGAAGTTTAATATGGTTTAACTTCGGATCGGACTGCTGGTGTTCTCTGATGTCCTGCATTATCTTCTCTAAATCGGATCTGTCCTTAATAATGTTATAGATTTTCAAGATGCTCTCCTTTTCGCCTTCGAATGTTTGTTCTTCCAGATTCACTCTCGACAATACGTCGGCTACTACATTTTTACTTCCAGGAACATACTCCCATTGTATATCGTATTCCTGTAGGGCAAGTACCCATCTAGTCAATCTACCATGGCTTAATTTGCATCTTCTTAGAAATGATATTGACTTGTGATCTGTTCGGACGGTCACTGGATATCCGAGGATATACGTCCGAAACTTTCCGCAGTCAAAGACTACACTTAGCAGTTCTTTTTCCGTCACATTATAGTTCTTTTCACACTGGTTAAGGGTTCTGCTAGCAAAGCTCACTACTAGATGGTTTCCACTTTCATCTTCTTGGTACAGTGTTGATCCCAAGCTAATGTTACTAGCGTCACAGTTTAGAAAGAAGGGTCGGTTAAAATCTGGATGGTTGAGCATCACTGCATCTAAGAATTTCTCTTTAATTGATTTGAAGGTTTCGTCTTGTTCTTGACCCCATCGCCATTTATTCTTGGATGATAACTGGTACTGAAACTGGGCTGTTAGTTCGGAATAATTATTCTGGCACTTCCTATAATAGTTACACAGGCCCAAAAATGATTGTAGTTGCGTTCTGTTTTTTGGTGTAGGGAATCGTTGTATGGCGTCTACCTTTTCTGTTGATGGTGTTATTCCTTGACTGTTTAGCTGGAAACCCAGGAATTGTACTTCTTTAGCTATAAGCTTGGACTTGTCCAGTTTAAGGGTGACATTATTTTCAGCAAGCTTCTTCAAGACATACTCCACACGGTAACAGTGTTCCTCCCAGTTGGTTGATGTTATTAGGAGATCATCAACATAGACAGTCGTGAATTGGAGCGCTTCTGGTCCTAGTATATGATCCATACAGGCGACAAAAACAGCTACTGAATTCACCAACCCGAAGGGCAACCTCTTAAACTGATAATTGCGCCCTTCGAAGATGAACGCCATGTATTGCCGGCTTGCTGGGTGCAACTCCACTTGCCAATAGCCGCATACGGTATCCCAAGTGGTAATGAATCGTGTTCCGTGGAACCTCTTCAAAATTTCATCAATTTCGCCAGGTGAGGTACGATCGTTTATTATCATCTTATTTATCTCACGAGCGTCAAGGCAAAGCCTTACCTTCCCATTTTTCTTTTGTATGGCCACAATTGGGCTAGTGTATGGCGATTGACTGCTCTCGATGATGTCTCTACGGATCATATTCTGGATCTCTGTGCGTACGGCTTCTTTCAAAGATTGTGCTATTGGGTACGACTTTCGGTTAAATTCTACCGGTTCTCTGAATCGTATGGAACATTGGTAGTTCCGGATCTTTCCAGGTTCGTCAGAAAATACAGCTCGATATTTTTCATATATTTCTATCAATTGATTCAGCTGGTTTTCCGTTAATTGCTCGTTAGTATTGTGGCACTGGAAGTTACGTATTTCTTGAATCTTTTGTTGCCATAGGTCTTCCTCCGAATCCTGATGGACTGGCTTGTTGTTTGTTGAGTAGTTGGACAAGTAATTCACCTTATTTTGGTGGTCGAGAAGTTGTCTGGAGTCTAAAGTCTTGTTATTAGTTAAATTGGCTATCCAGGTTGAACCTTCAGCAAAGAGTGATACCTTTCCTCGGCACAAGTCGATAATTGCTGAGTTTCGGCGCAATATGTCACATCCTATCATGATGTTGAAAGGTAATCCGGCTGCAACAAGAAATATCATATCCACACTAATGCCCTGACTTTTGACACTGAGGGATACCTGCTTTCTTATGGTCTTGTTCTGTCGGCCGGTAGCTCCTACAAGTACAATATTATTAATAGGTAGTACCGGTAAGTTTTTGTGGCATTCCTGCTGTATCCGGTCCAACTCATTTCGATTTATTATGGAGACATTGGCTCCAGTGTCTATCATTATAGGAACAGAAATACCTTCAATTTCTGTAATTATGTATATTATTTCATTATCATTATTGTTAATATTAAGCTCGCTTTCTTCTAATAGGTCCTTACGGATATCCTTCAAATAATTGCTGTATATTATGGTAAAATTTTTTCTGTTTTTCTTCGAATTCATACCTACTTGGTTAAACCCAGCAGATTGGAGCAGTAAAGGGTTATTGGAGTTTATTACTGCCTCCGTTCGTTTAAATGTTCCGCTTCATTACGGATTAGGCCGTTGGAAGCGTCAGCTTGAAGTCCTGAGACTGCTTCGTTTGGTTCTGCTCGATCGTCTTGTTGGCCTTCTGTTACAGGTAGTCTTCGCTGATTGTCCAGGCTGGAACTACGTCTGGGCTCGTACTCTCTGTACCGATTACTTCCCTGACTTCCTTGGAAGGTCTCGTACTCGTAGTATCGGCTCCTTCGTTGAGGCTGGTACCTCCTGTGTCCACTGCCTTCCGCTCGGATGTAGTTAACATTGGGTCGATATGCCCTGTAATTGTTGTTATTACCTCCATTCGGGTAATTTCTGTTATAATTACCATGATAATTATTATTAGAAAGGTTGGGGTTCCTCTGACCATTTGGAACATAGTTATTATTATTATTATAATAACCGTTGTTATTTTGCGGACGGTTATTTTTATTATTATTATTATTGTTGTGGTTGTTGTTATTATTATTTATGCGAGGAATATTACTATTATTATTATTGTGGTTAAACCTAGGCAAATTATTGTTATTTCTGGGGTTATAATTGTATTCGGCATTATTCCGATTTGCGGAATTATAATTATTATTGTTACCCACATTCTGCCGATTATTATTATTCAAATTATTGTTGTTACTCCTTGGTTCCTGCTTTTCATATCTCCTGCGACTTTGACGGTAATAGTCTTCGTGCTCATACATTTCTAAAAGCTCGGTCATGGCTTGCACCGTCTTTATTTGACTGTTTCGTCTGGCTCTGATAATATCCTCCTCATAGTGGTATGAGAGTTTGCTGACCAGGCATTCTTCCGGTATTCGGGGCTCTAGATGTTTGGCCACGCACACCTTTCCCAAAAAGTACGCCGTTAAAGTTTGGTTTCCATACGGGTTGTACTTTCCATGACATATCCCGTCTCTGGCGATATTTTGCGTTGATTCAGACCAATATTTGGCTTTGAATAGTCTTCTGAATTGTTGATAGTCGGTCACCTCGTCTCTTATCGCCATCCACCAATTGTCTGCTATCTCCTTGAACGATTCGTCAAGCACCTCTTTATTCTCCCTCCAGCGATTACCTCTGTGTTTGGCGAAGTATTCTTCGATTCTTGCTAGGAACTCCATGGGTTTGTTTTTATAAAACCTGAAGTTAATTCCTTCACGATCTCATTGTTGGGACAACTGGTAATGGTTGTCGGTCGACTATGGAATAGGTCTATATCTGTCTGGTTCTGTCGTACCTGACTGTTGATACTGGTCACAGCAGCTTCAATGCCGTCGCATTTTTCTGTGAATCGGTCCTGCACTCGCTCCCAGTCTTCCCGTGTTTCCTTTAGTTTTTCCTCCAATGTCTTCCTAGTCGTTTCTTCAATGTTGTTAACCTTCGTATTTATTTCTGTCCTGATACTCCGTACTTCTCGTTCGGTTTGACTCCATTTTTCGTCAGCTCTGGTAACCCTTTGTTCGATTACCGTTATTTCCTCTTCTACCTTCTTGCTGATTGTCTCATTGTTTTCAGCTATCTTCTGGCTCAATTCTTCCTTCAATATTTCCATTCTTCCGTCTAACCGGTTCATGTTTTCTTGGTTCGTCTCCTTCAATTCTTCTCTCAATTGCTGATTATTGCTTTCCATTTTCTGACTTGTTTCTTCCATCTTTTTGTTGGTTTCTTCCAGTTTTTGGCTTATCTGGGTTAATTCCTCTTTCGACTGTTTATTGTCAGTCTTTATTTCCTACATTTTCTCCTCGATCTTCTGAATATTTTCCTCCATTAATAATTTATTTTCGTTTTTTAATTCGTCCATTTTCTCCTCCATCTTCTTACTGGTATCTCCAATTTTATTACCCAATTCTTCCTTCAATCGTTCGTTATCATTCTTCATTTCCTTATTATTTTCTTCCATCTTCTCCTCCATCTTCTTACTATTTTCTTCTATTTTATTACCCAACTCTTCCTTTGTCGTTTTAAATTCTTTGAGTAACATCTCCATCATTCGATCAAATTTTGTATCTTCCTTTGCGGTGGATTTCTCCGGCTGTTCCTCCGGTGGTGCAGGTTTGTTTGGTTCTGCTGGCGGTAACATCGACTCCACATCTTCCACTGGTGTCGCCTCTTTATCCTCCATTTCTACCTCCTGCTCGGCCTCCATAGCCCTTTTCCTTGATGTAGCTCTCCTGTGCATCTCGTTTCCTCTTCCGACCTATTGACCGCTGCCAAGCTAAAAATAGGAAACTGGACACTCGTCCTTATTTTACAACACTATTACCTCCTATTTAAAGCCCCACGTTGGGCGCCAATTTGTAATATTATATAAATATTACAAATATTCTTGCTAGAATAATAATAATAAATGAACGTTTTAATAAATCTCCACGTTGGAAACGCCAATTTGTAATATAATGTTATTACAAATATAAAATAGAAAAAATAAAAATATAGAAATAGAAATTCAGATATATTGTGTGTTGATTTTGTGACAGCAATGTATTGTGCCCTCCTTTTAGCCCCACTCGTTAGGCTAGCCAATTTGTAATATAAATTCAAGTGTAATAATAAATAAAATATAAAGATATTGATGATAAGAATTGTGTATGTTGTCTGGATCTCGGTATTGAACTCCCCGATGATACAGCTCCACTTTGAAATTACCAAATACAAAGAATAGATTTAATATAAATATGTTATAACTGGGTGTGATTGATTGATAAATATCAAATAAATCAAACTTTAAAAATTGTGAAAATATTTTTTCTTGTTCTGGTATTGAGTTTGATTGAATGATTTAATTTAATTAATTACTAATTAATTAATTAATTGAGTTTGTAATTTCCTTATATATCTATTCTCTCACTGTAAATTATGTTTTTGTTTAATAAAAAATAATAGTAACATTAATTGTAGAAATAAAAACAATGCTGGTAACTGAGTGATGATTTGCGTTTATTAACATTCAAAATAATGCGCCAGTCAGACTGCGCATGTCCCAGGCACTGGCAATATTCGCTACAGTCGGTAGTGAGAAAAATCAACAAATATATTTTTACAAGTTTAGATTTGTGGTTCTTTTAACGAGTCGAAATGGTCAGAGGGCAAGGAACAAGATACATTTAACAGGTATTCTTAAACTAAATGTTAATATCTGAAATAGAGCAAAATTATTATTACAATTGTCAATTAGAAAGAAATTAAATTGCGAACCAAGTCGATGAAATGACGTCACTCCCCTCCAGCAGGCACTGGCTGATCGTCTTTATGAGAAATTCAGCAATGGCCGCCGTCTACTCGATTTTAACTGCGATGCTGTTGGATTTGAATGATCTTCTCCCACAGAAATAAAACGATGTTCCCTTTTCTGCGAAGTGGTGTTGGTCCAAAATATAGTGTGGAATGTCCCCTCGTCGTCTGCGATGTCGAATTCTGGATGGATTTCTTGTGTAGTGTCCGGTGTTCAATTATATATGTTGGTTTTCTGTGAATTCGGTCCAAAAATTGTTCAAAATGGCTGTCGATTTCTTGTGTTGAGTTTTATGGTGTTATACTGTGTTTTGGAAATTTGTGAAGTGTTAGAAATTGATAGTTAAGGTTATTTCACTGTTTAGTTCATCTCCGTTACACGCCACATAACCACACTTGGTTTTATTACAAATTATTTTGTTTTCAATACTCCGCTAACACATTTTCAACTATTCAGTTTTGCGATTAACAATAGACTAATAGACGCAACGTCGTCGTTTTAGGGCAATTGGTTCTATGTCTTTTTCCTCTTCATATTGTTTAACTATAAAAATATCTGTCTAAGACTTGTTTCACCATCTAACTATACATACTAAGTTTTCTTATTTTTTACTGTATTTCAAATATTTCTTAATTTTACATGAATCTAACTATTCAGTAATATTGATTAGTTAATTTTACATCTTTTGATATATAGTTGGGTTTGTTTCAAGCTCATTTAAGCCCAAAAATTACAATTTTACATAATGATTGTATGCCCCATATTTTGTACAAATTCAGTGTTTTTAAAGGTTTTTATTTGTTTTTTCTTATAATATTACTATGGAATATACTTAATAACTCCGTAATTACTTTGTTGTTAATAATTTGGTTGTTAAAACATTTCAATATTGATTAATTTGCTGTTTAGCCTGATTTGATTACTATCATAGGCTTATTATTGACTGTTTCCAAAAGAAGTTAATTTCCTTTCTTTTGTCATTCTATTTGCTATTAACTGTATCTGTATTAATTATATTTTCAATTTCTGTATTGTGTGTATTGAATTCTATTCCTATTACATAGATTAATTCTTTGATAGATAATTTTTTGGTTTATAGGCCAATCTGTGTTTACAAAAATGGTGTCTTGGCTGGTCTGTTTGTACATTATACATGGTTTACTGTTTTGAATAAAATTATTACATTTTTATGTCCTACTTGCCTCTCTGACTTACACAATGGAAAATTAAATGACATGATTTTAAAATACAATAGAATATCTTGTATCTACTAAACTTTCTTTATACTAATAACATCATTGAACCATAACATAAACATCTTATGCCTAATTTTCTTTATATCACCTAATTTTAACAAAAACATTTTATTCCTATTATTTTTAACTGTATCATCAAATGATAACAAAATATCTTATCCTTATTATTACCTAGACATAATTTAATTAGAAAAAATAAAAAACTCCTATTACTAGCAATACTGTCAGTCATTAACTGTCTTGTGTATTTATGTTTCTTTTGAAAACACTTTAACTGTGATTAAAAAACATCTTGTATCTATTGACACCTTACATCTAAAATTTTATCTAATTAACAATAAATAACAAACATCTTATTATTAGTTATACCCTCAGTTATGAACTGTCCTCTGGTATTTTTGTCCTTCTCACAATCTACTTAACGGTAATTAAAGAAAACATTTTATGGATAATAGTTTTTCTTATATCTAATTTAAAAAACTCTTATTACTGATAAGGTTGTCAGTCCTTAGACTGTCTTTGATTCCAATGGTTTTACTATTATTATTCTACACTCATGGTAGTCTTTTTATAATATTTACACTTCATTGAATATTTTTTCATAGATTTTTTAGCTATGTTTCTCACTATACTCACTGTAGTTTCTTATTTTTGTTATCTCACTTCACTTTATTGAATTCTACACTATGGTAGTCTTTTCAGTGAGTTCTACACTATGGTAGTCTCTTTTGATATATTTTTTAACATATTACTCTTATAACTAATATACAATTTGTGTTTTATAGGATTGTATCTTGTAACTTGTTTGGGTTTACATATATCGGTTTCAATTTTGTCTCATGGTATTTATTATAAGACTATCATTTTGTTTTGGCATATCTCTTCCTGTTTCTGGTCTCTTTGTGGGAATCTTGATATGTTTTGTCCCTTCTTCAAATATCACATTAGTAGTTCCCTTGTTAAAATGGTTTCATGACAGATTATTTCCTTTTTTATGGTCCTTCCCTTTTTGTACTGCTTCCCCAATCTACTGGGTATACTGCTGGTTTAACTGGTTTTAACATAGTAGGTTATTTTAATCAATGGTTTTCTTTGTTATTTTCCATTTTTATTAACATTTTATAGACTTAATATACAGTTAGTGTAATCCTTAAACAATTTATACTTCTCACTCACTATGGAACTTTTTCCTTTATTTATGTTGCATTAATTCAAATGTTTAGTGTGACAATTTTGTTATGTTACAATATATATATATATTGTAACGCAACAGAAATGCTAGCATTCATGTTACATAAAAACAAGGTTCACAGAATAATAAACAAGTCAATATCTAACCCCATGATAGAACAAAGATCTAATAATTACATTTATAATCATAGATAAAGGTAAATAAGGATCCAAGGTAATATTAACAAGAATAACCGAACCTGTAAGTTAGACAATAGTTGATGATATATGTTTAGTGAAAAGCAGACAAAAAATGAAACAATAATTTACTAATAGCAAATACGAATTTTGTGTTAAGAGGTATTATTTTGTGACAACAAATGTTATGATAAAGTTTATGTTATGTTATACCAAATATGTGTTGAGTTAATGAAAGATAATGAAACAAGATGTATTATTCAATGACTGTTGTAGAATGAAGTGTGAAGCAGCTAATTAACGTTAATAGATTTGAATTTTCTTATGTGATCCATAGGTCAAGATAAAATTGTTATTAGATATGGAAAAAATAATTGTTTATGTAAATGTTAATAGTTAAGATTTGATTATATGTATGAATTTATGTAAAAGGGGCTATAGATGTGTACCAGTTATAAACACAGGTAGATCCGTTTACAATAAAAGGCCTAACAGCCAAAACCACTATATAACCACTCATAACATAAAGGTTAGGTACATCAATTAATAATAATTAATGAATACGATTTGAAGAGCTAGAAAAAACATTAAATTAATAATGATATATAATAAAATTTATACAAATTATGATAATACCATAATGCCATGATATCGATTAATAACATATAATATCGAAAGTGGATTAAATATAAAAAGGAAAAAAACCGGCTTATATAAAAAAACCAGCAGAATATGTGTAGAAAATAATAAACCAACTATTGGTAAAGTTACATTCCGATAGGATAGCAAATTGATAAGGAATAGACAAAAAATATATGAAATAAACACTATATTCAAAACATGTGGAAGGAAGAAATTATGTGTTGCTAGGGACGACAAAAAAGAGGAAGTTGTTGATTTGACAATAATTGCTTTGATGAACTGAATGTGATGAGATTAAAAAACCCAAGAATTATCTATTTAATCGGAATATTCTAAATTATCAGACACTATTATAAAACACAAAATCCTAATGACAATATTTATGACTCTCACCAGTACAGTTTAACCAAATAATACTACAGAATGAAATCACAATAGAGAATAAATAACTGGATTCTACAAGGAAGGACTTGAACTGTCCCATATCCGAATGGAATTGATGATATATTAAACCAAATAGAAAGAATTAACAGTATCACAATTAATAATATTCACTACACCAGAAGTTATAACCTTTCAAATACAAGGAACAACACTAATTGCTTCAACCGAGAGAAGAACGTATTTGGATCCTTACGTTGCAGAAGAAGCATCAATCGGGCTGTAAACCAATCCAGAGAGCTGTAATTCCGAAGTGGACAGGACAAGAATTCCATTTTATTAAACCGAAGAAAGAAAATCGTACGGCATAATTGTCCAGAACAGTAAATTTATCAATCAACCGCCTACACGATTTGCTTCGTTCTAGTCTGGTAAATTATTATTATATTAATCATACTAACTACACAACACTTCAAATTTGTAAATCTTGCATTCTTATCTATGTATTTTTAATCTTCCCCACAGTTACAAGAACCTTCACACCCTGAATTAAATTAATTACAAATTAAAACACACTATATAACTAAATTTAAATAAAGGATCAGAATAATCAACAATCGATTCATGCAATCTATAGCCCAAGCATATGTTAATTAGAACATATCTTATTCAATGTTAAAGAAGTAAACAAATAAAGAACCTTTATATATTTGCAAAATCTTGTTATTTGGAGTATGGTTTAATGAGCTGGGAATAAAAAAGTAACTGAATAAGTATAGAATAATTGGTTAACATAAACATTGAAATAACCTATAAGTTTCGTTGAGCCGATACTACAGCGCTTATAGCGGAATTATCTGACACCAAAGAGAGAGCGTAAAAATACAAAATTAGACATAATTCTCTTCAAGGTATAATAGGGTTGGATGAAATTATAGAATAACGCATTAATTGTTTAAGTTTCAGGTACACTAACACTGATATTTCTTAGAGAGCTAAGTTAATATTAATTAATCACATCAATATATCCCACAACTCCAAATATCTCAGATATTTACATAATTAAAATAATTCAAAACATATTGGCATAGGTGTAGTAACAAATTGACGAACCCAACAGTGGGGTTCAAACCATACGTATCCGATATATTACAAATTGGTCAGCCCAACAGAGAGGCTGTAAGGAGAGGAAACCATTGCATTATAAATTGACGCTCATAACGCGGGACCTAATTAGGTGACTCGAGAGAGAGTAATTACAAATTGACGCCGAAAACTTTGGGG
Organism: Magicicada septendecula; assembly: GCA_034769895.1. Taxonomy (NCBI): domain Eukaryota; kingdom Metazoa; phylum Arthropoda; class Insecta; order Hemiptera; family Cicadidae; genus Magicicada; species Magicicada septendecula. Next base: position 586,758,450 of record CM068369.1, on the reverse strand, counting down.
CAGAAAGAACGAGAACACTGCAACCGTAAGAGCCGAGGGTTTATTACAATATATATGACCCTCTATATATATATAATAGGGTTGCTACAGCTAGTCTCGTCTCCCTTCCTTCAACCTGGCTTTCCAATTCTCCCGATGCTCCCATTGTCCTTCCTCAAGTCCTATACGTTGCATAGATTCATCCACTTCGTCCCTCCAAGATCTTCTCGGTCTTTCCCTTCTTCTCCTTCCTAATGGACTCCATTCCGTCACTTTGTTGGTCCACTATTTTGGGCTCTCCGTACATGACCGTACCACACAAATATTTTTTTCTTCGATGTAGTCAATTACACTTCTTTCCGCTTCCATTCTTCTTCTGATCTCCTCGTTTGTTATTCGGTCTGCTCTCGTTATTCCACAGCACCTCCTCCAATTTTCCATCTCTGTCGCAAGAATCTTTCTTTAATTCTTTTAAGACCATATTAAAAAAAGACCCTATTTATTCTTTACCTATCAAGAAATACGTGAAATACCCTTCTGTCTGAGTTTGTTTAAGTCACATTTTCCACCGTCTTCCCGGTGATCGTTTTCCTGGGCATTATGTCATCCGTTATTATTTCTTCACGACAGGAACAACTACTTCGATATTCGTCAGATTATTTAATTGTCTCTCATACTAATAATACTAAAAAAACTTTAAGCATTACAACATATTTAAACATCAAACTTTTCATTTAAAATAAAGTTAAAACCACATAAAACACGAATTATTTTAAGTGCATAAAAAGAGAAATCAATAGAATTTTAATTAATTAAATTAATAGAATTATTTTTAATTATCATTTTTAATTATTTGGCAAAATGTACAAAAAGGTAACAAAATGAATATCTGGGAAAATCTTAATATTTACAAACAATAATAATAATAATCTACTAATTAAAGAACAAATACAAATAAAAACAAAACAAAACGATTTATTTAAAATCATACATTTAATAGAATAATAAAATAAACATAATAAATAACTGCTACATAAACATTAAGACAATCGAAAATAGAATCAATGTATATTCGAAAATCCGTTAGCTGTATTGTAAGCGAAACATTCAATTACAATTCAAACAAACCTCTGAAGATACAAAATAATTTCTGTGAAACGTGCGTCAGGTGAAAATAAACCTAGGCCTATTTGCAGTGTATTTATTTGAAGATATTACATAGGAGACCTGCAGGAAACTCAACGAGTTACTTACGAATGAATTAAAATTGTAGTACAAACAGTAGGGCTAGTTACAGTGATTATTCTCCTTAATAATTTCTGCAGTTCGTTATAAACGCCAAACCCGTCGTGTTCCAGAATATATAATATAATCCATATTAAAACGCAGGCGCGCGCGCGCGCGCACACACACACACACACAAATAGATAAACAAAGAAATAGATAGATAGTTAAATAAACTTTCAAACTTTTTGTAAATTACTTTAAAAGTAAAAGGTTTTAAATAATTAATCAAATATTAGTTTATTCTTTTTTATACAAATCTAACTTTTTCTTCTTCAACGAAAGAGTGTTATGAGATTTTGTGAGTTTTTTGTTTTCTTCGGTACACAAATAACTTTTGCTTTGAAAGCAGAATTTTGTTTGAATAAAAAGCGTATTTTCCGCCAAAGAATTGGGAAAATACGAAACGGGGTGAGATTACATCTCTTCTTAACCTTGATCTTGATACGGGATCGCCTTTGATCTCGTCTGTCACATCAGTTCCATTTGGAAATTGTTTTGGCTTTTGCTCTAAATATCCGAAAAAGCGTTTGGCGATAAAATACAAGTAAAGTTGCAGAAGCCGTTCGAGAAATCGTTTTGACGGTAAAATACAAGCAAGTTGCAGAAACACGCGGGTATATATATATATATAAAGTAAAAATTTTTAATACAATATTATTAAATTTACCCACTTTGTTTAGAGCTAGATATATAAAGGACGTAATACGTATAGAGAGTATCAGAAGTAAAGTGAAGTATCGAAACTGGTGATTGACCTCATTCGACTATTTGTATGACCTCGCTGGGGAAGTAAGTGGTATGTTTTGAATTGTCTTATTATTGTTATTATTGTACATTTCCGATGTGATGATGCGCTGAAAAGCTCGAAAACATTAATTTTTTATACTGTGGCGTGCAACCGTTTAATTCCTCTTTGTAAATATAACTGCTAAGACAAATTTCTCTTTGTCAAAATAACTGCTAAGACAAATTTATTACTTAAAGTATTGTTTTGATTTTTAGTCTTACACAGCGTATTTCACACACAAAAAATACAGTACCGTTTACCAAATGGTAAAAGCTTAAGAGCATGATAATGTCTTTCAGCCGCCAGCTAAACGCAACATTAATATGGTTACTGAGTGACTGATTGTTTCTTTTGCGCAAATGTTTCTTTTGGTTATTAGGTCTTTAATCTGCGACTTTAGCTTGTTAGCGGTCGCGGTTTTAGTTAACGATTCCCGGCTGGTAAATTGTACTAACACTTGATTTTAAACTTTCAGGACGCTTTATAAATCTGGTTTAATTGTTTGCAGTGATATTATTTTTAACACATTTTATATATACAGTATATAAATTGCGACGTATCTAAACAAACCTTTATTTACAACAATCCCAATGACGTCATGCAATGATGACGTATTACAGCGTGACGGTAAATAAAATGTTACAGAAAGTTTCATACGATGTCCAGCTAAAAGACATTATCATCTCAAAAGTTAGCTGAATCACATACGAAGACAACCATTAACTAGAGACAATAACCCCAATAACCTATCTACAGCTATGCAGTGTTGTTCGCTTGTTAGGTCTTTAATCTGCGACGACGTTAGCATGTTAGCGGTCGCGGTTTTAGTTAACGATTCCCGGCTGGTAAATTGTGCTAACACTTGATTTTAAACTTTCAGGACGCTTTATAAATCTGGTTTAATTGTTTGCAGTGATATTAACACATTATATATATTGCGACGTATCAAAACAAACGTTTATTTACAACAATCCCAATGACGTCACGCAAGAATGACGTCATGCAGCGTGATGCGTTACAGTTTACAGCGTTACAGAAATTTTCAAATGATGGCCAGCCAAAAGACATTATCATGTCAAAAAATTATAGTGAACAATTTCTGCATTGTGTACTTAAGTTATGAAGCGTCGTTCCTAACGCATCAGTGCTAACAAGCTGAGAGAATGAAATCTTCACCTTGCTTCAACCTAGTCGCGTAGCTACAGGAATGTTGACACTTAATAAAGTGTCTATAATTATGAAGAGGTTTGACCTTGAAATATAATTAGACCTTGAAATATAGTTATACTACTTGCAGGAGAAACAAATTGAAAACATCACAAATTATATAATTACTGCAAGAAACATCGAGTTACTTATATAGAAAATTATATATATATATATATATATATATATATATATATATATATATATGTATTTTATTGTGTAATAATAGATTTCTACTGCAAGTGTATTTGGATTTTCATCAGTATATGTAAAATCTGACGCACGTTTTACGGGCTAAAACTGTGTCACCACATGTTTATATATCATAATCTGTTGATACAGATTTATTCTTTGGAACGTGCGTCAGTTATTCATAAAAGGTTTTTCTGTATATTGATAACAATTAAAATACAGTTTCAGAAGTATGTTAGTTTGTTTTTCAATAATAATATACAAAGACTGCAGCAAAATGTAATCACACTAGTTACTAAAAAAGCAATTTACACACACACACCCATAAAATTGTATTTAAAATTTATAAATGCTTTACCTCAACATGTTTTTTTTACTTATTTGGTACATTTTTGGAAATCGTATTGTTCCCATCCTAAGCCTTCCTGATTTTATACCATGTAGAGTATTTGTGTTTTGATTGGTTGTTGTTATGGATTCCTGTTATTTTTTGGTATTTATTTTATACTGGTATTATTGTGTGTGATTTTGGTGTACATATTAGCTTTTTGAGTATTTTCGATGTTGAGTGCTTTGAAAATTGTGTCATGTGTTTTTGTATTGATTTGTATTTGTTCAAGAAATAGTTTGTTTTGTGCTTGTATATTTGTAAATTTTCCCATATGTTCATTATGGTGCCTTTGTGTTGAATGTGTTTTATTACTGTCATGTTGGTTACGTCTGGGAATTCATGTCCTGTGTTTATTGTATGTGTGGATACATTAGACTTTATATTTCTGGTTTTTTATAGGCATTTAGATGTTCAAAATAACGTTTTTCAGTTGTTTTTTTGTTTGTTCTATGTAAAATTTATTGGAATCTTGCACTCAATATTTTATATACCATTGACTATTGTATTATCTTTGTTGTGTGGGTTATTTAGTTTTTGTAAATTATTTTTATTAGTTTTGTATGCTATTTTAATGTTTGTGTTTTTAAATAGTTTTGTTAGCTTTGTCATCTTATTATTTATTAATGTGAATGTGGCCCATTTTTTATAGTTGTTATTATTTATGTGTTGTTCATTTTGATAACTTATTAAATGTTCAGTTTTTATTTTATATTTGATTTTGTTTTCTACTTTGTTTATAGTATTTTTATTGTATCAATTTTTATAAGCTATTTGGTAAATTATATTTCTTTGTTTGTTTGTTTCCTGTTTGTTTAGGGTTATTTTGTACATTCTGTTAAATAGTGTTAGAAAGCTGCCATTTTATGTTTTGGTGGGTGGTTAGAATGGTTAGGTATAATGGTGTTAGTGGAAGTTGTTTTTCTGTATAAATATTGCATATTGTAGATGGTTATTTTATCTTGTGATGATTATGTCTAAATAGTTGATTTTGTTGTTTTTCTTTTTCTTCTGTGAGTTGTATTTTTGGATGTATGTTATTGATTTGTTTTAATATGTTATCTGCATTTGTGTTTTTGTTATTAGATACAAAAGAGCCCATCATCTACATATCTTATCCATATGCCATTTGGATCTAATGAATTTATAACTTTTTATATATGTGTATGTATATATGTATTATATAATAATATATATGCGTATGTGTAATGTGTGTGTATATTTATATTTGCAATTTGTGTTGGACATTCTAAATGCACACGGAATCTAACAGAGAATAAAGCTAATGATAGCATATAAAGACGCTACATGAATTAGTAGAGATTGCAGATTGCAACACTGTAAATTAGTTGATAAGAAACTGTGTAAATGTTAATTTTTTCAATATTTTACGACTTGTAAAACAACTTTAAGTGCTTAATTATTCTACAGGATATTCTTTAAAACACATTAATTTAAATAACGCTTAAGATATGTGAGATTTTAAGATGGGACTTATATCAGAATGCCAGTAGTTACTTTAAAAATCAGCAATTTAAAGTATGTGTTTTTAAGTTAAAAGGTTCTAAAGCCCATAAAATCGGTCGTAAAAATATTCAGGTTTTTCAAACATGAATTATTGTGTACGATACTTTCTTGGATAATAACTTTCATTATCTGTAAGAAAATCATGAGAGGGGGTTACTGAAGAACCAATCAGATTACAAGAAATTCAGTGTTAAAAATAATACTATAACATACAGATCTCTCACCCGCGCTCTGGTATGCGATGATCTGTTTGCCAGTCGCGACGAAGGCAACTTAGATCATTCCTGTTGAGTTACTGCAAAAATGATTATACTTGTGTGCTGTCCGCGAGAGTGCAAGATATTCCGTGTAGGGTATATAGATACTTCAAGCTCACTGGAAAGGCGTAAGCCTAACACATCAGTTAAGCACTAACTGTATAGGTTCGCGGTGTGAAATTATATATACCAAGCTTGGAAGCGAGAAATGCCTACACGTTCGAAAACTACCCTGAAGCCGGACAGAGTGAATTAACCCACGTACTCGTCCAGATAGGATCAACCTAAAGGTTTGCAGTCGAGATTAACGGGAAGTGAACTATTACATATGCACACGCATAAAAACTCATTTAAAAGAAAGATTCTAATAAAATTTACATCGATAAAAACTTAATAGTTTAAATAAGACAAAAATAACTTTTCAAATATTAATTTATTTCATCGAACAGAAATTAGATTTTAGTTGTGTTACGAAGGTCAACAGAGACAAATTAATTATTTCTGTAAATATATTAAAAGCGTAGCAGTTTGTCAGAAAATTACTAGCATCATTGATAAATCCGCTTTATCGAATAGCATATATCTCGACTATTTATTCTATGCGACCCTGATAAATCCCAGGACTATCACTCTTAATAAAATAGTTCTTAGGACATATTTTCTGATTTCGGAGCATGTGTGTCGTACTCGAAGTATTTTCCTGTAGTTTTAAAAAATTCTTTACGATCATTCGGAAAATGATAAATTGGTGTTCTTGGATAAAGATGTTTCACATTGTCGACTCAGAAGGCTTTTAGTTGATCTTTGCAAGAAATCTCAGCGTAGATACGGCAGACCTATAACTGTCTGAAATCACGCGAAAATACTTTATTGAAACAAAAGTAGCGTAAGCAGAACCGCATTGTTTCCTTCATCGTCTCTCTGTCACTCTCTCTCTCTCTCTCTCTCTCTCTCTCTCTCTCTCTCTCTCTCTCTCTCTCTCTCTCTCTCTCCCCCTATTTCTATATTCTTTCTTTACACACACGCTTACACGCACACTTGTAATACACATTGTCGCAGATCGTACATTTTCGGTGTCGATGGCTATCCACTGCGTTTTATTCGACTAACTCTCCTAGCATTTCATCCTCTCCTTTTCAACATCTTATTTGACACCATGGTAAATCCTGAGAGACATGTCAGATCAAATGGCGACCCAAAGTGGAGAAGTATTATGAAGAAGTACTACTGCGGTCACGATACAGAAGACAAACGACAATAGCAACGTTCGCACGCGAGCGCGCGTGTGTGTGAAATATATCCGTACATTCTAATCACCGTCTTTACGGCTGAAGAGCATTATAAAGTACACTTGAAAGAATACAGGGACGTACAGTTGTTTAGCGACCACAATCAATATTCGTTTTGGAAGCGTAGCGGGTATTTAAGTTATGCCCACGTCACCCCTCATGCCGTGTGAATCCGAAACAAAGGACAGAAGACGCTTGCTGCATATTCTTAATCAGACTCTAAATAAGTTCTAATTGAATTCATACGGCTATTGCAGCAGAAACGTAATTATTATTATTTTTTTTTTGTATCGGCCATCTAAGGACCACTTGCCAATTTCAATTCTTTATTCTTTGTTCTTTTCTTTTTCTCCAAAATTCTTTCATCTTTTCGCCGTGTTTCTTCTTCCTGTCTTCAGTCCACTTTTAACCTGCGTTTTTCTCTCTCTTACCCTCGACTCCATCCATTTTTAACACGTCTGCCCGAAAAACTTCCCTTTCAATTGCTTCTTCTGCGTTTATATTATTTTTTTTCTAAATCCTTTTGGACTTCTTTAATCCAACTTGATGTCCGCTTTGTTAACCTATTGTCGTCCATCCTACATAAATGTCCAAAAAATAATAGTCTTCTTTTTCTCATTGTTTCTGTTATATTTTCTATACTTTGATATATTTCATCATTTCTTCTTTATTTCCAACCTTCTGTCACTTTATAATTTACCATGAGGCTAATTTTAAATTTATACAGACATCTGCTCCTACAGTGTTCCTACCACTTACCTTGCCGATGTACAGTGTTGCACATTAACCATATACAATTTTGTATTTAAGCGACCGCATGAGCTGTTTGGGCATTTTGAAATTACAGTAACACATCGGCATAAAAGAAGTTATTTCGCTTCAAGTGCAAAACAAAACGAACCACTGACTACTCTGCTTAGCCTATACTAGTAGACGATTACAGGATATTGTTTAGCAGAGTGCCACAGAGTTGCCAGTCAGACATCACAAAGCAAAATTTACCGCTTCTCAGTGAAAGGACAGCACTGTCTGTTACCGCAGTATTCCAGTCGCCACACACTTGAAAGTGAAATCTTGGTGTGAAACTGACTTACAGTGTAAAAATTACCAGCGGAAAAGTAATTTTTAATTATGCTTAAATTTAATATTGTTTTAAGGCTTTTACGGCCAGTGCCAGTTATATTTGCAGTATCTAGAAGGCTGTTTGACCGTGGTCCAGGGTTTACAAACAAACCAAACGTTTCAGCAGCACCACTGGCTGCCATCTTCAGTGGAATTCGAGGCTACCTGACGCGGGGTGTTATTGCACTGAAGACGGTAGCCAGTGGTGCTGCTGAAACGTTAGGTTTGTTTGTAAACCCTGGACCACGGCCAACCAGCCCTCTAGATACTTCAAATATGCTTAAATTTGTTTTAAATGTTTACACGCAATTTTATTAGCTAAAATTTTGCATCTACAAATCTCTAATAACTCCAAAATATCCGCCCAAAAATCTTACAGCACAACAGAGGCCATCAATTATTCCTGTGGATTTCCCTGACGTTCAAACTCATGAGTCCTTTATTCACAACACCGTGCAGACACTGTGGTGATGTGAACATGGCCATACCGTGCAAACTCACCACGTTCCCTTAAATGATTGCGTTGTGAACATAATGGCCACTAAATGGTTTATGAATGGCTAAAAGTACCTGCAGGGCAACAATGTTCTCGTGCATTATAGAATATAGTATATTGTTAAATCATTTTAGAATTCGCGACTGACACCCAAATATCCAGGATCCGGATGGCGAACAACGAACAACTTGCCAACCGACCAAGTTATGTCTGAAATTCATCGGTTAAAAATCACAACACGTGTATGCTGTTAAAAAGGCTTTCAAAACGCAAATGTATAATGTGTAGATAGAGAGAGAGAATTTTCTATATCTTCCCTACATATAAAATAACATAACTGTCACGAAAATCGACATCTTCTTTCTCGGCATTTAGAAAAGCAGTCTCAATTCGAAAATGAATTTAATTGATCAGAACACGCGGATACAAAGAAGAAATAAAAATGGAAACACAACCATACGGTATTAGAGAAAGCGGACACCGTACTTGGCAGGGTGGTTGTCGCGTTACAGACGTGGGTTATATCTTCACATTGAAGAATCGGCAAAGAAATTATTTAAATTATTTAATAGTTTGTGATAAATACCAGTCTGTCGTTGTATTTATTAGTGTATTCTTTGCAGCATAACTATTACTATTGGTGTTCTGCCCTAATGGAGGTCTTCAAATGGTAAAAGCTCTCCAAGCTGTCCTATCACATGCCAGTCTTTTCGTTTCTTCGTAAAACCCTCCGATTTTAATGCTATTTATTAACTTCATTCCTCTACGTCCTCTTCTCTTTTCTGTTTCTATGACACCCTCCATGGCAGTTGTAAGCAAGCAGTGTCTTCCTAAACAATTACCTAACCGATTCCTTTTCCTATTTTCTATTACCTTTAGGATTCTTCTCTCTTCCCCTATTCTTCTTAAAACTTCATCATTTCTTATTTTATCAACCTACCTCGTTCTTTCCAATACTCGCCAAACCCACATCTTAAATGCTCCTATTCTTTTTCCATCCTCCTTCCTCAATGTCCATGTCCCTGCACCATATAAAGCAACGGTCCACACATAATATTTGGCCAACCTTTTTCTTAAATTCTTATTAATATTGCCACACAGCAGTCTTTACCCATCATTAAATGCCTCTTTCGCTATAGCAATTCTTGCTCTAATTTGACGAGTCGTAGGTGGAAAAAAAGGAAAAAATAAGTAAGTTGTCGAGGTAGTCTAAAACTACTGCTGGGACTAGGCCGTAAATTAAAAGGCCAAATGTGGGCCCACGGTCGGCCCTTTTTGTGAAACGTCTTTCAAACGTTGTGCCATGCTTCACAGCAGGCCCACTTAGATGACGACACGTATTCCTAGCTAAAAACGATTCTTTTGTGTTTCAGTTAATAAAATTCTGCATTTGAGATACGTTTTTATTGACTTTACTTAATACAGTACGTCGATACTAAGTACCCTAGAATGATTCGTGAACAGGTTTGACTTATTAAAAATATGATACATCTTTCACTTGTAAAAGAAATTTGATTCTCTTCAGGTAACCGACTGTGTGCAACCAGAACCACACGCTCTCATATTGGGACACTTACATCAACTAACAAATTAAGTAATAAATAACAGAAAAATGTCAGGAAATTATTTGAAAATTAATTTCATTACGTGTGCATTTATTTTAGAGAAGTTCGTCTAATAGTGATATATATATTTTTTTTTTTTTTTTGCTCAATACTCAAGGTTTTTCTTTTGCTGTTTCAGCCTTACGCGGGTTAAACGTACTGTAATCTAATTTTACACTTTAGCTTGTGCACAGTTGCTACAGTTAAGAATATGTTTGTGTAATGGAAATGAACATTTAGTGCAAAATAAATCCAGCCAAGTGAGCGCACAACTTTAATAAAGGTGAAAACAATCCTGACTGGAGGAAACGGAACGCTGTTCTTGATACACGTTACAAATATATTTTCACTTGATTTACTTTTTCCTCTCCGCGTCAGGAACACAATCATCTCTGGAATCCAAGAGAAACAAATCTGTTACGTACGCTCAGTCAAACAGTGAAACTTGCATACACACACACACAAACTCACACGTTTACTGAAAATAACAGGTGTGTACTCATGTACAATTTGTCCAAAGGTAACTGCCCCGTAACGCTAATGTGTCGGGTTTGTATCGACCTTCGGCACTCAGCGTGCAGACGACTCACTTCTGTGGGTTACAATAATTGCGAAATTTTACTACGTCTGAGCAATGTGCTCGACTTACTTCTAATTCGTAACTATATAGACATCATGGGATAGCAAACCTACATATGAAAAGATTGTAAAACATAAAATTTATTTTAATTTCTTGTCTCTAACTTTACCGTCGATACATTTCAACAGATCAAAAAAATAAATAAAAACATTTACCCGCAAAGTCACTCGCCTACTTTAGTGCTATCTCCAGAAACGTTATCTCCAGACGGCCTACTGTTGCGTTATCCTGTTTCTGCCGCTTGTGAAATATTATTGGGGTATCCTTCGTTGCTCCAGTCTCTGTCTAGGTTGTTCAGGCAGCCAACAACTGTCGAAGAGCCCCGCATAGTTGTGCTGCATTCTGCAACTTTAGATTGACGAACTTCTTGAGACTGGTACAACATACCTGAGTGACGCCTACATCGATACTGTTCATTCTTTCTAATAACGCAGGATGATTGTTGTACGGTATAATGACGTCATGTCGCATTATAAGAAAAACAGAATCCTGTAGTCTAATTGGTTTTTATAGGTTTAAACCAATGTCAAATCAGAATTTTTCAAAACCATTTTTTAGCATGATGATCATGTGCGTGCTAAACTTTGGAGAATCGAGTACCTTGGACACCGCGTGAGTTATGTCAATTGGAGTGGGGCCTACATAATTAGGAATTATATACACGAACGGGCAGATTGTTATTCGCGAACTCGGGTTTTTACATATCTTCTTTTTTCGTTGGCGTTACAGCTCTTGGAGAGCCTTGGCCTCCTCGCCAATCCGCCTTCAGTCGTCTCGATCTTCTAATCTCAGCCTCCATCTTCTAATGGCAGATATGGATCTCGAAACTTTGCGTAAGACGGCAACACAACGCGTGACTAAACCGGTAAAAGGACATAAAATGTTATATACACAGAAAAAAAGGAATTATCACACCCACTTGCGTGCGCGTACACACACTCTAACATTGTATACATCAGCAGTTGAATCCGTCTCACAGTGTTTCCATTTTAAGAAAATTTTCACTCTCGTTGCTTCTCTAGACATATCACGTAAAACCAAAATACAAAAGTAAAACAAGAGAAAACGATAAAATGCCGATATTAAACTGCGTTAAGTCCAGTAAAGTGTAAATACCCACTAACATGAAAGTAACGGAAACCTAATATTGTGAACACTTTCTTATGCACTCTGTTACTCCGAATTACCTTGGGACACCATGTAACATTTTTGTCTATGAACGAACAAAGCGAGTTGTCTACTTTGACTCGACCGTTTGAAATTTGTCCGTCTATCTATCCGTGAGTGTTTGAATCTGTCTGTCTGTCTGTCTGTTTACTCGGAGTAAGTCTCACGGTAATTTTCGATAATTTTTCAAGACATTAAGCGATTTCCGCATAATTTTCCAAGCATGTCCATACTATTAGCCTACAGAAATCTTATTATTTTTGAGATTGCCACCACCTAAAAATGGAAGAGGGAGCCGAGGACAAAAATATGAGGGGATCAGGATTGCGAAAAATCGAAAATTCTCATGTGACTTTTCAAATTAAAGTCAATTTTAACTAAAAACCTAAACGGCAATGGCTTAGGTAGTCGAAACAGCTGTCAGAGTTAAATTCTAAATGTAGTGTTCGTTTTTGAATTTTCAAAACTTTTCCAACTTTGTCGTGTTTACTTGCTGAACTACTACTTGTCAAGTTCCCAACAAGGTCTTTCAGTGTTTCCACCACGAGGTCGTGGCTTAGGACTTGAAAACACTTTGGTAGAGACACTAAAAGCCATCGTTCAGCAAGTAAACATGACAACACGACAAAGTTGGAATTACAGAGACTGCTAATTAAAATAATAAGATTTAAAACTTTTGTACGCCAGGGCCTAAAAATGCGGTAAAAAGTTTGGTAAGGTTCCAAAACTGTATGTGGTGTATCGAATTAAAGAGAATTTTAACTAAAATCAGAATTTAATGTCAAGTCTTGAAAAACACAAAATCTGAGGACAAATATGATTGTGTGCTCTACAATTGTATTATTACGGGGGACATTTCATAAATAATGCACAGGTTGGCAACACTGCGTAGTGAAGGACGCGTCGATAGTGATTGTTACGTCAGTTGTAGTTCAAGGCTTGAGGAAGAAGCACGTGCTTTTGTTTCATCAATACCGTGTATTGTTTTTTAATAACGCGATTTAGAAATGGAGCCTGCACCAGTCTCGGGTACTGTGACTGTTGAGGATCAAAGATCATACATTAAGATCGAAACTTTACGTGGCAAAAACCCAACCGAAATTCACAATGCTTTAAGTGAAGTGTGCGGTGCGTTAACAGTGGACCGTAGTACGGTTTTTCGCTGGGCGAATCGTTTTCTTGAAGGTCGTGTAAGCATAAACGACGACGCAAGACCAGGAAGGCCGAAAACAGCAACAGATGAAAGAAGTGTGAAACTTGTCCGTATTCCGAATTCTGACACAAAATTTGAACAAGAGAAAAATTTCTGCGCGATGGGTCCCTCAATGCTTGAGTGCTGAACAGAAGCAATGTCGCCTGGACATTGCGACCTTGCTGAAACAAAGATTTGACGTTGAAGATCAAGCTTTCCTGCATTGAATCATCGCTATTGACGAAACGTGGGTTAGAGACTTTGAACCGGAGTTGAAATCACAGTCAAACAAGTGGAGAGGTCAATCCTCCCCACGTCCAAAAAAGTTTCGTCGAGCTCAATCCAAGGTGAAACAAATGATATCTTCGCTTACGATCATCATGGAATCATTATGACAGACAGAGTTCCATGTGGTCGAAGTGTCACAGGACTGTATTATCGTGATTTTATTCAAAAACTGAACAGAAAAATGCACAAAACCCGACCTCAGTTGCTCAAAGCTGGGCCACTCATTCTCCATGACAACGCTCGCCCGCACGTCGCCAGTACCGTAGCTAAAAAGCTGCGTGAATACGGTTGGGAAGTGTTACCTCATCCACCCTACAGTCCTGACATGAGTCCTCCAGACTTTGACTTATTCCCAAAGTTGAAACAACCCATGCGAGGACATCGTTATTCATCTCTTGAAGAGCTTTCTGCCGCCGTTACCCAAGCCGTTCGTCAGATGAACAAAGATGGCGTATTAGATGGAATTGCAAAGCTTTCTACACGTTGGAACACGGTAATTGAGAAGCAGGGAGACTATATTGAAGGATTGTAAAGAGATGTTGTCAGAAAATAAACATGTAAGCAAATAAAAAAATTATGTACATTATTTATGAAATGACCCTTGTATGAAAGAAATGGTAGAGTAATCAGGATTTTCAAAACTTATTCCATAATTGGAAAATTATCTAATTTTAAAATTTATTTAATAATAAACGTACTTCGTTAATAATTGTAACCGAGTTCTGCAGCTCAGGAAGCTTACTAGTGTAAGTTAAAATGACATTTTACGGAACAAAGTGCTTACCTTTGGAGTTAAATCACCTTGTTGAGGTCGACGTTGCATATTGTGCACATTCAAAAAACACGAGTCAGTGACGGTACGTACCCTAGCAAGGATATCTTAAATTAAATTATTACCTGAATGTTTTTGATTTAACTGGTTAAATGAGGTATTGTATAGAAGTTCCATATAGAAACAAAGCGACCATTTGTTATAGGAGCTCGAATATATCTATGTTACTTTAAGATTTGTACATAATATTATATAGAGACTCCCTACACAGTATTTACGTAATGACGCTTGTTCAAAGTACACAGTGTTCAAAGTGGATTTGAAATAATAAGTAATATTATTCATACGTCCATCTATGCGTGAGTGCTTTTACAGCTATTTCTATAACTCGCCTGTTTCAAACCAGAGGTTTCTGTTACTGTAATCTCCTGGGTATAACCCGTTTCCCCTTATAGTTGGAACCAGCTTAGCGAGCATGGCTCAACCATCATTAACCATTAGTTTTCACGTAGCCATACCATAATTATGGCGTATTCGATCATACCATACCAGACGCTTTGTATTTATGGCGACTAAAATTATTTTGCCAACACGAAGTAGCTTTCTGATAGACTATCTTCGTTTCTAAGGTACTGATGCCTGTGAATACCATACGTAGGCCTATTTTCTAGAAGCCATTGTCACTGATTGAGGTCTTTGAGAGTTTTTTGTACTTATTTCCCAATTTACTGACCCTTAGGAGACTATACTTTCTAAAGTGGCAGAATAAATCGTCCTTTTTGGTCTTTCTTATTTTCACCCTCCAGGGAACTGACGTCAGCTTCTATATTGCCAGTTTTCCTTGCATTATTTTACAACTTACATCTAGATCAGGAGGAGTATCGATGACATAGTTAACACGCCAAATTTTCATAATGTTACCCGAAGACACCTAATAAAAAATTATTATTTCTTATCTTGTTGATTCATCCTCTTCGTTCACTTTATTAAATTTATTAATATGTATAAACTTTCACGTATGAACTTACTATTCGTTGTCACTTCCCAAACGTTTCGAGGTGATGTTCCTCTTCCTCAGTGGGAGTAAATACTAAATGTCGATTACAGAATAACCGTTATGGACTATAGGTGTGTGTGGTGGGGGTTGATGGTGGGAAGGGATTGGGGCTGAGGTTCAAATTGTGTGTTTGGATCAGTGTATCGAATAGTGTATGTGATTTATAATGTAATTGTTCATTTAATATGTTGTTTGGTTGTAGTTTGTGATATCTGTATATTTCAAATTGTTCAGCTGTGTTTAGTTTTCTACTTTTAGGTAAGTAGTGTAATATTTCCATGTTGTGTTCTATGTTTGTGTAACTGTGGTTTTCGTTATATAAATGTGTGATAAATGTGGAATATATGTAATTTGTGGTGTCACAAGTGACAACGAATAATAAGTTCATACGTGAAAGTTTATATATATTAATAAATATTATTTCTTATAGTTACGATGGAAACTACGGATGTTAAATGTTAAATGGTGTACGTTCGTAGATTTCATATAATTTGTAGCGATTTGACTTTTTGAAATTAGGATTTGTTACGTGTTCATTGAATTGCTTGTGGTAAAGTTCCCCAGTCTGGCCGATATAAAATGGAGTTCAAATCATTACCAGATGATTTGTATACGCTCTCTGTCTTCTACAATGGTGTGGGTTTATTGTGACTGAGTCCGTTAGTCGATTACTGTTGGTTTTTAAAGTTGTGGTAGTGTATTTAATAGCGGTAGTGGTATTTTAGTTGTCCTCATTGAAAGGCGGACCGTTAACCGTAATCACTACTTTGCAAGCTGTTTCTCAGCACGTTTAAAACCTGTCAAGTGGAACACAATTGCTGTAAGACTGCACGCGACAAGTCGTTACGCTTCTGAATTGCAGCGATTACTGTATACTATGTGTGTATGTATAAGTTGTCTTTAGCTTCTATAGTATAAAATTGTACGTTTGATTATACAGAACTGTTAAATTGCAACTTCCAATTTTATTGTTGTGTGGTAAAGAAATTATTATTTCCACATACCATTGTTATAACTGTATTTCCTTACACGAATTACATAGACTTATGCTCTGCATTACCAGAAAATGAATCCCTTAACAAGTATTCAAATGTAGATTACATTTATTTACTTCTAAATGGACACATTAGAGAAAGATGCAAAGTGAATAAATATTGGAAACTGGATAGTAAGGACAAGGACAACTTTGAAAAGATTGAAGGAAACCTTTTGTCCTCTGTAATGGACAGACAAACAGAAGAAGAAGAAGAAGAAGAAGAAGAAGAAGAAGAAGAAGAAGAAGAAGAAGAAGAAGAAGAAGAAGAAGAAGAAGAAGAAGAAGGAGGAGAAGGAGAAGGAGAAGGAGAAGGAGAAGGAGAAGGAGAAGGAGAAGGAGAAGGAGAAGGAGAAGGAGAAGGAGAAGGAGAAGGAGAAGGAGAAGGAGAAGGAGAAGGAGAAGGAGAAGGAGAAGGAGAAGGAGAAGAAGAAGAAGAAGAAGAAGAAGAAGAAGAAGAAGAAGAAGAAGAAGAAGAAGAAGAAGAAGAAGAAGAAGAAGAAGAAGAAGAAGAAGAAGAAGAAGAAGAAGAAGAAGAAGAAGAAGAAGAAGAAGAAGAAGAAGAAGAAGAAGAAGAAGATTTTTAATGATAATTAATACACATTAAAACTTAAATCAACTGTCGTCAATACATTAATATACTTTGTACCTGATGATAAAGAACACAGTTCTGTGAGATGTCTGTGAGAACACTCGCATACTACAATAATAATTTTTAAGATAAACCGAAGTATACTAGGAACTAAGTTTTAACTGTAACAATAAACTGATTAATGTATACAGTCAGTGTATATTTCATGAATTTGTCCACTTTCGTTACGTCTGCGGAAGAATATTGTTACTACGGTCACACGTATCGTCGTGTTGAACACTACAGTGGAAACAGAAGAATTAACACCAATGAAGGCACTAATTACAACCTTTAATTAGACACAAACAACAGTTAGAAGTCAACCAAACACGCTCTTATATAATAATTAAATTTAAATGTGACCAAAAGATTGTTCGACAACAATAAATTTCACCTTAATACAGTTTTGCACTAATTAACATAACAATTATTTTCCACTAAACCGCAACAATCATTTTGATCTGCACTTGTAATATCGCTAAGTGTAACTGAACTGGGTCGCTTCGAAATCCAGTATCTATACTACAGCCGCTTTGGATGGGGGGGGGGGCTTGGATGGTGGTAACGTCTGGAAAGGGCAAGTCGAATGATCTAGAACTCTACCACATTTCTGCAGTGCTAATATAGGTGCAAAACGACACGTACTATCTATTTCTTCACTGTAGTAATATGGTAGAATTACTTTAGAAAGCTTCAAGTATTACCTAGGCTAAACGTGGTTTTGTTTAACACTTGATGTTCTATTAATAAATCTAATTCTGTAGAATAGTCGGCTCGAATGCTGAGTCTATACAGAATATATCCACTTATATTCTTGAAAGTGACTCTATCACTGTAGATTTAGGTGCTTCTAATTAACAGTACTCAAAATTTGTGTAGAAATTACATTTTTACAAAAGTCAAATTTTATAAGGCTATTGAAAGAGAATCCTGAAGGTAATAGAAAACAGGAAAAGGAATTGGTTAGGTCATTGTTTAAAAAGAGACTTGCTTAAAACTGCCATGGAGGGTGTCATGGAAGGAGACAAAAGAAGAGGTCGTAGATAGTTAAAGACAATAAAGTTAATAGATACCATTAAAATGAGAGGGTGTTACGAAGAAAAAAGAAAAGACTGGCATGCGATAGGACAGCTTGGAGAGCTTTTACCATTTGAAGACCTGCCTTAGGGCAGAACACACGGTGGTACCTACTGTATGGTACGGAGTCATTGACACTGCAAACTGCGGAAATAAATAAAATCACCGAGGCTAAATGTGGCTTTATGCCTGGACAAAGGATGCTGGCGATTAGATATGCTTCGCAATGGGGATACAAGGAGTGCTCGCTCCTTACGCTTGATTGGTTGGAAAAGGTTGGCGAATATATGAACAGATGGAGGACACATGTTCTTAGTATGGAAAAGGAGTCTATACCAAAGTCCGCATATTTTAATGCTCTACAAGGCAGTTGTAATTTACGAAGGCACAGTAAAATATGGTTTAATTTTTAATTTAGCTTAAAATGTTTGTAAATAATAATTTGTATACACATTGCGTATAATGCTTATGAAACCAGAACAGATGTCTACGTCTACTCCAGGATGGAAGAAGAAGAACATTAACGTTCCTATCATATTGTTTGTTACGACGATCTTCTGATCGTCGTATGGTACAGTGGAAAACAAAATACAAGACACCAATTATTAAGTCACTAATCACCAGCTTTAATTATCACAATTAAACAGTTTGTAAACAGCGAGATAGTCTCTTGCAACAAATCAAATAAAAATTTTTCACACGCAATAAAAATGTCAACTAATATAAAACACAATTGTATTACAATGTTCCCGCACAATTATAAAACACATAACACTCGCCACAATACTTCGAACCGCGCTGTGTAGTCTAAATCGCCCGACAATAACTCAACTAAACGTCGCTGAAGTCTTGTATTTATACCCCGTTCAAACGTCAGAACATTCCATACTACGCATCAGCGCTTCACTAGAACGTAATTGACTGCGGCCTTGATAGAGTGCGCGCGGCCGGCGGAATTTAGTAAAGTCTCGCTAACGCATGTTGAGATCACGTACGCACACATCATTAAAGCCGGATTCCACTGGAACATCCGAGGAACACCTAGACTGTTGTGTAATTACGTAACACTATACATTTTCTATAATACTAGACTGTTGTGTAATTACGTAACACTATACATTTTCTATAATACTAGACTGTTGTGTAATTACGTAACACTATACATTTTCTATAATACTAGACTGTTGTGTAATTACGTAACACTATACATTTTCTATAATACTAGACTGTTGTGTAATTACGTAACACTATACATTTTCTATAATACTAGACTGTTGTGTAATTACGTAACACTATACATTTTCTATAATACTAGACTGTTGTGTAATTACGTAACACTATACATTTTCTATAATACTAGACTGTTGTGTAATTACGTAACACTATACATTTTCTATAATACTAGACTGTTGTGTAATTACGTAACACTATACATTTTCTATAATACTAGACTGTTGTGTAATTACGTAACACTATACATTTTCTATAATACTAGACTGTTGTGTAATTACGTAACACTATACATTTTCTACAATACTAGACTGTTGTTTAATTTTGTGTGTTTGTCACCAAAGTTTCTACTTCCTAAATTATAATGCTTCGTTTTGCAGTATTATGTGTATTTTAATTCATAAAAGAAATTGATGTACCTGTACTTAAATGTTTGACATAGTTAACTGTGTTGAAACCATAACTATATAAAGATGATATACATGGCGTATAGTGGTGACATAGTACTATAGTTGTTGTACGTGATGTATACACAAAATCCACTATTGTTGAATGTGATAAGTTTTTTTGATTACTTTACAATACACAGTTAAACACCGTTATTAAATGTTGGCAATATTGTGCTCGTACGACCACTTCAGAGCGTGGCCACAACAAACAACTTTATTGTCTACAGAATTGAATAATAATAATAATAGTAATAACGCAGTTGGAGAGGTGATTTTATTTGCGGAATGTTGCAGACACGCCAGAGGCTATGGTTATCGATTAATTGCAGACAACGTGAGGCAGCTTTATTTGAATTCCACACAGACCAAGTCTGACACATCCTGTTTATAATGTAATACAATAAACTGTATTATCTTGGCACACAGCCACTTAATTTTATAGTTTCCTGTTTAATACTGACACAGCTGGAACAATAAGTAAACCAAACAAAAGGGTAGAAACTGGAATTCGAAATTACCAGCGGACTTCAGAAACACAAAGGATGTGTTAGTACAAAGGATGTACTAACATATAATATACATAACGTCATTCAGTTATAAGAATGACTCAGAAAATAAAAGATCAAAATTAATCAGTCTAAATCACAGCACGAACTTTTACTTTAAGAAAACAACAATTTACGTCAATTTTAGAAGATAAAAATTTCCAAGTTATTATGCTGAATGTACTTTGGGTTTCATTTTGATACTAAACCCAATTATAAGAACATATTATTACGACGGTCTTACTGATCATCGTAAGGTACAGTTGAAAACAAAATAAATACACCAATTAAGTAACTGATCACCAGTTGTAATAAATCACAATTAACAGTTTGAAACCAACAAATTATTCAACAAGATTATACTCGCGCAATAATTCAGTTAAATTTCTCCACACAAAATAATAATGTCAACTAATAGAGTCCTGCTGCAAAGTTATAACACAATAACGCTTTGCCACAATACTTCGAAACTCACTTGAATAAATCGCCAGTTAAACTCACTGTGTAATAGCCCGACGTAAACTGAAACTAAGCGGCAGCTGTCGTTGTTTAAGTAGATAACACAAGTGTTCCAGAATAATCCATAATACGCGTCAACAGGTACTCGAAAACACTAGAGCGTAATTGATTGCGGACTTGAAGAAAAACGTACATCCTGGGCTTGGCGGAGCGGGGGGTGGAGGAAGCTCTCTGTTGTTCCACCCGGTTTCATTCATTTCAAAATGATATAAAAGCATAAGCAGATTGACTTGAGGATGAAAGAGTTACGGCTTATACTGGTTACTTGGTAGGAAATATAAACTCTCGTTAGAAAACAAACTGCTTTTATAGAAAGGCATAATTTGACCTATCTGTACATATGGTACAGGATTAAGGGGTTGTCCCAGTAAATCTAGAATTGTCGTAATTAAACGTGCACAGGCAAAATCCTTTGTGCAATGACACTATGTAGATCTAGACTTCCGAATACCAACCGTCCAAGAGATTATTAACTAACAATGCAGGAAATATCATACAAGGTTGAAGACACACCTCTGTCCTTTCGTCTACCAGCCACTTGTGCAGGGGCCATCACACCAGAAGATTGAACAGAAATTGGCCAGTAGACGTGGCACAGGGTAAAAGAGGTCTTATTTCTGGAGAATTGTTATCGCGTCAGAAGAGGAGCTTAACTTCTTCTTCCTAAGCTAGAAAAGAAGCGCATACAGAGGATTTTTATTCCTCATTACTGTTGTAAATAAATAAATAAATACATACATAGATAAAACTGGTAAAACAAAATAGTCGGGGCCTTTCATGGCCCAAATGACCGTTGTATTTACTTAAAGCTTGTGAGCAAATTGGGTGTGTGGAATGTGCAAATATATTAATGCTTACGAGTTTCAGCAACACGAACTCAGCCATCTTCGTGCTAGACATATTATGTACAGTAAAATTGAAAATTAAGAGCATATGCGCAGAAACCAATTTATGGATGGACGAGTCCACTTTGAAATTATGAATGGCGGGAGGGTATCGGAATATCAGCTGCAATATGCGTGTGATGTTTTAGTAACCCGTACATTGTTAGTTACTGTGTGATGTACTATCTCAGTCTTGCGTTTGTTATTATTATTTCAATTTATTATTAATTGTATCGTTCATTTACAGTCACACATTTTTATTAGTTATTTAATTTTTTAGTTTATTTCTATTAGTAGTTTTTATTCTGTGATTACGTATTATCGTAATTATTTGTGTTATCACCCAGTAACGAGATTTGTTAAAATGGAGACTTCTCCTTCAACTAGCAAAGAGAGGAAAGTTATTCCTAGTCAAGCATGGGAAGTAATAATAAACAGTGTTTTGTTGTCCAGGATTAAAAAGATTCTTGTTATTAAATTAATACGAAGAACGCGTACCTTTATGTAATCATAAACTGTAGAGATAGTCGAGTGTAATTAAGGAGTGGAAGTGTACAGTTTGCAAATTCCATTGCGACAAGAACGGTCAGAAAGGCTGTAGTTTTTTACGTCTCAGCAGTACACAATGACAGAACCGAAGAACACTCAGACATGTTTATAAAACATTTTGATATGTAACGGCAACAAATTAAGAAACTTGTGAACAGCACATATCATTTTCTTGATTTGTACAGCAATCCAATTACAATATTATTATTGATATTATTATTTGATTTACGTCGGAAACAATAAACATATAATTTTTTTTTAAAGCCAGCTGTGTAACTGTAGGCACACACACTCAGATAGAGATTCGTGATGACACATTTGCAAACAAACCTTAACAGTCGCAAGTTTTTATTACTATTAGAACTAATGTTCATAGGTTGGCAGCACCGTCGCTGATAACAACAATTCTCTTCTCACATCTCACAGCGACTCCCTCCACATCGCCTTTCCCCTCTTACCGTAAGCGTTTCGCGCATTTCCATGCCCTTAACTTTCAATTTTGCTATACATGAACTGACAACAAGGTTGATTCCAGTTTTTGGAACATAGCGTTTTAATTTCCGGCAAAGAAGAGGTTTTTTCAAGGAGGGGAGGAATAGCTAGCGCCGACCCTGATCATAATAATATATGCCATAATTAGGATACATATGAAAATTTTCTTATAGAGTTATCGTTCACCTGCGCTACAACGAATACGTGTAGTTAGAAATGTTTGTAAACTTCTGAACGTCGGGTAACTTTCTTGATGACATTCAACATTACAGACGCAAAGTGGGTGTTTCACCGTGTGTCGCAGAATATCCAGTAAGATAAATATAATGTGTAAGTTTCTTGTTAATTTAAATACTGTTAAATTTATCGTGTAAAGTATTCACGTATTCACTTTCTTAAAAGTGAATTACTTATGCTAATCTCATCGATAAAATTACCAAACGCATACAACACGACGACAGATAGGAACATTACCACTTGTCTTCTGGAACAGAATGCGTAACAGCTCGTGAATCTATTGTTTCTATTACAGCATCTCTCCTTTTCACTTTGTTGTGGCTACAGTAAAGAGTATGTTGACTGATTGTCAAACTAGTAATAGCCATAAAACTCTTTGGTTGATGCTGTCGAAAAGACATTAAGGCCTGGGTTTAAAGATTTCAATCGATAATTTTTTAAACAGAATGTACGATGCAATAAGGTAGTCCGCAAAATCTAAATAAATTGCAGAAGACTTTAATTTTGCACCGGTGTGTGAAAATTAATTTTTGGTCCAAACAGATTGTAGAAACCTGTCCATATGAAGCAATGTTACACTGCAACGATGGACGTGACTGTCAAAGACGTATAACGATAAGGTTGATTCATTTTGTTTTAATTGTCTCCAAGTCACGTTACTAAATATTTAGAATTAATATTAGGCAATTACCTGTATTAACTTCCGTCTTGTGACTTACTTGGTTTTTTCCCTAAAACGACGCGTTTCGAGAATAAATTCTCATCATCAGGTTCAAATTCTATAAAAACATCAAATTCACCCAAAAGGGTCGTCAACTAGTTAAAATACACAAACACAAAAAACACCACACATAATTCAATACCGACACAGTCACGGCACAGTCCGATGCGCATCGTCTCGTTGCCGACGACCAACTCTTCTCTGCGCAACGTTGGTCGTCGGCAACGAGACGATGCCCATCGGACTGTGCCGTGACTGTGTCGGTGTTGAATTATGTGTGGTGTTTTTTGTGTTTGTGTATTTTAACTAGTTGACGACCCCTTTTGGGTGAATTTGATGTTTTTATGGAATTTGAACCTGATGATGAGAATTTATTCTCGAAACGCGTCGTTTTAGGGAAAAACCAAATAAGTCACAAGACGGAAATTAATACAGGTAATTGATAAGGTTGAGTATAAACGATGGGCCATGGTGGTAGGAATAATTTTTAAACTCAAAATACGGTGCATCAAAACAACGACATTCGAATTACAACCATGTCAGAAACTGAAAAGAAACCAAAACTTAACAGACAGAAAACATACGGACAAAGAAAACTTAACGTTACGGCTTGTTTAAAACGGATTTAAAAAATTTTTATTTCAAATTATCAACAGTTTTGTCAAAATGCTATTTCCAAGAGTTGTGTTTTCTTAAATGAAAGGTAATTTTTATAACAACTACACCAATTTATTTACATGCTATTTTATGCAGAAGAAAAGAGAAGGAATCGGTATAATCCATGCATAGAGGGTAATTCATTCGATGCGGCTAATAGGTTTAGATATTTAGGTGACATGATAGATAATGAAGAATAAATAAATATGACAATACATGACGAGATAAAAACAGGAAATAAGGCATATTCGTATAGCTACCAACTGTAGGCTACTGAGAAGCAAGCTCAGTAGTTACAACACAAAAATAAAAATCTATAATATATACATAAGACATATTGCAGAAATCTTTTATTTTAAGTTGGTTTTGAAAATGCTTATATAGAGTCAACTTTTGACTCATACGAGTTTTAAGGATGTTTTCTACCATTTATCGACCACTATCATGTGTAGACTCATTTATGTAACCATTTTTATGCCGGATTTCACATGTTGTGTTGGTCCTCTGTGTTCATTGTACATTATTAAATGCTGTGATGTAAATGCAGTAATGAAATTTAAAAAAAATACTTACATTAAATTAAGTTAGAAATATAAACCTATTTATGAACTTACTACTGAATTCATATATTTTAATGGAAGCTGATTCAAAGAAAAATAATTTGCCATTGAAAGTTTCTCTTTCAATCTACGTACTCAGTTTGTTGCTTATGTTCTTCCAATCCTGTACGAGTTCAGTGTTCTTTAATCTAATTTCACTTTGCAACTGCTATACGATCGTGTACGCTTTCTAATGTAAAGAATATTTTTTGTTTGAGAAAAGGACGTTGACTTGAACGTAATAAATCTAACCGTAGTAGGCTCAGAGTTTTTAATAAAACCGAAAACAATTCTCTCTGAAAGTGAAAACAGAACATTGTCGATCTACGTTACAAATATAATTTCACATAATTGATTTTTATCTTTTCCTTGAAAATTCAGTCATATCTGGAATTCAGCAGAAACAAGTTTTCTTCCCGTACGCATTGTATTAACAAAAACACGCTCGCGTGCAAACTCACACACTCACACCCAAGACGCCTGTTTAACAGGCCCACGTTTAAGCGAACTAGATCTATTGTATAAATCATTAGATACGCTATATAATCTGCGAACTGTATATTTTACATAAACAGTGATAATGAGTATTACGTACGTACTACTATTTATATTTACTTAAAACTAATTAAAGCCTAATACTCATGAAATAGACATTAAATTCATTATAGCCTATGCATAGTAATTATCTCTGCATTGTCTATGTACAAGTGCACTGCTGACGACGATTAATTTCAAAACGTCTCTACAATCAACTGATGAAGTGTTCTTACTAAATATTAAAATTTTGTTTAGTCAATTTTTGCATCTTACAAAACCTTTCATTACTAAAAATAAATAATAACAATAAGTGTGTCGTGGGACAGACGCCAGAAGTGAGAACTTCAGTGTCGAGTCTCGAGTCAACTGATCCAACATGTAAAATATCGCTTGTATGTATTTGGAGCGAGAGAGGTTTTGCTAAAAAAAAAAAAATTAGATACAAATAATAATGAACGGATAATTAAATGAGATGAGGACAAGGTAGTGTTTATATGTATTTTATTATAGAAAGGGACATTCACAATGAACACGAATCACAATTGATGCTTCAAAATTAACACGTGTTATGAGTAACAAATGTTAAATTTATTCACAACATAACAAACCAGCTGAAGAAATATTACAAATGCAAAGTGTAATATATGGAAAAAAAATAGTAAAGGGAAGTAAGTATTACAAATATATTACAAACAGCAACCACCGGTTTTCTTAAAGCTATTAATGGTTTTCTTAAAAACCACCGGTTTTCTTAAAGCTCTACACACAGTCCTCAATGTTATTTGGGTATCTGTCAATATCAGTTTCATTGTCGACATCCATCATCGTTACATTATAATTAAGGCATACGTTATTCTTTCCACATAATATTACGAGTGTGGCTTTCCTTTTTCCGGTGGCAAGAGAACTTTAAACAATTTTTTCTGTTAACGCTGGAAAAAGCTACATAGGCATATAGCATTCCATGTTTGCAAGTGCACCACGCTGACGCACTCGAATGTTTGCCCTTGAGGCTTGTGTCAAACTCATACCGAAAGCTGGTCAAACAGGAAATCGATATCGTTGTACATAGTGCAACGTACATCACAATGACTTGGAATGTGAATTTCTCGACCAGAATGTTCTCCAGTTATAATTCTTGCCTAGAAGATGTTGCAGAATTCGGTTACAATTAATCTTGTCCCATTGCAAAGTTCGTCTGTTGCATCTACGTTTCGCAGCACCATAATTATTGTGTGTGTGTTTTTTTTTTTACTTTTAATTGATGTAGTGGCAAATCGGCAATATCAACAGAGTTAAGAAATTCTAAATTAAATTGAAATTCTCCTTCCTCCTGATATTCAACTGAATTGTAGCTGTGAAAAATATTGTAATATCCAGGCAGTTTCTCGACGATACTGGTGAAATTTGTTAATGGGGCTAGTATAGCTGTCTTCCATCCCTTCGTATTTGCTATTACCTACAAAATGTCTATAAATTTTGTCAGTGAGATTACTACTAAAAAGGATAACTGGTAATTCAATTTAATCCACAGTAATTACCAGTAGTTATTCATTGTGAAGCTTCAGTAAATATTTAACAAAAATCTGTTCACGCCGTGTACATACATACACACTTAAACACGCGGGCATAAAATTCACCCACACCATAGCATATAGCCTAAATACACCTACACACACACTCATCCACAAACAATGCCTGCATACATATATACACAATACATTCATTCAATACACAATACGTACGCCACACACCAACCAGAGAATTTTTACTGTTCATAAAACTTACCTTTCTGTTCTTAATTACAAAGAAGAAAAATCATCAGTTTCAAACTATAACTTAACGCCTGTTTTACTAAAACAATTTTTAAAAAAAAGCTTTTAAAACTGAAAACATTTAACAAATATTGTAATAATGTTTCATAATTTATTAGTAGACGCAACGCTTTGCACTTACGTGCTTAAACTTACTTTGCCCTTTTTTAACTCACCAACTGAATTAAACTTAAATACATACAAATATTTAAAGTTAACCAAATACGTTAACTAAAAACTAAATTCAATACTTTGCAGCATTAACAATACTTTGTCAAAGAAAACGTCTACAAAAAGTTTAAAATAATTACTAAGTTTTTTAACGTTTTACTTTTAGCTCTCCAATAACTTTAACTAAAGCTCACAAATAACTTACAATGTTGTAGCAATTTGTAAGTCATTAAATGTCAAAACACCCAATAGGCTACCGATGTACAAACGTTTCAGCTTCTAAGACGACCGAATGTAACCGACGTTTCTTCGCGTCGTCAATATAGCTCCACCGTTTTGGCCTTTAGACGAATTTTGACAAAAACTACGTCTAGACCAAATGGTTTTTCATATCCGAAAACATTAAGAGACAATGTCTCATCGAAAATTTGGAAACAAAATTTACTTACAATTTATGATTGTGTTATGGAATAGGGTTATTAGTATTATTACTACAATTATTATTATTACAATTATTATTATTATTATTATGGTGATGATTATGATGATGATGATGATTATTATTATTATTATTAATACTAATATTGATCTTTAACAAGGGTTAAAGCAGGTAGACCGGTCCCAAGCACATAGACCAGTGCTTCTTAGGATGTCCTAGACCTCTCTGTCTTTTCGACTAAAAATTCAACAGTTGTTTGGTGGTGCGGCAGTCTCCAATTCGGTTAAAATGTTCTAACCATTTTCTAACGGTTACCCAGGGTAAGACGAGAGTAGGGCTGCCACCTTCAGGTTTAACGTCCAGCCTGATTTTCTGTCTGGGTTGTTTCCAATAAACTGGATGTCTTATGGGACTAAGAAGACCAGATTTCCCTGTTTGAAATATCCATTAGGATCTTCGATGTGCTGGTTTCCCCTAGCCTCCCACATCCTACGCCGTAAGCCAACAAAGGATCCTCCGCCTTTAAAGGAAGTGTCTTATCCCAAAGGCAAAACGGTGCCCCAACCTCTACTTTTTGAGAATTAGAAGAGGGACAGCTTACACACCGGCTGACACTCGGCCCCAGAGCCGCGTTAGCTACATGTACGTGTATTTGCAGTCCCCCCAGCACTTGGAGGTGCGGCAGGAGATTTCGATTCATCGAGGAATGAGAACCTAACACATTACGCACTCTCTCGAGTACTTTCGAGGACATTATGATTATTATTATTATTGTTATCATTCTTGGAGTTTGTTGTACATGACGTGTTTGGGTATCAACAATGTCAACAATGATCCGTCTACATTTTTCTGATACAAAACATTATTATTTAAATAAAAGTTTAAAATTAATTTTTACTTTTGGCTTAGGTAGCGTTTGCTCGTTGTGAGCTTCGTCAGAGGCGGCCGCTAGGAGCTCTGTCGATTCCGATATTGGAGTTAGCGCCCTTGTATCAATAGGTTGCCGTATCGTTTTTGTGTACGTGTTGTGTAATGTGTTCAAAGAGTGTATGTGATTTAAATTGCATCTGTTCGTTTAGAATGTTGTTTCTATATGTTTCTGTTTATTTCTATGTTTATAGTTCTTCTCATTTGTCTAGCTGTCGACCCTTTGTGTTTACATTGCTGATTTCCATGTTGTTGGTGTTGATATTTATGAATGTGCAATCTTCTCTAATGAGATAGTGTTTTCCTGTGTTTACTTTATCTGCGTTTAAAGCTGCGTCCTGTCTGGTCTATGTAGAATGTAATAGCATTGCTAGCAGTTTACACTGTAAATACCAGGTAATTCAGGATTGTTGAACTGTTTTCATGGGGTCTGTTTTTTTTAGTGGAATGTTATAACTAGGTTTCTTAACTTTTCGTTAAGTTTTTTGAGTGTGTGTATAATATATGTGTTATGTATTTATTGCTGTTTTGTTCCTTTTTCTATAATTTTTTTTTTGGGGGGGGAGGGTGTTATAGGAGCCTGCAAAAACTGTCGGATAGAATAGCTTTGACTAATTATTGAACTGTATTTACTTCACCTTTATAATCTTTCTGTGCTAGTGAAAAGTCCCTTTATTTGTATATGATCTCTCTTGAGTCTGTGTTCCAGTTTGGTAATGGTGAGAACTAACAAAATTTATTTTATTATTGCTTTCATATTCACCTCACAACGTGATATTTTTGTAGCTCTTTTCAATATAGGGTAGTAGTCAGTAAATTTTTAAATCTTTTATTACAAAATGTCTACGTTGTTACATGATTCCGGCAGGAGGCAGGTCAGCGTTCCAAAATAAGCGGCCCGGAATACATATTGTGGGACCCACTCATTATTCCCCCAGGTACGCGTTTTCACAAGTCAAGTAGATCTAATTACTAAAAATAGGTATACTGATTGCGTAGTGCGCCCAGCATGTGAAACTGGGAGTGCTAGGTCATGTAGCGTAGCCTCTCACCAACTTGTCACCTGAATGAACCCTCCGCAAACAATTATACAAATGTTCAACACACGGTACAAAACTTTCGCTTTTTACAAAGTTTACGAATTATTGATAGTTGCCATGGAAAGGAGAATGCAACAAAAGAATGAATAGGCCTACCCCTGGCAGAGAAAGCGAGAGGAAGTGAAAGTAACAGAAACTTGAAAATTTTGAGTGTTTGGAGCATACAAGTAGGACAGATGAAGCATGAAGAAGTAAAATAGTAACTTTAAGTACAGCCAGAGAATCGGAGACCAAGAGGAAGACCAAGAACAATATATCAGTTATACACTGAGAGATGGGACAGGATCTTGGGAAGGGTTTACACGAAATGAAGTGTATATGCTTGTACAGAGATAGATAGGAGAGTCTCTACATCATCCGGACACTGAGAGGATTAATGGACAGATAAAGAAGAAGAAGAAGAAGAACTACACTGTCTACTTTCGTCTGTGACTAAAGATCTTCCATTTCATATCTAATACCATAAAGTAAGCCCCTTCCATATAGCCATCGGTTTTCGTACTTTTTGTAAGAATAGAACTGAAGTTTATAAAAAGTGTATAACTCACTAGGCTTAATCGCATGCATTGAATAGAAGTGATCTGAGAATATTTCAGAAATCATGCCTCATTAGCTAACTATAAAGAGGTTAGACTTGAATTCATAAACGTCACAGTAATTTTGAAACGGAACATAACTTTTTCTCTGAAAGGAAGAAATTATGAAGTAAAAAACGCATGTGTCATATTTGTTGATGAAAAGTTATCAAAAGTTACTACTACTTATACATTGCAAACAACTGTCTGCAGACAGCAGACTTTATGAACTTTTTAAATTTTCAGAACACTTCATTACTGTCACAAGTTTCCAGTGAGTAACTGTTTATTGAGTTATCAAAGTTTACGAAATATACAGAATTTACATAAACTATCGATAGACTGTAAGTTGCCAAAACGTTTTGAATGAAATCTGTTTTTTGTTAATTATCTTGATTCGAGTTTGTGCTCGTCAGCGTTCATACAGGTTTCTTAATGTTTTCTTTCTTATCATTTTCTTCTTACTCTTCTCCACGATGAAATAACAAGCTGAAGATTTAGAAAAGTACAGAACGAAACAAATGGTGCAAAAAATATTAACAGCGTTAGTGACAGTATACGCAGATGCATTTCCAATGGGCAGATTCAGCTTTTGTAGTTAGGCTTATG
This sequence comes from Magicicada septendecula, assembly GCA_034769895.1. Taxonomy (NCBI): domain Eukaryota; kingdom Metazoa; phylum Arthropoda; class Insecta; order Hemiptera; family Cicadidae; genus Magicicada; species Magicicada septendecula. The sequence continues at coordinate 586,727,405 of CM068369.1, read as the reverse complement.
TGGGTAAATATTAGATATATAAAATACATGTAAGATTCGCGACTTTTTGCTTTTTCTTTCCTTTTTGGTATTAAGCTCGTCGCACCAACTTTTGCTTTTTTTAGGTAATCATGTGTAAAAAATTATATACTGTATATCGAAACTAAAAATTATAAAATTATTTCTACACAAAGGACAAAGCGATCATGAATTCGTACATTTAGAATATACACCGTAAATTTTAGTTTATTTAACATTTTATAATATTAAAACATTAATTTTTAAACATACGGCCTTCATTTAAATATTGGATATGTTATATGTAACATAATTTTGTACTGAATCAGTTTTCTCTTATGAGGATAATTGTATTTTAGTGTCGGATTTGGTATGGATATACGTGACTTAATTGTTAAACAATCAGACTTTGTTAACATAAAACACAGTTAATTTGAAACTTACACAATGAGATACATGGTGTAACTAGAAGCCGCTCCCGGGGAGGAGGCATGTGAATAAATTTACGGTGTATATTATAAATGTACGAATTCATGATCGCATTGTCCTTTGTGTAGCAAGTCTTCACAGCACTCCCAAATGTGGAAAAAAATATTACAACCCGCTGCCTTGCCTGCTGTGTAAGGATGATCGTCACCGGCTTACCGAAGTCAGAGCCGAATTTTGAGTTCAGGAAAATATACTAAGAAAGTGTATAAGTAAAAATGTTGAGTGGTTAATTGTTAATTTGCCCAATGACTATTGTAATTATTTGTCTTAGTGACTTGTAGTACAGCTTATTGGACAGTTGTGGCGATAAAGTGAAAGAATGTCAGTAATTTATCTACATCAACTTGTCTTATATAACCCGTTTAACTCAGCGATTTTATTTAATCTTATGATCAGTCAAATATTAGAAACTAATGATCAGACTCAAAAAAAACGTGAACATTTATGGATATTAATTTAAAATATAAAAAATTATCAAACCTTTACACGGGTCCAATAGAGAATTTATAAAAATTCTTATTTAATATACTGTTAAGTATAAAGGCTTAAGAGTATGCAGAATTAATTATAATATTTCTATTTCACAGAATAAATGTTGGGGAAATATAAATCGAATATTGTTTTTGTCGAGACTCAGTAGTCATAGGCTACCCGTTTGTATGGAGTCTGGCTACTAATCTAGATGATGTCCTAGGTTTGATTCGAGGGTGTACTATAAAAGCAAACTACGTTTTATACCACGTAGGTCGATTTAACCGGTGGAAATGAGTACCTGAGATAACATCGTAGAATAATAAATGGCGGCTGGAGCGTAGTGCCGGCCACACTGCCTTCTTCGCACTTCGAACGGTACGCAGAAAGCAGCCTACCCTGCCTCACTTCCAAAACTGCTAAACACTTAGGCGGAAAAAGGGAGGCATGTTTATCAAAATTATTTTTTATTTCATGATGCTAAAATTGTGTTGAAACATAAGAAGCTTTATACATAATCTTTTATATATGAGGGTACACAGAAACTAATCGACAATCAACTTTTTTTTTGCTAGGAATAGATCAACTAAAGATTTCAGTAATTAAATATTAACTGAATAGTCCGTCTTGTGGTTCACTTGTTTTATATTAAAACGCAACGCGTTTCGGAACTAAAGTTCCATCCTCAGCTTATTTTCCTCGTTAGAGGTCGTCACAACATTAAGACACAAAACACAAAAAACAACATTTAAAACACATATATAAAACAATCATTAGCGCGCGAGAATAACGGTGCGCACCGTGAGGAAGCTACAACGATACTGCCGTCTCTAGTCAACACATTCACTGTCTTATCTGTGACGCAAGTCTCAGTCGTTCTGAGACTTGCAAAGCCGTATCATATAGCGCGTTCGAGTGGAAATTCAAATGATCGTTTAATAAATGCTCAGGATATAATTTATCAAGCACAGCTTCTCCCACTGCTTTCCCCGTCAAGCTGCCACTGTACGCACACTGTTAATGATTCAAAACTGAAGACGTACATACTTTAACGCTTACAGTGAATAAGGGAATTATGTTACTATACTGTTATGACGTTACAGAACAGTCTACGTGTTTGTCGAATGTGCCAGAAGAATCTAAGTGTGTGGCGTACGTACTTGTAGACGCATTCGCTAGACGGTGTGAGAATTCAAGCGGCCGCTGTCACTGTGTCACGGCCGCAAGCAATTACGTCGTAGTTTAAAGGTAATACGTAGTACGTGGAATCGTCCAGATGTTCGGCGCCTATGAATACAATTACTCAGGGACGCTCAGTTCAGTATAGCAGCGATATATTTACAGTGCGGTTCGAGTTATTGTCGGGCGAGATTACTGTGTACATTCAAGTAGTTATTAGTGAAGTGTTGCGTTTTATAATCGGGCGGTATAATTGTAATACAATTGTGTTTAATATTAGTGACATTTTATTGCGTGTGAACAATTTTTATTTGATTTGTTGTATTAGACTGTGTTGCTAATTACGAACTGTTTAACTGTAACAATTAAAGCTGGTGATTAGTGACTTAATTGGTGTCTTGTACTTATTTTGTTTCCACTGTACCTACGACGATCAAGTAGACCGTCGTAACAATATCCTTTTCATAAAATTATAATAATAAGTTAGTGACTGCTCGGTAAGCATTGATCTGTTACTAGAACGTGACAAATACAACACTAAAGAATGACTGGTTAAGGGGGGAGAGAGAGAGAGACAGACAGACAGACAGACAGACAGAGACTGAGGAAAGGTTTATTGGGTAAACGCCATTGCAAGGCAATTCTATGGAAAGAGGTATCAGGTGAATCAGGTGAAAGGAGACAGCGAAGTAACAGAAAGGTATTCCAGTAACGGTTGATCATATGGGGGGGGGGGTTCAGAGGAGGTGTGCCAGAGAGATGAAGGGTAGGTCCACTGGTAAGACGTTTCTGTATATGGGTTTTGAGTAACAGATTCACTGAAATACTAACTGCTGATGAAAATACCTGTATTTGTATAAGGATTTAGCTGGTGACCTAGATACAAAAAACATAAAAAGCAAAGTACAGATAAATTTTAACATCTACATACAATTCGGTCAGTTTAGTGCGAGATATTGACAGTGCGGTTCGAGAGTTATAGTAGCGATATTACTGTGCGCGTTCAAGCGGTTATTAGTTAAGTGTTGTGTTTTATAGTCAGACGATAATTGTAATACAATTGTGTTTAATATTAGTGATATTTTATTGCGTGTGAACAATTTTTATTTGATTTGTTGTATGAGACTGTGTTGTTAATTACGAACTGTTTAACTGTAAAAATTAAAGCTGGTGATTAGTGACTTAATTGGTGTCTTGTACTTATTTTGTTTTCCACTGTACCTACGACGATCAAGTAGACCGTCGTAACAATAGGTTTCCACCAAACGCGTATAAGGAACACAAGAGTTTAACTATTTGGGACCGATAATAATAAGTGTATGTAATGAAACAAAGAAAGATAGAAATGCTAGGATTTTGGCAGCAATAAAAGTTATTATATTTTACAGCCTCTGTTAAGCAATAAACATGTCTAAAGAAATGAAAGAAATAATTTATGAAACAATGCTGCAATGTATAACAACAAAGATGAAAGCATTACTGGCTGCGAACGTAATGCCAAGAATCAGTGGACGAGTAAAGGAGAGGACAATTTGGAAATTAGGACGAATCGATGATTTAAAAATCTGTGCAGTGACTCAGGCTTGGTTAGGAGTACTAAGTGCAATAGGATTAGGTGGCTTGGGCTTGTTCAAAAGATGGAGAATGGAAGAATTCCGAAAAAGGTTTATAATGAGAAACCTGGTGGGAGACACCTGCAAGGAAGACCGTGATACGATGGCTGGATAAGGTGGAAAGCGTGGAAAGCCGTTGTCTCGGAGACTGGGGTTCTGCAAGGACCGTAGCGTCATAGAATGAATGAATAAATGAATGACGAGCAGTTATGATAATTTATTATTTTTCATAGGAAGTAAAATATTTATGAATTTTTATTTACTATTTCTTTTATGAATTTGCTAACTGCTATAATTTTTTATTGTTCGACTAAGCTTTTCGTCATTACTGACATCTTCAGGTCTTAAACAATCTTATTTTTTATTTAGTCTCCTTAGTCTTCTTAAATTTTTATTTATTTAAGTGTTATAGCAAAAACAATATAGATGTAGTACAATAGTAACGATCTACAATAACAAGTGCCTTATTATCCAATAGATAGATGGTAAAATATACAATTTAAATTTGCCGCATGTGTCTCTGCCAACTGAATTGAGTTGACTTTCAATACGATTTCTATCAATTGATATCTACAATGTTTATTTCTTTTCATTTTATAAATGTTTTTATGATAATGCCATATTTACAAAATTACGGGCTACAGTTATGTGCATTTTATCAAGACGTTTTACGATTACAAATGAAAGTATTACAGACGAGAAAATAACAGATTGAAAGAGTCGTGAATTCCAGCAGCGAAGGCGCGGAAGAAGCTGCGCGTTGGAACGCGAGTGACCTGAATGACCTTGAAGCCTTGATTATTTTCACCTATATATTAGTTATTTACGGAATGTTAGTTTGTCAGAAACACAACACTTGACGTGCTGCACGTCGTTTTCCCTGTTAGTAACGTGATAATCAATCAAAGCCGTCTCGAGGACAACCGGTAATACACACTATCAATTTGAGTGAGTATATGTGAAACGCATCACGTGACTTGTCACAATACAAAAATTAGGCCGAAAGAACTGTAGCTACTGTAGTTAATTTTTTTGTTAACCTACATATCATATTGTATCACAGAGAATGGACACAGTGACATTAAAACTACAAAAGCTCTTCCAATAAATCTTCCTCTATACTAGAAAACTGAGTTTTTATCCGTTGTCCGCTACACGGAAGAAAATATTACCGCTGTACATCAAGTTCTTATCACTAAGTGCATAATAGTTCCTAGCAGAATGCATGTTTAAAGTGAAAAACTATTTTAACGGAGACTTTTCTACATTTCTTCTCTACAGCCAACCGGGCGTTCAGAAAAAGTTTAAAGATAAGTGACTTTTGTTTAAAGAATTCTTTTGAAGGAAGTCAGAAGGCGGCGTTGAGCATTTTTTTAGAAAGAGAGTTTTACGTATGCTCTTTTGTTAATGACTTTATCTTGTTTGTTCTTTTTATAAATAGAAAAGTAAATGTTTACGCTTTAACCTTTCATTTCAAGAACTGTAGAATGTTCTTCATTTTATATTACCTGCCAATATTGATTACGAATAATATATATAAAAATGTATATACATTAAAATAATTCTTCATGAACGGTGATATCGAGTGCAGTGAAAACATGTGAAACAAAATATAAGTATGAATGTACATATAAATACTGTAGTATTACGTTAATTTTTAAATAGTTGTTATAAATATTGTTACTCTAAATATTTATAATAAATGACATAGGAAGTAGTAAATAAACTGTAGTAATTATAGCATAGTGAATGTTTTAGTAAATATTAAAAATATTACATTACTACAGAAATATAACTTTATAGTATCATATTATAATTGTATTTATTAATGTAAATATTTATATTGATACGACAGTCATTCTGATCGTCGTCTTACGGTACAGCGGAAACGAATACAGACACCAATTAATTCACTAATCACCAGCTTTAATTAATCACAAATAACAGTTTGTAATCAACCTGTACAAAAATCCAAGTCAAATTTGTCCAAACGCAATAATAATGTCAATGAATAGAGTTCTACACTGATTATAACACAATAACAGTGCGCTACAATACTTCAACCGCCACTTGATCCGCACTAAGGAAAATCGGTCAACACAACCGATCTAACAAAGCCAGCATCTGTTCCTTATATATACGTAGCGCACTTGTTCTAGAATGAACTTTACATCGTTAACGCGGTGTTGCCAGCATTAGCGTATTTCAAGTGTTCTCCAGAGTAGTCTGGAACGTACCTGAGCGCGACCTTGACTGAGGTACACTTGCTCGACTAGGACGGTGGAGGACCTTCGATAGGGTTCTCCTTACAATATTATAATATAAATATTCCAGTAATATATTTACATTTAAAAGTTACACGTTTTAATTAATTTGTTAGCTTATTTCAAGGAGCTGAAACCTAAATGTTAGCCTTAAGAATACTTTAAGTTGATTTAATGTATTTATTAAGGTTTTCCAAATGTTACTGATCCTGTTTCTCACGAAAGATAATTTGTTCCATGTGACAGTTCATTATTTTAAATAAACTAGATGGTTTAAAAATTTAGATGTGTGTGTGTGCGTGCGTGTGTGTGGGTTTCGTGAGGTTTATCTGTCTTTATTAGTGACATTGTATTATCCTGCCCTGCGGTCATGGTCTTTTGACAATTTCTACGGGACGAATCGTTTCTCCTTTAGTAACATACGCCTTCCTGGAATTTAGATGTGTGTGTGGGTTGTGTGAGGTTCGTCTGTCTTCATTAGTGACATTATATTATCCTGCCCTGCGGTCGCGGTCTTTTCACAATTTCTACAGAACGAATCGTTTCTCCTTTAGTAACATACGCCTTCCTGGAATTTTTCACACCGAGACAACGATGCTTAAATTTCCACAACTCTACTTCGTACAAAAGTAAATCGTGTTCTCATTAGTTAAATAATGTCATAAACTTATATTTAGGTAAAATCAATCAGCAAATTTCAATTTTTCTACAGATTTTTAAGCTTATATGCTTCACACAGTGGTTATAATGTTTCAAAAAAAAAAAAAAAAAACCAGTCGATATTCAGTTGTAATCTGTCGGATCATACGACCTATATTTAGAGACGTCTTTTGATCTGTGTACGCAGTAAAGTTCAAAGGAAACATTGTTAATAAAGTAAAAAAAAAAAATTATTTCGTTTTTCTATTACTGTTAGAACGGATCAATTATTGTTACTTATGACTGCACCTACAAGATAAAAATCTACAAAAACTTCGTTCATAAACTCTGTAAATTTAAAGCAGAACCACATAATCACTTTTGCACCACTATAGAAAAATTATTCCGATTAGCGCTTTTAAGCTTCATAGCTCATTGTCAGATTCTGAAAATCTTGAATAGCTTGAAAGCGCTAATCGGAATAACTTTTCTATAGTGGTGTGCAACAGTGATTATTCTGTTTGTGATTATAACCACTAACACAACTTTCTTAATTAAATGTCTGTAATTATTGTTAATAACAACATTTTCGTTTCAACTTACGTCGTTTTATTCCTATTTATACCAACGTTTTGCCTAGACTACCATGAAGCGTACATACTAACTGGCTGGAGTGAGACAAAACAGAAAGTCTTGGCCCATCCCTATTTACATAGTGCGCCTTGTCCACAAACGCCTCGTCATTTACAGCAAAATATTCCCCGTCCAGGAACCAATAAAATTTCAATATATATTGATTCATAAATTAAAATTGAAATTTTTTACACAAAAAATATATTTATGCACAATAAATTTTACTATTTCTACAACGCAAATATTATATTTTATCGTCATCATCTTGACATCAAGGCATAAGCAAGTGCTGCCTGTTCCTCCAGCCGTCTACTCCTGGGTCTGGCTAAATACCTGCGTCTTATACATTTATAATTCCAGATTTGTTAGACCAGTCTTAAGTCTGACATTGTTTCTAAGTGTTATTTCTACCATTGTTTATAAACGTTAGTCGTTTATTTAAGTTAAAAACTTGTTTTTCTTCTCTTAAGGTCTCATTCTTTACATCTTATTTGAACCCTCCCCCAAAATCCCGCTTCCAAAATCCCGGCAACGTATAGCTACCGTGTCTGTTGTAATTGTTCTTTATTTATTTATTATCAAAATACCCTTATACCATATTGGTGTCGGGTTACATCAATATATGATAAGTACGTCAACTACTCTCTATATACAAATTTTTTCCATCTTACTCTATCCATTGACAATGTCTTCGCTTCCCTCCAGCCCAAGCCTCTTTCTCTCAAAATGTTTCCCATCATTCCATCCCAAGTCAGTCGCGGTCTCCCTCTCTTCTTTCTCCCCCCTGATTTTGCCTCCCAAACCTGTTTTACCATTCTATCACTATCCACTCTCTGCATGTGTCCCCACCAGCATAGTTGTTTCTGTTCAATAAAATCCAGAATCGATATCACTTCTAGATCCTCTCTTATTTGTGTATTCCTAACTCTATTCTTCCATGTTACTCCTACTACTCTCCTAAGATATTTCATTTCTGCCGCCTGGATTTTTCCTTTTTTGGCTTCTGGATAGCACCCACGTCTCACAGCTGTATGTTAAAACCGGTTTTGTAAGAAATGATTAAACAAATGTATACGAAGGAAGGAAACTGTAATTGTTTTTATTTTTGTAAATTTCCATATTGTAAAATTCTTACTTTCTAGAACGTCACAGGTAGTTTCTTGCCTCGTCACAGGAACGTATCGTTTTAAAAGATATAAATCCCGTGAAACCGAAATGTATTATTGTCATTAGCTTACAGCAAGTTGATTCTGTCGAATTTGTTTGTTATCGTACGAACTATTGTATAGTATAGTCACCCTGACTCCTGTGGTACAGACAACGTCACATATACATGAATATAAACCTGAATATAGGCAGGGCTTAATTAGGCATGTAGGTTTTTAGTCAGCGTATGAAATTGCTGTTTTTCGAGGCAGGCCAATGTGTACATTTACTTGTCCTGAAAGTAGTACTTGTCTTAAATCGATGGGGTATCAGTTTACATGGAGCTACACTAGGAAAACGTTTTAGTTAAATTATTTTTCCAGAAATTCCGTCATATCCATAATGAGACTCCCTATGGGTTCCTACCACAATGTTTCCCTGATCAAATTTAAGATTTCTACCTTACTCACCATGCGCTGCAAGATTTTTGAAGTAAATCATACGTTGTTAAATCGTACTCGTGGGGGCTGTTTTAGGGGGCATTTATCAACGCAACGCGTGCTTCTTTCCCTTTTTTTTAAGAAACGCTCATAGCTTTTTAGATGTTCCAAACATATACAATTAGAAAGAAGAAAATATCCAAAGAATGATTAAGAATGTCATAGGACGACATCTAGATTCAAGAGCGGCGATACGTCATTTTCGAGTCCTCTTCGAAACTTTGCGACGACGAATAAATCGTGAATAACTGGCCTTTACTCAACTGACGTCGTACGGACGAAGTAATTCCAGCAACAAAGAGTAGGTTATCAGATATTTTTGTGGAGAGGAGATAAATTTAATTAAGAAATTAAAACGTCTGCGACTAGACGACTCAAATACAGGAATATCTACGTCCGCATTCTAAGAAATACGAATATCTAAGTTAATAGTTTAGAACGCTGATATAAAAATAAAGGGCTGGCTAAAAAAGTGTTTTCTTTTTTAATAAAATCCTTTGTTATCTTTAAGAAATTTGGTTTTGTACTGTTCCAATCTGTGTGAAAAACGCCTCCCAAGGTCTTTGAATTCCCAAAGGAACGGATATGAAAGGGGATAAAATCATTTTATATTTAATATGTGAGTGATATTTGCCATTATATATAATATATAATTTTAAATAATATTTTACACTACCAAGTTGTTCTTATCTACTATATAAAGATGATCTGGAATATGTGACACGAAAAATATGAAAAGTGACGATTATCGATAAATATTTACAAAACGCAAAACGTGTTTATAGGAAATCACACCAAAACAACTAGCAATGAAACGGTAATGAGATCATAGCTTATGGGACGTACAAGTACCTTGGATTGCTTGTTAGTGATAACGATAAAGATAAGGAAGAAATTAAGCAAACAACTGTTCTGGAACGGAAGGGAATAAGGAGGTTAAATGGAATTTGGTGGCACCAGGAAATATCAAAAGGTAGAAAATGGCGCATCTGCAATACCATCGTTAAAACCATTATAGTATGTGATAATAAAACTTAGAATATGACTGACTGTGATAAGAGAAAATTTATGGACGTAGAAATGGACGCACAGAGAAGATCATGTAGAATAACTAGACTAGTTAGAGTCCGAAAAGAGTTGTCTTGTTTGTTCATCGTCTTCTTTCACTGCACTATACTTTATATAATATTGAAAACTTTCTCAAGTGAAACTTACTTGTCTGTTTTGTATGTAGAACGAGACTTAGGGCAATGATGAATGTGCCAAACACTGTTTTGGATGAGGTTGAAACAAAACATTTATTCTGGTTTGGATATTTGCACAGAATGAGAGATAAAAGTTTGCCAAAAGTTAGCGTCATTTCAATGGAAATTCACAGGTCGAAAGAAAAGAGGAAGGCCTGCTCGGATATGTGGTGAGAGAGTTGAAGAAAGCGCTAAAGTAGCGCAATTTAACTGGAGATCAGTGTAGCATACCGTGCAATGGACTAAAAGTGTGGAAATCGGACAGCGACGACGGACGCTAAAAACCGATCAGTGCCGATGATATATGTGATCAATTAAGTGAATACATTCAGTCGCATGGCTGCTTAGACTGTGTACGATATGAAGGGCAAATGTTGAAAGTAACAAGAGACCGTGTCAAACATGTACAGTAGAATATGGGATAGGGCAATAGTTATATTAATTAATGTTGTGCGTTCATAGTGTATTATGAATTTAATCAAAGTTTTTAATTACCAACGCATCCGAGGAATAAGGTTAAAAATGAGTTGAACTTTGAACTTTGACATTTCATGACGACTGCACGTGAAACTATTTACATTAATTACGTTACAGCTGCTGCTGCACTGAGCCAACCCATCGCAGCCGGTTACAACACGACCTGCCGCCGTTACCGCTACGCTTCCTACTCAGTTCCTATTTAGTTGAAAAGAATATGTAGTTATTTAGAGAAAAATCCCAATTTTAAATCTTAAAAAATATTTTGTTCATTTAACGTTATCGACATGCGAAAAATGGGCGTAAGAAAAGTATAGTGATACTATAAGCACTTATCTTTAAGTAGTTGGCTGTTGCATTGAATACATTCAGTTTTATAAGCTATCCCCTTATCATTTGGTAAAGATGTTTTTGTCTGTAACAATATCAAAGAATTCAACTGTATTACCAGCACGATGTGTACAGCATTAAAAAATAAAGTATAGGCAATTAGGATATTGAATTTTTATAACATCATAATGAATACCTTGGGAATTTCCAAAACAAAGAAACTGTCAATCGTTCAAAAGTCAATGCCAAGTGTATGCATCGATACAACTGATCTGCTTTATTCAACACATGTAATAAAATAGGAGGAACATTCCGTCAACAGAATGGACAGGGAAATTCTCGTAATAAACTACATCTTAACGTCAAGATTTACGCTTGTGGAAATCTTTAATCCAAATAAATTATGAGTACTTACACACGCTTATGTTCGCAAATAATCAGGTTGTGTAGCATAGGACGAACAGGATTCCAGTTATATGATATAAAATTTCCATAAAGTATACAAATCTTTAGGTGTTGATGTCAATTTAAAAAAAATGAAACAACTGGATATTTGAAGCGAAGCAGTTGGTACGACTGTAGATCCTCGTATTACAAAAAATTCTCTTCTTTTAGATATGTTTTTGCGACATTAACAAAAGATGGTAGAAGTTATGTAGATATCATAAAAAAAGTAAGAGAGAAGAAAGAGGTAAAGGTCAGTTGAATTGTGTGTTTTCCAGTGGAAAAATAACCACGAAAACAACACGATTTACTTTGCTATCTTGGAGAGCATTGACACACATTGGTCTTTAATTTGGAGACAATTCAAAGAAACTTTCAAAGGATCCAAGCAGTAGAAATAAATTTTTGAGAAGGTCTTATATGGTATTCTGGCTCCATTGAAGGGCTGCAAATTGACGCTTGTGTGGACACAATTTTGGTGCAAAATAAGCGAGAATAACTGTGTTATGTAAGCTCAATCATATTACTCCTATAAACATTAACTGACACAGTTAAGTAATATGAATATAGCTAGCCAAACATCACGCATCTAATGCAACTACTGGTTTGCACTTCCACGCTACAGTTTGTTCATAAACGGACGAAAATTGATTTGTGTAAAAGTGATGATTGAGGCGCTGACGACTGGGAAAAATATTTTTATCCCAACTAAAATTACCCATATTCCTGACCATTTGAAACGGATGATCCAAACGTAATCGGTCACCCAAAAGTTGCTTAACTGGGTTCCAACTGGAAAATGGAATCTGAGAAGACCTACAGTAGATGATCGTTGAAGAAGGACACCTATGATGAGAGAGACGTAACAGGGTTGTAACGAGGAGATTGGAACAACAGAAACCTCTGGAGTGCGACTTGCGAGAAACAACAGTGACGGCAGTGCTGCTTGTACAAGCGCTCACACGTGGTTGGATTTTGTTCTTTAAAAGTACCGTGTCCTTTGAGAAAGTTGACAACCATCAAGCTAATACAGATTTTTAGATGCAGCTGCTCTAAATGAATTGACTGAGATACACTTGGAACTAACCAATAAGAACAAAAATAATAATTAATGATAAAATTGTAGAAAAAATGAACCATTTTGAATATTTGGCAAGTGATATTGGCTATTATAAGAATCGTGATATTGATGTTAAATGAGGCAAGTGTCCAACGATCTGTTGACAAACAATCGTATTCTTAGAAACAAGGTACGTCGAGGGACAAAATTGAAGTTTTTCAAAATTATGGCGATCGCTGTATCGTTGTATGGGTGTGAATTATGGACGACAACCAAGAAACAGGCAAGTAAAATAGGCCTACATACCTTGGAAATGGCGTTCTTAAGATAAGGTGAAGGTGTTCTAAATTTCATTGTATAAAGAGCAATGTCATACGACAAGTTTTAAAATTAAATAAAAGATTATAAACTACTGCGGAAAGAACACTTACAAAAAATGACAAATTCAAGACTGTCTAAACAAGTGTAGAAATATAAACCTATAAGACACAGGTGTGTGGGTAAAGCCAGGAACAGGTGGCTGGAGCACCTGTGAAGGCGGAACAGACAGTACTTTGCCTATGCCGTGATGTGAAGAAGAAGAAGATTACTGGGAACGTTCCCTTTGGAAATGCAACGAAGAAATTCGTGAAAAATAGATGAAGCCAAAGGTATATTTCTTTTATGTCCACAGTCTCCGTTAGTCGTTCATTTTTGACTTCGGTCCTAAAAGTTTTGTTTGTTTCGTATGTATTTGGAGTAAGAGAGATATTGGTATAAGAAATTAAGATTCAAATGAGTGTGAGTAGCTAATAAAAAGAGACGAGGGCATACTAGTGTTTAGATGTATTTTCTTATTCGAATGTGTATGTATCTTATGAGAAATCGATATTCACAATGAACAAAAATGAAACCATATCACACGGCGTATTGTTTTCAGTATACATACACGTAGAAAAATTATATGTAACAAATGATTTTTTTTAATTGTAACAATATGATTTATTCAATATTTTGTTGAAAAGTAGAATGGAATATGCACAGTATAATAATTAAATTTTTTTCAAAAACGAGTTAAATAGATTCTTATTTTAATTAAGTAGATCGTGTATAACCAAATCTTGTTTGGTGCAGCTCTCTGGTGGCGGACCTGAAGATAATGCTAATGTACGTGATATTTCATGACAAAAGAAATGACAATAGTGTTGCAGTATGGTGGCTGCTCTGAAGTAAACGGCAAACATTTTGTCCTCTGATATGACCAAACGTCAAAGAAATTAAATAAAACATAACATTATTTTTAAATTTTACTCTATGTTTGTAATAGCAATAAAATATTTGGAATATGTTAACTTTCTTTAAAATATTAAGCTTTGCTGGCATATTATTTGTTGCGTGAAGAAAGTTGGGGAATCTATGGGAGCAAAAGGAGTTTGATTTACGTTTTTTCGTTTCAGCTATTCCGTGACGCGTTTGAGTAAGGTTACTGCCCTCGGAGGTGTAGAGGAGAATGGCCATCATACGCGAAGTTCTTGCTTCAAAAAAATGATGAAGTAGACACCTATAGAACGAGGTAGAATAGAAAGGCCAAGAAAATATTGGGAAGGTGGCAAGTCATCATTCATGAGAAAAAGGAATTTTCAAAAGGAAATTGGAAAGATAAAGAATTTTACTGGCTAGGATTCGAAAAACAATTGTAATGTTACAGATTAAAAAATGTATATACTTGAAATTGCACTTTTTACAGTTTTAGATTTTGTTAACCAACATCCGTGTCATACGAGCTCTTCTTTTATTTTATGTGTTTCTATTAAAATACGTGACGCATACATTACTGTATTGATCATTACTTTGTTAAATATTTGAGCTCTTGCCTCTTTAGAATTTTATTTTAATACCGATAAATAAAGTTTTATTTCTATTAAATATTAATGATTTTTACTGAATTTTAGTGAATTTTAGTTTACTGAATGATAGTGAATTTTACTGAAAACAATTTAACTTTTCGAAGAAAAAAACTGTGGTATTAAAGACTACAATTAATGTTGTTGTAACGACAAAATATCATTTATACGGAAAAAATAGTGGCATAAATGTGTGGTGCGAAGTATTACAAAAGATGCAAAATTATGTAAATCATTTTACGAAGTTACGTAGACACAACTACATGTTTCCGTGTTGCAAATAGAAATTAATTTATCGGAAGTTACTGTTTGTATACTGGAAATGGCGAACGTATGTATTGAGTTTTATAAACTTGTGAACGTTCTCAAACTTCCTGTTAACTTTAACTGAAGTGTGTGTGTGTGTGTGTGTGTGTGTGTGTGTGTGTGTGTGTGTGTGTGTGTGTGTGTGTGTGTGTGTGTGTGTGTGTGTGTGTGTGTGTGTGTGTGTGTGTGTGTGTGTGTGTGTGTGTGTGTGTGTGTGTGTGTGTGTGTGTGTGTTCGGTCTCGGCTGAGTTGCCGGAAAACTCAATATTTAACGAACCCTTACTCAAACTGTACTTTCCTGATCAATACGTGGTAAATTTTCATTAACTATAATTTTCAAAATTAGATGTATCCGTGTCTTGTGCAACGTGCAGTAGTTTTCAGCAGTTAGACTACTGTCGGTGTTAGCCTACGGATCAGAGATAGTTTATTCCGACCAATCCAATTTGTGCCTTCTGTCTTTAATTTATAATGAGTTTTAGTAAAGCACATCGGGGTCTTCACTGTATATGTCCTCAGAGTTGCAAATTTTCAACTCTTGTGATATTTGCAAATCATCGTCGCATTTTGTTAAGTACGGTGTCATTTCTAGTATGGCTTGGCTAAGCATCTAACAAGTATCTCTCTGAGATGGAATCCCAGTGTCCTGTTAGTGAGAAGTGATTTTAGAACTCTTTTGATTCTTGCTTTATCTCCTCATCAGGATTCAAGGGTTGATTGATTAATCAATTAATTGATTAATCCAGCAGGCAAGATATTTTAAGTGCTTTATTCTTTCTATAGGTTTATTGTATAGATAAGGTTAAACTGGCTTTAATCCATTTTACTTATAATATATACAGACTTTTTCACTTTGCCACATCTTAGCAACAGAATGTACGCACAGGAAAGGGCTTCTCTGATTTCAGAGCCACCTCTAAAACCAAACTGATCTATGCCCAAATATTCTTCGCGTTAATGTATGTGTATATATGTGTGTGTGCGCGAGCCTTGATATTTAAAAACTGTCAACTGTGTTGAAATTATATTACTCATTTTTACATACTAAAAAATGGGAAGAGACAACAAAGGAAATACACCATTGGGACCAGAGCTGTCTGCCTTTCTTCTTTCACCCAGCTGCATCGTCAAGACTTTCCTTGGTATATCATCGCCAGTCATCCTTATCAAACGTCCGGGCCTATCTCGACTTTGATAATTTAATAGACTCTATAATATCTATATCCATAAAAGAGTGTGCATAATTTTTCATTATAACGTATCCGTCGTACACACCTTTCGCATACTGGACAATGAATTGTCCAAAATATCATTCTTTCAAAAGTTAAAAAGACGTCTTTCATTTACATTGGTGATAGTCCATGTTTCTGCTTCGTACGTCAAGACTGGTCTTATTAAAGTTTTAAAGATTTTGTTTTTCTTGAGATCTTAATCTCCTTCTCGTCTGCTTTAACAGTCTAGACTAGAATCTATTTGCTGCTGAGATTCGCTGGTGGATAACAATTAAAAAACTTAAAAAGACAGTACTGTAGGTGATGACCAGATAATTATGTAGGGCACAAAGGATATTTTGTAAAATGAATAATATATGCTTACGCAATATAAAACCAATATGTAGAACACTAAAGTTTGGTGCATTTCTATCGGTAATACAAAAGAGGTTGATATTTATAGGCTTATTCAATCGGCAAAAAAGAAATCAAAAATATTAATTTAAAATAGAGCGTTAACAGAAATATTCCATTTTCATTACCTATAATGTTATATATTTTTACGAAGCTTTCACTGACCGTCGTATGATACAGTGGAAAACAACATAGAAGACACCAATGAAGTCACTGAACACCAACTTTAAATATCACAATTGACAGTTTGTAATCGACACGTTATTCAACAAGATTATACTCGTACAATAATTCAAACTAAAATTGTCCACACGCAATAATAATATCAACTAATAGAGTCCCGCACAATAATCACTTTTCACTAACAGCCACTTGAAACGCACTGAGTAATCGCCCGAAGTAAACTGAAAAACGAAGGGCTACTTATAGTCTGCAGGGTTCCATAATATGCGTCCATAACAAGCACTCGAAAATTCTAGAGGATACTTCAGCGCGGTCTTGGCTGAAACAACACACCGGCAGGGCTAGTCGAGAAGCTTATAGAACGCACGAGAACGTTCCTTATTATGTAACATTATAAATTTGAACAAGGCGAAGAACAAAATCTCAAAAAATTTCACGTATAATTTGTGAAACTATTAAACGAACGGTTAGGAGAAAAATACGTAGAGTGGAAATGTAAGATCATGGATACACCTCGCGTACTTACGGTTCTGAAACACGAATTACAACTAAAAATGATTTGTGTAGGGACATGTCATTTTATTTGCGGAGACAGTTCGAGTAATTACACGAAAACATCCGACAAACGATGCACTTTTCGTAATACGCAATATGATTTTCCACAAAATTACGAAATCACCAATGGTTTAGTAAGGCAAGAATCGGAAGAGTTTCTGTAAATAGTAAAATAAAATAAAAATAATATAATTTGACTGAAAGCGCGTGTTTACAGGATGCGGCAAGACAGAGTTTGTATTACACGCCAAAAGATAAAAGAGATTCTGGTGACGTCATAAGAGATTGACTGACGGTGGGCCAACTAACACATTGCTAATTTCCCATATGTTAATTATTATTAAATGAAAATTACAATAAGACTCTAACAGAGATTATAATTTATTAATGAAAATAATACTTGATGTTTCACTGGAAAGACCTTTGATAATAAAATCACCGGATTGCAGAGCCGTGGTCCATGCGTTTAACTTCAGACGTCTATCTCCGTCTACAGGAATCATGTGATTTCCTGTTATATCAGTCACTTCTATGGTTGGCGAATACCGTAATCAACAGAGAAGAAAAGACATCACTCACTACAGACGATTTCCGTAAATGAAGTATTTTGCCATTTTCATTCTTTACTTTCAACTAAACAATCGTACTTGTTTTATTTTATTCTTTATTCATAAAATTAGTTATAACATATCTATTAACATTACATTACATTAATTACATAAAATATACAACTATACATACAAATGTAAACAAATGTGGATACAAATGTACAAACTGAATTCTATATAAAAATGTGTACGGACAAATATAGGCCTATGTTAAAAACTAATTAAAATTTACCTAAAACTGTCTTAGTTTGATACTTATTTAATAAGCATACTGGGAATAAGAGAGCTATATGATGTAGGATGCTTGGATTTTGTTGTCCATGACAGTTGTCCCCAGTATCAGGAAAAATTCGTATACACATGGAACACTAATATTTTAGATAAAAATTTTAAAAAGAATGTTTACCTTTGCCTTAGCAAGTCTTATATCGTTGTGAGCTCAGTCGTATCTAGAATGTGTGGTATGCTAAGGAAGACTGTGGTGTGGCTAGTGCTTGTCGCTACATTTTCCGGGTCCAATTTTTTGAAGACGCAGTGTCTGCCGTTGTGAAGGGAGAGATGGGTTGTGGACCCGGAAAATGTAGCGACAAGCACTAGTCACAACCCATTTCTCCCTTCACAACGGCAGACACTGCGTCTTCAAAAATTGTGTACTGAAAAGTTGTCGTATGCCGTTCTTAAGACTTGATCATACCGTAACTTACGACAAACATAAATTTGTTTGATTAAGGAAAAAGTGTCGAGCTCGTCCCGAAGAACACCGATCCTAAACAGATCTCGTTTACTGCAACTCTTAACAGACTACTACTTCCAAATAATTCACTACTGCTGACTAAACACGGCTTTTATCTTTCTTTCCAACCACCCTTGTCTGGCACCCATAAAACTCTAGTATCATATCCACCGCTATAAAATTTAATTCCCGTTCTTTTTCTATATGCCTGATTACAGTCTTCCTTAGCATACCACACGTTCTAGATACTGCGGAGCTCACAACGATATAAGACGTGCTAAGGCAAAGGTAAACATTCTTTTTAAAATTTTTATCTAAAACATTAGTGTTCCATGTGTATACAAATTGTTACTGATACTGGGGACAACTGTCATGGACAACAAAATCCAAGCATCCTACATCATACAGCTCTCTTATTCCCAATATGCTTTTTAAATAAGTATCAAACTAATACAGTTTTAGGTAAATGTTAATCGTGCATTTATTTACATCCTGATAAACACTCTCATGAGAACTCGCTCACTGTCTTAAACGAAATACGTTTATTATTTGATAAATTTCAATATTAAGTAATTTTTGTATTATCAGAGAAGTTCCAAAAACTTGTATTAAGTTCTATGTTTTCAGTAAAATAACTATTGTAAAACAATCGTAGAATAAACATTCAAAATTCCAAACTACGGCATCTTTTTTTTTTTTTAATTACGTTTGTAACCATAAAGCTTAATTGACAAATAACTTAGTACTGGCTTTGTAATCTTATGTGTCTCATAAATATCTATACGCCTATATTTTATCATTTCTACAAATAAACATAACTGATAACAATATGTAAAGTGCTTTTTACGCACATAGCACACTAGCGTTTTAAAGATGGTTCACAATTTGCTAGGAGTGTTGATAGATATTTATTTTATCAAGTTATTACAGATAGCAAGAATGTATTTTGAATAAAATCCTCAAAATAAGATGCCCAGCAAAAGCTTTTATAATTTTCTTTAAATTTCAACTTCCTTTTTGCCGACCTGTAGTGCTCCTAAAGTTATATAATTTTCAAGTATACATAACATTTGGGTTGGGGTTAAAATTCCCTGTAGTCTAAATTGTAAAAACGTTTTCCAAACTTTTCATCCACTTTTCGAGCATTGGCGTCCCTAAATTTTAAAATTATAAAAACTAAATTATCAGTTCTAAATTTGTTGCTGAGTTTAACAGTTAGTGCAGTTAAACTAGCGTTCAATTTGATACACAACGTGGATGTTTTCAGTCAATATCACAATTTGTACCCACAAATGTTTGCTTTTCACGAACATGTTTGTGGGTAAATTAAAAAAAAAAAATACAGGACTGTGAGGGAAAACTATTGTGTTGTTACGAAGTATTAAAAAAATTGGTTGATGTATTCATAAGTTATAGTGGGACGTACCTGTGACAAATAGGCATACACATTTTTATACACAGACAAAGCCCAAACGGTAGAATGAAAACTCGCAGCTCACTTTGCTCTTTCAACAACTGAAATTCATTGCACTTACGCGCAAAGAATCTATTTACGTTTACAGTTTTTACTACTTAAACAATGTTTACGTAAAACAGTTACTACAACCCTTGGTCAGATTATCAGGACAATCAAAAAAAAAAAAATAATCTTACAGTTTTTGTCAGTGAAATTAGTTATACGCTTTGTTTATATTACATAGCTGTTACACATTTTTAATTTAATACATTTCATTAGGGATTTTTATGCCTATGACGTTTGGTGGCAACACTGTGAGATTGTTTACATCCTTTGTTAGGTATTACACAACTTTGCCGTCAGTTATGTGATTCAGTAAAGATCTTGTGAAGTTGTTTTATTACCAGTTTTTGTTTTGATTTGTTACTTTTTGGGGTTTTGTTGTTTTATAATTTTATATAAAGTGTAAATCATATACCACAGTTCTTTAATTTTTCTTGCTAAATAATGATAACTTCACATATTCAGGATAAACGACATGGGTTTTTTCACAATTTTGACCCTCTTACATTTTTGTCTCCGGTCCACCTATTTTTAGGGGGATTAATCTAAAAAAAATAATAAAATTCTGTAGGGTAAAAGTATGGAGACGCGTGCCAAATTTTACGAAAATCCGTTGATGTGTTCAGAAATTATCGTGAAACGTACCCTAAATAGACAGACAGACAGACAAATTCCAGGCTGTCGAATTAAAACTGAGCATTGTTTCGCTCGCTTAATTATTAATTGTGTGATTTTATTAAAGTAAAACACGAAAAAAACAACAATAAGCAAAGAAGTATTATGTGCCCAAATAAATTAATGTAAGATTAAATATAATATACACAAGAAGTCTATATTTAATGAAAAAAGTTTTCATTTTCATAAATTTAAAACTGAAAAAGATTGCGTTATGTATAAAGTAAGTAATTTTGTTTAATTTTGCCATAAATTACTATCTAATGTGGGTTTTTTAATATGCATGCTTTTAGCAAGCATCTACGTTTGGATTAATTTGTAAAAGGGAGCCCAACGATAAATTCCAGCTTCTCTTACCGCACTTCCAAAATTATTTTGTGGTACAGTATTCTTACTTTCAATATTAGTGCCTAAATTAAGATTACGGTACAAACAGACGTTCAAAATTTATTATAAATCCAGTATACATTTTACAGCAGTTAACAAGACTCAAGGAAAAAAATTATTTTTTGAGCCACGGACGCATATAAAATACCACCACGTACCACACTTAACAGAGGAGAAAGGATTAAACACTATAATTTAATTACCTTGTATCCGTCAGTGATATCGTTTTAGCGTTTTTTATACAGACGCGTTTCGTGACATGTGTCACATCATCAATAATCCTCGTTTATCGTAATAATCATCAGAGGATTACTGATGATGTGACACATTTCACGAAACGCGTCTCTATAAAAAACGCTAAAACGAAGTCACTGACGGATACAAGGTAATTAAATTATTGTGAAAAAGTGACTTGGATACTATATAAAAACAAAATAAGATTAAACACTGGACCGCGGAAGAGCAACTCATTACAACGGACGATTATTTTAGCGTTGAAACACTAAGTTCATGTTTCATATCGCATTGCCATGTAACATGGTAAAATAAAATTACCCGTGTGCAACCAGTGCAGTAGCAAATGTAAAACATTACATGCAAATGTAATGAAAAATACGAGAAGAAAAAGTCACTTGTGTTATAGCGGAACTACAACAGCCAGCCGGGTACGGTAATCTATTGTTACCTCTCACTGCACAGCGTCGCGATGCATGTAAGGGTAGCTTTGTTTTCAACCCTTACTTACACCTAACCACAGCGACTATTTAAAAAGCGTATCTACAAGTCAACTAACGGGATGTGGTTACGAAGTTTTTAAATATTTTTACATATATCTCTTGCTTTTTTTTCTTATTCGTCTTGCTTTATACTTATTCTTATATTTATACTTATTCTTCTTATTTTTGCTTTATACTTCAATTGATAACATTGCACAACACATGTTGTGTTCTCTCCATAAAAGTAGGTTTTTATGTGCATTCATCCATGAAACTTTTAAATACGAAGTTATATTTTCTCTATCACCTATAATTTTTAAGTCACGGTAATGATTTTGAGTGTAAAATTTGAGATTTTGAGTTTGTTTCTTATACACTATTCTGCTTTTATTAAAAAATTCGTAACTGAAATTAGTTTATTTAATCTCAAATAAGTAAAACAAAATAAAAGATTGGTGTGGTACGGTCATGTCCGGAGAACCAAAAAAACAGGTGGATCAACAAAGTGACGGAATGGAGTCCATTAGGAAGGAGAAAAAGGGGAAGACCGAGAAGATCTTGCAGGGACGAAGTGGATGAATCTATGCAACGTATAGGACTTGAGAAAGGAAAATGGGAACATCGGGAGAATTGGAAAGCCATTTTGAAGGAAGGGAGACGGCGCTAGCTGTATATATACATATATATTCAATCACTTTCTGCTACAGTCCGTTTCTTGATGTATATAATACATTTAATATTTATAAATTAATTTACCTCAATTTATCAACACATATGTACTTCACCAGACACAAAAACCGGAATGCTGAGGATGGGTACAAGATAGTACCCGAAACATGTTCCTAATAAGGAAAAGAAAGGTATATCTTGAGGTAAATTTATTTATAAATATTAATGCAATATATATATATAAATTTGTGATGTTATTCAATTTCTTTCTTATTCAATTTCTTTATTCAATTTCAAGAAAGAAATTGAATAACATCACAAATTTATATAATTACTGCAAGAAACGTCAAGTTACTTATATAGAAAATCATATATATATATATTGTAGCGTGACAGAAAATCCACTACATTTTAAGTCATATGAAATCATAAAGTTTAATTACACCAAAAAATGTTACAATAATATTGAATGACATTTAAATAAATCAGAGGAATGAACCACAATAAAGTAAAAATCCTCACTACATAATATATAAAAACCACTGTTTTAAAAACCAAAGAAAGTATCGAAGCAACTCATCAAATCATAGTATAATACCAGTAAGTTACCCAGGAAGCTCAGAGCAGTAAACCAGTTATATAAGACCATATCAAAGACAAAAGAGACTCAATTAAAGGGTGGTGAATACCAAAATACCCCAAAAACAAGAAGAGGGAAGAATAAAGTTTGTGAACAGGAAGAAAACAATACCCTGAAACCTGTATAGAAGAATAAAGTCAGTTCAGTGAATAAATTAAATACTCCAAACTAAACCTCAGTCGTGATAACACCAAGTACCTTGGTTTACCCAAGAGGAAGGAAGACCAGAAGAGTGAAGACTAGACGAGGGACAAGAATGAAGACTAGAAGAGGGACAAGATTGAATACCAGAAGGAAGATACGAAGAAGGACAAGAAAGAAGACCGGAGGAGAGGAAGAAATAGTATGAAAGAAACACCGTAGTAAAACCTATTATTATATAAACTACTATCAATCCCAAACCCACAAAACTATGCAAAAGAAAGTATAACATACCCAAAATCTTATAAAATGTAATTATTGAGAAAACTAAAGTGCTGTATAGCGTTATAAGAAGTGCACCGGCTAAAGCTATTGTGTAATAAAGAAAATAAACTAGTCTTAACGGTCCATGATTACTAAAGGTCTGGTCTGAGATAATAAGACTCAAAATATCAGAACCAACAGTGAAAGTGAATTTGTGTAAGTGTTTTTAAACAAAAAAAATGCAATAAACTTAAAGTTGGTGATACTATAACTTAGTAGTATGCTATATCACAACTTTAAAATCTAATAATAAACAGCATAATAAAATAATAAAATGGAAGGTTTCCAGTATTTTATTATTTTAATGTAAATCTTTATTTACAAGACATTTGTAAAAAATGATAATAAATAGAGTATGGGAGTTAATGTTTACTGATGTAGGGGATCACAATAATAATGGTTTAAACCAGAAAGGACTGGTACTAATATAGTATGAATAAGGGTAACATGTTTAAATAGACTGTTATTTCACAGTCCTAAAATCAATGTGTTAAATAAATGTATTTGTAAGGTTTATTAGAAAATAAGATTTATGTTATGTGTTTTTAAAAAAGAATTATGTTTGATAAATAATAACCTACATACCAGTAATAATGTTCTAATAGGTATGCTATGTTAGCTCAAAAATAGTTAAAAGATATATGTTCAAGCTATATCTGCAATATGTTACATTGTGCAGATTACTAAACAATGTTCATAGTTAATTATTTTAATAACTGTAGTGTTAATTAACTACTACACAACACAATAAGTTATAAATCATGTTATTTTCATATAATTGTAATTATGTAAAGTCAGAGGAGGAATTAAGTTTAAATTATTTGAGAAAGAAAGAAATATAAAATTCTAAAATCTAGGCCATTTGGTGAAATCAGAGAACCAATATAAAATAGTATAATTCACTTATAAATCCTGTAAACTACCAAGATTTATATAAGATAACACAATTAACCACTACTAGGAATGATCCTATGAATTAAAATGATAATAAGGAAATATACCTTAACATTTTGTAAATTTTCAAAATATATAAATTAAGTAATTTTAAAGAGCAATGTCAAATTTACAGACTAACACAAAAAACCAGTTCAAAGGTGTAATTTATATGTATTTAAGGAAAGGAAGAGGAATATGACTAATTAAAATTTATTATAATAGTATTAATAATATTTAAAATGGAAGGAATTTTGTATAAAGACGGAAATCCAATTTTGAGCCTATATTTCCATAAAGTAAAGAAATTTATTAATTTCCACAAAATATCTACAGATATGGACTATAATACATCAATTTAAAGGGAATGAGATGATTAAACCAATAATAAGGTTAATAATTCATAAAAGTGAGGAATAAAATTGATAAATTCCATACATAATGTAATATTTTATCATATGTATGGGAAGTCGAAAAATGTTAACAATACTTTTTCAAGGATTAACTGGGCAAGATTTATGACCAAGTCTTTTAGTCTTTTGTTGAATATCAAGCTGGACAGTTGTGTGACAAAAACGTTCTTTAAATCGAGTCGAACATGGTGCTAGCGTTTAGCCATTGAAATCAGTGAACGAGAGTTAGACAAATTAGACACTTTTTGAAACTAATACTATAAAAACATTCACGACAATAGTGAAAACAAACCTCTAACTTCACTATACGAGTGACAGAAAACAGTAAAACATTATATTTCAACTGATTCACTCTACAAACCTAACCGTAACTTGAAAAACTTAACCCCAGAAGTGAAAACAGACAAAATAACCAAATTAACACAAGTTTACACGGAACACTTCACCAGAATACACCAACTAACTTAACAGACATATTACACCAGTGCGGGAAGATTTTAGACATTCACAAAGGTAATTTTGTGGTGATTTTCGGACATGACGTTTTCACAGTAACTACGCAAGAAATAGTAGCGGCCATCTTTTAATTCTACAGAGACCGCCTTCACGATACCGCAGTGACGTCATCGTCTGCGTATGGTTTGACAGCATTCGTTTACATTACATAGTGGAATTATTTAAATACTATTGAATAGTAATTATTGTATTTATTTTTAACTGTTAATGTTATACTTTCTCGTCACCCTTCTCTGACTATTAATCCTAATCGCTCAAAGAACCTGTCTTTTAATATAATATAACATAAAATTTTGTTCTGTATGACACAATCGATAATTCCTGAGACAGAGTCGATAATTGCTCTCCATCGATAAAATATCGATTATTTATTTAAAATGGTCAATAAATCTTTATATTTCCATTATTTTGTATCTGTACTTATTTCACAGGGTAATTTAAGGGCATTTATAAGGCTGAAGGAATTAAGTGAGAATAATATATTCTATTTTGAACAAGATATTGGACCAGTCAGAAAAGTCACCAATCGATTATTACCTGGAGTTAATCTATTTAACTCCAGACTTAGTGCAAATCTTCAAGAAGTGCTCGACGGTCAATAAATACCTACCTGTTATTAAAATTTTACCAGAACCTTTTAAAAAACAGATTTATCTCTTATACATACCTCTATAAACATAAACAAAATTATTTTATTATTTGAAAATTCTATAATTAGTGAATTTTCTGTATACATTTTATTCTTTTGTAACGACCGGCATACAGCGGTCTGGAGACCAAGTGGCTAGCCCAAACAGTGGGACTCAGACAGATTACAGCCACAAATACAGGGTCTTCTTACAAAGTGACGAACCCAACGCGGGGCATTAAGGAAGAAGGCAGTACCCTATAGGTCATTCTGTTACAAAGTGGCTTCCATCGCGGGGCTTGAAAGAGGCAGACGTCTCGTATTGTTACAAAGTGGCTTCCATCGCGGGGCTTGAACCACTCAGAGAATCCCGTATTGTTACAATATATATATATATATATATATATATATATATATATATATATACATATAATCTCCAATAACACTAACTGTTGTAAACAGTGCTGCCACCGTGAAACCGTCATAACTATATTGTTAGGACGGTCGCATGGATCGTCTAACTTAAACAATGGAAATGGAAATAAATCAGTAACACCAGAAAAATCGTTACTTAAAACTCCAGTGACAGTTTAAACAGCAACACTCGTCTACAACAATTCTTCACGTTTACGATTGCCCGAGAGACGCAGACGTAACAAACAATCGCTTAATTACAAGCAGAATGATCACTGTTGCACACCACTATATAAAAATTATCCCGATTAGAGCTTTCAACCTTCACAGCTCATCGTCAGATCGGAATTGAAAGAAATTATGTGAAAACAAACCCTTCACCCCATCTCACCCCACCCTGCTCACACACAACAAGCTATAATTGTAAATTGGAAGACTACGAAATTGTAAAAGTAGTAAATAACACAGTTGAAAGGAAGCTGAGGGAGGAGTTAGAAATATTGAAAGAAAGAGAAAAAGGGTTAGACAATTTAATTAATACTAAAATTAAATTTGATAATGAAGAAATATTTTATAATATAATTAAGGAGTAAATGATAGAGGACAGATAGATAAGATTAAGAATTAAATTGCATAGTACTAATTGGAGGTTTTAAAATAAGGGTGTGTGACTGACCCACGCGTGTGAAGAGGGAGACGGGTAGGTTTAAAAGGAATGTACACACACACACACAACACTGAAACACAAGGAATTTGCTAGAAAAATATGTAACTGTCCAGATGGAGTGACAGGGCTCAGGAGGTGGGGAAGGGACATTTGAATTATAGCTTGTTGTGTGTAAGCAAAGCAGGGTGGGGTGAGATGGGGTGAAGGGTTTGTTTTCACATAATTTCTTTCAATTCCCATCTGACGATGAGATGTGAAGCTTGAAAGCGCTAATCGGGATACTTTTTATATAGTGGTGTGCAACAGTGGTCATTCTGCTTGTGATTTCAACCACTAACACAACTTTCTTCATTAAATCACTTAATTATCACTATCGCAAGAAATAAGTTTAGTTGCTAATTCCATATTTCGTATGCCACTTGTGCTTTCAATTTATTAAAAGCGCAAGTTACCCCAATTATTTCTTAATTTTGGTCCCTACATTTTTGCCTGCTACCCCTCTTGCTTTTTGGAGGGTTCAATCGCAAAAACAACTGGGTTCTGTAGGAAAAAACTACGGACACGCGTGCCAAGTTTTACTAACATCGGATGATGCGTTCCGATGGGTATTCAGTTTAGATTCCTCCGGGACTGTATTCAACAGGTTGGTGCAGGTCCTAGGATACGCCGATGGCCTAGATACTCGGGAGGTCCCTTCGAGCAGTCACTGAAGCCTTTCTTGCTCTCGAAGGTCCCGCAAGGAGGCTGGGTCTCATAATAAATGAAAGCAAGACAAAATACATGGCCACAGGACAGGAAGCTAGAGAAGGATAGCGCGTCCAAATTGGCATCTATTCCTTCGAAAAAATCAACAACTTTGTTTACTTAGGATGCCAAGTTAACGCTGATGGGGAAACAACAGAAGAAATAAAGCGAAGGATCACCTCAGCTAATAGGTGCTTCTTTGTTCTCAGACCCCTGTTCCAAAGCAAAATAATTTCTAGGAGCATCAAGCTGCTTTTGTATAAAACACTGATCCGCCCAGTTCTCGCCTACGGTTCTGAGACCTGGACCATTTCTAGAAAGTCTGAGTCAAGCCTGCTGGTTCATGAACGCAAAATCCTCCGTAGTATATTTGGTTCAATATGTGTAGTTGGTGAATGGAGGAAAAGAACCAACCAAGAACTGAACACTGTTCTGAATGAACCAGATATTGTGAAAATTATAAAACTTGGTAGGCTCAGGTGGGCTGGAGACGTGATCAGAATGGGGAAGAATGAAATACCAAGAAAGGCACTTACAGAACAGATCCATGGCACCAGGAGAGTTGGTAGACCCAAACTACGTTGGGAAGACGGTGTGAGCTACGATGCGCGCCACATCCTTGGGACCCGGAACTGGAGAGCAGCTGCACTTGACCGGGACAGTTGCCAGTTGGCGGAGTCTGTTAAAGGAGGCCTTGACTCAGTAATGTGTTGTTGCGCCGCTGATGATTATGATGGATTGTGACGATTTAATAGGGTTAAATAGCACAATATAAAAAAGAGGTAAAAATAATATAATCCTACATGAAACTACATAATTTCTCTCCCCATGAAATAAATAGAAAACTAAATAATATTAAACAAATAAATATGTAAACCACCTCCGGTTTATTCAGCGAGTAATAAGTTATAGAGAGACGTAATAAACCAGCAATTTAAAATAAGTAAAAATAATAATTAATAAATTAAGAACTATTTCTCGCGCCGGTAAATAACAACACGCGCGGACAAGCACATCGCTAAGCCAGCGATGCGCCCCAAAAATTAGTTGTAAATCAGACTTCGCAGCGAGAACAGTACAGTTGAACATGTAGGCAGTAACTACAATATTATAGAGAATGAAAGAATATGTCGTTCACTCTCTTAGTTTCTTTAAGATAATGCTTAGTAAAGCAGATAGCAATAATTATCAGTAATTTCAATATGTTTAACATATTTGATGCGTTTTAAGTGTTTGTTTATGACATCTGTGCAGTTGATTTAATATCACGTCAACGTGATAGAGATCACAGTATATGTAACAGTTTAACTATAAGGTAAAAGTGCGGTAAACCGAAGTAAGTGAGTTCAAGTGAAAGTTTCCCACCACCGCCAGCACCAGAATCTGATAAACCTTGGAAAAAGTGAGAGACAACCACACCTTCCATTATTACACATTCTTCAGACCTCCAGGATAGACCAGAAGCCGCATAGCCACCGTTTACTACAGGCAACCCCGATTCGCCGAGGATGCTACATACAGGTGACACAGAAGTCAAGCTTCTGTAGTTCAGAAATTACTTAATAAAAATATGAAAGACAATTGACACCAAAATAGTATTAATATAATAAGACAAAAGACTGGCCGAATTAAATTACCATTGTAACTTTGTGATAAAGAATATGATGTATTTAGCTTTAATAACTATAACATGCTAATGTTAACAAGCCCATTCTTCAAATGGCAGCAAAAGTAAATTGTTTAACTTTAATATAAAGAAAGGATATATCTCGGATCCGAGGGTATGAATTACCAAAGTTTTATAAATAATTAACCAAGTTGATTAATGAATACACTATGCAGTTATTATTTTTTTTTTTATAGTCAACTAATCGGTTGAACGAAATAGAGTAAACGAAAAGTAGGTTAAGTATATATATATATATATATATATATATATATATATATATATATATATATATACAGTAACAAAACAAAATGTTGTAAAAAGAATTATAATTATAATAATGAAACCCTATCCAGAGAAGGAACAAGAAATCATAATCAATAGCCAATTAAAAGAAAATATCAAGTTTTGAGAAATCAGTAAAGAACCAAATATAACTAAACAACAACAACAACCTTTGACTTATTTAATATCATCAAGACCCAGCTAGTATTTACCCAGTAGAATAGGGCAGTAAACAAACCAAAATTTAAATTAAGAAACCTAGTAGGCCTAAATAACTTGCCATGAGTAACCCAACCAAACCCGATAAAGAGTACAAATTCATAAAATAAAATTGTATTAAATGACATAAATTGTATTAATTTTATTAACTCTATTATAAAAATTGTATTAAACAAAATTGTATATAATCAAGGAAATAAAAAGGGACACAACCCCTTACAGTGATAAAAGTGACATAATAATAATAGTGACACAAACTACAGTTAAACAGTGTGCTATTTATTTTTTATAAAAAGTGTTTTGTTATTATTACCAGCAAGTAAAAATGGTTTATCATACAGACAATAGTTCAACAGTATGAATAAATTAAAACTGTCAAAACAAGTATTATTATTAAGAGATGTGTTATATATTACAAGAGTTCATGTTATTAGTTAATTAATTTAAATATATTTATCTCATGGAGTCAAGGTATAACTTACAATCAACCATTATAAATTGTTCCATCATATATCAGAGAAATTCACTAAGTATTAAGGTTTTACAGTTATAAACTAAGGCATGTTTAGTACCAAATTGTTTGTAATTGTATAATTAATAATCATATAAACATTGTATGTATCATTAGGATATAATAATAAAATTATATGTTAAAGGTAATTTTTAAAATGTAAAGTAGTTAAGGGGTATTGATCATATAACACTTAACCTGTACATAAGTGGGCAATCAAAATTTAAGAAGTTTTGATCAGTTCGGTGACTAAAAAAGAAGAAATGACACTTTATTGTTAATTGTGAAGATATAAAAGATAGTATACAGCCGTTATAGGATGATGCGTTCAAAATTTGCCTAAAACACATCCTAAACAAATAGACAGACAAGTACCAAACGCTCGAGTCGCTTTGCTCGTTCAGTTATACATTAGCGTACAAACTATGATACTGTGACTGTGATAATACAAACTATATACAATAGAACAATAAAATAAAGTACAAGTCATCCCTCCTAGGGAAAAATGAGTGCGCTCCGATACGTGTAAGAAAATGTTACTGCCATATTTCAAGGAACTACGTTCTTATCACTGAGTGCA
Source organism: Magicicada septendecula (assembly GCA_034769895.1). NCBI lineage: Eukaryota > Metazoa > Arthropoda > Insecta > Hemiptera > Cicadidae > Magicicada > Magicicada septendecula. The sequence continues at coordinate 586,696,379 of CM068369.1, read as the reverse complement.
AAATAGTTTCGCTAACAGAAAGTACGTTTAAAGTGAAAACTATTTGAACTGAGCATATTCTTAACACTGAACGGTACGATTAACAAAAAGCAAGGAAAGAGAAATGACTTTCTTTAGAAGCAATTTTTAAGACGGCCTGGTACTGGAATGGAGCGTTTCTTTAGATCTTTTTCATCTCACTCTGTTTCTTAACGACTAGTCTTCTTTAACATAAAAGAATTATGCTAAGATGTCTACTGTAAGTCGCTTTTCAAGGAAGTCTTATAATTTACTGCTTGTACTATTTACTGTTAACTATTTATAAACACTGGATGGACTTGACTAAAAAATTCATGCAATAGACATTTGTGTTTCTTCTTTTTATTCTTCTTCTTATTCTTCTACTTCTTGTTTTTTCTTCTTCTTCACTACAAAAATTAGGGTATATAATCCGGCAACAGTCTTATCCACGTCTCTTCCGAGGCTGTTTTAGTTACCATACTAATTTAATACTAATACTGGCCTGTTGCGTAACACCCTGATAGGGTGACCAGAGATATTTTTTTTAGGGTTAACATATTTTAACCGAAGGGCCTCTGATTTTAAGCACTGGAGACTCGCCCTCACCCTTCACTTTCTGATATGGGATTTTGGTGATTTTGTATCAGACATTTATACTTGGAACAAATTAATGCAAATTAAACAAACGTTGTGTAAATAAACGTAATAATGTTATATTTTACATTGTTCTTCCAAATTTCTTGGTTTGTTTTCAATGATATTACAGCCCGCATTGAGCCTCGACTTTCTGTAATCTTCTCCAATAATTCTGCGCTATATCCGACCGTTTACCAATGTCTGACCATCAATATGAGTCCCAGCGTCTCGACGAATATTATCATAGCAGCGGTTTCTTGGTCTTCTCCTATTTCTGGTACCTAACGTATCAGTCACCACCATCATCATCATCATTATCGTCTTTACGGCGCCACAGCGCTGTGTAAGCTGTAGCCTCCTTCAGGACATTTTTCTTTCGTCTGAATACATTTCTCGCCGCAGCTGACCTTGTAGCTTGTACATCCTGTTCTATATTCCACACCAGAATTCCAGACGGTTTCTTGCCCTGATAACGTCCTTAAAATTAATTAAATAAGCTGCCGTTATATTTCTTGAAATTTTCTTGTTTATTCTACTTTTAATTCGTTTCTTCGAAAGGAAATATCTCTGAGATACAGTTAACAGCTTACATGAGAATGCCTCTAAAAAAGGCGACAGGAGTATATGCTCAAACCGTAAAGGTAATAATTTAGTTAGCTCTACTGCACGTAAGACATATGGAAAGATATTGAAAATGCAAGTAGAATCATGTATACAGATATAGAAGAACAAAATGAGTCACGCCTGGGTGGTCTTGCGTTAATGTTATATTTATTTTTCCATTGGGAATGAGAAAGCAACTTGCTCATATACTATAATATTCATTTACTTGTCAAACACCTATAACAGCGTTCCTCTAAAGTATATGTGGCCAGATGTGAGAGCCCACGTTTCAGGCTATCCAGTTTTTGTACCACGCTTTGACAGTCAGAGTAAAAACTCTCAATATAGTTGTAACTCTTTATGTTAATTAAAGTTTTTATCAATTAATTGTTATCCTAAATGGTATCAACCAGTGTGGAGGTATCATATCTTGGGTTGTACCAATCAAACAATTCTGGCCGATTACTTTGAACTTTGTTTCATGATTTTAGTAATGCTGATGGTGTTTGTGATTTTAGGGTAAGTAGAATTATATACAGCTTACACTGCATGTCAAACTACAAGCAATTTGTGATACATATGATTTAATTGTAAATCAAGGTAAAAATAGTATGTGTAATAATCGATAGCCGGGGACGGGGAAGATTTTGGTTTAGGCGGTAGGACTCAGGGCTCCGCATGCTAACGGGCAAGCGAATCGCCCGCTATTGAATCGCATCCCGGCCTTCAGAAGAGCTCCTGCTTTGGAGACTAAGATACTAAATTGTGGTCTGCTCTCGGGCGTGGTAAGCGATCCTGAGCCCGGATCCAAGATTTAACTGCCTTTAATAGTCGCTGATCGAGTGCGCGAATCAGGACGTTGCCCTGGAAATGACGGGGCGTCTGTGAAACTTGCGGGACTATGTCAATACGAGGGGGGACCCAAAAGTAACGAGAATTTTTCTCTGGCAGTTGGTAGAACGCTAGTTCCGACTTGTCCCGCTAGGTGCCTTCACTAGGCACCATTTTGTATCAGTTGCCCTAGCGGCATTGTTGTGGAAACATTAGCGCTGTCAGTGTGACTATTTTTGTAAGCGCTGTTTCACGTTTTCGGCGATTTGTCAATGGCAGACATTAAATACCAACGTGCTAACATCAGGTTCTGTTACTGTTAGGGAAATCAGCAGCAGAAACTGTCGCAATGTTTCGGACGGCTTATGGGGAGGAAGCTTTGAGCCAGGCAAGGATTTACGAGTGGTTTTCTAGTTTTAAAAGTGGTCAAATGTCAATTGAAGACGAACCACGACCGGAACGTCCCTCGATTTCCAAAACGGACGAAAACATTGAAAAACTCCGTGTTGCGATCATGTTTGATCGTCGTAGAACAATCGATGAATTGGAGGAAATTACTGGAATATCCTGGAGTTCATGCGAACGAATTTTGACTGAAGATCTGAAGATGAAACGTGTTGCAGCAAAATTCGTTCCGCGTGTGCTTTCTTGGCGGCTCAAAATCCTTGCCTGGCTCAAAGCTTCCTTTCCATAAGCCGTCCGAAGCATTGCGACAGTTTCTGCTGCTGATTTCCCTAACAGGAAACAGAACCTGATGTTAGCACGTTGGTATTTAATGTCTGCCATTGACAAATCGCCGAAAACGTGAAACAGCGCTTACAAAAATAGTCACACTGACCGCGCTAATGTTTCCACAACAATGCCGCTAGGGCAACTGATACAAAATGGTGTCTAGTGAAGGCACCTAGCGGGACAAGTCGGAACTAGCGTTCTACCAACTGCCAGAGAAAAATTCTCGTTACTTTTGGGTCTCCCTACGTATGGTGTCATTCCCCATAACGGATGCCAAGGTCCGTGTGGACGGGCTGGTTAGATGTTAGATAATGCGCTTTGGAAGTCCTGAGCAATCCGAAGTCTGTGACAGACTGTGGTTTCCGCTTGTGAGTTTTGGACAAGTACGTAGTTAACCGTTGGCATCACATCCGTGGTAACGGTAATAACGATGTTGTCGTTGTGTGGTTCTACGTGGGGTGTGAAGGAGTGGTCGCAGTTGGTAAGACGATGAACAGCTCTGCGGGTAACTCGGAATGCGTTTACCAAGGCGCACCTTGGAGCAATGCAAACCGGTGGACCTTGAGACGTCTGTCAAGGTAAATATCTCGTACTTCACGCTGGGAGAGCATCGGCTACATAAAGTCGGTGTTGGAGTGGACACACGGTGGCATAAAACAACAGCTGTAAGTACTTGGGGGTCAGTATTTCTGCTAAATGAGAGTGTAACGAAGAAGTAAATACTAGTTTTTCAAAAGCAGACAGAGTGAAAAGACGATTTGTATGGCCTATTATTAACTGGAAAGATACTAAAAGAAGTACAATATACAATGAGTCCACTGTAGAAAGTAAAACATGTTGTCGTTGATAATTATTTGAACTTAATAAAACAAATATATCAAAAATAAGGACGTCAGATATTAAACGCTGGATAATGTGGTGCAGATATAAACAAGTCAACAAAAAGCACGTAATCAAACCATAAGGGAATACACGACAAATCGTTGGACACTACCGATGTCATGAAAATTTATTAATTGCGGTTGTGTGAATATTAGCGTTGTATATTAGCAGTCACCTAGGCTATTGGAATATGCGTTTGGGGAAAGGAGCAAACTGACAAACAGATAGGCCAGAAAGGTTGTGGAAAGATGAAGTTAATGCTGCAATGACGATAGAAGGCCTGATGGACGACAATTGGAAAGATAAAAATGAATGGAGACCAATCTTTTTTCAAGATAAAATTTCAATTCTTTTTAACTATAAAAATAGAACTTATCTCAAACAGTAGCTTGTAGGAAAATGAAAGCATAAAAATTCAAAGTTAAACTCTGTGTTAAATGCGTTATCGCAGTTCTCTTAAAATAGGCGTACAATTCAAACGCTAAGGGCTACAGCGTTTTAATTATAGAGCCCCTTTCGCAGTATGAGATGATGGAATTATACGCGACGTTGGCCCAGCTTAGTTAGACGTCTGAATCACCGAACGAAACTGCAACGAGAAACATTAAAAATAAAGCTCCTTGCGTCGGTCGTGGGGTAACTAGTGCAGCGGATAAATCTTTTATCGTGCTGCTAGTGTAATCTTATTTGTTGTTTGATGTAACTACGGATTCATACCGTCTACTAGCATACATAATGTCAGCGGGATTACTTGCTTTGATGTATTTCTATATTTGTGTGTTCACGTAAGTACAGCTTCTATATGGTAAAATGTAAGTCTATTTGGAAAACATTTCTTCTTCTTCTTCTTCTTCTTCTTCTTCTTCTTCTTCTTCTTCTTCTTCTTCTTCTTCTTCTTCTTCTTCTTCTTCTTCTTCACTATATGCCTTGGGCTGTACCCCGTTCCGACTTCACAGAGTCTCTGACCATTTTTTGCAGGATCTCTCGTTCCCACTGCCCTATATTCTAAAGCTTGTTTTGGAATACGCCTGTCTACCATGAGTTCCACACGGGACTTCTAATTCTGGCTGTATTCTTTTATTCTCTCCAGAACCGACTGTAACTTCACGAATTTAGTCGGAACCCTTCAGTTGTCTGTATGTGGAAACTATTTATTTATTATAATTAGTTACGCATTCTTGAAGAGTAGGTTACGACCACGTTCAAGTTGCATAAGACCCTAATTAGATCAGTCGTGGCGTATGGCGGCAAAACCTGCACCTTTAATATTTCGGCAATGAAGCTGCTGCAGAGATTCGAAACAAAATTTCTTAGACCCCGACATGTGAAAATGGAATATGGCGGCGGAGAAAAAGTAGAGAATTGTCTGCGAAATACGATTATCTCAGAATTACCGCCTTCATTAAGATGCAAAGGATGAAATGCATAGTTCATGTTTTGAAAATGGAAGACAGTGACACAGTCAAAAACTTGCACATGGGTTCTCCTGGTGGAGTGCGACCCAGAGGATGGCCTAGGAGAGTCGGTGGAGAGACAGTGTGTTGAGCGATGTTATGCAATTTAGCATAAACATCTCCCTTGCTCTGAACCGATGTGCATGGACGACAGTCGTTGAACAGGATAATAACAGCTACATGTGCCTGTTATCCCAATAAACAAAATGAAGGTATGCACAAATAAAATGTTAACAAGACGACGGATGTATCTGTCTTAACGTACAGCTGTCAAGCTTGGTTGCTGTGGAGGTAGCAACAGAGTAAGATTACATCGTGAAGATGAGATTTTGACGTACTGTGAATCTTGCGCCCGACGAGTTAAAAATAAGGGGATCCTCGGGGATTTAAATATTTTCTGTTAAGTGGAGAAAATCAAATCTTACAAACTGTTACGACCATTTGGACAGGGCGGTTAATGAAATATTAGCTCGCGTTGCCAGAGGATAAACGACCACTGGATATTGAGATAACGGACTGTATAGGCTATGTCAAATTCACGTAAGACGCTGTTTCCAGAAGAACTAGGCTTACCTAACTCATGAAGCAGTGGCGTAGCAAAGGGGGTTACTGAAGGCTACAACCCTCCCCACAATGGGTAGGTCTCCACAATAGGGGTGAAAATCTACAGGCAGGCAGTTACGCAACAAACGTTATGTAAGGAAAACACCGAGGTATAACTGGCGAATTTCATATTATCACATTTATCGTGAATAACCCGTCACAATGGACCTTAAACTCCTCCCTCCTCCGTGAAAATAAGTCGATAATTAACCAGCCTTGGAAAAATCCTGGCTCGCTACTCGTATAGAGTACAGAAGGAGAAGAAGAAGAAGAAGAAGAAGAAGAAGAAGAAGAAGAAGAAGAAGGAGGAGGAGGAGAAGGAGGAGGAGGAGGAGGAGGAGGAGGAGAAGGAGAAGGAGAAGAAGAAGAGGAGGAGGAGGAGGAGGAGGAGGAGGAAGACGAAGAGGAAGAGGAAGAGGAAGAGGAAGAGGAAGAGGAAGAGGAAGAGGAAGAGGAAGAGGAAGAGGAAGAAGAAGAAGAAGAAGAAGAAGAAGAAGAAGAAGAAGAAGAAGAAGAAGAAGAAGAAGAAGAAGAAGAAGAAAATTCGAAGAAAAAGAAGAAGATATTTCATAATACCACTTATTTACTTGCAATTTCTTGAAATAAATTGTTTCTTCTTTTTGTTGGTTTTCGAGATACGCCTGTTCGTAACCACACCTGCAATATTCAGAACAGTGCCTATATCTAAATCTTCGACGGACAGCACAATTTTTCTTCTGTATTGTCGACGATCTTCTCTGATCATTTAAGTCACTAAGAAATAGGCATACAAAGATACTTTAATAATTAAAAAGACGAATTGGTGTGGAAGAAAAAAGAGTCTTAAGTTAATATTTACGCAACTATTATTTCACTTTTTAAATAACCTTCAGATTCAGTTATCTCTTCAAACTTTTCCATGCTTGCTGCTAAGAATTCTGTATCTTAAAGTTTGATCCCGTTCAAGACTTTTCTTTATATCTGCGTTGTTCTGAAACTCTGCTTGAGAGAACTAAACACGAAAAGATCTGATAGAGCAACACATGGGGTGTGAAACCATGTAGTATACTCTCCCACAATTGTTTTCGCTTTGAAGTGCCAATCGTGCAGTGTTGGATGTATATTATCATAAAAGAGAAAAAATCTTTTCTTTGTAAAATAGAGCGTTTCATCAATACAGCATAGTTGACTTTGCAAACACGTTGGAGCAATATTTACTATTTATTATATGGCGGTATTTTAAAAGACAAGAAACTAGATCTTTCGTGTCTCAAAAATTAGTCTCTCTACAGGGCGTCGAGAACTATGCTTATTACTCACATGTGTAATTATAAAAATTTCAATTGACTCATAAAAATTTGCACAATGCGTACAAACCACACCTTCTTACTACTTAGCCACATAGAAATAAAATAAATAGATTTATAAATGTTTTACATTATGAAAAACCAAAAATCGAAGTCATCACAATTTTCTTTTTGAAATGTTCTGTACTTGATAGGACATGCCATTGTAAATACAATAATTAAATCAAACAGCTGTTGAAAACTAATAGTAGGAATTGCAAATTAAAATCTGAAAGTAGCTGGGACATTTTGTGAACCATTTTTTCGCAATATCTAGCTGTTTCTTTAGTGATTGAATGGTCCTGATGCAATAAACCAAAATCTTTAAAGTATACAAAAACAGATGAATGATATAGCAAGAGAAACTACACCGTTGCACACCACTGTAGAAAGAATTCCCGATTAGCGCTTTGAAGTTTCACAGACCATCATCAGATCGGAAATATGAGCAGATCAGATATTTCTAATCAGATGATGAGTTGTGAAGCTTGAAAGCGCTAATCGAAAAATTTTTCTGTATTGGTGTCCAACGGTGTAGTTTCTGTTTGTGTTAATTAATTACATATTTTATTTATTACAGACAACAGTTAAGTTTAATCTTCTTCACTAAATTCATGTTTGTTCTATTCATCTTTACCAAGATGAATTGAATACTCTGTGATTATATTTTATGCTAGGTTTATTTTGCGTATGAAGGCGTGTAATAGCCTACATTTTTGCTGTAATTCATTACGAATGAAACCAATTAAAGAAATCCTTACTTATTTTATACAAGAAAATAAAAACAAATTTTAATTTTAATTATATTCTTTGAAGTACATTATATTGTTTAAATTTTGTTAGTGTAATACGTAGACTATGTATACAAAATTTAGTGTATGCTGAGACATGAAGAAGAAGAAGGAAAAGAAGAAGAAACAATAAAAGTACCAGTATTCTTGTTGTTTTAACGACGTGAATTTTTCATTCCAAATTGTACAAGAATGAATAAAATGCTTGTGAGTTAGTATTATATAGTACATGTATATGTGCTTCGCGTTTAACGTAGTAATCCGATTTGCTGTTGTTTTAAAGCTGTAGCTTTAATTAACTAACACAACTTTATTAATTAAATATTCTGATATTGAAATGTCGAGGTAACGCAGGGAAGGTAAAGATTACAAATAAACGTGTACGCTTAGAGAATATATTATAAACAAGAGGAATGTTCCTCTAAAATTTTTGCTGCAGTTGTTTGTAAAATAAGAATAAAAAATAATTTAGTTCTTTTATATTTTATTCTAGGTTGCATTTTTCATATTAGTTACAAAAAGCACAAAGCGAAAATTTCGTTTATTTGCACCAAGAACATTCTTTCCCTTCACTAAAGGTCGGCCAGTTAATTATCGTGTTCATTAGTTTCAACGTCTGGTAGTATACTAAGCTACCGTAACCGCAACGAAGCTGTACTAGAACTACGTGTAGTATTCAGAACAAGATTAAACTGAACCTGAGCTATTGTTTTCAACTGGTACGTTTGCATACGACTACAAGGGCAGTCTGGAAAGATCTCGACCTCGACCGTAGGCGGTATCGCCTATTTCTACCTCGATTCCACATCATTGTTAGGATTTGTTTAAATTTTCTGGCCATTCTAATTTGTTTATACAGCCGTTTCAAACAGAAGTGTTATCCGAATTCCTTAAATTGGAGAAAATTGACTATCGCACGGTTATAAAGTTTGTTATGAAGGAAGGTTTAACGCCAGGTGATGTTTATGAGAATGGAGGATAGCCGGAACCCCAAGAGGGCTTTGCTGGGTACATGGGAGGGAACAAGACCTAGAGGTAGACCGAGGAAGAGGTGGGAAGATGGCGTTGCAGAGGACGCGAGAGATATGGGAATAAGAAACTGGAGGAGGGTTGCAGTGGTTAGAGTGGATTGGAGGCGGAGATTGGTGGAGACCAGGGCCCGACTTGGGCTGTAGCGCCATAGGAGGAGGAGGAAGATGTTTATTTAAAGTTAATTAAAGTATTTAGGGACTTCTTTATTTTCAATAATTAAAAAATGGGGTTCCGAATTTAAGCGTAGTAGTAGTAGCCTGGAAAATGGTCCACGTCAGAAGTTTCCAAAAATAGCAACGACACCGGAAACTATCGAAAAGAAAGTGCATGATAAGTTACTGGATCATTGCCAAGTTAAAGTGCATGAAATTGCAGGGTCTTCAGGCATTTCGAAAGAATGTGTCAGACGTATTTTACATGAGGAACTGCATATAAAAGAGCTTTGTGCTAGGTGGGCGCTGCGCTTGCTCACAGCAGGCCAAAAACGCGTGTGCATGAAAATAACTGAAGAATATTTGCAATTTTTCTTCCTGAAGAGTACCCGAACTAATTCTTTCGCGCTCAAAAATCGTATTGAAATACGTACTTCACACTTCGCCGGCAACGAGGTAGTTCATTTTATAATAATCGTACCGTTTGTGTACACCAAGTAACGAAGCTCGACTGTGTCAACTGCTCAGAAGCTATGAGCAATCAGGAGTTATTTTGCGAACGACTCCCGTGCAAAAAAAATGTACTACTGAGAAGAATAAGAACTGTCACAACAACGTATACATATTTACTTATTACTAATAATAAAGTTATATATTCCTTAACGAATGTAAGATTTTTAATGTCGTAAGCAGAGTTGTCATTAATAAAGTAGTGATATTATTTATAAGTCTCATACGTGTGAGAATATAATTTAGCATGTTAATTAGACGTATGAATAAAGATACAAAACTGTAATTAAAACCAAAATATTACCGATCCGGTTGTAAATATGTAATTCATCACCCCCTTAAAAATTAAATTTTACAATTTATTAATCTTTACATTAAAGATAAATAAAACACCACTAATTAACAATAAGGAGGCTCATCATTCCCTTACCGATATTGTTATAATTTTAGATTCGTATGTGTGGACTGAATAAAGTCCAGCCGCTTACAGTTTAGGTACATATTTCTCTTGAATAAATAATTCTTCACCTGATACACAGGCCATGAAAAATTACGTATTTTACAGGTCGACGCGGCGAAATGCATTTAATATCCGCGGAGTCGGTAACCGATACAGGAAAGTATTTTCGATTACGAGAAGACCAATTATACATATTTTATTTATTATAGACGACAGTTAAGTTTAATCTTCTTCACTAAATTCATGTTTATTCTATTCATCTTTACCAAGATAAATTGAATACTCTGTGATTATATTTTATGCTATGTTTATTTTGCGTATGAAGGCGTGTAATAGCCTACATGTTTGCTGTAATGCATTACAAATGAAACCAATTAAAGGAATCCTTACTTATTTTATACAAGAAATTAAAAACAAATTTTACTTTAAATTATATTCTTTGAATTAAATTGTTACATTATATTGTTTAAATTTTGTTAGTGCAATACGTATGTATACGCAATTTAGTGTATGCTGAGACATGAAGAAGAAGAAGAAGAAGGAAAAGAAGAAGAAGAAGAAGAAGAAACAATAATAGTAGGCCTACCAGTATTCTTGTTGTTATAACGACGTGAATTTTTCATTCCAAATTGTACAAGAATGAATAAAATGCTTGTGAGTTAGTATTATATAATACATGTATATGTACTTCGCGTTTAACGTAGTAATCCGATTTGCTGTTGTTTTAATGTATAAAGCTTTAATTAAATTAATGAAATTACTAATCTGCTGTTGGACGTTTACGGAAGTCAAACACGAATTAACCTAATATCGTTCGGCGGTAAGAATAATATTTTAGCTCATGGAAGACGAGAATTTTGTTAATTTAGAATACGTTAATTAACGTAGAATACCTTCCAATTAGAATATGCAATACGTTAATTTAGACTTTAGAGTAGCCTAAATAGTTTTATAATTAAATTAGGAATATTTTTTGCCGTTTGTGGGTTTACAATTCATTAAAACTAGTCAGGTTGAAAAAAATTATGAAAAGCTTCGTAACGTTCGATTACCTTAACACAATAATCAGCTAAATTTATTATCGTATTTATTTGTATGAGCGGTACAAAGAATAATTAATATTACTATTACTTATTTGCATTATATTGCTACTGTAAAGAATCTAATTGAAATATGCTATTGATCATAAGCTGCTTGAGACTTGAAGTTACAATTAGTTTAGTACTGTCCGTTAAATACTAAATAATAAAGGCCTGTGAGGTTCCATCAGTTACTAGACTCAGTTTTAAAATATTTATATCTACGTTTTGTCAAAATTTATTGTCATAATCAGGGTTTCTATACTGGTAATACAGAAATGAAATAGCCAGCGAAAGAATCGCTCCTTTTTTGTAACTCTCTGTGTGTGTGTGTGTGTGTGTGTGTGTGTGTGTGTGTGTGTGTGTGTGTGTGTGTGTGTGTGTGTGTGTGTGTGTGTGTGTGTGTGTGTGTGTGTGTGTGTGTGTGTGTGTGTGTGTGTGTGTGGTTCATAAAGGATAATAACAATTTCACATGCGAAATATTGATTCCTATACATGTTTCACTTTCATAGGCCAGTATATTCTTTAAAATGTTACAATTAGTTCTTACATTAATACAATATAGGCTATTATATTCCTATTGCGAATATACAGGTCCTTATGAAGACAATAGTGTTTAACTTAATGTCGATAAAAATGTTTTAATATTACGTGTAATTAATATCATAATGTCGCTAAAGCTTGTAACCTCTCTATGCTTTTAGTATTGATTTTGTTTTTTTTTTTTTTTTTTTTGAAAGAGAGGTTACAAGTTATTTAGAACTAGGCAGGAGCCTAGAAAAGCTAAAATTGGGCTGGGTCCAGTATGATGGGACTTGCAAATGAAACACTGAACTTAAGATAACAACAATTTATTGTTCTTGGCCAGTACAACCTATGAGCTTCTAAAGGCCAGATAAATAAGTCTTTTGATCGTTAAATATAATTTCATTAATATGTGCCTTGCCCAAAAGTTGAACAAGGAATAATAACTATTAACAGCACTAAGTATTGAATAATTATTAATAGTTGAACCATCATTGACTAACAAAATCATGGGATGTTACATAAATAACAAATTGTAGTTATAGAATAATACAATTAAAAAATTGGCACATAGTTTCGACCTGCAAGTAATCACTTTTTATAACAAGACATAAATATACAGAAATATACACAGGCATAATCAACATGACAAGTAACAATTATACAAAACAACACACACATATAATTAACATCAACAACGTTTATATTTAAATAACCCATCACATGTTCACCCTGGTCATCAGCGCATATAATAATCTTGTTCAACACCCATAACCCCCTTACTGTTTAATTAATAGGTGACTAAAACCCCCTTCCCAAAACTTCAATTAAAATATCCCAGGAGTGGAGCAGACATGCCCCCAAGTTTTAACAAGATAAGTGTTAACTGAATGTTCTCTGTAAGCCATGCGGCCCGCGCACAAATCCCATGCCGATATTTAATAATCAATTAAATCCCATCAATTACTATAATGAAAAGTAGCATCACAAGGTCAACATGGATGTCCGGTTGCCTAACTGCATTTTATGTTTCTTTTTTCACCTTCAAACAAAATATAGAAAAATAGTGGAATTTGACCACCATGAGTATTCATAACTGACATTGATCAATCTTGTGTAGTCTTATGGTTAACTAATTGTTATAGGGAGCAATTACAATTATGGTTACAAAATTTGCTATGGTAAAATACAATCTGTGACAATGGTAAATTTTAAAGTGTGCAAATTATCTAAACAGTAGAACAGAATTTGTAATACAGAATATAAGTCATAAGAGTATTAAGTCAGCTCACAGTGTTACAAAACTTGACTACCGGCAGGGTCAGGCATTGGACGGGATCTAGCAAGATCTGACATAGACAGGCTTGCAGTGGACGTCTCCAACGGGAGTCGACCACGGTTTAAAACCACCCCCCAGATCATGAATGAATAATAAAATACGTGTCCACATGGAGCAACATCGTTAACATAACCATCCCAACATGCTTAAAACAGAAATAGAATGAGATACAACTCTATCTACCGAACTCCCCTCGACCCGGGCGGTGCGTGACCCCGGCCGAGTTTTCACTCTCAGAACGAGATATACATGATAGTAATTGAGGAGGCGTAAGCCTTACAAAATACAATTAAAATATTCCACCCATTGTCCGTAAATAACTGTCCACACTGGAACGTTTCATGAAAGTCTCACCGAGTACTTCGGCCACAAGGTTTAGGTTAAAAATGGTTAAATGTCACCTGGTTTGAAGGGTGCATGTTGAGGGCTCAGTAGTGGGTGTCCAGTCCATCCTTCCGGCTGACACAGCTGACGAAGGTTTTAAAGTTACATCGTCGGAGGCAGTTGTTCGGCCATCCTTCCAGAGCGGGGCAGATTCCCGGCTACCTCGGAAACCCTGCACAATTATATCTGGGATTACTCATAGGTTCATGAAACACACACACTACCACATTTACCCACTGACATAGCATGGACAGTCCGGTTTATAAACTCGAAAAAATTGCCCAAGTCAAGAATCCCATTGAAAGTGATAAATCACTTCAAAAATAACTCCATTAAATATGTTACTATAGAATAAGTCTAAATATAGTCACTCCATAATAATGATAATTTTAATTAACCTTTATGCAAAAGTTTTCATGACGCACTTACAGGAATTGGCAACTTTTAACAAGTTCGTGACATATACAGATATCAGAAAATTACTGACTTACGCCCCATCTTAGTTTAGTTAATTTAGTAGAAGCATTACTGGATTAATATAAAACATGATTATATCCTTAACGTTACAATCAATTAACCAGGGTTGAGACAAAGCATACATAAAACAAATTATAACCTGAAACTCGCCATGCGCTAAAGGATTCACTGCAATGTATATCTCAACGCATCCACTTTAATATTAAATAAAACAAATTTGTTTTTATAAATAATTAAAATACATATTTTAATGGACTTACCGGAGGTCACGTAGCTTTCTACGTATTCATAGAAGAAGCTGGAAGACGAAAACTGTTCAATCTACTCTGCCAGCCGGGGACCAGAATGTGAAGCGCCGAGCGTCGTATTGGAACTGAACTAACTGGCTCTTGAAAAAACCGTATGTAACAGCGATAGGGCGCGCGCGAGGCGAGCGGCGGAGGGGTAATTCACAATGACAAAGTCCAATTGACCGTACTAAAGGACAACTTCTTTCGCGTCGACAAATACGTAATTTCTTTAATAAAGCACAATATAGATATCGGAAGATCGCCGCGTTTTCCAAAACGCGGCACACCCCCACCCCAAAAGGGCAACCCGGTTGCCACACCTTCAAACTCGGGAAAGTGCCCTGCAGTGTACTCCCATCCTTATATCAAACTCAAGTTGTTATCGGTTCTCCCATCAGTCATGGCACCCAGGAGAACAGCCATCCCCATGCGACCCTCTCCGCCACGCCAACCCCACGGGACCGCCCCAACACGTCACCCTCTCCGGTGACCACCAATTACTCCCACCGGTCCCACTCACATGCTCGTCCTAGGACCAAACAAGGCATCTCCCACCTTGGCATGTGAGCGACCGTACTACCTCTCGTCCCTCTCTCGGACCGACCAGCCACATGCACCCACAAGGCATCTCCAACCTTGCCATATGGCTGGCCCACTTCCCTACACAAGGGCGGACGGCCCCGCTTAGCCAGACAGAGAGGACCGCACCTAGGGCACACGAACATTAATCCAATCTCAACTCAACAAATACACCATAACTCGAGGGGGTTTTACTTCTCCACAGCACCGTCTACACAACTTTCTCTCGCAACAAAAAATAACACCAGGAAAACCGGGGAATGCGGCATGGCTCGGACCCTATAATGAACAACATCAAGCTCAACAACTATCAACAATCAGCAACAGCACACCATCACTCCATCTAACCTTTAACACAGGGGAAACTGACGATCTCGAGGACCACAAAAGTCTCTCTCTAACTCCGTTTGATAGATTTTTTACTAAGGGGAGTGGTAGGAAAATTGGGAAGATGAAATGGGGCAAGGATCATTAAAGGGCAATAGCTAGGACTGAGGGCAAGGACCTGGCTACCTCCGGAAATAAGGAAGAATGGAGGAAACCAAGGCTCGCGTGGGCAGGGGCGCAACCCTGAAATAGATGAACACCACTGGGAATGTGGGGAACATCTACCCGCTCCCCGTTAACCTCTACTTCTTACCTTTCTATGACGTACTTTAGGTATTCGCTCCTTTCGGACACCACTCTCTAAGAAATTATCTCGTGTTGAGCTGTACTGACTGGTTTCTTCGGGATCAGAATCAAAGCAACTTACCTCACTACTTTCACTCCGCTTTGGATTATGCTCATCGTCTAACTCCTCTGCTACAATTTCTTCCTTTTCTACAACTTCCCCTTCTTCATCCACATAATCCAAATCAACTTCCTGACACTGCACCTCCTCAGCCTCTTCCCGTTGCTCCTCTGATCCATCTTCTTCACCACACGCATCGCCAGCTCCTTCACGAACTTCTTGACTAACCTCTTCTCTGATCTCATTTTCATCAACACGTTCATCACCAACGTCATCGCCATCACTTCCACTACCACCATCTGAACACTGCACATCTACGTCCTCCGCTAGTTGCTCACCTGGTCCACCTGAAACTTCCTCCCGTTCCTCGGAATCCTCAACACTACTTACAGAAGGCGTCTGCACATCTTCACACCCTACTTCACTCTCACTCACTAACGCTACAACGCTGCCACCCAATTTCTCCTCAACTTCTACCTCATCTACTTCTACCACACTTGCAGCATGGACATCCCCTTGTCCATCCGCAACCTCAGAAACACTTGCAGCCTGGACATCTCCGGGTCCATCCGCAAACTCAGACTCTTCAGTCTTTCTAACACCCACAACTATACTTCCCTGTGCAGCATCTGCAGACCGCTCTTCTGCCTCTTCCTTCGATTCCTCTCCTTCACCACTCTCAGCAACTACCACCTCCTCGACATTTTCCACCCTGGAATCCAGCTGTCCAGGTTCATGTGCAATTACTAAATTAATTTCTACTGGCGATGGTAAAGCGACACTCTCAAGTGACTTCTCACATCCCTGCGTAGACGATGATGATGTCACAGGATCTGGATCCCTCACGAACCGAGATGGAGATACCGGAACAAATTCTGCGGCCTCTGGATTCAACCATGACGTCCTCACTGACGCAGTATTAACAGGCGTTTTCTTGTCGTCTTGTATTAATCCACTGAAGTTATTCCGCTTTTCTTCTTTCTCTTCACCTGCTTCACCCACAACTCTATTATCCACTGGTACTTCCTCTGGAACCTTTAAAGTTTCCTTACTCTCCAAATAGGAATAAATTTCTACCGGCTCCCTACTTGCCGCTGTTTGTTTACTAACATGATTTCTTCTTCCCCTGTTAATTTCATACTTCTTTGTTTTGTGTGCTGTAGCTGTTATTACTGTTTTCTCACGTGCCACCCCCTTGTAGCCTCCATTACTTCCGGAATATTCAGTTTTTCTGACTGTCTCTTGGGTTCTCCTCCAACCACCATGTTTGTCTTCTTTGGCTCTTCCTAATGAACCACTGGAGTATTGGACATCTTTAGCAGCTCTTCCCCAGAACTCGTCATTCGCCTGGACAGTCCTGGCATGCGCACACCACCGGTCCAGGTCTGCAAAAGAACGTGGAGGCTCTGCGAAAACCAGCCGGGATCTCTCTTGGGGAGTCAGACCTTCTCGTATTACCTGTATGACTTCTGTCTCGGGCAACCCCAGTCTTAATATACGGGCAGCTTTCCTTACATCATGCACGAAGTCCCCCAATGCCTCTCCGTTGGCCTGTGGACGATAGAATAACTTAAACTTCAACTGGTCTTGTCGTCGACGGGATATGAAGAAGTCCAACACCTCCGCATGGAAAGCATCAACACTGTCACCCCGACGCAGGGCCTTGGTGACCAGACCAGCCAACGTACTCCGGCAATACGGGTATATAAGATACAAGACCTCCCCATCGGACACCCCCGGGAAATCTGCCACCTGCAGGACCAGGTCCAAGAAAACCAACAGCTGATCCTCATCAAATCCATCCACCACCGGAAATTTCTGGAGAACGCCTGTAAGAGGGTGGGGCAACTCCTGATAGCATACCGCCGCCAGAATTGCACAATGCAAAACAAACAATCATAAAACAAATTCCCACTAAACACCTAACACAAACACAACCTACAAAAACATTTTAACAAGAATCGGAAAAACTCAAGCACTGTCCTTCCTTTGAGTAGACCCCCGGGCTCCTAGCGCTGCGAAAACCTGCCCCGCTCCGGAACTAACTCTCCGTCAGTCGCCAGACTCAAGAAGAAACAACATCAGACACTAACACCAACATACAATCCACACCACCTAACACTAACCACAATATACAACATTTCGACTACAACATTGTCACCATTACAATCGGACGACACCGACTTCCAGTCGGGCCATACCGCATCCCACTAACCGCACGCGCAATTACTTTCAAAAATTAAAAACGGGAACCCATCACCCACGCGCTCTCCGGCAATGTCCAATTTCAAAACAACAACTCAACTACAACACGTGCCCATGGCGGCCTCAGATTTACAATTCAAAACATTTAACAATAATTCATAAAAAAATATATATGCTTCTACATTTCATGTTAACTATTAAGTGCCATTTTATTTGCCAGACTATCTCCAAGTTTGCAAGCCCCATCACACCAACGGACCCAAGGGTTCAGGCCTAGAATGAACCACGCTCTGCTACCATTCGTAACCTCTCTATGCTTTTAGTATTGATTTTGTTTTTTTTTTTTTTTTTTTTGAAAGAGAGGTTACAAGTTATTTAGAACTAGGCAGGAGCCTAGAAAAGCTAAAATTGGGCTGGGTCCAGTATGATGGGACTTGCAAATGAAACACTGAACTTAAGATAACAACAATTTATTGTTCTTGGCCAGTACAACCTATGAGCTTCTAAAGGCCAGATAAATAAGTCTTTTGATCGTTAAATATAATTTCATTAATATGTGCCTTGCCCAAAAGTTGAACAAGGAATAATAACTATTAACAGCACTAAGTATTGAATAATTATTAATAGTTGAACCATCATTGACTAACAAAATCATGGGATGTTACATAAATAACAAATTGTAGTTATAGAATAATACAATTAAAAAATTGGCACATAGTTTCGACCTGCAAGTAATCACTTTTTATAACAAGACATAAATATACAGAAATATACACAGGCATAATCAACATGACAAGTAACAATTATACAAAACAACACACACATATAATTAACATCAACAACGTTTATATTTAAATAACCCATCACATGTTCACCCTGGTCATCAGCGCATATAATAATCTTGTTCAACACCCATAACCCCCTTACTGTTTAATTAATAGGTGACTAAAACCCCCTTCCCAAAACTTCAATTAAAATATCCCAGGAGTGGAGCAGACATGCCCCCAAGTTTTAACAAGATAAGTGTTAACTGAATGTTCTCTGTAAGCCATGCGGCCCGCGCACAAATCCCATGCCGATATTTAATAATCAATTAAATCCCATCAATTACTATAATGAAAAGTAGCATCACAAGGTCAACATGGATGTCCGGTTGCCTAACTGCATTTTATGTTTCTTTTTTCACCTTCAAAACAAAATATAGAAAAATAGTGGAATTTGACCACCATGAGTATTCATAACTGACATTGATCAATCTTGTGTAGTCTTATGGTTAACTAATTGTTATAGGGAGCAATTACAATTATGGTTACAAAATTTGCTATGGTAAAATACAATCTGTGACAATGGTAAATTTTAAAGTGTGCAAATTATCTAAACAGTAGAACAGAATTTGTAATACAGAATATAAGTCATAAGAGTATTAAGTCAGCTCACAGTGTTACAAAACTTGACTACCGGCAGGGTCAGGCATTGGACGGGATCTAGCAAGATCTGACATAGACAGGCTTGCAGTGGACGTCTCCAACGGGAGTCGACCACGGTTTAAAACCACCCCCCAGATCATGAATGAATAATAAAATACGTGTCCACATGGAGCAACATCGTTAACATAACCATCCCAACATGCTTAAAACAGAAATAGAATGAGATACAACTCTATCTACCGAACTCCCCTCGACCCGGGCGGTGCGTGACCCCGGCCGAGTTTTCACTCTCAGAACGAGATATACATGATAGTAATTTAGGAGGCGTAAGCCTTACAAAATACAATTAAAATATTCCACCCATTGTCCGTAAATAACTGTCCACACTGGAACGTTTCATGAAAGTCTCACCGAGTACTTCGGCCACAAGGTTTAGGTTAAAAATGGTTAAATGTCACCTGGTTTGAAGGGTGCATGTTGAGGGCTCAGTAGTGGGTGTCCAGTCCATCCTTCCGGCTGACACAGCTGACGAAGGTTTTAAAGTTACATCGTCGGAGGCAGTTGTTCGGCCATCCTTCCAGAGCGGGGCAGATTCCCGGCTACCTCGGAAACCCTGCACAATTATATCTGGGATTACTCATAGGTTCATGAAACACACACACTACCACATTTACCCACTGACATAGCATGGACAGTCCGGTTTATAAACTCGAAAAAATTGCCCAAGTCAAGAATCCCATTGAAAGTGATAAATCACTTCAAAAATAACTCCATTAAATATGTTACTATAGAATAAGTCTAAATATAGTCACTCCATAATAATGATAATTTTAATTAACCTTTATGCAAAAGTTTTCATGACGCACTTACAGGAATTGGCAACTTTTAACAAGTTCGTGACATATACAGATATCAGAAAATTACTGACTTACGCCCCATCTTAGTTTAGTTAATTTAGTAGAAGCATTACTGGATTAATATAAAACATGATTATATCCTTAACGTTACAATCAATTAACCAGGGTTGAGACAAAGCATACATAAAACAAATTATAACCTGAAACTCGCCATGCGCTAAAGGATTCACTGCAATGTATATCTCAACGCATCCACTTTAATATTAAATAAAACAAATTTGTTTTTATAAATAATTAAAATACATATTTTAATGGACTTACCGGAGGTCACGTAGCTTTCTACGTATTCATAGAAGAAGCTGGAAGACGAAAACTGTTCAATCTACTCTGCCAGCCGGGGACCAGAATGTGAAGCGCCGAGCGTCGTATTGGAACTGAACTAACTGGCTCTTGAAAAAACCGTATGTAACAGCGATAGGGCGCGCGCGAGGCGAGCGGCGGAGGGGTAATTCACAATGACAAAGTCCAATTGACCGTACTAAAGGACAACTTCTTTCGCGTCGACAAATACGTAATTTCTTTAATAAAGCACAATATAGATATCGGAAGATCGCCGCGTTTTCCAAAACGCGGCACAAGCTTTCCTCGGGCAAAAAATTTACAGCCATTGCACAAATGCAATGCACAGAGAAGGGCATTGAAAATGCTTCATTAAATCTAAAAAATTATATGTTCATTCACCAATCAATGAATTCATTCTTCATTCACCAATCAATGAATTCATTCTTCATTTACCAATGTACAGATTATAAGTTAAATGTAGTCGCATTCATAAGCGAAGTTTTATATATGTGTACTACGTTATTGACAACAAAGAAGTAGTTTCTATGGAAACTCACCGATTCCCATTTTCGATAACGCACCAGCGATCGGCCGCAAACGTGCGACACGTCCTTATAAACATTTTCAATGTTAAAATTCAATTTTGTCAAGTGACGTTTGGCTCACTCTTTCTACTTTGAATAGCATAAAATATTGTACTTCCGCCGAGACTATTAACATCACAATTTGGCCAGAATAATCAGTAATTTTTTTATTTCTTTTGTCTTTGTTCTTGTTCTTCTTCTTGTTCTTGTTCTTTTGCTTTCTCTATTTATACCATACTGACTTAGACCCTCTATTCATTACACGTAGGTGTTTCTGTCTTTCCTTTCGCCTCACTTGCCTAATATTATTACCTCTGCTTTCTGCCAGATCTACGATATTATCTTCCCAGTGCATTCCGGGTTGACGATATATTCCGTCTAGTTTCAGGTCACTTTAACATTTATTCCTACAACCTTTAGTTCGATGCTCTCCATACTACTGTAGTTGTTTTATTAATCGTCGTAGTCGTTTCCTACGTCGCTGACGTGTTCTTTTTCACCAACGTATCACTGGAAGTCCGACGCTACGGCGTCCCTCAGGCTAATACGGGCTCGATATCGTTTGTGTGAGACTGAATCCAGTCTGGCAAGATGTTCCTTCCAATTCGTCTCATCTCTATGCATTTTCTCCTTGATGCGCTCGTGGTCCCGGGTTCAATTCCGTACGGCGTGCACTCAGCGTCGTGAGGCCGTACTGAGTAGGCGCTGAGATACCAGCGCCGCCTCCTGGCTGTGAATACCGCAACTAGCGGCTGGTGGCGCGTTGTACTATCAATGCAACCGTCACATTGCACACAACAGCCGCGCTACTTTCAGGGACTGTTGAGCGAGGTTAGACTATGCACTTTCTCCACTGATGAATCTACATTCAACTGATTCCCGTATGCTTGCGTGTCTTATGCGCCGTATTTAGTAAATCCTATAAATTTCATAGAGATACGTATCATCAGTGTCTTTCTGAGGCTGATTTTTGTTCTCAATTTATTTCAAATTTTTCTTGGTAGTATTCCGAACGTAGCTTGATACTTATAAAAATTGGTTGATTACATCCTTATAATAGTAGTGTGTGACATTACAGCCAATATATACTTAAAGTGACAAACGTGCTCCAAATCGATTGAAAGTGTATTATAGACCATATTCTACGTTTTTTCAAAGTAATTATGTTACAGGCATTGATACCTGTAAATAAATACTATAATATAGATGTAGTATTTAAATAATTAATAATTAATGTAGTTACGAGAGCATTACACATCGTCGTGTTGTACACTGGAAATAGAATTACTGACACCAATAAAGTCCGTAATTTGTTGTCAACTTTATTTAATGATAATGTGATGTATTTTTATATACTTACACTTATTGTTTTATTAATGGTACCTATAATTCAATTTTTAAATATTTTTTATTGTATTCTTTTTTATACAGCCTAAAGGCACCATATGATGTTATTATTGTGCCGGTGTTTGCCTAACCCGGCGGTCGAAGGTTTTATAAAATTGGTTTTAATATAACGCGAGCACAAATGTCGAGTAGCGCGACGATATTCGGACGGCACTATTTAAACGGCGCGCGCCATCTATGGGCGAGTTTTGCTTTTTGTTGCATCGTAACTGCTTAAGGCAGTTTCAGTCCGGCAAGCATCGAAGCAACAGACTCCCAGACTCGAACAGACATCGTTACGTAGTTGTTTCTTCTGCACTAATGGCAGGCTAAATTTACGAGACTTCCCGGTAAGTAATCATAGCATCTTATAGTATGCGTCAAAAATAATTAAATTTATTTAACGTAAATGTAGGCAGCCGTATGCGAAAGACGAATGTATTTGGTGCGATCGGGCAGTGTGTGGAGTAAAAGATTTATTCAATGTTCAGTATGTGCAGCTCATATTCTTTTCTTAATTATTATTATACAAGAGTCACCGTAATTATTTGATAAAGCTTTGTGTAAATTCATAAGCTAAACTCAGTGTGTATAGACAGAGTTGAGTTGCGTGGGTTATTGCCCTTGCCATGTGATAATTATGTGATTTGCAGGATATTGTATGTAACGAATTATGGGGGCAAAATAAAAGTTGTTATTGTTAAATTACAGCCGAGTTTCATTGCAAGTCCCGTCATACTGGACCCAGCGCATTTTTTGGCTTCTCTAGGCTCCGGCCTAGTTTTAAATAACTTGTGGCTTCTCTTTCAAAAAAAAAAGTATAAATACAAAAAAAAATTCTTTTTATATACCGCATAAAAAGGAAAGAGGGGTTACATTATAAAGCGATCGATTTCGGTCAATAGACCATCTTCAGGTTATCACAATATTATAAAACATTATAGCACATTTGTGTTCACAATATTATAAAACATTATTATTTATAATTTTTTTTTAAATAATAATGTTTTATAATATTGTGACCACAAATGTGCTATAATGTTTTATAATATTGTGACCACAAATGTGCTATAATGTTTTTTAATATTGTGATAACCTGAAGATGGTCTATTGACCGAAATCGATTGCTTTATAATAACATCATATGGTGCCTTTAGGCTGTATAAAAAAGAATACAATAAAAAATATAAAAAACAAAAACAAAAAAAACTTTATTTAGTCACGAACATAAATCAGGAATCAAAGAAAACCCTCAAATATAAAATAATTCAAGTTAAATCCGTCCAACACACAATAAGTAACGTTATCTTATTACAGTTTCGCATTAATTAACACAATAATCGATTCCACTAATCCGTAAGTCACAATACAAACATTTTTAACCTCACTGTAATATCGCTTGCCGAAAACTGAACTGGGCCGCTTCGAAATAAATCCAGTGCTTATATCTCGGCCGCGCCTTGCACTGTACTGCTACAGCGGGCGTCGATGCCGATAGGGTAGTCGATGAACATCTGGAAGGGGCATCTCGCATGACCAAGAACAATCCATAGCGTTACGTAGTTATCTCTTTTCCTCAGCGTAGCAATATTAATTAGTATTACCGTTGATTGCTGTTAAAATCAATTTACTTTTTCCGAGTTAGCCGTAGATTTGTCCTTATTTCAAGACAACTGATCGGAACTTTAACAAGTCGAATGACGATAGTATTTAAACGACGGGTTCCCAACCTATCGATTGAACCTCCAACTTAGAGGCCAGAGGAATTCGGTCCTAGTGGTACCTTTAGTAAAAATTATAAATTATAACTGACTTCAAACGATTATAAATCATGTTCTTTTCGAATATCAGAAAGCTCAGAAGACAAGATATAAATCAGAAGCCAATGAATGGCGTCTTCCTTCAAGGTAATGAAAAATTGAAGAAATGTGTGTTTATAGATTGGAGAGTGCAATTATACTAAACCAGTTGCTTGTTGTTTAAGAATATTAAATTAATATACCCAGGATACAGTTTCTTTACAACGTGCGTAGTTCGAGATTGAAGATAAATTGTTTTGTATATATCGATGTCCCAACGTATGTTAAAATACGCTACTGGTTATTAATTTAAAACTGATATCTTTATTGAAAAACAGAATACTTATTTTACCTCGATTACACTTGCCTGTCAAGTCTACTTATTTAAACAATTATTTAAAGTTTCAACGTCGAATTCAAAAGACCGTAATTTAGGAACTTCTAATTTTCTTTCTAGACATTCCAGCACAGCTGTCAAACAGAGTGCTGTCAAGAAGTAGCTTTATTGAAACTTTAATTTTGAGTAAATATGTACAGACGTATTAAAACAGTTGTATTAGAGAGTTCGAAAGCGACTGCCGCTAAGTTCTGATAAAGTATTCCGACAAAACATGTTAACAGCGGAGCAGAGTTGTACAGTAAAATCCTAGCGACTTTATTAAATCAAACATTAACTTTGCAACGTAACACGACATTAAGCAAATAGCTGCCATGTTTATTCTGCAAACTTTCAATATTTGAATTTCAAATCAGTTTCTGTAGTAGGCGTGAACGGAAAGTTTTCACTATCCAAATTGTTAAATAACTCAGATTGATATTTGTGTTATACTCCATCTGAATACTAGACAACTATTTCTTTAGTCCTTCGTTTAATATTGCCGTTTCTGAAGATCTGATTTGTAGTCATATGTGTAAAGGTTTCAGAATTTTCAGTCTTTACATACGTACATATGACTTTTTTTCAATTTTGTTTTGTACTTTTAGCGAATCTAGAATTCAGGCTTTCACATGACATTACAAAACTTTTCAATTCAAATGTCTATGTTCATATTTGCATTCTTGTAATTAACGGAGTGTTAAGTGATTATATTTTTAAAATTTTAATAAATTTTTTATATGTACAAAAATGTAATTTTAATAAAGCTTTTTATATCTATAAAAAATTTAATTATGTCTGAATATATTATAAGAAAACGTAAACTTATAGTTTACTTAATATCTCACGCTCCCTCCCCCCTTTTTAACCTTATCTATATGTATATCCTCGGTATAAGCAGAACTATAGATATATCTAGATAGGCTTGATTATTTATATAAAGATTTAGTTACTTATTTTACATATGTACACACACACACACACATTTATTTATTTAATTATTAATTTATTTATTAGTTTTACAGGGCTATGCTTAATTATATATCTGTGTGTCTCTCACGCTGTCTATTATTTTCTCTTTTCGTCTAACACTCCTCGGAAAGATTGCTATGAAACATAACTGATAATTTCTCTTCCTTTTCTTTAAATTCTTGCATCACACACTATTCAAGTTGTACACTCCGCTTGACCTGCCGGAACACTATCACTAAATGTTATATATTTGTTTCGTTAGTCAGTATGTAATATTTTATTTTTCTTTACGTTCTTATATCCGTTGTTTCTATTTTATTTGATCATGTTTCCATGATTTCTTGATTCCATGGTATGAAACATAACTGATCCTTGTTTGTAATTTGTAACGTTTTCCTAAGGGTGTCCATTATCACCATCTATTTTTAATTTATATATTGACGATGTCATACAAACTGGTTGTGTCTTGTCGGTAATTTTATGATGGCCATTGGACACTTTGTCGTTTGCGGACAATCAGGCTTTTCTGTCGTACTTGGAAAAACGGTTGCAGATGGGTATATATTTGTTAAATCGAATATACAAAGACTCTGGATTACAAATATCCACATTTAAGACCAAAGTGATGGTTTTCCGTGGAAATGATCCAGTCTGGGCAAAAATTGTTATAAATTGTATTGTCCTGAAGCAAGTCATTAATTTTGAATACCTGGGCTACACTGTGTCTTATCATACAAGCAACGACGTTGTGAATAAGTTCAACCTTATGTGCGGGACCATCAAACAAACTCTTAAGTCAGCAAGTAAAGAAACACGCCTAAAATTCTACAAGGTGGTGGTCTTCTCCACTCTTCTTTATAAGTCTGAGAATTGGACTTTAACGAAAGGCCAAGCCAGTCGTATACAAGGGGCTGAAATGAGATTTCTCAGGCACGTGGCAGGGTATACTCTCAATGATCATAGAGGAAACACAGATATACTGCAAGAACTGATATTATGAGTATACTCGAAAGGATTGCCCAGTATTGGCTGAAATGCTGGGAACATCTTTGCCGAATAGATGACTGCCGTATCCCCGAACATCTATATAACTATAAGCCGCGGGGACGAAGAGGTGTGGGACGTCCGAGGAAGTGTTGGAGAGACCAGCTCTAAATTTTTGCTGTTTGAGAAGGAAACAAATCACCCTTGGTTCAATCCTTGTTGATAATGATGATGACAACGTTTTCCTCAAAAACAACAAGACTAAAAGGACACGCGCAGCACCCCCCCCCCCGCATTACAAAACACACTATCTTTCAGACCTAAATTGATTTTTGAACAAACTGTGAGCGTGTGTGTGTATGTGTGTGTGTGTGTGTGTGTCTATAATAAGGATACTAAAAAAATATTTTGTAAGGTCATTGCTACAAGACGGACGTGAATCGTGAACAAACACTAAAAATATTAAACCGAGAATCCAATCCGCTAAATAAAATGTTTAAGAAAAGTGGAAAGCTGCAAGCTCAAGGATGTAGAGAAGTAGATTGAGGTGTGTACGTCAAATAGCGGTGAAGACGTCTTTAAAATATGGCTACTATGGATTGTAGACATTTGAAAATTTAACTGAGTGACTTTTGCCATCAAGAAAAAATATAAATGCGACGTTTATTTATATATAATTTACCTTAATTTCCGTCCAGTGACGTCAAGCGTAATTTGTTTTGGTTACGCGTTTCAGGCCATGTGGCCCATCCTCAGACCATCACTCCAAGAGGAGCTCGTTAAAAAATAAAAAATCCACAATAAAACAAACACATAATAAATAAATACAAAAATATATTAAAACATATAGAGGCGTTCTATTACACGAACACGGTGCACCGCGTGTAGCATGCCTGAACTGCGTCAATGGAACCTGTTATCTATTATTATCTGTAATCGATCGCAGCGCGGTATCATACAGAGGGTTGGACCTGAAGTTAAGTTTATCATTAAGTATGTCGTCACACACATCTGGGTTATTATGACCTCTATATATCTCGAATTCTTCAAGCGCATCCATATAACGGCCTTTGGCACAATAATGTAGGGGTATGAAATTATTGTTGAAATTTGTATAAGAATGATTACATGAAATCAGATGCCTTGTAAAGTTGGATTTAATATTATCTATGGAAAAATTACCCCTGTTAAAATGGCCTTGTGGTTTGTGTTCGCGGAATCTTTTGATGAACGGTCTACCCGTTTGGCCGATATAAAATCGGTCACAATCGTCACATATAAGTTTGTAAATACCAGTTTTGGATTCAATTGTTGTTTGAATGACTGGGCGAACTAAGTTCCGTAGACGGTTATTTGTTTTAAAAATGACAGTATAACCTAATTTATTTAAAGTGGATGTAAGGATCTTGGGCATCAACTCAGTGTATGTTGTTGTGATGTATTTGTTGTTAGGTGTAATATCATGTGTCTGTTTGGAACGACGGGATTTGTGTTTTCTAAGAATATTGTCGATCATTTGGGATTCATATCCGTTGGCCAGAGCTATGTGTTTAATTATGTTGAGTTCACACTCGAAATCATCATTATTTAGGGGGATCATCAAAAGTCTGTGAATAAAACTGTTGTAGGCCGCTAATTTTTGAGAGAAGGGGTGGTGTGAGTCTGCATGTATGGTCACGTTTGTGGTGGTAGGTTTTCTGTAAATTTTAAAGTTTAAGCTGTTAAGTTGCCTGGTGACAGTAAGATCAAGAAAGTTGAGTTCATTATTGGTTTCAGTTTCCATAGTAAATTGAATATTGTGGGTAACGGTATTCATATGATTTTTAAGATTACTGATTTGGCGTAAAGTACCGTTAAAAATTAGAAAAGTATCATCAACATATCGGCCATAAAAGATAATATTATTGGCGAAGATATTATTGTTAAGGATATAATTGTTCTCATAAAAGTCAAGATATATATCAGCCAACAGGCCGGATAACGGTGAACCCATGGCCAGACCGTCTGTTTGAATATAATAATTACCGTTGAAAGTAAAATAGTTTTGCTGAAGGATGAGTCTTAGTATGATAATTAGTTCTTTAATGAGTTGTGTGTCCAATTTGTTAGTATCATGAAGATTGTCATTCAAAATATCTAAAGTTTGGTTCACGGGTATATTTGTGTATAAATTGATGATGTCAAAGGAGGCTAGTTTGTAACTGGCTTGTAATTTTATGTCGTTGACTTTATTTATGAAATCAATATTGTTGACGATAATATGGTTGTTTTTGAGTTCAAAACAACTCATATTAACTCAGCAATAAACAACGACGTTTATTTGCCGATTATTTGGGTGGGTGGCCACAACGTCACGTGTATATTTTTTCTGTGATGCCTAAAGTCCGTTAGTTAAATTTAAATTCAAAATCAATGAGCATTTTTGTAAATATAATATTTTTGGTTTTGTTTTAATAATATATCGGAACTTATTTTCTGGATTTTCTGCGTATTAAGAGAAATTCGTCTCCGGAAGTTAACAAAATTTGTACCAGACTATGCCACATCTATATCATTTTCCATATGCCCCTATGCTGAGAATGACAGCATTTCCAGACGTCGAACCCTTAGGTAGTAACGAATAAATTGATTGAATCTTCCTACCAAGGCTGATAAGCACAAACATTTTATCAAATTATCTTTTGTAATCTGTTTATTATATACGAGGGTAGGGTGAAACGTTCCAGGGCTGACAAAGAGATAGCGCCACTATCCTCATTACCTTTATCTTGTTGTATGATTTCATCCATTCTAGACTTAGTTTCGATGTTTCAAGTCAATCAATGAGTATCTTATTATTAGTTTTACAGTCCACTGCTGTAAACTCCTCGAACACAATTTTAACAATGATAGATTAAAAATTTGTGTGTGATTGAATTTTTTTTTTTTTTGAAAGAAGAATACCAATTATTTTTTTAACTGCGACCAATATAGAAAAGGAGCTGGATTAAATATTTGTGGGACTGTTCTCTATATAATCCAAATGTTACGCGAGCGGTTCCTGACTTATGAATGGGTCGGACAAGTCAACTGGCTTCCTTCGGGTTGTACGTCCTGTTGAAGTGATTACGCTTCAAAAATAGAAGAAATTCGTAAAATCGTTTCTCAAATCGTAAAATGAAAATGAGTGACACAGCAGACTGTTTGTGTATCAAATATATTGCTACGACGGTCTACTTGATCGTCGTAGGTACAGTGGAAAACAAAATACAAGACACCAATTAAGTCACTAATCACCAGCTTTAATTTCACAGTTAAACAGTTCGTAATTAACAATACAGTCTCTTACAACAAATCCAATAAAAAATTGTTCACACGCAATGTTTGTCAACTAATATTAAACACAATTATATTACAATATACCGCCCGATTATAAAACACAACATTTCACTAAAAACCACTTGAACGCGCACAGTAATATCGCCCGATAATAACTGAAAACTAAGCAGCAGGTATGGGCTATCTATAGTCTGTTCTGTTCCATAATATGCGTCCTTAACAAGCCATTGAAAATTCTAGAGGACACTTCAGCGCGATCTTCGCAGAAACACGCACCGCTGGGCTAATTGAGATCATTCCAGAACGCACGAGACGTGCCGCATTACGTAATACTGCCTCACATGTCAAGTGTCACGTAGGCCACCGCATTACAGCTGCGGGATCGTTCTCCAATGTACCAGAACGTTCCGTAATGACAAACACTTTTTCTGCATTACGTAACAATATCAACAGACTGTGTGGGTGCCGCGTTTGCTGACACTTGACCTAAACAATGTTTCAACCTATTGTTTGGCACTCTATACGCCCAACCAACCGTAATTTTGCGTTGATTCATAACCACTGATAAGACATGGGTCTGCGACAACACTCCTGAGATCAAACAACAGTCAAAGCAATGGACCACGAAAGGCGATCTAACTGCAAAGAAGGCAAAGATAATTCTTTTTGCTGGTAAGCTTGTGGCGACTGTTTATTGAAACCCATGTCAAGTAATCTTCATTCATTACCTTAAAACGGGAAAACAATTAGTAGCTAGTACTATGCAAACTTACTGCACTTTTTAAATGACGATGGCACCCTCCATACTGGCCCGATTTAATTGTGAGCAACTTCTACCTTTCTCCTAATCTCACAAAATTGCTCGGTGGAAATAGATTTACTGTCGACAATCAAGCCAGGGATTTTGTAAATGGTTACTTTGTGAACCTTAGCAAATCGGTTTGTCAGTCTGGCATATACTCTTTAGAACATCGTTGTAAAATGTGCATAGAGCTAAAAGGAGATTATGTTGATAAATAAGTGTAAAATAATCTAAATAAGCATTGTTTTATTCCTCTTCGTGCCCGGCTCTTTTTGGCTACTTTAAAAAATAAAGTTTTAAGCAACCTGCTGGATGAAGATTTAAAACTTCCTAACATGATGCCCGTATCGATAATTAAGATTGAAGTCTTCGTTTCACGCTGGTGTTTCGGCAGCTACCGTGGCTCTTTAATTTTCTGTCTTAACAAATGGTTATTTAAATAAATTTAATGTCATTAGAAATTATTTTAATTGTGAATCTGTATTTTCAATCTTGTAAAAATGGATCTTTCTGAAAACATTTGGTAAAACCTGGTTTTATTATGCTTTTGCACTTAGCAGTTTGCAATTTAAGGATGTTGTTTTGAGAATATTTTATATAGCATAAAGTTTATGTAAAAGTGGCTTGTTTTGTATGTATATAATATAATAATACATTCTCATACACCAATAATATATTCTCATTTTTCCGAATTAAAGTGAAGAGACTACTAATTTATTTGGGCTTAGATGACGATTTTTAATAATGTCAAGTTCAGGAGAACTGTGCCTGGGCAAAGATGGTAAAGGGATATAGTAAGCTCAGCCTTTGATTTCTGGCGAGTGCATAATTGTTTTTTTTTAGGCTGCAAGTAGGCACTTTATTTAAATGTGCAGTGATTGCTTTACTATTAAGAAAACACATAAGAAAACGAACTATATTAGAAAATGTCGCACTTTCATCAAGTCAAATAAAATACTGCAAAGTAAAAATGAGAGGAAGAATCTAAACATAAACATTCCATTAAACGTTTACTTAAGTAAGTGGTCTCAGTATTAACTTAACAAGGGGGAAGTAAGCGTCTAACAAAAAGGTTACCGAGGGGAAGAATTGTGTGTTTGTTTTCGAGTTCATTGGAGCTAATATACGGAAAGATTTATACGAGTGAAGACAATTTAGGTAACTGCAATTTAAGATGCTGATGGTACTTTTAGTGTACGTTTTAATACTTCTTAAATGGAAATATAAAGAGTGTTTTTACACTCTTACTTAAGGTAACTATGATTTATTATAGCCAGTACTTCACAGGTGCCATTTCCTATTACAGTCTTTTCGTTTACAATGCTAATTGTTTCTGATACGGTGTTTACAAAAGACTATTATTTTGAAATCATGATTAAGTATTGTAGTTACCATACTGAGAATTGCGAGTCAAAATAAACAGAGAATTATTTACAAAATTTGCAAGTCTTGAGCACCTGGCTTAACTGTGAGCTACTATGGGAGATATGGATAACACTAGTTGCAGGTTATACTCCCAATTTTCCTCAGGACAAATGAGAAATTCAAGACTGTTGCCATAATATATTATAAATATTGCGATGTACAATGTCGCATAGAATAAGTAGTCTCTACTGGAATGCTTCGGCTTTATTAAAGATTTTTTTTTATTGCACTAATACTTTACTATTGTTTGTAATAACAAATAAAATTAATTAACTGTTTCTGTTACAAATAAATTAATTAACTGCTTCTGTTGACCTACTCTTTACAATCTTAAAATAATTTTCTCCTATATTCTAATTACATAAAATTTTAATTTATACAAGTTCTTTTTGTCTTTAGTTTTTGACTGTTTTTAATAGAGTTTATATGAATAATTTTATTTCCCTTTTTGATGGAAGATGCGATTTTGATCCTCCGTTCTTGATAAGCAGAAAGAGTTTTTCCTTGTGGATAAATGGTCAGGATACATCGGGAACTCCTCCTCCTCTCCGGCGTTCGGGGTAGTTCTCGTGTTGGGTAGTTCTACAACTGTGGTGAATTAATAATTATTAGTGATTTGTATTGTGTATGTAACTAAACACTACTCCGGTTAATTTGAAGTGTTCTTTCAATCCCTAAGCGGACAATCTGGTACTAAACCGTAGTAGCACTCGATGTTAATTTACTCGGGAACTTTCAGACTTGTGCTCGTCGCTTTTTCTGTATACCTATCGTCTAAACAAGTAGCATCGACCACGCGTTTTCCAGTTCAGAGCGAGACTGAATTATATTCCACGGAGAATAAAATCAGCTAACGTTTTAGCCAATTTTATTGGCTGAAATATTCACTCACCCTTACGGCTTCAGTAACGATAAAGTTCTTTCTGCAAAAGATTGTTTTCTGATATAGCTAAACCTGCAAATAAAACTTAAAATAAAACCTGTCTAATTTTATTGTTTTTCTTACGGGTCATAGAACGTTTTTATAAAAAGAAACCTACATATATTTAGTTCTTTAATTTATTAACAAATATTACCACTAGTTAGGTCTTTATGTTATGCATATTCTAGTGTACGTCTCATGTTAGAAATTTTTTTGAACAAAAGT
This sequence comes from Magicicada septendecula, assembly GCA_034769895.1. Classification (NCBI taxonomy): domain Eukaryota; kingdom Metazoa; phylum Arthropoda; class Insecta; order Hemiptera; family Cicadidae; genus Magicicada; species Magicicada septendecula. Next base: position 586,663,338 of record CM068369.1, on the reverse strand, counting down.
TATTTAATTTAATCTGTTTTTCATTGTTATTCCGTAACGTAGTTATTCATACAGGCACACGCACACTCGCCGTACGCCTACGCATAGCCTACGTTCGCACTACTTCACAACATTAATTATTTTTTATTGTCAAAAATTAACTTAAACTAACAAATTTGACTATTATACACTGTCTCAACATGCAGTCCTTATTTAGATGAATTGTCACTGCAACATGCTATCATACGCTAAGAGTTAAATTAACAGTTTACATGCAAATTTCACCTATTGCAATATATTTTACAAAATATATGTTACGACGGTATACTTGATCGTCGTAGGTACAGTGGAAACAAAATAAGTACAAGACACCAATTAAGTCACTAATCACCAGCTTTAATTTCCACAGTTAACAGTTCGTAATTAACAACACAGTCTCTACAAAAAATCAAATAAAAATTGTTCACACGCAATAAAATGACCACTAAAATAAACACAATTGTAGTACATTTTGTGTTAATTTTGAGACAGGACGAAAATTCGCATGCAGGTTGTCTGACCACAAACGTGGAGAAGGTAATAGAACAACCAATTCGTTATATGCAAGACATTTCATAGAAGACAACCATAAGTTTGTTAATCCTTTGGAAGACTACGAAATTGTAAAAGTAGTAATTAACACAGTTTAAAGGAAGCTGAGGGAGGAGTTAGAAATATTGATAGAAAGAGAAAAAGGGTTAGACAATTTAATTAATACTAAAATTAAATTTGATAATGAAGAAATATTTTATAACATAATTAAGAAGTAAATGATAGAGGACAGATAGATAAGATTAAGAATTAAATTGCATAGTACTAATTGGAGGTTTTAAAATAAGGGTGTGTGACTGACCCACATGTGTGAAGAGGGAGACGGGTAGGTTTAAAAGGAATGTACACATACATACACACACACACACACACACACAACACTGAAACACAAGGAATTTGCTAGAAAAATATATAACTGTCCAGACGGAGTGACAGGGCTCAGGGGGTGGGGAAGGGACATTTGAATTATAGCTTGTTGTGTGTGAGCAGGGTGGGGTGAGATGTGGTGAAGGGTTTGTTTTCACATAATTTCTTTCAATTCCGATCTGACGATGAGCTGTGAAGCTTGAAAGCGCTAATCGGGATAATTTTTATATAGTGGTGTGCAACAGTGATCATTCTAATTGTATTACAATTATCGTCCGACTATAAAACACAACACTTAACTAATAACCATTTGAACGCGCACAGTAATATCGCTACTATAACTCTCGAACCGCACTGCCAATATCTCGCACTAAACTGACTGAACGTCGTTGAGTACTGGTAAATATACCTCCCCAAAATACTAGATTATTCGATAGCGCCAGTATAGTTACGAGGTAATTACTTGCGGCCTTGGCACAGTCCGGGCGCCCGAGTGAAGTCTGGCACAGTCTAGAAAATGCGTCAACAAGCACGTACGCCACACACGTTATATTCCGGATCACTCTGGAACATTCGATAAACACGTAGATCGTTCTGTGATATCGTAATACTATGTAAGGCTGCAAATAAGTACGTTATTTACAAAAAGTTGAGTATTTAGTATTACTAATAAATCTGTAATTGTTTTGCAAATATTGCAATTCTGTTTACTTTTACAATTAATTATACCCCTTGCTTTAACACTCCCAATAGACCTACGTTAGAAATAGGCCTACGTTAAGTTATTATGGAATTTTACTGAAATTTTAATAGTTCTGGGTGGGATTCATCCCCTTACACACCCCCGTTATTGCGCTACTCACTGGGTGAATACTTCTGGATTAAGTGAACGTAGAAGCAAGCGAATGTTGTTTGTGTGATATAAATGTTATCTTTAACGTGTCGCCAATTCAGTAATTCAGTAAAGAAAAGACATATTGTAAATAATTATTATTGTCGCATTTAACCCTTTGCTTGTTATCAGGCGCCTACCTGTTGTTACCGGACTCGACATGTTTACCGAGTCTTCTGTAATTAAAATAATATAGAAAAATAAGGTTAATAATTAAAAAATCTGAAGACACAGATAGTCACGAAAACAACTAATTTAAATGATGTATTTTTATCTAGCGATAGTTTGTATAAATAAAAAAGTTTTATTTAGAGAGAGACCGGGACTATATTCTCGCGGAATAAACACCCCACTATCTATTGTCCTGTACCAGTGGTAGCGGACGAAACATCTCTCTCGCTATGACGACTCCAAGCAGTACACACGCACGAGCGAAATGCTCTGTTGAAATGTTATGTGATTGGTTATTAGTTTGGATTAATTCTTATGTATTTTACTAACTGCTACAAAAGAGTGTAATATGTAACGTTAAGAAAAAGAAAAATTAAAAAACGTTGTAACAAGAAGAAATATGTGACAACCAATAGTACGAGTGTTAATAACTATAACAGCTATCTTCTCCGATTGACGACTCTTCACAACATCCTGCCTGGAGACATGAATCATCAGAATTACAACTCTAGTAGACCCGACCGATAATGCAGTTCGAGACTTCTGAGAATCAACGAGTACCTGTGTAGAAGGCCCACTCTATCCTGCAGACGTTTAAGCCGTGAACAACTGAGACCAGACCTAGACGAGGACGACGCTCTTAGGATTCCCAAGATGTAACCATATGGAGGAGACTTCTACATCCCAAATTAAAGGTGACTCGATAGCACGTCTATCGAGGAATAATAATAATAGTAATTGTAACACGCTCTCTTAAAGAGACTTTCAGAGACGATTGACTTTATAAGAATATAAAAATTTAAATCTAAGAATTTAATTGTAACTATTCAGGCTTCTTGCAATTGTAACAGTTTAGATTTTAACGTATCGTAGTATAATTAATACCATTCTTCAAATGGAATAATAATGAAACTTAAAAGTAAAAGTAACAGTCTTGCAAGCTAATATCTTGAATTGAATATAATTAATTTTTAAAGTTTAAAGACTAAATACCAAATGGTTACCCGGATCCGGGGAAAAGCTAAATATAATTTGTTGTGATCCCACAGTCTATATAAAGCAATTTAAACAAGTTAATAATTTAATTAATAATGTAATGGGATCTGTTTTTTGAGTGAATGTCATTTGTTTTATTTTAAATGTTTAATAAAGGGAAATCTTCTTGTTGCACACATATACTGAGTACATAAATCAACAGTTTTCCCTTCCATGATTCCTTTTATATTTACTGTGTGTTGTTCTGTTTAAATTTCAGCTCGTCCCGAATAAGGCAGCCTGAAGTAATTGGCCGAACAAATTACTTTGGGTTCCCTCTGTTATAACTCAAGAGAAGAGGTTATAAACTGTTTATAGCACTCATAAAGACATAATGTCTACCACTTGGAATCTACATATACCTTTTCCTTTCGAATACAAGTTTCACTACCATATATAGTAGTTGGTTGAGATATATTGTAATACTTCAATTGAGTGTCTTTTCTTGTTTTCGTCTTTAAGTATTTAATGGTACATCCAAAAAGTGACTGAAAGTGCTTAATTTTGCGTTTAATCACTTTGTCAGATATGTAATGTTGAACCCTGGATATTTGAAGTCTGACACCTGATCTATTGGCGAGTCTTGTATGACAAATTTTGTTCCAATATGATTTCCTTCAGCAAAAGGTTTGTCTGGAAAACAAACGGTTTTCATTAAAATGTAGAATTCATATTAAGTTACGTACTCAAAATCACACTACACGCTCGAGGATAGTGTCTACGTGTGTAGGTAGAAGTTGGTTGATAGTGTGCAGATTAGTTTATGAATCTGTAGTTGTATGAACTTAGTGATACATGTTTAGGCTGCATGTATTATATTGAAAATCTCAGAATATAATTAAAAATTGTTAGAGACCTGATTAAAGTACATTATACTCTCCGTTTGTTTACATTTCTTCGCTATTTTTCTACATGTCTCACGTTAAACTTTGCAACATTGATTAATTGGTTTCTATCTGAATTTGTCGGTCTTGTTTAATTGTTTACGTGTGTGTAACGTATCATACCGTTCTCGGCTTCAGTAAGGTTTTTTATACTTTTTTATACTGAAAATCATAATTACACCGATTTCGGAACCAATTTAAAACCCCTCCACTTTTGCAGTAGGGGACGTTATATGAACGCACTCGAGGAATTTGAGGTGTACAAAGCGTTCAGTGACACTAGTACCAAGCCACACATTTTGAACGACCAGTTATTATTCAAATCTAATATATTGTACGACACCGCGTTGAGAAACTAAGATAACAAGAATCAATTGTGGTTAATGCGGTGTGGGTTGCTGCGCAGTGTACACTGTTTGCCCGATGTGCATATTCATGTTACAAAAAATAATATAGTTCGTTATGTTAAAATGTGCTATTTGTGGTCATCATAACGCATGGATTTTAACGTTTGACAAGTATATCGGCGAATGATATGTGCTACAAATTTTATGCTTTGAAAATGGGACAAGTGTCCCGAAACATGTCGCAATAGGAAAGGACATCATATACGAGAAGTCACAGACGGTTAGTACAATATATTTTTCATGTAGTTAACGGACACGTGGCTTGGTACTAAAACAGGTTTATTCCTACTAAATAAAAGTAAAAAATTTGTATACTCTATTAACACAATGAAGTAACGACTTTAATTAGTAAAACAATAAGGTACAACGTGTTCCATTGTATGGTCTTAAGCATTTTTAAAACTAAAAGATATTTCTTTTGCGTATTGTACCTAAGTCTGTGAACAAGTGTAAAGCTTTGAAGAAACTAAACAGTTAAGAAACGGAACCAAGCTGTGAAACGCCAGCGAGTTTGGGGCGAAACTTTAGTTTCCTTGGAGTTTATGAACCATGGAAACGTCAAAGCAGTTTTAGAAAACGCCACACGTGAAAGTTGCTTTAAGACAAATTTAGAATGCCGTTGGACAACCCTAACGAATAACGAGTCTAACCACGGTTGTCCCTCAAACATTACCACTTAGTCATATAATTGCTTTACACCTTCGCAAGCAGTATTAAAGTGAACGTTACACCTTTGTTTAAAGTGAACGTTAGAATTCATTTTGCCACATCAGATCGTGCTCGCGGGTATGTATCTGTGCGTCGAGATTTGTGTTGTTTGCGGCTGTTGGTGGACGGGTTTAGAGTTTGCGGTTGTGTACATCAAAAACCTGAACATGAAGTATAAAATACACTTTGACTTACTGCAAAAGATGAAAAGTTCTTACAATTAACGAATTTCCCGTGATAGAAATATCCGATTCAAAAACTGTTTCTTCCCGATATTCTAACAATAATTCACCTGTAGACTAATGTGTATCAGAATTTCGGCAATATATTAGTTGTATACTTACCAATATACGAGAGAACAAAATACAAGGAAAGACCACTTCGGGCGCCTAGAAATGTGTCCCACAAAACCATGAAGAAATTTACGAAGCGTTTCACTTGGAGCATATGCAAATACGGCTCGGAAACCTGGACGCTGAGGAAACTGGAGAGGAGCTATTTTGATGATTTTGGGATGTACTGCTGGAGGAGGGCCTTAAGAATAGAGGATAGACTGTGTGCCTAATGATGAGGTTTTGAAGAGAGTGTCGAAAGAAGGACGTTGACTGGAACCATTTCGGAAGGGAGCAGCAGTACGGTTGGTCACATGTTACGCTATTTTCAAACTGGTTCACGAGCCTTAACGAGATGGGGAGTGGGAAAGCCTAGACAGGAGCACGTGGATAAGATAAAAGGAGAAAGAAGGTATGCGGTGATTAAGGGAATGTTTACGGAAGGGTTAAGGGTTCCGCGCACCAACCTCTGGGTCGAGGAATAGAAGAAGACTTACCAATCAAATAAAAATAATAATGATTTTAAGCTATCGAATCTTAGCTTCAATAATATTTAATCACTTTCTGCTACAGTCCGTTTCTTGATGTATATAATACATTTAATATTTATAACTAAATTTACCTCAAGATGTTATTTTTCCTTATTTGGAACATGTTTCGAGAGCTCCCGTGCTCTCATCTTCAGCCTTCGCGATCTTGTGAGAGCACTCTTTTCCTTTTATTATCTTTATCTTTATCTTTTATTAACATCATTATTCTTTTATTATCCATTGTAAGCTACTCATTGTGTAAATCTTTCTACAAGATCGCGAAGGCTGAAGATGAGAGCACGGGAGCTCTCGAAACATGTTCCAAATAAGGAAAAAAAACATCTTGAGGTAAATTTAGTTATAAATATTAAATGTAATATATATATATATATATATAATATTGTCTTTGTAACGTTATTCAGAATGAGATTAGTATACTGTCTGTATATATTTTTAACACTACAATTTACGAATTGGTAACGGATTGAAGCTTATATGACGTCACGAGAAACAAACTTCATCATTATTCTTTTATTATCCATTGTAAGCTACTCATTGTATATATCTTCCTACTTCGTAAATCTGAAGCACTTATTCATGTTTTCCTGGTACAATGTATTCTCATCCCTAACTACGTTTGTTGTGCCTCGAATAAAAGAAATATCAAGGTTGGCATACAATGAGTGCAGTCGGGAAAAGGAACGATGGCAACGATATGGCGTGAACCTATTTCAAGAAAACATTAATAGAACACCACTTGTACTAAGATATAAAACTTTAGCAACAGAAAATAAACCATTCGCTCTCTCTCTCTCTCTCTCTCTCTCTCTCTCTCTCTCTCTCTCTTCCTCTTTCCAACCCTCTCTTTCTGCCTTTTAATCTAACTACATTTATTTTTAGCGTTTTTCCTTTCCATGTACCTGGATAGCATTATAAATTACTTTGGACTATCAAATCGAGTTGATACGATATGAAACATTATTGCGTTCGCTTTTTTAGAAGGTAATCTACTAAGTAAGATTGTCGGTCGTATTTCTCATGAGCTGATGTGGGAATTTTCGCAATCCTGGGAAGCAAATTTTATTGGTATGCTACATCGAGATGATAGATAAGAAACGTGACTTCGTGACACTTGATAAGCGCTGTGATTACTAACTTTCGAGATTTTCGGACGGACGGACTTAAGAGGTTTGTCGATTATTCTACCGGCAAGGTCGGACATTGTCATAGTTTCCAGAGCGTTCCGGTGCCTTCAACTACGCGATTTATTCTCGTTGAGTCGCCGGTAAAGTGGAAGCTTATACTCGAACCTCCGCAGTGCATAAATGTAAGCGCCAGCGGCCGGGTAACTTCAGTTTTGGATCTGCGATATTAATGTGCATTATCGGAGTGTTGTGACTTTCAATTTAGTGTGACGTGATTATTGTGTTGACATTATGCTGCTGTGTTTTGGACAATTTTTAGCTTAAATAATTGTATAGTAGTGTCTGTTTTTATTGTTTAAAATGTAATTAGAACTGCAATTAAAAACGTCTCCCGGTGTCAGTTATTCTGTTTCCACTGGACTACAAAGCGATTCGTTGGAACGTCGTAAAAGTATATTGTGAGGCCACCATTGAAGCCTTACACGTGCCCGGAAGCCAGTTTCTCAGCTACAGATACATACTGTCCGCAGTAACATTGGATATTGTGCGCGATTCTAAGCCACGCACTAGCATTTGATTTTTGGGACTGCTTAAACATTCTACTAATAGATTACCCGACCAAAAGATAACCATCAATGCTGAAAGATGCTGGCAAATACTTCTAAAGCCCAGAACTGCAATCAAACAGAAAGCTCAATTTTTAATGGTACATAAACAGTCTTTCATGCCGAGTAATGGTTGTTCTCATTCCGCGTGTTAGATACTGCAATTTCTAAACAGATTTAGGTGGTAGAGTTGTATTAAACGTCCACCCAATTTTGCTCACCTTGCGCGTAGAGACTAGTACATTTTCTCGCATTTCAAATTTTGTCCGATAAGAGAAACATTCCGGAACTAAGGTAATGCCATTCCGTGGTTTTATCCAGCGAGGACAAAAACGGTGGTGGACAATTACTGTTTGGAGCTGGTACGGGATTTCCAGTAATTTGTGGGGTATAGACAGAGATGTGGAGAACAAGTTGAATGAAATTAGATGCATCTGTGAGACGATTCAAAGTACATAACAAAATTAAGTTACACACAAAATTAACATTAAATTTTATAAAGATGTGGCAGTACCTACTATGCTGTATGGTGTAGGGTCACGGACTCCACGAAAAAAACGTAAATGAAGAAAATCACCACGACAGAAATGAGGTTATAATAATAGTCAAAAAATGCTCACGATTCGATATGCTTTACAATGAGGATATACGGAGCGAGCTTAAGCTGTTCCCATTGGCTGTAACAGTTGACGAATGTAAGAATAAATGTAGGGAACATGTTCTTCAGATGGAAGATGTCTATATAGCAAAAGTCGAATACTTTTATGCTCTACGTTTTATGTTTGAACAAAGTAATTGTAGTGTAATAATGCCCAGGAAAACGGTGGCAGTATTTAACCTAAAATACTTGTAACTAATAACAATGTAAAGTCACAAGGCTTCTGAAATCGGAACAGGAGTTCACACTTATTACAGGATGAAAGAAGAAGAAGTCATTAATTGTATTTATATGACACAACATGCACTCTGTAAACGGATGTATCTAAATTCTCTCTCTCTCACTCCTATGGCACTACAGCCCTTGTTGGGTCCTGGCCTCCTTTAATTCCCCCCCCCCATTCTGTCGGTAGCCATCCTCCTCCAGGAACGCACTTTTAGTATTTCTTTCGCATCCTCATCCACCGCGTCCTCCCATCTTCTCTTCTGTCTTCCCACTGGTCTTTTTCCGTGGATTCTGCTATTCAATAGTTTTCGTGGTATTCTGTCTTCTCCCATCCTGGCTACATGACCGGCCCCCCTTAGACGCTGTAGTTTTATGTATTGTGTTAGCGGTGGTTCTCTATACATTTGATACAATTATAAAGTTATATCTTATTCTCCAGCCGTGTACGTCATTAACTGGTCCCAGGATTCTTCGTAATATTTTCTTTTAAAGATATCGAGAGTGTTTGCTGCTTTGGGGTTCAGAATACACGTTTCGCAGCCGTAGGTTAGGGGATCGGTCTAATTGATTTGTATATCCTTAGTTTCATGTTTCTGTGGATGTCTTTGGATCTGAATATACCTACTTGATGTGGCGAAATACGCTTTATTGGCTTGGACTGTCCTGTTCCGGATTTCGGCTTCTTCTGTGCCGTTTTTATCTAATATGGTTCCCAAGTATTTAAAGTTGTCCACCTTTTCGATATTGTCGATTGTTCCGTAGTTTCTTTGTCTTCTAGGCTGCATTAATATTTTTGTTTTATCTATGTTGATTTTGAGGCCTATATTGCTAGCATTTTCTTTGAGCTCAAAGTACGTTTCCTCTGCTGCATTTTTTGTTCGACACATTATGTTGATGCCGTGCGCGTAGGCTGCTAATTGGACCGATTTGTTTGTCAGTATGTTATTTTTCCTACTGACAGTTTTCTGATTACATGTTCTAGAGCTAGATTAAACAAGCTCGGGGCCAGCCCGCCTCCTTGGTTTAACCCTCGATTGATTAAAAATCCTTGTGTCATGTGTCCTTGTATTCGTACTTGAGCTACTGTATTAGCCAATGTCAAGTTTATCATCTTTACCAGTTTCACTGGTATGTCGAATTCGTATAAAATATTAAATAGTTTATCCCTATCTATCAAATCTTAGGGTGTCTAAAATCAACAAAAATATTATTGACGTCTATATCTTGTTCCCACACTTTATTCAGAACTTGACGTGTCTTAATTGAACCACTAAAAACACTTAAACACTCAATTTGATTTAATGTGATTTGAGCTTATTCCAGTTACGTCTAACACTACGACTTATATAATATGTTGCAAAGACGAAAGAATATCATGAAATAAAATCATTATTATTTTTTATTTAAAAAAGACGTCAACATTCTGACGTTATGAATTATGAAACAAATGATGTTAAAATTTGTTGTTGCTTACTAGTGTGGAACAAAGTGAATACATACACGTAAAACAAGCAGCAAACATTGAAATGTACTTTTTTGTTTTTATATATTTACTTATACTTTCTACTGTATCATATTAACTGTACAAATTAAATAAATACTTTATAAATTAACAGATATTATGGAATTTAAATTGCTGTCCGTATGAGATTGCTTATTATTTGGAAAAACGGGGAATAGCTTTTAAGTACTTACTGTAATGACAAAAGATGTGAGTGTCGGTCAATAATTAGACACAACTTTTAACAAATTTGAGTGTAATATTTACTATATTTACTCTATGTGTGTAATATTTAATATGTGTGCGTGACAAAATTTACTGTTATATCAGGAAATTATGGATTAGTTGTTATGAAACCATGGCGTCATAACAAATCAACTACAATTGTCTGATGATAACAAAAATTGTGATAACATCGAAAAATATTTTTAAAATTGTAAGTATACATTAGTTAACCATAGTAAACCTTTCGTTACTTTAAGATTTACGGACATTACTCTATCAAAGGCTTGTAATAATTATTGGAATCGTATTTATGTTAAATTGTACACGTATAATTTCCAAATATAAGATTTTAACTATATTTTTCCTCAGTGCTGGAGACTGTTCGCACATTGAGTTCGTTGCGTTTCTCTTTTCTTTTCTCTACTGGTTGCCATTTTAATATCCTTTTAGACCAAAATATCTGCTTTTGTTCTTTTTATTCTGTTCTCATCATATAGTTATAGTGATTTTATTTTTCCTAGGTTTTTTTAATAAACAGTAATTATCTATGGTTAAGAGAACTTTTGTAAAGCTGAAAGTAGTGTTTCTTAAAAGTTCAATGTGTACTGAGGGTAAGAAGATTTCCAATTAGATGAGAAACGATTCGCTAAATGTTTTATCTGGAGTGTGGAGTTATATGGCAAGCAATCGTGAACCATAAAACGTAAAGAAGAAATGTACCTACAAAGTTTTAAATGCGGTGTAGCAAAGAATCAATTAAGGTGTACTGGACTAGTAAAGTGAGTGAAACTGTGAAGTATTCACGAGAACAGGAGAGGAAAGAACTAATAAAGACTATAATAAGAAAGAGAAAAACATTCAAATATTCGTGGTTGGGCCATATATTGCATAAAAGTGCCTGCAGATGAGGATCATGTCAAGAAAGGTAGAGAGAAAAAGTGGATGGAAAAAAGAATAGTTGGAATGTTTAACGACATTAAAAATGGAAGGAGCTGTAATTAGATAATGAACATGACCGATAAAAACGCAGAGCATACAGTTGAAACATGTTTTACTAAAGAAGAATATTTTCCGGACTTCTGTAATAAAAGATGCTACATTCTTCCACAATTTTGCATCATGGAATACACTGTCGAGCGCAAGCTTCAATCATCTTTACATACTTCTTAATTCTGCAGATCTTATGTTGATCTCACTTTCATCATTTAAAATTTATTAACCATGTTAATTTAATGTCTGTTAATTTTGTGTAACTTTTCAAACGATGTATAGTGGCAAAATAGTTTTAAAATAATGCAATTGTGTGTGTGTATGTGTGTGTAATCGACAGAGGGAGAGAGAGAGAGAGAGAGAGAGAGAGAGAGAGAGAGAGAGAGAGAGAGAGAGAGAGAGAGAGAGAGAGAGAGAGAGAGAGAGAGAGAGAGTTTTAGGTGATAAAACTATTTTGACTGCTCATATACTTAATTACTAAGCAGTGAGAAACACAAACGATTTGTGTGCATGATGTATGCTCGTTTCAGAGTAACATGTTTATTCTGAGATTCTTATTCTTGTACTAGAAAAGTACGATTTTAAATTTGTGTGCTTGCTGAATAAGCGAACACAAATAATGCGCTCAGTCTTTAGTTTGTTAAAAGTTTCTTATCTCTTCGTGTTTTCCTCGTTGCTGAACATCGGGACAACAAGACGAAAGTTTTCCTATTTGTTTGGCTGTCAGTCATGTTAAATTTGTCATAGTTTTATATTACAGGAGGATATATATTTAAAACTCGTCTATATTTATTTAATTCATTAGTCCGTCTTTAACAGTTAAAAGTTGGTGACCATCATGTTAATCTACGATGCGTTTTCTTAGGGGTAATACACTGGGTTGGTTTTACGATGCCTTCCCCCGTATCTATAACAGACGCTGTTTGTAGCCGCCTGCTAAAGATCAGGCACTAACTAATGGGTCCCAGTGGCATGTATCCATTGGGGGTCTGTTGGCCTCCATTGACAGCTCGTCCGCCAAAAGCCGTTGGCTCCCATGCAGTGTCAGGTTATTCCCGTCCAACACTCGGCTCTGGTTGTACGATCTCCATTACCGTGTCAGGGTTAAACTAGCCAGACTCAATAGATATTTATTTATTTATATTATATTCGTATCATATTACTGACAAACATGTTTACTTTGACTTTATGATGGAAAATGGAATAAAATCAATGTTTTGTGTTTTAAAAATGAAAATATATTCACATAAGGTCTTTAAAATACAAATTTACTTCAATCAAACAATAGAAGCTAGTTATAATCAAATTCAATTGCTCTGCATAAAATACCAAAAGATAAATTTCTTCTTGTTTCTTCTGCCGCGCAACAGCTGTTACTGCGCCAATTCCTCCTTCAACATTCGCCACGTAATATTTCAAATCCGTTACGCTTTCTGACAATTAACGGCATTCAGAAAGTCTCTTGTAACCGCTGTCAGTCTAAGTCTTTGCAGCTTTACAAAATTCACGAAACTCTGTGGGTTTTCTGTAACTGTTTCAACTCACAATTGAAACGTATTTGCCAGATTTCAGTTTCTTTTCCATATAATTTTCTGTACCATATCAAGGATTCCTGAGCTAAATAGGATCGTGGTATCTTTCTATCACATTATTCATCTCAAAGAAAAATTTATTTAAAAAAAAATGCGTAAATTCTTTTAGCGTTTTTTAAAAATAAACAGCCTATTACGATTCTGAAACTATAGTAGGCCTATACCTGAATGCTTCTTTAAAAGAAGTGTTTTGATTCTATTAGGAACCTTTGTTTCAAATATGGCAAGCTCTTATTTTTATGATTTAATAATTAAAAGTAATATATGACTATAAGAATACAGAATAATATCTTTTTAATATTTTAGAAAATATTTGTGTTTTCACGATATTAATTGATGACTCGTTGGGAACTTGGTGAAACATATTAATACAAAGGTTTTGTAAAATATATAAAAACACAAATTTGTGAAACTTAAACCAAGTGTTTTTATATATTTTACAAAACCTTAATATTTATGTTTGTTTAACCTTATTTTTTATTTTCTATATTACTTGATTAGAAAACATAACAAAATGTTTTAGTGTGGTTACAGATACAGCCTTATCGTATCAAGCTCTTCCAACACCTGTAATCACAGTTCCGGTGGTCGCATTCTTGTACGATCCGGTTTTGTGTCTTTTTGCCTTAAACAGAACCATCGGAGCTACAGCGGAAAAAATGGTATTAGCATACATCACAGACATTATACTTTCAGCGTTGTACTTGTAGGCACAATTCCGCTTTCCGTATACTTAATACTTTCCTTATACTACAAGAAGCCACAATTCCGCTTACATAATTTCAATTCAAACGGTTTTTAATTTTTTTTTTTTTAATTGTAGTGATTTTTGCTTACATTATCGTTAACTATATTTGGCGTACTGACTTTTGACTCTTTTACAAAGTAACTGTACTTTGTCTAAAATGGATGAACGTGTTTATTTAATTTATTTCAACGCTTTTGTGACTTCTCTGCCCTTCAGTTCCCACTGTCTCGGTCCTTAATTTTTCCGACTCCAACACCTGAATGTTTCCAGTGTTCGTAGAAGATCCGTCTTCTTTGTTCTTTCAGAAAATTATTTTCTGGTAAAGATGTCAGTCTTTATTTGGAAATTTTTAAGCAGCCATGCCCCCGACAGAAGGGAGGAGAGAGAGCGAGAGAGAGAGAGAGAGAGAGAGAGAGAGAGAGAGAGAGAGAGAGAGAGAGAGAGAGAGAGAGAGAGAGAGAGAGAGAGAGAGAGAGAGAGAGAGAGAGAGAGAGAGAGAGAGAGAGAGAGCGAGAAAGAGACCTCGACGATGCCTTGAGTACTATAGGAGACGTATGTATCTTGAGTACTCCAATGTACATACATTTAATTAGCATCTACAAAAAATTGACTATTATGGTAGGATCCTCTTCTGTTCTGATTGTATTAGTAAAGACAATTACACCACTCATATTGCTACGACGATCTCATTTATCATCGTATGTTACAGTGGAAAACAAAATACAAGACACCAATGAAGTCACTAATCACCAGCTTTAATTATCACATTTAATAATTTGTATTCAACAAGTTATTCAACAATATTATAGTCGTACAATAATTTAAATAAAATTTTTCTACACGCAAAAATAATGTTAATTAATACAGTCCCGCACAATAATCACTTTTCACTAATAGCCACTCGAAAATCACTGAGTAGCCACTCACTAATCACTTTTCACTAATAGCCACTCGAAAAGCACTGAGTAGCCACTCACTAATCACTTTTCACTAATAGCCACTCGCCTAAAGCGCACTGAAACTGACCGTCGCTAAATGCCTATATTTATATCCCGCTGATATACCAGAATAATCTGTCACTTCGGGTGAGGTGTTAAACAAACAGGGCCTCACGAATCCAGTGTTAGTGTTCTTGAAGTGTGCTGAACGGTACGGTCTGGAATAGACTCGATTGTAGACGCATGATAAGTGTCACGTAATTGTCTTTCATCTCAAAATAGCAGCAATATGTACGCACACACATTACAGCTGGGCTTTTCTGGGATAGCCTGTAGTTTACTTGTAGAACGTTCCGTATTACGTAACAATATTAATTTTATGAACACAGTAATTGTAATTAAATACAGTTTCATTTATAGTAGCGTGTGCACGAGTTGCAACTGTCATGCGGTTTATAATATGTAATGTTATTGTCATTGGATATTGACCTGTCAATAACTTGTGTGAAGTACAAACAGAATGCGTTAATCATTAGACTGTTTTAGTCGTGTGCAATTTACGTCAAACACAAACGTGAACTAAAATGAAATTATCAACTAAAACAATAATTATTTCCACGAAATGCTACAATGTATTCATACAATGCAAAATTTATAACATAATACTTTATGGGTTACAGTGATGAAGGAATTACTACACGTCAAACATACTAATTAGATTTTATAACGTCCAAATCGCTCACTATTACTTGCTTTTGTAAAACATGACCTGATTTTATTATGATTAATTTTCATGAGGTTATGTAGGGTAAATATGATTAAAATAAAACATGATTAATCAAGTTAAACAAAATATAATTAAAAAATTTCAACAATTTAAGAAATTAAATTTAGAATTTAATTATCAATAACAGTAAAAAATCTATAATTATTGTTTATGTTATCAATTTAACAACCGATTAAATTGTATGTTTAAATACTGTGTTTACACGTGTAGTATGTTTGACAGCTCTCCGCGGGGTACCGTTACATATTGCGATGTACGCTCGCAAACATGTGGTTTGTGTTTTTTCGTCACAACTCTCTTGCTCTATGTTTGTCTGTTTCCCTCTGTCTGTCTGTCTGTCTCTCTCCGTCTTGTCTCTATCTGTCTGTCTGTCTGCCCCCTCACTCTCTCTACGAAATCGTGATACATTAAAAAATTACCATATAGTCGTTTGTATCTAGACTATTTTAGTCGTATGCAATATGCGTCTCATACAAACGGGGATTAAAAATTAATCTGCTAATTACACAGGCCTGCATTTTTTCGGCTGCATCATGTTTTTCAAGTTCTGATGATGGATTCCTATGTATGTTTGTGCGCTGAATCCAAAAATGACCTTAGTTTCTTTCCATCAAGTCAGAATTTTTTGCAAATCGCAATTTGCCAAATGTAGTATATGTCGAAAAATATCACAAATATGAGACTTAATGACAGAGTGAAATAGTTTTGTTTCGTATAAAACGTATTATTTTGCGGCTTATAATAGACATAATATAATAGAATATAGAAATATAGAAAATAAAAAACTCACGATTTTAGTCGTTGTGTCGACGTCTTTTTGGACCAGCCAAATGTGTTATATTTGACAGACGTACCAGTGCCTATGCAACCAGAACATTTACCTGAAGTTGATGGTTCAGAAATTGAAACAAGTAAAAAAACCGAAGATAACGAAGAGGAGTACGAACCTGGCAATTCTGCTCCACAACCATTTACACAAACTGAACTGAACGATTTGATTCGCGACTTACATCTGACCAAAGAGGCTTCAGAATTGCTTGGTTCACGGCTTAAAGATAAGAATTTTCTCGCAGCTGGCGCTTCGTTTCCCTGGTTCAGGTACAGAGAAAAAGATTTTATTCCATACTTTTCGGAAGAAGGAGACTTAGTATTCTGCAATGTGTTTGGACTGTTTAAGACATTCAACATTCCGTACGAAAGCACTGATTGGAGACTATTCATCGATTCGTCGAAACGAAGCCTTAAAGTTGTCCTGCTTCACAACGGAAACAGGTATGCGTCAATACCCATAGGGCATTCTGTACACTTAAAAGAACGGTACGACAATTTAAAATTTGTTCTCCAGAAAATTAAGTACGACGATCATAAGTGGATCATGTGTGGTGATCTCAAAGTAATATCGATGATCCTTGGACAGCAAGGTGGGTACACAAAGTTTCCTTGTTTTTTATGTGAGTGGGATAGCAGAGACAGGGAAAATCATTGGAAACAGAAAGATTGGCCACAACGAGCTTCATTGGAACCTGGAGTAAAAAATGTGCTCCAAAAACCTCTCATCGAGTCGACGAAAGTTCTCCTTCCACCTCTACATATTAGATTAGGCTTGATGAAGCAATTTGTGAAAGCCTTACCAAAAGATGGTAAATGTTTCCAGTACATTTGTAACAAATTTCCAGCCTTGTCAACCGCAAAACTAAAATAGGGTGTCTTTACGGGTCCGGACATTAGAAAAATTTGCAAAGATGGAAATTTTGAAAAAGAAATGGAAGTTGCTGAAAAAGAAGCCTGGGTCGCCTTTAAAGACGTAGTAACCAAGTTTCTGGGCAACAAGAAGGATCCGAATTTCATGTCTATCGTTGAGACTATGCTGTAGAAGTACCAAAATTTAGGCCGTTCCATGAGTTTGAAGGTTCATTTCCTACATTCACATTTGGACTACTTTCCTGAGAATCTGGGTGCTGTTAGTGAAGAGATGGGTGAGAGATTTCATCAGGACATCAAAGAAATGGAAAAGCGTTACCAAGGAAGATGGAATACTACAATGATGGCGGACTATTGCTGGATGTTGCACCGAGATGATCCCAGAAGAGCACATGCACGGAAAAGCCTGAAACAGAGCATGGCTGGTCCAAAAAGACGTCGACACAACGACTAAAATCGTGAGTTTTTTATTTTCTATATTTCTATATTCTATTATATTATGTCTATTATAAGCCGCAAAATAATACGTTTTATACGAAACAAACCTATTTCACTCTGTCATTAAGTCTCATATTTGTGATATTTTTCGACATATACTACATTTGGCAAATTGCGATTTGCAAAAAATTCTGACGTGATGGAAAAAAACTAAGGTCATTTTTGGATTCAGCACACAAACATACATAGGAATCGAACCATCGCAGGCTTGTGTTATTTGCTAAATCATTATTTAGACAAATTACTGCAATTTAATCATAAAATGCAACATTAGTAAACATTACATTGTGAGTTATAGTAATGATGGAATTGTTAGATGACAAACACATTAATTTACACTTGTTCTCAGGGTACCTTTCCCTGTTACCGAACAGTGTCCCCTGAAGACCTTCATTACTTGCCTAGTTGCATCCGTGTCTCTGCATTTCAGTGTATATGGACACTCTCTCGTACAATGTTTAGTTTCATCTTTGATGCCTCCGTCAATTTCTTTCCTTGATTGGTCTATTGACTGATTCTTTCCTTGATTGATTCTACTTTTCAAGGTTTACCTTTCAAGTTGTTTCCCTGATTTCGACGTGAGAGTCCATTCTCACTTGCACACGTAACTATTGGTCGGTTGCGCCTTGCTCAGATGTAGTTGTTTTTTACCACTGCATGGCTCTGAAAAATAATGCTCAGTAAACAATATCATCTGCTACTAGCCAACATAACTTTAAGAATTTACTTTCCCTACCTGCTCTGCCATTCACAGATGAAACTGCTCTGTATTTAAAGATAAAACTCTCTCAAATTGGTATTTTCCAAATAAAAGTTGGTAGAGTTATCCTCCCTTCTTTTCAAAAGTTTCATTCATTTTATTTTCTGCTCACCATTTCAAATCCGCATTAGTAACTCCATTTGTTACCAGTAGTAATTAATTTATCTTGAATCAGTGTAGTTATGACATTGACACGTTTCTGGAGATCATTAAACAACGGTTACTCTGACAGAAGACTGTGACTGTCACACGACCGGTCGGCTCCACTCAAAGTGATAAGCTACGACTGGAGAATACTAATTGTGGTAACGTGGACTGAAACGGTGCTCTCACATTACTATCGGTGCAATCTGATTGGTTCATAGAGATAATGTAGAGAAGTGTCACTTTTAAGAACACGTTATCGCATCAAAGGCTTCCGACTATCAATGTTTTGGCCGAGACAGTGTTACTGCTGGAAAATGTTGGCCTCCACTAAAACTTTGTATCAACCTTCCGCTCTGTATCCTTACCCGTCATCAGTATCCTCTCTCAATCGCTCTCTCTCTCTCTCTTTCTTCTATCTATCTCTCTATCTATCTATCTCTCCTACTCATCTTCTTCTTCTTATCCTGTATTTTCTCCTACATTATTTTATAGTAAGCTGTGGTTATTGCTAACGCAGTACCGTCTTCAATGGAGTGACACTAAAGGCCCGCTGGAAAACTAAAGACCAAGTATCATTTCAACAAATCCTGAAGACGTGTACCGACCCAGAACAAAGATATTACTCGTATTTCTACAAATTATTTTTACCACATACATTAATTTCCGCTGCGCGTAATCTACGAGAAGATATAGGTGGTGTAATCATGACACCATTGTAGATGATGTTAAGGGTACCACTGGACTGTAGCAGAAAATTACAAAGGATGTATTAGAAAACAAATTTGCAAGATAATTCTATGAGAATATCTTTTGTGCTAGAACAACAGTCATGCATAATATGGTACCCTTTCATTAGTCTTTACTCATTAAAAGAAACGATTTGATCTTTTTTTTGTATCCGCCATCTAAGGACCACATACAAATTTCAATTCTTTATTCTTTGTTCTTTTCTTTTTCTCCAAATATTCTTTCATCTTTTCGCTGTGTCTCTTCTTCCTGACTTCAGGCCACTTTGAACCTACGTTTTTCTCCCTCCTACCCTGGACTCCTTCAATTTTAAACACTTTTGACCGAAAAACGTATCTTTCAATTGCTTCTTCTGCGTGTACATTATTTTTTTCTAAATCCTTTCGGACTTCTTTAATCCAACTTGATGTTGACTTCTTCCCCCACAGACATTTGAAGATCTGCTTTGTTAACCTATTGTCGTCTATAAATGTCCAAAAACTAATATTCTTCCTTTTCTCATTGTTTCTGTTATATTTTCTATACTTTGGTATATTTCATCATTACTTCTCAATTTCCAACAGTCTGAAGTTTTTCTTGGGCCTAATACTTTCCTAATAATTGCTCTTTATATTTTATTATTTTTATCCAAAATGAGCGTTATTAGTTATGAGCTATTTAATTTATCTCTTCAGCAATAAAACCGTTCAAGTGTGTCTTCTTGGCAATATGTAATTATTGCATACTTCCTACGGATCGCCTGTGCCTCCTCACTACCATACCGGCACTGCTACCATTTATTACCTTCTAAACTGAGTCATATCCAAGACATCCGTTAGGATTGTGAGTATGTAAAAATGCCTAAAGGACGTTGTTACCAAGTCTACTGCGGAGGCTGCAATATTACAGTCTTCATACGCGCCGTGGGTTTCATTCAGAATCCTACGTCTTAGGTTCTTTCACTATCTCTGTCCTTGAAAAGGCTTCCTCAGTTGAGATAGCTTATTGTTGTCACCTGTAATTCTACGCGGGGGCTCTAAGCTGATTACTTTCACCTCAAGTCGGATGAAGTCAGATTTTTAAACAAAGAAAAATTTCTCTGGCTTCTTACAGACTTGTCACTTCCTCTAGATCCAATGTTCGCAAATACTCTACCCTCTTCTCAGTTTCCACTGCCACTGCAGACTTCGTCCATAATTCTGTACAAGGGAATGCGGATTTTGGTTAAACCCGGCGTTCTGTATTTGGCCAGTACTTTCTGAACCAGATTACGAACCATCACGTAGAGAGACGCCCGGTAGGGGTGAAAGCACATATGGATGCCTGTAGAAAGTAATCTACTTTATCTGTATTACCCATTGAGTATCGTCCAAAGATGGTGCCCGTGGTGAAGATAGCCTTGGAACCGGCGTAGGTCGCATGGCTTAGTCCGTGACGGTTTGCCGATGACGATGTTGCCAGATTACACAATTCATATCAAACAACGCCGATAAAAGTGGTTATTACCTTGAGGCACTAATTTAGTTTTGCTAAATATAATGTATTAATTTAATTAACCACGTCTGTAATGCTGTGTGGGCTTACGCTTTTAGACAGCCCCGGGTGTTTTGACAGATCAAAACACGTATACTTGGAACCAGCTCAACGGAAGGACTATTTTTGTCCCTGAATGACGGAAATCTCGTTGAAATTAAATTATAACGCAAAGCAGTGAAAATGTAGGCGTATAATGGGTTTATCAATTTTCGTCTGAGCGTATATTCTAAAACAAGTCTAATAGAAATATGTCTTATAATACGTAATTTTTATAGTTGTATTGGAGTGTTAGTGGTCTCAAATATTTCTACTAGTAATTTTGTACAAACCATTATGTTATCTTTGGTACTGACGAGCGCTTTCGGCAGTCAAGCCATCTTCAGGTCATTTACCAACCTGACCTGACCTGAAGATGGCTTGACTGCCGAAAGCGCTCGTCAATACCAAAGATAACATAGTGGTTTGTACAAAATTACTATTAGATATAATACGTATATTTTGCATTGTTTATTATAAGTTTTCTCATGCTTCTTTAATTTTTCTATAAAAAACTACACTTATTTAATTTTAACTGATGTAGAATCTTTGTAGCCTCAAGGAGGTTTCATTTTTTTCCAAATTCAAACAATGATATCGTCTTTAAAAAGTCTGCCGGATACGGTCCAGCAACTTAAATAGAGTCTTTCTTCGGGCAGAATAGATCGTTTTTCAACTTCCACTGACGTTTCAATGCGTCGCATCCTCGGATCGTCTTCAAAATAATACACAAAGTCATAAAAATTAATACTATACCATATCCGTTTGTTGTTTCTGTAAACTTCTCACAGTGTAACTTTTAAAACAGAATGCACAAGGAAATTCCTACTGCTTGAGATCTAACGACTAGTTGGGTGACTCCTATCTTTTAACCTGTTTTCATCGTTTTTACTTCTTACCCTCTTGAAATCGTTAGAGCTGGGGCTCATTTGTTACCCCTCTAAACATGTCCGTGGTGCGTATGGTTACATAGACTCTCACAAGTCTTGATAATAAGTTACTTACTTGATAAATTACTTGATAATATTGTTACGTGATGCGGAAGAGTGTTACACTATTACAGAACATTCTCGGCTATTCCAGTAAGATCCGGCTGTAATGTGTGCATACGTGTTCTTAACACGCGTTAGCCAGACTGTTCCAGATTCGCCGGCCTCGCTCACTGTGTCAAGTTCGCAATCAATTACGTTCTGGTGTTTTCTAGTAGCGTTCTTGATGCGTAGTATGGATTGTTCTAGATATCTCAGCGGGGTATAAATACAAGACTTCAGCGGCGCTTAGTTCAGTTATTGACGGCGATTTATACAGTGCGTTTCCAAGTATTGTTGCAGAGTGTTATGTGTTTTATAATTGTGCTGCACAATTGTAATACAATTGTGTTTTATACTCGTTGACATTATTATTGCGTGTGATCAAATTTTATTTGATTTGTTGAAAGAGAATATCTTGTTGATTACAAACTGTTTAATTGTGATAATTAAAGCTGGTGATTAGTGACTTAATTGGTGTCTTGTATTTTGTTTTCCATCGTACCGTACGACGATCAGTAGACCGTCGTAAGAATATGATAGGGTTAGTATTGGCTGCATACAATTTGACGGTAGGTGTCAACGGCAAAGCAAAAATGTATTATTAGGCAGAATCGCTGTTTGCTGTTTCCCAATTTGTTTTCGGGAAGAAAATAACAGTATAAAAGTAAAAACTATATGATCGGGCAGGGAGTCGACTCAAGCCGCGTGGTATAGTGCAACCAAAACATCATCAACTACGCCACGATCGACCACTTATACGCAGCTTTACGTTAGGGATAGAGTTAAAATTTGATGTAAAATCAAACTTAGAATATCGAACGAAATTTAAATTCTAAATTGGTAGTGGTTGGAAAGTAGAGTTGAAAATCAATTTAGTTGAGTTTACCGCAACTAAATTTGGTTCATGCTTTTGAACGCACCGGTGTATTTGGTGTGAGATTTAAGTTTTGTCAGTTTCTGTTTGAGCTACGCGCTTAAATTCACGGGTCAACAGTGTTTCCGTTTTACTCAGTTTACCGAATTCGCTGGTTCCGAGTTTAACCTTCCGTTACACTGTTTCTGAGAGAAACATTAAATCTGTCACTGTCAGAATCCATTCGTACTTAGCTATAAACAGAAGCCAAATAGTTAATGTAACTCATTATCTGAAATAACATAAAATTACAAGCAATTCCAGAAACAATTTTCTCTTTACTTACGTAGTAGGCTAATTTAATTAAAATTTTAAAGTAGTTTTATGTCATAACAAACATTAATCGGAAACATTTTATGTTCTTTTAAGTTAAAAAGTATAATTTCATCGACTACGGTTTTGTTGATTTAGCTATAAACAATGATTCTATTAAAATATTTTAATACTGGTATGACATGAATAATTCCAAGCAAATATGAATGCAAAAATATTTTGTAATTTTTCAAACCTTTAATAGTATTTTTAATGGTTTTCTACTGATCGACTAAAGAGCCAATATGTCTCATTATCATTTTCATTTATCAAAGGCAATGCAAAATTGGGCTTGATTATACTAACATTCTTTTGGGCAGATATTGTTTGCACCTATCTACAAATTTCCTACCAGTCTGTCCAATGTAAAACTTATCACAAACTTTACATTGCAACCTGTACACTCCTGAGCGATTTCTCGTTGTTTTTTCAGTCCAAGGTTTCAATACACTTTTTAAGTTTATTTATAAAATGGTTTTAAACGATAATAACGTTGTTTAGTTTTCTAAATTAATTTAATACAATATTAGGGGACTAAGTGAAATGAGAGTGGATTTATTCTTGTCTGTTCTATTTTGTTGGTTCTTGTGTTTACGTATTTACCAATCATTTTACTTTTGTGACCATTTTTCACGGCAATAAACTTAATTATATTTATTTCCTCTTGAAAATCTTTTTAGTTCAATGGTACATTCAACAGTCTATATAAGCTTATCGGGACGATAAATGATGTAATTTTTTTTGAAAAAGAATGATGTGAACTTGCAAGTATAGTTCTTTTCCGACAACGTAATGTAGACGAATTTAGAAAAGACTTACAGAAAAGTTGTAAGAAAAAGAAAACAGAAAGGGGTCACTGGTGTGTGGTGTAGCGGGGAAGATAAAAATCCTGGTACAGAGGGAAACGTCGTCGAATTAGATACAACAGTGACAGAAAACAATAGAGATTTGTGAGTATATGAGTATGTATTAATAGTAGAAAAAGAGCTTGCTAAAATGTATTCTTGTAGGTTTCTGCCGAAACAAATAGCGTACAGGTTGGGTAAGGTCGAAAACTGTTTTTTTATTGTACGTTTAATGCGTTCGTAAAGTGCGTGTCTGATTTTCTTTTAACATGATAATGTTTTTAGGCTGGGGGTCATTCCACAAAAATATAACGTCGTCGAAAAATGTAACGGTTCCACACTTTCGATTCCCCACAGTCTAGAAATCTTCGGTCTCTGTCGTTTTAACATGATAATGTTTGTTATATAGTAAATATATTTGTTATATAGTAAATATTTGTATTATATAGTAAATATTAAAAACATTATCATGCTTCGATGTTTCGGTTT
Source organism: Magicicada septendecula (assembly GCA_034769895.1). NCBI lineage: Eukaryota > Metazoa > Arthropoda > Insecta > Hemiptera > Cicadidae > Magicicada > Magicicada septendecula. Next base: position 586,639,035 of record CM068369.1, on the reverse strand, counting down.
CGTCGAAATTCTTTCTTTTTTAATTGTACGGCACTGAAACAATGCCAGATGCGTAATCCCGTCATTAATTACTATTGGCACGAAACGTACTGCGTACATTTGTACAATGTGATTCTCGATTTTCGTTATTCAATAGTAGCCGACGGAAAGAGCGCCCTTAAAAACCATATTACATCAATAGATCCAGTAATGTAACGAAACACATTGAAGAGAACCCAATAAATAAGAAATAAAATGCAAAATAAAGATTGTATAAGGTTTATAAACTTTTATGGCAATGAGTTCGAAAACGGTCGATATAGTGTTTACGTATTTATAAATTATTTCACTTTTGTGGCAATAAACTTGATTATATTTGTTTCGTCTTAAAAATCTTCTTAGTTCAATGAGACATTCAACAGTCTATATTTCGGGGCGTTAAAAATGTCACTTTTTGTGAAAAAGAAGGAATGATTAGCTGACGAATAATACTCCTTACTTAGTATTAAGAGAGTACCAAGTAAAAGTACTCTCTTAACTAGTATAAGATAAACTGTTTCAAAGAGTATTTTAAATTATTGAAATTTTACACACAAACACGGGGTGTAGATCGTGAGGGGGGGCAGCAAGGCTATGATCTCTCAAATAACTGAATTGCAAGAGGACAAGACACCTCCACACCTCCATTGTTGAAAACAGTTTATTTAATTAATAAAGTTGTGTCAGTGACTATAACAGAAATAACACTGTTGCACAACAGCGGTGTTATTTATGTTTGAAAATAGTTTATGTTCAAACCACGTTGTATCCATAAAATACTAAGTTCTTTAACGTCAGTTTATTTCAGAAAATTAATTAAAAGAAATTTTAAAGATTTATATAAATTTAGTACGGAATTTCAAGAACACACTTCGTTTTGGCCTTACTATTATTTTCCATAATGAATTCATAAGTCAACATTTGCTTTATATGCAAGCAAAAATCTTTAAATAATAGGTTATATAACATTGACTATAATATAGACGACATATAACTATAATATTGACGACTCGGAACACTAAGTTTTTTATAAGTAAAAACGTAAAGTTTTACCTTACAGCCTAAACCGGCTTTCACCTATAGAAGGCTTCATCAGAGGCTGTCGTTAGTAGCGCTGTTCATCTTGTTGTTGGCGACGAGATAGTGTTTCGAAAGATCGAAGCTGTGTGTGTGTGGTGAGATGTGTTCGAATAATGCGTGCGATTTGAATTGTGTCTGTTCGTTTAGGATGTCGTTTAGGATGTCGTCGATACAAACACACAAAAACAAATAAAAACGACATCCTAAACGAACAGACACAATTCAAATCGCACGCATTATTCGAACACATCTCACCACACACACACAGCTTCGATCTTTCGAAACACTATCTCGTCGCCAACAACAAGATGAACAGCGCTACTAACGACAGCCTCTGATGAAGCCTTCTATAGGTGAAAGCCGGTTTAGGCTGTAAGGTAAAACTTTACGTTTTTACTTATAAAAAACTTAGTGTTCCGAGTCGTCAATATTATAGTGATATTTAGTTAAGTAACGGACACGTCATGGACAACGAAATCCAAGAGGTTATATAAATTCATATATAAATTTTTTTAAGTATGTAAGATTGCATTTATAGACTTGAAGAAAAATTTATCATCGAGCAATAACTAATTACAATAAACAAATTTTTGAAATATAATCAATTTTGAACAAATCATAATATTACCCATTTTTCTTAAACAAAATTGTGATCTAATATAAGTTACAGTATGAACATGAGTATTTAAAAAAATTCTGACATTTCTTCACCATTCAAACCAATATTTGTGGTACACGAGCGTGCGAGTGTTTGTGTGTAGACATCTATTATTTGAACGAGCAGAGTGTGTCCTCAGTTTTTACTCGACCGTTTGATATTTGTTTTGGGTATGTCAATGACAGTTTTTGAACACGTCTCCCGATTTTCGTAAAAACTAGGTACGCATGTCTGTACCCTACAAAACTCTACTGTTTGGAGACTAGTCCCTCAAAATTTGGGAGCCGGGAGACAAAAAAGTTAGGGGGTCAAAATTTTTAAATATCGCAAAAGGGAGTTTTAATTAAAATCGCAACGTAATGTTACGTTTTGGAAATCTCTATATTTTGGGACGCCAAGGCAAAAATTTTTACATTTTGGTAAAAATTAGATAAAATTGCAAATTCCACGTGGAATACCAAATAGAAGAGAATTTTAACTAAAATATAAATATAGTGTACAGTTTGGGAAATTTCAAAATTTTTCGACCACAGTGCCTAAAAATGGGATCAAAGATTTTAAAAATTCAATAAGTTGAGCGGGCGTCAGACAAAAGGGAATTTTGAGACAAATCCGATTTTTTGAAATTTTTAGTTTTTCTTATATAACGATGGGGAAATCGAAGCAGTTCACGCTGCCGTTGATGAACTGGAAAAACTCCCCCTTCAAAAGCCGTGCTCCTAGTCGACTCGCAGGCCGCAATACGCAGTCTATCACGGAACTCTCAAACCGACTGCCAAAGGACTATAGACTGTAGAAGGAAACTGGAGATCCTGGCGAGCCGAGGGTGGATCCTAAAACTCCAACGGATACCCAGTCATGTCAACATCTGGGGCAACGAGGAGGCCGATAAACTGGCCAAGCAAGGCACAACCCTACCCCAGCCTACCCGCCCGCAGTCCCTACAATCTTCCAAAGCTCAAATAAACTCCGCCGTCAGTATATGGAATAAGCGAAGACTGTCTGAGGCGGCCGCCGGTAAAAAATGGGAAAGCCTCGTCACCGACGGTCCAATCAACCCCAACCTCCCTCGTGCAGTGTGTGTCGCCAAGTTCCGACTAAAAACCGGACACGACTATCTCGCTTCACATCTGCACCGCCTCCACGCGCTGCCAACCCCTGAGTGCCAGCTGTGCGGCCACGCGACGATGGACGCCGACCATCTGAGAGAATGCCCGGCCTTGGACCACACCGCGTCCAACGAGGACACCGAGATCGCCGAAGCCCGACGCTACTGGTCAGCGCGTCGCCTAATGGCTCAACAGCCAAGGGTGGGCGTTGGCTAGTAAGTTTTCTTATATGCTCCCACTACAATTGTTACTTACTACACAAAAAATAGTAAGGTAATCAGTATTTTTATGATAATTGTAAATTTATCAACTATCGAAGTTTATCCAATAATAAATGTATTTCGTTAAAAATTGTGAGCGAATTTTGCAGCTCGGGGACCATGTTACTTTAACGTTTATGTCGGTCAACGTTTTCTCATTCGGACTTCCAAAAGTTTACGCCCATTTCTACAAAATTAACAAATAACCATTTAAAACACTATCAGTTTCTGTTTCATTTACTACGCAAAGGAGAATGTCATGATAACTTTATAGTAACATCTTCAGAATAATGAATTTAACAGTAACGTTAAGAAAGAACAAGGTGCCCAAAGCGACTTCCGTAAGAGCTGAGATCACGACTAAGATGCAGGTGGAGCTACCTGATGAAGTCTACAGAACATGTGAAGCATTTTTTCGGTAGAAAAGTATTAAACATAAACAAGATGTCTGTTTTATTTCTGTAAGTGTTTGGGTACTTAACAACCACTAATCAATCTCTCAGTTTAAACCAAGAAAGCCTGAGGAAAACAACAAAAATATTATGTTGTCAATTATAACGATTATCTATATACATTTAAGAGGATCCAAGAACGTGATAGATCCAAATATAAAAATAAATATAAATACAAAGGGTTTTGTGCAAAGCAGGAGTTTCACTTACAATGTTGATGGATCATCATTATATTGTTGTTTCAAAGACGATATCAGTATTTGACTTCATAAAAATAAAACCTACTTAAACCAAGGGTCTACATCCTTTCTGGTAACGGTACAAGTGCGAAACAAAACTACATTTGAGCTGTATCAGTAGGCACAAACATATTTAAGGCATAAACAATAAGTGAAAAGTTTTATTTGGAACATTGCCATGTACATTATAATATGTGTTTCTAGTGTAATTATTTCAAAATGTACGTTCAAAAAAAAGAGACATCATTCCATTGACTGCTACTCCCGCACGCAATCTCCAGTGGCTATTAATTTAAAATGAATTATACTTTCCCGTCATTGCAGAACAAAAACAATCCTTCCGTATGTTTGTTCCGCAAGGATAGGTTTTATAACAGATGTTAATTAGTTTAAAAGCATGCTAAGCTCACACAGTGGAGTCGAAGTGCTTACTGAAATTAACACTTTATATTTATCAATACTAAAAGGTGTTTCATGTTAGCAGTTATTTTTCCAGCGCTCTTTGAGTTTTGTTTAATAATCAGTTATCCCCATCATCATGATCGTCGTCCTCATCGTTATCAAAAACACAATCATGTCCGTCAGAAGATTTAGGACACATGGCCTGTCATGCTCCATAATCACCGTCTCTTTATCAGGCGCCCTGTGTCTCGTCTTACATTTGGATGTCAGTCAATGGCTAATCACGGTAATTGTACTCACAGCAGAGTAACTACCGTATAATCATAGGACAGTTGGTAAACCTGTTGACACATCTGTTCGGTTTTGCAAAAAATGGACTCGGTATTCAAACTTTTATAGATTCATTCAATTCTACAACTAGTTGATTTTACCTTTTAAAATTAGTGAATAGTTTGGAATGAAAATCAATGTAAAGAAGACAAAAGGCATGGATATAAACAAAATGAGGTTAAACTACCAAATGTAAAAATGAAAGAAGTGACAGTTTTTAAATATGTGAAAAACTGGTCAGAAGGGACACGCGTTGTAGTCAAAAGATGAATTGCACAACTGCTTAACCTAAGTAATCCCTTAATTGAAAGGAAAGTTTATTGTGTGGGGCAGTAGACGTAAAGTCGAAAAAGAGGATGGCAAAGTGTTTTGTTTAGACCGTGCTCCTATACGAGACAGAAACTTGAGCATTCCGAAAAGAAGAGGAGAGGAAGTTACAGACCTTCGAGATGTGGACATGGAGAAGGGTGGACAGTTTTTTCCTGAAAGGATAGAATAACAAATGAGTTGATGCTTGGAAGAGTAAAAGAGAAAAGATGAGCATTGTGCATCATCAGGGGCACAAAGAAATACTGGTTGGGACACTGCATGCGGCAAACACAAGGTAATGTGACTGGAAATACTGGACTGGAAACACATAGAAAGACTGGAGGGGCTGGTAAATGGAAAGCGGAATAGAAAATGGAGGAGAAGCCAGATGATGGACGATCTACGGATGCCATAACAGGAAATGAAGTGACTAGCCAAGGATAAGAAACTGTGGAGGGAGCTTCTCCATTGAAACAACTGTCTTTTACAGAAACATGATGATACCTTCTTCACCAAAATAACTATTTTTTATCTTAATGTTTTAGAACAATATTTTTTCTTGCACATTGTATCCAAAATAGTGTTGTAATTGCGATCACTTTCACGTAATTAAACTTCTTTCTTTATCTTTGAACGCTCTCCAGGAATACACTGCGACTTTTACTCTTTTCTCTCTTATGAAATTCTGTCCTCTATTAGTTTATCCTACCACTTATTTATTTGTTGAAGAGAGGATAATATGAAAGTAAGAAGGAACAAGAGTGTTCGGGCTGAGGTTATCACACGTGTTAACTTAAAATTTGTGACGTACACGTTGCCAGGTTCTTCTTGCCCTTAGGACGCAAAACCGTCCGGAAAGACGGACGAACTGTCAACGTCAAGGGTATAGATTGAAGAACGGGACGGGAAACCACTCCATTAATTATCCATGAGAATATCCCTTGATGCCGTGAATAATAGGGCAGTGTCTGATTAAATGTTCCGGATTAATAGTCCTCCGGTCGGACCTCAAGAAGAGGATAATTCGAGACTATAAATGCAAAAAAGACGTGTGTAGAATAGCAACTTGGAACGTAAGCTATGTGGTACGATTTGAAAACTAGAAATTGTAAAGCTGGAAGTCGATAGCTTGATTTTTAGGAATATTTCAGGCAATAAGGAATAAGTTAATTTTTGTTGTAAGTTATTTTAGGAATATTTTAGGGAATAAGTGAGATTAGGTGCCCAAACAGCGGCATTCACTGGAGAGGCGATTATAGGATTCCGTAGTCAGGAAACGAAAAGGGAAGTGGACAAGTTGGCTAATGAGAGTTTGAAGAATGTGGGACGCTGATTGGAACCAATGCGGAAGTATTTTTGGCCACCTGTTACGCAATTCAAACTGGTCTCCTCCCTGTTCGAGAGGCATATCCCCAAACAGGAGTACATGGATGAGATAAAAGAAGGATGAAGGTATATGGTGACTATGAAACTGTCTATGGAAAGGAAGAAATTGCAACTCCGCCAAGAAGAAGAAGAAGAAGAAGACAGATTCTCGTGGGAGTTGACTCTGCTTTTGCTGATAACAGACTTCTGTTACTTTCTTTTTTTTTTAACTTATATTTCTTCGGAGCAGGCCTTTTGTTTAATTTTAAACACTTGACACTTTCTTCGTTTTGAAATGTATATGGAATGTTAAACAATAATATAGCGTACGACGTAGAACTATAAGTAGGACGATTTTGTCCTGGTCCTGCAAGCACAAAAATATATTTCGAAAATACAAAACTTCGCAGAAACTGTTGACGATATGATGATATTAAAACAACATTTTGGGTGTTACATATAATGAGATAAAGTATACATGCATTAAACTGTAATTTATTGTAACAACAATTATTATTACAGTGTTATCTTCTGACTCTAAAAAAAAATTTAAGTTTTAACACTTTGATAATACAACAATTAACAATAAATCTAACGTATACGTAAATAATGTTGTAAGAATGAAAGTATGAGTTGTTTTCTGAATAGAAGTTGGAACAGTATATTCTGAACATAAATCGTTTATCTCTTTTCTCTCTGCGAAAACTGCAGTCGTATCCTTTACAACACACACACACACACACACACACACACACACACACACACACACACACACACACACACACACACACACGGAACTGAGTTGTCTCCAACTGGATACAAACATTATTTATCATTAGTATTTTAAAGAGGGTTCATTTCCTTGAAAGCCATTCCGCTTTTCCTAATGGTAATCAACGTCTTAATGTATAACATAAATTTATCTACTTGACTACCAAGTTAAAACCAATTTAATATTGATTTTGTATGTTATATAAATTAAATGTAATTATTTCACTACGACTCGGAACACAAAACTTTTTATGGGTAAAAACGTAAAAGCTTTACCTTACAACCTGAAGCGGTTTTCACTTTTAAAAAGCTTCTTCAGAGAACCTGAAAAGTGAAAACCGGTTCAGGTTGTAAGGTAAAGCTTTTAAGTTTTTACCCATAAAACGTTTTGTGTTCCGAGTCCTAGTGAAATAATTATATTTAGTTAAGAGACGGACACGTCATGGACAACGAAATCCAAGAATTATATAAATTAATTGTTCATAAACATATTTACAGTAGTAAGAATCAAAAGCGTGCATGTAAACATTGCCATTTGTGCTTCATTTTTAAAGTAAATAGTTTTAGATCTGATCAATACTAAATTAGCGTTAATCCAAACATAAAATAAGTGAGAGATCTCGATAGCGAATTGACAGTTTTCCATATTTGGGATAACAAATTAGCAAATTCTTGCAAAGGATAATTCGCTAGATGAGTTCAGGGCCGCAGATAACTCTAAGCACCCATTGATGTGACACATCAAGGGACCTTAACCCATTGAGGACCGACGTCCGATATATCGATGCATAAATAAAATTGCTCGCGTTTTAAAAGAATCGATTCTAAGGGCTACCCACGTGTCAGATGTTAAACAAACATTTATAATTTATGTAATTCAATCACCAAACAGCTTTTTTTAGCAGTGACATGATATTGAAATGGCAGTGCTCTAGTGTTGTTTTGATACTGACGTTTGGTTTGGGTATGTTTACGTTGTTTTTTAATTGTGTTTTTGATTTTATTAGAACTGATATTGAATAAACAATTTTACGTTTATTTAGTGTAGTTTTAGAAGTTTTTATGTTAAAACAATTGTGTCTACATTTCTGCAAATTGAGTTAAACTTTGGTGATGCATGAGTGTTTACATTTTGCGCTACAGACTCCATTTACATTTTAGGTTATAATTTGTAAATTTTTATTCATTCCGTTATAACGGTAGATCGTAATTCATGGGAACTTTAAATTTAACTATAATTAAATGATAATAAGTAATTAATAGTAATTATGTTAGGGGGATTTAATTGATCTTGGTGAAAACACTTAGTCTGAAACTTAGTAAAGCATGTGGAATAATTGGTGACCTCATATTGGTTTTTGAAATTACATAGAATTAGTTATACAATATAATGTATAGCTTACAAAAATATCCTAAAAATATTTACTAAACCTAACATTTATAAGCATTGGAAAATAAGTGATTGCATAAGTTTAGTTTCTAGCTTTGTAAAATGTATATACACTTATAAATTGAAAAAATTGAATTTTTGCTGTGTATAGTACATAAATTTATGTTATTATTTTCCCTTCTGTTAAAAACATAGTACTAATTTTTTCCCACAGTTAGACTAGTATGTAAGTGAATCAACTATGACAATTTTGTGTGCAAGATTTTTCTTTTTTTGTAAGGTGAGGAATAAATTTAATAGAAATTTTAATTGCCCCACAACCACATTATCATTTTAATAATTTATTAATAATATTATTATTATTAAAATAATAATATTTTTATATATAAAGTAACTAATATACTGTAATATACTATGTTCTGTTTCACCAATTAGAATCATACATACTCTGTTATATTTCACTATTGTTGTACACTAGGGTGGAACGAAAAAATCAAGTTTGGATTTTTAATTTGTAATAGTGCGGAAAAGTTGCCTTTTGGTGTAGATAAGATAAAAAAAATATATGAAAAATATTGGAGCACGTCTTGAGGTGCCGCAAGGACGATAAATTTTCATAAAATTGCAATTTTCGCTACATTTTTAAGTTTTTTTAAGAAGTCAAAAATTTTTTTTTATTTCAAATACTGTCAAAAAATCAGTTTTTATATCAAAAAAGACATAAAATTTTTTTTTAACTTTTTGGATTATGTCTTGAGGTGCCGCAAGAGCGGTAAAGTTTTATAAAAACACTATTTGTAACTTTTTCAAAGAATTTTACGTGCCTCGATTATGCAATAAAAAGTTTCAAATAGGCGTTTTAATATGAATAGAGGATTATTTTATAGAGGATTGTTTTTTGATGGAAGAAGAGACAAAACAATTGTTCAAGAAAAGAAAGGAATTAAGTTGTACAAAAAAGTTATTTCAGAAGAGCACGTTTCACTAATAGAGGAACCAAACTCAAAGTTTTTAGGCCACGTAACACCTAAATCTGGCACTGGAAAAGACATAGCAGACAGTATACTGGAGTTTCTTGAAGATAGAGAACACAACGAACAACTTTTGAACTTTACTGCTATTGGGTGTGATGGAACCGTTGTAAACACTGGACATAATAATTGTGTGATTTCTTTGATGGAAAATGAAATAGGAAGACCTTTACAATGGTTAGTTTGTTTGTTCCATGGAAATGAGCTACCTTTGCGACATCATTTTTGTCATTTAGATGGTAAAACGAAGGGACCCAATGAGTTTAAAGGCGAAATAGGTCAGCAGCTGGAAAACTGTGCTAATCTTCCTGTGGTTACTTTTTTTCCAATTGAAAATAACCTTCCTCTTTTGGAGAACATAAATGATTTAAGTACAGATCAGAAGTATTTATTGGATATGTGTATCGCTGTATCAAGTGGAAATTGCTCACTAGATTTATCTTTAAGAAACCCTGGAAGACTTGCTCACTCCAGGTGGCTTACATTAGCAAACCGTATACTTAGATTGTATGTGGCAACTGAAAATCCAACTGAAAACCTTAAGACTCTGGCTGAATACATTGTGAAAGTGTATGCACCTGTGTGGTTTAACATTAAGTTAAAACCTTCATGTACTTATGGTTCCAAACATCTGTTTAAGCTTATCTCGTATTCACGCTATCTCTCTGATGATTTCAAGAACGTTCTAGACCCGGTTATTCAAAGAAATGGGTACTTTGCTGCTGCAGAAAATCTCCTTTTGTCCATGCTATGTGATGAGCGCAAAAATGTAAGAGAACTTGGTTTACGACGTGTTTTAAAAGCAAGAACAGAAAGTAGAGGCGGAGTCAGGAAGTTTAAAGTTCCAAAGATAAACTTTGACGCAAAGGATTACATTGACATGATCTCATGGGCTAAAAATGACGTAACTGAACCCCCCTTGGTAAAACATGTTTCCATTGACTCTCTCAAAGACTTTATACGGAAGACATCTGAAGCTCAACCAAATAGTAAAGTGGACCCGCTTATCGACTTTCCCCGGCTTCCTTGTCACACGCAAGCAGTGGAAAGAGCTGTGAAACTGGTGACCGAATCGACTCAAAATGTCTGTGGTTCAATCGCAAGAGAAGGATATATAAGAGCAAAAATTGACTCACGTGAGAACATGCCAAAATTTGATACAAAAAAACAGTTTAATGTGTCAGTGAAGTAGAAACAAACATTTTGCAGCTGTAACATTTGTAATTATTAAGGGTTTTTTAAATCATAAAAAATGAACTTTCAATGTCTTTAAAAGTGTGTTATGATATTTTTTTACGTGTGCTCTAATAAAAAAAATATATAATTGATTTGACGAGCTTTTATTTCAACCTTATTTACTACTATTTGTAACAACCAAAATGTTCGCAAAAGTTTCAAAATTAGCAAAAATACAAACTTTTTGACATTAAAAAATTTTTTTTATTATTATTATATTTTGTAATTAATAATTTTTTCTAATTCTAATGCTTATATATGTATTTACAACTGTCTTTTATAACATTATATATACGAGGAAACCATAAAAAATAATTTATCAAAGTTTATAATTTTTCAATTTTTTTACAAACTTTAAGCTCTTTGCGGCACCTCAAGATGTTGTAGTATAGCAACCAAATTTTTTTTTCTTCTTTTTAAACCTAAAAGGCAACTTTTCCCCACTATAACAAAACTAAAAAAAAAAAAAAAATTAAAAAAAGGTCATTTTCATTCCACCCTATTGTACACATCTAATTGCTTCTGCAACTGAAATAAATATGATTATTCCTTATTTCCATTCACTGGGAAACATACGTACAACAATGACACACACTCTTGCCCTAATAATTTTGAATCTAACCACTACAATTCTATCATTAGGAAGAATATATGTTTTAATATGATTTAACAAGATGTATTTGATGAGATAGGCTCAAAAGAAATTAGCAGAGAGGACTGTACGCTAACATGAAGAGATTAATTTTATAACACAATTTCTAACTAGTCACGGTCTGTTCCGGAGACCTATATGGCACTGGAAAATTAAACAGACCGGACTGCACTTTCTGTACACAGAAAGTCTGAGTCAAGCCTGCTGGTTCATGAACGCAAAATCCTCCGTAGTATATTTGGTCCAATACGTGTGGGAGGTGAATGGAGGAAAAGAACCAACCAAGAACTGAACACACTTCTGAATGAACCAGATATTGTGAAAATTATAAAGCTTGGTAGACTCAGGTGGGCTGGGCACGTGATCAGAATGGGGGGAGAATGAAATACCAAGAAAGGCACTCACAGAACAGATCTATGGCACCAGGAGAGTTGGTAGACCCAATCTACGTTGGGAAGACGGTGTGAGCTACGATGCGCGCCACATCCTTGGGACCCGGAACTGGAGAGCAGCTGCACTTGACCGGGACAACTGGCGGAGGCTGTTAAAGGAGGCCTTGACTCAGTAATGGGTTGTTGCGCCGCTGATGATGATGGTTTGATGAGATAGGCTCAAAAGAAATTAGCAGAGAGGACTGTACGCACACATGAAGAGATTAATTGTATAAGACAATTTCTAACTAGTCACGGCCTGTTCCGGAGACCTATATGGCACTGGAAAAGTATACAGACCGGACTGCACTTTCTGTACACAAGAATTGTCACACGTTTTTTTCACCTGTGATGTATTGAAACAGGAGAGGCAAACTGTGGAGAATGCAGTGGGACAGACCACGCCGGCTGACCCAGCAAAGTTAACACTACTGGGATCAGGTAGCAGCGTAAATAGAAAAGGTTCTAAGGACCTTCCTGTAGCAAACATTAGTTTTATACAATTTACCTCGTAAAAAAAAAAATTTAGCAAATACACTTCATCAGCCAGAAGACTTTGATCGTTAATTAATTACATAACCGTTAATCTAAAGATGGTTTCACAGGTCAGAGATATGTATCGTTTTAGACGTCCAGAGATTGAGGCATATTTAAGATATATTAAAATTAAGGTACATTTTTGTTGTAGAAAATTTGGAAGATTTTAGTAAACTTCCATATTTTACAATCTATTTGTGTAAACGTTTCTCATGCATCGTGGTATACTTTTTAATTGATTTTTGGTCCATCGATGCATGAGGAAAGTTACTTCCAGAGGAAAGTAGGTTAACATTGTCAGATTTGAATTCCAGTTGATCGCCATGAGGCAAAACAATTATATAGCCGGAATCCATCCCCGTATATTGCTAGTGAAAAGTGGAAGTGGGTATGGTGCTCTGAATGTAGCCTTTTGCCTTGAGAACTTGGCCAAAATTACCCTGATTCATAGAGCACTTCGGATAAAAGAATGCCAGGTAATAGATATTTTTACGTTATAAAAACATTATCAGTGACGGGGGCCATCAGGCGTATTAATCAACCACAGAGATATTAAAAATTTCAGCAAATTTCTGTAATCACTAACTTAGGCGTATTTTTAAACCAATTCAGTGTGTTAAAATAAGGCTTATAAATAATTGTAGAAATAAAAAGAATTACAATATTTTTAATTAATTAAGTATAATCAGAGTTTCCTTAATAATGATATTCACTCAACGTTATTAAGTAACAAACGTATTTGCAGTGTTAAAACACACACACACACGCTCACAAAACTTTGCTCTCACTCTGCCAGAAAACAAAGGCAGAGTTTGTTCATCTAGCTTTATCTCTTACGCCCACACTTCCCATTATAAGGTTGTCTGTGTCATGACTCTTCTAATCTAATAGCTCTGTGATTTGAACCATTTTCTCTGGAAAGGAAACTGGCAGTTTATTTAGTTTAATTTGAAAAAATGAGAAAATTTTATTGCGGGATTTTTACGTAAAGAATAACATACCTTAGACGAACTATAAGTTACTTAAAGCGTTTATGGGACGTTCTTAAATTAAAGAGCCAAGTGGGTGTATGGAACCGGAATTTTCAAAAAAAAAAAACATTAACCAAGATAGAATAACTTGAAATTAAAGCTACTTCATATTATTTTGAACCCTTATACTTAAAATGTGTGTACTCAAAAACTTTGAAAAACAAACGATTTGTAAAATGTAGGCCTATTAAAAAAATTATGTAGTAAGATTCCTGAATTTCTCCTGAGGAAAATGACGGTTTTAACCTCCAAGCTAGTCTCGTCTCCCTCAGAAGCTAGTGTCATCACGGCAGATTCTACTAAACACCACCACTGATTTAAACCGCAGTAGATTTAACAGAATCGTTAGTGAACAACGGTAGGGCCAGTACTGTACTTCAGGATTCACACAACACTGCTAAGCCCCGTTAATTTGCAATTGGTAAAATCAGTGTGTATCTGTAAACACCAGTCTGCGTAATCAGTGTCACATCGAAGGGCGTTTTTTGTTAACTCCAGGTTTAATCAGTTTTAATATTTTTAGTTAATCCCATAAGTCTACCTGAAATTCTATTGCACAAAGCTAATGTTTGTTTTTAACTTTTGCAGCCCTTTTTGTAGGTCATCCAGTTTAACGTTTATTAATTGCATAATATTGAATTCCGAGAAATATAGTGTTTAAAAATTATTCAAAATAAAAGGTATAAGGGCCAAAACATTAAATATAAAGGTCACGTTAACTGTAATTTATATTAACACTAATTTGAATATAAAATTCAATGAGTATCATTATTTATTAAAACTATTAATAACGTTCATTATTCGCATTAAAATTAACATTAAAACACAGACTTCGGCGGCGCTTAGTTCAGTTATTTTCGGGCGATTACACAGTGCGTATGTGTTGCGATTTATTGGAGTGCGGGTCGTATTATTGTGGCAAAGTGTTATGTGTTTTATAATTGTACGGGACAATTGTAATTGTGTTTTATATTAGTTGACAGTTTTATTGCGTGTGAACAATTTTTATTTGACTTGTTGTAAGAGACTATCTTGTTGATTACAAACTGTTTAATTGTGACGATTAAAGCTGGTGATTAGTGAAGTAATTGGTGTCTTGTATTTTGTTTTCCGCTGTACCATACCACAATCAGTAGGCCGTCGTAACAAAAAATATACCTATAGACAAACGACAAGAAAAACGTTGGTTTGATGACGTGGGTGCAGATTTGCAAAATCTTATGTCACAAGAGGGTATATTCTGAACTTGGCTCTAATATATTGCGAATCAGTTTCTCTAAACCGTACACTATGTTAGACATGATGGGAATCGTTACGTCTTTGAAGAACAATCTTGTTGTTGTTTTTCTTCTTCTTCTTCTTCTTCCACACTCACAAGGATTAAACTTCAGCTGTTTCTCATTCAAATCTTACCTTCGATTCTTCCATCTGTTCCGATGAGAAAACAGTTTATAATTTACCAGAAGTACTATGTCATTTTTGGAAATGTTAATTCGCTAAAATAAAACAAGAACAAATAACAATTGTAATTGTATATAATTTGAAGTTTCTAAAATTTTATTTCCTATATATAAAAGTTTCCACACCCAAAGCTAATGAGCGCTAATGGACATAAAACTCATTACTGCAAGAAGGGGAAATACATGGACGCACTCGAGGAATATGAAATATATAAAGCAGCTCAAATTAACAGTGGTTGTGTTTTGAATGATAAGCTTGCGTTTTCGTCTAATGTATTGTATGATACGGCTATACGTGTGCGCGGACAACAATAAATAGATACGTACAGAGTTTGGTAAACAAACAGTTTTATCAGCGTACATTCTTACATAAACACTAAGTCTAGTCGACCGTTAATACTTGCGTGTATAGCACTGGCCTGCTCATGTTCGCGTATGTTGAAAGTGCACTTTTGACTTTAATAAGTTTTAGTGTTTTAATAAATTATTTTACTTTTTAACGACCTCGTTTTGAGTGAATGTTTCACCTGAGGATGGCAACTTGTTGCCGAAACGCGTAGTGAATAAATAAAATATACGAAGTCGCACGACGGAAAATAAAAATAGGTAAGTTTGTATCTTTGATTAGAGCGCGACTTGGAGACAAAACAATAAAATGTAAAACTCATTGTTGGACAAGTTCTTCCTTTTCTACCTAGTACCAGATTTTGTCTTCTCATTATCGATCATAAGCTTTTTTAACAGTGTAGCGGTACCAGTTTTGATGTATGGAGATAAACCCAGAGTTATGACAGAAACTGACAAAACAAAGATTCCGGCAGCGGAAATGAAGATTACGAGTACTCTGGGCTGTACCATTCTCTACAGAAAAAAGAATGTGGAAGTAAGGACGCAACTGGGGGTCGATCCATTGTTGGAACAGCTAAGGAGCAACAGAAGAAGAAGGTGGCGTTTTGGCGGGTGACAGGATTCCAGTGCTAGCAATGGTATATAGACCGGTGGGGAAGAGAGATGTATGATGACCGTGGTCTCGGAACAGGTTCAGGGCAAGCCTAATCCTTGAGGTTGATGATGATGATGATGATGATGATGACTACCGATCACCACGTCTATTTTTCTCAAAGTTTTTTCTATATATTAAGCATTTCAGTTTCAATATCTTCAATATCATGTTCTGGATTCTCATCATATACTTGGCTGGTATTGACTATTTTAATAAATTACACAGACGCTTTTTATTTTTGTTGTTGATAACTGTTATCATATCAGCAATATATCATATACCAGGAAAAAGTAACGCAAACGTATCGCAGAAAATATGAAAATGTAAATAATATTTGATATGTAAATTAGAATTTATTAAAAACTAAACAAGTTCTAAACTTCAAATTACGTTGCTGTTAAGAAACAATATAGGCCTACTACCGGTTGCGGCATTCTGTTGTATGGATTCAATTTTTACTGAGAAAGTGAGATTTGGTTTTAAGTTTTATTTGATTAAATACGTTAGTCGAGTTATATGATATTTTTAGTTTTATTTCTTTATATAGCGTTGTGTGTGTGTGTGTGTGTGTGTGTGTGTGTGTGTGTGTGTGTGTGTGTGTGTGTGTGTGTGTGTGTGTGTGTGTGTGTGTGTGTGTGTGTGTGTGTGTGTGTGTGTGTGTGTGTGTGTGTGTGTGTGTGTGTGTGTGTGTGTGTGTGTGTGTGTGTGTGTGTGTGTGTGTGTGTGTGTGTGTGTGTGTGTGAGAAATCTATCTGTTTAGAAGCCTGTTATTGAACGGCTGAAGAACAAGGGCATCACCTTTCAAGCTGGTTTTGAGTAAAACAATATCAAGTCTTTACAGACGGCAAAATGTTATTCATGAAAACAAATTCCCATACAAAGATCAAAGTGAGAGCCAATAAACAGAATATATACTGTAGCTTACTCTCGGGTTAACCAGTATGCAGCCGTCATTCGTTTTTGTGGGAATCTAATACTCTTAATAAACGAGTCGGTGAATAAATTAAGGCTTTGTGTGATTTTAATATCTTCATCTTCTATGGCGTCACAGTTCGAAGACGAAACTTAGCCTTCATAATCATCCGCTTCCATTTTTCCCTGTCCTTGGCGATCGATGTCCATCGTTTTATTTTAAGTAAATTATCAGCATCCCTCGCCACTGCGTCAGTCCAGCGTGTCTTGGGTCTTCCGACAGACCTTCTACCCTCGATTTTACTAAACTGTACCCTTCCTAGGTATTCGGTTGCCCTCCATCCTAATGATGTATCCTGCCCATTGCAATCTATGCAGTCGGATCTTGGTGTCCAGATCATTGTCTTTATACAGTTTCTTTAACTCCTCATTGTGAGGCATTCTCCATATCCCATTGACTTGTATTGGTCCATATATTCTCCTCAAAATTCTCCTTTCAAAAGTACTGACTGTATTACCGGGTTGTTTGTTCAGAGTTCAAGTCTCGCTGCCATATGTTATCACAGCTCTACTCATAACTTTGTATAATGTGACCTTGGACTGATGGTGGATATTCCTTGTCTTGAATATAGATGTCAACGAAGCATATGCTCTATTTGCGGCCTGTATCCTTTTTCCCTTATTTCATTTATTTCAACTTTGTCAAATTGTGTTGCTTCCCTGCTATATACACTTTTTCCTCGAACGAGGCCTTTCGGTTTCGCAACCATTATCAAGTTCATCCTACAACAACATTAAAATACCTACTTCTCTTATATATATACTAACCCTCCCACGCATCACCGGTTACATTCAACCAATAGGAGGCAGTACTTACCGCCCAGTCCTTGTTAGCCCCGCCCCTTACTCAGTCAACCTGACCTCGTCATATACATTATCCTCTAGAAATCTCCTACAGCTTTCTACCTTCTGAACCTATCCTGTAACCGTATTACACCTTTTATACACTACTCTTTCAAAATATAGTAAAATATATCCTCATTACTAAATTCAGTCTTTATGTTCATCAGCGCATTACTATTCTTTTTCCTTACTTTTCATATTTCTAATTCTTCATACAATTTGCGTTTACTCATATTATTCTCTAACCTTACTATTTCGACGTTCTCTGTTGGGTGTAAAAACCTATGCCCTGTTTCATTAAAATGTCTCGCATTTATTTTACTTTAATATAACCTGATAAATTTAGAGAATATCATATAAACCTTTTAAATTGTTACATTTAGGATTACAATACTATCTAAATTCCTTTGATTGTGATAGCGCTATGAGTGGTTTACAAAGTAGGTAATGAAGCACCTGTTAATAAACAGTTCCTAAAAATCATTTAAAAAATCATACGAAAATGGAGCTAAATATCTGTGAATAACTATTGATACCAAGTAAAATTGGAAGTTCGAAATTCATTCCGAAGTCAACGACGCGTCCTACCGAAACTTGGGTCTTTCAAGGTCGTGCGTATTAGCTCCAAAGTTGTTCATTTACCCGAAGAACTTGTTCCCAACTCAACTAACTGCGATTAAGTCCGAGTTAAGTTCAGCAACTACAAGAAATTCAGCGTCATCGTAGTTGCTGTACAAGTTTAAATAACTGAAGACAATGACCCGCAGACAATCCCATGTTCCGGGGGTGTTATAATTAATAATCAACACTAAATATGTCACTCACTTCCCGAGAAAAGCTCCCTTCTCTCGACATTTGTATTCTTTCTAGATTATTTTTATACTCATAAAAGTTTTGAGAGCAGATTAAAGTTACGATAGGTTGTATACGCTGTAACATGTTTAAAACCCACAGCCAAACAATTCGCATTACGCCGAATAAACTACGTAATTTGTACGCATGCTTAATAAAATGCCCTTCTGAGTTTAGTTCCATAAAATTATGCGCCATTGTATGAAGAAAACAGCATACGTATCTATTGAAATCAAGCATTTTGGGAAAAAGGATTTGATTAATTTTTGGCTCAGCAGAACTTTGTTCCTCTTAGTAGGGTAACGAGTTTTTCCGTTTTTAACGTCTAACTTGATTCAGTTGTAATCTGTTATAATTGTAAGTCGTGTTTTAACGTCTCTTAAAAACTCACTTAGATTTATGTGTAATAGAAATATCCCGTTATTATTGCTCGATTAATTAATTTGTCTGGCTTAATTAATTGATCCTTGCCGAACGTTTACGTACTGTTTGTAACAAAAGCTTTAGGAGTTGTACTAATTTCGTTTCATTATTTTTGTTTGCAAACAGATAACGCCGGCGTAATTCATACAGACAAATGACAAACGATCAAGCTAAAACTGAAAACTCTCATCACTCGTATATTTATCTTTATCATTTACCACTAGCACCTGTCTTCCCGACTGGTGAGCGTTACCTGTGACTGTGATTGTTTCAGAAAAATCTTATCCAGTTCACTGTACCATAGTACTTATCTTCAGAGAGATATTAATTTGTCCAACTTACATACGTAAAATCTTGGTTATAGTATCTTTGTGCTTTTCGGCTTCAGTCTACTAACTTCTTCTACTGCTTTTGTTGCTTAGAAAAATGTCTTATTTCATTGTATTTATACTGGAAACGATGACATATAAGCTTCGATAAATAATCCAATCCATCAAGTAGGCCTACGTACTTTCTAATTTCTCTCCTTCTCTATTCAGTCCAAATTCTTTTTGTGTTTATTATCGTCTTACCACTAGTCACTAGTACATATATAAACACTTGGTGCATTTCACAATTTCTATTTAACTCTGACAGCTGTTTTAGCTTATTAAGGTATTTTCAAAGAGATCTGTGAACAACTAAACTAAACAAAGTATGTAAGGTTGGTGAACACGTGTTTAGGACGTGTATCCGGACATTTGTGGGGTGACTATAATGGAGGGGGGGTTGGAGAAGCTAGTGGGAAGGTCAAGTGTCTCTAAAACTAACTATAATATAAAGGCAAAATATAAAATTAACTAAACTAAACTTTGAATTAACTAAATTCACTAAACTAAAATTGAAGTAAACGTTTATTTAAAAACGTTCCGATTTAAAAAAGACTTGTTAATGTGGGGAAGTATATCTCTAAAATAAAATGAAATATCTTTATTTGCTTGTTAATTTTTTTTAGTTATGTACCTATAAATTATAAACGCTAATATGTTTTGATAAGACGTAGTAATTTAACTCCCTTAAAACGGTGAAAATCTTAAAACTCTCTACTCCTGTAATTTTGTTTGAGTTCTCCTTTTGTTCTCTGCTCCCTCTAATTTCTTCCTATTATCATTCTTGGCCTTTTCATTGTCGTTTATCACATTTATTTAATCAAAGGGTGTCTGCCTATTTTAATAATTAAACTTTAGTCAGTTTTTTCTGTGCTACATATTAAATATGTTGGTAAACTTGTATATTATTACTAATGATAATGTGATGTATTTTTATACTTACACTTATTGTTTTATTAATGATATCTATAATTCAATTTTTTATTTTTTATTGTATTCTTTTTTATATAGCCTAAAGGTACCATATGATGTTATTATTTATATTCTTAATGCGATCGATTTCGGTCATAGACCATCGTCAGGTTATATAGCACATATATCAGTAATCTGCTGATATAATATGTAAACATGAACACTATATCACAGAATCAGTTCTTAGGAAGCTTTAGACAACAACATATGTATCAATTTAACAATGTCTACAAATTCGTTTTTATAAATAATAGTGTTTTATAATATTGTGAACACAAATGTGTTATATAACCTGACGATGGTCTATGACCGAAATTGATCCCTTTAAGAATATAAATAATAACATCATGTGGTACCTTTATGCTATATAAAAAAGAATACAATAAAAAATAAAAAATTGTATATTATATTACCAAGGTTTTCAGTAATTTGGTGCATTTTCTATGACTTTATACAAACAATATTTCGCGGCCTGGCCTTAACGTGGCAAATTTTTTTCTTACACAGTACTTACATAGTTGCCTTCCATTCGGTCTTTCACAACAGCAAGCAATTGCCAAGCCTTCACCAAGCAACAGCCTGGTTAGTTGATTGTTTCTAGCATACTAAATTATTCTGGTCTTATTCTCTGTTTTTACTAGCGTTATAATATGGTTGCAAGACATGAGTGATTAGGCAGGATAATAAAATCAGTATTCAGTCGGCAGAAATGAAGTTCCCCCGAACTGTTAGCGGTTCCGTTTAAGGAGATCAACTCAGGAATGTTGTGCTGGAAGTGATCAGCATTTTCTCCTTAGTCAAACAAATTTGTGTTTATTGCAAGCAAAGGCACGACTGCTTATTAAGAATGGCTGGCCACACCTAGCTTTCCAGTATACACCGTTTGCAAGACTCAGTGTTGGCAGAAGGACTGTGGAGCTGCAACCTTAACTTTAGAAGTCATCTACGATAACGATGTTTTACGTCGTTACCAACATTGACGTCTTAAATGACATTTCCTTTCTAGTTCCTGTTCTTCATTTTAATCTAGATGCTCGTTTTTTGAGCAAGATCGTAATTATACAACCAAGAAGATAGCTTGAATTTGAAACCTGCTCTACACTACTCTTATCCAACACAATCTTTGTTCGCAAAGGATATTTACTAATAAAAGTATATTTTTTTCTTCCGCACAGAAATGTTCCTGTTCTAATTCCTACACACTTGCTGTAACTAGAACATTGAACTACGGAGTAGCTGGTATTTATTGTTGTTTTGTATTACTACTTGAAATTTTTAATAGACTAAAACTGTATAAAGTAATGGGTGTGCCAGTGTTGTTGTACTATACTGTGTAAATTAATTGGGACAAAGTAAAAAAATCACTTTTTTTTCAAAAAACTATGCTTTTATTCATACTATGCCTTTATATACTTTATAAATGCATGTATTAGTATGAAGTATGTCCTCCTTTAGCAGAAATGACCTCTTGAAGACGTTTTGGCATTGACTCCACTAGATTAGTGCACATATTCTTGATTTCATCATCGTGGAACCACACGTTTATAGCACTAGTTATCATGCGTTCTTTTGTCGAACAGTCCATCTTACCTAAACGACTCTTCAAAATATTCCACAAGTTCTCAATGGGATTTAAGTCTGGTGAGTTTCCAGCCCAATCAAGCACATTTATTTGATTTTCCAGCATGAAAGTCTTGACTAATTTTGAATTATGACAAGGGCCGAAGTCATGTTGAAATGTCCCGCTAAAGGTTTGCATGAATGGGACAATCCTATGTCGTAATATTTCTATGTACTTGGTTGAATTCATCATACCTTGAATGGGAACTAAGCTTCCAGTGCCATTTGTCGTGAAAAAACCCCAAAACATCTGTTTCAGAAGGTGTTTTACAGTTTGTTGGAATTGTTCAGGTCTGAGAGGTTCACTGTCACCTCGTCTCACACGACATTTCCTTTGTAACCCTGCACAAATAAATGAGTTTCATCACTAAAAATTACCTTCTTCCAGTCGTCAGCAGTCCAAGATTTATATTTTTTGGCCCATTTTAAACGTTTTTCCTTCATTTTATGAGTTAACAATTGTTTCCTGACTGGTCTTCTTGCCTTCCGGCCAGCTTCCAGAAGCCTACGGCGTACAGTTGAACTACTAACATCGAAACCAGTTTGCAAAAAAATCTCTTCTAAGGTCTCAGCTTGTTTTCCTTGGATTAATTTTACGATTTCTTATTAGAATTTTATCAGTTCTTGGAGTAGTTTTCCGTTTGCGCCCACATTTTCCTCTCCTTTTTGGAGACGATGATCCAGATTCTTTGAACGTTGTCAGAATTCTTGATACACTTGATTTGCCTACACCAAGTACAGAAGCGATATCTCTCACTGTCATAGAAGTGTGATCTTTCAAAGCAATAATTTTTGCACGCTTCCTCGGCGTAATATCCATTTTTAAACACACGAAAGAAACACGTGTTACGCAGAGCGCAAAAACTAGCATCCAACTGCCACAATCAAAGGCTCACAACTGAAGATAAACCAGTCAAAGTGCTTTGTTACTGTCAAGGTCGAACAGTCACACCACCTCAAGGCAGATAATACCAGTTTAAGGCGGTTTCAGACATCAAATGGCAATCACAAACAATATACAGAAAAAAAATAGCTTCTCCCAACTAATTTGTACAGCATAGTATGGTTCTGAATGTTGGATTCCTATGAAGAAACGTCTGCGTAGTATACAGGCGTCGGAAGTGAGATTCTTGCGATCTGTTAAAGGCTGCACAGGAAGAGATAGTCTCTACAATGAAGACATTTACAAACAGTTGAATATTTTTAGTATCCAGATCGCATTGGAGAAAATAAAGAGACTTAAATTGTTCATCTGAATACGTCGCCAGATGGCAAGTTGTGGGACTACAAGCATACTACACAAAAAAGTATAGGAAGGCTAGGAAGGGCTAGAAAACGTTGACAAAGTGGATGTGTTTCCTTTGGGACGGTAAAAACGATTTTCCTATTCCCTAATGCAAGAAACTAAACGGATGAAAGAGATAGTATACCTTTGCAATGAAATTTATGATAAAGGTGAATGGCCAAATGACTTTTTGGCAACCGTAATGATACCAATAGGGAAAAAGAAGAATGCAAAGATATGCGAAGAGTTCAGAACAATTAGTTTGGTATCACGTGCAGCAAAAGTGGTGCTAAGAGTGTTGAATAGAAGAATATATGAGAAACTGGATGCCACGTTAAAGGAAAAACAGTTTGGTTTCAGGAAAGTTAAACGGACTAGGGATGCAATAGGGCTGCTAAGAACAATTGGAGAAAGATACATAAAAATAGACAAAGAGCTTTATGTTGTCTATAAAGGCCTTGAAAAAGCATTTGACAGAGCACAGTGGGGAAGACTATTAGATGTTTTGACGGACAAGGGGGTGGATTGTAAGGCGAGACGGTTAATTCGTAATCTGTACCTTGACAGAAAGTGAGTGTGCAAATCGGAATGGAGAGTGCAGAAGGAATTAAAATTGGAAGAGGAGTGAGACAAGGCTGCTGTATGTCACCAAATGTATTTAACATATATCTTGAACACATGATTATGAAGTGCTTTGATAAAAGAAGAGGTGTGAATGTCGGTGGAAGAAGAATTGAATGTATAAAACATGGTTTTGTTTTAGCAGAAAAGAAGAGACAATGAATGAAATGACAAGAGATTTGAATTTACTGTGCGAGGAATATGGAATGAGCATTAATAAGGAAAAATCTAAGTGATTAGCAGAGGAGGAAAAAGGGCAAACATAAGGATAGACCAAGATAATATACAGCAGGTGGAGTTCTTAAACATTTTGGAAGCTTGATGAGTGAAGATATGTTCTGAACTCGTGAAATTAGAACAAGAATTGCATAATTAAATTTTTAAAAATTTTACCTTAATCCGTCTATGTGACCGCTTGGTTTCTGTCTTCTTACGCGTTTCGGATTAATTTAATCCATCATCAGAGAGTAAAAATTCGTCGGTTATGACTTCGTTAAAACATTAAAAGTGACACTAAAATACATTTATGTATATGTTCTACAAACACAGCGACGTACGCGGATGTGAGTGCATGATGGATTAAATTAATCCGAAACGCGTAAGAAGACAGAAACCAAGCGGTCACATAGACGGATTAAGGTAAAATTTTTAAAAATTTAATTATAATAATTGTGACGCGGATACCAGTACAATGACTTTAAAAACAAGAATTGCTATAGCGAATGAGGGATATAATGAGAAGAAAAGACTGCTGCGTGGCAAAATTAATAAGAATTTAAAAAAAGGTTAGCCAAATATTATGTTACCTTAAAATTGTTATTCGTTTGCGATTTACCTTTAATCTTTTCATTTTGAAAGCGTCACATGTAAATACAATGTAGCCTACTTTTTTTGTACCCTCACTTCCAAAGCAATCTATAAAAATGCTCTATACTGTAAAATCGGTACAGGACAGCCGTGTATCAATATGTAAAAGTGACTAGATTTCCCTCTGGGAAAACAAATTTCTGCTTCTTTTCTTCTTCGTTTTCATGAAAGGAAATTTTTATTCTGTTCCCAGAAATTAAAAGTTGAGAATTAATTATTCTGTTAACGTAATTAAAATAATTACATAATTCTACCAGTTATGACGATTTTTTGTTTGTATGTAACTCTTTACGTTTTGTTATGCCGAATTTGTATGTTACATACTATATTATGAAATAATACACTACTTTTGCTGGAGTCCTCTTTATAACTATATATACATTTGGCGTTCGTTTTACAGTGTTAATCTGTATCGTCTGAGGTTTTCACATGAATCTGAAATTTTATTAGTGGTAAATACTCAGCGTACTCATATCACGTACTTATGTCGGTTTATTTCATGTCTTTATGTTTTGTTTAATATTATTACTTACCCTTTAAATGAATTCTCCTATCTACATGAGGTTTATATACAGTGATACAATTGCAGCAGTATATTATTATTTAATTATATAATGTATACTACAGATATGATCAGTGGCGTGACTATGAGATGCCCCTTTTGGGCGGGGGGGGGGGAATAAGACTACCTTCAGGACGGGAGAATAGACTGGTTTCTAGGAGGTAATGAAACTAGATGGAAGGCTGGACTCCCCCCTTTTCTCAAGGCAAATGAGAAATTCAAGATTCTTTCATATCATTTTTTTTTAATACGTTCGTTTTTGTTTGTGATCTGCCCTCGTTTTCTAAGAGGTACGTAAATTTTTAATGCTGTTTGTGCGTACGTTATTTATCAGCTCTTGAGTGATTGTCAGTAATAAAGAAAATCTAGCTTTAATTTATTCTTCTTCTTGTTCGCCACGGCTTAGACTGTTTAGTCTGTTCCGGCTCCAAAACTTTAATTTATAAAACTACAAATTTCTTTTCTTTATACAATTAAATTTAATTATTTGTACAATTATGTAAAAGTCTTAATTTAACATTCGCAAGTGGCTTAAATATAAGGTTCGCCGGGAAACGTCAATAGCATTGCGTAATGCTGCCGCCCACACAACTCGTGAAACATGTCACCTTACAGTATATCCTTAGCGTAACAGTAGCGTATTTCTGCGTGTTATAAGATGACAAAGGGAAGCGGGAATAGACTCATCGTGAGGCCATAGAGACAACAGGATATGTTTAAATTGACTCTAAAATAAATAAAATAAAATAGGATAATTAAAAATAAATACTCATTTTTTATTTTGTAGACACTTTACGAATAAAAGCATTAAGTATCTTGTAAATGTTTGGTTCACATGTTTCTTTCGCAATTTAGGCGACATCATTTGTTTAAACTTTTTTTTTTAATTAACGGTGGTTTTACATTCTATGCCGCATCCCGCACTTCGATCGCCATTTCTCCATATCCTTCCAGTCGTCATCTTCAATAGCTCGATCTCTCATGCTTTTCCTAATTACTGTTCTCCATTGTGTTGTTAGTCTCCCTTTTCTTCTCCTGTTTTGTGGTGTGTAAGTCAGTGCTTTCTGTGGCCATTGCTTCTGCTCCATCCTCATTACGTGACCACACCATAGCAACTGTCTGGATTCTATTCTTTCTGCTGTTGTAAATACGCGTCCTGTTTTCCTTCTTATATCTTCGTTTCTAACATGTTCCATTCTACAGATATTACACGCTCTTCTTAAAAAGTCCATTTCCACAGTTTCTATCATCTTTTTCTCTTTATCTGAAAGTTGCCATCATTTACAGTCATAAGTTAAAATGGGCTCCAGAATAGTTGTGTAGATTGTCAGTTTAGTTTGAGGTTTTATTTTGCTCGACCAAAGTAACGAGTAGCAAAGCAAACAAATAGCCTTTTTCCTTGTTGCATTCTATTTTTGATGTCATTTTTTGTTGCTTCATCTTCTGAAATAATGGTTTCCAAATATTTGAATTCGTTACACTTTCCGATTCTATGGGTTTGCAGATCTGGGTCTTCTTCTTGCATGTCTCCGATTTTCAGATATTCTGTTTTAGTAGTGTTTATGTTTAGACCCCATTTCTCGTACTCCTCTTTCAATTTTCTAAACATATATTCTGTGTCGTCCTCGTCACACGCTATAATTATCTGATCGTCGGCAAACAGGAGAGTTGTTAAGCCCAGCTCTTCCATTGGAATTCCCATTCCTAATGTTTTTTTTTCCAATTACTGATGGCTTCTTGGATATATATTTTAAACAGGGCAGATGTCAAGCTGCACCCTTGTTTAAGCCCTTTTGTGGTAGAAAACAATTCTGACAGGACATTACCCACTCTCACCAAACTCTTTGAGTCTTTATATATGTTCCTGACCTTGTATATGTTCCAGATATCTCCTTAAACATATTGTAGCATAACAAAAGTATCACGCTAAACATTTAACTTAATGCAACATAAATAAAGAAGAAAAGTTCCATAGTGAGTGTGAAGAATGAATTGTTTTAAGGATTACACTAGAAACTGTATATTAAGTCAATAAAATGTTAATAAGAATGAAAAATAACAAAGAAAACCATTGATCAAAATAACTTACTATGTAAAAACCCAATAAACCAGCAGTATACCCAGTAGATTGGGGAAGCAGTGAAAAGGGAAGGACCAGAAAAAGGAAATAAAAGGATGAAACCATATTAATAAGGGAAATGTATAAGGTCAAGATGCAGAGAAACCACAAGACCAGAAATTACTAATATAATAATGAAGAAGGGACAAAATATGTCAAGATTCCCACAAAGAGACTAGAAACAAGAAGAGTTATTCCAAAAAATGTTAATAATGGAATACATACCATTTGAACAAAATTAAAACCAAGATATTTAGACCCAGTAACAAGTTACAAGATACAATCCCAAAGAAAACCGAATTGTATACTAGTTGTAAGTATAATATGTGAAAAAAAAAATTATTAAAAGGACTACCATTAGTGTAGCCAAAATAAGTGACACATTATAATGAAGTGTAGTGTAAGAAATCTATTAAAAAGACTACCATCAGTGTAGGGAAATACTATATAAAAACTAAAGAGACAGTCTAATGACTGAGTGCAATTTTGATAATAAAAGTGTTTTCAAAAATTAAGTAGTATAAGAAAATAATAGGTATAAGATGTTTTTATTTTTATTTTTTTCATAATGAACACTAGAGACAGTTAATAACTGAAGGTGTCAGTAATTATAAGATGTTTTTATATATTTTTTCCATTATATTACTAAAATAGGTATAATAAACACAAGAGACAGTGGATAACTAAAAGTGTTATTAGACATAAGATGTTTTTGTTATGTTTAAATGATATTATAAAAAAAAGTTTAGTAGATATAAGATATTCCATTGTATTTTAAAATCATGTTATTTAATTTTCCAGTGTGTAAGGCAGAGAGGCAAGAAGGATATAGAAATGTAATAATTTTATTCAAAACAGTAAACCATATATAATGTACAAGCAGACTAGCTAAGACACCACTTCAGAAAACACAGACTAGTAATGTAGACCAAAACTATCTATCAGAGAATCAAGCTATATAATAGGGATAGAATTCAATACATACAACACAGAAATCGAAAATATAATTAATACAGATACAATTAATAGCGAATAGAATGACAAAGGAAAGAAAATTAACTTCTTTTGGAAACAAATAATACTAGGCCTATAATGGTAATCAAATCAGACTAAACAGTAAATTAATCAATATTGAAGTGTTTTAACAACAAAATTATTAACAACAAAGATAATCACGGAGTTATTAAGAATATTCCAGTTTATATTATGGAAATATTATCAGAAAAAAACAATTAAAAACCATTTAAACAATAAATTTGTACAAAATATGAGGCATACAATCATTATAAAAAATTGTAATTTTTGGGCTTAAATGAGCTTGAAACAAACCCAGCTATGTATCCAAAGATGTAAAATTAATTAATCAATATTACTGAGTAGTTAGATTTATGTAAAATTAAGAAATATTTGAAATACAGTAAAAAATAAGAAAACTTATTATGTATATTTAGATGGTGAACCAAGTCTTAGACAGATATTTTTATAATTGAACAATATAAAGAGGAAAAAGACATAGCACAAATTACCCTAAAACGACGACGTTCAGTCTATTAGTCTATTGTTAATCGTGAAGACGACTAGTTGGAAATGTATTAGCAGAATACCGAAAAAAGAATAATTTTGTGTAAAACCGAGTGTGGTTATGCGGCGTGTAACAGAGGTTATCTAAAAGTGAAAATAACATTAACTATTAATTTTTAACACCTCACTAATTCCAAACAACAGTAATAACACCATCAAACTCAAACACAAGAAATCAACAGCCATTTTGAGACAATTTTGGACCATATTCGCAGAACACAAATACACATATTTGAACACCGGACACTTCACAAGAAACCCATCACGAAACGACATCGCAGGAGAAGAGAGGACACTCTACACTATATTCCTGGACTAACACTACTTCGCAGAGAAGGGAATATCATTTTATTTCCAGCAGTTCCAGCAGTATAGCAGCTAACTCGAGGTGACGGCCGCCATACTTGATTTACGAACCAGCACGAGTACACGGCCAACTTGAAGGGAGTGACGTCATTTCGTCGAATTGGTTCGATATTCATTTTCCTAATTGACAATTTAAATAATAATCTTGTTTTATTTCAGCCATAATAATTTAGTTTAAGAATACCTGTAAGAATGTATCTTGTTCCTTGCCCTCTGACCATTTCGACTCGTTAAAAGAACCATAATTACTAACCTTGTAAAAAATATATTTTGTTGATCTTGTTCGCTACCGACTGGAGCACATATTAGCCAATGCCTTGGCCATGCGCAGTTTGAATGGCGCATAATTTTGAATGTTAATAAATGAACATCATTATTCAGTTACAAGAGTTGTCTTTATTTCTATAATTAATGTTAACTATTTTTTTTTCTAAACAAAAAAATAATTTACAGTGCTAGAATAAATACCTGAGAAAAGTACACACACAATTAATTAATTAAATTAACCAATTAAACCAAAACTCAATATTAGTAAAAATTCCATAACTTACAAAATTTTATTTTATTATCAATCAATCACACTTAATTATAAAACATTATTTAGATTTAATTTATTCTTTGTAATTGGTGAATCCAAAGTGGAGCTGTATCATCGGCGAGTTCAACACCCAGATTCAGACAATATTTATTCAGACAACATAATTCTTGCTATCTTTAAGGAGACTAATCCAGTGATAAAGAACAATACATACACAGCTATCTATATTCATTTATTTTATATTTGTAATAAAATTATATTACAAATTGGCGTCCAACTAAAGGGCTTTAAATAGGAGGTAATAGAGTTATAAAATAAGGACGATTGTCCAATTTCCTATTTTTAGCTCGGCAGCGGTCAATAGGTCGGAAGAAGGAGCGAGATGCACAGGAGAGCTACATCAAGGAAAAGGGCTATGGAGGCCGAGCAGGAGGTAGACATGGAGGATAAAGAGGCGACACCAGTGGAAGATGTGGAGTCGATGTTACCGCCAGCAGAACCAAACAAGCCTGCACCACAAAAGGAACAGCCAGAGAAATCCACCACAAAGGAAGAGACAAAATTGGATAGAATGATGGAGATGTTACTCAGAGAATTTAAAACGACAAAGGAAGAGTTGGGTAATAAAATGGAAGAAAATAGTAAGAAGATGGAGGAGAAGATGGAAGAAAATAGTAAGAAGCTGGAAAACGATAACCAACAATTGAAAGAAGAATTGGGTAACAAAATCGGAGATACCAACAAGAAAATCGAAGAAAATAGTAAGGAAATGAAAAGTGATAACCAACGATTGAAGGAGGAAATGAAGAATGATAACCAACGATTGAAGGAGGAAATGAGAGAAAACCGTAAGGAGATGGAGGAGAAGATGGAGGAGAATAGTAAGAAGATGGAGGAGAAAATGGACGAAATAAAAAACGAGAATAAATTGTTAATGGAGGAAAATATTCAGAAGATTGAGGAGAAAATGGAGGAAATAAAAACTGACAATAAACAATCGAAGGAGGAATTGACCCAGATAAGCCAGAAACTGGAAGAAACCAATAAAAAGATGGAAAATAATAGTCAACAATTAAGAGAAGAATTAAGAGAGACGAACCAAGAAAATATGAACCGATTAGATGGAAAGATGGAAGCATTGAAGGAAGAACTGGGGCAAAAGATAGCTGAAAATAATGAAACAATCAGCAAGAAGGTAGAAGAGGAATTAACGGTAATCGAACAAAAGGTTACAAGAGCTGACGAAAGATGGAGTCAAACCGAACGAGAAGTACAGAGTATCAAGACAGAAATAAACACTAAAGTTAACAACATTGAAGAAACGACTAGGAAGACGTTGGAGGAAAGACTAAAGGAAACACGTGAAGACTGGGAGCGAGTGCAGGACCGATTCACAGAAAAATGTGACGGCATCGAAGCTACTGTGACCAGTATCAACAGTCAGGTGCGACAGAACCAAACAGATATAGACCTGTTCCACAGTCGACCGACAAACATTACCAGTTGTCCTAACAACGAGAATCGTGAAGGAATTAACTTCAGATTTTATAAAAACAAACCAATGGAGTTCCTAGCCAGAATCGAAGAGTACTTCACCAAACACAGAGGCAATCGCTGGAGGGAGAATAAAGAAGTGCTTGACGAATCGTTCAAGGAGATAGCAGATAATTGGTGGATGGCGATAAGAGACGAAGTGACCGACTACCAACAATTCAAAAGACTATTCAAAGCCAAATATTGGTCTGAATCAACACAAAATATCGCCAGAGACGGGATCTGTCATGGAAAATACAACCCGTATGGAAACCAGACTCTAACGGCGTACTTCTTGGGAAAGGTGTGCGTGGCCAAACATCTAGAGCCTAGAATACCGGAAGAATGCCTGGTCAGCAAGCTCTCATACCATTATGAGGAAGATATAATAAGAGCCAGAAGAAACAGTCAAATAAAGACTGTACAAGCAATGACCGAGCTCTTAGAAATGTATGAGCATGAAGACTATTACCGCCAAAGTCGCAGGAGGTATGAAAAGCCGGAACCAAGAAGTAACACCAATAATTTGAATAATTATAATCGGCAGAATGTGGGCAACAACAATAATTATAATTCCGCAAATCGGAATAATGCCGAATACAATTATAACACCCGTAATAACAATAATTTACCTAGATTTAACAACAATAATAATAATAATCATGTTCCTCGCATTAATAATAATGACAACAACAATAACAATAATAATAATGATAATAATAACCGTCCACAAAACAACAACGGTTATTATAATAATAATCGTAATTATGTTCCAAATGGTCAGAGGAACCCCAACCTCTCTAATAACAATTATCATGGTAATTATAACCGGAATTACCCGAATGGAGGTAATAACAATAATTACAGGACATATCGACCCAATATTAACTACATCAGAGCGGAAGGCAGTGGACAGAGGAGGTACCAGCCTCAACGAAGGAGCCGATATTACGAGTACGAGACCTTTCAAGGAAGTCAGGGAAGTAATCGTTACAGAGAGTACGAGCCCAGACGTAGTTCCAGCCTGGACAATCAGCGAAGACTACCTGTAACAGAAGCCCAACAGGACGATCGTACTGAACCAAACGAAGCAGTTTCAGGACTCCAAGCTGATGCTTCCAACGGCCTAATCCGTAATGATGCGGAACATTTAAACGAACGGAGGCAGTAATAAACTCCAATAACCCTTTACTGCTCCAATCTGCTGGGTTTAACCAAGAAAGAAATTCGAAGAAAAACAGAATAAATTTTACAATAATATACAGTAATTATTTGAAAGATATTCGTAAGGACCTGCTAGAGGAAAGCGAAATTAACATTGATAATATTGATAATGAAATAATATATATAATTGCAGAAATTGAGGGTATTTCTGTTCCTATAATGATAGACACTGGAGCCAATGTCTCTATAATAAATCGTAATGAGTTGGACTGGATACAGCAGGAATGCCACAAAAACTTACCGGTACTACCTATTAATAATACTGTACTTGTAGGAGCTACCGGCCGACAGAACAAGACCATAAGGAAACAAGTATCCCTAAGTGTCAACCAACAGTCAGGGCATTAGTGTGGATATGATATTTCTTGTTGCAGCCGGATTACCTTTCAACGCATGATAGGATGTGACATATTGCGCAGAAACTCAGCAGTTATCGACTTGTGCCGAGGAAAGGTATCACTCTTTGCTGAAGGTTCGACCTGGGTAGCCAATTTAACTAATAACAAGACGTTAGACTCCAGACAACTTCTCGACCACCAAAATAAGGTGAATTACTTGTCCAACTACTCAACAAACAACAAGTCAGTACATCAGGATTCGGAGGATGACCTATGGCAACAAAAGATTCAGGAGATACGTAACTTCCAGTGTCATAATACCACCGAGCAATTAAAGGAAAACCAGCTGAATCAATTGGTCAATATATATGAAAAATATCGAGCTGTATTTTCGGACGAACCTGGAAAGATCCGGAACTACCAATGTTCCATACGATTCAGAGAACCAGTAGAATTTAACCGAAAGTCGTATCCCATAGCACAGTCTTTGAAGGAAGCCGTACGCACAGAGATCCAGAATATGATCAGTAAAGATATTATCGAGAGCAGTCAATCGCCATACACTAGCCCAATTGTGGCTATACAAAAGAAAAATGGGAAGGTAAGGCTTTGCCTTGACGCACGTGAGATAAATAAAATGATAATTAACGATCGTACCTCACCTGGCGAAATTGATGAGATATTGAAGAGGTTCCACGGAACGAAATTCATTACCACGTGGGATACCGTCTGCGGCTATTGGCAAGTGGAGTTGCACCCAGCAAGCCGTTCATGGCGTTCATCTTCGAAGGGCGCAATTATCAGTTTAAGAGGTTGCCCTTCGGGTTAGTAAACTCAGTAGCTGTTTTTGTCGCCTGTATGGATCATATACTAGGACCAGAAGCGCTCCAATTCACGGCTGTCTATGTTGATGAACTCCTAATAACATCAACCAATTGGGAAGAACACTGTTACCGTGTGGAGCATGTCTTGAAGAAGCTTGCTGAAAATAATGTTACCCTTAAACTAGACAAGTCCGAGCTTATAGCTAAAGAAGTACAATTCTTGGGTTTCCAGTTAAACAGTCAAGGAATAACACCATCAACAGAAAAGGTAGACGCCATACAACGATTCCCTATACCAAAAAACAGAAGGCAACTACAATCATTTTTAGGCCTGTGTAACTACTATAGGAAGTTCCAAAATAATTATTCCGAACTGACGGCCCGGTTTCAGTACCAGTTATCGTCCAAGAATAAATGGCGATGGGGTCAAGAACAAGACGAAACCTTCAAATCAATTAAGGAGAAGTTCTTAGAAGCGGTAATGCTCAACGATCCGGATTTTAACCGACCCTTCTTTCTAAACTGTGACGCTAGTAACATTAGCTTGGGATCAACACTGTACCAAGAAGATGAAAGTGGAAACCATCTAGTAGTGAGCTTTGCTAGCAGAACCCTTAACCAGTGTGAGAAGAACTATAATGTGACGGAAAAAGAACTGCTAAGTGTAGTCTTTGCCTGCGGGAAGTTTCGGACGTATATCCTCGGATATCCAGTGACCGTCCGAACAGATCACAAGTCAATATCATT
This sequence comes from Magicicada septendecula, assembly GCA_034769895.1. Lineage (NCBI taxonomy): Eukaryota > Metazoa > Arthropoda > Insecta > Hemiptera > Cicadidae > Magicicada > Magicicada septendecula. Next base: position 586,604,616 of record CM068369.1, on the reverse strand, counting down.
TCTAAGAAGATGCAAGTTAAGCCATGGTAGATTGACCAGATGGGTACTCGCCCTACAGGAATACGATATACAGTGGGAGTATGTTCCTGGAAGTAAAAATGTAGTAGCCGACGTATTGTCGAGAGTGAATCTGGAAGAACAAACGTTCGAAGGCGAAAAGGAGAGCATCTTGAAAATCTATAATATTATTAAGGACAGATCCGATTTAGAAAAGATAGTACAGGACATCAGCAAACACCAGCAGTCCGACCCGAAGTTAAACCACATTAAACTTCGTCTCTCCAACCAAGATGACACAATAACCAAATTTTATTGTGTACCTAACGGAATTTTATTCATCAAAACATCCCTTGATGAAGAGATATGGAAGATCATGATCCCTACTACAATCGAAAAGGATATCATCCTGGACTATCATCTACGATACGGTCACATGGGAGCCATGAAGGTGATCAAGGCGATAGAAGAGAATTGTCATATAAAAAGTATCAATAGAAAGACGAGAAACTACCTCAAAACCTGTCTGATATGTCAATTGGTGAAAACCAACAATGAGAGAAAGGAGGGTATGATGATACCAATTACCTCACAAGCCAAACTGGAAAAGGTCTTTCTGGACATATGTGGTCCATTTCCCCGCAGTGGCGGACGCCATCGATACAAATATATTATTATCATGATGGATCATTTCACAAAATTCACAAAACTGTACCCTGTGAACAGAGCCACCACTTTAAAGACTCTAGGAATAATAACAAATCATTACATTCCAGAGATAGGGAGCCCGGCATCCATAATCACAGACCATGGAACGCAATTTAAGGGTTGGAGGTGGAGAAACACTCTGAATACGTTGGGCATTAAGACATACAAGACATCTGTCTACCACCCCAGCAGCAATCCAGCGGAGAGGGTACTGCGAGAAGTCGGAAGAATATTACGGACTTATTGCTATAATCAACAAAGGAAGTGGCAAGAATATTTATTAGCTACTGAAGAATTCCTTAATTTGTCATATCACCCCGCTATAGGTACCACGCCATACACGGCAATGTATGAAAAACCGCCTCCAAGAGAAATACAAGACATAATAGAGTTCCCCATGAGTCAAGAATACAAATTCAATCGAATCAGATTCCACAATAAATTGGCAGAAGACCAGGAAAGGCGCAAGAACAAATATCAAAAGGCGATTAAGAAAATAATAAGCTATGAAGTCGGAGAAAAGGTACTGCTAAAAAACAGGGAATTACCCAGTACTTTGGAAGGCATTACCAAAAAGTTGTTACTGCTGTATACCGGCCCATACCTGATTATTAAAAACAATAATAACAATACGTATGTACTAAAGGATATCATTTCAAATAAAGTAAAAGGAACTTATAATCAATTATCCATTAAAAAATATTTAGAGGAATAAAAATTGTCAAAATTCAAAAATCAGTAAGTACAACTTACACTGATCATTCGAAGACTATTATGAATGATGAAAAAAGAATTTTGATGAATAAAAATTTCCAAAATTCAAAACAATAATAAGTACAACTTACACCAAAATATTTAAAAAAAAACAACTATGAGTAAGAAAGAATTTAGTTGAATAAAGATATCTAAAGTTAAAAAATAGTAAGCTCATATCATTACTCATACGAATGAAGAGAAATAACTCATCAATATGAAAAAAGATTTTGTAAGAAAGAGATACAAAATTCTAAAGGAGAAAGGAAACCAGAATATCATATGACTTAATCGAAACAACTTAACCAAACTCACAAAGAAAATAATTTAATAAAAATGGAACAATGAAGAAGGACCAACTCAGTCAAGACCAAATAGTGAGACCAGAAACCAAAAACCCTGATACTATTAATGATAATGTTGTTGCAATAACCACTGTTATAGTGAAAGTGATAAAGAATTAATTCATGTTATACCATGAGCAATAAAAAATAACTCATTGGATACCAGATGGTAGAAAGAATAAATATAAATGCTAATTACTATGTAAACATGATGAAATGATGAAATGTATATTATACCACATACCTAAACCACCTAATATGGAATAAGCTTTAAGAGAGAAGAAGAGTCAAGTGTATAAAAGTATTAATTAATATAAAGTATTATGAAGTGAAGAATCTAAAGATGTTTATTTTAGTCAAAAGAGACTACTTTTACTGTTTATTTATTTTTATGACTGGATGTAGAAAATGCCATCAGTCTTATATTTTGAGCAGAGATGATAATGCCTCTGGACTCAATTAATTGAAGTGTTGGGCAGCAGGGATTGAGGCCAAAAATGCCACTCTGAACTGTTCCAATTAATTTGTTAGGGAATGTTAGTCACTAAACATACTGGTGAGGAAGCACCAAATAAGAAAGAATATAAAATGATAATGTTATACACAAGATTGAAGATCACTTATTAATGAAGAAAGAAACTGATGAAGGAGATACACATCATCTGAGAGGAAGCAACGGTGGAAAAAGAAGGTATATAAAGTGAAAACATGTGATCACGAAGAAAATATGGTAAATACAAAAGAATTAGTAGTAATTATTTCATCCATACTAAGAGTATGATCTGAACTAATCACTTTTACAGGAGAGCATATGTAGCATAACAAAAGTATCACGCTAAACATTTAACTTAATGCAACATAAATAAAGAAGAAAAGTTCCATAGTGAGTGTGAAGAATGAATTGTTTTAAGGATTACACTAGAAACTGTATATTAAGTCAATAAAATGTTAATAAGAATGAAAAATAACAAAGAAAACCATTTATCAAAATAACTTACTATGTAAAAACCCAATAAACCAGCAGTATACCCAGTAGATTGGGGAAGCAGTAAAAAGGGAAGGACCAGAAAAAGGAAATAAAAGGATGAAACCATATTAATAAGGGAAATGTATAAGGTCAAGATGCAGAGAAACCACAAGACCAGAAATTACTAATATAATAATGAAGAAGGGACAAAATATGTCAAGATTCCCACAAAGAGACTAGAAACAAGAAGAGTTATTCCAAAAAATGTTAATAATGGAATACATACCATTTGAACAAAATTAAAACCAAGATATTTAGACCCAGTAACAAGTTACAAGATACAATCCCAAAGAAAACCGAATTGTATACTAGTTGTAAGTATAATATGTGAAAAAAAATTATTAAAAGGACTACCATTAGTGTAGCCAAAATAAGTGACACATTATAATGAAGTGTAGTGTAAGAAATCTATTAAAAAGACTACCATCAGTGTAGGGAAATACTATATAAAAACTAAAGAGACAGTCTAATGACTGAATGCAATTTTGATAATAAAAGTGTTTTCAAAAATTAAGTAGTATAAGAAAATAATAGGTATAAGATGTTTTTATTTATTTTTTTTCATAATGAACACTAGAGACAGTTAATAACTGAAGGTGTCAGTAATTATAAGATGTTTTTATATATTTTTTTCCATTATATTACTAAAATAGGTATAATAAACACAAGAGACAGTGGATAACTAAAAGTGTTATTAGGCATAAGATATTTTTGTTATGTTTAAATGATATTATAAAAAAAAGTTTAGTAGATATAAGATATTCCATTGTATTTTAAAATCATGTTATTTAATTTTCCAGTGTGTAAGGCAGAGAGGCAAGAAGGATATAGAAATGTAATAATTTTATTCAAAACAGTAAACCATATATAATGTACAAGCAGACTAGCTAAGACACCACTTTAGAAAACACAGACTAGTAATGTAGACCAAAACTATCTATCAGAGAATCAAGCTATATAATAGGGATAGAATTCAATACATACAACACAGAAATCGAAAATATAATTAATACAGATACAATTAATAGCGAATAGAATGACAAAGGAAAGAAAATTAACTTCTTTTGGAAACAAATAATACTAGGCCTATAATGGTAATCAAATCAGACTAAACAGTAAATTAATCAATATTGAAGTGTTTTAACAACAAAATTATTAACAACAAAGATAATCACGGAGTTATTAAGAATATTCCATGGAAATATTATCAGAAAAAAACAATTAAAAACCATTTAAACAATAAATTTGTACAAAATATGAGGCATACAATCATTATAAAAAATTGTAATTTTTGGACTTAAATGAGCTTGAAACAAACCCAGCTATGTATCCAAAGATGTAAAATTAATTAATCAATATTACTGAGTAGTTAGATTTATGTAAAATTAAGAAATATTTGAAATACAGTAAAAAATAAGAAAACTTATTATGTATATTTACATGGTGAACTAAGTCTTAGACAGATATTTTTATAATTGAACAATATAAAGAGGAAAAAGACATAGCACAAATTACCCTAAAACGACGACGTTCAGTCTATTAGTCTATTGTTAATCGTGAAGACGACTAGTTGGAAATGTATTAGCAGAATACCGAAAAAAGAATAATTTTGTGTAAAACCGAGTGTGGTTATGCGGCGTGTAACAGAGGTTATCTAAAAGTGAAAATAACATTAACTATTAATATTTAACACCTCACTAATTCCAAACAACAGTAATAACACCATCAAACTCAAACACAAGAAATCAACAGCCATTTTGAGACAATTTTGGACCATATTCGCAGAACACAAATACACATATTTGAACACCGGACACTTCACAAGAAACCCATCACGAAACGACATCGCAGGAGAAGAGAGGACACTCTACACTATATTCCTGGACCAACACTACTTCGCAGAGAAGGGAATATCATTTTATTTCTGCGGGAGAATCTCAGCCAGTTCCAGCAGTATAGCAGCTAACTCGAGGTGACGGCCGCCATACTTGATTTACGAACCAGCACGAGTACACGGCCAACTTGAAGGGAGTGACGTCATTTCGTCGAATTGGTTCGAGATTCATTTTCCTAATTGACAATTTAAATAAAAATCTTGTTTTATTTCAGCCATAATAATTTAGTTTAAGAATACCTGTAAGAATGTATCTTGTTCCTTGCCCTCTGACCATTTCGACTCGTTAAAAGAACCATAATTACTAACCTTGTAAAAAATATATTTTGTTGATCTTGTTCGCTACCGACTGGAGCACATATTAGCCAATGCCTTGGCCATGCGCAGTTTGAATGGCGCATAATTTTGAATGTTAATAAATGAACATCATTATTCAGTTACAAGAGTTGTCTTTATTTCTATAATTAATGTTAACTATTTTTTTTCTAAACAAAAAAATAATTTACAGTGCTAGAATAAATACCTGAGAAAAGTACACACACAATTAATTAATTAAATTAACCAATTAAACCAAAACTGAATATTAGTAAAAATTCCATAGCTTACAAAACTTTATTTTATTATCAATCAATCACACTTAATTATAAAACATTATTTAGATTTAATTTATTCTTTGTAATTGGTGAATCCAAAGTGGAGCTGTATCATCGGCGAGTTCAACACCCAGATTCAGACAATATTTATTCAGACAACATAATTCTTGCTATCTTTAAGGAGACTAATCCAGTGATAAAGAACAATACATACACAGCTATCTATATTCATTTATTTTATATTTGTAATAAAATTATATTACAATATTTATTTTTAAATTAACAAATGAGCAATTTAAAATTGTAGAACGAAAAGTTATTTACACAGTAATTGAAAATATGATGTATACACATACGCCCGATAGCGTGTCTCTGAGAAAACAACGTCACATCTCATTCACCACAATATCGTCCTATAAAAACATAACAAAAATCTAATATTTAAAGTATAGTCTACATCTTGTGCTGACAAATGGCTTTATATAGCAAACAATGTATTTGTGCAGTTTCTTTACGGTAATTTTCTAAAGAGGAAGCCCAGTTCCGTTGAATATTTTATGTTGAACGCCAAAAAGCAGTAAATGAAGTGTGAACATCAAGCCCACAAAATGTACCTTCTTAATGATCTGAATTGAAAACGCCCGCTAACTTCCCAACATCAGTCATTCTGAATTACACCGGTCTAATTTCCACTTTTCCCTTGTTGGCCTAAAGTACTGTAAAAGAAAACAGGTGTGATTGAAATTTTATCCAGTACCGTAACAAAGTCTTTAACCGTATGTTTACTAGTGAAACTATTCTAACTCTAACACTCTTTAAACGCTTGTAATTAACTTTTCTGTCGTTTACTATGATCAGAATTTTGAAATACAATTTTTCCCCACTTTTTATTAAACTAACGAGCTAAAATTTTGTGGATGACAAAAGTACTATCACAAACAGAATAATCACTGTTGCACGCCACTATAAAAATTTTTTTCTCCGAAAACAAATTTGTATGGTGGTGTGCAACAGTGATTATTCTGTTTGTGATTATAACCACTAACACAACTTTCTTAGTTAAATGTACTATCGGCTGTTAGTTTTATTGTTAGTCTGTGAGGATTCATTCTTTGAATATGTCCGTATAAAGTAATTCTCCTTTTTCTAATTACGTCTGTGATTTTTTCAACACTTGTGTACCGGAACTTCACCGCTTTTATGTATGAAGGCAAATGTTATCGCTTCACAGTCACGCCGTTTGGACTGAGTACCAGTTCTGCTGCACTAACCAGGGGATTGGACACAGTATTGGAGGAAGAGGTTAAGAAGAACACCATCATTTATGTAGACGATTGCTTATGTTATTCCGGAGATCTAGAAACACATTTATCACATTTGGATTTATTGTTGACTAACTTAAGAAGAGCGAATTTGACCATCAATTTAGATAAGTCGCAATTCTTCAGGCAAGAAATTGCATACCTTGGATATCGTTTAACTACGCAAGGAATACAGGCAACGGATGAGAAGGTTGACGCAATTATGAAATTTCCAACACCTCGAAACCAAAAGCAACTAAAGGGTTTCTTGGGCTTAACAAATTTCTATAACCGCTTTACGGATAAATACGCCGAAACCACCAGACCGTTACTTGAATTATTACGAAAGGGACATAGATTCACATGGACACCGGAACTAAACAAATGTTTCCAACAAGTTAAAGAGCTATTTGTAGAAACAGTTATCTTGAAGTTTCCTCTAATAAACCAACGATACTACATGCAGTGCGACGCCAGCAACTTTGCATATGGCGGGCAGCTATATCAACTGGACGAGGAAGGAAAAATCGGAGTTATAGCATTTACTAGCAAGACATTCAAGGGTGCAGAAAGAAATTACTACACCACTGAAAAGGAGCTCTTGAGTATTGTCAGATGTCTCGAAAAATTCCGTACATATATATTAGGGCAACCTTTAACCGTTATCACGGATAATAAGGCATTGACCTTTATGAACAAATGCCATTTAAATAATTCACGAATAACACGCTGGATTTTAAGTATCCAAGAATACAAGTTCGATATTGTCCATTGTAAGGGCATTGTTGTGGCGTCATCTGTGCTGTTCTCCATCTTCCATTAGTCCCAAGAATTTTTTGTTTAATATTTTCCTTTCAGTGACTTCCAGTTTTTCCATCATCATTTTCTTGTTAAAAGTCAGACACTTAGCTTCATAAAGTGCTTCCGGGCGAATTACTGTTGAGTAATGCCTAATTTGGCAATAACGGATATTGGTCTCTTTTTATATGTATCCTTGGTTAAATGGTAAGCAACTTTCATCTTATTAACGTGTGCTTTAATGGCTTCTTTCTCTGAGACACTTTGTTCAATAAATTCTCCCAGATACTTTAATTTGTTAGTTCAAAAGAATTGCCCATATCAAATTTCCATTTTCTTGGATATTGTCTTGATGTTTGTCATGAACTTTTTTTTTTCAAAAGAAATGTATAAACCCGCACTTTCGGCCTGTTGTATCAGGAATGTTAATTTTACGTATGAATAATTTTTACATTTCCTTTTGTTATGTGTTCAAGTATATACACGTGTGCACGCGTGCGCGCATATTTAACGTTATGTACTTTGTCTGTCGTCATACGTTACGTAATAATTTATGAACACTGCATTCTCTGAATCATCTTTGCTTAATTTCAGGCTTGCACGATGACTCCACTGTAGCACCCTTGTATACTTGAAATACCTTGCAGAAGAAGAGTCCATTTGAAAGAACACAATGTGTAAAAAGTCGAAAAAGATAGAAAGAATAAAGACGGGCGTAACTACTTAAGAACCATGCAAGATTCTATTCATAATTTTTGCGTTAAAATATTCAGTACGTGAATGTCGTTTACAGTGAAAATACTCACTCCCTATTTAAGTGGAACAGCGTAGCACAGACTCTGACGTTGTCATTATGACGGATAATAATGTTATTCATAGTAAAATCTTGAGACGAATGTTACGTACACACATGCATAACGTTTGTGTAAACCTTACGTTTTAACGAGAAAACTTGAAAACATGTCACAGGGAGGCAGTAGTAGAAGTTTATTGAGACGTAAAATCAACTAAGCACCGTACATTTCTCATTTGCATGTTATTTCCACACTTATTCAAGTATGTTTTACAGCTAATGTTTTACGACCAGCCGTATCATTTTAACGTTCCTTGGGTCTATATATATAAGTCAACTGTCTGTATGCTAAAGAAATGAATGAGCGTAAAACATTTTACGAAATGGAGCGTATTCAATACTGTCGTATTGAATTAGAGAAGATGCATAAAAGAGAATGAAAGGTAGGTTAAAATAAGAAAATACGATTAAACAATCAGAAAATGTTTTTGCTAGCAGAGAAAATTGTTCAGTATGAAAAGATTATTGATTTATTATCTATTCTGAAAATATTCCCTTCAGAGATGAGTCGTAGGATGTAGAGAGGCATATTGGCTGGACAGTTTCGAAACGTGGATTTGGAGGAGACTGCAGAACATTGGCTGGACAGAAAAGGAGATAGTAATGGAAGGATAAGAGATGAAGGTAGAATTGTTGAAGTGTACTAAATGACGATTATGCCCACAAGGAATTTAATTCACACGAAACTGCCTTAACTGTTCTGCATCGTGACAGATTTGACTTAACTAGGGATTTTTATTGTAAATCTTCCATACAAACAAAAAATAATAATCTTCTTCTTCTTCTTCTTCTTCTTCTTCTTCTTCTTCTTCTTCTTCTTCTTCTTCTTCTTCTTCTTCTTCTTCTTCTTCTTCTTCTTCACCTTTTTTCTTCTTTCTCTTGATTCTTATTAAAGAACACTTTTTTCCTGTTTCTATTAGCCCCTCCTGTGCTATTAAGTGATCTACATAAGTTGATCGGATTATTTTTCTAACCTAATCCTTGTGGCACTACAAGGGTAACGCTTATTTTTCTAGCACTACGTCACGTGTATCTTCTTATTTTCCTTTTTCTTCTTCTTATTCTTTTCATTTTTCTGTCCCTCCTTCGTAATGTGTTTAACAGTTATCCCCTCCCCTAACTGGATAGACAGACAGACAATGCCAAACTGAGAACTCACTTTAACAAAGATATATTGTTATTACATAATATTGACATAACATACAAAATACATAATATATAAGTGTAACAGTCTATTTACACAATAACAACATTCAGGCACTGTAAACAAGCAATATAACGGAAAACAGGTAAGATAAGAAAAGGAAGAGTAAGGTAGGGAGAGAAAGAAAAGGGAAGAGTGGCAGAGGCTTCGAAAAACTACCTTGTACAGGAAAAGTTGAAATTCCTAGAAAATGTAAAGTCTACTTTATTTTTGCATTCTACATATTTTCTACAAATTAATTTGGTTTGTATTTTCGGGATTTGTAGTTCGTTTCATAATACTTTATAGTTAGAATGTACTTTCATATACAACTGAGTTTCTTGTATTGTAAACAAAAAGAAAAATCTAGGCTGGAGTACCATTTCAATTCGAATTCAATTCTGAAGACGAATATAAAGTGGCAGCTAGCATAATGCATTAGAGTGTACTGAGAGAAAAAATAAATTGTCTCTACTTGTACAGAGACATGAATCTGTTGCCTACGTAAAGTGGAAACGAAATATAAAGCTCTCTCCCTCCCTCTCTCTCTCTCTCTCTCTCTCTCTCTCTCTCTCTCTCTCTCTCTATGCTCTATAACACACACACACACACACACACACACATATAAATACCACAATGTGAATATAAAATAATGAGGAACTAACACAAATGATCACGGCTGGAAGTCGGATACGACAAGGCGATTCACTTAGTCCTCTAATTTTTTAACCTGATAAAGTTAATAAACCTGGACAGATTAACAGTAGCTGTGAAAGATATGGAAGGATAATGGACAACACTAATTCCAGCATTAATTTTTATGTTGACGATGCCATACTTACAGCTGCGACCGAAGATGGAATTAAAAGGCTTCTGCAGAAATATAGTAACATGTGTAAACAATATAATATCTACAGCTATGACTAAAGCAATGCTGCAATGTCAGTAAGGTGCACATTAGTGGTAGACAACAAGGTAACAATTATTGGTTGTGGAGAAGGTAATGGAAGTCAACTATTTTCGGGTAACGATAACGATATAATCGGGCAGCTTATGGTAAGAAATAAGCTGCCAGATTTCAAACGTAAACGTGGCGTCAGGCTATATGAGTGACGTTATCTGAAACATCAAAGTTTTAAGTTTAGAAATGAAAGCAAGAATACACAAAAGCACAATGAGGTATATCCTGCGTACGGAGAAGAGTCAAAACCAGAAGCCACAACAAGTTGGTGAGATAAAGTCATTGAGAAAATTGATGGCAATACATAACGAGACAGAGTAACAAATATCAATATTCAAGAAACGTGCCATGAGATAGACAGTGAACTGAATACATGAAAGGCGAAAACTCCATGAGGGCCTGGAATAATCGTCTAGAAGGCAAAAGAATAATTCGATAACAACGAATGCCATAGGGAGACGGTACTGAGTATGTATTTGGACATAAATACGAGAAACGCCTTAATAAATAGAAGAAGAAGAAGAAGAAGAAGAAGAAGAAGAAGAAGAAGAAGAAGAAGCAAATACTCCTACCCTAAAATTATTGGTTTGGGTTTCTGCGTGCTGTAATTGTTGCACGTCTATATAGTTTGTCTTTCTTCATTATCTCTTATTAGTAAAGATCACAATAGCCGACAAAATTAAGATGTACTTCTGTCTATGACGTCCATCGCCCGAAAGACATCTGCTTCCCACACAAACGCATAATAAAAATTGAAAGAGGGGTAACAGTACTACATTGGTTACACTCGTTAGCAGAAACATTTAATGTCTCATAAAGAACATTTTTTTCCTGTTCTGACCCTCCTGTGCTATTAAGTGATCTACATAAGTTGTTCGGATTATTTTTCTAACCTAATCCTTGTGGCACTACAAGGGTACCGCTTATTTTTCTAGCACTAAGTCACGTGTATCTTCTTATTTTCCTTTTTCTTCTTATTCTTTTCATTTCTCTGTCCCTCCTTCGTAATGTGTTTAACAGTTATCCCCTCCCCCAAATAGATAGACAGACAGACAATGCCAAACTAAGAACTCGCTTTAACAAAGATATATTGTTATTATACAATATTGAAAAAATACCTATTATTATAAAATACATAACGGTTTTCCGTTATTCCACTCTCCAAGATGTTGTCTCATTTTCGGTCGCCTTTTGTATATTCTTTTCTTACATATTTTTAACGTGCCATACTCTTCTATCTTCCTCTTCCATTTTTGTCTTCTGTCCTATTTATGCTATTCTTTTAACTGGAAACAGACAATACATGATTTTCTAAGCCTTTTTCGGTATCTAAAAGTTTTCTTTAAAACTTCTGTGCAATTTTATACGACGACTCATTTACAGCACGCTTGCTTGTGCTTTTAAAACTTAGACTTCAGAAGAAGTAAAGATAATCCCTGAATCCTTCGAGATGTAATACCGAAGGAGATTACTGAAGACATACGACTAGAGGCAACATCGAACGAATGAATGGTCACAAACATAGGTGAAAGTATAAGGACACAGCTGAAGACAGTTGTGGAAATGTCACTACAATGATCATTTTATTGAGACGGTCCACTATTTTACTTGAGGGAGATGCAGAGGGATACAGTATTAGTGGAAGGTCAAGACAAGAGTTTCAGTGTCGGCGAAGTGAGAGAATGTAGCGATGTATGGAGATTAACTATGGAACTAAAGACGTTGCAGGCCTATGACCGTACGGGATGAAGTAGATAGAGACAAAAAGAAGAAGAAGAAAGCTGATTTGAAGAAAAATAAAAGAAGGAAGAAGAAGAAGAAGACAAGGACGGATAAGAGCACGATATGTTTTCTAGGATAATTACAAAATCATTTTAGTATTAATAACTGTTCTTTTACATTCATAAGCTGTACGAATCCACCATTTATTAGTGTGATGTCTTTAATACCACTGAGTTATAATTTCTCGTATATGTGTGTTGCAGTATAATTAAAACAAACAGTACTATTAACTTCGTTTTTAATTTTATAAATTGAAATTATACATAATGTAGTCGGTTGTTAGTTGAAAAATGAAGTTGAATGGCTTTTAAGCAAATGAACTCTGCGTTTAAGAGTAATAAATTGTTAGATTTTCTCCAGTCTCAAAACACTCATTTCCAACGACTAGATGTTAACTTAATGGCCGCAGTCTTTAACGATGTAGATAACACATAAAAATAAATTGTCTCCTGAAATGATTAATGTGTGTGTGTGTGTGTGTGTGTGTGTGTGTGTGTGTGTGTGTGTGTGTGTGTGTGTGTGTGTGTGTGTGTGTGTGTGTGTGTGTGTGTGTGTGTGTGTGTGTGTGTGTGTGTGTGTGTGTGTGTGTGTGTGTGTGTGTGTGTGTGTGTGTGTGTGTGTGTGAGGGAGAATGCAGTTTTATCACAGAACAAACGCACATAAATTGTAATAATGTAATCGACTTGTGTGTAAATCAGAGCCAGACACTAGTTTTGTGTACAGAATATTTAGTTTTTCACGTTTGTATAACACAAATTCTTTCATTATCACGTCATTATTTCGGTTTTAGAATATACTGTTGTCCTCCCTGCATAATACGCAGCATGGATTTTTGCGATTTCTGAATGTTAGGACCCCTCTCACTTTTGCCTCCCACCAATTATTTTTTTGGGTTCAATCACAAAGCCAGTAAAGTTCCGCAGGGTAAAATTATGGACACTGTAACGTGATGGTTACATAAAACCTAATAATCTACCAATTTGAGAGTCTACATTTTTGTGAATAAAAACTAGTAACCTAATTACTTAGGAATATAAGCCAACAGAAGTACAAAATAAAAAATAATATGATATTTGAAAAATATGTTTACAATATCATGTTGTTTTACTATTATAACCTGCTACATGACAGTCTGAAATTAATGAAAGCAATCTTTACAGTGTATTAATACATAAACTGTAAATACATTGTTTCATCTTTTATTAAAGGTCTGGAAGATCAACATAACCTAATTTTTTTAAATACTTAATGAGATATATATATATAGTATTTAAAATTTATAATTATATTACCTCAAGGTGTTCTTTTTTCAAATTTCAAATATAGAACATCTTGAGGTAATATAATTATAAATTTTAAATACTTTATATATATCAAGAAACGAACTGTAGCAGAAAGTGATTGAATATATATATATATATATATATATATATATATATATATATATATATATTGCAACGTTACTTCTGTTTCAAATTTTATTGTTTTTGTATGACTGAGTAGTCCACAGTTGTTATATTACTGAAGAAATAGTAGAGTAATAAAAATGGTTCTGTAATTTTCCCATAATTTAAAAATGGAATATTGAAATGTATGTGATAACAAATGAACTTCGCTCAAAATGGTGAATAAGTTCTGCTGCTCGGGGTGGTGGAGGCGACTAGTACTGTACTTTATGTGGTTGCTATTTCTCGCGCGCAACTTCTAGACGTTGATACGATTACATTTCTCGTATCAAGAGTTGCCAACATAACAACAGCAACAACTCATGTTAGATTATGCAGTGCACGTCAGTATGTACAAAATACACAACTAACAAACTGTACAATAGTTGTTAACATCGTACAAACTCGTGTCTCATTCAGTGTTCTGCTCTCTAGTACATTTAGTCTAATGTAAGTTGTATTGTCTGAGTGAGAGTTGCCGCCGTCTTTTGATTATAATCATGTTGCAGCAACTTGATCACTTCATTAAATTATATATTTATTCCTTGGTTTTTACGTTTTAGTTCCGTTCATTAAGCACTTCAAGGAGAGCAAAGAGCCAAACAGTTACATAAGCAGATTTATATTATTTACTCCAATCTACTATCAGCAGTTCACCTTTGCTACCGAACAAGGAATGTGGTGACGTATGCCATTCCACTGCACGCATCACTGTAATACTACACATTTAAACTACGTTTAACACTGTTTTGGTGTGACTTGACTGTCTCTCACAAGGTATTTCTTGTAGCGCTAAAAATACACACTTTAACAAAATATTCGATAAATTACACGTACATATAATGTACGAACGTTCAATCTAATACGCACACAAAATTACAACTAAAAACGTCTTCTGAACGTCTGAACAATGTTTTCAGAACTAGTAATACCCCACCACCACAAGCACCACGCACTATCATTCAGTAGACCCACCGCTCCTCAGGCGTCTCGGCAGTAAAACTGGTGTGCGTATAGTAGATTTATTTCTAAACATCTTTGCTACTTCATTCACGACTTATATTATAATCAATAATCTTATTAGCAAGGTTCTTAAAATATTCGACCGCGATATTACAGAAAAAAATATTAAAAGTAAGAAAATAGTTCTACTGATTCATCTTTTAGGAATATTTTTGTTCGAACCGCCTTTTACTCCCAGGGTGCCGTTCTCTTTATTTTCGCCGCTGGTATCTTTCTACCGGAGCCTTTGTTATAAAAATAATAAAGTTGAATTTAGTGATCGTTCTCCATTGGTGCCATCGATACCGGATTCGAAATAACAGTATGTTCAAGAAGCTTTACTTGAGCTGCAGCCAAATATTACATCAATGGTGAACAATTCACAATGTTCTCTGCAATGACCGCCGCTCTCCGCTCTCACACTCTCTCTCTCCGCGCTGGGGGTTCGCCGAACCTGATAACACTGGTACTGCTTTTACGCACAAATTGTCACTTTCCGAATCGTTAGTTTATCGCTCGGAATTGGGTATTATTAATTATTAATTCTCAGGGTGATAATGAGTGATAATTTTAAAAGCGGTATAATGCTTACACCTTCCGGCTATTCTTGACGTGTCCCGCGTTAATAAGGATTTCCCCGGTAGATAAATCTTCCTAAGCGGAAATCTTCTACTAACACGTAATAGCAATTAATATAATATACCAGGTAGTTCACCCGCTTGGTTCTAGTCGAACAACTCGAAAAGAGTCCCAAGACTTAGAGTTACTATAGATTAACCAGTTCGAACAAGAAAAACTCTTGACGAAGAACGCACGTTCACTAAGTAAAGGCTTCCGATGAACTGAACTGCCTCGAAGTACACATGACAATGGACGGATCTGACTGAAATTAGGGGCTTCTGATTGGTCAATCGACTGTCTACGTGGTAGATTGGACACAAGATAATTCTTGTGTATAGATCATTGTATAAGTCTGCGAGAGCCTGCATAGATTTTATCTAGACATTTTATTACTCTTCAATTGATAAGCGTGAAAAGTTGAGTTTTCAATTACTAAAAAACCACATTTAAAAAATAGCTGAGAACAACAGAGTATATAGAAAATGTAGCTATTTTCCTAAATAAATCACTGGCCAACTCTCACGCCAATAGGATAACTAACGCGGAAGATATAACACCGAAGGTTCACCACACGCGAACGCGGACACATTTTCACAAAGTACATGACATTATAGAACAAAAATTTACAAAGAATTTGGTATAACACAAGTCCTTATCCATTACTAAATACAAAACTTATAGCTATTTGACAAAAATTGCTTAAATCAATTTAAAACATGTTAATCTCCGTCATCCATGCTCTGATATTCTTATTCATAGATCATCGTCCTGTGTTTTTTTGCTATATATATATATATATAGACACACACATTAGTAAGCTGCTTGATCTACAGGATTCACATGTTTACATTTTTTTATAAATTTAGACTCAATTTTAGCTGATGGTGCTCCAAAGATAAAAATTTTCTGCAATCAGTTCTTACTTGGGTTTACATCACTTCCTTTATCCTAATGTTTGGCAAGCAGTTATCCAATTTTTATCACATTTTTAATGCATTTTTTCATGTTCGAAAAATATAAATTTTAAAATCTATACGCTATACTTATACTACTGTTGAAATTATATTTAATTTGATATACCACTTGAATTGTTTAGCTATTTTCAAAACCATGGTTGTGTTTGGACTCTGATGCTCCAAAATTTTGAAATTTTCAAAGCGAACACAATCTACACATTGCGGTTAATATTCTGTTTAATTTAATATCCGTCAAGCGCGTGTTGCAATTTTTTTCAAAAACATTAAACTCACACATTTTCCCCCCTACCAAATCTTTTTCTTTTTTGAGGGTGGTGATCAATTTCAATAACAATACGGTTTTGTAGATTTCATGTGTGGAAATTTATACGGAACTGAATATGGAAATGCCAAGTTTGCCATGGAATACAGAAGTCAAAAGTGATTGTGAGACATACCCGAACAGACAGGTAAATAGATACACATGTTCAGTAAAATTATTTTCCGGTTGCTGGGCCGTGTGCTCTTCTTATAATGCTAGACGTTTTGACTGCAGCTTCGGTAGTCATCTTCAGTGGGTCTTCAGTTTACTGTTGTGCACCGGACAGTTTCCGGTAAAAGGAAGACCCACTGAAGAAGACTACCGCAGTTGCAGTCGAAGCGTCTGGCGTTATAAGAAGAGCACACTGACCTGCAACCCGGAAAATAAGTGTACTGAAGTTGACTCTGGTCGTGAACGAGCGTACCTTTATGAGTCATGCGGACAAATGTCAAACGGTCTATGTCACAGCTTGCTTTGCTCTCGTTCAACAATTCCCACGTGGCTTGCTCGCAAACGTTGATGACAAAGAGTACCCTTGTCTTGCACCTCCGTTTATAGGTCCAAATTTGTTTCGTCTAACCAAGATTGGTTTGTTTTTAACTTCGTGTCCTGTTAGACTCGATTATCCAATTAGTTAGAGAGATGAAATAAGAGTCATTCCGTGCGAGGGAGTGGAAAGATATTGACCTAAGGCACAGTGAAAAACCTGAGAACGACGCTCGCTCTAGCTTATACCGGCAGCCGAAGAGAAACTAATTATTTTCTACATTTCTCAACGAAACCTTCTCATCACAAACTAAAAATTACGTTGTCTAATACCTCTAACGTAAATACCTACTGCTCAGAATAATATTAAAACATGTATTGTATTTAAAATTATGTTTATAACTTTTCCATTATAAGTTAGTTTTAGTTTGTTGTGTTTAAACTTTTAGAGCACACTACGCTCGTAATTAGTAGCAGTAGCGCAGCGGATTAAGTTTGCTAGAATTAAGCGCTGCTGTTGCTGTTCTACTAGACTGTGTATAGCTAATTATTGTGTGCAATTTACTGGACGTGAATTGTTATTAATTGTAAATCCACAGTGCAGTGTATTTAAAAGTTTATTTGATATTGAAATCCGATTTTCAAAACGGATGAGACTAGCTAATTTCCAGTAAACGATTAGACAACAGTACTTGTCACTAAAAGCAGAAAACGGATCAGTCCCTACTACCACCATGTCATCATACTATCAGCATATGCCTTCAAGTATCAGCACCACGCTAGCCGTGTCACAGTTTATACCACACAAAAACTAGTTGGCATTTAACCGATTAAATCCAAAATCGGGAAGGTGTTGATTTGTTCTTCCTACTTGTTTTACTGATACTGGGCAAAGTCCATTTGTCAATTTTATATATATATATATATATATATATATACGGGTTAAAATGTCCTGCGACGTTGTCCGATGCATAATTACCATATCTCCTGTCGTTGCAGTTTTCTTCAATGTAAACAAAGCAAGAACAATAATTAAGTCTCTAAATGGAATACTGTAGAGCACCGAAATAGGAAAATGAGAATATACAACACAATGATTAAGAGCACATTAGTAAATGGGTCTGAGACATGGAGAATGAAAGAACATCTGAAAAGAAAGATAGAAGCCACAGACATGGACGCCTTAAGAAAAATATGTAGAACATCAAAATTCGACCGGGTCAGAAACGAAACAATTAAGCAACAAATGAATATAAAAGAAACTGTTTTAGAACACATCGAGAAAAAAACATTTAATTTGGTATGGGCACGTGCAGAGAACGGGGGAGCAGAGGTTTGCCAAAGAGAGTGATGAAATGGATACCACAGGAAAACAGAAAAAGGGGAAGACCAAAATTAACATGGATACAGGGTGTAAGGAGATCAATGAGTGTACGAGGTCTAACCGAAGAGAGCTGCCATTTGTCAATTTATATCTCATAAAATAATCTCATCCGTAGGACGTCGGATGAGCGTCCTATGGCGGAATCTTCTAAAATTTACTCACTTTATTCTTGTAATGCCTGTCACTTTACACATTATACAAAGTCAAATGGCTTTATTCTGTTTAACCGTAGCACAAGTTCAGTTAATGTCGAGAAGCTGTCTGCATCTCGACATTCTGGTGTTAATGCAGACGTTTCTCTTGTTTCTTGGCAAATTGTTAAGCTTCATCATCGACTGAAACAATCCTCGAATCTCTGTGGATGTCCTCATTTCGTATGGCGTATTTTTGTGGTTGTTTCATTTCCGTGGGGCCTGAACAACACACCTAGGATAAGTATTTTGTTTTGAAGCATCTGGATGATTTTTCTGTTACTTTTTATTCGTGCATCCGTAAATTTGCAAGCCATATGTCCCGACACGTTTAAGGATTTGTTTATATAGAAACAGTTTATTATGTATAGACAACTCGGAATGTCACCCAAGGAGCCAGTACATTTTATCTGAATTTCTGGTCAAGTTCAGTTCTTTTCTTTTTTACATGTACCGTCCAGCGCAACTTGACAGCCAATGCCATGCCCAAGTACTGTGCACTGTTTTCATGTGGTATCACTGGGAGGATGTAGACAAGGGAGTCCGATTGTTGTATTTCCACGACAATAGGTAAACGGGGTTGGATTAACTATACCGTCGGCCGATCTCAGACATAGCAAGGCAATGAATGGCGTGCAAATCGACCTGCCTATTACTGAGCTACCCTCCGTCTTGTAAACTACGTAAATCTAAAAATTTCTAGACGGAATTCTCTGGACTGACCAATTCCAGTTGTTAACAAATTCTTCGATTCCAGGAACTCCGCTCAAGAATGTTACTGTGACCCGTTTCGGACCACATAATATTTTCAATCTCTTTTTAGATAGTTAGTTTTACTCTGACTTCTCTAATATTTTTTAATATATCGGTTTCTGCTTGACGGATCAAAACAATAAATCTCCGCAATTTGAAATCTGTAGGAGATGGGTGATTTCTTAGATTATTTATCTAACAACATTTTTATCTATCTATATAACATTTTAGATTATTTATACAATCTGATAAGTTACATGATACACGAAAATTGTCAAAACTTTTAAGAGGTCAAAAACTTACTGCATGCTTTTTTAAAATTTACACATTATAACGGATCCCCACATTTGTGGAACAAATTTTAATTGTTAAACAGAATGAGAGAAACCTCGATTCTTTTTTTCCTTTTGGCGTTCCAACCTAGTTGGGTCTCAGCCTGATCAAAGATTTTCTTTCAGTTCTTCCTCTCACCGCACACAATTCACTAGCCTCTCACATTCCTACTTCTCAGATCATCCTCTACTTCATCTATCGATCTTTTTCTAGGTCTTCCTAAAATTCTTCTGCCTATTGGTTTTCAGTCTGAGATCCTTTTTTAGTTAACAATTTAATTACCTTGTATCCGTCAGTGAATTCGTTTTAGCGTTTTTCATATAGACGCGTTTCGTGACATGTGTCACATCATCAGTATCCCTCGTCAAATGTTAAAATTCACATAAAACACATAAAAACACATTTGCACATATTTACTAAATCACAATAACGACACACACATAATACGATGTAAATTCGGCTCCGTTGGACCGGTCCGACCGCGCGTGTAGTTGCCGAGCCACTTTTTTAGTTGTTGCGCTATCATTCATTTGTCTTACGGGGCCCAGACATTTTAATGTTCTACATTTTATGAACCGGACTCTGTTGCAAACCTCTGATTATTTTTAAACACTGATTAGTCGAAATTTGCTTATGTTGTGTACGTTCTACAGGGGAATATTTCTTTAAATAATAGTCCTCTTTATGTAAACTATGGCGGTTATTACAGAAGTAACTGAAACTTTATCTCTAACGTACTTTACAACGTAAAGGCAGCTTTATGTAAAAATGCGTAAAAATAAAATTAGCTTTTTTAAAAAATCCAAATACGATGTTCTGGTTATGGGCCATTGTAGATCAATCATGGACGGACTCCATGCCATGTACCTACCCAGGTATGCTAAAAGAAATTTGGTAATTTCTTAGAATTTCCTTCGTCAGACTTTTTACAAATTCCTGCTTTACTATAACATATGTTTTTTTATATCCCAATAATAAATTTTTGTCCAGATAAAATAGAAATATTCTTAGAAACCCAGTTGTTATTAATTAACCACATGGTATGTGTTAGGTTTATGTATTTTAGTTGCTGAACGATTATATAAGTCGAAGTCTTCGTTATTCGTTTCAATTTGTCTCCTTAGCGATCTCGTAACCATAAAGAAGAAAAATATTAACGCCTCGAATCAGTGACATAATTAAGAGCTGTTTCTTGGGGGCCAAGACTAGTTTCCGGGGACGGGAGAGGTGAGACCAGCTTGAAGGATTTACTCCCCGTTTTCATCAGGACAAATAGCATATTCAACATTCTTCCCATATAATTATTTGTAAGTCTTATTTTAGCATACGAAACTGGCTTAGAAGTAGGCACTTGTTAAGTAATTATAGAATTTCATTGGAATTTTTAATAGTTATTGGGAGGATTGATCTCCACTGACCTCCCGCGTAGTTACGCCACTGTCTTAGTGACACCCTTTCCCCCGGAACCCCAATTATAGTTATAGGGAGGATTGATCTCCACTGATCTCCCCCGCAGTTGCGCCACTGTCTTGAGTGTCACGCTTTCTCCCGAAACCCCAATTATAGTTATAGGGAGGATTGATCTCCACTGATCTCCCCCGCAGTTACGCCACTGTCTTGAGTGACACGCTTTCCCCCGGAACCCCAATTTTATTAGTATTTCATGGTATTTACCTATGTATTTTTATTACACTTGTTGAGTCTCTGTAGAAACCTCGAGTCCTATTAAAGCCTTTACTATTAGGATAAGTCAATAAGTTTCCGCAATTTTGTTAAAATCGTCTATAGGTTGGCAGTACTGCTTAGTGCTCTCAAACGGCGACAGATGGTCCTGTTGTCTTCGCTTGTGGACTGTTAGACCGTGCGTCGCGTCAGTCACCTATGAATTGTTGCAAGAAAATATGGCTGCCCCTCTCATTGTGCGTTGATCCGGTTTTTATGGTCTGAAGGTGTATCAGGAACCGAAATCCATGAAAGACTTTCGAAAGAATATGGGCATAACGTTTTACTACAACGAAGTGTATATGAATGGGTAGAAAAATTCAAAAACAATCGGACAAAGGTCAAGGACGAGGAAAGATCG
This sequence comes from Magicicada septendecula, assembly GCA_034769895.1. Classification (NCBI taxonomy): domain Eukaryota; kingdom Metazoa; phylum Arthropoda; class Insecta; order Hemiptera; family Cicadidae; genus Magicicada; species Magicicada septendecula. The sequence goes on along the minus strand of CM068369.1, from coordinate 586,582,846 downwards.
GGACGCCCAAAACTCTTTCAAATAATGATGCCGTTATTGTACATGTTAATGCCATGATTCAGACCAACCGGAGAATGACCATCGATAAAGTGGTGTACCATATGCAAGTGGTACGGTTCTCCATGTGAAATTAGCCATACCAGGCTTGGCTTTCGTACGGTCTATGCAAGATAGAACCCAAAACAGCTCACTGAAGAACACGAGCGCAATTGTGTGGCCATCTGTCAACGCTATGCTAATGAAGCTTTCTTGAAGTGAATATTTACTTGAAATGAAACGTGGGCCCACCACTTTGAGGCTGGAAGGAAACGTCAGAGCATAGAATGAAAACACAATCTGAATTTACAAAAAGATATTCAAGAGTCAATCCTTTGTAGGAAAGGTTTCACACAGTATTCTGGGACTCACAAGGGCCAATACTGCAACAGGAGAAGGGCTCAACAGTAAATAGAGCAATTTACAGTGAACTGCTATACAACGAACCAAAGCCTGCAATTGGATCCAAACGCCAAGGCCTATTGTCAAAAGGAATGCTTTTGTTGCATGACAACGTGCGCCCACACTCTCTAAACCCTTGAGAAATTGCGTTTCGAGGTGTTGAAGCATCCGGCTTACAGAACCGATCTCGCCACGTCGGATTACCATCTCTTTGGTCAACTTAAAGATGCCTTAAGGGGCCGTAGATTCTCCAGAGACCAAGGAGTAAAGGAAGCGGTGCATACGTGGCTTCTGGTCAGCCAAAAACTTTCTTCTTGAGGGAATCAGGACGTTTGTGCAACGATAGACCAAGTGTATTTAAAAGCAAGGGGACGCTGTTGAATCATGAACTGTCAGATTTGTACTGTTGTTATAATAATAATTTATAAAAGGTAAATTGCTTGCGGGTACTTATTGACTTACCCTCGTATAATTACTTTATAAATTGAACATGTGTGTTATCGATTATAAAAGCCCTATTGCTACCATCACCATCTGTATGAAAAGGTAAATGTTTTACATAATGCTACATTTAATGCTCATTTTGACGACTGAAAGCAGTTAAAAGAGAGACCTCTACCACTCGGGAGCGAGAGGTACACCCTTCCAGAAATTTTAAAGTAGACATGCCTGATTAGAATTTTTAAACAATCATAGACGCCATGTTGCCTGTGGTTACTAGATATTTCCTGTACTGCTGGATAGATAGGTATCCGCTGATGCGAAAAAATACTTGCAGCGTAACGGAAGTCAGACCACAGTTCCATGTCCGTCCGTAATCGGTTCCGTACGTGACACGCTAATGAACAAAGTCACAGGTACGATCCAGGTCACTGCTATACTAACGAACTATTATTGTCAAATGCATTTCTGTGCATTGAAGTGAAGAAACTTCATTCGAGACCCGCATATACTTTAAACTTTTGTAATTCTGGAGAAGTACGATCATTGAATTTCCGTAACAATCAACCTCCAAAGATTTATCCTGCCAATTCTACGTATCACTTTCCATAATAGTTTTCATGTTAGTCGTTGATTAAAAAAATTAAAATTCTTATTCCAAGGAGTGGTTTTCGTAGTTTTAATATTCCAAAATTTGTCAAGAATGAGTTATTGGGCCATGTGAAAATAAATAAACAATTGAAAATCTGTCGCAAACAAAAAATTAATGATCTCTTCCAAAAATTATCTTTTTCTAATGTTCAAACTAAGAAGGTTAGTATACTTTTGTAAGTTCCATACAATTTACAAATTATAAGGGATAACATAATTTACGTATTGTTAACATACTATTCTACAAAGTTTCCAGCAAGACTTTATTCCTGTACTGCAATCTGTGCAAACCTTAGAATAAAGCTTTGCGCTTATAGACTATAATACTGACAAACGTAAAGCCTTTATCGTATTGTGATCGCGACAGTGCACCTCTCTCTCCCTCTCACTATCTATCCTCTCTCTTTCTTATATTATTATATGCACGCAGCAAAGTTTTAACACATTCGCACGAAGAAATAAGCGGTAGTGGTTGGTAAGTAAAAATCTGGCATCTGTGACAATGAAACAGACACCTGTTTATTTTTACATCGCCGAGACCGATAACGTCAGTTATCAAAGCAACTGTTATCAACTTTAACGACTCCTTATCTCCGCCTATGTAGCTGTTTCGTTCACACATCTTGTATCACTCAAACAAAGACCTACTATCAACAGTTCGCCTTTGCAGCTCAACAAGGAATATGGTGACGTTTGCCATTCCACTGAACGCATCACTGTAATACTACACATTTAAAATACGTTTAACACGGTTTCTGTGTGACTTGATTGTCTCTCACAAGGTATTTCTTGTAGCGAATAAAAAAACCACACTTTAACAAAATATTCAATAAATTACACTTACGTGCGAACGTTCAATCTAATACGCACACAACATTACAACTAAATACGTCTGAACAATGTTTTCAGAACCAGTAATACCCCACCAACACAAACACGCACTATCATTCAGTAGACTCTCCTCGGGCGTCTCGTCAGCAAAGCTCGTGTACGTAGGGGAACCCGTGGCAGAACGGAGTACCAAGTTGAAAATATGTTTTAAAAATACAAAAGGGTTAATTAAGAAAGCTGCAAATTTTTCTATGAACACATTATAATGTAATAATCACAAAAATACAATAATATTGTAAGAAAACAAAAGAACAATATTTTTTTTTCAAAAACAGAAAATTATGCCATTTGCCCCGTTCTGCCCCGGGCATGGGGCAGAACGGGGTGGTAAGGACAAGTAATTATAAAAACATACAAAACTAGTGGAAATGCAGAAAAAATAAGTTTGCTCTATATTTATTTAGTTTTAAGTGACTATAAAGGTTTTCAACTACAGTTTTCATTGATTGTGTCCTCTTCTTGAGCCTATTAACAAAATTCACACACTAGGACAGCCTCATCGTCTTCGCTATCTATTCGCGCACAGAAATTGTGTGCCCATTTTTTGCACATGGAACAAGCGACCTTCAACTGACTTTGAGTAAAATTCACCGCAATATAAACATTCACAGTCGGAACAATCCTCAGAATCACTCTCGTTAGTTTTGGGCTCTCTCTTCAGCTCCTTCTTTTTTCCACTTATCTTCAGGCACTTTCCTTTGTTTTTTCCATTCTTAATTTTATTCTCTTTCTTAAATAGTTTTATCCTTGGTCTTTCTTCTTTGGCAAAGTTCTTTTCCTCTTTGTCCTTAATAGCGGCCTCTAACTCTTTTTTGTATGGGGAATCTATTAAGACAGCGGTCTTCCCCCTCTTCCGATTCGTCCTTTTCGCGCTTTCTTTAACGTTTGGAATAGGCATTAGAATTTCAGGTGAAACATGAAATGAAGAGACCCTTTTGTCAGTTGTCATCTATGAGCACCCAGGAGTGGAACAATTAGCCTCATTAAATAGGACCTTCTTAGCCGGCGTGTCATCATTAGAGTTGGCTGAAACCTCGCCAGCTTTAGCATCCAACCTGATAGGCATGTCTTTTTTAACTGGTGTGCTAGGCGAAGGCAATTCCAATTGTTCAGCTCCAGCTATGATCAACTCTTCACTTGAAGGCCTACCAAGTCCGATGTCAGTTGTGTCTGCTGGGATAAAATCGGCGTCGGTGAATATGGGTGGGTCAGTTGGCCATATCCCTGTAGCTTGGAAACCATTAATAGCAGTTTTCATTGTTGCGCTTTGGATAAAAGCTGATCCAAAAAGCGTTGAAATTTGAAAGAGAGTTACGACTTTCCCTGGGTTGCTTCGTAGCCATTTTCGAAGCTCATCGCTGTAATGAAGTCTCAAAGGCTTCATAAAAGAAACATCAAGTGGCTGAAGTCTGTGAGAGCAATGTGGTGGTAGACATAGCCACGAAACGCCACTCTCCCTCGCGTAGTCTATAACCTCAAGGTTCTTGGTATGTGTTGAGTGGCCATGTAATATAAGAAGAACCGGGAAGTCTTTTGATGCCTTAGAAAATTCCACAAATTTTCGAAACCATACAAGAAATGATTCAGCAGTCATCCATCCAGTGCTGTGCACCTCAGCCCAACCTCCTGGTGGCAATCCTAACTCAAATTCTTTCTGCTTCTTCTTTCGAGGAAAAATGAGCATCGGGGGCATGTAAGCTCCGCTTGCCGACATACAAATAAGGCAGGTTACAGTTTCGCCCCTTTCTGCGGATGTTAACGATCCGACTTGACGTTTCCCCTTGCAAGCTATGGTCTTTGATTTATTTTTAGGGTTCACTGAAATGCCCGTTTCGTCGCAATTAAATATTTGAGAAGCCGTTAGTTTGTGCTTGTCGAGTAAATTCGTTAGCAACGAAAAAAATATCTACAGCTACTTTATTAAAGCCCAGATTGCTGCTTCGGGTTTGCGAACAGATAAAGTAGGATGTCTCTTAAGGAATCCATTGACCCAATCTGTGACCAATGCCATTCCTTACAGCCAACTGATAAGCTAAGCTACGCAAGTCTTTCATTGTTAGACCAAATAACCTAGCCTCCATAGTTTTTAAGTAGTTAACGAGCTCAAGTTCCTGCTCTTCCGTAAATATGTTTTTAAATTTTCCAGCCGTTTTATCAATCTTGTAGTCAGGGTTTTCCTTTCTTTTTTCAACGTATCTTTCCAGAGTAGTCTGGGGAACATCAGATTGGTTCGAAGCCTTCAAATACCCAGATTAACCAGAAATAACCGCCAAGACAGCATTGTTCATTGCCTCAGTAGATCATGATTGCCTATTTGTTTTTTTCTTATAGTCTCGAACCATCTGAAATCGAAAGAAAAAAAAATTAGGGGCGTACTAAAAACGATCTCTTAGTTAAAAACATTGCGGGGCGGAATGGGGTACTTCCCCAATCCGCCCCACCCGTTCCGCCCCAGGGACATGATTTAGATTAGGGAGGTAAGGTCACTCAAGAAAGATACGTAAACAAACGTTTAACTACACGAAACTAAAGACAATTAAACGTACTTCAAGCGTGTACTAACTGTAGTTGTAATGTAAACAAGTATGTATACCTTACCTTGGTTACAAAATCATCAGAAGTTACAATACAGGAGCAAAAAATCAGACAACGAAAACTTCAATCACCAACGGCCAAGAAAACTAGACTAACATGGCTGCCGTAGTTGAGCAGCAACAGGTTGGTCTAGTTCTACTTATTGCCGCTCGCTGGCAGCACCTCCTTGACACCGAAAAACCTCGAACTTCATTCCGCCCCGGTACCCCGTTGTGCCCCGGCTTCCCCTACTATACATTGATTGCAAAATGCCGACGGATCGGCTTCATTGAAGATAATAAGCTGCAGTTAGTGAATAGCATACTGTCAACCTACAACACGTACAAGGTCATGTATTATGCTGAATTAATATTTTTCATTAGTCATAACTAATGAGCGCGGAGACCCGACACCCCGTACCAACAGACATAAACAAGCGGGAGTTGACGTAAAGTTGCACATGGCAACAACGTTCATACCAGTATCATTATCATTACAAGCAATGCTTTCTTCTAAGGTTTGTACTTGCTATAGTTAATGCGACAGAGCTATAAAGAAAAATATCACAAATAACGTAACGAGTGACTTCACTTAATGCCAACAGACCCGTACCACGGCGATTATAAACCGGTTGTGAAGTGGAGGTTGCCGGCTAAAATCCTTATGAACAATTCTAGACTTTCTCCCTAGGATGAGCTGTAAGTGCATATTGTTTCGATCGTCGTATGGTACAGTGGAAAACAAAACACAAGACACCAATTAAGTCACTAATCACTAGCTTTGATTATCACAATTAAACAGTTTGTAATCAACAAGGTAGTCTCTTACAACAAATCAAATAAAAATTGTTCACACGCAATAAAAATGTCAACTAATATAAAACACAACTGTATTACAATTGTCCCGCACAGTTATAAAACACATAATACTTCGCCACATAATACTTTGAACCGCGCTGGAATAAATTGCCACTTCAACTAACTGCTACGCGAAGCTGTAGTCGTAGATATCACAAGTGTTCAAGAATAGTCCATACTACGCATCAGCAATAAAGGAAAACACTAGAGCGTAATTGAGTGCGGCTTTGACCCAGTGCGCGCGGCCGGCGAGGTCTGGCACAATCTAGTTAACGCGTTGAGAATCACGTACGCACAAAACATTACAGCCGCATTCCACTGGAATAGCCGATAAACACGTACAAGGTTCTGTAATGGCGTACACTTTTCCGCATTACGTAAAATCCATGACAAGTTTTCGAAACTAGTTAATGGATTAATCAATTTGCAGTAGTAATTCCAGCAAGACAAGTCATATTACTATTATGCAGTAATAAGACGGTTGGAAACTTCCTTCACACAACTTATATTGGGTTAAATACACAAGAGAACGCAGAGCGGTACACTCTGTAACACTGTATGTTGTAGCTGTTGTAAAGTCTGTTGCTTATGTACTGTACGTTGTACTGACGTGTATTACATAATCCAACATGAATTGTTGTTATGTTCACAACTCTTGATACGCGAATGTAGTCGTGAGTTGCGTATATAATCGAATGATCTGGTTAGAATTTTAGCGGTGTAAAGCCTTAAAAATATTAAAACCGTTAAGACTTGAAAATTTAAAATAATGTTTACTGTCTCCAGGAACGTCAACTATTCTTGTGTATAAAGCTACTACAACTAATTGGATATATTCACTGTAATTTTGTTTATAACAGATGTTGGAAAACTTTGTTCCAAAACTATTGTAGCTTGAAAGACGACTGTAACAGGCTTACATGTCAATTACACAAAGTGTTACTGCTGATCTAAAAGAATTTGTAACAGCTGCTGGGCGTAACATACAAAAAAATGGTATGGAGAACCATACATGACTTCCATATTCTAAGATTTATATTTAAAATCATTTTCGAAATGAAATATTACCATAGAAACTACTTCTTTCTACTTACTGCTTCAGCCTTAACCACAGTACTGTGGTCACTAACGTATACCACCTCACGTTATCGCACTCGATTTTCACTGATGATGGAAGTCGATGGCATTGCCGAAATGTCTGGTTTTGTAGAAAACATTGGACTACGGCCAAATATCCCGGGAAGGAATTTTAACAAAAACTACTTCTTTGTTGCCGATAAAGTTGTACACATATATATCAGTGGCGAAGTTACATGGAGGCAATTGAGGCAATGCCTACCCTAACAAATTCTGTAGAATAAAAATTATAAATACGTATGAACTACATAACGTAAAGATTATACATTGTTACTGTGACTGTCAAATTTATTAAACCGAAACGTGCTTTATTGAGCGACCGCTAGATGGTGACAGGTGAGATTCGGCATAGTTCGTTTAAATCGAATGAGGCAACCTGAACTTGCCTCAGCGTTTTTTGTATACATCGTATGTAAGCAATGTAGTGGTGTGATAGGGAAGTGTAGGGAGGGGGGATTGTCCCGCGCTGTACACATAGAGCGTTGAGGCATGCCTCACTTCTGTGGTCCAAACAGTTAAGTTAAAGTGCCTGTGTTGTTACTAAGTGTTTATTTTATGCGGTTATTAAAAGTGTCACTGTTATTCCGCTGAACTAACAGATGATCAAGATTGTTATTTGAATTATTTGTAACATTAAACATATATATAGAAACTAACCAAGTTTAAAAATTTGAAGTTCAATCAGTTGTATTATTGTGTATGACTAATACAAGGATTGTTCAATAGACACACGTATAGAGCTGTAAAGCATTTTTTATTCAACGATTTTAAAAAGAAGTCTCCAATAACATTAAGACATGAGTTCCACTGTTGCGCCCTGCTAGTAAAATTCTTACGGCTGTTTGTGGAACCATTCGGTTACAGCAAACTCTACCTCAGCGTCCGATTTGACCCACCGTCCTTTTAGTGATTCCTTAAAAAAAATTTAAGATAAGATTTTTGCCTACCCATTCATTAACTACTAGCTTCGCCAGTAAGCAAATTGATGTCCATTTTTTCGGCTTGCACGCGTTATGTTGGTGTGGGTTTCGGCACTTTCCATTTAAAAAGCGTGCAAACGTAAGAAAATAAACATGAGTGAGGCCAGAAATAACGTGAATTGTGTGTTTGTGTCTTACCTGCCTTTTTATTGCCGTATTAAATGAAAAATATTATATTACATTAAAATTAAAAAATTTTAATTTTATTGCCTGGCAACAAAATTATTTTATTTTTAACAATTACCATTGTTTCAAAAAGGTTAAATAAATTTGCAAGTACTTTACTCTTGTTAAAACGTAAAAGTTTGCCGGTAAACTACCCCTTCCCCTTAACCGATCTTCACCAAAATCGAAAGTCCTTGAGACCTCTACAATTCAGGGATGTATGCAAAAAATTATTTGATTCTGTTTGAATTTGCGGCTGTTATCGTTTGCCATAGAAAATACGCTTGATAAAAAAACGGTGCAGGTAAACTACCCCTTCCCCTCAACCGATCTTCACCAAAAACAATAGGTCTTGAGTACTCTACAAATCAGGGCTGTATGCAAAACATTATTTGATTCTGTTTGAATTTGCGGCTGTTATCGTTTGCCATAGGAAATACCCTTGTTAAAACATAAAACGTTACAGGTAAACTACCCCTTTCCCTTAACCGATCTTCACCAAAAACAATAGGTCTTGAGAAATCTACAATTTAGGGCTGTATGCAAATAATCGTTTGATTCTGTTTGAATTTGCGGCTGTTATCGTTTGCCATCGGAAATACCCTTGTTAAAACATAAAACGTTACAGGTAAACTACCCCTTTCCCTTAACCGATCTTCACCAAAAACAAACGGTCTTGAGAACTCTACAATTCAGGGCTGTATACGAAACATTATTTGATTCTGTTTGAATTTGCGGCTGTTATCGTTTGCCAAAAAAAAAAATTTCCCTTGATAAAAAAAACCGTTGCAGGTAAACTACCCCTTTCCCTCAACCGATCTTCACCAAAAACAATAGATCGCGAGTACTCTACAAATCAGGGCTGTATGCAAAAAATTATTTGATTCTGTTTGAATTTGCGGCAGTTATCGTTTGCCATAGAAAATACGCTTGATAAAAAACGTTGCAGGTAAACTACCCCTTCCCCTCAACCGATCTTCACCAAAAACAATAGGTCGCGAGTACTCTACAAATCAGGGCAGTATGCAGAAAATTATTTGATTCTGTTTGAATTTGCGGCTGTTATCGTTTGCCATAAAAAATACCCTTGTTAAAAAAACGTTGTAGGTAAACTACCCCTTTCCCTTAACCGATCTTCACCAAAAACAAAAGGTCTTGAGAACTCTACAATTTAGGGCTGTATGCAAATAATCTTTTGATTCTGTTTGAATTTGCGGCTGTTATAGTTTGCCATAGGAAATACCCTTGTTAAAACATAAAATGTTACAAGTAAACTACCCCTTTCCCTTAACCGATCTTCACCAAAAACAATAGGTCTCGAGTACTCTACAATTTAGGGTTGTATGCAAATAATCTTTTGATTCTGTTTGAATTTGCGGCTGTTATCGTTTGCCATAGGAAATACCCTTGTTAAAACATAAAACGTTACAAGTAAACTACCCCTTTCCCTTAACCGATCTTCACCAAAAACAAAAGGTCTTGAGAACTCTACAATTAAGGGCTGTATACGAAACATTATTTGATTATGTTTGAATTTGCGGCTGTTATCGTTTGCCAAAAAAAAAATTTCCCTTGATAAAAAAAAACCGTTGCAGGTAAACTACCCCTTTCCTTCAACCGATCTTCACCAAAAACAATAGGTCGCGAGTCCTCTACAAATCAGGGCTGTATGCAAAAAATTGTTTGATTCTGTTTGAATTTGCGGCAGTTATCGTTTGCCATAGAAAAAAATCTACAGACACACAGACAGACACACAGACACACACACACGCAGACACTTTTCGGAAAACGACTTTTTTTCATGTTTTGAGTGTAGTAGAATCAGAATCTGCAATAATCTCGAACACGATTTTTTTTGCCATCACCATACTTCCATTCCTTAAGGAAATATGGAAGTAAAATGGACAGTACAAAATCAGGTCGTTTTTCTATTGTTCATTATGTCGGAGTTTGCCTTTTACAGATGTGTTTTCAACACTGAGCACATCTCCTTCTACTGAGCACATCTAATTCTTTGGAATGCAGTCTTTTTGTGTAATGGTTTTCTCAAAAGTCTCAGTTTTACTGCATTATTCCTTCTATTATTTATAGTAAATTCCTTTGTTTATAGCAGTCGTTAATTGTTTACTTCATCAAGTTCAATTTAATTATTGCATATCTCTTCGTATTTGATTGTTGCTAGCTCCAAAACAAATTGTTGTTGTCGGAGTAAAACAAATCTGGTTAAGAAACTTAATAACGGACGGATTTGGAACGATCTGGCCAAATGAAAAAAGCTGAAGACATCTTTTAGCTTTTGAAAGAATGGAACTACGGAAAATTTTAGGTTCAAAATGTCAAACGGGTCTACGGCGGATGCGTTATTATAAAGAATTATACGCACTCTTTAGGGATGTAGACATTATAAAATGCATTAAATTATCAAGGTTGAAGTGGATCAGGCATCTGATTAAGTTTACCGAGGAAGTCTTGACTATACAGCTGGATAGAAGGATAATGAGAGGCAAGCCAAAGCTGTGATAGGCTGATGATGTGAGCAATTATGCCAAAGTATTTAGACTAATTATTTGAAGAGCTATCCCGTCAGATCGGGGACCATTGGGGAAGGCTTCTGGAGGAGGTCAATACTCAGCAATGAGTTGTAACACCAAGGATGACAATGAATGTCTACGACGAATATAGACTATTTTATTCGTTACCGTTTCAAAGAATGTTTATTCTAATTCCAAAAGGTTGGTTTCTGTGCTTAAAGCTTTACGTTTTCCAAGTTGCTGTCCTATTGCCTAATCCGTGACCATTAGAAGCAGGATTTATATCAAGACTTTTTCTCTTTCGATGAGTTGCTTTCACTGCCACTCCAGAACTCTATCTCTGCCGTCTCAAAAATTACTATTAATCATTAAAAAATGCACTACCCTTTGGAAAATTAGTATCGTGTTGGTTTAAAAAAATAATACGAACTGAAAGAACACCGACAGAACATATAACACATCTCTGGTACATAACAGTGGCCGTAATACCAAGAGAAGGAGAAATCTAGATCTGGTTCACTCAACTCTGCTCTGGTACCATACAGTTGTATTAGGGTGGAATAATAACGAATAATATTCCATTATACTTGATCGTCAATACATAAGTAAACAATCATTGTTATTTCAATATTTTAGAACATCATTATTTCTTACTAAAAATCATTAATTCTAAATATTTAGTACAATCTGTCTATAGCTCAGAAACCAGTTTTTGGTTCGCCTAAAAAAGATTGTTTAATGGATTGTTATCCTTTCACACTGATCCGTTTGATGAAAGTGACTGGACAAGAAAGAGAATAACTCGTCGCGTATATAGAAACTAAATAAAGAAAAAGAAATGAAACGGAAATATCCTGGAGAACTAATTAAATGAAATTCAAATGCTAACAGAAAAGAGAAACGTTGATTGGAGAAAACCAAATGTAGTAATTGAAAATAGGGTTGAAGAGAAAAGTGTAAAATTAAGCAATTGCATGTTACAATATAATTTACGAGTAAAAATATAAATAGTAGTATTACTTCAATAGTCACGGGGAATTTAATTTCTGTTGGTGTGCGTGTGTGTGTGAAATTGTAAATTATAAGTTGTAATATACAAAGTTATAAATATATTCATATTTTCTCTCAATTGTCATTGTTACATTATAATTATTAACAATAAATAATATGTTTTGTTCTTACAAAAATATATTTTTCTGTATGTAATTTACAATTTTTCGACAGTAAGTTTAATTGCAATCTTCAGAATATAAAAAATAAATAATGAAATTTGAAATTAATTGTTAATAACAGGTGTTTTGTGTAGACTTTACTGAATGTGTTTTATATTAATATAAACATAATGTTATATAAATAAATACAGAATTACGATATAAATATTTACTATTTTAGTAAGTTAGTAATTTTTAAAATACTATCGGTTTTGGTATTAATTTGGATTTATTTAGGTGTTAATTTATTATTTGTTTTATGTTTAAATAATTGTAAATTTTTCCGATTTTTAGATTTAAAAATATAAGCAAAATTAATAATTATATTTAATGTTATGACTATTTCGAGCAAGTTTATTAAAACTTCGTGGAAGTATAGTCTTGTTTTAATAATTTTGTTTTCCATGTTATCAATAATTTTTACATTTTATCCATTTTATATTTCCATATCATATATAAATTTAAAAAGTTATAAATAATATATAAAGCCATATTTTAAGACGTATTATTTTGTATATACTGTAATAGTACAAGTTTTGAAGTAGTATTTTGAGGTACGCTGGGACTTAGGGTATTAGATATGGTATAAAAAGTATAAAATATACTACCACACATCTCACGGTAGAAAGATGTTTAGATTAAATACAATAAAAAAGTTGACAGAAGATTACAGAGGCGTTGGCGAGCAGATGTACACGTTTGAGGAGGCTTGACGATGGAAGTGACCTTGTCACTACAAGACCAGTATCGTGAATTAAATTAATAGAATGTTTGCGCATAGAATGAATGTACGACTTAAAATCAATATAAACAAATTACAGGCATTGCACAAATGCAATGCACAGAGAAGGGCATTGAAAATGCTTCAATAAATCTAAAAAATGTATATATTTATGTTCATTCACCAATCAATGAATTCATTCTTCATTTACCAATGTACAGATTATAAATTAAATGTAGTCGCATTCATAAGCGAAGTTTTATATGTGTACTACGTTATTGACAACAAAGAAGTAGTTTCTATGGGAACTCACCGGTTCCCATTTTCGATCACGCACCAGCGATCGGCCGCATATGTGCGACACGTCCTTACAAACATTATCAATTTTAAAATTTCGAATGCTATGTAAGTAATACAATGGATCAAGTGATCTGTTTCAGACATGCTTCATAATACGCTTACAGTACTGTTATTAATTTTGTTTAAAACGTAAAATTATTTATTCTAGGTTCATGGATTACAATAAAACTGAGTGCACATATACGTTCAAGGTATATGCTTCATGATTTGGTTGCTTTAAGTTGGTCGTTCCCAACCAATATAAATTACTGAAGAAAGTCGTCTATATTAATAAGTACTTAAGATTCAGGTGTGTCAGTAAGTAACTGTGACTATCAATATTTCTGTCACTCAGTGAATTATTCTGCAATTAATATGATCCCTGTAACAATGCTGTGATCACAGTTACGCAGGTAGGATTTCAGAAGGTTTCCAGATATTATTATTACTTGAAGCGAACTGACCCGACATCGTGATGGGGTTGCAGCGGACTGGTGTGGGGTGAGCGTGCTGAGGGTTTACGAGCCGACGGGTAGTGCGTGAGAATGAGTGGAAATTGCCAGTAGAATTGACCGTTGGTAGGCTGCTTTATGAGAACACTGCGGTCGGGGTGGGTTTTATGACGTAATATGTCTGAAAAATAGCGTTGCGCTAGAGACAGTACAGTACGATAAAAATATGCAATTTCGTATAGTGTTGCCGTTCAAAGTGGGAGTATAATTTACTCCTGTACACACATTGTAATGAAGCGTGTTATACACTCACTGCTTTAGTTAATTAATTCGCATAAAACTGTCCGAAAAAACAAACGGAAAATTGAATAATCACTCTTGCACAATACTATAAAAAATTATTCCGATTACCGCTTTCAAGCTTCACACCTCATCGTCAGATCGGAAAATCGTATTTTCCGATCTGTAGATGAGCTGTAAAGCTTGAAAGCGTTAATCAGAATAATTTTTTATAGTGGCGTGCAACAGTGATTATTCTGTTTGTGATTATAACCACCAACAAAACTTTCCTAATTAAGCGGAAAATTTTTCACGCTTATTAAATCTATAAATAAATAGATTTATTGAACGAACAATGCAAGTTACCGGTTTCAACTCAACCGTTTAGCATTTGTCTATCAGCCTATGTATCTATTTGGAATAAGTCTCACAATAAGTTTTGAACAAATCAACCGATTTTCGTACAATTTAACATGCGAATCCGTTCATTTACCCTACAGAACTCTACTGTTTTTGAGATTGATCCCCCTGAAGATAGGAGGATGAGGGAGGCAAAAATGTGAGGAATCCAAAATTGTGAAAAACTGGAAAAACCACAAAGAGAATTTTAACAAACAATGAAATGTAGTGTTTGTTTTTTAAAATTCTAAATTTTTAGACCTCAGGACCTAAAATGCGAGTGACAATTTTTATAAAATCGCAGAAATTCATGTGGGGTATGAAATTAAAGAGAATTTTAGTTAACGTCAAAATGTAATGTTACTTGTTGGAAATTTTAGAATGATGTGTCCCAGTGACTTATAATAAGATATCAAAAATTAAAAAAAAAATGTGTAAATCCATCAGGATGTCAGACTGAAAGGAATTGTAACCCAAATGTGAATGTTTTAAATTATTAACCTTTTTTGTATGATTGTATGTTATAGTAGAGGACTTGAAATTTTTTTTATTTTACCCATAATTGGAAAAACTATCAAATATCGCAATTTATAAAATAATAAGTGTATTTCGTTGAAATGGTGAACGACTTCTGCAGCTCAGTGACCCTACTAATTTATATAGATCTACAAAAGTAAATCTATTAAGTTTTAAAGACAATTTGTAATTAATCATCGGTCTTGTCACTTACACACAAACACAAAGGAAAACATATGTATCATGTGTGTGTGTGTGTGTGTGTGTGTGTGTGTGTGTGTGTGTGTGTGTGTGTGTGTGTGTGTGTGTGTGTGTGTGTGTGTGTGTGTGTGTGTGTGTGTGTGTGTGTGTGTGTGTGTGTGTGTGTGTGTGTGTGTGTGTGTGTGTGTGTGTGTGTGTGTGTGTGTGTGTGTGTGTGTGTGTGTGTGTGTGTGTGTGTGTGTGTGTGTGTGTGTGTTGTGAATGAAATAACAAACTTATTACAATTAAGTGATCTCTTTTAGGATGTAGTGTAATAACACTATCCAAATAAAAGTCTTTTCTGTTCCCTTCGATAGACTGAAAGTAATAACGAATGCCCTTTGTCATTTTTTTGGAAGTTGCTCGTTATTCGCTATCTCATTATATATCTACAACAGCATTCATATCTGTCCCGTATTATTATTCTGCCCTATTCTGATTCTTTACCGGTTTTTGTTCTTTAATTGTGCCTTTTAGTTCTACAGTTGATATTCTTTTCTATATTCCCTTCTTCTTCTTCTTCTTCTTCTTCTTCTTCTTCTTCTTCTTCTTCTTCTTCTTCTTCTTATTATTATTATTATTATTATTATTATTATTATTATTATTATTATTATTATTATCATCACCATTATGGCATCTTCTTTTATTTCTTATGCCTCTACTCTTAGTTTTACTATAATTAACACACGTTATTTACCTTTAATAATGATTTTGGTGCTATTTAGAATAATTCCTGGCTTCCTCTGCTGGCCGTTGGATTCACGCTACATTCTGATTGAAAGTAGAACATTTTAAAGAGCGTTTGAAAGTAATACGTTTAATATTTACTGGAAAACAAAAAGGTGAAAAGGTAGAAACATAAAATATTCTCGAGCGCGCGCGCGCGTGTGTGTGTGTGTGTGTGTGTTGTTAAATGGAGTATTTATTAATCGTGTTTATCTGTTAAAGCAAAAAGTGAAACAAGGAAGATATTCCACATACTTTTTCTAATTCGTTAGTAGCGTAGGCACGTTATTGAATCCTACAACGTTGGAGCGATTCCAGAATGTGATTTATAACTCTCAGTAAAACACAACGAATCTGCCCTAATTTCATCCACAGATTAATAGATTTTGTCCATGAAATGGTTAGATTAATTACGTTCTCTTATTCCAGCGACAAGCTACATTCTCCTTCTAGAAAGACCAACCAGAGAAGTACAGTGAGACCTATTTTACAGAAAATTATAGTACCGTAAGACACGTTAATATAGGACTATAGATGATGATGGCAGATGATGTTAGGAAAGGACACAGGGAATGATTTAAAAGTGTTTAAAGGAAGAATATTTGTGTTAAAAAAATATATAGTAAAAAAAAATCTTGTTAGCTATGGTTCCTGATTAGCCAGAAAAAAAGAATTATCGTGAGGTAAAAGCTAAAAGGTGTTTTGAAGAGAGTGGGTGGAAGTAGGATGTTGATTGGAACCACTACGGAAAGGAGAAGCAGAATGATTGGTTACCTGCTACACCATTCAAACTGGTTTAAAACGCTGATTAAAGGAATGATAAAGGAAAGACTTTGTTGTAGGATAAGGCCCAGACAGATTACATGCATGAAATAAAATGAGTTGAAGGTAGTCATTAAGAGACTGTCTATTGAAGGGAAGAAATTGAATGCACACCAACCTCTGGGTTGTGGAGAAGACGGAGAAGGAGAAGGAGAAGAAGGAGAAGGAGGAGAAGGAGAAGGAGAAGGAGAAGGAGAAGGAGAAGGAGAAGGAGGAGGAGTGGAGGAGGGGGAGGGGGAGGGGAGGAGGGGGGAAGGGGGAGGATGGGAGGGGGGAGAAGGAGGAGGAGGAGGAGGAGGAGGAGGAGGAGGAGGAGGAGGAGGAGGAGGAGGAGGAGGAGGAGGAGGAGGAGGAGGAGGAGGAGGAGGAGGAGAAGGAGAAGAAGAAGAAGAAGAAGAAGAAGAAGAAGAAGAAGAAGAAGAAGAAGAAGAGGAAGAAGAAGAAGAAGAAGAAGAAGAAGAAGAAGAAGAAGAAGAAGAAGAAGAAGAAGAGTTTTCTCGTTGTCTCCCAGAACTCTTGGAGACAACAATAACGCTTAATTCTGTTGAAAATGGCGTATAGACAACACATTAGTTTCTCGCTTTAAACACCCGATCAGTTAGACTATGCTGCAATACTGCATCTAAATAACAGTGAACTCTTCCAACGAAACAGTGTTTTAGTAAAAAAACATAGTCGTAGTTGCTGCCAATAACAATTGCAGGTTGTCATAATGACGGTACAGTAAAGTTAGTTTGGTAATTACTTCGTTACCTCCTCCTCCACTTGAATTCTGGCCTTCTCATTCCCTTCTACTCCTCGTCATTCACCTGTTCTTCCGACTCTTCTTCTTTCTTTTCGTCTGCTCCCATGTTTAATCAGTATGCCAGCTCCAAGTTCGTAAGATTTCCACCTTTTCAGAAGTGTTGCCACATATTTTTGACATGGAATCCATAGGTATGTAATGTCTTACTCGCACGTTTCGCGAAAATCGACCGTTATGTTTCAAATGTACTTTCGGCATACCACTATCTCACGAACCGCTCAACCAATCCCAGCAAACCAGGTGTCAGGTGATCGAGTCACTCGGCCCCCTTCCACCAATAGTACTGAGAATTTTGACAACTGACTTCAGTCGCCTCTAGGCTTTGTCTGCGTGAGGGTGTTTTTGCGCCGAAAATTTCTAAATTGCTCCACTAAAACTTAAATATCTCGGGAACTACAAGTCCGATCGCGAAAATACAAAGTGCGTTGTGATCCTGAGAACTAAATCTCTCCAATAACACCAATTTCGAGTACAAGAAGCACTCACAGAAAATAATAACAACATTTGAACTCAACAATTTGAAATGCCTCGACCTAAAAATCGCGATAAAACTCGAACAAAAACTTTCAAACCGAAAACCGGCGAATCCTATGTAGAGCGTCAACAGGCCTATCGTTTGAGACTAAAATCAAAGAAATCGGCCGAGAACTTAGAAAATGGCAACTATTTGAAGATTGACGAAACCCCGTCAGCGCCCAAGCGGCCCGCATCTCCGATACCTGGGTCATCCGGCGTGCCCCCAAAGCGACTCAGATCGAGCGTACGGCTAGCTAGCAAGAAAACAGACGATGAGAACATTAAGACGATGAGAGCTGTTTATTTAACCAACCCTTCATTCCTTCCCAAAGCATAAGTCTGCCCATGATTCCATGTCTACCGGTAGTCCCACGACTACCAGGTTTAAATTTTTTTTCCCCAGTAGAGTCTTACTGTGACGATTTAAATTGTAACAGTAATCGTAAAATAAAAAAAAATTAAATATTAAGTTTGCAAGCGATTAAGCAATTTTAATCTCACTATAATATCTAAAACCCCTGTATGTACTCAGTATGAGAATAAGAAGTAATTAAGAAGTCCAAAGAAAAATTAATAAAAAGACAAATTGTAAATAGTTATTATTGTCATATTTAACCCTTTGCTTGTTATCAGGCGGTGACCTGTTAATTCCGGACTCGACATGTCTTCCGAGTCGTCTGTAATTTAGGATAAGATAAAAATCATAATGTTAATAATTAAAAAATCTGAAGACACAGATAGACGTTAAAATAACTCACTAAAATTGTATACGTTTTTTAAGGCATAGTTTTTGTAATTAAAAGTGTTAACTTAAATAAAGGTAGGGACTATATTCTCGCGGAGTAGTTGCCCCTCTCTTTTGTTAAGAACCAGTCGAAGCGGGCAGAAAAACCCTTTCTCGCTATGTTGACCTCACAGAGTGCAGACGTACGAGCGAAAGCTCTGATAAAATGTTGTTAGTTTGTTTGTTTAATTTAAATGTAGTTTAGTAACTGCTACTGCTAAAAGCGTGTGACATGTACCATTAACTATAAATATGTGGTAACAAGAAGAAATAATATGTAACAACAAAAAGTAATAGTGTCAAGCAAGATGACGACTCTCTTCAAGAAGTAACTCAAATTTCAACATCATTCCTGAAGATGTGATCTGCAGGAACTGCTTAAAGACTCGTATACCCGGCAGGAGATGCTGTTTAGGACATCCGAGAATCTGCATATACTTACACCGAAGAAGCTTCAATCTCCTCTGTGAACTTTCGACACCTTATTGACGAAGACCCGATCCAGATGATGACGGCGCGTACAAGGATTCCCAAGACGGACACCCCAGGACGAGGTTTCTACATTCCATTGGCTATCGAGAGTAAATAATATTTGTTACACTACACACTTCCAAAAGAGACTTTTCAAAGACAATTAATTTTATGTAAACATTAAAAGTGTAAATCTAAGAGTTTACTGTAAAAAACTCAAACATCATACGTTGTAACGCTTTATATATTAAAATATCTCATAATTATTCCAAGTAATAGTACCATTCTTCAAATTGTTAAAGAAGTCTTGCAAGCTAAGATAATGAATTTAAAATAATTAAAAGTCTTTACTATCAAATACAGAAAGTTAACCCGGATCCGAGGTATAGCAAAATAGAGTCAATTTGATCCCAAAGTTTTATAAAAGAAATTAAATACTTTAGATTAATTAGTGATGCAATGGGATCTGTCAGTAACAGTTGTTAAATAAAGAGAAGTCGTCTTGTTACACACATAAAATGAGTGCGTAAATCAGTACAATACCTTCCCTTGTTTCCTTACACAGTTAGTAAGTAATTTGTTCAGTTAATTTGATTTGAATACAGTTCGTTACAACGTAGGCAGCCCATGTAATTGGCAGAGGTCAGTTAAGATGGGTTCCCTGGATGTGTAACGCGGCAATACGTTACATTACAGACATAGAGGTTGTTTGGTTAGCCAATTTTTCTGTCTTCTTTACTATGTACTTTCATCTGTCCATTTCTATACCCTTTTATTTCTTCTGTATTTCTGATATTTCATTAACCTTTATTAAATAAACGTTAGATAATATAACAACGTTGCTTCTTATTCTGAACTTACGTCAATTAACTAGCTTCAAACTTTCATTACAGGAACATTGTTTGTCTATCAAAATCGATATATTATTGCATCAATATAGTAATTTACGTCTCTTCAATGTTTTGTAAAGTTAAATTTTCGTTTTGGCTCCCCGTTTTATTCTTCAACGCTCTGTTGATCTTTCCAAATATTCATTGTAATTAAATTCCCGTTAATTATCTTTGTAATCTATGCACCTATTTCCAGTTCCCTTAGTAAATTAATAACTGTTAAAAAGTATCATCATATTTTGAAATTTAGTTTGGTTACATTAGTTTATCTATTATTTAACAGATATTTATGGTCGGGGAAGACGAATTGTTGTATTCGGTGTGATTTCCGCTACAAGTGTTAAATATAAATTGTGATTATTTCTGTCTGTGTGTTGTAGTTACTTCCCACACTGTAGACATTATCTACGTACGATTTCTGTTAGTTAAAATGCTTGTAACAAAGTTACAAAGGATATTTTAGAAGCGTTTAACTAGATATATTGTGATACACTGACTGCAAATAGGGCGTTACCTGGATTTTGAGTATAAGCAACCGCCACCATCGTATGTAACAAAAAAGAAATGTAAAATTTATCAACGACATTTCTTAACACAAACCATCGTAAACAAAGAGAAATAACGAAATTGGATATTGTAACGTGTTATTTTACCAAACATAAAACTAATAACAGTACTAACTAAAAGGTAATTTACTGACTGTGACAAACTATGGCTGATAATGACCAAAATACCAAGAAGTTAAAGATCCCATGACAAAAGATGTAAATAGTAATTTATAAATAGGAACATAATATATAAGTATGTACAACTAGTACGTAAGAAATCCGATATTGTGAAAACCTATTTAACTATGAGGAGATCTGCGCGCCTCAAACCGTTATTTTATATATCAAGAAAAAAAACTATAGAAAGTGAATTATTTTAGTGTTACAAATATAATCATGTCAAACTGTAATTCTAAAAGTTATATTGTGTGACAGTTTTAATAAGGGAAAATAACAGTGAAATACATTAAAAAGAAAGAATCATGTATGAAGAGAGTGATTAAGTACAATTAAAATATCAACGTTGAAGAAATATATAATCTACATGAAACAGGTATATAACACATATAGTGAAACAAGACAAAGTAACTAATTGAAAAGGATAAAATTTTACATTAAAAAACCTATAATAAAATAGTGTAAGCAAGAAAAGATAAAGTTCAACCGAATATTATTAATTAGAAATGGTAAACCGAACCTGTGACCCATAAAATATAGCCAAGGCCTTAACTAAAGAAATTAGTGTTTTGGATAGAGGAAGGGAATTGTTAAAATTTGCTAATTGCAAGACGAACGTGTAAAAATTACGGCTGAATTTGATACAAATTGAAGAGCAATAACAGATGAGATGACCAGGAAAAACAACGCAAAACTTAGAAGAATGATGTTTTAATCAAGAGACCAAAAAAAACAGATGTCCAGGAGTAAAGAATCAACCAACAAATCCTTTAAGAAAAGTGCTAGATTGGTGAGATCACTCCAAGACTAAATCAAATATCAGAACTAACATTAGGACAGTAAAGATTGAATTACAACAAAAACAATATAAAAACATTATAATAGTGAATTATTTTTGTACACTAGTATACCATAGTCATTAACAGTAAGAGTTTTTTGTTATAGTTTCTAGTATGTTTAAAAGAACTCACAACCATTCAACAGACATTTACAACACCATATTTCCAAGTCTCATGCATAAATATTAGATTGTCTGTTCTATGTATAAATTGTACCATACTTTAACGATACTTGTATGTTAACCCTGAGATTCAGATAAATAGTTCTCTATTTAAAAATAAAACACAGGTTTTTTTATTTAGTTACATATTGGCGATTCCAACGCGAGGCTTAACACACTCACAATTAATTGATATTACATATTGGCACCGCAACTTGGGGCTTTTACGGGAGAATTTATTTTATATTACATATCGGCTTCCATCGCGGGGCGATAAGGGAGAGAGGTACTATTTTTTTATATTACAATATTTATAAAGTAGAAAAGAAATATTTGCATTCAGCATTACTAAATAAACTGAAGAACTTCTGTGAATCTATACGACAGTATAAACAAGTGTGAAAAACTTGTAGAAAACCGAGGCAAGAATACAAACTGCAAGTCTTTCAGGAATTGCAGAAGTAGTAGCAATGCATATATTTTCCTTGCATATAACAATAACAGTTTCTATCCCGTTGGGAATCAAATATTCCAGAAGCTAAACCAATCTCTTTTGCTACCGCGTTCGTAATCGTGCCCACGCAGACATGCCCTCATTGAATGACCTCATTATTGCTTTGAATGTTTTTACTAGTTTTGTCAGTTCAATGTTTATGCTGTTTTCATAGGCGAGTACTGAGCTTCAAAATATATGTTAACACTTTAGTCTCGTGCATTCTAATTAAAAAAATGTTCGGGGTAACACACTATCTAGTACAGTACACACATACACAGAGAGAAAACAACACATTAGGAAGTCAGAAATAAATTGAGACAGGAGAAAGGCTAAATCAAACAGAAAACTTGTAAAATAAATTATTCAGCTTTAAAATAGAAACAGAACACGAGCAGAGGGCAGGAAATAATTAATTTGATTATTCTGAAAGGATAACAGTGAAGTTAAAACATAAAGATATGAAAAACTTAGCGCACAAAGAAATGTTTGGCTGCGGCGATTATTCAGTAGCCTCTGTTCTGTTTAGAAACCATAAAAATTTGCTACATTTCATGTTTAGTATTTAATACCATATAAAGATAGTATCAAATTAAATGTTTCCACACATTTAACGTCTACGAGATTAAATTGAATTGTTCCACGATAATTTTGTGACAGAATTAGCAGAAGTTTCCAAGGCTAAACTTAGCAACAGAGGAAGTAGTATCTAAATAGTACTATCTGAAAAGTATATAAACACAATTGTCACAATTTACGCGGGATGTTTTTCCAGGAATTGAAAGAGCAAAGTGGAGGTTGTTTGTGTCAATCCATAAACGTTGTCACAATGAGAACTTTTTTTTTAATTTTATTAAATTATTATATACACAAAAGTCTACAAATCTTGGTGAAATATTATTATGGCGTCGCAAATAGACAAAAAGTAGCTCAGATCCCAAACACGCTTATCACGTATTTGAAGATTGCCCTGGTGCAATTCGTAACACTCTAACAGATGCTACGCTTTATGAGTCTAGTCGATGTCGCAAACTTTGTAGGTCACCGCCAAACCGTGACTGCTTACATAAAACACAACTCGAGGGCCTTCCGTGGCCAGTTGAATTTGAAAAGTCAGCGAAGTAGTTTTACAGTCATTCTTTGTCTCACAGAAGAAAGTGACATCTTCTTCTCCTTCCCCTTCTTCTTCATTTTCTTCTTCATTGATGCAACAAACGCATATAGCTGTCATTGGTCTACTCAAACACTCTTGTCCATCCATTTGATACTGAGCAAGGAAAATGTTTATCCTAAGCTGCTTGAGATCACGCAGGGCACTGTCTCTCTGTTGAATCCTCTAGATCGCACTGCACTACCAAGATAACCCTTGTACAGTTTTCAATGGATTTCTGTCTTTTATTTTAAGGACAAGACCTAACCACTTTTATCTTTGTATTCTAATAAAGGAAGTAATGCTGAGATAATCATGTTCTGCATACAGTTCTCTATTTTCTTGCCCTGACACACCTTGTTATCACATATTTGGACTATAATTCTTCTAAGCAAGATTTTTTTTCATATCTATCCAGCAGCTTCAATGCAGGACTATTAAGGGTCCATCTTTCACGACCATACGCCACAACTGGTCTTATATAACTTCAACTTTCGTCGCACGGCATTCTAATCTACTCTTCAAGATTTTATTCAAGGCGAAGATTACTCTGTGGCCTGATGCAATTCTTCTCCTTATTTCCTTCATTTCGTCGAGGTCTTCATTGATAGTAGAACCAAGATATTGAAAACTAGAAAAATAATCATCAAACAAGTAAATTTTACTGGTGTTGTATATACGTCTCTTTCATTCTTGACAACACTTGTTTTGTTTTACCTTCATTTACTTTAAGTCCTCTTCATCACGTTTTCAGAAGGCTTCTTTAAGAGAACGCAGAGCTTCACCAATAATAACAACATCGTCTGAATAGGAGAGTATATGTAAATTTTGTTAAACATTTTCCAATTTTGGTCCACTTTAGGAAAAGTCGTTATAGCCTGATGCGACAATATTGAACAGGAAAGGGGCCAGGGGATCGCCCTGACGTAAAGCAACTAGAGAGTGTTATCAGTCAGTGTTATTTACTGACAGGTGTTTAACTAATTATTTGTTTGCAGAGTGTTGTAATTTGTTTATTCTAGTTAGTTTCTATTGTTTGTGTAAGTTAATAACAAGGATAAGTGAATAACTTGGAGAACTGTTCTAACATGAATGTTTTTGTTTTATAAAGATGTAACTGAAATTTGTGAGTATCGATTTCCTCGGTATTTGATTATTTATACCGGTGTTGTAATATCACAGTCATTGAAATCGTCGTAGCATCATGTATCCACGGGGGGTCTGTCAATATAAAAGCCAATAAATGTACCATTTAAGGAGATTCTGGGCAAAAAAAAAAACAGTTTTAAAATAATCTCAACTAGATGATAATGACAGAATGTGTCGAGACAGGCAACAAACGAGTATCACGTATGGTGAAGTGGGAGGAGGAGTGAGGCGGTTAAGAAGACCAAGGAGGAGATGGCTGTAAAAGGTGGAAACAGAATCGGGAAGAAGAGTATATAGCAGGGAAGCAATAAAATTTGACAAAGTTGTTATGAAGACTGCTAACATAGAGACAATAACTGATAGAATCGGGAAGGATGGAAGAAGTAATTGGATACATATGGTAGGAAGAGGAAATGGGTGAAGGAATACAACGTCTATTCGGGAGCTACCAGGAAGAAAAATATGATAACATTAATGACAGAAAATAAGAATACAAAGGTGAAGAAATAAATTTCACTTCGCAAAAATTTATTGTAATCGTAAATGATTACCTGACATAATTAACTGTCAAACATCAAACAAAATAGCCAGAATAATTTCAAAACCAAATTTAATTGGCTTCTGAATTTTGATTAAAACTGCTGATCAAAATAAAATTTAAATAAATCGTTTTAACAGTCTGTGGTTAGGGTGTTCAAATTCTCCTACAACAACTTGCGGCTGCCCACTAGCCATGGCTAAACTAATTCCGATTTTATGGTCTTGTACAATGTAAAGAAAATTAATACTTAACAAGAGGGAGTACAATTTGTGTTTAAGATTAATATAATCTTGCCTGATAAAGAGATAATATTTTCACTTGATATTTTTACGACAAAGTAAAGACAATATTCGTGGCTTAGCAACAGGATGACACAACGCAGTTGAGCATTCTCGATTCTCTGCGACTTACTAGAGACGACCCAATTATCCTCCTATCGTATATAGCTTAGTGAACCTTTTTCACTAACCAGTGTCTGTTACTGCACAGCAGCGTAGTGTAAAATGTTAGTTGTTGATTATCACGTGCGGAGATTTGTAATTGGTAGCTCTTATTTCTTGTTGCGATGTTTGTCTTATACAATTTTTAGAATTTTTGCTTACTAGTGTTTTTGTTTACAAAAATTAGTACTAAAATTGCAACAAATCTTCTGGTGTTCAAGTCATTTATTCCACTGTTCAAAGATGACTCTCCGTGCGACATTTATAACAATATGTACGTAATTGCAAGTATGGCAATAATGGTTTACTATTTACAAAATTACTGTCATGTTGGTAGAAAAATCATTTGGATGCAATAATGTTGTTTCGATGCAATTCGTATCTTGAGATTATTCGTAGGCACGTCAAGTTGTAACGATTTCATAAGTGGGTCCAAAATCTTAAAAAAAAAAGCAAGAGCGTAAAAAATATCGTGAAAAACGAAAGTACAATATATTTTCCGCGTCATTAAACATCTCAGTTTTCGCCTTCTTATTCTGACGCCACCTTTTTGTTTCCCTCGATTTGAAATAATTTATGGCGTCCTTTATGAATAAAAAAACGCCAGTACTTTTTGTTAATCCGATCAATACATTAAAATGATTTAGGTCAAAAGAAATTTTACCATTTTCTTTTCTTTCACTTGCATTTAGGGCTGGTTAGGTAGACAGATCTTATACCGACATATTTATCGTGTCTTTAAAGTGTGTAAAATTCTCCCTGTTCTTCATCTTGTTGCTTTGTAGAGTAGGTGTAGACACCTGTCCCGGTTTTAGGAACTTTATATACATTGTGAATATAGTTATTATTATTTAAAAATATTATAAGTTGAACTAAAAATCATATCATCGTCTTATGGGGTTTACTACACTATGACTACAATGTGAGGCGTAAAAATGTCCGGCGTTTGGTGTGCAGTCCTTTTTCGTACGTGTATTTCCCTAAATGTTCCAATTTTCAACGCTTGAAACTCACTTCGTATATCTTTATCGGAAGCACATGTAATTGTGACCATCCTTTGACCATTCTTAAAGACCTCATTTCTGGCGCGGTGACTTTTATTTAGGTTTGTCTTTCGCGAGGCTCATGACTCTTCACAGTAAAGAAGAGTAGGTATCGCCATAATCTTGAAGAATTTAATTTCGTTTTCTGGTGTCACTTTCTTTTTAATGTTTTTGGAATTGTCCCACGAATTGATCTACATTTACTTAACTTGTTCTCCACATCTCTGCCTAAACCCCTTGAATTATTACGCGTGAACAGGTTGTGAATAAATAAATTCGTAAAAGGAAATTAAAACGAAGTTTCAATAAAGTTGATAGTGTATATACACAAGTGCACGGTAGGTAATCTGATTTATGAGACGTTTATTATTATTTAATTTCATGAAACAGGCATAAAAACGACAGTTACATGCTGAGTAGTGTTAAGTAGTGTTGAGTAGCATTAAGTAGAGTCACCACCCCCCGGTCACCCTTAGTGAGGAGACTACAGCTCATAATAGGCTATTCAAGCTATCGAGTAAGTAGGTACTACGGGTTGTTATAGTCAGTAGATAATGTTTAGACTTGTAAATTTGCCACTAGTGAAGCAAACTTGTACGGTAACCGTAACAAGTTCTCTTATGTGTCATTACTCTTCTGTATTCTCAAGTACAGTATATTATACGAGTTTACCTCACCACTAAGTACTCTACAAACCAAACATGATCCTACTTTAGTAGTGACTCTATTTCGCTTCGTTATTGGCAAACAACATGTACAGTGTGTTTAGAATTTATTGGTGATAAAATACTGGAGCTTAAAATTGAAAAACGAGAGGTTACCAATGGCTGTTTTAACTTTATGAACAAGAAACATTTCGTCCTATATTAGAAATTATATCCGACTTCAGATAAATAATTTTCATCATCATCATCATTTTCAAAAGGCTGGCTGTAAAGATTTGAATCTGAATCTAGATGACGGACTTTTGGCACCACATAATAAAGCACCACATCATTTAATTTGCTAGTGAGCGGCACCAAGCGGTAATGTACACAATATTGTTATTGTTGTTAATAATTTATATTTTCATTATACGGTGTGTTATGGGCCTAACAAACATAAATTTGCGCTTTACAATATTACAAAAGAATCTCGTGATCTGCAATTGTGGTTGGCTATGTTATCACACTGACAGTGAGATATGATTATGTGTGTGCGTGCGCGCGCGCACGTGATTTGCTTTCGTAGCAAAGAATGTCTGTATGTCAACAAAATGCAATTTTTCCCATTCAGAACGCTGTATTTATGTATACTGTAAAATAATATATCAAATGTATACTGCAATAATTCTACCACATGTATAAAGAACCACCGCTAACACAATACATAAAACTACAGCGTCTAAGGTGGGCTACTCATGTAGCCAGGATGGGGGAAGACGGAATACCACAAAAACTATTGAATACCAGAATCCACGGAAAAAATTCAGTGGGAAGACCGAGGACAAGATGGGAGGAAGCGGTGGATGAGGATGCGAAAGAAATACTGATAGTGCGTTCCTGGAGGAAGATGGCTACCGACAGAAGACAATGAGGGGGAAAATTTGAAGGAAGCCAGGGCCCAACAAGGGCTGTAGTGATATAGGAGAGAGAGAGAGAGAGAGAGAGAGAGAGAGAGAGAGAGAGAGAGAGAGAGAGAGAGAGTAAAATGAGAGTAAAATAATATAATATATTCTCTCTGTCTACCTTTGAGAGTATCTGGTCACCGCGTGGTCATCTATGCAGGTACCCGTACTGTTGGTTGTGACGCCTGACTCTGCGACCAGACGATAGAGCCACCGGGTGTTTATAGATAAACGTTGACTAAACTTCACCTAAGATCCTTTATGTAAACTGAATTGTTTACAAGTGGTTTCAGAGACTGCCTCGGGGAGCGCTGTCTATTCCGGTGTCGCTAGAAGTGGTGCTGTTGCTAGAATTCAAAGGTAGCTTTACGCATAACCGTTAAACACAACATACGTAACAGCGTAAAGCCTATCTTCATACGACACCATACAACCCCTTCTATACGAACCTCGTTGAACCGGATTCCTCTGTAATCCGGATTGAAAATAATTAGGTCTATACGGTATATATTTTTGTACTGAATTTTGAAATTGCTGTTTTAAACAGAAGACCCGCTTTAAAAGTACAGTACTGCAAATATAGTAGTACAGTATTTATTATACCCGAATTTGATTAGCACTGTAATACATGCTGTATATCATTTTATAACTACGCGCTGAACCTCACGGATTTGCTTAATGGAAAAACGTATAGTTTATTAGGAAGTACAGACGGAAACCACGTCTACCGATCTAATGGTAGTGGAACGCCTACGTGATCGCGCAGCACGTAAAGGTTACGAGAAGTTAAAACAGAATAAACTTACTATTTTAACAGACGTTTAATGAAGAAATTTGTGTTAGTGGTTGAAATCACAATCAAAATAAAAAAATGGTAGATAAGTTAAATAAATTAAAAAAAAGAACGAAGTAAAAAAGGAACACCTCTCTAAGAATAACTATGAAAAAAGAGTAATAAACCTTACAGAGGTAAATTTCAATACGGAAGAAAAAGAAATGTTAGCGAAAGGCTTAAAATACGCACCGCCACCAGAATTAAATCAAGAAAAAACGATTATTGAATGCGAAAGCATAATACAAAAACTAGGAAATGAAAATGATAAAAAAAGAATAAGGTGGGAAGTAGGGAATGTAGTAGATAAAATATTTAAGAAAAGTTTGTATAATTCAAAGAATGAACAAAAAATCAAAGCAACTGTAACTAAACTAAAGAATAAAATAAAGAAGAATGATATTATAGTTACGAAGGCGGATAAAGGAAATACAATGGTACTAATGAGAAAGGAAGAATACATAAAGAAAACGGAAGAATTTATAAGGGAAGGACCATACGAGGAAATAAAGTATGATTATACAAGTAAGTACCAGTCAATGATAAAACAAATGATGAAACAGATAACATTTATAGAAGAAAATAAGAAAAAGTATTTATTGGAAAGTAATCCAACAGCACCAACTTTTAAAAGTCAGGTTAAGATACATAAAGAAGAAAAACCAATTAGACCGATTGTTTCTTTTGTTAATGCACCTATTTATAAACTATCAAAGGAAGTTAGCAGAGTACTGAAAGAGAAATATGAATTTGGGACAAAATACAACATAGAGAATAATATAAAATTGATAGAAAAATTAGAAAATATTAGCATTAATGTAAATACAAAATTGATATCACTGGATGTTAAGGACATGTTTACTAATATCACAGTAAATAAAGTTATTAAGTTAATAAACGATAATAATATGGGAGAATACAGGTATAAAAAGCAGTTGATGAAAGTAATTAAAGAATGTGTAAATCAGAACTATTTTAGGTTTAATAACAAGTTTTATATACAGAAAAAAGGTTTACCTATGGGGTCTTCATTATCCCCTATTCTTGCTGAAATATACATGAATGATTTTGAAAAGCAATTAATAACTCCCACTAAGTATAAAGACAATATAAAATTATGGTGTAGATACGTTGATGATGTATTAGTAGTTTGGGAAGGAAGCATAGAAGAAGTGCATCAGTTTATAAAGGAGGTAAATAATAAGGATAAAAACTTACAATTTAAGGAAGAGATAGGAGGTAAGCAAATAAATTACTTAGATTTAAACATATAAATTAAAGATAATGAGAAACTACAGTTTGGGATATTTAGGAAAGAGTCGTATTCTGATATAATTATACCAAGAGAGTCGTACCACCCATACAGATATAAAATGGCGGCAATCAATTCCTTTTGTTACAGAGCTCAGAAGTGTTTAAAAGAGACCGAATCAAAAGATAGGGAGTTAAAAACGATAAAGGGAATTGTAAGGAATAATAATTATAGCACCAACATAGTGGATAAAGTTATGAAAAGGGTCAACATACAAAAAGCTAAAATAGAACCAGAACAAAAGAATTATGCAGGGTCATTGACATACATAGGTTCACATACTAGAAAAATTATAAAATGTTTTAATAAATATGGAGTAGATATAGCTATTAAAAAATGTGAAACGGTATTTGATAAGATAAGGAATAAGAATATAGAAAAAATTCCAGTATTACAGAAAAGCGGAATTTATAAATTAAAATGTAAAGACTGCAACAAAGTGTACCTAGGGGAGACAGGACGAAAATTCGCATGCAGGTTGTCTGACCACAAACGTGGAGAAGGTAATAGAACAACCAATTCGTTATATGCAAGACATTTCATAGAAGACAACCACAAGTTTGTTAATCCTTTGGAAGAATACGAAATTGTAAAAGTAGTAAATAACACAGTTGAAAGGAAGCTTAGAGAGGAGTTAGAAATATTGAAAGAAAGAGAAAAAGGGTTAGACAATTTAATTAATATTAAAATTAAATTTGATAATGAAGAAATATTTTATAATATGATTAAGAAGTAAATGAGAGAGGGCAGATAGATAAGATTAAGAATTATATTTCATAGTACTAATTGGTTGTTTTAAAATAAGGGTGTGTGACTGACCCACGTGTGTGGAGAGGAAGAGGGTAGTTTAAAGGGATGCACACACACACACACACACACACACACACACACACACACACACACACACACACACACACACACACACACACTGAAACACAAGGAATTTACTAGAAAAATATGTAACTGTACAGATGGTGAGACAGAGTTTAGGGGGTGGGGAAAGGTCATTAATTTTTAGTTTGTTGTGGGTGAGCAGGGTGGGGGAGAGGGGTGAAGGGTTGGGTATTACATATTTTCTGCCTATTCCTGATCTGACGATGAGCTGTGAAGCTTGAAAGCGCTAATCGGAATAATTTTTATATAGTGGTGTGCAATATTGATTACTATTTTAATAAATTAACATATAACAATTGAAGGTTCTAATATGTAGTGTACTGTTTATATAATCTAATTTGACAGAAAAAGAGTAAATAATAGTGTAGTGTTAAATAAAGGATAGTGTAGTGAAACTACTGCAATAAAATAATACGAGGGCTATTTTTTTTTCAACTTCCGGTTAGTTGGAAAACCTGGTTCTGTTGTCATAGCAACAATCTGATTGTTGATTAATGTTTTTGAGGCTTTGATCTAACCTATAACCACTGGTTTTATAGTTATTTTGACTATTACTGTGGTGACGACAGTTTAATTATGGCAACTACAATTGAAATTACCTCCAAGTGTGAGATTCGGTCTGTTATTAGATTTCTTCAAGCTAAAGGTCATAGTGCTGCAGAAAAATTCATCGACGGTTGTGTAATGGTGTATGGAGAAAATGTGATGAGTGATGGTTCAGTTCGGGAATGGTGTCGAAAATTTAAAGAAGGCCGAATTGATGTTCATGATGAAGGAGGGCCAGGACGAAAGTCCGTGGCTACTGATGATGTTGTTGAAAGGGTAGACAGGATGGTTCGAGAGGCCGTCGTTTCACAATTACTGAACTTTCTGCTGATTTTCCTGAAATATCTAGGTCTGGTCTTTATGATATTCTTACTCAGAACCTTGGGTATAGGAAACTCTGTGCTCGGTGGGTTCCCAAACAACGCACGACCTCACGCAGCAGCACTCACACAAAAC
Organism: Magicicada septendecula; assembly: GCA_034769895.1. Classification (NCBI taxonomy): domain Eukaryota; kingdom Metazoa; phylum Arthropoda; class Insecta; order Hemiptera; family Cicadidae; genus Magicicada; species Magicicada septendecula. The sequence continues at coordinate 586,550,823 of CM068369.1, read as the reverse complement.
CTGCTTCATGAATTTGGTTGGGAAGTCCTTGATCACCCATCTTATACCCCAGACTTGGCACCAAGTGACAACCGTTTGTTCACTGACTTGAAAAAGTGGTTAGGTGGGCAGCGGTTTGACCCCAATGATGAGTGAAAGTCTAGCGTGGCAGATTGGCTGACTACTCAGGACCGAACATTCTACAACATGGGCATAGAAAAGTTGGCGCCTCGCTATGATAAGTGCCTCAACAATGGTGGTGACTATGTAGGAAAGTAGTTTACATACATATGAAACTTTTGTATATAATAAAATTATTGATGTTATTCATGTGTCTGTTTATTGGTCTATCGGAGGTTGAAAAACATATAGCCCTCGTATATACAGCAGTGTAGTGTTTACGAAAACTATTTTGGCAAAAATAAAAGTGTTTAACTTTGAGTATACAAATGTAGTACAGCAATTTACATTAAAATATTAGATCCTCTATTATTCGGATTTTCGTTAATTCGGATGACCTCCGGTCTCAGTTAAACCAGATAGAAGAAGTTGTACTGTACCAATATTAGTAGCAATATAAAGATAGACTCAAGAATATCTGGATGAATCCAGTCACCAAGGGATTGCGATACGGTTGTGCTATAGGTCCCACTTTACTTATTATGTTGTTACGATTGTCTACCTAATCGTCGTATGGTACGGTTGAAAACAAAATACAAGGCACCAATGAAACCACTGATCACCGGCTTGAATTAATCACAAATACAGTTTATACTCAACTTGTGCAAAAATTCGAGTAAAATTTGTCCACACGCAATAATAATGTCAACTAATAGAGTCCCGCACAATTTAAAACAATAACACTTCGCCACAGTACTTCGAAACTCAATTGAATAGATCGCCACTTAAACTGACTGAGTAATCGCCCGAAGTAAACTGAAGTGACCGTCGCTGGATGCTTATATTTATACCCCTTTGAAATTAGTATACATATTAAACGTCGATGTATATTAGTTAGAAGCGGAACGTACATAGGAAAAGAATATTTGCTATATTTATTTTTAATCATAGCAATAATTAATTTAATACTAATCAGTCTCAATCGGATTCACAGTCTAAATGTTCAATTGGCTTTGTGGTACCATTGGTATTTATCAGATGAACCAATTCCCATCAAAAGCTTTTTATTTTTTTAATAAAAAATCATATAACTGAACACATGTACGAGTTTTAAATCTGTACTGTACATAAATTATATCTTTAACATTTTCTACCATTAAACTATTTCTCTCTTTGATCCACTGTGAACTGATCAGAGAAAACACCCGTTCTGTAATAGAGTTGTTACTCGGAAAAATACGTTTTTCAGTTTTACGAAAACAGAAGACATGTCCCGGTTTCTTTAAAATATCCTCCCGGACAGGTTTTCAACACTAAATAAGAGGATGTAAGGTAACCCTAAATAAACGAAGACCTGTGCAGCTACGGATAATATCGAATACGTTAGACTTAATTAAGCAGAGTTTGTACAATACGAGTTGATTCTGTCTCTCGTTACATGCTTATCTGTCTTACGTAAGCACTCCTCTGATTCCCCTCGGCACCCTTGTCGGCAAAGTACGCAGCAGAGCTCGAACTTTCTTATCACTCTGAGTGCACACCATACTTGAACGGAAAGCTTCAGTTCGTTGGCTACTGATAAGGTGGTGTACAGGTTTCTAATTCTGCAAGTCCACACTTTCTTGCATCTCACTGCACGAGTGTAATTAGGTGTTACGCTAACACAGCGACTAGGGCACACAGATAATCAAGTTGAGCTTGTATGGCATCCGGTCACCACAGTCGTACCACGCAGGTGTACATTACACCCAGTGGTGAACGCGTGTTTCCTTTTTCCACCAACTCAGCAACACATTTCTCACGGTCGAATTAATCTAGTAGCTGTTGCCAGCGCTAAACGGTGTAGCCGACTGATCATGGAATCGATTCCATGCATCCAGTTTGTATATCCAGTGCGATTCGTTGTGCATGCTGTCGTGAAGAAATCCTTTTACAATATATACTAAAACCTGTTCATATAGTCTAAAGTATTCAGAACTAGAATACTCGCGTATCCTACGACTTAAATAATAACGTTTACACTAATTAAACATGCGGACAAAATTGACCTGTACTTTACATAAAATTAGGCGATATTTGTGAGACGTGTTGATTTAATTTTAGATCATCTGTAGGCAAAAGAAACGTCCACGACATGGCGCGGAAGAATGATGAGCAGAGAAAAAGTTGCAAAATTATGACGAGATTTAGAAAATAAAGAGACAAATAAATAAATAAAGGCAGATTCAAAAAATAATAATACATAAGAACCGCCCGACAAGCGTTTAATGTAACCACGCGAAACTCTGAAAATGTATTTGGTGGTGTGAACGCAGAAAGTGAAAGCGTAATTGATCCGACGAAGACAAACTATGCTGGAATACAGTATAGGAAGATTCGTGAAAGAAGAGAGTCTCCAAGAAGAGTGGAATGCACGGCTACAGTTAAACGGTAATCTCACTAGAATATGATGTACCATGGAAAAAGTGAAGAGGATTCGATGGATCAGAGAACAGGAAAACAGCTATACCAGAAGACAGCCACCGACGAAGTGATATGGAATTTCATAGCGCAGCGATAGTGTTCATAAATAGTGAGCAAGTGATAAGTGATTAAAAGAAAGTAGCATTGTGAAGTGGCAAATGTGTGTGTGTGAGAGAGAGAGAGATATTCATATGGCAGAACAACGGGACTACTGTATTACCGAATTAAAAGGTGAGTTTTTTTATAGCTTCGTAATAATTTTTAGTTTACCTCTACTTTATAGAAGACAGAAAGAGGAAACTAGTAAAAAAAAATATTAATTTTTCTAGATTTTAAATTTCGATATGACGTTTCTGGCTATATCTATTACGGACATGTAACAAAAATTAGTTGAAATATTTAAATAGGTATGCAATAGTTATATTTTTGCCTAACAAATATAAAATTATTTTCTGTTCCCTGATTAAAAAGAATTTCAAACAGAAGCATTTTAGTAAAACTGTAGTTTTGTCTTTATGCTATAAATACAATTAGTTAATTTTTTTAATTACCCCAGAAAACAATCCCTTAGAAACTCTAGTATAATTGGTACTTCAGCGCTTCACGGCGGGCGTCATCTCTGTGGAGTACGAACCGATGAAAATTTATTGTTTTTAACATAAATTTGTATTTTTTTTAAGTAAATACTTTTTCCCTAGCTAGGTCTTATTGCCTACCACCGGTCGGGAACCCCCGTACTATGGGAAGGCCTTTTTAAGTATTGCTGTCCACTGACTGTTGTCAGTTTTGCTAGGTTATGTTCGTTATGCTAGGTTATGGACTATAAATTCTCTTGTTTCTTATTTCCTTTTAAATAGTAATAGTTTAATAAAGTCACAGTGTAAAGTAACACTGTTAATACTTTAGTTTCAATTTATTTCATATAACAAATTATATAATTTAGTCCTTAAATGTTTAGTGACCGTCAATCAATGAATGTTTTAGTGGATGGTTAGTGAGGATCGGTCAATAATACAAATTTTAGCTATTTTGCGTCGACGTTTCGACAATGTTTATTGTCATCTTCAGGACCTGTGTATGAAATACAATAGAAATATCAAACATAACGAAACAATTAAATATTTGGGTGAACGTGTTGGTGATGTGAGTGTGTGCGTGCGTATGTATGTATCATTTTATATGTGAAGACTTATGATAGTTTGTTTACATCTTCAAATTATCTTTAAGAAAACGAGCAAATTATAGTATGAGAGAACTTAATTTATACAGTATTACAATTTAAATTACTAACTGTAATGTTATTTTAATTAATTAAACAAACAGTATATAATTTAGGTACAGTATATGTATAATGAGTATATAATAACAGGTATTTGTGTCTGTTATTTTTTTGGAATGGTATCATTCGTACCTGTTATTTTTAGAATACTAGTTCAGCACACCTCTAGTTTCTATTAGTTTGCGGCTGTTTCTACTAGTACAAGTAGCAGTTACGTGTAACAGTTACTGGTACCTACTGAATACTCGCTTCTGCTCATGTGCCGATTGCTATACAAGGACGAAGAAAAAACGAAGCGAGTTATTCAGAAAAGGTGCGACGAAGCTATTTTTGGTAGATGAAAAAAACATACTGTTGTTACCGTTATTCTCCTGTGCTATGCAGATATATAATGGGCAGATTATACTAACAAAATACATATCATACTAGTCACCAACTTCGTAAATTTTTAAAAAGTGAATTATACTGTGTTACAACCTACAGAGTGGCTAATAGGTCATATAGTACTTTTTGTTAATGTGATTTCGGAGATGATTTTAACTTCACCGCACATCTCACGTAAATGTTTTTACATTATTATATTATAGTTTTAGTGATTTTCACTCGTCATTTATTAAAATTATACATCCATGACAGCTGTTTCGGCAGCACAGTGCCTTCATCAGATGGTGTAAGCGGACTAATTTTCGTACAAACAATACAGAATATAAAATATAAGGCAAGTGCTATTGTTTAGAGAGCGATAGTAATCTCGTGTCAATAAGATTTAATACACATTACACAAACATATAACATAACATAAACCAAATCTACTTATACAAATTGAGCAGAGGCGAGCTATTTAGATCTAACTGATCATTTAATAATACATTTAAATATTTGTGATTATTAGTTTCAAGGGTTTCTAATAAATCAAGCTTTGGACCTTTATCAGATAAATGTAAAATTTTAAAATTGTCATTATAACTATGGTCTTTCTAACAGGTGATTTGCATAATTTGATTTGCCATCATTATATCTAAAACTATAATTGTGACCATACATTCTTTTTTCGAAAGATCTACCTATTTGTCCAATATAGACTTTATTACAAGACCCACAGGATAATTTCTATACACCAGACTTTTGCAGTTTATCTGTTTTACTCTTATTATTTTTAATATATTTTCCCAATGAAGACTGCGTCTTAAAATCTATATTAACATCCTTTTGTGTGAAATATTTACCAATATTATCAGAAGCAGAACCTATGTAAGTGAGAGTGTGATATCTTTTAATATAATTTACAATGGATTTTCACCAAGTAAAGGCATCAACCATTAATTATTTACATTATTTGTTGTGCTATTACGTGCACTCTAAATTTCGTTGCCTGAGTTTTGCAACTGATTTGTCTAACCAAAATGGAATCAATAATGTAATATTCAAATCTATGTCAGTTTGTTTACTCCTAGTGAAAACTTAAATTAGTATTCCCAAAGGGAGATAGGCCTTTAAATTCTCTTGTTTCTTATTTTCTTTTAAACAATAACAGATTAATAAAGTCACAGTGCAAAGTAACACTGTTAATACTTTTAGTTTCGATTTATTTCTTATAACAAATTATATAATACAGGTATATGTATAATATGTACATAATAACAGGTATTTGTAAGTGTTATTTTTTTGGAACGGTTTCATTCGTACCTGTCATTTTGAAATACTAGTTTAGTATAAATGATGAGATTGTTGTAACGTTGGTGTTGTAAAACACTACAAAGTAGTTTTTTTTTTGTACTGAGACTTGGTAGATAAAACAGTATGTTACCTTACTCATCATCATCATCATCAAGGATTAAACCAAGGATGGTTTGTTCCGGTCTCAAATAGGCAAAGATTAGAGATGGTGACTCCAGCGCTTCCTCGGACGTCCCACACCTCTCAGTCCTCTCGGCTTATTGTTCCATAGCTGTTTGGGAATGCGGCAGTCATCCATTCGGCAAAGATGTTCCCACCAATTCAGCCGATAATGAGTAATCCTGTCGAGTATACTCATAACATCCAGGTCCTGCGGTATGTCTGTGTTTCTTCTATGATCATGGAGAGTGTATACCTTGCCACGTGCATGAGAAATCTCATTTCAGCCGCTTGGATGCGACTGGTCGGGTCTTTCGTTAAAACTTTACCTTACTAAATTTGTTCCATTAATAAAACGTTTGTCTTAAAACAACTCTCTTTTTAGTTGACCACTACGTTTCATTGATATTAACTCCAGACCTGTCGCCCGTTCTATGATGTGCCTAGTTAACTCATGGAATGGGGGGATGGTTTGGAGTTAATAGTAATCCCAATAACTCACAGATAGCTAAAAAAAGTAATTAAAAAGATCTGACCATGCAAGTCTATTAGTGAAAATTATGTTTCTTTGTTTAGTTAAATTTTACTTAATGCTAGTTGGGCATATTATTATTTGGTATTCTGCCCTTTTTTTCTCCTTCTATGACAACCTCCATGGCAGTTGTAAGCAAGCAGTCCCTTCTTAACCAATGACGTAACTAATTCTTTTCCTATTTTCTATTACCTTCAGGATTCTTCTCTCATCCCCTATTCTTCTTAAAACTTTATTTCTTACTTTATCAACCCACCTCACTTTTCCCAATGCTCGCCAAACCCACATTTCAAATGCTTCTAATCTTTTCTCATCCTTCTTCCTCAGTGTCCCTGTTTCTGCACCATATAAAGCAATGCTCCACACATAACATTTCCCCAACCTTTTCCTTAATTAATAACTAAATTTACCTTATTTTTTCCGCCTTGGGACTTCTTATAATTTTTCTATTACGCGTTTCAGAGCTTACGCTCCATCATCAGATGTATATTAAAATAAAACTATCACTCTTACCGAGGTTGTCACATGATATAAAATGCCAAAAATGTTTGCATACAAACAGCGCGCGGAAGTAGGGTGCGCGTTCAATTTGCCACTCAAATTCTTAAATTTTTCTTATCGTTCAATTTTTCTTAAATTCTTATTAATTTTGCCACACAGCAGTCTTTTTGTTCCATTAAATCCTTCTTTCGCTATAGCAATTCTTGCTCTAATTTCACGAGTGCAGGACATATCTTCACTTATCAAGCTTCCAAGATATTTAAACAACTCCACCTGTTGTATTTTATCTTGCCCTATCTTTATTTTTGCCCTTTTTTCTCCTCTGCTAATCACCATAAGTTTTTTCCTTATTAATCCTCATTTCATATTCCTCAAATACTAAATCCAAATCTCTTACCATTTTATTTATTGTCTCTTCCTTTTCTGCTAAAACAGCCATGTCATCAGCAAACCCTATACATTCAATTCTTCTTCCACCGACATTCACACCTCTTGTTTTGTCAAAGCATTTCCTAATCAAGTCATCATGATATATGTTAAATAAATTTGGTGACATACAACAGCCTTGCCTTACTCCTCTTCCAAATTTTAATTCCTTCTGAACTCTCCTTTCCGATTTGTACACTCACTTTCTGTCTGTCCAAGGTACATATTAGGCATATAAAATTATTTATTTTTTCTTACTGTAACCGTTTCTTATTATTCATTACATAATAATTCTTTGCAAAATACGGCCGTTGGCATATAAGTAAGACCAAGACCAACCAATTTCGATTGGTGTTGGTTGTTTTTTGAGCAAAGTATCTACACAAACTACAATGGACTGCTGATAAGTAATCAAGATTGCTTTAAGATAGGATATCAACATTATGATTGACATTTATGCACTTTATCTAGTCGTTTTCATTAAATCTTTACTGATCTCATAACGGTCCTGTAAAAAATAAGGTATTTTTTGTAAATTTGTTTCTTTTATCTAAACTGCTGATTTTGAATTTTTGTCACTATCATTTTACTTATCATTTGACTAATAATAGTTTCCACTTAGTAAAGAAATAAAAATAACAAACTCCATAACAGATAACACAAGTAGGTGAACTGGCCAAAATGCAGGCGCTAAGATAAATATACAGATCTGATGAAGATAAGTATTCACTAAACTACTTTAAAAAGTACTGGATAGTTAAAAATTTGTTTATCAGTTAGTATAACTAGTAAACGAAAAGATAATTTCAAGCTAAAATTAATTTGTAAGAGATAAAAATATTAAGTCATTATTACTTTTTACTAAATAATATACATAATCACTATTCTGTACTGAATTAAAAAGCAACCAGAATGAAATCATTTATTTAATTATCAAAAAATTACGAATCAGTATGATTTAATAACATATTAATAATTTTTATTTTATGATTTAATAAATATATTTTTATGAAGTAAACATTACAAATATAAATTATATATAAACATATATAATGCAAATAAATGTTTTATACACAAAAAATATATAAAATATATTTATATATTTTTATATGATTTAGTAAATACGTTTTTGTATAATTTATAAATTATTGTTTAAAATACTTTATATAAACTATATAAATTACTTTATTTAAATACTAGCCGATTTACCCAGCGTTGCTCGGGTTTATAATTTATTCATAGGCTCATAGGCACCTATTCTTGTTCTAACGTTCTATTATTTGTATATTGTATAATCTTCCTTATATTGTTACATTCGCATTCTCACTGAAGGAATACTCTGTAGCGCACCTGTTTAAGAACATGTCATAAACTTTATTCTTATATCTGGAGAAAAATTCTGTTGCGCGTGATGCTCCTGCTCGATTTCTAACTCTGGGAGAGGGCGAACAGCTAAATTAGTTTTCAATAAAATGTCTACAGTACTTGCACGTACTGCGTATTTAACTGTCGTTTTATAATTCATTGTGTTAATGTTGAAATAAGGTATTTGTTAAATTAGTGTCTCCTAAACGTATTCTAACAATACAATACCTCTATAGATTTCAGCTTATCAATTTTTAAATTCAAACTGAAGCAAGCGCATTTATATTGTCTGAACACTACGATCTGAATACTTTCGCTATCAAAACGTTGTTTTTTATACTCGCTTATAACTTACTTCGATCTTAACTTATCCACTTTTACATTCAAACTGAAACAACTCTGAATTCACGCACTATTAAGAAGTTTCTTAAGATGCATACACCACCTTCGATATCATAACCTATACCTTTATTTATAAAAACCGTGGACTCTGACCGCACCGTCTTTCGCGAGATCCAACCTAAGACTCAACCTGTGCCGGGACACCGCCTGCTTTTTCCGGCATCCAGGCCGGTCGAACTCCTGCGCTAGGACTTGGTCAGAGACCAGCCCGGGGTAAGGAAGGTTCTCCGAAGCCCGGGAAAGCCGTCGACATGCCGGGCGAGGCGCTGGGACTCTGGCCCGGCCGGTTTTCGCGAGATCCGACCTAAGACCCCCCGGGTTCCGTGGACGAACTCCGGGGAAGGCCCGTCGGACGACTCCCGCGCTATTCCCTACGCGGGAGGCTTCCACCGATGCTATGGCAACCAGAATGTATTCTATTGGGTTGCCATGGTAATCAGATCTAATAGTTTTTTTTTAAGACCCCAAAGGACGCCCCAAAAGATCGTATCGAAAAAAACACCTGTTCTATGTTGGTTCTCCCGTTGCGTGAAATATTTGTACCAAGTTTGGTTGAAATCGGTCCAGTGGTTTAGGAGGAGATGTGGAAGACCCCAAAGGATCGTATCGAAAAAACACCTGTCCTTGTTGGTTCTCCCGTTGCGTAAAATATTTGTACCAAGTTTGGTTGAAATCGGTCCAGTGGTTTAGGAGGAGATGTGGAACAAACATACATACATACATACAATGACTTTTATTTATATTAAGATTTTGTATTTATTATTTTAATATAAATTTAAAATCTTGAGGTTCTGTGCTGTGAGAAGAAGACGAGAAGGAAGGCGGCGCATAGTATGCGAATGAGGGCCTTCTGGCAGGAGAAGAAAAGGGAATGATATTCGCTTGGTCCACGGCTAGCCTGTTAGTGTAAAAAGAACTATAACTTAAAACATTATATTATTATAATAAAAACAATATAAATATATCACTTTTCATATATAGGCCTAGCTAATTGTAACACCATGACAGACTTTATAAACTGTCAGAAACACGTACTGAATAAACCGTAAAACAACTCCACTCAAAACTAACGTAGGTATTCAAATACAATGAGGACGAATGAAATACTGGTGTAAAAGTAAGCGTTACAAGTAACCGGTATCTGTAATGTAATAGTTGCGCGCTAACAGATACCAGGGATGCGTACTTTGTAACCGTTTCAGCAGCTACTGTTACCGGTAACAGGTATTTTTAACGGTTACATTTGTAACTGCTACTTTCAAATACTGGTATAGCACACTCCTAACTGCAGGCCCGTTAGTTTTGTATTGTAGCCACTGCGAGCGCTCTCTCTCTCTCTCTCTCTCTCTCTCTCTCTCACACACACACCCACACACACACACACACACACCACAGTATATTTTAAGAAATTGTTATTACTGCACAAATGTGTAGTTTACCAGAACGGGGTAGGTCCGGGGGTTCTCCACCAGGAAATTTTCAAAAATTAGACCTGCCAAAACGTTAGTTTAGTGTTTTTCTAGTCTTCTCTAATTTCCGGAAAACAACAAACACTGCCCTTTGTATCTTTGAATCTTCTTGTAATGTAAGAGCGTTGGCCAAAATTTGGGGGTCAGATCTTGATCTGGTATCTCTTGCACAAGAATCTGAAGATATCCAAGAACATCCTGAACTGGAGGCATTGAAGGGAAAAACCCTCCCAGAAAAAGTAAAATTCGTTTGCCAGTCAAACAAGTTTTCAAACATCTGTGTCATGTTGGCTAGAATCGTAGCAGCCAAGCCCCACAGTGCGGATGTGGAAAGAATTATAAGTACCAGTAACATGATGAAAACTTATCACCGCCAACGCCTTAGTATTGACACTGAAAATCTGCAATTGTATATTCATTTTAACTTGCCATCGTTATCGGAGTGGGATCCTCTTAATGCAGTGCTTACACGGATGAATAAAAGACAACACCGAGTCAGGGAGACTCCAAGAGCAACGGAGCAGTTTTATTTTTCATGGTTTTTTCCAGAGGCAAGCAAGAAGAGCTGTGAAAGCAAAGTAAAGGAAGAAAGCCTCGAGAAAAATAAAATGAAGAGAAAGACTTTTTAGGACGGAGTTATAAAGACAATAATTAAAATGAAATATGTTAAGGTTCAGTTAAAACTGCTTTAGTTTTTAATAAGGCTAAATATTGTTTCATTACATTACTTTTTACTCAAATATCGGTTAATTTATTTTCCTGATTTTTTCTACCCATTTTATTACTGCAAAATTTTCAATTTTATATCACTGCACATTTTATGTCTGGCTGCACGTTAAAATACACACACACACACACACACACACACACACACACACACACACACACACACACACACACACACACACACACACACACACACACACACACACACACACACAACGTATATGTCTAACGGTGCAAACGACAAAACTACCTCGTCGTCTAACAATGGGCGTACATACAAAACATAGTCACAGAAAATGTTCTAAAAATATCTTAAAATGTTCGAAGTATCTCACTGTATCCCTTATCAGCGAGTCAAAAGTCTCATCCAGGGAATCTCATCCATTATCTCTTGGATGATCACCTTTGGAAACCGCAAAACAGTACTGGGCGAGTGTCCCAGTTTTATAAGTTTTGTAACATAGATTCAAATTTCTCTTCATTATACATTGTACCGGGTGCTAAAAACTTCACAGGTTAAATAGTGCGCATTGGTTTATTTTTTAACTATAACATCAGAGTTATAATTACCTCAGAGTTATGGCCAATCTTTCTTCTGGAGGTATTGCCTTCCTCATAATCGTATCTTCATGTGTTATGTATTTTCGCACAGTTTCGAGGAGGACATCGAACGAAGACTCTGACACCCTAAAATAGTGGAAAAATTTCTCATCGTCTGGACGAAGTTCGTGAAATAAACAATTAAACTCTCCACATTTCAATCGCATTTCTAATATTGGATGCTTCCAATATTTCCTTACTTTTTTCTTTCTTAATTTTCTGCGATAGAGAAGTGATAATAACAACGTTTCTTCATTAGAATCAATTACGAACTGCTATGCGGCATTGCATTGCATTATGGCTGCGGGGTGTCTTTGCACCCGTGGCTTGACTGCAGCATCTGGATCGACTCCAGTGGCTGCCGATAGATAAACATAATGCTGGTACATGTCGACAGGTATCCTAATACCTGGAAAAGGAAACTGCCAACCAGTTAACTGAGAAGGCGTGGGAGAAAGAACTTTTTGATTTTAGTGACACTGCCGCTGGTACCGATTCGAGCAACAAACGTTGCCCATCTCAAGTCCAACCAGCAGACGCCTTGAGGCGGAGAACGTCCGTGCCGGTGATCGAGGTAGCAAACGACAAGCAGCTGACAGTGTACAAGGAGGTGGTCAGTACATGCGGCAGCTGTCACTCACTACTGAAATGTGGTTGCGTTTGTGTTCGGCCCAAACACACGCGTGGCCGGTTTCGGCGTCATGAGAAACACAAATTGTCGCCTTGGTCAACCACGAAAAGTGTTCCGTCTGCTACCGCCCTAATACTCGCTTTGTACTCCTAGTAGGAAATGCATGTTGTTACTTAACCGCGTGTTCCAACGCCATTAGATTAGATGATGATGTAGTTTTGCTCTCTTGCTCTCTGTTAGCTATCACACTGATTGTGTTCATAGGATAAGCCAGTGTAGGCTAAATTTTAACGTGCAGCCAGACACAAAATGTGCAGTGATAAATTAAATTGTGCCGTGATAAAATTGGAAATGTGCAGTAATAAAATTTTGAGAAAAAACTCGGGAAAATAAATTAATTTATACCCCCGCTCACAGACGAGAACATTCCTAACTACGCATTAACTCTACTACGGTGTAATTAATTGCGGCCTTGACACAGTGCGTGCTGCTGCTGGCACAGTCTAGCAAATGCGCCGAAAATCACGATGCCTCACACATTAGAGCGAGATTCTTCTGGAACATTTGATAAACATGTAAACTGTTCTGTGATGTCGTAACGATATTATATCAGCTGATTACTGTATGCTGATTTTCATTTTGCCACAATATTTCAAATGTAATACGATTGTTGAAGTCCGTCATGATGTTTAACAGATTTTCGTGGCCCTCTTCTTTTACATGTTTGTATTTTCGGTATTGTTCATATATATTAGATCTTAATTCATCACTGCATGTTTTCAATACGGTTAAATGTTGCTGTATTGGACCGTATTCACAATTTATTGTGACCATGGTCCATCATTTGACCATCCATCATGTGACCATGGTCCATTGTGTGATTGGGACCATCTCTGTTGATTAACTTATTGAACTATTATGAGTACCATTGGCGTAACGAGGAGGGATCAGGGGTTCAACCCCCCCCCCCCCGAGGTATTAAAAATTTCAGCAAAATTCTATTGTCGTATATAAGGTAAGGTCTATTTATAATCTAAAATATCCGTGTTAAACTATGACTTATAAACATTGTAATAGGAATTACAATGTTTGTAGTTACAATATAGCACACACACATTGTAATAATTGTATACCGAGCGCCATACTGTATGGTACAAAAGTGAACCTGAAAGAGACAAGTAAAGGGGGTTCAACCTTCAAGCTAGTCTCATCCCCCCCCCCCCAGGAGAAACTCCTACTTACCAACTGATGGGTACTCTTGAGTTCTCTTACCTGAATTCCTATAATAAATCTGCTGGCTAATGCAATAGAGCATCGATTATACCAACATCCATTAACCGAACGATCTATTATCCGAACTCAATAAAAAGTACAATTATGTACTGTGCTGTACATAATGAATTGGACACGTGTAGGAGTATTGGATATTTACTGGAGATAAAAAGTCTTTTACTATAAATTATTACAGTACAGTACAGTAATAAATAAACGCTGTAGCTATATAGCCTTATAGTCGATAAACACAGAATCGATCAACACACATCAACAAACTTCGATAAACACGTTTACAATTGATAAACAAACTGTGTCAATGGAAGTCTCTGTCACTGAATGTCTGTTTTTTAATTAATTTTATAGTACAGTGTTTGTCATTACACTTTAATTTTGTTTAAATTAGCTTCTGGTTCTTATTAATTACACTCAGTTTTAATTAAATGCTTTTTAGCATTAGTAATACATTACAGTACAGTACACAAGTTGCTGTAATTATATAACAGTATGTTAGAAATGATTTTGTAATGAAAACATTTGTTTTTGTAAAGAGAAATAATGTTTAAATTTACTATCTATTATCCGAAATATTGATTATCCGAACGGGCCCTCGTCCCAAGAGGCTGAGACATTATTTTAATATCTGCACTTCAGTGTTATCATGGCGACTGTCCTTACCATCGTATTGATGAATCTCATTTTTTTAGGATACCAATAGTATATCACACTGAATGACTTTGTTAAAGACATAAAGGTCATATCAGCCAGATGGTAAAGCAGTAAAGTTACGTTGTCTACAGTACCTGGTAATTGCCAGCAGGTTCTACACGTTCAGCCGGGCTTGAGAACTGCTTTGTTTTCGCAAGATCTTATTTTCTAAAGACAGTTGTTGAAAGTTCCATGGATGTCTGATGAGTACTGTAAGAGGAGTGCGGCCTTCAGGATAACAGTCCCTGTGTGTTCAACTGAAAACAATCTCCAGACATCAAACTGCGGCATGAAGGCTGACTGACGTCACCAGGCTGCGTTTAGTTCATTCAAGCCCTATCACTGCGTCAAAGTACCAGCCACGATAGGGACCTCTTTTGGTTCTGGACGCGGCGGGAGAGGCTTGGTATAGGGTGGTGACAACCCCATACCAATGAAGAACCCGCGTCTTCAGTTATTACAACAGGAATGTTGTTAGGTCTAGTAACATTCGTGTTGTAACTTCTATATTTAACAATACTTCACACCCACCACATTAATTTGAAAATGAAAAAATCAACAGCTTTCCCATTGGTTTTACATGAACAAGGCATGTTAGAAACATTAGAAGAGACAAACAGAGAACCATACAAAAGAGATGTTCTCTGTTTGTTTATATATATATCAACTTAACTATTAAGTGAAAAAAACAAACTACGCTAACTAACTGTAGGCATAAACACATCACTAAGAAGACAAAATTAGTTTACTTTGTTTGCTTACATGATTGTAGTTAACTAGTTGGTCTACCAGTAGCTGATTTTATTTCTTCTTTCTTCTGTTTTTGTAAACCCACTTCATGGCATCCAAGTAATTTGAAATTCTAAAAAATATTTACGGAAGACGTGTTTTGAAATGTCGGTGTTAAGCGCTTAAACGATAAGTTTGTGGTTTTAATTTTTAAATTAAAAAAAAAAATAGCATGAAGAGTTTTTCGTGTACACAAATGATACAAATGTGTATAATACATAATTGACAGTAACAGAAATAACAACATTTCATTTTACATATAAATATGAAAGAGCCCCAGCATCTGAAAAAAATCACACTTACAGACTAATAAGAGCCTAGCCAAAATCTAATCACCGCGAATTGCACACAAATTGACGACAAGAAAATAGTTTTGCCTCAGGTACGTGTTTGAGGACTTAAAGTCCCCTCAACGAAGTGCAATGTTGAGGGGTTGTGTAAGGTGTGTATTGTTATTGTGTGCTGTGTGCCCAGCGTGACAACAGCAAGTGTGGCCTTCAACCGTGAGAAGGTCAGACATTTTTATTGGCTAGATTAGTCTAAAAATGGTACCTCCGGGTTAACGAGACTACACTAGCACAATGTCACGCTGTACAGTACAAAGATGAACCTGAAAGAGAAAATTAAAAAAAAAACTGAAGATCTGAAGATTCTCCGACGAGGACCTACCTGAAAGACAGTGCAAGACCTAACATGAACGCGAGTGTTTAGTGATGTAAATAAAACCATAGGAACACATGAAGAATCTTCATGTAAAAATACAGTTTATTATAAATGAAATAAAAGGCGATAGACTAAGATTCATGTTGGACGTGTTATACATAAAACAAGGAAGAGAGGTGTTCCAAGAAAGGCTCTAATGATAATTTGTGGGGAAGAAAAGAAAAGAGCAACTGTAGGAAAATGAGAAGAAAAAAATGGGAATCATAAAATATAGGAGAAAGGCGGTTTACAGGCAGTAACGGACTGTTGTTTTTTTGGGAGACAATGACCCTCCAGAAGGACTAAATTAAATAATCGCAAGCCCTTAGGAAGAGATCGCATTAGTAATGAAACGATCAGACGAAATCTGGGAGTAAAGCCGCTAATGGATTTAGAGGAGGAGAGGCTACCAGAAGTGGGTTTAGGACATGTAAGTACAACAGATGAAACAGGAATAAAACAGAGCCGAAAATAACGCCAGTGGCTCAGATGTCAAGGATGTCATATCAGTCGTACACTGAGCGATTGGTACAGGATCGTGGGAAGAGTTTACGAGAAATGGAGGTATGGACAGGAACACATGCAGATGATTTATAATTTAATAATTACCCCCATGTTTTGTTAGTGTTGTTTTCTTGTTTAAGTTTAATGAACGGAAACAGGTGGAGTGTTTTCTTCTTTCTTGAAGATATTCTTAAAAACTAAAGAGTATTTGGAAATTAAATATATAAACAAAAAAAAACGTGTTTCAAAATAGAAACACAATTTACACTTTTAAAACTTTTGAATATTCCAAGTACTCGCCTTATACAGTACCAAATACATTTACTGATTACGTTTTGAAGTGAAACGTTATATAAAGACTGACACACCCACTTCCTTATAGCTGCCTAATCTTTAGGATGGCGATTAAATCTACATCTATAACTACTACACAAATTATAAAATAATTGCAAGCTGTGTATGTGTGGGCTTCGCCCGATGATCTTGAAGACCTGCAACAAAACAACACGGAAAACTTATCTGCCTAAGAAAAAAAAGCTAAAGTCATTGCGCGATGATGAGATTGTAGAAACCGAACCGATCCGACCCGACCCCTAACCAGGGGACATTGTGAGTGTGTCAGTCTTTATAAAATGTAGTTGGCACTGTTAACGAAATGAAATTTGACTCACCAATGACGTCTTCAAACTGCTACTCCCACGACAGCTACCTCACTTACCTTGAGACTCTGAAATGCACAAGAACAAATACCTTTTTACAAATATAAACAAAGACAATGGGTGGACAATGTATGTAAGTATATATATATTACATTTAATATTTATAATTAAATTTACCTCAAGATGTTATTCTTATCCTTTATTGGAACATGTTTCGGGTGCTATCTTGTACCCATCCTCAGCCTTCCGGTTTTTTTGTCTGGTGAAGTACATATGTTTTGTTGGTTGACTATTATTATTGTGGCTTCCTGTTGGCTTCTGGTATTTCAAATTGGTTTTATTGTGTGTGATTGTGGTGTATGTGTTAGTTTTTTGTGTATTTTCTATGTTGAGTGCTTTGAATATTGTGTCATGTTTTGTATTACACAATAAAACCAATTTGAAATACCAGAAGCCAACAGGAAGCCACAATAATAATAGTCAACCAACAAAACATATGTACTTCACCAGACAAAAAAACCGGAAGGCTGAGGATGGGTACAAGATAGTACCCGAAACATGTTCCAATAAAGGATAAAAATAACATCTTGAGGTAAATTTAATTATAAATGTTAAATGTATTATATATATATCAAGAAACGGACTGTAGCAAAAAGTGACTAAATATATATATATATATATAAAGCCCCCCCTCTCTCTCTCTCTCTCTCTCTCTCTCTCTCTCTCTCTCTCTCTCTCTCTCTCTCTCTCTCTCTCTCTCTCTCTCTCTCTCTCTCTCTCTCTCTCTCTCTCTCTCTCTGTGTGTGTGTGTGTGTGTGTGTGTGTGTGTGTGTGTGTGTGTGTGTGTGTGTGTGTGTGTGTGTGTGTGTGTGTGTGTGTGTGTGTGTGTGTGTGTGTGTGTGTGTGTGTGTGTGTGTGTGTGTGTGTGTGTGTGTGTGTGTGTGTGTGTGTGTGTGTGTGTGTGTGTGTGTGTGTGTGTGTGTGTGTGTGTGTGTGTGTGAAGACAATCAGACAATAGGACGACAGGGAAGGGGCATGGAGATCGACCGAATGATAGGGGGAGCGGTCATTTAAGTACAGCAATATGTGAGAATACATTTTTCTTATGTAAAGCGCGCGCGCAAGCACACATACACTTTCTACTCAATTAATTGGTCGGGGTGTGTTTTATTATTTCTGTATTGTCCATACACCGGTCCTGATGATGGCAATAAATATTATCGTATATTTATAGACGCAAGTGATCCATATTGGACTTTAACGAAAGGCCAGGCCAGGCGCATCCAAGTGGCTGAAATGAAATTTCTCAGGCACGTGGCAGGGTATATTCTCCATGACCAAAGAAGAAACACAGGCATACGGAAGGAACTGAATATTATGAGTATACTCGACAGGATCGCCCAGTATCGGCTGAATTGGTGAGAACATCTTTGCCGCATCCCCAAACAAATCTGTAACTATAAGTCGAGAGGACGGAGAGGTGTGGGACGTCCGAGGAAGCGCTGGAGTGACCAGCTCTAATCTTTGCCTATTTGAGACCGGAACAAACCATCCTTGGTTTAATCCGTGAAGATGATGATGATGAAGTGATCCATACTTATAGAATTATAGGATTGTGATCCGTACTTAAAGACCAATTTTAAGCTAATCTTTCATCATTTTAAAGTTTTAATACTTTCAATAAACGAATCTCTGAGAATTGGTAATACCTAATTACCTTCTCATAATGATCCTGTCACAATCCGGGGCCTCTTGATGACTGCAAAGCCGTCCTTGTTCGATTCCAGTACGTGTTGTCAGTTGGAAACCTTACCTCTTGAAAATGCTGCATTCTTGTGAGTCATGCAACAAAAACAAGAATATTTGCATTTTAAAATCTATACACTTCAATATGTTTTGTGTTTGCATAGCCTATATATGTAAATAAATATAGATATCAGTGGCGGCTCGTAGTTCTGAAAATTGGGGGTTCAATGTCTGAATGTTTCTACTAAGATAAGAGCAATTATCCCATTCCAAATAACATACGGGGTGAGTCATCATGAAGACATAACTATTGACAACTTTTAGTAGGCCTAATATTAAGTTGTGTTTATGCTATTTGCAAATTATTCTAAAAATATATAGTTAAAATAAAAGGATAGTTAAAAATTTCTGTTTAATATTTAAAACGGGAAGCGGCCAACCAACCGAGTTCTTTAATTTTGCGTTTATCTTTAATAGAGAGAGAGAAGAAAAATTTGTTTTTAAAATATATTGAACACTATCCATTTTACCAAATCAATGAGCTGAACGCAAAAATAAGAAATACCTGAACATTTAACACACAAAAATACCAGCAAACATTTGAAGGTTATACACGCTTCGGTCAGCTTAACGTTACTATAATTATTTAATGATTACATTAAACACACTTTATTTTCGGAATACAATTACTTCACTATTTTATTTTATTTGAAGACTTTACTGCACACATTTTCATTGCATTCTAAATGAAATAGAGAAATCTGACACAAAACTGAAGGTAAACAGATAAATCATGTGGTAAAAATAATAATAATGGCGAATGGCGGTACTATGAAAATGTTACTGTATAATTCCTGGTCAGTCCGGTTCAGGCCTAGTCTGAACTATTCGTCTCTATAGCTAATACTCGGCTTTAACGACTGTTGAATGTAATTTTGTGTATACTGATTTCTGTAATAAGCTGTCTACACAGTCTAGGGGGTGCTGAGAGCTGTATTGCACCTCCAAGCAATAGTAGATAGCAATTCGCTTATTACGCGAATCCATTACTGTTCAGTCAACAAAATTAATCTCGCAAAACTTGTTGCTTAAATGTAAAACCATTGTCTCAACAAATCCTTAAACATATTTAAATTTTTTAGGGGGGTTCACTGAACTATTGAACCTTATGGACGAGCCGCCACTGATAGATATGTAAACGCAAACCACGTAGCCTCTAAATATTTATATGTAAAAAGCTTAATCTGTGTCTTCAAGCGCTCATCTTTTTGAATAATTAACTTTTTGTAACTTGTTTGAGTAAGACATTTGAGAGCCTAATACTTCCAAACAAAAATCAAGTAAACAATTTTATTTAAAAAATTTTAATATATATATATATATGTGTGTGTGTGTGTGTATATATATATTCAATCACTTTCTGCTACAGTCCGTTTCTTGATGTATATAATACATTTAATATTTATAATGAATTTACCTCAAGATATTTTTTTCCGTGTTAGGAACATGTTTCGGGTACCATCTTGTACCCATCCTCAGCCTTCCGGTTTTTGTGTCTGGTGAAGTACATATGTGTTGGTTGACTATTATTATTGTGGCTTCCTGTTGGTTTCTGGTACTTCAAATTGGTTTTATTGTGTGTGATTGTGTTGTATGTGTTAGTTTTTTGTGTATTTTCGATGTTGAGTGCTTTGAATATTGTGTCATGTTTTGTATTGATTTGTATTTGTTCAGGTATTAGTTTGTTTTGTGTTTTATGTTTGTATATTTGTAAATTTTCCCAAATGTTCATTATGGTGCCTTTGTGTGGTATATGTTTTATTAGTGTCACATTGGTTATGTCAGGGAATTCATGTCCTGTGTTTATTGCATTAAAAACACAGATATAAAAATAGCATACAAAACTAATAAAAATAATTTACAAAACTAAATAGCCCACACAACAAAGATAATATAACAACTAATGGTATATACAAAATTGAATGCCAAGATTGCAATAAATTTTACATAGGACAAACAAAAAAACAGCTGAAAAAAAGTTATTTTGAACACCTAAATGCATACAAAAAACCAGAAATATATAAATCCAATTTAGCCACACATGCAATAAACACAGGACATGAATTCCCAGACATAACCAATGTGACACTAATAAAACATATACCACACAAAGGCACCATAATGAACATTTGGGAAAATTTAGAAATATATAAACATAAAACACAAAACAAACTAATACCTGAACAAATACAAATCAATACAAATGACACAATATTCAAAGCACTCAACATCGAAAATACACAAAAAACTAACACATACACCACAATCACACACAATAAAACCAATTTGAAGTACCAGAAACCAACAGGAAGCCACAATAATAATAGTCAACCAACACATATGTACTTCACCAGACACAAAAACCGGAAGGCTGAGGATGGGTACAAGATGGTACCCGAAACATGTTCCTAATAAGGAAAAAAAATATCTTGAGGTAAATTAATTATAAATATTAAAAGTAATATATATATATATATATATATTCCTATGTAAGTAAATCGTTGAGTTTCCTGCAGGTTTCCCACGTAATATCTTCAAATAAATACAACTGAAGACAAATAAATATATAATAATAAATAAATACAATTCATAAAAACCTCTGAAGATACAAAATAATATCTGTTAAACATGCGTCAGGTATGCGTCATAAATCTACTTGCAGTTGTATTTATTGGAAGATGTATATAATGATAAATAAACTTCATCCAAGTTGTTATTTTTAAATATAACTAAAATTATACGAACAGTAACAATTTATTACGTACAAAACAATGTTATACATTTTTTTTCGAACATACGTGTACGCCACACACGAACATACACGCGCGCGCACGTGTTTCAGTCCTGGCATTTCTTCAGTCTATAAGCACTCATATTTTTACTTCCATGTTCCATAAGAAAATGGGAGTATGGTGATGGCGAAAAAAATCGTGTTCGAGATAAGGGCTGATTCTGATTGTACTACCCTCAAAACATGAAGAAAAGTCATTTTTCAAAAAGTGTCTGTGTGTATGTGTGTGTCTTTGTGTAGAATTTTTCTATAGCGAACGATAACTGCCGCAAATTCAAACAGAATCAAATATTTTTTTGTATATGTACCTGACCTGTAGAGGACTCAAAACCTATTGATTTTGGTGAAGATCAGTTACGGGGAAGGGATAGTTTACCTGCAATGTTTTATGTTTTAACAAGAGTAAAGTAGGTACTTAATTTTGATAAATAAAGTATCCTGAAAAGAAGGTCATAATAATCCACTGTAGAAAGGTAGATGAAATATCTATAAATGAAAAAAGAATAGTTGTAGGGGGGGGGGGGGTAATTTTCTATAAATGAAAATGATAGTTGAAGGGGGGATAATTTTTTATATTTGTACTACGTTATCGGCAACAAAGAAATAGTTTGTTGTTAAAATTCCTTCCCGGACTGTTTGGCCATGGTCCAATGTTTTATGCAAAACCAGACATTTCAGCAGTGCCATCGATTGCCATCATCAGTGAAAATTGAGTGCGTTAACGTGAGGTGGTATACATTAGTGACTACAGTACTGTGGTTAAAGCTGAAGCAAGAAGTAGAAAGAAGTAGTTTCTATGGAAATATTTCGTTTCAAAAATGATTTTAAATATAGTTCTTAGAACATGGAAGTCATTTATGGTTCTCCATACCAATATTTATGTTTGTTGTACGTTATTATAAGTGTTCTAAGTGATCCCTTCTCATTAATAATATGTAAATAATTACAAAATTGTTTATTTATAATGACTCCGAAAGCATTTTTTAATAGATCTTAATTTTAATGAATATAATGTTAAATTATATTTGTAGTAGGAACTTACCTTCTTGCAAAAAGTCGTCGCTTGGTCAGGTGCCTCCTGATGACAGTAGGAATCTCCTAGACATTGAAACCTATAAAAGGAAATTTATGACAGGAAAGGTACACTTTCTTTGTCCCACTGTGATCACACTTTGATAGCATGTCTGACTGTACAAAACTCACGCAAAATAAAACTTTTCACTGTTGACTAAATTACCACTGAAGTACTCAGTTAAATTTCACAAAGATGTCCAGATGATGTACACTAGAAAGATCACTTCACTGTTGAACATGACGTTACTGCACGCACCACACCCTCACTGAGATGGAAGAGCTTTCTTTCTTGAATCTACAGCTGCATTTGATTACTTCACTAGAGTCCTAGGTGATATGGAGGACACATCTTCGATGAGGCTCCTGCTGAACTAAAGAAATATTCTTTCTTCTGCTTAACCACTGCATCATAACACTCAAAATACACTACATCTATTAACAAAACACTCTTCACTTGAACTATGCAACTTCATTCTGGAAGTGGAATACTTTCTTTCTTCACTTTACTGCTACTGTACAATGTAATGTCCCTTCTGGAAGTGACAAAGATTTCTTTCTTGAACTCACATATCCTTGTGGCTCCTGATGAAATGAAGAAGTCTTCTGGTTTCTACTTAACTACAGCAATATAATCACAGTACACATAGCTGTTAAAAACACTATTGTCTTTAACTGTGACAGCTTCATTATGACCATTCTTTATTGGTCAAGAGTGCTTTATTGTGCCCCTGATGAAATGGAGAATCTTCAGTCTTCTACACACAACTACAATATAATCACAACACACTATACCTATTAATAAAACCACTTATCACTTGAACTATGACTGTTTATTGTGACCATTCTTGAAGGTATTTTATCTCCTTTCTTCGTCCCATTGCTGCTATATAACAAGATGTCTCTTATTAAAGTAGCAAAGTCTTTCCTCTTGAGCCTATGTCTTCATTGTGGCTCTCTCTGAAATTGAAAACTTCTTTCCTCAATTGATCACTGCATGCTGCCTTCATAGAACCATGCTTCCTGAAACATGACACAAGAAACATCAATGTTGACTCCCCTGTGTTCACTGCAACTCTTTCACTACAGTCCTAGCTGAGATGGAGGACACATCTTCAATGTGGCTCTTGCTGAATTGTTGATATCTTCTTTCTTCTGTTTAACCACTGCAGTACACTCAAAATATACTATGGTTTGTCACACAAAATGAAAACACTTGTCACTTTAACTATGCCTGATTCATTGTGACCATTCTTGAAGTGCAATAAATTCTTTCTTCTTCTCAATGCTGCTATATAACATGTCTCTCCTGCAAGTGGCAATGACTTGTACCTTGAACTCACAATATCAATGTGCCCCTGCTGAAATGGAGAATCTTCATTCTTCTATTTAAAACTATAATATAATCATAATACCGTACACTAAATCTATTAACAAAACACATTTGTCATTAACGATGACCTCTTCATTATGACAATTCTTGATTGGTCAAGAATTCTTGAGCATTCTTATTATGGCCCCTGATGATATGGCAAAATCTTTTTTCTTAACTGACAACATTAACACAATCATTGTACTCTAGCACTATTAATAAAAACACTATTGTCTTCAAACATGACAGTTTCATTGTGGATATTCTTGAAGCTCATTATCTTCTTTCTTCATCTCACTGCTTGTCTAAAACATGATGTCTCTTCTGGAAGTGGCAGACATTTCTTCTTAAACGCACATCTTCACTGTGGTCCCTACTGAAATGTGAAATGGAGAAATTTTTTTCCTTCTACTTACAACTACAATACAAGCACAATCAACTATAACTATTAAAAACACCATTGTCTTTAAACATGACAGTTTCATTGTGGTCATTCTTGAAGCTCATTAACTTCTTTCTTCATCACACTGCTGGTCTAAAACATGATGTCTCTTCTGGAAGTGGCAGAGATTTCTTTCTTGAACTCATGTCTGCAGTGTAGTCTGTGCTGAAATAGAGAAATTTTCTTCCTTCTATTTACAACTACAATACAAGCACAATAAACTATAACTCTTGGATTTTGTTGTCCATGACGTGTCCATTACTTAACTATAAGGTTATAGGCTATAAGGTAAAACTTTTACGTTTTTACCCGTAAAAAACTTTGTGTTCTGAGTCGGTAGTATTAATTAATTATATTTAAACTATAACTATTAAAAACACTATTGTCTTTATCCATGACAGCTTCACTGTGACCAATCTTGAAGTGCAGTCCTATTTTCACCTCACTGCTGCTGTAGTAACTTTTTAGAAGTGGCAAGTATTCTTTCTTGAACTCATACCTTTATTATGGCTCCTGCTAAAATGAAGAAATCTACATGTCAGCTCCATAGTCACATCTTCCTTGTTGTTAGTCTTGCTGAAAATGGAAAATTCTTCTTTCTTCTACCTACCATTGCAAAACAAGCACAAGACACTATAGCTATTAATAGAAACCATTCTCTCTTGAATTGCATCTGCTTCATTGTGATCCATATGAGGTGGAGAAATCTTCTCTCTTGATCTCACTACTGCACTATAGTCGGTACCCTGTGACCATTGCTCAGTGTCAGTTACACCAAAAGTCTCTTTAATCACTGCACTATGACCACTTCAACTTTATGTGTGTTTCACTTCACTAGAAAACATACAACACTAACTGCACACTGCACATTCACTACTTTTTTCACTCAAGAACACTTGTGGGTTAATTAAAAACTAAATTTAGCTAAGCTTGTCAGCCAAAGTTACTGATGTTTAATTGTCATTGTATTTATTAATGTGTATTTGTATACACATTAATATGTATAAATGTGTATTTATTAAAACAAATTTAGTCAGTAGAATTCAGGTCAAACCTAAGTGCTTAAGTGATGTCAATTCAAAGAGGTTCTAAAAATAACAACATCTATTTTAGATAATAGAAAATAGGAAACGGAACTGGTTAAGTCATTGTTTAAGAAGAGACTGCTTGCTTACAACTTCCCTGGAGGGTGTCATAGAAGAAAAAAAGAAGAGAGCGTAGAAGAATGAAGTTAATGGATAGCATTAAAATTAGAGGGTGTTATGAAGAAACGAAAAGAGTGCCATGCGATAGGACAGCTTGAAGAGCTTTTACCATTTGAAGACCTCCCTTAGGGCAGAACATCAAATAATAAATTTTAGGTATTCCATTTAAGTTGTGCACAGTGAAATAAAAATGAAAATTTTAAGAAGCAGTATTAGTGTATAGAAAACCAGAAAACAATATTTAAAAGAATGAAAAAGAAATAAATACTTGCTTCTTTAATGTCAATATGGATAATTAAGATTTTTTACGAATCAGCAGCCTCCATAAAGACACTCAGTACACCAGTGTTTACACAAAACTGAAGATTTATATTACGTGGTTTTGACTCTTAAATAAAATTTATAAATATGATTACACCACTACTGACTTGGAACACAAAGCTTGTTACCATGTACAGTAAACCTCACGAACGTCACAATCACAAAAAACAAACAAACACTCCTTGATAAAGGCCTAAAGCACAACCTACATTACAAACAAAACAACCAAACACTAACAAAACTCATAGTTGACACTGAAACAAATATACAAAACACAGCACCGAAACATCAAGACACACTAAGACATAATGTATACAATATAATATGAGCACATAAGGCATCAAACAATATGAACTACACCTCAGAAATACACACAGCCATCAAACTGAGAGAAAAGGCACACACACACACACAACATCACATTTGTAAAAGCAAAGGCAGCACTACTGTAATCATCTCCACAGACGACCTACACCAGAAAATACAAAACTTCATGAAACAGAACAACATCACAGAACTAAAACACAACCCCACTGACAGATACGAAAACACAGTAAAACAGCTAATCAACAAAGCCAAACACATAATGACAAACAAACAAAATCCCTACATGAGACAAACCTGACCATCAGCCCCTACCCACCAAGCGCTTCCCAAAATCCATAAAGAAGAAATCCCGATCTGCCCCATTATCAATTGTCGAAATGCTGATGCATACAAACTATTTTTCACTTTGTGTTCTGAGTCAGTAGTGGTATAATCATATTTAGTTAATCAAATCAATGAACATAATAATCTATTATAATTTTAATTCATACATCTAAAATTTTTCATAATTTTATACAA
Source organism: Magicicada septendecula (assembly GCA_034769895.1). NCBI lineage: Eukaryota > Metazoa > Arthropoda > Insecta > Hemiptera > Cicadidae > Magicicada > Magicicada septendecula. Next base: position 586,524,006 of record CM068369.1, on the reverse strand, counting down.
CAATTTATTTGGCTGCATAAGATACTGTTTTTGTCTAACTTGCATTGTCATGATGATGGTTTTCCTATGAAGAAAGCTGAACTGGCTGCGACTTTTCAACATCTGACTCCTCTCTGTCATCTCCTAGCTTTTAACTACTCAATTTTGCGTCAAGACAGTATGAGCTGGTAAATGGCTGAGAGAGCAGTCCAGTACCAAAGTGTCATAATCAGATAAACCTCCTCAAGACAGAAATACATCACACACAAGAAACTAAACAAAACTTCAGTAACTTATAATTGACCAATGAAGTGTACACACCAATGTCAAACACAAACTAATGAGAAGAGAACAAAAATCATATCTGTAAGATGCAGGTCTGATAATCAGTCTGGATGAGTTAGGAAATTAAAATCAGGATGGTTTTACATTGAAAGACAAGATTGCAAAAGGTATTTCAGCATAGCTATACACTCTTCTGAACAAACAAGGGAAGAGAATTTTGAAACAAAAAAATGCATACAGGAAAATAAGAAAGCTATCAGCAAACTGATTTCTATTGTCCAGAACGCACTAAAAAGTAGTACAATAAAACAAAACTTTTAACTAAGAAATAAAACAATTAAAGGCATGAACATGTGAAAAGATAAGGAAAACATTAATGAACATTGGAATGGATATCTGAAATAGAATGAACATACAGGATAGAAAAGTAAGAAACTTAGTAATAAGAAAACAAATATGTATGACCATAAATATGCCACAAAAAATGGGTAGTACAACAAGCACATATGTTTGATATATACAGAGACAATGAACAACACATTATTTGCCAAAAAAGTATATAAGGCAGGAAACTGTCAAAAAAGTAAAAAACAGACAGCCTTAGGAAACGTTTTAGATAAAAATTAGGATTCTGAGGAATGGGTAGAGTTGACAATTTAATTCTAAGGAAGTCGATGAAAAGAATATGCTAAATATTTCCTCAGTGGGTACATGAACTAAGGTGTGAGCCTAGGCAATGTCCCTACTGCAAAAACCAAGATACATATAAAGCATAGTTTCTCAAACAGGTACAAATGACTTACAATTTAATTATAGTTCCATTACATCACTAAGTAGTTTTTACTTGTTAAGAATACTGCTTTTGGTTTATCACTGTCTCAAGAAATGAAATGATCTAATATTAATAAAAACAGCATTTATCTGATGTTATCAGCCAGTAGCTAATGGTAAGAGCTATACCCAATGTTTTCAGCAAAGTACTTCAAATATACTGACCATATTATACCACACAACCAAATGTACTTTAGCCTAAGTGAATAATACACTCATTATATATAATATCAATATAAGTCCCATATCATTCTTATATGTTTGGTTTATCAATTTGCTCGTTCATACTTAAACAACTACAGTTCTACTACTATAAACTACTACAAACCCCACTACTACTACAAAAGCAATATGAGATCATGCAAGCTTAAACTTACACTCACACTATAGTGCAGGCCTACACCACTCATACTACATAAAAATGATAAACCAAATTTAGTAATTAACCACACATACATTTGGCCAAGTTGTATGCATGATTCCTGTTACTACATAACTCAAAAAAAAGTAGTTATATAACAATAAAAATCAAAATTATTTGTCATAATTTTCTTTTAAATTTTTCATACTATGAATTTTTTATTTTATATTTAAATAAAATAACAAAACAAGTAAGTAAACAATATGGGTTTACTTATAATAATAATAATAGGCTTTTAGCAATGTAGAACAAATTATTTTTGCATATATTTGCGTAATTATATTCTGTTCATAAAACAGGTATGATTATATTTTGGTGGTCAGTATGTTGGAGTGCTATGCCAGTTACATGGGTTCGATCTCTTCCACAGACTATGATGATCATTCACAATAATAAGGCAGTGGCAACTCTGTGACAGCATCTTAATTAGTAAACTGTCTACTTAGCGTTTTAGATCTAACATTAAACTGTACTCTTTATAAACCTGTTATAGTCCCTATGGATGTATCCCAAGGAAATATGCAGAGGCCTTACCAGGGGTAACTCCAGGAATCGGTGAAGTAAAATGTAAAAAAATATATGTAGTGAATCAACTAGAAATCTGAAGGCCAATCCTAAACAAGTGTTACAAACATTGGTGCGATTACAACATAAAATAAATAAAAAATGATTAAACCAATAGTGTTTGTTTTGAAAAGGTACATAAAACTTCTTTTGTGCGTGTGAATGGTTTCTAAGTGTACTTTACTTCAAAACTATCTGAGTTCGAAATAGAACTTCCAAGAGCTCTTGGAATTAGAAGAGCGTATATTGATGATCAGGAAGAACACGGCAAAGTTCCTATGTTTATCATTTTTGTAAAATGACAAAAGTTGCGAACTCATTAAAAGAACTGTTGATTTAGGGTGTACTCAAGTTACAGGTAGTAAATGAAGAAAATTAGAGAAGAATAAACTGGGATTAAATATGGCAGTGTAAAGAAAACACAACAATAAATATATAGATATGTAACTATTTATAAAAATGTACAAGTGAGGGCAACAAATGTTGGTTTGGAATAATCTTGGGAATCAAATAAATATGATCAGATAAAAATACCCTGTGTATGTTTTTCTAGAAACACAATTTAACAATGGAAATACTCAATAGAAAACAGACACAAAATACAATAAACAATTAATTTTTTGTTTATAAACAATATTATCTCATACGACATTTTTCTAATAAAGATTTCTGGAAATATTAAATTTCATTCAGAAGAAATCTTGTAAGTATAAGGTGCAAAAACTATGACTAGATGTCACACGTTCTATGAAATCCCAAAGTTTTATAATTAATGTTTCTAATTCTAAAGAGATGAAAAATGGCACAAAATATATATCGACACATTAGAAAAACATCCGATGTTTCTAAATCTCAAAAAACAAACTGTATTCTACAAAAATGAACTTTTTTATTTCCATGTAAACAAAACTATTACTGTAATATTATCGTAAAAAAACATATGATTAAAAATAATTAAATTTTATTTTGAAAATAATTTTACTCAGTCAATCTAATAATTACAAAATTTTATTTGATTGAAATACTGAAAACTTTTGTTTTTAGTTTTGATTAAAATGTTTTCTTTAAAAACTGAGTAACTAGCGTCTAATTGGCAACGGTAAATTGTACCAAAAACATATGAAAACATGGACTTCCTTATCATTTTTTTTAATACAAAAAAGAAATAATGAACCAATTTGAATCAAAGGCTGAGCGTAGGCCATTTCAACTACTTCAGTAACTTTGACAGGCATCTCTTCGTTTCCTCCCAGGACTGTATACTTGTCTCTCAAAACAGAAAAATCTGAAACACAAGAAAAATGTATAATTTATCATAACAGATAAGTATTTGATAAAACACACACCTTTGGTTATGTCGTGTGTGTGTGTGTGTGTGTGTGTGTGTGTGTTGTTTTTCTGGTGTTTGTAAACAAACATTTATGTTATTTAAATACACGTATGTTCTACACATGTTCATAACCAATCCAAACTGATTAAAACATTGTAAAATTATATTCGTGGGTCTAAAAGGCGTAATCAATGTAATAATCAATTAAGTGAAAAATATTTATTATGTGGTTAAAGCCGGTCACGCACTAACCATCGCCGCTGTCCAGCATGCCCAACGTCGGTAATGGATGTGTGCTGTCGTGCAACTCGTCCAGCGTGCCAGACGTTCTCGTTGATAGGATACGTCCCACAGACATCTATCTAATTTATATTTTTCTATAAATTTTCATGTTATTTCACGGCCCATTATGAATTGTAATTAAAACAAATTAATAATAATAATATTAAAAATAATAACTGTTAATGATATTTGAATGTATTATGTAAACGAAGAATAAACTAAACTAAATATTAAACTGAAATTTTATCTGAATCATTACTTATTAAATATAAACTAAAGAATGAATGTAGGCTAAGTAAAATTAAACAGTAACATTTATTAAACGAATGTGCTCTAAAAACGTATACTGTACTTGCTCGAAAAAACGATTTGATAGCAAGCGTACGCATGATCAAACATGCACGATGCACGATTCCTTGACATCCGTCAACACTACACACGATCCATCCGCACGTCATGCGGCTTGAGCTGATGGTCTTGGACTCATTTTTCGCCGTGCACATCCTTCAAAAAATACACGACGTGCGGATGAGTGTCAAAGCTACGCACTGTCGTTTTTTACTTGCTGTCCGTTATGACGTCCAGCGGCGATGATTAGTGCGTGACCGGCTTTATTTAAATACACGTATGTACTACACATGCTCATAACCAATCCAAACTGATTAAAAAATATTGCAAAATTATATTCGTGGACTTTAAAAGGCGTAATAAATGTAATAATATTGTAATGTAATAAATATAATAATAAGTGAAAAATATTTATTATGTGCTTAAAAATAATATTGAATAACCGATCTGTGCGATTTCCATCATCAAACGTAAATTATTAATGTGTACAAAACTCGGTAGATTCGAAACAGCTGATTCTTGTGTGTTGAATCACGTGACATGCTGGCGTAATGTGTTTGGCCGAACGTTATGAGTCCAATAATGGCTTCCTTGCAACGAAACGATTGAAACAGTAAAATAAATATACTACTATTATTTTCCTATTTTCTATAAAGATAAATGAACACTGTGTACGAAAATTATATAAATAAACAATGTAACATTGTTTTAAGGTTGAAATATTTAAGTATAAATAATATAAAAACTGAATGTGGTGGATAATCAAAGAATCTGTGTTTAGAACAAAGTGATCTGTGTTTAGAAAACTGTTTTATAACTTTACTAGAGCCTCTCTTAATATTGTACTTTAGTTCTAGTAGTTATATAACAAGCTAATTTTTTGTACGTAAAACTTTCAAATTATTAGAAGTTTTACTATTGTAACAATTGAATGAGAAATACCAACTGTTACGGTATTATTTTAATACGTAAAATTTCTGAAAGATTATAATGAAAGTATAATTACTTAAAAAATAAATACTAATCGGAATGACGTCCCAGAATTTTTTTTCAACAAACATGGCGCCATATATTGTAAATTTTTCTAGATTTGAACACAATTACTCAATTCAAATTTATTAATTAGAATACCTACCAAGAGTTTTTATGTATGAAATAATTGCATTGAAATGTTTGTAAATCAAGTTAAGTAAATTCATTATTTATCGTTAATTTTTTTAAATAAAAGCGTATATATAGCCTACGTAGTTTGTATGTACAACACTCAAATTACTAAAACTTTTAATATTAGGCTATTACAATTGAATACAAAATAATTTACAACTGTTACGGTATTATTGTAATTCGTTAATTTTTTCCAAAGATAATCATGAAAGTATAATTACTTTAAAAAATAAATAGGCTTACTCCAAAATACCACTAACGGGATGGCGTCTTAAAATTTTTTCAACAATCATCGCGCTATATTTTGTGAAACTTTTTAGATTTGAACACAATTATAACATTCGAATTTATTAATGAGAACACATACCTATTGTTTTACATGTACGAAATTATTGCACTGAATTTTTTGTAAAGCAAGTTAAATTAATTAATTATTAATCGTATATACCCAAAAAGGGTTATTTCGGTTTCCTTAACAAACTCGACGATAATAAATAGGCGTATTTATCACAAATAAATTTACGTTATGTATTATAAAATGCAAAAAGTAGTTAAAGTAGAATTTTTAGAGTGTGTTGCAAATGTGTATGTTCGTCTTAAAATGATAAATTTGAAAATACTTGATAAAGCAGAGAAAACGAACGATGCTTACCGTATAAAATTCAAGAAGCGACGACGAAGAGGTCGCTTAAAAATCTGCTAACGCTGCCTGCCCAATACCTACTTGATTTAACTGATTAGCTGCGTAAAAAACTAAATGCATTACAGCCCCGCATATGAAGTACAAACGTGTCATATATTCATATTATAGTAGGAATAAACCTATTTTAGTACCAAGCCACGTTTCCGTTAAATATATGAAAAATATATTATTTTAAATTAAATATATTATTTTATTTATATAATAACTGGTCGTTATTTTGAACGACCAGTTATTATTCAAGTATAATGTATTGTACGACACCGCGTTGAGATATTGAGATAACAAGAATCAGTTGCCGTTAACGCGCGGTGAGTCGCTATGCAGCGTACACTGTTCGTCCGATGCGCGTATTCAAGTTACAAATTAATATTTTAATAATCCGTTATTTGTGGTCATCATGACATGGTTTTTAACGTTTGACAAACATATCTGATATGTGCTATAAATTTTATGCTAGACAATGGGACAAGATTCTTGAAACATGTCGTAATAAGAAGAGACATCAAATACGAGAAGTCACAGACGGTTAGTATAATATATTTTTCATATGTGTCATATATTGTGTTTGTTTTAGGTTTCACTCCTTTTGGCTAATTGGTGACCCCCATAATATTTATTTTAATAATAATAATAGTTATTTTTTATTATTTAATACAATATAAGCCAGATAATTATTGAATATTACTTGTGTGTGTGCGTGCGCACGCGCACGCGTGTGCGTTGGTGTAATTTCAACCTTAATTATAATTAGACTTGAATTTAATCATGTGTAGGCCTATAAAACATAACTTTATACACACATTAATAAAATTAGTATTATTAGAATTATTTATATCCATATTTATTATAAAACTGTGGTAAGTTCATACCAGCGATGCACATGAAAATAGTACTATAATGTGAATCAAACCTCACCTTATTTTTAAAATACAATTGCATATAAATAACAAATGAATAAATTTAAAAACGATAAATTTAATATAACAAAAATAAATAAATAATTAACAAAGAACAGTAAAGATTTATAAAAATTTATTTAAAAACACATGACTCTAAACAAAGTAATGAAAATCAAAGCTCTTCTTCATGTAAAATCAAAGCTTTTAGTTAGTAAAAAAAATTATTTATAAAACAAGTTTACTTACATTCTTATTATTTGCTTCTTACTTTTTGAATTGACATTATTAATTTCACAAATTAATTCATTATTCTTAAGATGACAAAATCATTTCCCTAAAGTTTGTTGTCACTGAACCACATAATTTAATTTTACAAAATAATAAGAATTCAATGTAATGTTAGTAATAAATAAATGGTGAGTCCAATATTAAGTACAGGATTTGTGTAACTTACACTTCTTGAAACCACTACCGTAATGATAACTGTAGTTTTGCCAACACTTATAACTATACTCCTTTGCGATACCCGATAACGTGCGAGTAGATATTCCAGCTGGAGTAAAAATTTAATTGGAATTTTTATTCCTTCAGCCGCTTCTCTTCTCATAAATTGTAAAACATTAAAAATTACTTCCCGTGCTTGACTATGAATAACTTTCCTGTCTTTGCTAGTTGAAGGAGAAGTATGCATTTTAACAAATCTCGGTACTGGGTGATAACACAAATAATTACAATAATACGTAATTACAGAATAAAAACTACTACTACTACTACTACTACTACTACTACTACTACTACTACTACTACTACTCTCCAGCACTACAGCCCATGGTGAGCCCTGGCTTCCGCTACGACCCATCTCCACTCATCTCTGTCCATTGCCCTCAGTCTCCAGTTCCTAATGCCCATCTTTCTCAGATCTTCTTCCACATCCTGCTGCCATCTTCTTCGAGGCCTGCCTCTTCTTCTTTTGCCCAATATCGTTCCACTTAATATAGTTTTGGGCATCCTCGTAACATTCATACGGGATACGTGTCCCAGCCATCTAATTCTAGCTGATTTTATGCGCCTCACCAGGTCTTGTCCACCAATCAACTCATTTATTTCACTGTTATTTCGGATCCTATACATATTCCCTTCCTTCACCGGTCCAAATATCTGTCTCAATATTCTTCTTTCAAAAATTCTTAGAGCGCTTATATCCTTATTTACGAGAGTCCATGTCTCGGATGCATAAGCAACAACAGGTCTGATCAGTGTTTTATATAACATCAGTTTGGTTCTTAGAGTTAGAAGCTTTGACTTCAGTAATGATTGGTTTGCATAGTAGGCTCTATTGCCGGCTATGATTCTATTTACTACTTTGCTACTCACTCGGTTTTCATTATTCAAAATAACACCTAGGTACTTAAATTCTGTAACTCCTTGGAAACAGTAATGGCCTGTGTGAAGGTCTAGCAGTTCTCTATTTTCCTTCGCAGACACTTTCATGTATTTTGTTTTAGCCTCATTGACTTCCAAGCAAATTTTGCTTACTTCCAATAAAAAACTACCAATAGAAATTAACTAAAAAATTAAATAACTAATAAAAACGAATGACTGTAAAACAATGATACAATTAATAATAAATTGAGATAATAATAACAAATGCAAGACTGATTTAGCACGCCACACATTAACTAACAATGTACTAAAACTAAAACATCATACGCAAGTTGGCACCACCTTCACTTGCATACCGGCTGATTTTCTGTTACCCTCCCGCCACTCACAATTTCAAAGTGGACTCATCCATTCATAAATTAGTTTCTGTGCGTATGCCCTTAACCGTACCTGTTGGAGTCTCTCCTCTCTTCTAGGTTAGCAGCGTTGGCAGCAGCTCGCCATTCTTCATGCTTCTCTGCTTTTCTTCTCAGCTCACAATATGATGTGCAGTTCATATCGACCATAAGCTGTTTCATGTAGTCTAAGCGGGGTCATCCTCTGTGATTCTTCCCTTCAATTGTTCCTTCTGTTATTATCTTAACCAACCCATTGTGTCACAGTATATGCCCTATAAACTTAGCTATTCTGCCTTTTAAATTTTATAGAAAGCTCTTCTACTCCTGAGCTCTTCTAAAGACTTCCATATCCGTTATCTTCTCCCTCCAGCTTATCTTGAATATTCTTCAGTAGCAGCAGGTCTCAAATGCTTGGAGTCTTTTCTTGTCACTTTCTCCAATTGTCCAAGATTCAGTCCTGTATAGGGCAACACTCCACATGTACGTCTTTACTAGATTCTTCCTTACTTTTAGGCTGATAGTGTTTGAAGTGAAAAGGTTTTCTGTTTGTTGAAAGCAATTTTAGCCTAGTTAATTATGCTTATAATTTCCTTACTGCTACGTCCATCACTTGTAATTTTACTTCCTAGATAGTTTTATTCTTTAACTGCCTGGAGAACATTATTTTCAAGAGTTATTCTGTCTGGATCTTAATTCTGACCTGTTAGAGTAATAACTACAAATCAGACTCAAAAATAATAAAAATTTAATAGTAAATTCAGTAAGCTCTACAATTTACCCAACAAATCTGATTTTAGATTTTATACTGAACAGTGAATTGGTCAAATACAGTAAGACTTTGTTTTTGATTTCATTAAAAACAAAATATTTTGTTTCTTAATTGAATAAATTATTTTGTTTTAGAACATAATTATTTTTACCATTGCCTTGACTTTAAATAACTAGGCCTAATACATTACACATAATCAATATCAGCATATTCAGAGATTTAATACATTAATTACATTACTTTAGTACATTAATTTAATAGACTCAGTAAAGAAACATCGATTCTATGAAATGTATATTCGGCTACATAAAATTTAGTACTTGTTTTAAGAATATGTTTTTAATATTAAACTCTCAGAAACTCAACTGAGTAGCCTTGTTACAAAGATGGCTATCTCTATTTAGCAAAATTTTACAGGAGAGCAGAAAAACTGGTTTTCATAAAATTATTAACACTAACAACTTGAATTTTTTTCTGTAGATTCATGGTGGTCTAAAAATTAAAAAAGCACTAATATCTGCTTTTTTGAGTTAGAAAATAAGCAGAAATTTGCAGTTGAGTTATGGAGTTGGCCATGTTTGTAACCAAGATTGGGAGTTGGCTGATTTTGTAACAAAGATAGGATACTGGTGACTGTTGCAGTAATTTAGTTATCAGGAGTATAAAATAAAAGTTTGTTGATAAACAGTAAAACAAAAAGTCATTTATTATCAAAAAACAATACTCAGATTCAATAATACTTTTATTAAAAATGAAACAAATTCAATTAAACAGCAATATTACCAATACTGAAAGAACACAAATGTCAAAACAAAACTTTATTGGATGTCATTATCTTGCAAAATAATCTCAATAACATCATTGCATTCATCAGCAGGCATATTTACAGTCACAATGAAAAGCTTCTTTAGGAAGTTCAGGTTTTGTGTCATTTTCTTCTATTATTTTCTTAAGCCATTGGAATTTTTGCAGTTCCTTCGAGTTTTCACCAAAATGCTTAACTAGCAATTTTTCAACGTCAATTATTTTAGAGGGCTTCACTTTGACACCTATAACTAACTTGGTTGGATTAATATCCATAGGTTTTTTTGTCTTTCTTTGTTATTGACAAAGACTGTGCTATATTTATGTTATAGTTGTTTTCTCCACTTACAGATATGGAGCATTTCATTTTAGCTAAAACAAGTTTTCGAACTTTTGAAATTTGGAAGTGAAGTGCAGCCGGATCTTAGACATTTTGTTTTGCTTCAGCTTTCCAATCACAGTTAGTCCAGTCAGTTCCCAAAATTTTGAGGGTACCATGGTTTTGGAAAACCTGATGGTACTCCTCCAGCTGAATAACAGTTTCCATTTTTTGTACATCTCTTTCAATCAATCCAAACACTCTATCACTGGGCATGTATGAGTGCCCAGTAACAGGGAAAACCATTTCCATTTTTTTTATATATGATGGGGCACGAGCCAACCAGGCAAGGCACATTGATAAAATTGTGGTATTTTTGTTCTGTCCTGGGCACCCATCAGCCCAGCCACCAATCGAACAGTATGAACTTCGTTTAAGGCCCCGTTATTTACTTTTCCCTAAAGTTCATTGAAAACTGCGGAAGCAATTTCATTTGAGGACTTTTTCATTTCATGCTCAGCCCATGAATACACAGAAACATTTTCTTTATCTAGAGCTGATTTACCAATCAGCCAGATTTACCAATCGTTTCCAGAAACAATGGTCAAATTATAGCAGTGCAAAGGTCTAGAATAGTATGTAATTTGATCTGGCAGTTGTGGAATTGGCACATTCTTCTGCATATCAAAAGACATAATAAAAACCCCAGCTTCATCTTATTTTAAGAAATCATAAGAACTTTTGGCTTGAGTTTTATGCACTGTTAGATCAGTGTTTAGCTTTTGTTTAATGTTTTCATTTTTCTCTTGCTTAATTTTCCCATTCAACTGTACAAAATATTGAGCATACATCGGTGGTTGGACTTTTAAAACTAATATTGAAATTAGTAACAAATATTTTACGAAACAGTGACTCTTTAACTTTCAGTTCATCAGAAACTGATTCCTGATACATCCTCCACATTTTTGCTATGTTAAGGGTGGAATGTAAATAGATACGGGGAGTTTTAGCTCTAGAATAATGAGATTCACACCCTTTAAAGTTTTTAATAAATGATTTGATTGACTCTATTTTGTGCTCATACATAGCAGCTTTTCTGTACCCTCCACGGGTCTCTACTGGAACTAGAGTTCCATCAGCTTTGAAACGCTTGTACACTCCTTGAACCCTGTGTTTTGTAATTTCCAGGACATTTAAAAAAAGTGTCTCTACAAACTTCCACTTTGTTTCCAGCCGTATTTTCAATGAAATAAGAAAAAGTGATGGTTTTCTTACCCCTTTGTCCATTCTCTGGCCTATGTTGCTCTGGAGCATCTGCAGAGCAGTATTTTAACAAAAACATATCTTGAGCAACTTTTGATCTGACCGCATAAAACGCTGCATGAAATCTCTTCAAGTCCTCCATCCGCAAAAGACTGCAGTTTTTGCAGTTACCTCTGTGACCACAAGTAGGAAAAACGGGCATGCTTTTTGGTCAATATCTGGAACAGACAAAAGTACACAAAAATTAGTTTTTCTTTTTTAAATTAACTGATTAATCTGTAATTAGTATGATGAGAACATAAGTGAGTACAATACGCAATATTCACATCTAAACACAACACACTAAATCAGTATTTTGTTGACACATTGGTAAATTAAATAGTAATTGTGCTAAAGTTGCTCAAAACAACATTTACTATCTTCTTTACAGTTTGATATTGCATTATTTGTAATTGAAATTCTAGTGGTATTATTTAGGTCTTGGCATTACAACACTACACAAGCATCATGATTATTGAAGACATTAACAGTGTTCATTAAAATGTAACATATGTAAACAAAAAATTTCACAAAAATATCTCAACTAATGTAGTAAAAAACGTACCGTAAAGTAAAACTAACCTCACTTCCTTTGCTTTTGCACGCTTCCATTTTGTCAGATCTGCTACTCTCTTCCTGCTTTTACTTGGAGGAGTTTCTTCCACGTTTTGCTCCATAACAATAAAAACTTTTGATTACTTTATTAAGTGTAATAAAATCACACTCGCAAGAGTAAAGTTCACAAAATAAATATCACAATCTATCTAAATAACCCAAACAGCACAGTGTACAACAGACGATAATAACAACAATCCCATCAGCCCTGCAGCTGTCACGTGACAGGATCTAAAGCTCTGATTGGTTCTAAATGGAGTTGGCCGATATTGTAACCAAGCTGTTAAGGAGTTGGCCGTATATGTAACTAAGCTCATTTTTCAGATGTATTTTTAACACAGTTCTGGCCATTTTTGTAACAAACTGACTTCATATTCAGATGTCTCGTACAATTCTACATAAAAATCAATCATAAATTACAACATAAGTTGGCTGTCTTTGAAACTAGGCTACTCAACTCTTTTAACTTGACAACATGTTACTCTCTGTTTACCGTATCTTCTTCTTCTTCTTCACTGAACTATAAAGCCATTGGTAGAAGAAACGTGAGTCATCCAAGGATGAGATGGGTAACAGAATAGGTTTATATAACCTAATCCTTGAAGAGGAAAAGAAGAAGAAATAATTGTAGGATATCTTCTTCTTCTTCATGGCTTAGACTGTTTAGTCTTTTCCGACTCCAAACTGGTCGGACCATCACTTCTTGGGTCTTCCCATGCTTCTCTTCACTTTTGGCTGATATACTAAGGCTACCTTGGGGAACCTGTCACTGCCCATTCTGCTAATGTGTTGTTTCCAGCTTTCTCTTACTTATTGATGATTCCATTTACGTCTTCAGCTTTTAGTTCCTCCCTTATCTGATTATGTTTTTCATATCTAATTTTGTGTAACCGCCATGGAACGCAACAATTTCATTTCAGTAGCCTGAATTCTTGACATTGTACACGTTTCTAAGCCATAAGTAAGGGTAGGAACTGACATGGATCTGTATAATTTTATTATGTGGACTCTTTCCCTGCTTTGTGTTTTAGAGCACGTCAAAGAGTTCCTGCTATCTGGATAAATTTATTAATTTTCCCATTAATATCTTTCTCGTTTTTATATGAGAGCCTACAGCCATTTATATGAGAGCTGTTTATCATTTCCTTTAGAAAATTAATATTGGTTTATATTTAAAATATTTGAATAGACTTGTTTATTCTAATAATACTAACATTTTATTCTTATAACATTTTACTCTAATAATTTTATACTTTGAACAGTGGTTCTAAATCTGAGAGTGGTATGAGAAGTGTTTATGAAAAGCATCATTAACTTATAAAAAACAAGTACAATAAAAATTTTAATACACAGATATAATTAATAACTAATTTTTTTTAACTTCAGTTTCTTTAAACTTTCAATTTCAATGCCTTTATTTAGAAAATATAAAAGTTTTACAAAATTTAATTTATTTGGAATATAGTGCTTTAATATTATATTGTTTAAAATATATTGTACTTGATCTATTATAATTAGTATTTGTACAAATACATTGTCAGTTTGATCAAACATATGTGCATGCACAGACGTACAAATTTTACAGTATAATAACGTCATATAACTGTTTAGAAGAAAATGTAGATCTTAAATGATTGACTTACAAAATTAGTTGTTATATAATAGTTGCTGGTAACCAATAAACTATTGGTTATGGTAACAATAACTTATAAACTATTAACTATATTTCCTTTTTAATGTATATTATTAAAACAAAGTTTGAGCATAAACAGACAAATTATTTATTAAGCTTTTTTATTTTACTTTATTTAAACTTACCAACTGTATAAATCAATAAGTAGGCCTAATTGAGATTTCTGACAAATAATTAGTAACACTAAAGAATAAATCATTATGTAACAAACATGTCAATCAAAAAATACTAAATTTGAAGTTGATAAGTCTGTTTGGTGGCACTGTTTTAAATGATGTATTTCATCTGTATTACCAAACACACTTGTAGTCAATCTATTTGGATGAAGCGTAGTCTCTCACAGTTTTACACTTTCCTAATTGACATAACTTGTATGTCTTTTGAGACATAAGTCTTTTGACTGGTGTCTTAAGTGCTAAGGGGTATAAATAACTGTTCTGAACGTCACAATCTAACCTCAACAAATTTCAAAATTTGAGTTCAAAGTCCCTGTACTGGTTTCAACACACATTATTAAACGCTTTTATTTTTATTTTTGGCTTGGATAGAAAAATTGTATGCAGTTTAATACATTAGAATTTTATTTACTAAGTATGTCTGCAGTGTCTACCAACAACCAGTATATTTCTTTAACTTTAATTGTTTTTTTTTATTATGCACTACATGATAAAATTTATCAAAACAAATGCCCAGATATTTAAAAAATATAGTGGCAGTAAAAGAGTTCATATATCTTGGATCCCAGATAAACAGCAATAATGACATTGACACTGAAATAAGAATAAGAATATATCTCGCAAATAAAACATACTGTGGATTAAAAAAAACACCTGATATCTAGCTTCATCTCAAGAAACAAGAAATGCAAAATCTACAAAACCCTTAACAGGCTAGTGCTGACATATGCTTCAGAAACCTGGACAGTGACAAAAAAAAACGAGAGACTTCTAGGTTTCTGTGAAAGACGGATTCTAAGAACAATATTTAGAGGAGTACAAGAAAATGGAATGTGGCGCAGGTGCTATAGGCCCTAATTATGAACTATATCATCTTTACAAAGAGCCGGACATTGTCAGGCCAATGAAAATACACAGTCTAAGGTGGGTTGGACACATAGCGAGAATGGAGGAAGGACAGCCTACGAAACATATTTTCTAGCAGAGACCAATGGGTAGTAGAAAAAGGAGAAGACCTTGAAGTAGATTCAAAGACCAGATAGAGGAGGAACTTGGATAATGAATACCCAGATATTTGGTTTTAAGTCACTGCTTTGTACAAGAAATTAATAAAACTAGAAGAAAACTGGAAGGTTTTTACTAAATAAAGGTTTTTTAATGAATGTTGTTATAATCAAATTGTAACAAATGATAATGAAATTGTTATAATCATCAACATTTGTTTAGTCAGAATAGAAACTATGAATGTATATGGTGTATATATAACATTTGCGATGTTTGATTTCTAATAGAAAGTAATACTCAAATTCATCATCATCAACTTGAAGGTCTAAACCATTTCCAGTTTGTTCCACCTATAGCTGATAACTCCATCTTAAGGAATGGTCCTTATGGAATACCAGTGGTTGATTTAAAAAATTATAGGTGCCGTAACGCATCAATTCAAAAGTTGTACAGACTCAGATATACTTACATTTTATATTAGCTCGAGATCTTGTTCACTAAACAGTCTGTTGTCAATAGATTTTTTTCAGTGCCACATACAATTTTTCAGGATCTACGGGATTATTGTTTTCTTTCCTCTTTTGTAAGTCAAGTTTTGTACTGCTTTCAGGGCCATAGAATAATGAGGGCCTTGTATTGATTTTCTGCTTTAAAATAAATAAGCTGTAATTTTCAGTTTTTCGTTGGCAAAACCCAAACCAACATTATGATTCTGCAAAAAAAAAAAAAAAAAAAAAATGAACGATAGTAGTTAAGATAAAGATTAGTGCTGGTGTCTGATTTTGACAAATGTTTAGTTTTGGTAGTAGGGCTGATGAGGAGCATAATTTAAAAAGTAGTAGTAAATTTGTGTAATAATTAGGTTTTTCTTTTTATATTTTTTTGTCATTTATTTTTGGATCCAAGAGTTTTTGGAATCCCGTTTGGGCGCGTTCCCCCTGAAATCAAGCCCTGGTACATACATTTTCAGCCATTTTGTGACTTACAATTCTCAATTATCTTTGGAATTCAAAATTTTGCCATACGATCAATACGGTCTGTCTTTTATTCTTATATTATTTAAATTTGTTATTTTCGATTAATAAAGTGTTATACAGTGATCACACAATCATTACTCCTTATAAAGTGACAATTCACGGGCACAGAATCATTCAGTCAAAAAGTGGTTGCTTTTGAATGTGGTAAAGTATAGGAATACCTCACCTTTCATTTAGACAATGAAAAAATTGTAGTAATTAATAATAATTTGTTTTATAACTTCCATGTTTCTGAAAAAATTAAACAAAAATTATGAAGCCAAATGAGAAATCACTTGAAGGTTATAGATTTTGAAATGTTTTCAAATTGAAGAGTTTAATTTTATTTCAGCATTTTTTATATAATGTTTTTTATATAAATACAAGGATTATGCATATACAATTAGTCTGTTATAATGTTTGAATGGGTTTCATTGGTAAGAACATTGTTTTGGGGATAATCGATGAACCTGGAGACATATACTTTCTGAAGGACTCTTCGCATGACTGTAGTGGCTAGAGACATTAGCGAGGGACTCAATGTGTTGTTTCACTGGCATTTTTCTATCTCCAGAAATCTTGTTTTTTGGAGTTGATTTTCCTCTATTATCACTCTCAACTGTACCTAACACAGATTGTTTTGATAACACTACACGTTCTCTCTTTTCTGTTACACCATGTATGCTAAGAAATCCTTGATGGCACACAGTTGTTGCTTCCCCATTGACTGTAACAGAATATGAAATCATTCTTAGTTTCCTACATGGTCTGTTTGCGATTGTCAAAACCTGTAAGACTTGAGGGATAACTGTTCTTTAAATTATAGTCCGTAAGACCCCGAAAATTTGTAAAAAATAGCTTCAACTAAGTCCATTCCTAATTTCTCGAAACATTTTTGACTACAGTTACATGGCTGTCCCATCAAACGATCAGGAACTACACGTTTTGTGTTTCTTGAAATAGGCTATAACTCTTGCTAGGATTTCGTTGTTTCTTGCTTCATTAAAAATCCAATTTCTGTATGTTTCTGCCTTTTCTTTGACATATTTTTTCTTTCCATTTTATAAAAAAACCACACACTCACTGTTGTAATGACACTATTAGAATAACAAAGAAATAATGTATGCAGTATAAGAAAGAACAAACTAATCACATCAAAATACCAACTCACACTGACCAAACGTTTCATAGACATGTTTGGTCAAGTATAACTATGACTAAGTGCGGTGGAGAAAGGGCGAACCTAAGAAATAGATTACACCAACGTGTAGCACTGTGTAGTATATTTGCCCTTACTCCTCCAATATTACAGGACTAAGCTCTCAGCTGGTTTTATGCAGTCCATACATTTCAGTGCTATTTACAAAATACTAAGGGGTGAATATATACGTGATAATGGTATTACTGTGTTCTTAACATGTCAAAAAATAGGATTCTGTAAAAAAAAAAATAAACAATTTTTTTTTTTTATTCGCCCTTTCTCCTCCGAGCTCCTGATATTTTTTCCCAGTTATTGCCTTTTATGAAGAACTGAAGAGGCTTTGTTTCAGAATGGGTGAGATGTTTGGTGTTAACAAAAACAAAATATACTGTATACTTCAGACATACACAGTGTTTTTATTTATTTATAAGTGTAGCAACATCGATATACAGTAATATTAGCAAAGCTTCAAGATACTTGCTTTTTACTACTAATGATTAAAAATACCAGTGGCGGAGTTACATGGAGGCAATTGAGGCAATGCCTACCCTAAAAAATTCTGTAGAATAAAAATTATAAATACGTATGAACTACATAACGTAAAGATTATACATTGTTACCGCGACTGTCGAATTTATTAGGCCGAAACGTGCTTTACTGAGCGACCGCTAGATGGTGACAGGTGAGACTCGGCATAGCTCGTTTAAAGCAAATGAGGCAACCTGAACTTGCCTCAGCGTTTTTTGTATACATCGTATGTAAGCAATGTGCTGGAGGGATAGGGAAGTGAAGGGAGGGGGGATTGTCCCGTGCTGTACACAGAGAGCGTTGAGGCATGCCTCACTTCTGTGGTCCAAACATTCAAGTTAAAGCACGCTGTGTTGTTTATAAGTGTGTTTATTTTATGCGGTTATTAAAAGTGTCCCTGTTATTCCACTGAACTAACAGATGATCAAGATTGTTATTTGAATTATTTGTAACATTAAACATATATATATAGAAACTAATCAAGTTTAAAAATTTGAAGTTCAATCAGTTGTATTATTGTGTATGACTAATACAAGGATTGTTCAATAGAAACACGTATAGAGCTGTAAAGCATTTTTTATTCAACGATTTTAAAAGAATTCTCCATTAACATTAAGACATTTTATGAGTTCCACTGTTGCACCAACATGTAGATTCCCTGCTAGTAAAATTCTTACGGCTGTTTGTGGAACCATTCGCTTACAGCATACTCTACCTCAGCATCAGATTTAAACCACCATCCTTTTAGTGATTCCTTAAAAAAAATTTAAGATAAGATTTTTGCCTACCCATTCATTACCTACTAGCTTCGCCATTGAAAAATATACTGAAAAATTAATTCAAAATTAAAGCATGATAGTTTATTTGTAATTCTTGAAACATAGCCATTTCGCTGCCAAATAATACAATCTATGAATATCATACAAATAAGATAGCATACTGCTTTTTTTAAATAACAACTAATGGATATATTTTTTAGTAAATAACAAATTTATTACACAGCGTGTGAAGTGACATTTTTAAATAATGTTTTCACTATGCCAATGAATAATATAGTATACATGTTCAAGTTCCAAAATGTAGGTTGCAAAAATACTTTGCCAGTAATTAATTAAAAAATAACATTAATCTGAGCCATTATTTACTGAAACTTGTACATGAAGCAAATAATTGCTGCTGACATTTGAATGAAAATACTGTCAATAATAATCCAGCTATATTTTGTGGTATTTCAGTTAATTTACTTTATTTGTGTGAACATGTTTTTTATCATTCATTTTATTTAAAAATTAAAAACAAAATTATTATTTGGGTAGAATTTCAGTATTTTTAATACTGATTGGAACTAAACAGTTTGTGTCATGTGTGTATAGAAAACTTTATGATAGTGTGTGTTATTCATAGAATTTGTTATTGTTTCTTGTGATCAACTTGGAATTCTGTCCCTGAGATTTCTGGTATTCTAGTATAGTGTTGAATTATCATATTTGAGGCTCTAAGATGTGTCTTTAAAAAATAGAAGTATAGAAGGTATCCACTCCTGAGTTAGGTTCACGTAAGAATTTAGTCAAGTCTTAAACTTGCTGATGTTAACTTTTTGAGGTGAAAAGTAATGCAGTCATGGGTACAAGACAAGCAGAGACAATAGTGACTTCTTTATTGGTGTCAACCATCAGCACCTGCTTTGCTGATTTGGCAGGGTAATGACCTGAGACACGGGCTCCCGCGAGGTTGTGCAAGTGCCTTCCTTGCGAAAGCTGGCTGTCTCGGAGTCATTACCTACCATTTCAGCCGACGCCCTAGGGCGCTCGAGCTTCTTGTCCGCCAGTGCGTCACTACGTTCCCAAAGGTTAGCCTGAGGGGACCATGGTGTCGATTTGGCGGGACAATTAGCTGAAGCAAAAGCTTAAGCTTGCCCCGTGGTGGCCATGTAATGTATCATGGACTCGCGGACTCCACCATAACACCCTTGAGCAGAGCAAACGACCGCGCTGACCTGCTGGCACCTGGCGTTCATCAGGCCTAGGCCTGGACAACGCACACAAATTAAGGCGCAAGACGCCCGTGTATCATCCATCCATTGGTGTCAAGGTAACACATGTTTGTTCAGTAATGTCCATTACCAGTTTCACTATTAAGATATTTCTAACAAAGCCAATAGTCATCTGAAGTCACATCCATACCAATCTTTATGGGCTAAATCTGCATCTTGTGTCACAAGAATCTGCAGATTCTTTTATGTTCCTCAGATAATTTGATTTCAGTTAAATTCTGGGTAAATAAAACTTGGGCCCAAAACTTTTAATTTCAAAATGTGCATATTTTAAAAACAGCAAGTTACCAGAATTATGAAAAATTACAAAATTTTAGTTTATAAATACACATTTTAAAATATGAGGAAATTAAATGATGGTCTGAAATGTAGGCCAAATCAGAATGTATATTCCCAGTACATTATTGTACTGACAAGGCTCACATGACACTTGTGAATGGGAAGCATAAACACTAAAATGTCATTGCTTTTGTCATTATGTTAATTACTCAAGTTCTTTAAGTTAGGTTTAAGAAGTACTGTATAACATTAAATTGCCAATGATATCTTATTAATTTATCAAATTTTATCAGTTTCTTATCTAAAAAGAAAATAAATTATCAGAAAATATCTGTTAATTTTAGGCAAAATAAATATTAAATAAATTAGAATTTATCATATTTCTTAGTTGTATTATTACCAGTAATTTGAAAAAAAGTGTTAATTATTTGAGACATGTTCATTCAAGTTTGGTTAGTTCAGTTTGTTCATTAAACCTACAATTTGTTTTAGACTTATCTTAAGATCCTGCTTGCTTTATTATAACTTTTGATGCATTAAATTTGACTTTATGTTGGTTTCAATTTGTAATTTTGTTTTTGTTTTTGATGTTCTGTCATAAGTACTTTTACTTCTAAACATTGAAAACATTTGTTGAAAATATTGGCTAGATAATAGGTAGAGTGGGGGAATTGGGAAAAATTTACAGACCTCCTAACATAATTAAAAAAAAATAAATATATTTACCACCCAATTACCCCACATGAGGTAATTGGGAGATATATCAAGAATATTTATTTAAGTGCATGTTAAAATAATGGGGTAATTGGGTGTTAATAAGATAGTCTTATACTGCATCTTTCACACAAATTTATTTTTCTACAAAATTTTTTAATGAAATAACAGGGTGTTAGAGTTTTTTCTCGTAAACTTTGCACATTTTTTATAAACTAATAAAAATATAAAACTGTTGTTGTTGGGTTCAAAAGGCATATGAAATTAGTTACTTTGGATGCTATATTAACAAAAAATCAATATAAAATATTTAGAAACACTCTGAAGTTTGTTGAGAAAGGCCTAAAAATTTAAAAATTATCGCGATTTTTGCTCGCTTTACAAGTGTAAAATAATTTTTGTTACTGATTAAGTTTTTATTAGTTAGTGAGGGTCAGACGCCACCCACGTTAGTGAGGGTGGGTGGCGTCTGACAAAGTTTCGTGGGCATAACGTGCAAAAAATTTCTTTTGCGGCTAGGAAAAAGCGACTGTTGTTTATTTTTATGTTCTGAACTTGTTGCCTATGACAACTTTAATACAGTGAAAATACAGTCGTCATCGTAATTCAATAATTACAGTTTTCGTAAGGTTTGAGCTCAATATGCGGAAAAATTCCACAATGAAAACCAGAAAAGTACAGGCAATTTTTTTACTGAAATCAGTTCTGTTTTTAATTAGGTTGTAATGAGAGATTGATAAGATTTACCAGTGAAAACAGTAACTATAGACTATTGCATTAATCTTGTTAAATCAGCTTTCCACTTATTTCTACACGACATTTTTAACATTTTTTGTTAAGATTTAACTTAAACCAAGTACTCTAAGAACAGTTTATTTACTTTTTTGTAGTCAACATTTTCAAGGCCCAAATGCCTGCTGCTTACAGGCACTGGTGGTTCAACTGTACCAAAATGTCCTCTTCTGGCACAAAAATCTCATCATTCTTTGGGGGCCAAATAAATGTATTGTCGGCTTTTTTCTCCGTAAACCGAAGATTGAAGTACTTAAGTTTTGTTCCGTTCTCGTCAATTTCTTGTACTCCAAGCACAAACGCTAAAAACCATTCCTTTTCATACACTACGGCTACATAGTCACTTTCTTTAGGGGGGTTTTCCTGTTTAGAGTTCACTTTAGGAGGATTTTCACTCATTTGGGTACGATTAGACGTAGATGGTAAACTTCGGTCTGATCAACGATTGACCACATTGCTGGTGAAGTCATTTGAATCATCTGATATCACCAAATCGTCAGATGTGTCAGATATGAAGGAAACATCGTCTTCAGATGTGCTTGATTCTGAGTAATTGTAGCTTCTTTTAAGATTTTCTTGATGTGTTTCACTTTTGATACTTTTGTTTCCTTATTTTTGGGCTTACTGTCTTTTGTCTTCTGTTGTTGTTTTTTGTTTAAGATGTCTTTCTTTTTGATCTTTTCTTCTTTCTTGTTTTCTTTCTTCCACCTTTTCTCTTCCTCTTTCTTTTCAAAAACTTCTATTTGGTCCATAATATCTTTTTGGGTTAAGGCCATATTGTTAAAGGTCAATCTTTTCTTTGAAGAACCCTGTTTATGTTCAAGGGGTGTCAAGCATTTTAGGAGGATTTGACTGAACGATTCAATGTCATGCTTGTTTTCATCTGGCCTTGGTGTCAACGCAGTAACAGGAGAGTTTGCTGGAACTACCAATTGTTCTGGTGGGCCATTAGTTTGCGGTTCTGAAGGTAAAGCGTTTTCATTCTGTGATGTTGATTCATCACGAGCAGGGCTAGAATCTGCTGAATCGGCTAGAAACAGGCCGTTCTTGAGTCTCAGCTGCTGGCCTATCAGATTGTTCTTGAGTCTCAGCTGCGGGCCTATCTGATTGTTCTTGAGTCTCTGATGCTGGCATATTGGAGGTAGAAATAGGCCTTTGTTGAATTGGTGGCAACTTTTTCAATGCTTCTTCAATATTTAATGGCCATATTCCACTTGACCAAAATCCAGAAATGATATTTTCCTTTTTAAACCCATCCCTTGTTCTTAGCTCTTTCATTAGTGGAGGGAAATCTTCTTTACTGATACTTTTAAAGTTCGTTTTTCTACCGAAATCCCGTTTTACTGACAGCCAAACTTTCTTAGCTGGACCGAAAATTCCAACGTCGAGAGGCTGTAATTTATCTGAACTGTGGGCTGGAAGTGATAATATGTGGAGCTTATTTCCCAAAACAAGTGTTTGCTTATTTTAAACTGGATATGACTCTTATGTCCATCATAAATAACTAACAGTGGTTTTGGCCAATCTTTTGTCCAGTCCACTAGTTTTTCAAAGTAACAAAGGAATGTTTTCTTTTCCTGCCACCCATTTTCAGATGAAACATAAGCAGCATTTTCTGGTCCATTTAAACACCACTTGTCATACAAATTTTTGCTTTTGTAAATAACAAATGGAGGAAATATTTGTCCATCAGCAGAAACCGTTTCAACTACGGAAAAAGTTTCTTTTCCGCTACCCCCTTGTATTTAGGAAACACATTTTGCTCCCTTTTTTGCTAACACATTACTTCCTATACTAGAGGAATAGCCTGTTTCATCTAAATTTGTAATCTGCTGTGGGTTGACAATGTTATGTTTCTTAACAATGTCTCCCAATGTATCAAAGAAATTTTGAAAGGATTCACGGGTTGCACATTGTGTTCCAGCCTTTTGTAAAGGCTGCGCTTTAAGCTTGCTGATTTCTGGATGTCTATGAAGGAAACCCATCATCCACTCTTTTCCAGGTTCATCATTGTTTTGAGAAAAAGGGTTTGGTAACTTATTTACCTTAAAATACTCCTGGACTACTGACGCAGTTTCTGCTCTTGTTAGAGGTTGTTGAATGTCACTCAAAAAAATTATATGAGACGCAATTTCATCTTCTTCTATGTGTTTTGGAATCAATTGTTTTCTTCCTGGTCCTTGTTTTTCTGAGTCCGAGTTTCTTTTGATCCTGTTTCTAATTGTACTTTCAGGAACACTATAAGTCTTTGAAGCTAAATAAATGCTGGATCCATTTTTTACAGCTTCAACTGCTGCTTTCAACACTTTGGCTTTTCTAATGTCTTTTTAATATAGGTACGAGGCATTTTCAAAGTCAATAAACTCTTCACTCTCACTTTACTAACATAACCTCAAAAGAAACACACTTATCAATCAGCTGGTAAAACAATAACAGGTGGGTAAAACACAAAGAAAAATTCCCTCCAAATACCACCCAATTACCTTCATCTTGGGGTAATGGAGGTATCTTAAGAAAAAATCATAATAGACAAAATTGAACTAAATTTTATCCTGTAACACACTGTTATACCATTTTTACACCTTTCTTTCACATTCTTAATGAAAAATATTGAGTTTTAAATTTACCACCCATTTCCCCACCTACGGGGTAATTGGGAGGTAATATTTTCTCCCCCTCCCCTTACCCACCCAGGTAAGCTTAAAAAAATCACAAACTACACAAAATGTAGCCTATACCTTGATCTTTCATAAAATAATAAAATTAAGTATATTCTTTATAAAATTACAGTGTCACTGAGTTTTTAATAAACGTCGGACAAACCTAAGATCTAGGTTTGAACAAAGTGAAATTGTAAGGGTTAAAAAAAATATTTTTTTGTAATTTTGTTTTTTTAAATTTAATCCATATTTTTATGATAGACAAACATATAACAATAATTTTAGTGTGATTAAAACTTAAACTTATTGGTATTAAATATATATTTTTTTATTTCAAAAATGTTACCACCCAATTACCCCTACCACCCAATTTTATTCAATTTACTCTACCCCCATTTTATTCAAAAACTAAAAGGCTATGCTTTGTTGCTATAACAGCTGATCCCTTCATCTCTACATAGCTATCACATTTATCTAGCTCCTGATCATATACAAGCATCTTCTCTGAGGCTTTACTCTGTCTTTCCTTCCACTGATCATAAACAGATGATCCTTCTGGAGAACAAATAAACGAAATCAGAGTAAATTATCAGATAAAGGAAATAAGCTGATCAGAGGAAGGAAAGACAGAGTAAAGCCTCAGAGAAGATGCGTGTATATGGTCAGGAGCTAGATAATTGTGATAGTTATGTAGAGATGAAGGGATCAGCTGTTATAGCAACAAAGCATAGCCTTTTAGTTTTTGAATAAAATATCCCTATATCAAATTATTTTCAGATTACATATGGCATAATCTGGCGCGGTCGTGGTGTGTGGCTAGCATGTGGTGCTGCTATGCTGTCGGCACGGGTTCGATTCCCGGTGGGGCCATGTGATTTAGATACGACCGTTCCCACTCAAAAGGCAATGGCAAACCAGCGAGCTGTATCCTGCCTAGTATAAACCCTCCTAAACTATGCCATTCGGATCCGGCGTTAAACTGTAGATCCCATATACCTGTGAGAGACCCCATAACACATGCACCATGGGTATATGCGGGGAGGGTACAAACCAGTCGAAAAACTGAAGGACCCAATAATAATATGGTATAAAAAATTTCCCACCTTTTTTAAGCTTTCAGGGCAGTTAGAGTTTACTTATCCCACCCACCCAAAAAAAACTGGGATTAGAGCATAATTGAATAGGTTAGGTAAGTTGTCCACCTGTTGACACAATTTTGTTGCATTTAACTGGGATGGCCTATACACAGAACACTGATAAACGTAAACAAGGTGAAATGGTCCTGAGGCCTGAGAACCCATAAATTTCCGTACTGTATAATACAAATTTTACAACATATTTATAGTACCTGTTTACAAGGTTTGTTAATACGTTACTGTATCATCAATTTGGTGAATAATTAAAATGTTAGTGAACAGTTTGTTTTGCAGTGTACACATGACAGACATCTAACTGTGGAATATACAATATATATTTTGTAATAAATGCTATAAATTTCTCTCTTTTCTTCTAGCAGCTGTGTCTTCCACGTCCCACTTATATCCTTTTTTTCTGTCTCTTCTCTGTTAATCAGTGGTGGCTGGTAATGTTTTTGACTGGGGGGGGCACAAAATTTTGTTGTACCCATATGTAACAAAAGTCACCAGTAGAAACTAAATTATTGCTATTATCATGAAATAATTGTAAAATTGAACCTTTTGCTTTACTACTAAAAGTATTGTTAATATCAAAAACCTACCTTGCAAACTACCAATATTTAAACAGTGTTTGAAACTGAAATTATTTATAACCCTAAGCAGTTCATGTTCCTAAACTTAAATATTTAATAAATTATATTATTAAATGCATGCATTACTAAATAAAATATATTTGTTCCCTACCTTGGATTAGTTTATTTGCTTGAACATGAAATCCATTCTCCTCTCCTTTTGTTTGGCAAAATGGTCAATAACTAATTCATTGAAGTTAGGAGTTATTTCTAACATTTTTTTTCCTATTGAACACATTCCCAGAGCACTTAGTCTGTCCTCTTTCATTGTATTACGTGTAAATGTTTTAATGCGTTTGAGAGTTGAGAAACATCGTTCACTTTCTGCTGTATCATAGGGATTATACAAATAATTTTTAATAGTTTTACCAGTTCAGGAAAAACAGTAACTAGATTGTTTTCATATACAAAATTAAGTAGAACCAATGCGCCATTTGCCTTTGTGAAGTCAGGCCTGCTGTATAGAACTACCAGTTCATGTCTTAATGCAGTTTCATTTAAATTAAATAGTTTAGAAGCAATTTGTAACTGTGTTTCTGGAAAGATAAGCTGATGTTTAGAAAACAGGGTTGGTTGCAACAAAACTGCTACTGCTAAATGGTCTGTAAATGAAAATCTGTCGTCTACGTTGGTAACTATTATGTCACAAACTTCTTTAGCTGCGGTCTTCTTACTTTCATCAAAACGTGACCTTTTTGGATTTTGTAATGATTCTCCAAAATTATTTGTTGCAGACAGACTGGCATCAAAATCAATATAATCTCTGACATTTTGAATGTGTGACTTGAATGAGGCAACACACTGGTGTGTTTTAATACTGCCAATTTCTACTTGCTGTAATTGATTAAACAAAATGTCACAGACTGGCATAATTTTGTTGAAAAATGGTAACCAAAAATTAAAATCATCAATATTTAATGTGTTTTTCAGTCCTAGTGCTTTCTGAACAGTGGACTTGTCACTCTTGTCATCATCTATGATTTTTTCAAGAACAGCGGAAATGTCATTTTTATGAATAAATACTGTTGTCACACAACGGGATTTAAAATTCCACCTGGTATTAGAATATTTTGGGAGACGTTTCTTTACTACTTCATCAAGTATGGCAGTTCGCTTGGAAGATCTTGAAAAAAATGTTGCAAAGCCATCTAAATTACAGAAAAATATTTTTACTTGCTTGTTTTGTGATGCAGCATGCTCAATAATTAAGTTTAGTTGATGGGCATAGCAGTGTATATACTGGACATTCTTGTACACAGCTTTAACTTTTGCTTGAACACCATTATGTTCTCCACTCATTACTGCTGCCCCATCATAACTTTGTGCAATAATTTTACTATGCATCTTATCAAGTTCTAATTTTGCTAATTCTTCAAAAATAGTATTACTAATACCTTCAGCGGAGTGATCTTGTGGACTGACAAAACTGATAAATCTCTCATGTAATTTTCCGTTCAATTCATACCTCACAACTAACACAATTTGTGACAGAGTGGCACAATCTGTGGTTTCATCTGGTTCAATTGAAATGTAGTCAGTTTCATTTATTTCATTTTTTTATTAGTCCAATGCACACTGCATAAATAGAATCCAAAATTTCATTTTGAATTGTTTTAGAAAGACCAACGAAAACCCTATTGTTTGTTTTTTCAATATGCTCTCTTAAGGTGCTATCTAGGCCTGCCATTAAATTTACTAAGCCCCTAAAAATACCTGGATTCTCAGATGTGTTTGTTTCGTCATGTCCCCTTAAAGCTAGTTCAAATATTCCACAAAACTTTACACAGTCAATTAACTTACTTAGGGTGTATCTGTTCTTAGAGACTTCTTCATTATGCTGTTTAATTTTTAATCTATATGCACTGTCTAACTGGCAACTAAATATTGACTTTTCCTAACAATAAATATTGTAACTAATCTCTTTCTCTTGGTCCAATTGTCTCAATTGGACGTTGTTGGCGTCAATTTGTAACTTAACTGTTTACGGGGTGTTAAGGACCGTTTATTTTGTTTTAAATTTCAATAACTTTTATTTAGTTTATTATTTTTATTGATTTATTTAATTCAATTCAATCTATCATTGAATCCAATGTAAATAAATGCAATGAATGCACTGGAAGTTAGTTATCAAAGTCTTTTCAACTTCGGTTAATTTATTTTAAATTGTTATTCTTCCGTCGACTAGGCGAAATGGTGACGTAGATTCCTCGCTGAAAGCATAAATATTTGGTAAGAATGGTCACTTACTTGTGGTGAGTCTTGTCAATCTTGCAGGGTCGATATAGCAATCTAATCTGTAGATTGACTTACCGTATTCAAATTCGCCGCGGCGTGTCGGGCTATCCAATAAGAGTCTTTCACCTATTCTGAAAACCTAGTCTATTGAAATGAACTAACTGACTCCGTTTGCTCGTATAAAATGATAATTTATTCTGTTTAACACTCCTTTTTAATGATCTAAAGTATCATTAACTATTTCAATTCAAATTTAAATAACATTAGTTGTTTGTTTTATAAAATTTGTCTCAGGGTGGTAAAACTGATTTACAATATCAGTGTATGGTTAAAATGCTTTTTGGTTAAAATAAGTTAATTCATATGTGGGTTCTTTTAGCTTGCAGAATACCAAATTATTTACTAGAACTCTTATTCTACCGTTATTAGGCAGTTTGAAGACGGTTACAACTCAATCGTCTCTTAATAATTAACATTTCAAAATTATAACCATGCCTACTTTGGACATTTCAGGTTAACAAAATTATTAGTCAATCGACAATAAATGATTTAAAGAACATTTGTTAACGTTAAAATAACTCTTGATAAAACATTTAAAATGTGAACAATAAGATAATATTTTGAAACAGTGTTGTTGAATGGAACATCTGAATCATCATTTGACTCTACAAAAGGGAAATTGTATAGCTGTAAGTATTTATATAGCTTGACAACCTTAGTTTCTTATTCATAATAGACAGAGACATTTAAATAGTAATAGTAGTAGACTCTTCCTAAATTACAAAACATAAATAGCATTGCATTTTTCATTAACTTTCGTTATTTGTTTCATACAGTTGACAATTCTCAATCGCTTATGAATGCTTGTTGGTTTGATCTATGTTTAGTAAACAACAACTTTAATCAGGTGGTGGTTATATCACACTCAGTATTTATACATAATCAATGATTAATTGTTTGCAAAATTCTTAAAAATAGAATATTCAAATTAAGTTGAGGATTGTCATTAGTACTGTTGGTTGAATAATATTAATAATGCACCTTAATCTACATACTTTATTTACACACATTATTAGAATGTGGTTCGATTATACTGTCTTTTCAAATTCTTAATTAATATTGAAAAAATCACTGTATTCCCTTTTTTAAATTAAATCCCGGAATTGCTATGGATTATACACTTAGCAATCCTTATTTACGCACTGTTATACTTAAAACATCTTCAATACTAGTGTAGTTATGTTGGCACAAATTTAGGTTATGTTGCTTGGTTGACAACGGTGACACGCACAAATTATGTAAACAGCTGTTTCCTAGCGGTGTCAAGTAGCCGTCTGCCTTCCTCTGAAGTTGATTAAGAAGTGTCTCGAAATGGCATCTCAATCTGCCGTTCCATCTTGTGATTGTTGTAAATTTGGCTAATTTCTTGGATCTGATTTGTTGACGATCTTTAATTTGATGCACATACCCCCTCCGCACAATATTTTAATTGTTGTTATTAGCGTGGGGTGGCTGGGCTTGAGATTATAAACATTTGCTCGATTTGACACAAATATCTTATAATTGTAATAACTTTCTTATTATGGCATAGATTTAAAATCTAAGCTTATCACTGTATTGATAACACTTGGTGCTTTATTTTGAGTCCACTCGTGGTGTCCTTCTGTTCATTATTAAGGGAGTTAATGTTTGACATTATCACATTAGTGTAATGTGATTTGATAGATTCAGTATTAATTGTATTTATTCTTAAATTAAAACTATTTAATGGCAATCATACCTCCTTGTGGGCATGCCTTCCAAGTCCTTCAGCACTTCTCACTTATTTGTTACTTATATTTAATGAAAAAATATAGTGCTTATGCTATCATTGACTTAGCCTATGAGTCTATCAATTGTATTTACAAATTATTTATAATAGAAAGGTATCTGGGTAACTTCTGTATTACCCCAGTTGTAAACATTGAATTGTTAAACTACTGTTAGTCTTTGTTTGTCTGGAATGTATTGTTTTGTCATTAATATGACCTCTATATGGCACTATCAAGTGTACCGTTCATTTAACTCTTATTTGGGAATGTATTGTCTTTTCAGACTATTATTTAGTTAGGATAGTTTACTAGTAGTAGTATATTGATAGTTAGTCTTGTGTTTTTAACACACTAGTCTGTTCCTTAGCGTATAGCATTGGATAATAGTAATTACACCTGGTGTCACATGACAGGTGTGCTTAATTACTCTTATTACACACTATGTCCTTGCTTATAATTCTCTTATGCTATTATAATAGTGGTTTTACATCTTACTTATTACATAGGTATCCTTCTGTTATTCCTATTCAGCATTACAATTTGGTTTTGTCTATGTTTCACATAGTGAATCTCATTTTGGCTGGGTTTGTTCATCTTCTTTACTTGAATTCTTATATAAAAATTGATCTTGGTATCTGATATTGGTATTGGTAGAAACCTTATTACTTCTACTTGATCTGGGGTACAAAATATTTTAGTTTAAGTATGTTTTACGTACTATGAAATATGAAGTTAGGTGGAAAGTACCGGTATTTAGGTTATGTGGTTTTATTATTTGTAGCAACAATGGGTGTATTAAGTTGATACAAATTTACATCTTTTAACATTGTTTTTTCAAGTCTAGTTTTATTAATGACAATTGGTAATTCATTATTTATTACCTTTTTTTATCTTACATGATTTTTTGATTACTTGACTAACGATTATTATAATTATGAGACAATTCTAATTCTTCCTTACATTACATTGATGCTGTGCATAACATGTCATTATGCTTTTATTTACAGCTTCTTTTATGTCAACATTATGGTTATTTCCACTCTTTGTCTAATATAGGATGTCCTACTCATTTACAATATTATTAGTTGTATATGGGTCATCTAAGTTAGTCAGTTATTGTCTATATTTTCAATCTGTAAGTTCTTCAGTTATCATTTATATGGGTAAGATGTTATAAGATGTTAATCTATAGTTGACTGGCTCTTGGAATCTATATTTTATGCCATGGTTGTTAGGTGTCTTTCTCATAGTATGTTTCTTCCTTGTTTTCATTGGTTCCTTACTGACCGAAACTATTGGGTTATTGGTTCCTGTGGTATTCTCACTATTTGTTGTATCTTCTTTCTTCTTATAATGTTATTGTTATTTGTTATTTACCATTACTTTTTATCAACTCCTGTGTGGTGAGTTTATTCTTCTCGATGAGTTGCTCATGTAGTTTCATTCTTGGCATTTTGGATTAAACACTTGGTGTGTCTTGTTGACTCAATTATTATGACATGTGTTAACATTTTGGTTACATAAATATTGGGCTCATATGTCTTGTTACAATATTCAGTACAATTGTTCATATGAGTTCATTAATTTTATGTTTTTTAATTTTTTCTCCCAAAAGTTTCAAGTCCTTAATTCCATTTTCAGTCCAGACTGAATCACTGTTTAGGTTCATCACCAAACATACATAACAAAAAAAGGAATTTATCACCTCACATCCACATATCCAATCAGCATGTAAGTAACAGTTTATATTAAATTTTTTTGTGTGAATTTTTTTTTACTTGATGCTGGTCTGTCTGTTTTATAATTTTGTTGTGTGATATCTAAATTGGGTTTTGGTAGCCCTAATTTTTTTAATTCTATTTTCTTTTCGCAAGTAAGTGAATTTGAAATAATCAAACGTTTAATATTACTTATACTGAATTCATAGCCATTTTTTTCATTTCTAACAAATACCCACAGAACACACAGGCTCAGACCTACACAGAATAAGTTACATGTTTATGTACACAAGGTTCAACAAAAACGCTATCTTACAAAGAATACGCTGCCTAATAAAGAATAAATTATTAGAACATTACGTTTACACAAAAAATACAACAAGAACACAATCAAAACTATATAAAACACAAGAGAAAATATATGCACTTTAAACAGCAACAGAGAAGTTTTGAACAACTTCTCTCTATGAAACAGCTCCGGTTCTCTATGAAAAGAGCTGCGAAATCAGACAGCGGGCAGAGCCCCTCCTGTAATGGCTGATGCTGATTTAAAAGCATAGACATGTGTACACGTCCTCTTTCCCCGCTCCCTGCAAGACCCGCCTATTCAGGGAGGACGACAGCGAAAACGTCCGGCTGCAGGACCATGCTGAAAACATCGGGTGATCGCTATTACTTGCCCCAAAACTAACTTTCACATAAGGGTACTACACATTATAGTTGACAAGTTTAATTTGCAAATTTAGTGGGAGGGCTGCGCCCTTTTGCCCTCCCTGTATGAGCCGCCACTGGTCCTGAGGATGGGGAGGCTATGAGCAGTCACCTGAGCCGTGCTCAGTCATAGCACCCCCCCCACATTTGTTATTTCACTATTAATTATGGTAGAGCTATCTGATTTTTACAGCATACACATGTTAGAAATACACGTGTATCTTTAACAAGATAAACTGAAGATTAATTTACTTTTGTTCTAACAAAGAAGTTAACTTCTGAGTATATATTTTGTCAGCTGTGATCAATTTACTTGTAAGCCTACAGCAAATTCACTCAACAGCCCTTCTTATCGCACAATTGTTGGTAACATCACCATGCCATGTTGGTCGATTTTCCAATTTGCAGAGGTTTCCTTTTTCAATTGAAACTAAAGGAATGGTGCTGAGACGATCTTTAATCCAGGATTATTATAATATTATTATTATTATTATTACATTGCTTAACAGTAAGCAGGGCCAGCAGAATAACTTCTACTTTACTCCACTACCACATAGCCATTTATGTTGATCGTACAGTGACGACTGGAAAGTTCTAGATTGGTTTTTGTGCATTTTAAGAAATAAAAATTTTGGGGTATATCGACTACTTTTCAGCATTTCACTTCTCTCAAAATCACTCAACCGGGAAAATGATTTTTCTAGTAGTGTTCGATACTGCAATATCACTTTTACTTTTTTCTGTTAAATCCATTTTATCCTCGTAGCAGAGATCACAAACACACACACAAGGAACATGAAGACATAATGATTGTGTGAAACTAACACAAACCACATTAAACCGTGGTGAGAGGCTAATTCACTCGTTGCCTCCATGGGGAAGTTACAGATTCACTAGCATACCCCCACCACTTGGCGTCCATAGTGCACACAGCTGTACTGGTACTACGGCAGCTACTCAGATCCTTGCCTCTGTCTGTTGCTATTCTGCGCTATTATTGATAACCCATAATTACAAAGTTTTTTTTGTAAGTAATCAGATACCGGTAACTTAAAATCCAAATTGTGATTACAGGTTCAGTTACAATAAAAATCAGAGCCTATTATTAGTTGTTTATTCTTTAATAATTTTCTAAATTTTACTGGGAGGCTTAGCCTTCCTTGCTTCCCCTGATGAGCCGCCGCTGTTGTTAATATCCAAATTAAATCATATAGTAAATATAAATTTAAAACAATGAAAAATCAATTGAAGTTTAATGACATAACAAAATGCAAGACTTTAATACTACAGCTCCATGTTCATGGTTGTGATGTTCTACTACCCCGTCCATTTCTTTCTACCCTGTGGATAATGTTCTATTTTAGCTTCTAAAGTGATTCAGAATGGTTAATCATCAAATCTTCTTTTTATTATTATGCATTATTCTCTTTTTCACAACTCTATTGTCATCTTTTCTTAGCATATGGCCCAGTACCATTATGAAAGCATTACTCACTGTAAGCTTTTATTTTTATTTTGTGTTCTGCCCTAAGGCAGGTATTCAAATTGTAAAAGGTCTCCAAGCTGTCCTATCGCACGCCAGTCTTTTCATTTCTTCGTAACACCCTCTGATTTTAATGCTATCTATCAACTTCATTCTTCTACACCCTCTTCTTTTCTCTCCTTCTATGACACCCTCCATGGCAGTTGTAAGCAAGCAGTCTCTTCTTAAACAATGACCTAACCAATTCATTTTCCTATTTTCTGTTACCTTCAGGATTCTTTCCTCTTCCCCAATTCTTCTTAAAACTTCATCACTCCTTACTTTATCAACCCACCTCACTTTTTCCATTGCTTGCCAAACCCACATCTCAAGTGCTTCTAATCTTTTCTCATCCTCTTTCCTCAGTGTCCATATCTCTGCACCATATAAAACAACACTCCACACATAACATTTGGCCAAACTTTTATGGTGCCCAGTTTCTTTGAAGCTGCAAGCAGCCAGCCAAGTGACTCCCAGAATAAGGAGTTCTCCTCTACCAAGTGCCAACGGTCTCTTTGAAGGGCAGATGACCAGGTAGAGGTAGGGCACTTTCTTCCCCTTGGGATGGGAAACTGTCCCTAAAGCCGGATGAACCACTTGGTCAATGGTGTGAGGATGTGTAAGGCAACAGGTTACCACCACATTAAGGATCCATGTTGGATATCCTGAAACAATTGAATGTTTCTTTCATTTAATAAAATTTATTGAATTTATAACACTGCGTTTTTCTTACCTTTGTGATCCAGAGTCCTATAGACGAAAACAGTTGCAGAAAGGTTATCTGGGTTTGAGTGCGAAATAATTACGCTAAACACTGTTTTTCTGATTCTAATAAATTCTTTCTCTTTTGTTAAGCACAATTTCTCTAATTTACTTTCTGAACTAATAACGCAACAGATTATTGTATTTTTACTGGCTCTACCTTCTCTTGTTATTACAACTTCAGTTCTCAGATTACATAGAAAAATTAGATGTTTTCATGCTAATCACTTATTCTCTAATAATAATTATCAAACACAAACAAGTATACAAAAAAACTTTCCTTAACTATTTCTTAATTTCTTAATTAATTCTGCTTAACGAACCAGTACTCTTTTTATATCTTTTCTCTTCCTTCTTTCTTTTATAAACCCCTTTCCCTTAGAGATCTCTATTTTACATTTTACATTTACAATTTATTTATTTTGAATTATACATGATTTTAGTAGAAAGTCAGTTGATACTTAACGGCTGATGAACTCCGCCTAAATTGGTTTTGACACTGTTTAACTGCGATACTGTTGTGATTGATTCGTATTATATGTGTCAGTGTTATTTTAATTCACTTTAGAATAACATTTCTTTTTTATTTTGTCGGCCGACTTTTCCGCTCGAGCACTTACGGGTAGACCGCGCAGTCAGAGTTACAAGTTAACTAACTCTTATGCTGGCATTAGGGCAATGATTACACAGGGTGAGTCTGGTCACGTGATCGCCAGTCTGCGCTCCCATTGGTTCTTTTAAAATGTTCTAGAATCTGGACAGCAAGTTTTGCAACATTTTGCCGCCTGGTGAAATCTATGACTTGGCTTCATTTTTTCCATGACTCACGACTGCCACAAACTGTATGTCATTACGTAATATGTCCGGCCTGTCTGAGTCCAGAGACAAAACACAGACGTTTTGTTTTGTAATAACACTGCATGCGTGGTTGGTTAAATCGAGGTTCCACAAGGGTGAATACTAACTACTTTGAGATTAAGACTGATTTAAATTATTATCTTTGTAGCATACAATTCTTTACCATTACAATACCCCCCCCCCCAAATGAGAGGTTTTATGCTGCAGCATAAAAACTCATTGCCTAAAACCTAAGAGGACCAGTGAAGATATGGCGCCGCAACCCCCCTTAGTTTTTTACTAAAATCATGGGTACTTACCCCCCTAGTCCGGTGGCTGTGGCTGCACCCATCCGACCTTACTGGACTTCTCTGCTCGAGATCCTAACACCATAAAATCAGATAGGCATCCGCCACAGTATCACCTGATTCTGAAACATTCAATTAAAATATCAACAAATGGCCTTCCATTATTCCATATCCCCAACTAATTTGTTTCCTCTTAGTCGTACTGGTTCATTATTGTCAAAGTACTAGTTCGATTTTTATAAAGTACTGGTTTTTCATTTAGTTTGGTTAGCCTACAATGACAGCTGTTCTATATTCATACACAATTACATAAACAGGATACAACATGATAAACATTCCAAATAAACATTACCATTTTTACATTGAACTAAATTTTTCACCTTGGATTTTACATTGAGTTACAAACAAAACATTACCACCTTATTCACTACAAGTCAAATTATACAAAATACCAGTAAATCATAACAATCATAAATATGAAATACAGATTATACCCTCAAAAATGCCTTATCCTTAAATCCTAAAACCAATTTTTTTTTTTTGACAACCCCCCTTCAAATCCCTTAACCCCTGATACCCGTTACAATTTACTGTGTTCTGCACTAGGCTTCTTGACCATCGCCGGCCTCATCCTAGCCGTAAACCACTTCTCCCTCGTGGCCTGTAACTTGGTCACCCCCCATCCACACTCACTATTACCCCCCTGGACTGTAGCGCCCAGTTGCTTCTACAAGGACTTATGCGGAAGGGGTGGACATTTTTTTCTTTTATTCCACCCCCATCCTTGCTTCGGCGTTACAATAAAATTTCAGTATAACTTACTAATAATGATTCATACGCCCCTAATGGACTACCACCCCTATATGGGTGAAAATAGCCCTGTTCCAAAAATTGGTAGATTCCCCCAAAAATAACCCCCAACTAATTTTAACAAACCACTGGGTTGACAAAACAAAAACAAACCACAAGCCGGTTATAACAATTAGAATTTATGATTTGTCATAATTATCTACTTTCACGGTCATGATCCGGTGAGGTCATGGCCGCACTTAGGTGGGGAATCTACAGTTAAACATAAAACATAGATTGACTATTTATACATGTTTACATCAACAGTTGTATGCACATCTTGTTTTACAAACACTATCTCAGCCTAAACATTTTTGATTATATCCACACAAAAATTTCCTTCATTTTTCAATTTAAATAAATATTTTAATCATTGCGTTTTCATCAATTATTATTTATTTTACAATTACAGTCAAGTTCAGATCAAAATAAATTTAAACGCATCACTAAAATTCACATTTTTAAGTTAATCCAAGGCCAACTCAGATTCAATTTCATTGCCTCATATGTCCAAAACAATTTCAGTTACTTTAATTACATTGTATTAAAAATGATTCCAGTTGGTTTAATATGTTTAGTTTCGCCTTGGTATTTCAATAAAGTTTACAAGCATCACATTGTTTGGTTCAAATCTTTCCTTAAATTCCTTCATAATCACAATTTAACCCCAATTTTCTCTACTCATAACCTAACATAGCAGGTACTACAAAATAATAATTTAACCCTTAGGTTATATGACTGTTTTATTTTAAAATTTTTCCACAAATTATTTTTCTTTAATTACCGTGAATAGGTTGTATATTATATGTACAGAAAAAAAGTTTATCGAGATGCGACCGAGAACGGACAAACCACCTACGTTAATGAATATGAACCAAAAACCCTCCTCCCAACTTATATTTGTCATTTTTCTAGGAATGTTAAAACATATTACTCAAGAGTATTAACAACTTTTCCTCACCAGGACTACTTTTTCCGGCCTACTACCCTATCCGAACAGAACAATCCGCCAGTCCACGACCCCATCCCAGTAAACCATTATTCGATCAAATTATACGGAAAATTTGTTACGGAAAATTTGTTACCTCGGCTTGTTTACTCAGCCACAAAACTCCTCCATTACCTACCTATTAAGGGATGAGTTTACAACCTGCAAATAACACCAGTTCATTAACTTGAAGATTACCTTGATGTTTTATAATTTAGAATTAAGGCAATGATTGGTCCATGTGGTATGCCAATTTGTGCACCTCTTTTTCTGTAATTCTTTAACCACGGACTTTAGGGGTTCCCCTCCCCGTTCTTTATACTATGTAAAATTTCTAGTTTTTACCAATTTGGTAGGGAAAGACCATCATTGTCCCACCTCAATGGGAGGTGACTACAACTATAGTCTGTCCCTATGTGTCCAAAATCCACAACCAGGGCTGGTGAGACCGTGGCCACCCGAAAATGGGGGAGGGTCCCTTCTGAAAACATTAAATTTTTATATAGAATTACATGATTTATTTTATTATCTTATTTTGACCAATACTTTTTTAAATTGGTGGCGTTATGTGTACCCACTATCTCCCGCGTTACTTGACTTTGTAAAACGTATGCGTTATCCATTTTGATTTCAGTTACTTCATATGGTCCTTCATATAGCAAAAAGAATTTTTTAATCTCTTTATCCTGTGCACTCGATAAATCATGTCTTCTCACTAGTTCCAACTGACCTACCTCATACTTAGTCCATTTGCCTTTAGCATCATGATGTCGTTTCCTTCTTTCTCCCTTGGTTAATAGATTTACATTTGCAAGTTTTAATTTTACCTCCAATCCTCGGGTGTTACTCTCCGGTGGATAATTGAACAGCTGTTCCAGAATTCTGGGTGGGCGTGTCCCCTTGACCAGCTCGTAAGGTGTAAACCCAGTTGATTCATGAGTAGTGCAATTCAAACATTCTTCAATTTTTCCCACATACATTGGCCATTCGCTGTGTTTAGCATGGCAGTATGCCTGAAAAATTTTCCTAATTCTCGCATAACTCTTTCGGCCTGGTTCAACTGAGGATGGTATACCGCCGTGTGTTTAGGTATGATGCCTTCCCAACCCAAAGTTTGTCGCCAAGTTCCACTAATGAATTGGGGGCCATGATCAGATAATATTATTTTAGGTTTTCCAGTTTTAATCATATAATCCTTCGTTATTTTTTCACTTAACACTTTACTTGTTGCCCTTTTTACACTATATAATCTTACAAATTTCGTGAACGTATCTAATACCACAAAAATGTACATTACGCCTCCCCTTCCCTTTGGTAGAGAGCCAAACAAATCCACCGCAACTAAATCAAAGGGTCTTTCGACTCTAATGTATTTCATTTCTCCCTCTAATTGGTAATTAACTACTTTTGACTTCTGACATAAATCGCACCCCCGGAGTAAAGTTCTAACCCTCCGTTCCATATTTTTGAATACACATGATTCTTTCAGTACATTTACACACTTCCTAGCACCGAAGTGCCCATACCAAGAATGACAGTCCCATATTATCTTATCTACCAACCCTTCCGGTATAACTAACCTCCAATCCCACACTCCCCCCTCTACTTTCTTAAACAAACTCCCTTGATAGATATGAAAATATCGGATATACCCTAACTCATCTGAATCGGACTGTAAACTAGTTATTATTTTATTCATTTTAATATCTGTCCTCTGCATGCTATTAATATCTTTCAACTCCTCCCCAAACAGTCTATCTTCCTTACTAAGTTTAAAGATTTCTATTTCTTTTAAGTCTCTCCCTGTTCTCATTCCCTCTGTATCTACCCTGGATAAAGTGTCAGGTATCTTATTTTCCACCCCTTTTATATACTCCAAAGTAAAATTATACTCTTGTAACACTAGCACCCACCTGGTTATTCTGCTGTGTGTCAATTTGCAGGTGTTTAGGAAAGATAATGCGTTGTGGTCAGTCCGGATGATGGTAGAATTTGCCAACAGATAGGTTCGGAATTTCTTCACGGCAAAGACAATACTTAGTAATTCCTTCTCAGTTGTTGTATAATTCCTTTCGGCAGCTAACAATGTCCGACTGGCGAAAGCGATAGTGTGGTGTCCTTGTTGTCGTCCTCCTGGTACAACTCTGCACCTAAAGCGATATTGCTGGCGTCTGTCTGTAAATAAAATGTGTGTTCAAAGTTAGGGTGATTCATCATGATCATGTTAACAAAATGGTCCTTTATCTCACCAAATGCATCTCGTTCTTTTTCTCCCATCTCCACTGCTTATTCTTTTGTAACACTGCACTCAACTTTGAAGTTATATGGGCATAGTTTTTCTGAAATTTTCTATAAAAATTACATAACCCTAAAAAACTTTGCAATTGCTTAATATTTCTAGGTTCCAGGAATTTTAAAATTGACTCTACCTTCTCTGGGTTGGCTTTTATCGCTTCTGGTGTTATTATGAAACCTAAAAAATGTATTTCTTTCTGTAAAAATTTAGATTTCTCCCAGTTGACAGTCAACCCCCCCTTTATTTAATTTGTCTAATATATATTCTAAATGTTCCACGTGCTCTGCGAATGTGCGTGAGGCTATCATCTACATAAATGGTTAAAAAATCTAAATTTTGTGGCTGTAGAATCTCATCTAGACATTTTATAAAACTGGCCACACTGGTATTCAGCCCGAAAGGTAACCGTTTAAATTGGTGATTTTTTCCATTGAAAAGGAACGCTGTATATTTCCTACTTTCACGTGCTAACGGGACTTGCCAGTACTACACTCTTAAATCTAATGAGGTCATGTATTTACCTCCGCTAAATTTTTGAAATATCTCATCTATTGCTTTGGGCGATTCTCGATCAGGAACAATTATTTGATTAATCCTGCGGGCGTCTAAACATAATCTGACTCGACCATCTTTTTTAATAACTACTACTAACGGGTTGGAATACGGTGATACTGATCTCTCTATTATGTCCCCCTCTAACATTTTATCTAATTCAGCCTGAACCGCTCTTCTCTTTGAATATGGCACCGGGTAGCTTCTTTGTACATAGTGTGCATGTTCCCTCATCTTTAATTCACATTCATTTTTTCTTGCCCTCCTGGGTATATCGGCAAACACTTCTCGAAAACACTCTACTACCCACCACAATGCTTCAGGTTGAGAACTCCCTACGACGCTACCCTCCCTCTCACCGCTCTATCCTCCCATATTCGTTCTTCATTTACATCACCCCCTAACTCTCTCTCTACATACATATATATTAACTTCCGTTTCTAGTTTACTACCCCGATTTAGTATCACCTTAACTCCCGAAATTCTCACTGTGTCTACTACCCGCTCAAAACTAATCTGAACTGGTTCAATTTCATTATTCATTACTAACAACCGCTTCTGAAAATCAATTAACGCCTTATGCTTTATCAAAAAATCGTTCCCCAAAATAACCTCCAAATTTAACCCCCGTACTACTAGAAATGAATTATCGTACCCTACCCTGTTAATTACCATATTCAAATGTATCTGTTTAGTTACACGTTTACTCCTAACCCCGGTAATACCTACAATAGTCACCCCCGCAACTGGCAAAGATGGGATGTTTTTGTTTGTTTCTTGCAACTCCTCTAGTATGTGTTCGGAAATAACAGAAACTTCACTACCTGTATCTACTAAGGTTTTTATTTCCTTACCTTCAATTTGGATTCTTGCTGCCTCTGTGTCATCCCCCTCCATCAGTTCCTTGGACAGGTCGGTGCGGATAACGTTACTTAGATAGCCGTAGTTGTCTTGGACCCCACAGTCCTTTGTCGACAATGGTGGGGTCCCTTCACCCACTGTCCTTGCTAGTTTTCCGTTTGAGTTGTTGCATGGGCTGGAGTATACCCACCACGGCCTCTGTTAGCAATTCCACTACTTCCCGGTGCTCCTCGGTTACTGCTACCTCCTCGCTGTTGTTGATTGTTTTGGTTATGCTCAGTGTTATTTCGTTGACAGTTCCTCTCTTTATTGCACCTATAACAGGTCGTTCTGCTGGCGTAATTTTCGCAATGGCACTCGGCACACCGCCAGTCCTCGCGTCGGTTATATGTGGTTGGGAGCTTCCACTAATATTTTTATCTGATGGTGGAATGTAATTCATTCATCTTAAAGCCAATATTTATTGTCACTTTTTTATTTTCAACAGAAAAGTATTTCTCAACCTTTTTATCTTACACCAAAGTAAAAAATCTTCAAACCTATTTCTTTTTAGTTATGGTAATTGTAGCTTTTCCATTTCTTGTTTTTCACAAACATTTTTACCAGTCGTGATGAGTTTGGTAGTTTTTTAAGTATTACATCACAGAAAGCTACTGCAGTTCCATTGTAGTGTTGAAAACAAAACAGAAAATTATATAATTATTAGTTGTCTTTATAATGCATTTATATTTTCATCATTTTTCCCTCATCTGGGATAGTCATTTTGGTTTGGTCAATAATACCTTTATTTTTGCCATAATTCTTATCGAATTGATATTATTATCAACTGAGCAGGTTTATTTTAGCTTCATTTCATTTATTTACATCTTATTTGCCCATAATTTAGGGTTTTAAACATCAAATATTTTAATTATAACCCTTTTCCTCTGTCTGTTTTATCAGGTTGACACTATGGTCCAGGTAACTTCTGATATATCTAATACATTCTGGTTTATTATCTAATGATGTCTCTAAGTATATTGACTTTACACTATTGTGCAACTTTTAAAAGGAATTTGGTTGCATTTTGAAAATATCTTATTAATAATTTAAATCATTTTAGATGCATAGTACCTGCAACTCTTTTGACACGGTTTTTAAATATTTTCTTTGACTTTTAGGTATTTTAAAAGTTCCTTTATTTGTCATAAAACGTTCATCCTTATCTACTTGACATTTGGATATCATTATTTTTTTGTTTTATGATAATTGATTTTTTCATTATTCTGGGTGTTTGTCACATGCCCATTACATATTTGTCATTGCAATTTTCTAATATTTGTTTACAATTCTGTATGATTATAATAATGGATCTAAGCCATTTGGTAATTCTATTTGATATATAATATTTAACCATACATTGGTTTCAAATTGAGTAATAACTCTGTAACAATTCTGTTTTTATGCCCTTATCTGAGCTGATTCTTGTGTCATTGTGACATACATTTTGTCACATACAAAGGTTATTTCTTAATACCAGTTATTACTATGGGTTTCTTTTTTACACTTCACTTCTACAATCTATGGGGTTAATCTATGGTCAAAGTTTAAGTCCTGTTTATTGGTTTTGTCAGTAATCCATATTTTAATAACAGTTGTTAGTTTGCTGTATTAACCCTGTTTGGCTTTTACTTACACTAATTACGATTTATATGAGTTAACCCTCTACTATTTTATATTTTTCAGTGGTTAATTTAATTCTTATGGTGTTCTTATTTATGGGACGTCTCGTGACGTTACAATATATAGGTCTACTTGATTGTTTTGGTTGTTGACATGCAATACTTATCATTCATATTCTTCCTTGAACTTCTTCAGTATATATTCCACATCATCTTGGTCTTAGTCTTCATCAAAGAACAAAAATAGTGACAAATTCTAGAACAGGTGAGCCACTTTAATTATTTGGGAAATGATAATGGTTATGTTAGAAATTGTGACATTGATGTTAAGTTAGGTAAGTTCCAGACACAACCATATTTTTAGAAACAAGATACGTCGAGATACAAAATGATAGTTTTAAAATGTTATGGCAGTCCCTGTACTGTCCTGTGGGTTTGAATTATGGGCAACAACTAAAAGCAAGACAGTAAAATACAGGCCTTGAAAATGAAATTCTTAAGAGGAGTTCTGAGAATTCCTCACTCACATATGTTCTTATATGTTCTGAACTTGACCATATAAGAAATGAGGCCACACGAGATGAGTTACAAGTTATTAACTAGAATAATAATAAGATTACACACCAGGGTGGAAACAACAGTTGCCAGAGTCACGTCAAACAAGCCTGGAAGTACAAACCTATAGGACACAGGGGTGAGGGCAGACCCAGGAAGAGATGGCTCAAGGATTGTTGAAGGTGGAACAGGCAGCACCTTGCCTATGTCGTGTTGTGAAGATCATGATGATCTTGGTCTTAAGCGATAATAATTTGATTGTCTGCAGGAAAAGTGTAGAATATGATCTTCAATTTGTATTCTATTACTGAACATTTCTTATAGCAAAATTGTTGTCTAGTGCTTGTTCCCACTGGTTGATTTCTAAAATTATAGGTGCCGGAACGCATCAATTCAAAAGTTGTACAGACACAAATATACTTATATTTTATATTAGTGTATATGTTTACATCAGATTATATAAAGGTG
Source organism: Magicicada septendecula (assembly GCA_034769895.1). Classification (NCBI taxonomy): domain Eukaryota; kingdom Metazoa; phylum Arthropoda; class Insecta; order Hemiptera; family Cicadidae; genus Magicicada; species Magicicada septendecula. The sequence continues at coordinate 586,479,591 of CM068369.1, read as the reverse complement.
GTCTACATTTTTAAAGCCTTATAAAATATGTAACAGTATAAATTTGTATTTTAAAATGTTACATTAAAATATAAGTTTACTGATATTTCTAAAGTGTTTCATCATCAGGTTAGCTGCACGACAATCAAAAACATATCACTCATGATGGCATCATCGCGGAGTCTCAATCAAACTCTAAGTGATGGTTTTGGTGGTTTGGACTTTTAAAAAAGTTTCCATAGTTTCATCGTTGTGTTGTCACATTGTTTGTTCCTTGACCTTTCCTTACTCTTTTTGTCCAGTGCTTTATAATGGCCAGAAGTCAGCCCTCTCACATTCACCTGAAGCTATTGCTATTGATTCAATAGCATATTTCAAGGTACAAAGACTATCCAGAAAAATTCTGGCATGCACGTATTCTCGGAAGTTCCCAATCAGTTGCCTTTCATGTAGTTTTAATTTTGAAGCAAGTTTTCTTTTTTCATTTTCTCTATAGGTTATTAAGACATTTCTTGAATGATAGTAGTTAAGATAAAGATTAGTGCTGGTGTTTCATTTTGACAAATTTAATGTTTAGTTTTGTAATGGGGCTGATGAGGGGCACGATTTAAAAAGTAATAGTAAATTTTTGTAATAATTAGTTTTTCAATATAATTAAATTACCTTATTTTGGTCCACCTTAGTGACACTAGCTTCTTTTTGTCTAATGACGCGTTTCGGGACGAAATCCCATCTTCAGATACACAAAACTAATTTAAAACGTGAATGTATACCACATTTTATGGTTATGTCATAATTTAAAATGACTAAAATCTTTTAAATAAAATATATAAAACGTAACAACTGAATCGTTCGGAGCACTCGCATGCATGCGCGCTGTACCGCAACTTCCTTACGACTAGTTATAATTATTATTCAACCTTATAGGAGTGTCAAACAGGTTTATTTGATCCGAAGTTCATTTGATCATTTAATATATTATTTTTGGTTGTTGCGTTTTTTGTAGCTTTATATATTTCGAGCTCCTCTAGGCTATCCATTAATTTACCCTTTTTGCAAGTATGTAACGCTACGAAATTGTTTCCAAAACTAGTATAATTATGACCTTTTGTTATTAAATGTTGTGCAAAACTGGAATTATTATTATTTGCTTTAGGAATATGCTCTAAAAATCTTGTATAAAAATCTCTTCCAGATTGGCCGATGTAGAATTATCACATTTTATTTTATAGACTCCTGATTTATTTTTTAAAGGAATATTTATTTTAGTTTTGAAAAATTTTTTTAAATTATTACATGTTTTGAATGAATTATTATATAGTCTCATATATTTTTTTATGTAATTTATTTTTGGATCCAAGAGGTTTGAGAACACTGTTCCGGCGCATTCCCCCTGAAATCAAGCCCTGCTTGTTCATAATATATGTTAAATACAACTGGGGATGATCCACATTTTGTATACTAGTATATACGTATATTTTGTACTATAATAGGTGGTTTGATGTTTTCATACGGCCTCTCCCCCATGCTAAGCAATTTATTGTTTATATTCATATGGTTCATGGCCTGCCCTACTTTGATTGTGGGAACACAGTTACATGCATTTGCCAAGTCTATAAAAATTGTGTATATTTTTAGATTTTAATTTTTTTCAATCAGTTGTTCAATGCAGCATATGCAGTGCAGATCCAGTTATGATCTACCTTTCCAGAAGAGATTCTACTCATCACTCAGTGTGATTAGCCAGTGATACATTTTTGTATGTATTATGTTGGAGAACAATCTTACTATTAACAGCATAGTGCCAATTTGTCTATAATTTCCTGTCTTTTTTAAAAACATTCCACTCAGAAGAAGGTAGAGGTATTCCATTCAGAAGGAGGGCCAACTATGGATTAAATCTTATAAAATAGAAGGATTGTTCAATAGAAACACGTTTGATCTGCGAAGCCGTGACTTCATCGCCATGGCAACGGAATTCATTTGTTGATATTATCTGTTCAAGTACTAGTGACGTGTCTGTCAAAAATATTTGCAGTTTGCTCTTTTCTAAGTGTTGTGACTGGGTTGAAAATGGCATCTATGATAGAAAATCCGTCCAAAGATAATCTGCTTGGCATTATTCAGTTTTTGGTCGCTGAGGGGTGTCAGGGTGATTTTTTGATTATCAGGGTGTGGTGCTCTTAGATTTTAAAGAACCTGGTGTCAACATCAACGCTGAGCAATATGTAGACAGCTTAAAATGTTCACGGGTCAGCATAAAGAATGAACATCCCGGGAACCTCACAAATGGTATCATTCTTCTGCATGATAATGCTTGACCCCGTGTAGCCCAGATGATTCAAGATCTACTTGGTCGTACGAAGTGTGAAGCCTTACAACATCCACCTTATAGTCCCAACTTTTCCTGTATGATTATCATGTTTTTGGCTCATTAAAGAAATCACTAAAAGGACGGCGGTTCAAATCAGACAATGAGGTAGAGTTTGCTGTTAGTGAATGATTCCGCAAACAGCCACAAGAATTTTACCAGCAGGGAATCTACAGGTTAGTGCATCAGTGGGACTCATGTTTTAATGGTAATGGAGACTTCTTTTAAAATCGTTGAATAAAAAATGCTTTACAGCCTCTAAACGTGTTTCTATTGAACAATCCTTGTATTTACCCAAGATATATCATTGCTTTATCACTTATCACTATATCATTATTTATCACTACATTAATTCCATTCTAAGATTTTATAGTCCTGGTGAATCATTAGATTATCCTTTCTCAGTGCCTCCCTAATCTTCCTCCAAACTTCAGGTTTGTTTATATGGATTTTTGTTATTTCCTCTGTTGTTTTGTGTTCGTCTATCGGCATTTACTACAAGGCAAGAAAGTTGAGTAATATACTTTCTATTCCTTAGCCAATATATGTATGCTTTATTTGTTAGTACTACAGATGCCTAAAATTTGTGTTACAATTTTTAATGCCTATATTGACTTGTTCACCTCTACATAATGTGATACGCTATTTTGATCCCATTGTTTACAGTTATTATTATTAGTGACTTGAATTCCCAGACATAACCAATGTGTCACTAATAAAACATATACCACACAAAGGCACCATAATGAACATTTGGAAAAATTTACAAATATACAAACATAAAACACAAAACAAACTAATATCAGAACAAATACAAATCAATACAAAACATGACACAATATTCAAAGCACTAAACATTCAAATACATATACCACAATCACACACAATAATGCAACTTTAAAATACCAAAAACCAACAAACAACCTTAATAGCATCCAGCAGCCAACACACAAATACTACACCAGACACAAGATCGCGAAGGCTGAAGATGAGAGCACGGGAGCTCTCGAAACATGTTCCAAATAAGGAAAAATAACATCTTGAGGTAAATTTAGTTATAAATATTAAATGTAATATATATATACACACACACACACACACACACACACACAAACACTTTTTGCTACAGTCCGTTTCTTGATGTATATATTATATTTAATTTTTATAACGAATTTACCTCAAGATATTTCTTCCCTTATTAGGAACATGTTTCGGGTACCATTTTGTACCCATCCTCAGCCTTCCGGATTTTGTGTCTGGTGAAGTACATATGGTTGGTTGTTATTGTGGCTTCCTGTTGGCTTATGGTACTTTAAATTGGTTTTATTGTGAGTAATTGTGGTGTATGTATTAGTATTTTGTGTATTTTCGATGTTGAGTGCTTTGAACAAATATCTAATACCTGAACAAATACAAATCAATACAAAACATGACAGAATTTTCAAAGCACTCAACATCGAAATACACAAAATACTAATATATACACCACAATCACACACAATAAAACCAGCTTAAAGCACCAGAAGCTAACAGGAAGCCACAATAACAACCAACCAACACATATGTACTTCACAAAACACAACATCCGGAAGGCTGAGGATGGGTACAAAATGGTACCCGAAACATGTTCCTAATAAGGAAAGAAATATCTTGAGGTAAATTCGTTATAAAAATTAAATATAATATATATACTAACCCACAACAAAAATCTTTTGATCCCTTTTACATACACCTATGCAACACCATCCAAACAGATAGCGATCTCTGCGGCATGCGGCAGCGTCTGAACCAGCTTGCAAACAAGCGACAGTTGGCCCACTCTCAGATAAAATTTAACCAACTTTTGCCGACCGATCTAGTTTATAGAAGACCAGGCGTTATTATTAAAAAAATAAAGCTAGTACGAGACATTGTAATAGTCTAGTAGCACTGAAAATTTAAAACTTCATTTTTAGTGTTGTTTTTACTGTACGATTTATAAGGGGAGCGTAGATTGTAGCAAGCGGTTTCATTGAGACAGCAGCAGATGATATTATAGCATCAAACATTTTTACGGTTTGTTTAACAGGGGACGAAGCGTGGGTAATTTTGTGTTGTAGGTTGACGCAGTGAAGGCTACCATTTGTAGGGCGCACGTGTCGAGCTTTGAATAGTGTTTACCGAGGCATACCACCTGAAGTACTACTGAATATACGGAAGTTGCAAAGAAAATGCTTGTGGTCAACTTTAACACTACTACATTAATACTCCTCTTTTTGTGCTGCATAGTTAAATTTTATGCAGTTGTTTTTAAAGACGGGCGCAGTACATTGTAGACGTTTAAATTTGAATCTAAATAATAGAATTTTGCCATTAGGCTATAGAAAAACATAAATGCTACATTTCGGCCATCCAAACAATTGACAGCCGTCTTCAGGCTAATTAGAAACTAATACACGACGAGAAATAAGTAATACTCTATCAACCAGTGACAGAGAGTCAAAAAATATTGATTACGAAAGTTCAGATAATATAAAATCAAAAGATCAAATAACACAGATGAATACTTGTCAGGAAAAACACGTACATACATTCACAAACACAAACACATTGAACACGAACATTTGCACACCAACAAGGTTAACAAATAGTAAGCCTACACATTATAAGTATTTAATTGTAATATTTGTACGCCCTTGGTTACTCACCGTCTTGTGACTTCTTTAAAACGTTCAATAACTACGCGTTTTAAGCATAAAATCTCATCATCAGATTATATAAAAACACCAGTCCTTCTGGAGAAGTCGTCAACAAATCAACAATGTTTACCAAACATCACAGTATGTATGTCATCTAAAATCACATTGTTGTAGCACTTCACGCCACGCCGCGATCTGGTGCGCACCATTGCACGCGATCGACACCGCGATTGGGCGTATGCATTTCGATATCAATGGCAGTATTATACAGACGGTTGGATTTAAAAGAGAGTTTATCATTAAGGAGCTTGTTTGCTGACAATTTTGTGGCCTTAAATACATCTCGTACTCCTTTATGGCGTCCATGTACGCTCCTTTTTATAATTATGGACCAATTTAAAATTAGTTGAGAAATCCGTACATTTGTGATTGTATTGCATCAGGTGCTGAGCAAAATTAGATTTAGTCTTCGAAATGTCTCTCTTCGGTAGGTGTTCTTTGAAACGTTCGATCAACCGTCTGCCGGTCTGTCCTATATAGAATCTGTCACAGTCGTCACATGTAATTTGTAAACACCGTTTTTCTCTTCATTAGGGATATGAATAGTTTGTCCCAGTATTTTACGCAGGGTATTCGTGGTTAATTGAATTATCCTTGAAACGCGTAATTATTGAAAGTTTTAAAGAAGTCACAAGACGGTGAGTAACCGAGTGTTTACAAATATTACAATTAAATACTTATACACGTGACTTGGAAACTATAATATAATAAATCTACATATTATACATTGTGTGAGCTTCTGTTATTAGCATTTGTTTGACTTTTTGTCACTGGTTGATAGAATAATATTTATTTCTTTACATGTATTAGTTAATAATTAGCTTGAAGACGGTTGACAACGTAGCCGAAACGTCGCATGTTTTTTTTTTGTGATAGTAAAAGTCCGCCATTTAGATGGACATTTAAATTTTCTGCCAATGGTGCTGCATCATTTTGTGCGTTGTAGCATTGTCTGTTTTTGTGTACAATATTACTGACGTAAGGTTTGAAATGTTCGCTCATTGACTAGAGGTAGTTTATAAAACATTTGTGTCGACGTTTCGACAATATATATTGTGATAAAAAGATCTGTTTACGGCAAATACAGAAACATTTAATCACACATGCCTCGGGCGGGTACAGAATTTAAATTGATTGGGGAGGGGTTGAAATTTTTCGTGACTCACAACTAATGTCATTGTAACTTGAGCTAAAACTCATTAATACACACATGATTTAAACACACGCGCGCGCGTTCCTGAGTGTGTTTTATGTATAGTGCAACGATACAACTCAATATTTTCGCATAGGATATTGTGTGTGTAAATAAATTACGAACATGTCTATATTAGAGGTAATGAAGAATTATTTATTAGCACACAAGAAATAATCGTTTATACGCTATATTTTAAAATACATAAATGTCATGCATAGAATTATATTCGTTCTCCTGGAGTTTATATTGTTCAATTTAGATGGATGTTACTTGTTGGTCGAAATCCTAAACACTTGGTGTGACGTCCTCGCTCCTCTGCGGCACCTGCTGCAATTTTCCTGCGCGTCTCGCCTCCTCTCTCTCCTTTCCGCCCTCTGAACACTGATAACACCAAAGCAGATTTCACATGCACCAATCGTCACTCTCGGAATTACTAGCGTTCTCGTTCGAAATAAGTTATTATTTTAAAACGTTATTTATTATTTAATCTCATGGTGATAATGAGTAATATTTAAAAAGCGGTGTACTGGGCTTACACCTCCCGGCAAATGTTGAAGTGTTCCGCGAAATTATAGATTTACCGCGGGCAGTAAATCTTCCTAGCCTCCAGGTGGTCTAGTGGCTAACGCGGGCGATTGATGCGCTCGTGGTCCAGGGTTCAATTCCCGGCGGAGGCTCCATACGGCGTGCACTCAGCGTCGTGAGGCAAACTGAGTAGGCGCTGAGATAACAGCGCCGCCGCCTCCTGGCCGTGAATACCGCAACTAGCGGCTGGTGGTGCGTAGTAATAGCCATACACCATACTAGTCACACTAACACAAAAAAGCTACGCGGTACGGCCTTGGTCCTTAACGGGGACTGTGGAGCGGAGGTTTTTTTTTAGTAAATCTTCCTATGCGGATATCTTCCACTCACGCGAAAAGCACTTAAATAATAATAATAATATGGTTGTTCACCAGCTTGGTTCTTGACGAATAACTCGAAAAGAGTTCCAGATTTTAGCGTAACTTTAGATTTCTACTAGTTCATACAAGAAAAACTCTTGTAGACGAACACACGTTCACTAGGCAAATGCTTTCGATGAACTGCCTCGATGTATGCAATACAACGTACGGATCTTACTGAAATTAAGGGTTTCTGATTGGTCAATCAGCTGTCCACGTGGTTAATAGAACATAAGATATACGAGTTGCAGGCAAATCTTTGTATAGTTGGCGAGAGCCTGCATAGATTTAATCTCGAAATTTTATTACTCTTCCATAGATAAGAGTAAAACGTTGAGGTTTTAATTATAAAAAAAACACATTTATAAAATAGCTGAGTACCACAGAGTATATAGAGAATGTAGTTATTTCCATAAATAAATCACTGTCCAAGTTCCAAGTCGATGGGTAAATTAACACGGAAGATATAGCGAAAAAGGTTTATGACACGCGCACGCGCGCACATATTCACACACAAAGTACATGACATAAAAGAACAAAATTGTACAAAGAATTTGATATAACATAAGTCCTTATCCATCACTAAATACAAAACTTATAGCTAATTGACAAAAATTGTATAAATCCATTTAATATCTGTTAATGTCCGTCATCCATGGTCTGATATATTTAATATCGCTGTGTTTTGTTGCAATATGTAGGCCTATATACATGTATATACATGTATGTACATGTATATGTGTGTCTTATACATATATAATTATATATGTTTTACCAAGTTTTAATTATGCTAAAATCCATTACCTACCTGTAAGACTCAGGTAATGTGTGTGCGCGTGTGCGCGTGTGCGCGCGCGCTTGTGTGTTTTGTAGAACGCTGTTCATTTAATGAGGAATCAGCAAAGTAATGTTTGATATTCTCATTTACAAGAACGGGAAAACAGGTTGATTACAAATCATTGTACAATTAGTTTATGAATTTTGATTTACATCCTGACATACACAGACTGTTTGTGTGTGGTTGTAAATGTTTAAGTCGGTCGACTGAAACGTTTCAGCCTTTACTATCTGGCAACCAGATTTTGTACCGAACAATTGACGTAATCTAAAGGCAAATCGTCAGTTACCTGATACCACTGCTTATTGCCTCAACTTATGAGTATCATCTCCGCCTCATCCTCACTCTCACCTTCTTGTTGGTAGGACCCGTTAAGCCTAGCAACCTATTTCAGAGTGGTGGTAACTAATCTCTGCGGTCGAACGGGTCGGTGAACAGGCGAGATATGGGGGTCCTGCTAGTGCAGCATGGGGGTAACCTGAGTTCTAGTAGGATGGAGTCCGTTGGCAGCAGGATGTGTAGCCCAATGTATCTGCGGAACATCGTCAATTAGGCCTACGGCATCACACGTAGACTGAGAGTGAGTGAGAGAGAGAGAGAGAGAGAGAGAGAGAGAGAGAGAGAGAGAGAGAGAGAGAGAGAGAGAGAGAGAGAATACTGCGAACGGGCAGAGAGACCTCGATAACCGTAGTGAAGGCAGCTCTGTATGGGATGCGAACCACTAATTCAAAACACTTAGTTCCTCATGTTGTTGGTTGCGAGACACGTTGACTCTTTACCTATGTAAAAAAATATTCAGTTATGAATGTTCAATCACATAGCCATGGATATCTGATGGATCAAAATTGAGTACAGAGTTGGTACGTGGAATGTGTGCATTCTACATTGAACAGGGATCTTTCAAGAACTTAGAGCAAAGGGCACAAAAATATGAATCGGACATTCTAGCCGTTAACGAAGTGAGATGGACCAATAATCTCAGCATTACCTCCTTCATTGAGACACAAAGACCGAAGTGGCTAGGTCAAATCCGGAGAATGGTAGACAACAGGTCAGTCAAAATACTGTACAGGGTTCTCCTGGTGATGTGCGACTTAGAGAACGGTTGAAAAGTTGGTAGAGAGACAGTATCCTCAGTGATCTGAAGAAGTTGAGGATTAACATCTCCCTGGCTCAGAAACCATACGGATGGACAACAGTGGTTAAGCAGGTCAAGGGCAGCTACACCCGTCTGTTGTGCCATTGAAGAAAGAAATTGAGTTTTTAATTAGGTAGAATCTAATAATTATTAATAAAAAGCAATGATTACAATAATAATCACAAAATTAATGATTTTAAATGTTGCTATTTTTGCCGTTAAAATGTACAATTTTTAAATGTAAATGCTCAGTAGCGTGTATAAGTTTTGCTAAACCACTAGATGCAACATAAAAGCTAAATAATACTTCACACAGCAAAGAACATAGAGATTCGAAATCAGCGCAAATAAACTAACAATAACTACAAAAAACATTCATTTTGCATTGTATACTTTGGTCTACATAAAACATTTCTGTATAATACATATACAAACAAATACGGTACAAATCTTGCAAGAAGTAATTTCGACTCCAACAACTATATGCATTTTCCATGCGTAAAACAATAACGTTTTCCGTCTTCTAACTCCCAGTGGATATCAAATACCCCTGAGGCAGAAGTTGATAAATCTGCAACTATTACGTTCGCTCACAAACGACCTAAATATTATTGTGCATGTTTACAGTATTTTATATAGAGTCAAAAAAGCTTCAGACTTTCTTACTGAGAACTCTAACGTGATGGCTGCAGTTGCACGATTCCACCACTTATCATATCTGACTAAATAGAATTAATATTAGGCATTACCTGTATTAACTTCCCGTCTTGTGACTTATCTGTTTTAATTTCTAAAACGACGTGTTTCGAGGATAAATCCTCATCTTCAGGTTATTAATATTATAAAAACATCAAATTCACCCAAACGGGGTCGTCAATTACTTAAAACACATAAACGTATAAACACATAAAAACACCAGTTCTAAGTAATTGACGACCCCGTTCGGGTGAATTTGATGTTTTTATAATATTAATAACCCGAAGATGAGGATTTATCCTCGAAACGCGTCGTTTTAGAAATTAAAACAGATAAGTCACAAGACGGGAAGTTAATACAGGTAATGCCTAATATTAAGTCTATTTAGTCAATAAACGTGACTTGGAGACAAATCAAACAAAATGAATCATCCTATCTGTTGTACATTGTAATCGATATTTTCCCCTATCTGTATTTTATAACTTTTACTATAAACACTGCGCTTACTATATTTCAACTTGAACTGTTTATAGGTTTTGCCACAGACAACGTCTGATTAATAAATGTATAAACATATAAGCGTAGTTCGAAAAGTCGTCTAGCTGCAGCAGAGGTAGCGCTAGGAGTATCAAATAGTTATGATCGGTCGTAAGTTCGACTCGTCAAATGGCACACAGTAACTTTTCAAACAACTGTATGCCTAGTTTGATTATTGCAATCAAATAAGCGTTGGTAACAACTATAATCCCTACGTTTAAAAATGGAAGCTGAAACCTTGACTTGAAAATAACAGTTCAAGCATAGATTGGTGAAGCTGTCAGATTACAATCCATACTACCATCGGAGACTTACAGTTTGACTCTGGTAACGGACTTTGAAGTAACTATAAGAAACTCGCTAACGTGACACTTGTAACTTAGGCCTGTGTGGACCACTTTTAGTTATGTTGCACTTCAAGTATGATCTCAGTAAACGCTACACCAATACACGTCTACATATGAACACAGTTTGTCAAAGGTGTTAGTAGAGTGACATCGTATAACAAATATAATTAGTTAATAAACATCGGCATTCCTGCATGTCAGCCGAGTGATTGATAAAGTAAGACAGTACGGCCTACTTGTCAAAATCAGAAACCCATCCCTTACATTTACTTTAAGCTGCTGGAATTTTCTTCATACAAATGTGAATTCGAAACCAAGGTCAGAGAACAACCTTTATTTGTTTCTACATAGAAGCGTGAATACTTCTCGGAAGTATTCTTGGACCTCTACTGTACGTCTTGTAAACTTCAACATAACGACAACCAGAGAAACGTCAAAAAATGAAACATTTTCTGACGACATATCAATCCTTCCAACTAATGAAGATTCAGTAGTCACTTTGATCAATCTTTTAGATCAATTCTATTGTATTCGGCCGGTAGCAGGCTACACCTGGGAACCCACAAACATCGATGTCCCCGCGCCAGGAGCACTTTTGAAGCTCGGAACGCGGCGTAATGGAGAGCGACGGGCTTACCTGTAGCTTCTACAGCACTCGGAGTCATCGCTTATCTTCTTGTGGTATGGCTATGAAGATGGAAATTAAACCCAACGAACTCAGAACGCCCCATACCCCATTCACCTTGCACAGACACTTGTCCCACTGTTCACCCCAACCATGTAGAGATGTTACAACAAGTAGTAGACTCAGAGGAGTAGAGTCTAACTTATGCCTTCCATTAAACACTATATTAAACTGGAAACCCCATAAATAGCAGAAAATAAAGCAACTGAACTCAAGATTTAAGGAAATCAACTGGTTGATGGGTAATAAGTCTTATCTATCAATAGACAACAGATAACGTATATATAACACCGTACCTAAACCCATATGGACTTACAGAATCACGCTCTGGAGCTGAGCTACGAGGTCCAATATATCCGTCGTATAGACGTGGCGATCAAAAATTCGAAGAACTCTCGCAACGTCCCCTAACGTGTGTCCAACCATACCTTTCGTACAGGTTTGAATATCCCGTACGTCAGTGATGTCATTCACGAACACAATGACACTAGACACAATGACAGAGTTGACGACCATCCTAAACCTCTACTCATGCCACTTCTACAGCCAGCAATTAGTAGAAGATTAAGAAGACTTTTTGGTCATCCGACCTTTAAAGATGAAGAAGTATAATCGCTGGATGAAACCTCTAATTACGTCATTTATTTTCATATTACATTAGTTTGTACATTAATCAGCAGACTGGCTTATAAGTACGCGTTTCTAGTACAGTACATAAGGTCAACAACAAATGATAACGTGTGTTAAAACGTAACAGCTTTGTCATAAGACAAGTAGTTACGAAACTACAGAACGGCAAGTAACTATGAAGCGGTAACTAGAGTGTTTTGTCAGTGCAGTGTACGCATCAAAATGTAAAGGAAGACGCTGGCAAGACATTTCAATTTCCTTAGCATGTTACACAAGATGATGCAGCATCAAATGTTTTTACGGTTTGTTTAACACGGGAGGAAGCGAGGGTAATTTTGTGATGCAGCCTAACGTGGGGAAGGCTGTTGGCTGCCAGATTTTAGGGCGCACGTGTCGACTATTGAACACCCTGACTTATTTTTCACGATATTAATTGATGACTCGTTGGGCACTTGGTGAAACATATTAATACAAAGGTTTTGTAAAATATATAAAAACACTTGGTAAGTTTCACAAATTTGTTAATTAACTCTGACAGCTGTTTCGACTAGCTAAGCCATTGTCAAAGAGGCGAATGAATGAAAATTATTGAACACAGGATGTGATGTAGTGTAGGTGGTGAACATCTGTTTAGGGCGTATCTGGAACATCTGTGTTGTGATGGAGAGGGGGGTGTCCAAGAGACAAGGGAAGGTCTGGTGTCTTTAAAAACTAAATAAAATCATGAATGCAAAATATAAAATTAACTAAACTAAATATAATCTGAATGTAAAATATAAAATTAACTGAACTAAATATAAACTGAATGCAAAATTTAAAATAATGATGTACATTCAAAATAATATAAAATAAACTAAACTAAACTTTTTTTATATATTTTACAAAACCTTTGTACCCTGCCTTATGTTTACAGTGTAATAGTGAGCAAATACTGACTATGTACAATTAGATAGGATACGTACCTGTAACAAACTCTAAGCCATAATACCACAATCTCTCTAACTATCCGCCTTGATTTTGGCTTTCTATCAGTGCTAAATGGTATTGTTGATAACACAAAGATAATTCGAACTTGTCTCTACTTAACACACACATATTGTGCCAGAAATATCAAATGACTAATATGATTTTTATGAAGCTCAATCGTTTCAAAGGGTGTGCCGCAAAACGTCGGACGAATGTTTCAATCATTTGAATGCTGCTGCGATCGAATATAGAAATAAATAAGAGTTTTGTGTTTCTCAAAAAGTGGATACATCAAACATCGCTCAGTGGAAACAGTTCATTTAAAGGTTTCGTAGCATTATAAACGAAAATTGACCTGAATTCCTTTTCGGTAGACTTTGTTATTGTTTTCAACATTTGAAGAAAGCTGCTGCTGTACCATACGTAGTCGTTCGTCTATTTGTGACGATGAATTAGTCACGTCGCCCGAAACCCACTTAGGACCTTAGTCGCTGCAACTAAGGAGAAAATCATAAAAAAGTATATTAAATAAGCGAAATGTGAGAATACGTTAACTTCTTGCTACTGCGAACATCTCAATATGTTTTGTTTACACCTTACACGTAAGTTTGCCCCTGAAGAAGCTCACAGAGCCAATGACTCCGCTTTTGCTAAGGGACGATCAGAAAGCATTCCAGTGACACGCTTGTGTACTCAGAAATGTTTTGGACGCAATACAATCAAGCTTTCGCAACAATTCATTACTGCTGATAAAACATTTACTCACCGCTACACACCAGAGATGAAACAACAATCCAAATGATAGGTGGAACTGTTCCAAAGAAGGTGAAAACTTTTCCATTAGCTGGAAAAGTGATGGCAATGGTTTTTCGGGATTCTCGCGATATTATGTGCACAGAAAAGAGCAAACCCATCGGTGGAGATTATTATGCAACGTTGGAGGAGCAGTCGAAGGATGATATTAGGGTCAAACATATGTCATCATCATCATCTTCTTCTCCTTCTTCACGGATTAAACCAAGGATGGTTTGTTCGGGTCTGAAATAGGTAAAGATTAGAGCTGGTTACTCCAGCGCTTCCTCGAACGTCCCATACCTCTCCGTCACCTCGGCTTATAGTTCCAGAGTTGTTTGGGGAGTTGGATGCGGCAGTCATCCATTCGGCAAAGATGTTCCCACCAATTCAGCCGATACTGGGCGGTCCTGTCGAGTATACTCAAAATATTCAGTTCCTGCCGTATATGTGTGTTTCTTCTATGATCATGGAGAGTATACCTTGACACGTGGCTGTGAAATCTCATTTCAGCCGCTTGCATGCGATTGGCCTGGCCTTTCGTCAAAGTCCAGTTCTCAGACCCATAAAGAAGTGTGGGAAAAGCCATCACCTTGTAGAATTTTAGGCCTGTTTGTTTACTTGCTGACTTAAGGATTTGCCTATGATCTCGCACATAAAGTTGAAGTTACGAGGCATGTCCGGAAAGTAAAGATACAAAGGTCGTAATTGGTCTAAAAATATTTATTTACAAATTATTAACTGACAATTACGTAAATACATATATCTTTATTTAATATCTTTATCTATATTACCCTTTGAACCATGTCATGACCTCTTCTTTTACCTTGTCATCGTCATCGAACGTTTTTCCGGCCAGATATTGTTTCAGGTGAAGGAACAAGTGAAAATCACTGGGCGCGAGGTCCGGGCTATGCGGCGGGTGATCCAAAACATCCCATTTCCAACTGCCGAGCAGCGCAGAGGTCACGCGTGCAGTTGGAAATGGGATGTTTTGGATCACCCGCCGCATAGCCCGGACCTCGCGCCCAGTGATTTTCACTTGTTCCTTCACCTGAAACAATATCTGACCGGAAAAAAGTTCGATGACGATGACGAGGTAAAAGAAGAGGTCATGACATGGTTCAAAGGGTTGGGGGCAGACTTCTATGACACGGGGATACAAAAGCTGGTTCCCAGACTTAATAGGTGCTCGGATAATGGCGGTAATTATGTAGAGAAATAAAGATATATGTATTTACGTAATTGTCAGTTAATGATTTGTAAATAAATATTTTTAGACCAATTACGACCTTTGTATCTTTTTCTTTCCGGACACGCCTCGTATGCAACTTATTCACAATGTGGTTGCATGCATTATAAGACACACTGTAGCCCAGGTATTCAAAATTGCTAACATTTGTGTTTGGCAAAAACTTATTGCGTTTCCGTCATGTCAACGCTTACACTGCTGTAACAAAGCTCAATGGATTACATTACGAATTCTTACAGACGCACGATACTCATCAGATTTAGCCTTTAGGTTGCTTTACCTGTTTCCAAACCTGTAGAAAATGAAGAAATAATTCACTACCAATCTAGATCTAGTTGGGGAAAAAAAAACTCTACCGTACACAAAGGTTTGGATAACACAGGCTTCTGTTGCATCAATCACCACTTTGCAAGCCTCAATAGACAAAGCACGATAAAGAAAATATAAATGTCTTGCAAATATAAATCCAATGATAATAACTAAAAGCAAATATAAAGTAATAAATATAATGAAACTCGTAACCTGTTATATCTATTTTTGTGACAGGTTGCGAAGAGTTTTATGCAGGGGACTTGTACATTTTTTCAACGAACGTAATGAGTTGGACACTACAGTAAGTACCTAAGACACTTATACCTCAATAGACTGATGATTGTTTTCCTGAAGACTCAGTTTAATATTTATTTTGATTAAAGGGTAATAGTAACTGTGTGTTTCCCACGTGACCATCAACTGTAAAAGGTTGTTTAAAAACGTTGATGTATTTTACGGTGTTATATAGGCCTACTACGTTGATCAAATATAAACGAGACCTTTTGAGAAACTTTTTATTGGATTAATATATGTGAAAACAAATACAAAACTATTTTTCTACATAGCTTCCACTATTATCTACACATTTTTTTCATCGCACTCGCAGTTTTTTTATTCCTTCTTCATAAAAACTTGTTGGACGTGTTAGTAGACAAACGCGCACGAAGTCTTGCACCTCTTTTTCGCTGGAAAATTTTTCCCGCCCAAGTGTTTTTTGAGGGGTCCAAACAAATGATAGTCACATGGCGACAACTCTGAACTGTAGGGGAGATGATCCAAAGCTGTCCAGTGGAGTTCTTCCAATTTTGCTTGCGTAGCAGCAGCAGTGTGGGGTCTGGCGTTATCGTGAAGAATCAAGACGCTGCGGATCGGAATCTTGCGCCTTTTGGACCTATAGGCCTCTCT
Source organism: Magicicada septendecula (assembly GCA_034769895.1). Taxonomy (NCBI): domain Eukaryota; kingdom Metazoa; phylum Arthropoda; class Insecta; order Hemiptera; family Cicadidae; genus Magicicada; species Magicicada septendecula. The sequence continues at coordinate 586,463,265 of CM068369.1, read as the reverse complement.
AACCTTACCCAAGAGTTCAGAGTAGTATGCAGCATTTATTGTTCTTCGTTAAAGTAGAAAATCGACATACACAACGCCTTTAGCATCCCAAAAGACAGTCATGAGAACCTTGCCAGCAGACAAACGTGTTTTCGCCTTCACTGGAGTTGCTTCACCTTTTGCACGCCACTCCATACTCGACCTCTTGGTTTCAGGAGTATACTGGAGCCTTCGAACGTGTATCATTGCCGAACTGTGCACGCAATCTGCACAAAATTTCAGCTGGTTTAACACCTTTACACACTAAAAACTTAATTATTACATGCTGCGCAACGGACACATGCACCTCCTGTTCACTTATTGTGACAACAATGAAACAAACGACTTTTCAAACAACCGTATAGCGCTGCGCATTGCGCATGTCTAGGCACTGCTACCAACGCTTATTGTTGCCAACATCAATGAGCGTTAAAATATCTCGTGCCAAAACGTCTATTTCGCAACGTATTAGGAATAGCGTAGATTTTTCAAACTTTGTTTATAACCTCAAGATAGGGGAACACTGTGACATATTCTTCGAGGACAATTCAGAAATTAACCTCCCCTTGGATGGTACACGTAAACCGGGGTATGTATCATAGGTACACGGCGCATGCGCAGTAACGACCAGTATACTTTTATAGCCTACTGTAACATGCAAATTCACGATCCATCTTGTTTTTTTCTGTTCAAACAGAAGAGCCTCTCCTCAATGTAAATTACTTGGTGATATTCGTGGAACGTTCATTGTCTGCTGGATGCACTTGACTGCATGAAGTCGGACACCGAGGCTTTCGGTCGACGGAAAGGCGGAAGCGAAACCGTCCGGGATTCGTATTTAAATTCCCTCTACAATTTCAGCGCACTGAACTCGGAGGGGCTATGTACTGCCCTTGGCTGTACACTTTAACATATCCCCTACGATCTGAGCTACTGACTCATCTCTTCACCACGCTTTCTTTTGTTTAGTTTATTTTTATAATTTTTAAAAAATACATCGGCATAGGATATGCTTGCAATGAGTGTACGTGTTACCTTCTGTTTCATTCGGAAATAATGTCTAAAAATTAAACAAATTTGGCGAGGAGTGTTTTGTGTAAGTTTTTTATGAAAAATATAAAGAGGGGGAGGGCTTAGAGACGAATACTTAGAGATTTAAAGTACCCTGTTAGATAAAGAAGAAAATATTAACCTCCCCCCCCCCCCCCAAGTAAATCGTAGGTGGAGGAGAATTCTCCCTTTTGGGCAATAGCTTAGGTATTCAAAGTTCAATGGGTATCTGATGAAGTTTGGTTCAAGCTGAACAAAAATGTCTTCTTAAACAGTACGCTTTAGCTGTATGAAAATGGTCTATGGTAATTCAGACAATATTATTAATTTGGTTATTAAAAATTAATAAGGCCTTAAGAGACTTAATACAATATTTTATCGAAAAGAAGCAACGACTAATGGTTGAAATTGGTGAACGTTTAAGTTTATACATGTTGAGCACACTGGTATTTGTTTCAAGTTGATCCAAATTATGTTAATAAACACGGCTTATGCCGCCTCATGTCTAAGTGCTAGGCAGAATACACCACTATTATTCTATTAGCTGGTTAAAGTGTTGCGGGAATGTAGGATTTGCGTGAAAACCTTGCATACACCAACTGGTTTCAGACGTCAGCAGAACTCGTAGGGGAATGAAAAATACGCGCCCGGGTACGTGTCCAAAATTACCCAAATAACCGTCGGATGAAAGGTTGAAAGGTGGTGTCGATTCCTCGATCGATATAACTGTCAGGCGGTCAACACCGTACGGCGGGGACTCATCGGTACGGGTCGTAGGGCATATTCTGTGCGTACTTGACGTTAAAACGCGGTGGAAGTTCACAGACTGAGATTAGTGGGCGATGGTGCGCGTGCACGATCACGTAATCAAGAGCTACCGGTCAGGGAATGGATACCGCCACACCGCGGATTAAATCAGGGCAGGGCTGCCATTTTGTCACCTATATGACGGTCTGACCGGTTACCCAGGACTTTGACACGAACGAGGATTCATTAATGGCGTCAATGCCTGGCCGGATTCCTTGGCGGCTGTACCTTGTGCAACGTTATAATGACTGCCTGTATGTGGTTGGTGACAATGTGCAAGTATAGGCTAACGTAGATATTAATTGATGACTCGTTGGGCACTTGGTGAAACGTACTAATACAAAGGTTTTGTAAAATATATAAAAACACTTGGTAAGTTTCACAGATTTCATTTAATTCTGACAGCTGTTTCGACTAAGTAAGCCATTGTCAAAGAGTTAATTTTATATTTTGCATTCAGATTATATTTAGTTTAGTTAATTTTATATTTTGCATTCATGATTGTATTTAGTTTTTAAAGACACTTGACCTTCCCTTGTTTCTTGCACCTCCCCCCTCTCCATCTCAACACAGATGGTTCCAGATACGCCCTAAATAGATGGTCACCACCTTTGCTCACATCCTGTGTTTAGTAATTTCATTCATTCGCCTCTTTGACAATGGCTTAGTTAGTCGAAACAGCTGTCAGAGTTAAATAAAATCTGTGAAACTTACCAAGTGTTTTTATATATTGTACAAAACATTTGTATTAACATAGATATGTATCCAACTTTTGCACATATCAAAATATTTTTTGATGCTTTTGTTTTTCTTTACCTGCCAAGAGGAGGTTAATTTCTGAATAGCTCTAGTGTCTGTATGGCGTCCATAGCTGTCCTATTGCGTTGACGCGTGTGTTTACATAACTCTAAAGTATGCTCAAGTAAAAAGAAATGTATCTTTGAAAGTTTGTTTTGTCTAAATAAGAAACTAGTCACAGAAGACGCAGAAACAAATACAGAAATGTTACGTCCAACAGAAAATAGAGAAAAGCCGTGGCGCTACATGTTGTACTTTGTTTCTTGTGAGTATAACAATAATATTTTCCATATTGTAAATCCCGGAGCAAATCAAATACCCCGGAGGCACAATCCAAACTCACCTTCGTTTACAACGTTTGTGAGATTATTGTAGAAGCGCAGACACACGCGCGCGCGCGCGTCGTTTATACAAACATATATTTGTATAAGTGCTATTATTGATAACCGACTTTTTCTTTCAAAAGTTGAATGCACAACAATCATTGACAGTGAGAAACAATCCCAAAATTTATTCAGATATCAGAAATAATTACGTTTTCACTTTACCGTAGAAACAATATTTTGGACTCTATTTTGTAGCCAACAGATGTACTTTTTTACTTACGGGCCTTGATCCACTCTTTGCGGACCGGTAATCCAAACTGAGAGACTGGTTATCAGTTATTTCGATGCCTGTTGTTTATTACTTTTACTGTAGTTTAGCAGATTGCAAATTTAAATAGTATTAATGTGTTAAGTCTAATAATTTTGGAAATAAAATCTTGAGGAAAGACATTGGACCTGGGCAAAATAAATATGGGGCCTGGAGGATACGAACGATTTATGAAAACTGGATCGAATAATGCATGGTGCTGATACAGTCCGGTTCATCAAGAATAGAAGATTAGAATAGTTGTATCATGTAAGACGAATGGATGATAGCAGAAAAACTGAGAGAATAGCAGGCGGAAGAATTAGAGGAATAGCTAGGATAATATGGACAGATGGAATAGAAGATGAGTTGAGAGGCTGAAGTTTGTTTGGTAAGAGGATGGAATGGAAGAAAATTTCTGAGCTGGCCAAGTCCACCACGGGTAGACAGGTGGTACCAAAAGAAGAAGGAAAAAATAGAAAAAAGGTCATCTTTAGTAGTAAAAGAAGAAAGAAGGAAACGCACGCAAGGACAACAAGGCCGAACGCATCCCACAGTCGAGGAGTAAGCAATGGTAGGCTTTAGACTCGACACCATAAGCAACTGACCACGGCCCAAGAGGCCGGATTTTAATAGTAGTAGCACTATTGTTGTTATTATTATTATTATTATTATTATTATTATTAGTCCTTCATTCGCTTCATAACCTTCCTCATTCATTGCAGCATCTATGACTGCGATAACACAACTTCCTTCGTTTTCTGAAATTCTTCTTTCTTCTTCGCCAGTATTCCTTCATTCCCTGGTTCGCTCTTGCTCGTTCTTCTTCCGACAGCTCCTTACGGTTTACCTTGGTTTCTCTTTGGTCAGGTCTTTCACTTCCCTAATTTTCTATGTTTCCTCTATCTTCGCTTCTGATTCCACGTTTTCATAAATCTCCAGTGACTATTTTGGAAATCAGATAGCGACGGCGGGAGCAATAAAAGGACGAGTGATGATAATTAGTCAAAATAATAATAATAATAACAATAATAATAATAGTCAGATGTTATAATACTACTGGGAAATTTGAATGCTCAAATGGGGAGAGAGAAGACATTTGAGAACATCGTATTGCAATATCCAGCCCACAGAAGAACTAATAAAAATGGTACGAGACTAATTAATTTATGTAAAGGTTCTCAATTCAATTTAATGTCTACTTTCTTCAGAAAGCTTCCAAGAAAGGCTAAAACGTGGATATCTCCAAACCTGATGTTAGCAGAATTTCCGTTAGATCATGTACCTATTTCTCGAAGAAATATAAAGGAAATTATAAATGTGAAAGTAATAAGAAATGGCGAATTTGATTCTGATCACTACTTGTCTAAAATTAAACTCAAACTCCTACCTAATAAAGGTCATCAAAAATTACAAATCTGTTAAAGTATAATACAGACAGACTTGCCATAACGGAAGAGTCAATAAGAAAATATCAAGAAGAAATTAAAATAGTTAAGCATGGTAACTGGCAAGAGTTATCTACAGAAATCAATAATTCAGTAAAGGTAAATTTGGTTTAGTTAAAAATAAAAGATCGGTGGAATGAATTGTGTGAAGAAGCATTAGCAGAGAGAGCAAAAAAATGGAAAAAGTGGAAATGCTCAGGGAAACTTGAACACTACGAACAATTTAAGCAACAAAGAAAGGAAGCAGCAAGGATAATAAGGGGAAATAAAAGATCTTTTGAAAAATTGAAACTTGTTGAAATGCAGGAAAATTTTATTAAAAATAATTGTCCAGATTTCCATCAGACTTTTAAAAATAAACTAAAGGGTTACCAATCACCAAGTGTTTGTTTTAAAAATGAAAGTGGTAGAACCGGCCTAAGAAATGCGTAAAATTGTGAAATACTTGCAACATATTTTGCTCAACCTTTAAATTGCCCGGAACCGTTTCAGAGGTTAGAACTGTCAGACATTTATGAAAATTTAGAAGAAGATACGCCTCCGACTATCGAAGAAATTGAAGAAGTAATTAAAACTTTGAAAAATAATAAAGCTAGTGGAGAAGACTCCATATCAGCTGTACTTTTGAAATGGTCTCTACCAAAGATAAAAAATGATCTACAATTAATTTTTGAAGAAATTTGGAAAACAGAAAAAATCCCAGAAGAATTGAAGGTGGCCTTAATACATCAGAAGGGTGGTAAGCAAGAGGTCAATAACTATAGAGGAATATCTTTACTTCCAGCTGGATATAAAATATTTTTAGAGATTCTATTGAAGAGAGTAGAAAAAACATTGGATAGCCATTTGGGTGAATATCAGGATGGCTTTAGGAAGGGTAGATCCTGTCCAGAATAAATATTCATTCTGAAGTCAATAATCCGTCACAAGCTACTGAATTCAAAGGAGATTGTAGTAGCATTTGTTGATTTCAAAAAGGCCTTTGAATCTGTTGATAGAGAAACTATAGATAAAATAATCCGAGAATTTGGTGTTAATCTAAATTGGCAAATCTAATCCGTGAAACACTTACGGACACAGTCTCAAAAGTAAAATTCATGGGAGAAATATCTCAACCATTCAAAATAAATACAGGGTGATGGTTTATCCACAATTCTTTTTAACTGTGTCCTGGAGAAAGTAGTAAGAATTTGGAATGAAAAATTAAAGGAATGCAAAATATCACCAATCATGTTGGGAAGAAGGAACAAACGCATTGAAGTAAACTGTTTGGCATTCGCAGATGACTTTGCTATACTTTCTGAACATCTGACATCTGCAGTAACACAAGTTAATTTTTTAGAGGACATAGCCAGTAGAACAGGCTTAAGAATTTATGCAGAAAAAACAAATTTCTCACGAACATTAAAAACGGGCCAAAATTCCTGGTAACAGATATTGGTCGAATGGAGAGGGTTCGAAAATTTAAGTGTCTAGGAGAGATAATTCAAGAGAATGGCTTGGAAAAGTCTGCTATAGAAGAAAGGCTTCATAAGATGGAAAGGGCATATAGTATAACTAAAGGTATTTACAATAAATGTGCGTATCTAAAAATGCGAAAATAAGGCATTACAGTACAGTAGTGAAGCCAGAATTAGGCAGAATATGCAAGTGAATGACTAGCACTGAATTATAATTTAGACAAACTAGAAATATTGGAAAGACGAATTATTAGGAAAATATTAGGCCCACGAAAAACTTCAGAAGGTTGGAAATTAAGAAGTAATGTTGAAATATATCAAAATATAGAAAATATAACTGAAACAATGAGAAAAAGAAGACTATTATTTTTTGGACATTTATATAGAATGGACGACAATAGGTTGACAAAGCAAATCTTCAAATATTTTTGGGGGAAGAAGTCAACATCAAGTTGGATTAAAGAAGACCAAAAGGATTTAGAAAAAAATAATATACATCCAGAAGAAGCAATTGAAGGAGAAATTTTTCGGAAAAGTGTTAAAAATGGAAGTAGTCCAGTGTAGGAGAGAGAAAAACCCAAGTTCAAAGTGGACGGAAGACAGGAAGAAGAGACACAGTGAGAAGATGAAAGAATATTGGAAAAAAAGAAAGAACAAAGAGCAAAGAATTGAAATTGGCATGTGGTCCTTAGACGGCCGATACAACAAAAAAAATAATAATAATAATGTTTTAGTAGGGGAAAAATGATTTACCCACCGTCAGGGGAAAACGTCTGTGCCCTGGTGTGTGGGAATCTCCCCCACTAAAAACTCACATCTAAATCAGGCATTGTTATTATTATGATATAATAAAATGAATTGCAATATAATATAACATAATAATAATTGTTGTTATTTCTAAGATATCGGCTATATTTTTAAACTAACTTATATATTTCAGTTCTTATCCTCTCTAATTTACTGAGACTGACTTATTGATATGAAATGGTCATAAAATAAGCGTTTATAAATTTCTTTTTCAAAAAGCAAAAATTTTGCAGGAGACGTAAGGATTATGCAAATGAAATAAAATTTCAGTCCATTTTCCACGTCATTAAACATTTCAGTCTTTGCCTTTGTGTTTCTGTCGCTTTGTTTTTGTTCTGCGCTTGAGATAATTTATGCTGTTCCCCCAACAAATGGAAAACAGTTTTACATTTTTTGTTGCTGCAGTCTATACATCAAAGTCAAAAGTAGAATTAGGTCAAAATTAACACATCGCTTTGTCTTACTTCCTTGCATCTAATTGTATTACATTTATATGTTATTAAATTTCTATCTAAATTTTTGCAAAAATTCAACCCAGTGGCATAAACACGGGAGAAATAGAAAATATTTTATCAAAATATTAATTAGAGAATTATAGATTAAAGTAAAATTACTAGATAATGCTTGTTGTTACCTAATCGTATGTTGGCAAAGTTTCCTCTTAGACTTTATTGCCCAGATTTTAAAGTAATTTTGAAATCCGAAGACTCTGCCTAGAAAAAATCTCTGATAGCATCTGAAGCATACTAATTACTGGACATAGGCCTATACTACTTTCATAGATGACTAGCAATAAAAATATATTATAATAATATTTTACATTTTTTAAAAATTACTTAGATAATTTTTAATGAAGATAATTCTCACTGCTGTTCAAACACATTGCTATCAACAAAGAAGGTTTTTATAGACACTCTTAGCATTTGGCTACATGTTAAACCCGATTTAGAAATTGGAAGACTTACTTTTATATGTCACTTTTATTATTTCCTTTATTTCCTCGTTTCAGCTGCCCTATGAACTGTGATTGAATACCTTCTTTAACCTTCTGAAGTTCGCTTCTGCTTCGATAATTTTCTTCGTACTCTGGCTAGCTCTTGCTTCTTTTTCTTTCAACAATGCTCTGTTTCTTGTCTTTATTTTCCCTTTTGACAAATCCTTTAGCTCCTCAATTTCTCTTTAAAACGCTTCTGTGTTCCTATATCTTTTACTATGATTCCACATTTTTCTAGATACTGATGGATTTCTTTTATAATTGTACTTGTCCTTTTGTATTCCACTTGGAGATAACTACCTTGTCCGCTACTGTTTCTCGTAGAAAGACATTCTCCTTTCGCCTCTCCGTAGAAAGACATTCTTAATATTGTGGTCAAGATTTTCTTAACCAATTCATGCAAGTCTTTATTTAGTCTCAGACGGAACGTCAACTCATCTGCTGATCGCTTGGTTCTGGTGGGTTGAGTATTTTCGAATTTTAACTGTTAAAAACCACCCGCAATCGAAACCCACGTATCGACCGCCGTAGGGCATGCTTTCTACTGACAGGCTGACTATTTTTATTGTCCAGTCTAATCCTACGTGGCTAAATTCTCTTGATGCTATTTGCGTTCATAATATTCGTAATTGAAATTACATTCTTGTCCATGTTAGTTGCTTTTACATATTGCACTCACTATTTTTTGTGTTTTTAAGGCAATATCTAGGATTCGTTATACCATTGTTATGTACACATACGATTGTTCTGTGTATTATTCATTGGTCTAACTAGAACACAATGTATTCTGTCGCATCATTTTGCCTGTAGTGTTATACAGTGTTCCAGAAGGAAAAGACACGATTTCACGAGGTGATTCTAGAGTTGAAAATGAGAAAAATTTTCATGTGAACATAGGTCCGGAAATATTTTGATCTCGACGTGTGGGCTGTTGGAAATTTTTCCCAAATTTCTGTTCAAAAATTTAAACTAATCCAACACAAAAATTCTGGAACATAAATGATGGAGTAAAATTAGTATTCCCATATGACGTTTGGCCTGAAATATACAAAAAAGGGTCATAAAGATGTGCCATTAGTAGTTTTAAAGAAATTGCTGAAAAGTGCATAAAATGGTGTCAGAAAAAATAATTTGTGTTTTGTGTACGGTGTAGGCTACAATAATTCAGTTAAATTTCTTACAATGAAAGATGTTTAATTAAACTCGTAGAGAATTTTATTCGGAGAAAATTTGTGTAAATTAAGCTATTTAAAAACAAGACCTTTAATTTAATTTAATTTTGAAACACGTTGATTTAATTATAATTTAAAAAAGATTACATGCAAAACAGAGAGTGAGACGGAGAAATTCCTGGCAAATGGGAAACGAAAAACAGTTATAATTGTAGCCCTATATCTTCTTCTATCTGGAGAAAAGATTAGAAAGATAACAAACTAGAACAAGAGTTTAATTATAGCTTTTCATATGACAGCTGTTACTGTTTATGTTATATAAGAATCTGTGCATAACTTTACGGTAATATAGTTACAAGCATTATTTAATAATGCAGTACGTTATTTGTAGCTTTATGCGTAAAACACGGATACAACGATTTATCGGATATAACGATTAAAATCTCATTATTCTTCAAATACGTTATAAGCGACTTTTACGGTGGATTGATGTCCATGTTAGCCACGTGCTCATTGTAAACTAAGTATATGTGAAACGTTGTGTTATGCTGAGGAGACAGGAACGCAACATATGGCTGATGTGACGTTCTGCGTGCATTGTGTGAGCAGCAGAATTACGCAACGCTCTCGCCTATCCTTGGTGTTTCTGCACCTTTAAAGAGACAGCCTTGTTATTCTCCAAATAACTTCGAGGAACTGGCTGATAACTTCGTAGCTAGTCCTGTCTGCTATAATACACCAATCCACATTACAGACCAGTCAATTGCATATTGAGAAGCGAAGCGGTAAGAAGTGTTGTGAGTTGCGATCAATAAGGCGTGTGTTTTATTGGGGTTCAGTGTAAAGTGATAACTGCGAGTTACAATTTCGCCAATTGGTATCTTGTATTATTTATTACGACAGTGTTAATTAAATAATATTATTGTTTACTATATATTAGCGTGTGTCAGGCAAACAATCTTGAATAATTACTGTATACGAGTGTTTATTATTGTTTTTACTTCCATGTTCCATAAGGAAATGGAAGTATGGTGATGAAAAAAAAATTCGTGGTCGAGATTATTGCAGATTCTGATTGTACTACCCTGAAAACATGAAAAAAGGCATTTTTCAAAAAGTGTCTGTGGATTTTTTTCTATGACAAACGATAACAGCCGCAAATTCAAACAATCAAATAATTTTTGCATGCAGCCCTGATTTGTAGAGTACTCAAGACCTGTTGTTTTTGGTGAAGATCTGTTAAGGGGAAGGGGTAGTTTACCAGCAACATTTTATGTTGTAACAAGAGAACGTTTATCATGAAGAACGATAACTACCGTAAATTCCAACAGAATCAAATAATTTTTTACATATGTGCCTGAGTTGTAGAGGACTTAAGGTCTATTGATTTTGGTAAAGATCGGTTAAGGAAAAGGGGTAGTTTACCGGCCACCTTTAATGTTTTAACAAGAGTAATTGTTTATATGACGAACGATAACTGCCGCACATTCAAACAGAATCAAATAATGTTTTGCATGCATCCCTGAATTGTAGAGGACTCAAGGTCTATTGATTTTGGTGAAGATCGGTTAAGAGAAATGTGTAGTTTACCAGCAACGTTTTATGTGATAACAAGTGTAATTTTTTCTATGACAAACGATAACTGGCGTAAATTCAAACACAATCAAATAATGTTTTGCATACTTCCCTATGTTGTAGAGAACTCAAGGCCTGTTGATTTTGGTGAAGATCGGTTAAGGGAAAGGGTAGTTTACCAGAAACATTTTTTGTTGTAACAAGAGTAAGTACTTAATTTTAATAAATAAAGTATCCTGATAAGATCATAATAATCCACTGTAGAAACGTAGTGAAATATCTGTAAATGAAGAGGCTAGTTGAACGGGGTGGCGGTAATTTTCTATAAATGAAAATTATAGTTGTAGTGGGAGGGGATAATTTTTATATGTGTACTACGTTATCGGCAACAAAGTAGTAGTTTGTTGTTAAAATTCCTTCCCGGGCTGTTTGGCAGTAGCACAATGTTTTCTCCAAAACCAGACGTTTCGGCAGTGCCGTCGACTGCCATCATCAGTGAAAATCGAGTGCGATAACGTGTGGTGGTATACGTTAGTGACCACAGTACTGTGGTTTTGAGGCTCAAAAGCAGTTTCTATGGAAACATTTCATTTCGTAAATGATTTTAAATATAAATCTTAGAACATGGAAGTCATGTATGGTTCTCCATACCGATATTTCTTTATCAGAACCTGTATGTAAAGTTGTAAGTAGCGATCTCTCCGGTGTTTAATCACTCAAATTCACTGTTTAAATACAACAATACATGCGGCTGTCGTAACAGATTACTTAATAACTTTGTTTTGTTTGTCTTTAAGAAAGCTGGTTAATGAGATTGTGTCCTGTTTTTAGGTTCTTATACGTGCGTGAGTACGGATATCGACTGTGACTGTTTGTATATTTGTATCTGAGTGTGTGCACTTTGATATTTCTTCATATTTTATCTGCATACCGTCTCCCTTGTGATTTGAATCTCACATAGTTTTTGCATTTCGCCTTTGACAATGACGTGACAAACAATTCCAGAGCAACAGAAAAGTTTTTTTTTATCATCGCTCGATTCTGAAACTGTTTCTAAGAACACTATAGGCTATACGAACGTAAATATACATTCTGTTTGAATTTGCTGCTGTTATCGTTTGCCACAGAAAAAAAAATTACCCTTGATAAAAAAAAAAACGTTGCTGGTAAACTACCCCTTTCCCTTAACCGATCTTCACCAAAAACAATAGGTCTTGAGTACTCTACAACTAAGGGCTGTATGCAAAAAATTAGTTGATTCTGTTTGAATTTGCGGCTGTTATCGTTTTACATAGAAAAAAAAATCTACAGACACACAGACAGAAAGACACACAGAGAGACAGACAGACAGACAGACAGACACAGACACTTTTTGAAAAATGACTTTTTTTCATGTTTTGAGGGTAGTACAATCAGAATCTGCAATAATTTCGACCACGATTTTTTTTGCCATCACCATACTTCCATTTCCTTATGGAACATGGAAGTAATATCGGTATGGAGAACCATACGTGACTTCCATGTTCTACGATTTATATTTGAAATCATTTTCGAAATGAAATATTTCCATAGAAACTACTTCTTTCTAGTTCTTTCTTCGGCCTCAACCACAGAACTGTCGTCATTAACGTATACCACCTCACGTTAGCGCACTCAGTTTTCTCTGATGATGCCAGTTGATGGCACTGCATAAACGTTTGGTTTTGCAAAACACATTGTACCACGACCAAACAGCTCGGGAAGGAATTTTATCAACAAACTACCTCATTGTTGCCGATAGCGTAGTACACATATAAAAAATTATCCCCTCCCCCTTCAACTATTATTTTCATTAATAGAAAATTACCCCCTCACCCATCAACTATTCTCTCCATTTATAGATATCTGATTTACCATTTTACAGTAGATTAATATGACTTTACTTTCGGGGCACTTAATTATCAAAATTAAGTGCTTTACTATTGTTAAAACACAAAACAATGCAGGTAAACTACCCCTTCCCCTTAACTGAACAACTCCATTTTTTATATTAACATTTTTTTTTTAATAATAGTTTCATCACATATAATTGCTGAGGTATCTTATCCTTCAAAATGAAGTGCTTTATTCGACATCAAAAAGGTAGTTTTTGAAAAATTATCCTCTCCCCTTCCACTACCCTTTTCATTTATAAATATTTCATCTACCTCTTTACAGTGGAGTATTATGACCTTCTTTTCAGGATACTTTATTTATAAAAATTAAGTGCTTTACTCTTGTTAAATTATAAAACGTTGCTAGTAAACTACCCCTTCTCCTTAAACGATCTTTACCAAAAACAATACGCCTCGAGTCCTCTACAATTCAGGCACATATGGAAAAAATTATTTCGTTCTGTTTGAATTTGCTGCAGTTATCGTTTGCCATAGAAAAACATTTACACGCAGACAGACACATAGACACACAGACACACACCCAGACACGTTTTATAAAATGACTTTTCTTCATGTTTTGAGGGTAGTACAATCACGATTTTTTTTCGCCATCACCATATAGAACATGAAAGTAAAATAATATGTAAAATCCAAGAAAAAATGAAACGCTTTTGTGTGGACATCATTATCCCACAATTTTTAGTTAACAGTTTCAGTAGTTTACACTAAAATGTTTACAAAGGGTTAAAGATGCTTCATTAAGTGAGGTTATTAACCTCTTTTATCACTGTGAGAATTTTACAATCTCGTAGCGTGAAGGTAGCAGTCAGCAAGTTTTACGCACACTGTAAACTATACAGGGCCGTAATCAGTTTCATTATGACACAAAAACATGCTGTAATACATACTTTGTGTAATTACCATACTTCCTTTACGTCTATAAGCGAGAAATTTTCTTAGAATTTTTTAACGAACCTCATAATTTTGCGTATAAATTTTTTCAAAATTACGTTTTAAAATTTGTAACACAATACATAAAATATTTTGTCTTCCATATTATTTTATAGAAAACTAAACTGACAATAGATAGATAGACAGACAGACAAGTAGACAGATAGACACACACGCGCGCGCGCGGGCGCACGCGCGAACATAACATCAAACACTTGCATTTATATTATATGCCCATTCTCTTCTCTTCCCTGCGGCATGACTGTCCTTTATCGGAAAGTACCCTCTTCAGGCATTTGATGAGGTGAAAGAGTATAAGTAGCTTGTGGACACCTTCAAAAAACAGAATAGGATGAGTGACACAATTCAGAAAAGTTTGCAGCAAGGAAACGGTGACTATTTTGGAATAAAAAATGTTTAGAAATAAGTTTATTAAGAAAAACTAGCCAAAATGAGAATTTGCTTGGGCATGATGGGTCCTGTTGTGACATAGGATTGTGAAAAATGGACCTTGTTAGAAATTTACGAGAACCAACTGGGAAGGTATGACAGAAAACTCTTGAGAAGGATATCTGGTACGTTTAAATAAGGTTAAACTTGGACTTCTTGGCGAAGGTAAAATTATTTTTGAAAAAAGGTCATTTAAAATATTAGCGTTCCCTATCGGAATGGTGCATAAAAACAATTATTGATACTCGGACACGTCATGTACCACAAAATCCAAGAATTCGTTCTTTCTCTTACATAAATATTTAAATAAACACTTACCGTCCATTGAACAAACAACACACGCCTCCTTCAGAGTTAATTTTCCTGTGTCAGTTCTCCTAGCACACTACCTAACATCTTTTCCGAGCATCTACTTCTGCCGCTATTTAACTTGACCACGCTATTGTAAACACTTCGACCATCTAATCAACTTGTCCTTAATGATCTCATTCCTTATACATTTTTGTATTCATTACTACAAAAATCCTGAAGACTTCCTACATTCTGTTTTAAGACCTTTTCAACATTTCATTGTTTTCTTCCCATCATTATACCATACATTACGTGTACATATTGTCTCGTATGAGTACACGCTTGAAGTCCTTTCTTTCCAACCGTAAGAAGCTACACTTTCACTTCATAATAAATTCTTCTCCCTTTACAGTAGAATCCACTTTTAACCGTTTAAAAGATAAGACTACTGTGGATGTATGTGATGAAAGTGTGTGTTAATTGTATTATCCTTTGTATTATATGTTTTGCATTGTTTTTTGTATTTTGGTATTCCCCTTTTGAAATGTGCTGTTATTATGTCTGCACATTTGTAATGTTACGGACTATGATGATTTCAGTCTCAACAATGTAGATAACCAGTGAAACGTCCATTAGCGAAAGTAACTTTACACCTCTAGTAGCAAATTATTATTTTAATAAGAAAAGAATTAGGAAGTCTGTATTTATAAAATGTTGTTTGTTAAATTACTGAGTCTCTTGCAGTTAAACTCATATTAAATATATAACAGTAATTACTTTGATGTGAATGTATTAAATTTACAGTTTCCGAGCACTTAGTTATCTAAAGCATTGAAATCGGGTTGACTATAAAGTAATAGAGAGGATCTTTAAAGTAGTAGATTGAATATACTAAGACATCATCATGTGCTATAATTCATATTCTTTTGTAAAAAGTAAATTATTCTAATAATTAGTAATAGGCCTTCTTTTGGTGTTGTAGGAACTTGAAGAGGTAGCACCTTGGTTAATGATTGACTGATCACTCGTTTTTGGAAGATCAAAAGGTAGGATGTAGTGGCGTTAGAATGTTCATAATTAGTGTAAGCGTGTATAGCGTTGTTACAACTTAGAGAGGTAGTGACCTTTGTTCTGGATTGACTGGTCATTGGTCTTCATATGTGTTACCAGAGTTGGACGAAGTGAAGTAAGTTCCTAGCGTAGCTTTCACCAACATACTACTGCGTGGTGTAGAGAACCATCCAGCAAGAGAAGTAACTCTGATGGCGCAGAACAATACGTACCTAGAATGGAACGTTGATAAATATTTTAAGCAGCATTATCACCCTGTATATGCAGCATGCATTTCTGTATTCCCTGTATCCAGGTCCTGATGAAACAATAGAGTATTTCGTAAAGTAAACAAAAATGGTTTTAAAATTATGAGTAATCGATTATCACACTTTACAAAACCCATGCCATCAATAATGCATATTTTTTACAAAAACAACTCATGTCCACTCTGTTCTGTGAATATAAAACACGTCCGTTCTGTTTTGACGTCTATTTTAATATAAATATTAACTCTTTAATTTAGTTCATTGTTTGTTTTATTATACACGGTGCTGTGTTGGTAGCGATGTTACGGGATGATTATATCGATGGTCGTCGAAGGGACAGCGAGAAACAGGTAGACAGTTCGAAACTGTGACGTCAGTTGATCTTGACGTCAACATCATCGAGGACCAACGACGTATTTGGCTGCTACAGACGTAAAAATATTTCTGTGTGACTCTTAAAACTTTTCCACAGTGAATTATTACCGCGTTCTTTTATTCATTAAATATTGTGAAATTTTTCAGTTATTTAAATGAATTCCGCATTATTATTTTACATAATTCAGTGAACATTAATTTAACGTTTCTAACGTTGTACATAATACTGGCACCCGTTAGTCGGTAGCCTACATGCTCAACACATTCAATATAGTTTAAAGTACAGGCTGCGCGTCTCCAAAAATTGTAATTTTAATCAAACATTGTTTCTCAAGGGGCAAAGTCTTGCTTCGGTTAAACATCAAAGGCGATTCATACTGTACTACGTCGGTGTTTCAAGTTTCTACTGCAAATATATATTTTAATTTTTTAACATGATAATGTTTTTAGGCTGGGGGTCATTCCACAAAAACGTCATCGAAAAATGTAACGCTTCCACAATTTCGATTCCCCACAGTCTAGAAATTTGATATGTAAACGCATCAAGACAGAAATAATCGCTGCTGACATTGAGGTTAGCAAACGTTTTAGTGAGAATAAATTTGGTTTTACATGCTCTGTTTGTGATCGTCTGTGGTTTGGAAATGATTTACGTAATCCACCAAACGTAATCCACATTATACGTTTCAAAAGCCTAAAAACATTCTCATGCTTTGATATTTCGGTTTCGTCGAAATTCTTTGAATGCATAGGTTCATAAATAGAGAGAGAGAGAGGGAGAGTTTTAAACGCTCCTCTAGTATATGCCTTTTTAATTTTGGTTATATAAAAGCTAATATCTCGCATCACAAGACATACAGTGGCTCATTTGTTCTACATTAACTAATATTAGGTTCAAATAATTAAAACAAACAATTTACTCAATTGCTGAGTTAAAATTTATATTCAAGTAGACGTGTCGACATAAACCAGAGTAGGACATGAATCGCGTGACAGAAATTCATTTTTTGTCACAACAGTTATGTAAAGGACGATAATTGTTACGCATAATTTTAAAACATTCTTTGTCTACTTTCTGAAAAAAATATATCGCCATCATCAGGGCTGTGTACAGGCAATACAGAAATGTTACACATATAATAAGTATTAATATGTATCATATTGCTACGACAGCGTAGAACAATCTAGGCGTTTATCGAATGTCCCAGAAAGATCTCGACGTAAGCGTGTGGTGTACGTGCTACTAAACGCATGTTGCGAGAAATTTCTCGACTTTGCCAGCCTTCGCTCGGGCGCTCGGACTGTGTCAAGGCCGCAGCAATTACGTAGTTCGCGAGAGATAAGACGCAGTTTGGAAGCTTCTGGTGTGTGTTAGCTAACTATAAATACATCGCGTCGCGGCCTTAGTTTTCAGTTCAATGCGAGATTTTTGACTGTGCGGTTCGAGAGTATTAGTGCGATATATTTACAGAGCGGTTCGGGTTATTACGGTGTACGTTCAAGTAGTTATTAGTGAAGTGTTGCGTTTTATATTCGGACGGTATAATTGTAATACAGTTGAGTTTTAATATTAGTGGACATTTTATTGCGTATGAACAATTTCATTTGATTTGTTGTAGACACTGTGTTGTTAATTACGAACTGTTCTACTGTAACAATTAAAGGTGTGATTAGTGACTTAATTGGTGTCTTGTACTTATTTTGTTTCCACTGTACCTACGACGATCGAGTAGACCGTCGTAACAGTGGTGTCAGAAGTGGGATAGAACGGTTAACAGTGGAAACAGTGGACGCTTTGTACAAGACGAGTGTGATTCGTAATTAATCGATAAACAATGGATGCCAGTCAGATGATGGAAAATTTACAGGCGCTGCTGTTGCAGACAGAAAAACGACAGGACGAGAAACCCAGACAGCAGGCGGAGGAAGCAGAAAGACGACAAAAAGAAGAACGAATACAAGAAAGAGAAGAAGCAGAAAGACGACAAAAAGAAGAACGAATACAAGAAAGAGAAGAAACAGGAAGACGACAGGATGAAAAACGGAAGCAGGAAGCAGATGACATCAAGGAGTTAATACAGCAGCAAAAGCAGACACAAGAACAAACCGCTGCAGAGTTGGGTCTCCTACGAGGTGAGCTTAATAAGCAAGTAACTAAAATATCGGAGGTACAAGAATCAATGACATTAAAAATAGCTGAAGTAGAAAAATCTGTCTTGACTGTGGAGGAATCGATGTCTACAAAAATATCTGTTATAGAATAATCTGTGTCAAATAAAATATCTGCAGTAGAAAACTCAATGGCAAACATAAGAGAACAAATTAAAACTGAAGTTGAACAGTGCATGAAGATTCAACCAAAACAAATTTCTGAACAGACTGTACCAGTGATCAAGACAGAAAATAAGTTAACAGAGAAAGTCACTTTGCCTGCAGCAGGGACAGTTCATGTCAAAGCTCCAACCTTTGACGGAAGCACTCACTGGGCAACGTACCTCCGCCAATTTGAAGCTGCTGCATGCGCAAATAATTGGACAGAAAAAGACAAGGCTGTTTCGCTTGTTCTTGCATTAAAAGGACCCGCGGCAGAACTACTACAGAAAGTGCCACCTGACAGCCAGAACACCTATGCCGAGTTGATAAAAGCTCTGGAATTACGGTATGGTGATAAACATTTGCGAGATGTGTACTGCACCCAGTTGAGAGCAAGGCGACAACATTCCGGGGAAAGTCTTCAAGAGTTTGAAGCAAGTATCGACAGACTAATTAGAGTGGCCTATCCTGAAGCGCCAGAAGATTTTCGAACGCGTTTTGCGATGCAGACATTTACTGCCGGTGTCCGAGATAACTGAACTACAGCAAGTGTTACGAATGGCAAGACACCAGAACAGTGCGGACGCCCTGGTACATGCTTTGCAATTTGAGGCCGCCAAATCAGCGTCTGGTTGGACAAGTCATAAAGTGCGCGAGCTAAAAGATCGCGACGGCACAGACGATGAGGAGGAAGAACAAGGAACAGAGACTCGACGGTCGGCGCCACAGAATAAAATAAGAAAGGATGGAAGACCGAAGTGTTATCGATGTGGGAAACCTGGACATCTACAACGAGATTGTCGGGTTAGAATTCAGCAGCAGGGAAACGAGCAATAGTCGGTGCAACGGGGCGTGTGCTGACTAACTGGAGGAACGAAGCCCCTAGAGAATACGCAATTTCTACGCTTCAGAAAAACACCGGGAGCTTGGTAGTTACCGGATTTGTTCAAGAAAGGCCAACCTCGATTACAGTTGACACAGGCGCAACAGTTTCTATTGTGCGCCCCGACGTGGTGAAAGATCTCAAGCCAATCTGGTGCTCTTGCAGCTTGCGAACAGCTACTGGACGGCCTGTAAAAGTGTATGGAAAAGTGGAGATACACCTACGCCTCGGTAGACTTGAGTTTAATCATCAAGTACTTGTTGCAGACATTGTGGATGAAGCAATTCTTGGTGTGGACGTTATGAACGCATACGGATTTATAGTCGACTTCAAAAACAATGTCTTGAGAATCGGAGGCGAAGAGGTAATGCTATCAACAATGACGACAGCAGAAAAATCGATGGACGTCATAAACCAAGTGGCCGTAACTGTTCCGCCAAACTCCGAAAAGATCATCATGGTTAGAACTGCGGTAGATACTAGGGGCAATCAGTGCTCTATATTCGAACCCCAGGTAGTCAGCACACCGGGCATACTAATTGCCAGAAGTTTAGTAAAAACTGACGAAACCGGAAATGTGCCTATTAGAGTGGCGAATATTTTGGATCAAGCTATCACTTTACAAAGCAATACGCTCCTAGGCAAATTGACTCCTGTGGCCTGGGTAGCCGGAATAACGCAACGAAGACCCAGTTCTTCGGATACTTCTAAATTACCAGAGGAGCTGCAAGAATTATTGAACAGATCTTCTAACGACCTCTCAAGTGGTGAGTTAAAAGAACTCGGACAGTTTTTACACGAATTCAAAGATTGTTTTGCAGTTCGGGTACAGTCACTGGGAAGAACCTCTCTTGTGCAACATCGCATCAATACTGGGGACACAACACCGATACGCCAACCTCCTCGAAGGCCTCCATTATCTAAACAAGAGGAGATGTCTCGGTTAGTACAGGACATGTTGACAGAGGGAGTAATTGAACCTTCGTCAAGTGCTTGGTCTTCCCCTGTAGTGCTGGTAGCGAAGAAGGATGGTGGATTGCGTTTCTGCGTAGACTACCGGAGGTTAAATGATGTTACAAAGAAAGACTGCTATCCATTACCTCGCGTTGACGATACACTCGACACGTTGTCCGGAGCACAGTGGTTTTCCACATTGGACCTGAAGAGTGGATATTGGCAAGTGGGTCTTCATCAAGAAGACAAGGAAAAGACCGCTTTCTCGACCCCAAGTGGCTTATTCCAATTTAACGTCATGCCATTTGGACTCTGTAATGCACCGGCAACATTTGAGAGATTGATGGACCTGATACTCCGAGGCCTGACGTGGAAAACTTGCCTTGTTTACTTAGACGATGTCATAGTGATCGGGAAGACTTTCGAAGATCATTTGGAAAACCTTAAGGAAGTTCTAACTAGAATTCACGGTGCACAACTGAAGCTGAGCCCGAAGAAGTGTTCTCTATTCCAGAAGGAAGTACAGTATTTGGGCCATCTGGTTTCGGCAGCGGGCGTTAGCATGGATCCTAATAAAGTAGACACCGTAAGAGACTGGCCAGTTCCGAAGAATAAACACGAAGTTCGGAGTTTCCTGGGGTTATGCTCATATTACCGACGTTTTGTGAAAGGCTTCGCTACTATTGCTAAACCACTACATGAGCTAACGGAAAATAAACGAAACTTCCAATGGTCGAGAGAGTGTGAACAAGCATTTAGGACGTTGAAGATTGTATTATGTTCGCAGCCAATTCTCGCTTTTCCAGCTTCCGAAGGGAAGTACATCGTAGACACAGACGCAAGCAATACTGGTCTAGGAGCAGTTTTGTCTCAAGTGCAGAACGGTGAAGAACGAGTAATAGCGTATTACAGCAAGACGCTTTCTAAACCAGAGAGAAATTATTGTGTTACAAGAAGAGAGTTGTTGGCAATTGTCAGAGCTTTGGAGCACTTCCATAAATACCTCTATGGGAGAGAGTTTTCACTACGTACCGACCATGCTGCACTTGCATGGCTCTTGAGATTTAAAAATCCGGAAGGACAGTTGGCAAGGTGGCTCGAACATCTGCAAGAGTACAACTTCAAGGTACAACATCGGCGGGGGCGCCTGCACGGTAATGCAGATGGCTTATCACGAAGACCATGCCCGGAAGACTGCCGACATTGCCACAGAAAGGAAGAACAAAACTCAAGTGAACATGTTCGAGCCATCACTGTAGATTTCCTGGCTGATGGCTGGACAACACAAGACTGTCGACAAGAACAGATGACTGATGAAGACATTGGACCGATCTTGACAGCAAAAGAGGAAGGTCGCCGCCCGGATTGGCAAGATATCTGCCATGGTTCCGAAGTGCTGAAGGGCTACTGGGCACAATGGGAATCTCTCACCTTAGAAAACGGATTGCTGAAAAGGGCTTGGGAAAGTGCAGATGGACGAGACGTGGTCATGCAGTTGATAGTTCCCCGAAGTAAAGTGCAGTCTGTTTTGAAGGAGATGCATGATGGAACATCTGGAGGCCATCTTGGCGTTAACAAAACCCTTGACAAAATACGGAAGCGATTCTATTGGCTTCATCTTCGCCACGACGTAGAGGAATGGGTTCGGACGTGTGAAATATGTGCTGCAAGCAAGGGCCCACAAACCAGAAGCAGGGGAAAAATGAGACAGTATAACGTTGGACAACCTTTCGAGAGAATTGCCATAGACATTGCTGGACCATTCCCAGTTACTGACGATGGAAACCGGTACATCATGGTTGTAGGTGACTACTTTACTAAGTGGGTGGAAGCCTACGCAATTCCAAATCAGGAGGTTACCACTGTGGCAAAGCAGTTAGTTCACAACTTCTGTTGCCGTTATGGAGCCCCTATGGAAATCCATACGGATCAGGGGAGAAATTTCGAATCAGGAGTGTTTAAAGAATTATGCCGTCTACTTGGAATTCGAAAGACCAGGACAACGCCTCTGCATCCTCAGTCGGACGGGATGGTTGAGAGATTCAACAGGACACTTGAGCAGCATCTTTCGAAAGTTGTTGACGAGAACCAAACAGACTGGGACCAACGTATACCACTATTCCTTATGGCGTATAGATCATCAGTACATGACACAACCGGCATGACTCCAGCAAAATTGGTGTTTGGGCGGGAGATTCGTCTTCCTGGGGACTTGATGTTTGGATCACCTGAGACTCAGTCCCAAGAGCCAAAGAACTATTCCTCGCAATTAGAAAACCAACTGCGAGAAATGAATCGCTTGGTAAGAGGACGGCTCATGATTGCCAGTGATAAAATGAAAACTCGGTATGACATTCGCAGCAATAGTGTGGGTTTTCAAGAAGGAGATCAGGTCTGGTTGTTCAATCCAAAACGCCGTCGTGGTCGCTCACCTAAGCTTCAGTCTAACTGGGAAGGACCCTACACTGTAAAAAAAAGGATTAACGATGTTGTTTATCGGATTCAACAGGAAGGACAGCGAAAGTTCAAGCTCGTCCACCTAGATCGCCTGGCTAAATACAAATTTAGAGACGCTTTGCCAGTTCGGGACGAACAGGCTTAAGGAGGGGGCAGTGCTACGACAGCGTAGAACAATCTAGGCGTTTATCGAATGTCCCAGAAAGATCTCGACGTAAGCGTGTGGTGTACGTGCTACTAAACGCATGTTGCGAGAAATTTCTCGACTTTGCCAGCCTTCGCTCGGGCGCTCGGACTGTGTCAAGGCCGCAGCAATTACGTAGTTCGCGAGAGATAAGACGCAGTTTGGAAGCTTCTGGTGTGTGTTAGCTAACTATAAATACATCGCGTCGCGGCCTTAGTTTTCAGTTCAATGCGAGATTTTTGACTGTGCGGTTCGAGAGTATTAGTGCGATATATTTACAGAGCGGTTCGGGTTATTACGGTGTACGTTCAAGTAGTTATTAGTGAAGTGTTGCGTTTTATATTCGGACGGTATAATTGTAATACAGTTGAGTTTTAATATTAGTGGACATTTTATTGCGTATGAACAATTTCATTTGATTTGTTGTAGACACTGTGTTGTTAATTACGAACTGTTCTACTATAACAATTAAAGGTGTGATTAGTGACTTAATTGGTGTCTTGTACTTATTTTGTTTCCACTGTACCTACGACGATCGAGTAGACCGTCGTAACAATATATTATAATTATATGTTGTAATAAAAGAGTGGTATATGCACAACTTATTATGCGTATGAAAATATATAATTCATTATAATAATAAGTAAGATTATTTTAGTTCTTTTATTTCTAACAAGAATATATTTTTGTTAATTTATTTTGACACTGTTTTGACAGTCTTCTTTACTGTCATCTTCAGAAATGTAAATATGGAAAGAAGGAATTAATTGAAATTGAAATCAATTGTTCAATAATAGCTGTATTATACGTATTTACTTTGTGTGTGTGTGTGTGTGTATACATATTAAATATGAAAACGAATAGGTGATTTAAAATATTTATTATTTTATTAAATTACTAATTTTCTAAATACTGTCGCTGTTGGTGTTAATTTAGATCTGTACCTGTATCAGTTATATATTTATTTCATGTTTATCTACTTCAAAATTTCCTCAAAAGTTTATTTTTTAACCTTTAGATATATGTTTTAATAATTTATTTCAATTTGAGACTATATGATTATTTCTAATAATATATTCAATATGGGTAGCTAAATTGGGCTTGTATTTGGTGGTTTTTGGGTTGGTTTTAAATATTGGTTTTGGTGTTGAATAAGTCTATCTTTAAATGTTTTATAGTTGGTTTACATAGAATTATTACAGTCATGGCGTTTAATTTTATACATACTATTTATGTCATAAATTGAATTAGCTGCTTTGTCTTAGACTCTGATGAAATCTGTTTTATTATTATACATAATATTTATAATTTGTTTTTTTGAATTCTTTTGGACTAATATGATTTATAGTCCCTATAACCTATATACAAAAGTAATATACTTGACTGTCAGAATATTTTGTATAATTATATTAAAATATCTATTTAGTATTTTTGATTAATTCTATTTTTCATGTCATTAATAAGTAATACCCATTTCGAACTGCAATATCACATATAATTTTCTTTTCTTATTGTTCCTCTAATTCATTTAAAGGAAAATAATTCATTTCATGTAGCATGGAATTAAATACAAGAGATTTATATTGAGGAGAATTAATTTAAATTTAAGGGAAAATTAACGAAGTTTGATTATGTTTTCTGACTAGAGTAGCTTATATTCAAATTTATTGTGATCGTTTATAATAGTAATACCTATAAAAATTGAATTTACTTTGTGTTTCATGTTCTATGGTAAAGTTTATAGTGTTATAGAAATTATAAATTAAATTAAAATTTAATATCATTATGACCATTGTTTTGAGATATATATTGTGTATTAATAATAATAATAATAATAATAATAATAATAATTTATTATAATATGCGTAGTAGAAAATACTATTATCCTTTTCGTAAATGCATATACATACATTGACACAAAAATTTGAACACCAAATTTCCCAAAGCATTTGGGAAGACAAAAAGTATCTGTGAAACTCACTGACATTAGTTGTCGATATAAAACATATCGGGCGGCTCAGTAGGCCAATGGTATGGCACCTGGGTACTAATCTAGAGGTCCCTGGTTCGATTCCCAGGCCCGCACCATAAAATCAAAGTGCGTTTTTTCAGCCCCCAGGTCGACTCAGCCTGTTGAAAATGAGTACCTGGAATAAAATCCTGGGGATAATAATGGGCGGCTGAAGCGTAGTGCTGGCCACACTGCCTACGGCTCACATTAGGCAGCCTACCCAGTCTTCTCCTTAGCTACTTCGGTGGTACACATGGGAGCCATTATTATTATTATTATTATAAAACATACCGAAAACTAGAAATTACTTCTGTTTTCAAAGTAAATGAATTGTGTAGTAAATGTAATCGGAAGCGCCAGAATGTAAATTTATTACTAGCGAGAACATCACAAGCGTCACGTTTTGTAGTGAAGTGATACTATGTGGTAGAGAGAGTTAGTGTGCGAGTGATACGCCAAACTGTTACGACATATTCGTGCCGCTGACTTTCTTCTCTATCTCTAGTCACTGATTAAGAGATAGCGGCAATTCTCTCGTTCTCTCTGTGGATCTCAGCATTCAATAACGGTTTTCAGCTTTCCACTAGTAAATTAAACATAACTTTACCAAACACAAGGTTTAAGGTTTAGTCATCGATGTAAACTATATGGATCGCGTGCTGCCAGGAAAAATGAACGGCAGAAAACGGTCCGAAGCACGTACAGCTTTTCACACAATGGTTGGCAATAAAGCGGTTGGCGCTAAGTTAACACGTGTATTAAACGAGTCATTCAGTCAGTAATGCAACAGTTTACAATTATTACATCTGGGACAGTTCTACTGAAAATTTGTGGTTATGAAGATTTTATTATTATAGCAGTTTTTTGTTTTACTTTTGCTTGACTGATAACAGATGACAATAACTTGAGCGTTTACACTCTTTTTACTGATTTTGTATAAAGCGGAAAATTAATTAGAGAGTCATTAGACGTTTTAAAGATTGTAAAATATATGTATAATTTATTGATTATATCTGACAGTAAACTTAATACCAAAAAATGATTATATCAGCTTGCAAAACTTCTCCGGCACAGTGTTTGGAAAACATATTTCAAACAATGATTTTTCTGAAGACAGCCATGAAGTGAAACTTACCAAATTTATAGTGACATTATTTTATAAAATCTTGTGCTATAATACTGCTAAGGAAAGAACCGCTGCAGCTACCTTCTCTAAGCTTGGTGTCTGCCAAAAGTTAAATAAATTTGTATTACTTAGTAATGTTTAATGTAAACAATTTGTATACAGTTAATACGTAGCTAATTAAATTAAATAAAAAATAATAATGTAAATTAGCATTGTTTATTCACACTTTAACGACCATGGCGAGCGTATACGCCAGCTTCTTTCCGCAATAAACATTTTAAAGTTTACGGCTCACGTCTTTTATTCTTTGTTTCCCTTATTCTTATCTTTATTCGTCTGGCTTCAATAATAAATGTTCATAAATAAGAACGCAACAGAACTGTTTATGTACGCAACAGAACTTAGCGATAAACTTAAATAATGTGTCAGAATACTGAAATCTTACAGTGAAACAAATGTGTTTATTTTAGAAAAGAACTTATTATAAACCTCCCACTTTGGAGTCATTAATTGTTAAAATGACACAGCTATACCATTTAACGCAAAATATAATCCGCTAAAGCAACAAAAACTATAACAAAGCAGAAATGTCAGACTTTGTACAGGTATAGTATATAGCATACGCAGTGCTCTTGCCAACCACTGATGCAGCGGTCGGACAGAATTCAGTGAATGCAGCACGCGATCCATATAGTATACATCGATGGGTTTAATATTGGTCATAACAAGACTCCGCATCGGCCACACGCTACTGACTCACAAGTACATTTTCACAAGAGAGCCTCCTGCGAGATGTAATCGCTGTGGCACGGTTTTGTCAGCTTTCCATCTTGTTTCAGAATGCCCTGCTCTTCAACATCTACGAAGCAAATTTAATATCCCTGCAGATGTGCGAAAAAGTTTAAATGACAAGACTGCAGCCGCCAACATACTTCTCCTCTTAAAGGAGATTCAGTTGTTTACAGCAATATAGGTACGAACTAAGAAAATAATAAGAAAATTAAAATTGTGTAATTAAGTTAATGGACTGATATGTTATTATGACTTATTGTTATATACTTGTTATATATTGTTACTTAGTGTTATATTTATTATATGTATATTTAGTTATGTTTATTTATGTGTATGATGTGTATTTATATTGTTTGTGTTGTGGGGGATTAATATTTCTCATTTTATTTTGCATCAGTTAAGCTAATACTGTTATTTGTTAAATACTTTTATCTATCTCATTTGTTTACACTATTTGGTATTTAAACAAATATTTACTATATGTTAATACATCTTGTTAAGAATCTGTACAAATTCATTTTTGTGGTCGCTAATGACAGTTGCTGTTGCAGCGACCTAATAAATAAAAAAAATAAATAAAGTTTAATATATTATGTACCAGCAAAATGATGTTCAACGCCGGTTCATTAAAAGCTCGTGCAATGGCAATTAAGAAGGCACTCTCTGTACACTGCCAAAAGCTCTAACAACAAGATGCATAATTACAAAAATCTGCATATAAAACATACATCCATAAGTAAGGAATAAAGAGAGGCAAACCGACAAAAAATTCTGCAGTATATATTTTCCACCTCATTAAAATTTCACAACTAAGTCTGCTGACCCATTTTTAAGTTTGCTCATTAACTATTAAGTTTAGCATATACGTTAAATATATGCATATTGTACTGCTGTAAAAATGAACAACAGTACATAAGAATAAAATAATAATTTCAGAAAAATCAAAAGTATAAATTTAATAATATTTTGAACATATGGTAGAATCTGATTAACAAAATCTGATTAAATTATTCATGACAAACATAGCGGTAAACTCAAGTATTGGAACTGTATGATATAGAACAGCATGAAGAAAATATATGTTGACAATTATTATAATAAAATTAAAATAAACATTAAAATAAAACTAAAGGGTAATAAGATTTTAATATAATAGATACAAATTAGAATGAAAAATGTAAAAATCAGATAAATGTATTTAATAATAATTAGTAAAATTATTCATGTTTTTAAGAGTTATATGATAAAAATATGTGACAAATTTAGTGAGGTATCAATATGGCAAATGTAAATTGTTATAATTGAATTGTGTTGGAATGTAAGAAAATTTGTTTAGTCTAAATTTATATTTAATAGAACATACATCAAAGAGAAAGATCCTGTACAAAAGTCTAATTTTATATTTAAGAAGATACACATCAAAAAGTCAAATGTTATATTTAATCACATACAGATCACAGAGAGAGAACCTGTAATATTTAAAGAAGTATAATTTTGTATTGAATTTAATAAACATCTATATTTAAAGGAGTCTAATTTTAATACTCAAAGAAGAAAGTCTAATTCTACATTTAATTTGATAAAGATCAAAGAGAAGGAGCAAGTAAAGAAGCCTAAAATTATATTTAAGATGATAAACATCAGAGAGAATTGAACCCATTGCAGTTTTGAAGAGCTAATATTCAAACTATTCGCATTCACACGGTACATATTATTCCATTGTTATTTCTTCAAAATTTATGAACTAACGTTATTTGGTACTGATTAAACAAAGTAATTAATTATTTCCAAGATTAAATAATATAAATAGAAAGATTAGTTGTCTACCCTGAGATAGAGTTTTCATGAACATATGTTTAACATAAACAACATTTCAAATATAAAAAAAAAAAATACTAAAATATATAGACAACGCGTACTGATCGCCCATATAAAGGGGCAATTACTATAGCAGACAGAAACAAATATAACTAAGAAAAGATATCAGTACAATATGTGTGCCATTAACAAGTTTATGCTTTGAAGGAATATTACATCTTTGTAATAAAGATGTTTTGTGCTGAAATAACTACATCACAGGGATACCACAGCAGAAGAATGCGAAAATATAACGTGTAGCATTTTTTAATGCAAGGCAAATCTTATTCAGTTGTAATAGTATTTTAACGAGAACCCTGTAGAACGTCCTCCACCGTTCCTCTGCGAGTCGAGCAGGTGTGCCTCAGTCAAGGCCGCGCTCAAGTACGTTTAGAACGTACTCCACCGTCCCTCTGCGAGTCGAGTAGGTGTGCCTTAGTCAAGGCCGCGCTCAAGTACGTTTAGAACTTCCTCCACCGTCCCTGTGTGAGTCGAACAGTTGTGCCTTAGTCAAGGCCGCGCTCAAGTACGTTTAGAACGTCCTCCACCGCCCCTCTGCGAGTCGAGCAGGTGTGCCTCAGTCAAGCCCGCGCTCAAGTACGTTTAGAACGTCCTCCACCGTCCCTCTGCGAGTCGAGCAGGTGTGCCTTAGTCAAGGCCGCGCTCAAGTACGTTTAGAACTTCCTCCACCGTCCCTGTGTGAGTCGAGCAGGTGTGCCTTAGTCAAGGCCGCGATCAAGTACGTTTAGAACTTCCTCCACCGTCCCTGTGTGAGTCGAACAGTTGTGCCTTAGTCAAGGCCGCGCTCAAGTACGTTTAGAACGTCCTCCACCGCCCCTCTGCGAGTCGAGCAGGTGTGCCTCAGTCAAGGCCGCGCTCAAGTACGTTTAGAACGTCCTCCACCGTCCCTCTTCGAGTTGAGCATGTGTGCCTTAGTTAAGGCCGCGCTCAAGTACGTTTAGAACGTCCTCCACCGTCCCTGTGGGAGTCGAGCAGGTGTGCCTTAGTCAAGGCCGCGCTCAAGTACGTTTAGAACTTCCTCCACCGTCCCTGTGGGAGTCGAGCAGGTGTGCCTTAGTCAAGGCCGCGCTCAAGTACGTTTAGAACGTCCTCCACCGCCCCTCTGCGAGTCGAGCAGGTGTGCCTCAGTCAAGGCCGCGCTCAAGTACGTTTAGAACGTCCTCCACCGTCCCTCTGCGAGTTGAGCATGTGTGCCTTAGTCAAGGCCGCGCTCAAGTACGTTTAGAACGTCCTCCACCGTCCCTCTGCGAGTCGAGCAGGTGTGCCTCAGTCAAGGCCGCGCTCAAGTACGTTCCAGAATAATCTGGAGAACACTTGTTATACGCATTAGCTGGAGTGCAGTAAGGGGAAAATCTATTCTGGACCTCTACGCGACCTATAAAAGCAGAGCGTCTGCCTTAGTCAAATCAGTTTGTTGAGCGATTTTCCTTAGTGCGGATCGAGTAGTGGTGAAGTATTGTGTGAAGTGTTATTTGTGTGGAACTCTATTGTAGGACATTATTATTGCGTGTGGGCAAATTAACTGGAATTATAGTACGAGTTGAGTGCAAATTGTTATTTGAGATTAATTAAAGCTGGTGGTTACCTGTGGTGTCTGTAATTTTGTTTTCAACTCTACCATAAAACGATCAGGAAGCCCGTAGTAACAGTAAAATATTTACAAACACATACAACGAAACCTTATTATTACCATTTGTGAAATATGCAGTCATGTTCGTGTTTTTGTTTTTAATATTTTGTCTTGTAGATCTCATAATTAAATGTAAAAGCGACAAGACGATAAATACGGAGAAAACAAACGGCTGAGATATATCCGTACGGTAAGAAGTTAGTGCAATTTGATACTTTTAAATATCTCAGAACCTGCTTTAAAGCAAACGGGAGATGCACGAATGATATAGAAAGTAGAATTGCACAAGGAAGAAGAACATCTTTCTAGACAAGATCTCTTTTAGGTTTTACAAACGTGTTCCTGGAAACTAGGAAGAAATTCAATAAACGTTTCACTTGGAGCATTTGCACACGTGGCTCTAAAACCCGGGC
This sequence comes from Magicicada septendecula, assembly GCA_034769895.1. Taxonomy (NCBI): domain Eukaryota; kingdom Metazoa; phylum Arthropoda; class Insecta; order Hemiptera; family Cicadidae; genus Magicicada; species Magicicada septendecula. Next base: position 586,432,563 of record CM068369.1, on the reverse strand, counting down.
CCTGAGGAAATTGAAAAGTAGCTATCTTAAAGCGTTTGAAATGTGCTGCTGAAGAAGAGCAAAGTGACTAATGACGAGCTTTTGTTGGGAGCTTCTGAAGGGATGAAAGGAGATTTTTGATTAAAACTACTGCAAAAAGGACAAACAGTATGTTTGGTCATCTGAAATGTCATTGTCTCCGGTCCCCTACCGTAACTGAGGGACTGGTTGAGCGCCAGGCCCAGACAGCAATACATCGATGAGATAAAAGGAGGAAAAGGTATGTAGTGATTAAGAAGCAGTCTTTGGAAGGGAACAAATCGCCAGGCAATCAACCTCTGGGTTCAAGAGAAGAAGAAGAACAACAACAAGCACAAGAAGAAGAAGGAGGAGGAAGATGAGGAGGTGGAAGAGGTGGAGGAGGAGGAGGAAGAGGAGGAGGAGGAGAAGAAGAAGAAGAAGAAGAAGAAGAAGAAGAAGAAGAAGAAGATGATGATGATGATGATGATGATGATGATGATGATGATGATGATGATGGTGATGAGCACTCTTTTGTCATTTGCACTCAGAGAATCTGGTACAGAAATTGTCCAGCGGCTAAGGATATTAAAATTCACGGAGTGGTGAGGTGGCATGGATTCAATTGGAACTCTCTCGAAGTTGGATATAGCTTCCTCGTGCTAAACCAAAATAGTTCAACTGAAGAAAAGCATGCAATCTGAGGTGCGACGAATGCGTCTATAATGTCGGCATAACTTTGAGATATTGCAGTATTTGCTTGTTCTCGTAATGTAAGAGAACACTCATTACGCTGTGACTCTGCAACGGCTATTCGTGCAGTTATTTAGAATTATTCTCGTGCCAGTATCGTTTTAATACTGATATCAAAACGTGAATATCGTTTGACGATATGATAGTTTTGTTTGTCGACAAAACCGATAAGACGGAAAGGGCTTTTTCTTGCATCAAAATTAATTTGTTGCAAAAATGCTCCATTTTTGCAACCAAAAGACCCACAGAAAAATTCCATTGCTGTTAATAATTATTATCATTTAGCTGCTGCGGAGTATCCAACTTGTATGGCTGCATCTTCTATTTGTTCACTAAAATACCGCGCACACTACGATTTGAGGCCCTCAATACTGCTAAAGAAATTCGTCTCACATAACTCCTATGGCTACAAGTAGGTTTTTACTTCAGTGCACATCTCGTGGCTTAAAGTTGAGGTACTTTCCCAATAAGCGTGCTTGCACTAATTTAAGATAGGGTATTTCAGTTATGAGATAGTCGGTATGGATACGTAGTGAATATCGCATATAATTTTAATAAAATCATAGAAAGCGTGTTAATTTATTTGTGTGTCATAAAAGTGATTTTTTTTTTCCACAATTTATTGTTCTTTCAGTACGTAAGTATACAGAAGCGACAATTCTCAGTTCACTTTGATTTTTCAGTTGTGCTTCTTTTACGCGTGCTGAAATGGTCACCAAGTGTGTCAATCTGAACACGTGCTACTGCCAGCGCGTTTGTAATCATACAGTTTTACGTATCACCATACAATGCCGCTACGATGTCATTGTCATTAACGTTACAATGTCATTATAATGAACGTAGAAATTAAAGTGTCGGAAGAAAATTACAGTTCAAATAATGATACACGTCCGACATCTCAAATGGTAAATTGGAATGATTGTATTCATTCTTTTATTAAAAATGTAGAATTTTAAAAATATAAAAATAATTACATTTCACATCACATTTGACCTTATTCTTACACCAAGGCAGACTTTAACACACTGGATTACTTGCAAACGGAAGTAGACGTGAAAACAGAGTGAAGGTCGTGACGGAACTTACATTCTGAGGCGAGGAAACGTCAACTAGTTAACACAGGAGACTTACTTCGGTAACAAAGTCAGAATTGGTAGCCCACACAGAGTCCTATCTCCTACTGAACTGTAGTGAACATAAACTGCAGCATTTCTTCTCAATTACACTGTCAACTAATGAGGTCTGATTAATGACTTCGTGCAGAGTTTGCTTAGTGGAAGAATTTAGTATTTTATTAATGTCTGTTTTATTTAATTACCCTGTGGAGGCTCCGTACGGCGTGCACTCAGCGTCGTGAGGCAGAACTGAGTAGCCTTGAGATAACAGCGGCGCCTCCTGGCTGTGAATACCGCAACTAGCGGCGGGAGGCGAGTTGTACTGGACATGCAACCGTCACACTTACACAAAAGCTGCGCGGTACGCCATGGTCCTCTAGGGACTGTTGAGCAGAGGTTTTTTTTAATGATTTTATTCCAAATTTGTCTCCATAAAGCCTATCTCTGTGGAATTGACGCTCCTACGCCAGAGATTTCCCGTTTTTCTGGTCTTTTGGCTATCAGGTTACACTTTCTGTAATAGTTTTGCCGCAGGTCCTTTTAAAGCAAGAACGAGTAAAACTCTTTTCTCTTTCTCGGTCCAGTGAAAGGCACATGTATGGGCTTCAAATTGCCAAACGTTCGTCGCCCAGTGAGTGCTTGCGTTGAATGTGAGGGCCTTGACGAGGACTGGCCCAACTGCAGGCAAACGTGAAGTCCTTCTACTTCCACTTCTGTCTCATTTGTGACCTAATGTTACGACAGTCATACCAATCGTCGTGTTGTTAACTGGAAACAGAATAACTGACACCACTGAATCTGCTAATACGAAATTGTATTAGGCCTAGTCTCAAACAGCAGTTACACATTAATAAAACACACTTATAAAATGTTTCAAGTTGAATTTGTCCAACACTGTCCAAATATGAAATTTGTTGTGACACTGTATGTGACAAACAGAAGGTGATGTGATGGTAGAAACACTGTAGGGGCTGGTAGGCCCTAAATATGAAAGCGGAATAGTGGACGAAGAAAAAACTATGTACGAATGCAATATCAGGAAGTGAAGAGATTAGTCCAGGATAGGAAAGCATGGTGGGAGTATGTCCTTTAGATCCTGTGGGCAGAAAACTATGTGGGTGATGGTATATGAATAATTTGGAGATATGTTAGACTGAAAGAGAGTTATAAATCATTTTTCCTAAACCAATGATATCTCGTAGTTCATATAAACAAATGAAATTATTTTTGCTTCCTCCCTCCATTTTAATAAAGACAAGACTTTATGTTACTGATCTTGATCGGTAGGTATAAGTAGTTTAGAACGTTGTGCTTATGAAGTGTATTTGTAACTGCAACTAGGTTTTTAAGTAAAGTAATATGTGGATTGGAATACATTCAGTGATGCTGTTCTTAATGCTAACAAAGAGAGACAGCGATATGGTATGAATCCTTTGAGGAAAACACTAATGATACCCTTGCTACCCTACACCCTTGCTACACTAATACCCTTGGTATCCTTGCTGTACCGAAGTATAAACAACAAGTTCCTCACTTCTCGTGTACTGTAACATAATACAAGACACAATTGCTTGCTCACTATTTCTTTCCCCTTCTTTCTCTCTCATTCTCTCCTGTTTTCTTCCATATGTTTCCTCCTCTCCTCTACCCTGATAGTGTTAGAAGATGTATTGTACGATATTCAGCTAAATATAAATAATCTCTCATAGAAGTATCCGCTTAATTCCTGTTCTTAAATTAGAATCAACTTTCGATTTATGACAAAAAATTTTTCTGTGTAATTATTTCTTTCACGGAGAAAGTAAAATCGAAATGTGATGAACTTTTATGGAACTGGTGACCATTTCCGGCTACGTACTGACAGAGCTTTGAATTATCAGCAATAATTTTAAATATAAGTATATAGGTATTTTATTATTTTTGCGGCGAATGTTACAAATTAACTTTGTAGAATTTGTATGCCTGAAAGTATTTCCAACGTTGTGGTAAAACCTTTACAGTTTAAGCACCGTAAGCCACGAAATAGCTCCGACGCGACGGCCATTCTACGTTCGAACTGGCTCAGTATAGGTTTGTTTTTCTCAGCAATCATTGTTTCATACAACTAACACTTTACTGCACTCTTGAATGCAGTGTTCTCTTGGGAATATTTTTGAAGCCGGTTTGCCAGACATACGATCCGGTAAATTATACTAGCGGGTGTCGTAAAGTTAGTTGTACTTACCCATATTACTTTTCGTAAAAAAGACATTTTGATGAAAATTGTTGGCAACACTACAAAACGTTCGTTGCCATTAGCTGTAATAATGTTTCCTACTTGCTAGTAGTAGTTAGTCCGTTGTTAACCTCCAAACATGTCACGTCATTTACAAGTAGCGTCTAAAGTTACAGATATTCTAAGACTCGTTTCTGCTGGCATAATAGTTCCACACAAATTCATAACCTTTTGTGGGAGTACTTCCCATCACATCGCAAGTTGGAGTGACCTGTTCAAAAGATGAACGCGCTCACCATTTGTTGGTTACATTCTCAAATAACAGTAGACGAAATTCTAGCTGAATTTAGTGTTTCGTACGGAAGTATGCTACAGCACTTAGTGTCTGCAATGTGGAAAAAGTTTGCGGGCGTTAATCGGTACGCGTCACTAAAGCCTAGTACGCACTGAGAGACATTGTCTCTAGACTTGTATGTAGACTTTCTAAAATTTGTGTCTAAATAATGTATCGAGACTGTCTCGAGAGAAAGTCTAGTCAGTCTCTAGACTGTATATAGACAAAATGTAGACAAAAATGCGTGTATCTTTGTCTGCCATATGAACGGGAGACTTTGAGACAAAGTATATAGACTTTTATAAGTGAGTACGTGACAAAACACATGAATCCGCTTAAATGCACAGGTTACGTTGTGTCCGCTTCACCTCGTTCACCTAGTGCTACTCATTCCGTGCGTTTGTGAATTGAAGAGTAAAGTGATTTTTGTATTTATTAATTGATTTTATATTTATAGATTTTATAAACTGTATTTGAAACAGTACATTGGTTTTCAAGTAAAGTGTTATGTGGTCCACAGAAACAACTGTTAAATGTATTGAAGGTTTACACTCTCAAGCATGCTTGTGGGACGTTACTTCAAGCGACTTCTAAATTCGAAATAAAAAGAAAGACGCTCTATAAATTTTGAGTAAAAAATATGAAACTTCCAGTGCGGAAGTGGAAAAGAAAATTCATAATTTAAAGTGCCAATTTCGTCTTGGCAGTCTTGAAAACGCTTGTCTCCGTCGCCATTGTTTTTTGATTTTTTCCGTATTTCTTTGGCCAAAATAAACACAGCACATGCACAAACACCAGCAACTACTTCACTCGACATATTGCGTACAGATGCGGACGCTACACACTGTGTCGAGACTGTCTCTCCTTTGTATCTAGACTGTCTTGAGACAAAATCTAGAGACAGTCTTTATACAAAGTCTAAAGAAAATGTCTCTCAGTGCGTACTAGGCTTAACGAACTCCTTGAAAAATCTGAATGGGAGAAGCGGGAACACTCTCCCTACAGTCCTTACCTTACGCTTTATGATTTCCACGTATTCGTTACTTTGAAAGAGGCGCTTGCAAAACGGAAACATCACACTGGTGAAGAGGTCCATAATTCAGCGCGAGTATGGTTATCACAAGCTGTTTCAAGGGCCATATATTATAAAAACATTTAAGGTAAGTAGACTCAGATGGGTTGGCTATGGTATGAGAACGCACGGGACGGCCCTCCTACAAAAACGTCGTTGAGGAGGTCTTTTGTTCGGCGCAAACGAGAAACGCCAGAACAAGATTCTTGGATAATATAGAAGTCATCCTCACAAACTATTGGAGTGAGAGGTTAGAGACGGTGTGCAATGGATGGAGACGATTTGTGGAATGTTGTGAAGAAGCCTATGTCCACCAAAGTATGTGACGTCATAATGATAATGATAATAGTGGTGGTGATGATGAATATAATAATTTTTCGAAATTCCTAACTTCGTTATATCTTTGATGGTTAAGTTGAAAAAAGATACAGTACCGATTACCAAATGGTAAAAGCTTAAGAGCATGATAATGTCTTTCAGCCGCCAGCTAAACGCAACATTATTATGGTTACTAACTGACTTTCTTTTGCGCAAATGTTGCGTTTAGCTGGCGGCGCTGGTACCGAAGCTTCACCGCCGACAGCAGCCGCTCGTTGCTGTTCCTTCTCGAGCTTCTTTCGTTCTCGACACTTTCTTACTCGCTCGGAATTTTGTCGTTTCTTGATCTGAGCCTTCTCGTCGCTGCTATCCATTGTCGAACGCGGTTTTAGTCAGTCGCCACGTTTGGTTACTCTATATCAGCAGTTGTGTATTTCACCACAACACAAAACAAACCTTTATTTACATATTGCGACGTATCAAAACAAACCTTTACTTGCAACAACCCCAATGACGTCACGCAATGATGACGTCATACAGCGTTACATGTTACAGAAAGTTTCAAACGATGCAGTACAGAGAAAAGAGCATGTAAAACCAAATTTATTCTCACTAAAACGTTTGCTAAACTCAATGTCAGCAGCGATTATTTCTGTCTTGATGCGTTTACATATCAAATTTCTAGACTGGGGGGAATTGAAAGTGTGGAAGCGTCACGCAATGATGACGTCATACAGCATTACATGTTACAGAAAGTTTCAAACGATGTCAAGCTGAAAGACATTATCATGTCAAAAATGTGGAGTTTCATGAAAACAAGTTCTGACAGTTCACCCAATACATGTAACCAATGTCGTAACTACGGGGGAAACCAAGGGCTACGGCATGGGTTTGGGCAATCCCTCCCCAGAGTTACTAAACATTTCTGAGACTTCCATAATCACTTAACGTAGTGCTAAACTAAGGCTTACACGTATTTGTAGAATCGAAATGAACTACAACAGTTTTAAATTAAAAAACGAGTTTTCATCATCATCATCATCATCACTCCAAGGACTAGGCCTTAGACCTGTTCTGGAACCCACTTCCTCCTCGGTCTGCCGACACCTCTCTTCCCAGTAGGGTGATAACCCAAGGCAGCCACAGGTAGACGGATATCAGGCATGCGGTTCAAGTGTTCACACCATCTCTTTCTGTGGTGTTTAATCTTCTCGTGCAACGATACAATGTTTAAATCACTTCTATCGTTTCTTCTCCAATCCAAGAGAGAACAACCTTGCGTTCCTCTTAGAAATTTCATTTCGTCTCACTACCATACAGGAATGAGGTGACATTTATAAAATTTCATTCGGATATCCTTTTTTGTTTTATCTCTCAGGTACCTATGAATCGTTCCACAGATGCGTCTAAATTTTGTTAGCTTACTATCCCAATCAATATGAGTACAATTTTTTTTTATAATAATAATAATAATAATAATAATAATAATAGTCACTCAACATTTAGTAAAGAACATACGTGTTTGCAGTGGTAAAAACACAATTACGCACGAATCAAAAAACAAAGACACAGCCTATTAATCTACATTTATCTTTACCGCCCAGACACTTCCTCTTACAGGGTTGTACATGTCCCGACACCTCTAGTCTAATATCTTTATGGTTTAAGCCGTCGTTCAAATACAAGTTTTGTAATGTATTTATAAAGTTATGTGACAATTTGTCCTGAGTAAAATGATCTTACCACTCACATTACCAAATACATGAGTATTGTCTTATCACTTCCCAAAAGCCAACTTCATTCCTCCGCAGCTGATCTGCACCTAGTTACACCACTCCACTTGTGTTGGCTCAAGCTTAACCGGAAACACAGCACAGGATAACGAACGAACGGACTTCATGTAAAGCGAGCTCTGTCATAAGACGTTGTACTTTACGAAAAAGTACGTACAGGAAATTGGTGTACGATTTGCACATATAACTTTTGTTTTATCTATGCTACACTCACTTGTTGCACACACCACTAGTCACTGTGACCCCGATTAGCGCTTTCGAACGAACCCGTTAATCATCAGATCGTAACTGCCACATCCGTCCCTAACTCCACCCCCTTATATACCTGCCTCTACCGAGGGCGACAACGTCACGCAGGTAACCCCTTGTGAACACTACTTCCTACACGTGGGCGGAACCATCAACCAATGTCTATGTTTTCTTTCTTTACCGAACCTACCTTTTCACGTTTTATTATATTATAAAATATTTCTTCATTTTCAAAATTTATCTTAATATTCATTAAATTATTCATAACATTTTCCCTTTCTTTTATAATTTCTAATTCTTCTATGAGCTTCCTTTCCGTCGTATTATTAACTACCTTTACAATATCAAAATTTTCCAACGGATTATTAAATTTATGATTTTCCTCTATAAAATGCCTAGCATAAAGAGAATTCGTTGTTCTTTTTCCCTCTCCTCTCTTGTGCTCTCCCAATCTACACTCAAATCGGAGGCCCGTTTGTAGGAAGTAGTGTTGACAATGGGTTTACCTGCGTGACGTTGTCGCCCTCGGTAGAGGCAGGTATATAAGGGGTGGAGTTAGGGACGGATGTGGTAGTTACGATCTGATGATGAACGGGTTCGTTCGAAAGCGCTAATCGGGGTCACAGTGACTAGTGGTGTGTGCAACAAGTGAGTGTAGCATAAATTTATTTAACCACTAATAAAATTTGTAGTTTTGTTTTATCGTTTATAAAATATTAAAAAAAAAACTTCAGAGATTTTTTGTCTAGCTAGTGATTTTTTTTCTGTGAAAAACGTTATTGAGCGGAGAAATCTGTTAGAGCTAGCTGGCAGCACAAATCTAAGCGACTATGTTTTGTGTTGAGAGTAATTAACTAAGACGTTACCGTCTATAATCGTTCCAAAGCTGTACTACACAGTCGCGCTACGGTCGCATTAAAAATACACGGAAACTCACTTTCAGTAGACACACTCAAGGTTTTGCTCCTTGTTCTGTTGGCAAAACAAAAAAGAAACAATGTTTTCTTGGTAGTTTCGTATTCGCATTTTTTCTCGGTAACTGCAGTGTGTGTGTGTGCGCGCGCGCGCGCGTGTGTGCGTGTGTGTGTGTGTGTGCGTTCCCTCCCTTCCTCTCTATCACTTCCCTCCTTTTCTTCAATGTATCTACGAGATGTGTACTGAAAGTAATGTCTGTCGCCTCATAATTTATTTATTAACAGAAGTTTAGAATTACACATACGTACACAGAATCTTTGCACGCAGAATGTGACTAATCAAAATAATCTGTGTTGCACTCAACGCATTTGCGCCACTTCTACATCCACTTTTAGAAAGAACTTTGGAAAAGTCTATAAAACACCCTCTAACCCACGTCCAAATCACATACTCCACCTCTTCTGTATCACTGACTCTGGTACCTCGAAGGGCATCCTTCAGTCTCTTGTTACGACGGTCTCACTGATCGTCGTATGGTGGTACAGTAGAAAACAAAATACAAGACACCAATAAAGTCACTAGCTCTAATTATCACAAAGAACAGTTTATAATCAACTTTTACAATAATCCGAGAAACATTTGTCCACACGCAATTATAATGTCAACTGACAGAGTCCTGCACAACAATAACACTTCGCCACAATACTTTGAACCTCACTTGAATAAATCACCACTTAAACTGACCTCTAAGCGGCAGCTGTCATTGTTTAAATAGATAGCACAAGTGTTCCAGAATAATCCATAATACGCGTTAACACTACTCGAAAACACTAGAGCGTGGTTGATTGCGGCCTTGAACACAGTGCGCTGACCGGTATGGTCTGGAATAGCCTCGTTTGTTGACGCATGTTAAGTGTCACGTACGCACACAAACATTACAGTTGGGCTCTACTGGGATAGCCGAGAAACATGTAGAACGTTCTGTAAATGACGTAACAGTATGAAAGAGGTGAAAGTCTGTCTGATGGTACAAGATCATGGCTGTAGGGAGGATGGGGATCCACTGACCATCCCATTTGGAGCATTTGTTTATGGATAGAGACGTGTAGGGCTTAGCATTATTACGATGCAGATTAATGGCATGGGAAAGATTTTATCATATTTGTTTTCTTGCAATGGCTTCTAAGAGTTTTTTCAGTGACGTTATGTAATCCTCACTATTCAGTGTTGAGCTCTGTTCAAGAAAACCCAGCGAAATAACTCTTGTCTCGTCCCTGAAAACAACAAACATCGTTTTGGCTGCGGACTTCTGGTTTTTAATCTTTAGGCCTACAGAAGTGAGTCAACACTCCATCGACTATCTCTTAGTCTCAAGGTTCTACTGATACACTTAAGCCTAATATCCAGTCACAAAATCTAAAAAAACGTGTTATCCATTAGCTTAAAACACAGACAGCCAGTTCTGAAGATAGTGACACTCTCCTGTCTGTCGAAGCAGTTGTCAACTGATAAAGCACACTCTTTTCTATAGCCTATGTCTTCTTTAATCGTTTTCACGATATTATATCTACAATTTAAGGTCCAGAACTTTCTTTTTCTATGGCGTCACAGTTCGAAGTCGAACCTAGCCTCTATAATCATCCGCCTCCACTTTTCCCTGTCCTTGGCGATCGATGTACATAGTTTTATTTTAAGTAAATTATCAGCATCCCTCGCCACTGCGTCAATCCAGCGTGTCTTGGGTCTTCCGACAGGCCTTCTACCCTCGATCTGACTAAACAGTACCTTCCTAGGTATTCGGTTGTCTTCCATCCTAATGATGTGTCCTGCCCATTGCAATCTATACAGTCGGTTGGTAGGACCAGACATTGTCTTTATACAGCTTGTATAGCTCCTCATTTTGACGCATTATTCATATCCCGTTTACTTGTATTGGTCCATATATTCTCCTCAAAATTCTCCTTTTAAAAGTATTGACTATGTTAGCGACTTGTTTGTTCAGAGTCCAAGTCTCGCTGCCATATATCATCACCGGTCTAATCATAACTTTATATAATGGGACCTTGGACTGATGGTGGATATTCCTTATCTTGAATATAGATGTTAACGAAGCATGTGTTCTATTTGCGGCCTGTATGATTTTCCTTATTTCATTTACTTCTTCGGTCCAAAACTTTCACCCACCGTAATTCACCGATCTGCACGAATCATGTCATCATCTCGCTGCTGATTCTCATCAGTGACCAGAGTCGCTTGCTTCTCTATTCCGCGGTTAGTGGTCAATTGATACTTTTTATATTCCTCTCATCAAGTCTTCAACATGACGTATATATCGTGAAAACGATTTAGTTTTCCCACTTTCTGTGTTTCATTTCCTCAAACTTTCCTGTTCATTTCAACTCGTTTTTTTATTTTCCTTTTATCTGACTCTTATTGTCTCCTGTCATTTTCCTTTTTCCCCTTTGCTTATTCTTTCTCTTTCACTGTTTTCGTTTTATTCATACCACATTCTAACTAATTGAAGAGTTTCAATTAACCTACGAAAGACCTACCTAATTACCCTACGAAAGACCTACCTAATTAACCTACATACGTATGTATAGCCTACGAGTTAGGGACATTTGCAAAGAATGTTAGACAGCTTCAGTAAGATGGGAGGCACTACAACATGAGTATAAAGATTTATAATTGTAATGGAAATACAAGGTCACATATATATAAAGAAACATATATATATAATAGCATGGTGCGAAGTGTAATCCTTTATGGAGCAGAAGTTTGGAACGTTTCAAACGTAAATAAGAAAAAAACTGATGGCAGCGGAAATCCTCCTTCTTCAGGAGGAGTTGTAGAAGATCAAAATTAGACAGGGTTAGAAATGAGACTATTAGAGCCGAGATGAATATTGACAGGACAATAATAGATGAAATAGAAAGGAGACAATTGACTTGGTTTGGGCATGTGAAGAGATTGGAAGATGACAGATGGCCCCGCAAAATATTGGAATGGATACCACCGGTGAGGAGGAAAAGAGGACGTCCACGGAGGAGTTGGCGAGATGACGTAGCGGAAGCAATGGTTGCGAGAAATTTAGAAGAACTTACATGCTACGATAGGTTACAATGGAAGTTGGGGACGGAGAAACGACGACAGCTGTAAAGATCCGTGGAGACAAAATATTATAGTTGGAAAAAAAAATGAGAGCAGGTTAGTGCTTTTAAGTATTTCGGCAGGTTACTAAGGCTTAATGTTCCATCAGCGTACGGGCGCACCATTCTTGTTTTAACTGGTCCTATGTACCCAGTTTTATCTAGCTTTTTAAACGGCTGCATTCTACACCAGATTAAACAGCGTAGTGAATAGTGCATCCCCATGTCGTACCCCAGCAGTTAGTTTATCTGGTGTAGTGTATATAAAAGCTAACAGCTGTCCCTGATACACATAAGAGCTTATCAAAACGTATCATTTATGATCTCATGATATTACGTACCTGTGTGTATAAGTCTCTATGAGAAGACTTGGTTCATGAGTAACTGAGTATCCCTAAAACAGCTTTTTTTTTTGTCACTGCATATATAAGTTTCAAGTTTTATTTTTAACCCAACGATTCAATTATATTGCTTTATATGGTGTTTTGCAATAGTTTTATTTGGAAAAGATAAACTAAGCTCTGTTTATAAAACTGAACTTTTCGTTGAGAACAGAGGATTAAATAATTGTAAGATTTGTGCTGTCAAAGGAGAATTAACAGGCTGCAGAATTTGGAAACACAAATGTTTATATGCCTTCATTAATTACTAATGCGCTTTTATTAAACCCCTCTCGCTATAATTACTTTTTCTTTTCCTGATGTATAATTTTTAATTAAAAAGTTCTTTGTATTTTTAATATTTCTACTTTTTTATGAACAAGGCATAGACTTGAGAAACTCATAATCATACAGCTGTCAGATTTAAAAAGATTAGTCTAAATCAAATAGAATATATTATTTTGACATTACAAAACACCGTATTGAGTGTATGGTTTCCATTTTTACTTTTTAGGTAATATATGTAGTTAATTATTTTTTTGTCTACTGAGTTGAAACAAGTAAATTATTTAATTAATTTCCGTATAACTTTACTTATTCATGTAGATCTTGAATCACTTAGACTACATGCTTAGTAACATATGTTCTGTTGTTTCAACGAACTAAAATTCAAAATGCATGTTGGTTCTTGGTATCCAAGTCACGTAGGAATGTTTTTATTGATACTATTCATATAATGTTTTAGGTTTTCGATCTGTCGCTGAAAAACATTCAGTTCACGCTGGAAACCGAAGTGGATAATAAATTAAATTTTTTAGATTTGCCTATCATTAAACACATAGATAAATTGAAATTTAATATTTATAGAAAACCGACCACCACTGATTTGACAATACATGCTGACTCTTATCATCCCTTTTCGCAAAAGTTGGCAGCTTATAATTACTTTATCCGCAGATTGTTGGCAGTGCCTCTCAGTGATGATGATTACCGTGAGGAGTTGAATACCTTTAACCATATAGCTTTAGCTAATGGTTACAAAAACACGTTAATTGATAATCTCATCAAGAAACATAAAATTCGAAAATCCAAGCCCCCAGTAGATAAGGATACAAAAATAACATTTATTTCTACCACATACCCAAATATAATGCCAAAGATTCTAACCTCCACATTTAATAAATTGAATATTACCGCTACCTTCAAAACAAACAATAGTCTATTAAAAATACTACGTCACAGAAAACCCATACCTTTAGAAAAGAAATCCGGCATATATAGATTATCATGTAACGACTGCAACAGTTTTTAAATTGGTCAAACGGGGAGAGGTTTCCTCAAACGATTTAAAGAGCACACACCAAAACGTCACCTAAATAATCTCACTCTGTTAAATAATATCAAGTCCAACTTTGCCCGCCACTTAATCTTACACAATCATAATTATACCGATTTCAAATCTAATTTGATACCCCTACACGTATGCAACAAATTCCGTTACATGGACGCAATAGAAGAGTTCGAAATATACAAAGCATATAATAACATAAACAGCCAAGACTTCATATTGAATGAACATTTAAATTTTAAATCCAACCCGCTATACGATACAGCATTGAACCTGCTTAGGCGTAATCACTCAGATAATAATTCAGTGTCCGATCGGCTTCGCTGTCGTGCGCACCATTTAGAAAGCGAGTGAGTTACATTAGGTGACAATTATGTGTAACATGTGATTTTAACTGTTAACGACCTCAATAGAGTGATTTAATCTGATGATGGAGCATATGTTCCGAAACGCGTCATTTTAATCGACGACAACGAAGTCACACGACGGATACAAGGTGATTTATTTATCTATAATCAACAATTAAAATTCACGCAAAAGTACATCCGGTTTGTTTCTTTGTGTCTTTTAACGTACCTTCAAATTCTATAAGGTAATGGTTGTATCGTTGTTGCTGGAACCTGGGTTCAGGTGAAGGAACATTTGACTATGAAACAGGCATCGGATATGAGATTCTTACGGAACACGAGGAGACAGACTCTTCAATGAAGACATTCGTGAAGAGTTGAACATTTCTAATATACAGGGTCCGCCAGTGAAGCGGGAAATTTTGAAAGTCCAACAGTTCATTTTCTGCTCACGAGAGGGCGTGGAGGTTTTCGATTGTTGTTTTACATTTAATGCCATTTGTTAAACATGGAGCAGTGGTCCGGTGCACAGCGTGCTTTCTGCGTAAAATCGTTTTATAAGAATGGTGACTGTGTGACTTCTGTACAACGATTGTTTCGTAAGCATTTCAATATTCCACGACATGGAAGAGTGCCGTCCGCTCATGCAATTATGTCATAGGCAAAAAAGTTTGAAGAAACTGGTTCCACATTAAACTTAAAGCATAGAGGAGCAACAAGGTCTGTAAGAACAGAGGAAAACATTGAAAGAGTTCGAGTAGCATTGACGCGTAGTCCACAACGTTCTGCAATGAAACATGCATCCGCACTAAACATTAGTGACACATCGTTACGACGAATTTTACATAAAGACTTATCTTTTCATCCTTACAAAATTCAAGTAATCCAGGAGTTGAAAGATGGCGATATGCTGGCTCGCAGGATTTTCAGCGAAGAAATATTGCGACGTGTAAATGATGATGAAAACTTTATTCACTGCATGTTTATGTCAGATGAAGCACATTTTCATTTGAATGGATATGTAAACAAACAAAATAGTCGATATTGGAATGATGAAAACCCAGGTGAGTTGCATGAAAAGCCATTACATAGTCCGAAAGTTACGGTGTGGTGTGCAGTTTCATCATCTGGCATTATTGGGCCATATTTTTTCCAAGACGATAGAGGAAACACCACAACTGTCAATGCAGACTGCTACACACACATGGTCAGAACATTTTTGATGCAACAGTTCCCTAGGCTTCCGGAAATTAATTTTTTCTAGCAGCATGGGGCCACAAGTCATACTGCTCGTGTGTCCATGGCTGCTTCAAGAGAACTCTTCCCGGACGGACTCATATCCAGATATGGCGACATCTCGTGGCCTGCAAGATCCCCAGATTTGTCCGCATGCGACTTTTTTCTTTGGGAATTTCTGAAGAGCAGGGTGTAGTACATTGATAGACCGCACACCATACCGGAATTAAAAACGAATATCAGGCAAGAAATTGCACGGATTCAACCTGACCTGCTTCGTCGAGTGATGGAAAATTTTCGGTCAAGATTAGAAGAATGTTTACACAGAAAGGCTTGAGCGGCATTATTTTTAAAAAGTAAAATAATCGCATACTTTACTCAACTCAAATCTGTAAAAAAAATTCTGATAATAAACGTTTCATGAATAAATTGGGTACTTTTAATTTTCCCGCTTCATTGGCGAACCTTGTACAAGGTTTTATTGGAGAAGGGAAGAGAGATGGATTGCTCATCTGAATAGGATGCAGTATAGTAGGTTGCCTAAGGAAGTTTGTCAATTCAATTCTATTGGACAAAGAGATAGAAGAGAGATAGGAAGCGTTGGTGAAGTAGACGTATTTACTTTGGGACCGGAACAGGTGATTCGCTTATACCTTGACGTAAGAAGAAAAAGCAAAAAATACAAACTGACAACTATCAGTATGAGTTAAGTATAGGTTGGCACTTCACACCAATGGGAGTCATTCTTCTGAACTTGAATGCTATTATACGCGTACATCTTGCTAAGTAAACATATACGTTTATATACATACGTGCGCGAGCGCGAATGTGTGTGTGTGTTTCATTTGTATACATGTTGATATGTAAAACTAACATTGCTAAGATATTTATTCACTATGAGACTCTTTCCTCGTCAATTACACTTAAATTAATATTGTTTTAGAAAACTTCAAAATTTTACAAAATTCATTATAAAAAACAAATTCTTCGTATTATTTGAATTAGCAGCCATCCTTACTATCTCTTTTATAAAGTTGCTAAACTGCTACAATTTTTGTTCAGACAAAGGTTTTCGTCATCTCTGACATCATCAGGTCTTGAACAACGTCTGTCGCCTGTACGTTGTAGGCTTTTATAACGGGAGCTTCATAAAATAAGTGACGGACGTTGGTAAAACACCTAACGAAAAAATATAGACGAAGTTCCCGTAAAGAGCGGTAGCCGTTAAAACAATGAACTCACTATATGCAAGACTTTAGTAAACTATATAAAAGTGAATTACAAATGAAGAAATATTTTAAATATAGTAAACAATAAATAAAATTAAAACAATAAGAAGAATACACTAAAAATGACGAAGTGTAATAACAGATTACGAAATAGTTATGTCAGAAAGTAAAATAATAACATGAAGAAATTAACGGGAGATTCGTAAAACAATTGACGGACGTTGGTAAAATGCCTAACGGAAAAATGTGTACAAAGTTCCCGTGAAGAGCGGCAGCGGCAAGAACCATTAGGAGGGGCGATGACAAAAGGGGAGGGGCCTGAAGTACAAAAGCCTACAACGTACAGGCGACAGACGTTGTTCAAGACCTGATGATGTCAGAAATGACGAAAAGCTTTGTCTGAACAAAAATTGTAGCAGTTTAGCAACTTTGTAAAAGAAATAAAAAAAAATTAAAAAAGTTAAAGACGCTTCTAAACAACTTAAGCTTCATTCAATTATTATCATTATGTTTTTTGTCTAAGAATTACATGCCAATGGCCTTGTTCCTTGTAACGATTATTTCAACCGAGTTTTCTTGTTAACATCAGTTTACGGAAGGTCGTGTATTGGCAATTAAATGTGTATACTCGCTGCAAACATTCCAGAGGCCTCACAACTGAGTAACTACAAATATGCATACCAACATGCATGCATGAATAAGTAATGAGCAAGCAAACTGTGACACCAAATGGCTACGTTTTATTTTCCACCTCGTTAAACTTTTACAGCGCTGTCTGATGACCCGCTTCTTGTAACGCTCATCCTCAATTACATCTGATGAGGTTTAGCGTATACAGACATGTTAAATATATGTGCCACATTTTTGTCACAAACTTTATGTGTTCCTAATGTTATTGTCCCAAGGGTCGTCGTGTTTTATATTAAAACCATTGTAACTGACACTAGATATAATTGCTAATTATAGCTTTAATTATACTTAAAAATAACCTAAGACAATCATGCACAATAATTCATCAAGCTAAAGATTGCCTAACACACAGTAATGTACCAAAAAATAAATAAATAAATGTCACCGTAACACAATAATCACTTCACGCTAAATAGCAAGTCATAATAGCAACAGCTGTGAGAACGTATTGTTACGACGGTCCACTCGATCGTCGTAGGTACAGTGGAAACAAAATAAGTACAAAACAACAATTAAGTCACTAATCACACCTTTAATTTTTACTGTTAAACAGTTCGTAATGAAGAACACAGTGTCTACAACAAATCAAATGAAAATTGTTCACACGCAATAAAATGTCCAATAATATTAACAATTATACCGTCCGATTATAAAACGCAACACTTCACTAATAACTACTTGAACGTACACAGTAATAACTCGAACCGCTCTGGAAATATATCGCACTAATACTCTCGAACCGCACTATCCAATACCTCGCATTAAACTGAAAACTAAGGCCGCTACCCCATGTATTTATAGTCACGCTCACACACCAGAAGCTTCCAAACTGCGTCTTACCTCTCGTGTGAACTACGTAATTACTACGGCCTTGACACAGTCCGAGCGCCCGAGCGAAGCCCGGCACAGTCGAGAAGATTCTCGCAAAATGCGTCTAGTAGCACGTACACCACACGCTTACAGTACATTCTGTATCTCTCTGGAACGTTCGATAAACACGTAGATTGTTCTGTGACGTCGTAACACTGCCTCCTCCGTAAGCCTGTTCGTCCCGAACTGGCAAAATCGTCTCTAAAGTTGTACTTAGCCAGGCGATCTAGGTGGACGACCTTGAACTATCGCTGTCCTTCCTGTTGAATCCGATAAACAACATCGTTAATTCTTTTTTTCACAGTGTAGGGTCCTTCCCAGTTAGACTGAAGCTTAGGTGAGCGACCACGACGGCGCTTTGGATTGAACAACCAGACCTGATCTCCTTCTTGGAAACCCACACTATTGCTGCGAATGTCATACCGAGTTTTCATTTTATCACTGGTAATCTTCAGCCGTCCTCTTACCAAGTGATTCATTTCTCGCAGTTGGTTTTCTAATTGCGAGGAATAGTTCTGCGGCTCTTGGGACTGAGTCTCAGGTGATCCGAACATTAATTCCCCAGGAAGACGAATCTCCCGCCCAAACACCAAATTTGCTGGAGTCATGCCGGTTGTGTCGTGTACTGATGATCTAAACACCACTGGCTGATCCAAGTTTGCTTGGTTCTCGTCAACAACCTCTTCCGCAACCTCATCTTCAGCCACTTTGCCCTCGGGCGCTTCTATCAGCTCAGGAACAAGCAAGAATTTTGTCTCGACACCCATAGTTGGCTTTCCAATCACTTCTTTTGTCGTTACACTTATTTGTATTTCCTCTGCTAGTTCTTCCTCCATTTCCGCTTGCAATAGGGAGGGTTCCTCTTGACCAGACCTGTTGACTTTTTCTTCGACTAATGCCACTCGCTTAATCGAATGGTTGGTAGACCCTGTCATTTTAGCCATGCAAAGCTTTATCTTCTCTTGCCAACCTTCAGGACATTCTCTCTTAAGTCCACAACGAATCCGTAATCATTCATAATGTCTGTGCCAACAATCACTTCATCAACAATGTCTGCAACGATCATTTGGTGGCTAAACTCGAGAAGAGTTTGGCGTGCACGTACGTCTACATTTCCTAGCACCTTGACGGGGCTTCCAGTCACAGTCTGTATTGTACAAGAGCTAATTAGAGGCTGGCGGTTGGCGACTAAGTCAGGGCGCACAATGGACACTGTTGCACCCGTGTCAACTGTAAATGATGTTGGTTTACCTTCCGCAAATCCATTAACGATCAAGTTTCCACTAGTCTTAAGTAGCGTGGAAACTGTGTGCTGTTCTGGGGCTTTACTTCTCCAATTGGTGCGATCACTCCCTTCTCTCGGTATTTTCTTCTCCCAACAGTCTACCTGTAGATGACCACGTTTCCCACAGTTGTAACACTTCGGTCTTCTGTCTTTGTCCTTTGGTTCGAAAGATCGTTGTGCTGCTGTTGATTTCTTAAACTGTTGTTTTTGAATCGTCTCTTTATGCCGTCCGCTATGACGATACTGTGGTATTGGATCCGTTTGGCTACAACGTGATGGCATACTTTGATTAATGTAGGTCGCCGACTTGGCAGCTTCAAAACGAAGAGCATGAACAAGAGCGTCTTATTTATTATCATGGCGTGTCATTCTTAACACTTGTTGTAACTGACTATCTCTGATACCGTCAATAAACATAATGAGAGAAATCCACTTCCGGAAGTCCTCCGATTTTTCGGCATAAGCCAATCTCGTCAGTCGGTCGACATTCGCTTCAAACTCTTGAAGGCTTTCCCCTGAACGCTGTCGCCTCGCATTAAGTTGTTCACGGTACACTTCACACAAATGCTGGTCACCGTACCGTAATTCCAGAGCTTTAGTTAATTCGGCATAGACGTTCTGATAAGTTGCCCAGTGGGTGCTTCCATTAAACGATGGGGCCTTTGCAAAAACTGACCTTACTTCAGTTAATAGCATTCTTTGATTTCTCTGATATTTTGAATCTTCTAAGCTTGACATACTTGTTTTCATAGTTGACACAGATTTTTCTATTTCAGATATTCTGTCAACTTGTTTATTCAGCTCACCTTGTAACAGGACGAATTTTGCAGTACTATGTTCTTGCATCTGTTTCTGCTCCTGTATTAATGCTTTGATGTCTTCTGCTTCCTGCTTACGTTTTTCATCCTGTCGTTTTCCGTGTGCAACAGCAGCGCCTGTAAATTTTCCATCATCTGACTGGCATCCATTGTTTATCGATTAATTACGAATTACCTCTTCTTGAACAAACTGTCCACTGTTTCCACTGTATACGTTCTATCCCAGTTCTGACACCACTGTTAAGACGGTCTATTCGATCGTCGTAGGTACAGTGGAAACAAAATAAGTACAAGACAACAATTAAGTCACTAATCACACCTTTACTTGTTACTGTTAAACAGTTCGTAATGAACAACACAGCGTCTACAACAAATAAAATGAAAATTGTTCACACGCAATAAAATGTCTACTAATATTAAAACTCAATTGTATTAACAATTATACCGTCCGATTATAAAACGCAACACTTCACTAATAACTACTTGAACGTACACAGTAATAACTCGAACCGCTCTGGAAATATATCGCACTAATACTCTCGAACCGCACTATCCAATATCTCGGATTAAACTGAAAACTAAGGCCGCTACCCCATGTATTTATAGTCACGCTCACACACCAGAAGCTTCCAAACTGCGTCTTATCTCTCGTGTGAACTACGTAATTAACTGCGGCCTTGACACAGGCCGAGCGCCCGAGGGAAGCCCTGCACAGTCGAGAACATTCTCGCAAAATGCGTCTAGTAGCACGTACACCACACGCTTACATTCTGGAGCTCTCTGGAACGTTCGATAAACACGTAGATTGTTCTGTGACGTCGTAACGGTATATAGCAGAGGTAAAACTGAATTTGACCGGTCGCTGGCCGATTATCTTTATAGAAGGCGAATATTTATATTCGTGAATCATCTACGGTTTTGTGAGTGACCCATAGAGAATAACTGAGTACTTAGAAACCTGTCAGACGTTTGTGAGCGGAGTCAACTAAAGAACCACTCGTCACATGAAACTACTGAAGCGTTGACTAGGGAGGCCAGAACGCTGTCTCTCTCTCTCTTTCTGTCATATCACAACCACACGTACATGTTCTCGGCAGCCTTGTAGCAGCCAACGTTCACACTACGAAGCACTGTTAAAACTGTTGTTTTGCGAAATGGATTAAAATTATGCAACGTGGTGTTTTCCCACTGCTCATCTCAAAGCCACTATTCAAAATCTATCGTCAGGTTTATACTAAAAACTATCTTGTAAACAACCCGCAGACCGAATAACGCACATGTCACACGGGTTGTCTACCTTATATTATGAGAGACGAACAGTTCTGTACGCACTGTGTAAAGCAAAGTTAAACCCGCCGCGCCGTGAGCATCCCTCAGTACTGCTGCAACTTGGCAAACGTTTAGTATAGTGGTCTTCTTCTTCTGGTTGGTGCTCTAGCAGTTTATTCCCTTCCATTAACAGTTTCTTAAGCACCACGTCTGTCCACTTCCCATTTTACAAACTTTTTAACTAGAGACTGCCCTCACCATTCTCAACATTCTTAAACAAGGGTATCCTGTTGGATCCTTAATGGAGCGATTTCCCGTTGCCTTCTCCATACTATCCCGTTGACGTGACGGTTCTTCTTCCTTTAGGGATATTTTCCAATATCAACGGCAACATGATGTCATATCTCCTTTTACCCGCTCATTCGCCATCCTTGAGGGCACTAACACTTGGTAAAAAAGGAAATCTTTATCCCGGGAGATGCTCGGTCCTTCCGTTTGTTATCCTCTTGTGTATACAATATGTGTAAGAAAACGTTGCTCCATAATTCCTACGGGAACATGAATATCAGGACACTTCTTTCGTCTAGTTCATGACCTTAATGGCACTTTCTGATTCTCCGTTACTTTTAGGAGGCATTTAATAGTGATAATTTATTTAATATTGTAATCTTGAGGGCTTAATTCTGTAGACGTCCCTGCATTATTCTATACTTTAACACTGAGGACAATATTTGCTGTGGTTTAGGAACGTGTTGTGTTACGCGAGTACATTGTTTCTTTTTATCCTTAAAAGAATTAAATAATTATTATAAATCATGCGAACTCAAAATTACCATTAAATTACCACGAAATCGAGTTTCGTGTCCGCAGAACTACCAGCCTCGAACACAAAACTGGAGTTTACAAATTGATATGTGACGATTGTGATGCCTTTTATGTGGGCCAGACAGGTCGTGGTTTTTTAAAAAGATTTACAGAACATAGACCGCCTATACACCTTCACAGCTTGGACAATATCAAGTCAAAATTTGCAGAACACCTCATTTCCGAGAATCATAATTACACTAATTTTAAAACTAATTTAATACCCCTTCACATATGTAAGAAAGGGTGATATTTGAACGCTCTTGAAGAGTACGAAATTTATAAAGCATATAACAATACTGATACCAAGCCGCGTGTTTTAAATGATAAATTGGTTTTCAAGTCAAATGTATTGTACGACACTGCCTTGCGCTATTGTCGTGGTGGGAGCAAAACGTAATTCAGTGCGCGGTCAATCTCCATACGATGTACATCGGTAAACCTTCGCGCTCGCTTTAAACATTTAAGTATCATATTGTTTTAAGTTATTTGTTTCATATTGGATTTTAATGTTTTAATTGATTGACAAGTGTATCAACTTTAAATGATACGCGATTGTTTTAAGTTCTGATGATGGGACAAGTGTCCCGAAACATGTCAACTTTGTAAAGACGTTGTTTCTAAAAGCCGCAGACGGTAAGTTGCAATATATTTGATTAGATGGTAAGTAACATAGGTTGCATGTGCAGCAGCAAGACATTATCATGTCATCATAGTTTGTTACTATCACTCTGTATTTTCTGTAGTTTGCAGCAATTTGTTTTATAAAACAGGTTAATTACCTTCCGTCACGCTTCTTGAAATCCGAATACAGGACTATCGAGTTTCGACACATTAAGTGTCATCATCAGATCCTCAATGAATATGGGTAAAACTACATTTGTTGATGTATGCACGTCTCGTCAAACGATAAAAACAACACATACATAGTAACAAAAATATTGAAATAATTTGACACACATTAAAAACAAGACAAAACAGAACGAAACACAATACACGCGGCCGCCGCGGACCTGCGCAGGAATATCCCTTAATCCTTTTCGTGATAGGGTTCATTATTTCATACGTATTGTTATTATTATTTTTTGTTATCACATAGGGCCCAGTATATAATAATAATAATTTTTTAGTTATTCCTTCTAGAGTACTTGGTAGCTCCCTGTTTCTTATTAATATTTTCTCACCCACTTGGTACTTAATTGGTTTTGGGTTATTCTTTTCATATTTTCTTCTCTTCATTTCCGTCTTTTCCATAACTCGGTTATAAAATTTAATTGTTTCAAATTGATATTCTGGATTATTTGGAAAGTTTATAATATCTTGGATTTCTCTAGGTGGAAGCCTTTCAAACATAACAGTATATGGGGTATTTTCAATAGATTGGTGGTAGGATATATTTAAAAATTCTTCGGTTACTGACAAGTATTCGTACCACCTTCTCTGTTGGTCATGACAGTAAGTTCGTAGTATTCTGCCAACTTCCCTCAATACACGTTCTGCCGGATTACTGCTGGGGTGATAAACTGAAGTCTTATATGTTCTAATGTTGTGTTTTAACAGATTATTTCTCCATTTATAGCCCTTAAATTGCGTACCATGATCAGTGATAATAGATGACGGTTTGCCAACCTCTGTTATGTACCGTCCGATGACTATTTCTAGAATTTTCTTGGTAGTGGCTCTGCTAATAGCATAAAGTTTAGTGTATTTGGAAAAATGATCAAAAATAATTATTATGAATTTGTATCTGTGATTTCCTCCACTGCGTGGGAAAGGCCCACATATATCTAGAAATACCTTCTCCAGCTTATATTTGGATGTTATTGGGATCATGACTCCCTCCTTCTTCTCATTATTATGTTTAACCATCTGGCAGATGTGACATGTCTGTATAGATTTTTGTACCTTTCTGGTCAAATTTTTTATGTACATTTGTTCTTCTAGGGCTTTGACTATTTTCATGGCTCCCATGTGTCCATATCGTTCATGGTAATCCAATATTAATTTGTTTTCCACAGCTGTGGGAATTACTAGTTTCCAGTTTATTTGTTTAGGAGTAACCTTAATAAATAATCGGTCATCATGTATACAGTAATATTTAGTAATAACTTCATCAGCATTTTGTATCTTCTGGCGTATGTTTATTAATTTGGGATCCGATTTTTGGTGTTGACTAATTTCGTTGACAATCATCTCCAGATCCTTCCGACTCTTAATGACATGGTACACCTTCGCGATCTCTTCCTTTTCTCCTTCAAATGATTGATCTTGTATGTTTATTCGGGACAAGATATCGGCTGCTATATTCTTTCTTCCAGGTATATATTCCCAATCAATGCAATACTCTTGCAAGGCAAGGACCCATCTAGTTAGCCGGCCGTGACTAAGTTTACATCTTTTTAGAAAGGAAATTGATTTATGGTCACTTCTTATGGTCACTGGGTACCCGAGTATATAGGTTCTAAATTTATTGCATGCATACACTACGCTTAGCAGCTCTTTCTCGGTAACGTTGTAATTGCGTTCGCAGCTGTTAAGCACTCTGCTGGCGAAGCTGATTACCATGTGATGTCCTTCTTTATCTTCTTGATATAGGGTAGCCCCTAAGCTAACATTGCTTGCATCACAATTTAAATAAAAGCGTTTGTTAAAATCAGGGTGGTACAACATAACTGTTTCTAAAAATTTCTTCTTGATCAAACGCAGAATTTTGTCTTGTTCTGGTCCCCATGCCCACTTGTCTTTAGATGATAATTGTTTCTGAAACTTGGCAGTCACTTCTGAATAGTTATCTTGGAATT
Source organism: Magicicada septendecula (assembly GCA_034769895.1). Taxonomy (NCBI): domain Eukaryota; kingdom Metazoa; phylum Arthropoda; class Insecta; order Hemiptera; family Cicadidae; genus Magicicada; species Magicicada septendecula. The sequence continues at coordinate 586,407,516 of CM068369.1, read as the reverse complement.
TACGGTAATAGTTGCAAATTCCAAGAAAAGATTGTAGCTGTTTTCTATTTTTTGGAGTAGGAAACATTTGGATTGCTTCTACTTTTTCTGTTGAAGGTGTGATACCCTCCTCAGACAAATTGAAACCTAAAAACTTTACTTGATTGTCGATAAATTTATATTTATTTAGCTTAAGTGTTATGTTGTTCTCAGATAATTTTCTTAGTACCTGTTCCACCCGCTCGCAATGTTCATCCCAATGTGAAGAAGTTATAAGTAGATCATCTACATACACCGTAGTGAACTGCAGTGTTTCTTGTCCCAATACCTTGTCCATACATTTCACAAATATTGCAACCGAATTAATTAGTCCGAAAGGTAGCCTTTTAAATTGATAGTTCCTTCCGTCAAAAAGGAACGCCATGTATTTTCTACTGTCTGGGTGTAGTTCGACCTGCCAGTACCCACATACCGTATCCCAAGTGCTAATGTATTTAATACCGTGGAATTTCTTTAAAATTTCTTCTATTTCGCCTGGTGAAGTCCTATCATTGACGATCATTTTATTTATTTCCCTAGCGTCCAGGCAAATTCTCACCTTTCCGTTCTTTTTCGGGACTGCTACTATGGGACTGGTATATGGTGATTGACTATATTCTATTATGTCATCTTGAATCATACGGTTAATCTCGTTCCGGACCTCGTTTTTTATAGAGTAAGCAATTGGGTATGACTTTCTGCGAAAGTTCACCGGTTCTTTAAAATTTATTATACATTGATATCCTTTTACTTTACCTGGAGCATTGGAGAACACATGTCTGTATTTATTATATATTTGAATTAAATTTTCGGCCTGTACCTTACTTATTTGTTTATAAGTTTTTTCCCTTTGGAATTCTCGAATCTCTTCCAACTTACTCTGCCATAGGTTAGGATCATCGTCTTCATATTGAATGATCTCTGGTAATTTATTCTTCTTACAGAAATAGCTTTTTATGGCTCCACATTTGGTGTTAACTGGACCGGTTTGATTAGTGTTGATTAACTCGGCTGTCCATAATCCTCCTTCGGATGTTAAAGATATTGTACCTTTATGCAAGTCAATTATTGCGGAATGCTGGCGCAATACATCGCATCCAATCAATACATTAAATGGTAGTCCCGTTGCGACCAAGAATCCTATTGGTAGGGTCATATTGTTATTGGTAAGATCGAGTGATACTTGTTTTTTGACTGTTTTATTTTGTCTCCCAGTGGCTCCGATAATTATCACATTATTGACAGGTAAAGTCGGTATGGGTAACTGGACTTCTCGCTGGATTCTTTCAAGTTCAATATTGTCTATCAATGATATGTTAGATCCAGTGTCTATCATTATGGTAGATTTTACCCCATTTAAATTTGCTGATATATATATATGATTTCGTTATTACTATTACTGTTTACATGTTTCTGATCCTCTTCTAATAAATCTTCCCTGATATTCTTTAAATAGTGGTTATTAATTATGGTTATTTTATGATTACACTTAATTTTATTTATTAATTGTTGTTCCCCAAGATTACGGTTCAGTGACGGGTATTCATTAATTTTCACTGCCTCTATTAGTTTAAATGAGGGCTTACTCCCTCTTCTCTATTTTCATTCTGATTACTGTGTTGGTTTTGTACTGGTTCCGTGCGATCCTCCGTATTATGTTCTGCTATCCTATAATTTCCATCATGTGGGTAGTTGTCTTCATGCCGAGATTGGTCATAATGGTTGTCATATCGGTGACTCCTTGGGTAGTATCGTCGCTGATTACCTTGAGGTCTGGAGTAAATATAATTGACGTTATGTCTATAATTATTGGGTCGTCTGTCCCCATCTCCCCTATTATTGCGACTATCACGATAATTGTAATTGTTATTGCCGCGATAATTATAGTTTCTGGAATTATTATTCGTGTTTTCATTTTGTGTTCTATTAGTATTAACGTTATGCGCAGGTCGATTGCGATCGTTATTATGAGAATTGGCTGGTGGCGCGTTATTATCATACTTCTGATATTTATGATTTAGCATTCTATTTCTTTGGTATTGGTTCTCGTGCTCATAATTCTCCAAGAATTTGGCCATGGCTGGAATCGTTTTGATTTGACTACACATACGCGCATTTTTTATCCCTTCCTCGTAATGATAGGATAGTTGTATTACCAAACATTCTTCGGGAATTCGGGGCTCTAAGTTCCGCGCCATACATACTTTTCCTAAAAAGTATGAAGTAGGGGACTGGCTCACATTTGTTTCGTATCGACCGTTACTCAAATTATTCCTAATCATATTCTGGGTCGATTCCGACCAATACTTCTCCTTAAATTGTTTTTTGAACTCAGTCATGTCCAGTATATCAGGTCGCACCGCCGTCCACCAATTATCATAAGTATCTTTAAACGTTTCATCAATCATGCTTCGTATAATACTCCAGTGATTCTCTCTATTTCTTATGATCACCTCTTCCAGTCTCTTTAAAAATTCCATAGGATTGCGCTTATAATTACGAAAATTAATCGATTCTCTGTTCTCATGGTTATTTGTATGACTATTTTGGCATGTCCTATCCCGCCATGAATCTACTTCCTCCTGTAATTGTAATTCACGCCTACTAATCTCTTCTATTTTTTTTTTATTGGTATTGATTTGACCTTCCATATTATTTAAATTGCCATAGACCCTTTCGAGTCGTTCGCCCATGTCTGTCTGTATTTGCTTAATACCTTCCTTATTCTCTTCCCGTACCTGATGTACTTCGTTTTTAATTTGCTCACATTTTTCGACAGTTTCCTTCTGGATTTCTTCAACCAATGTTTTATTCTCAATTTTTGTGTCATTAATTTTATTCTGTAATTCCTCACGAACCTGTACTATTGTTTCGTTAGTTTTTTCTAACTCTTCATTTGTTTTGGCTATTTCTAATTGTCTTTCCTCATTATTTTGGTCTACCTTCTGGTTAATTGTCACATGAAGATTTTCAATTTTTTCATTAATTTGCTTTAAATTTTCCTCATGTATTTGTAAGATGTCTTCCTTCATTTGTTTTGAGGTTTCTTTAATTTCCTCATTTGTTTTATCTAATTTTTCCTCCAGTCTCTTTGAGTTTTCCTCCTGTCTCTTTGAGTTTTCCTCCTGTCTCTTTGAGTTTTCCTCATTCATTTGTTTATTGCTTTCCTTATTCTCCTTAATTTCCTCATTTATTTTCCTCAAATTTTCGTTAGTTAGTCTGTTCTGTTCTGCCATAAAATTCATCAATTCCTGCCAACTTGGTATTTCTCTGACTCCCACTTTATCTATTTGGTCCCCTTGGGCCTCTTCTCCAACTGGTTCCTTTTCCTTGTCCATAATAATTTCAGTTTCCACTATTTCGTCTGTCTGTTGTTCCATTTCACTATCCGTTATTAGTTCTATTTCCTGTTCTTGTTCATCTATTTCCTTCTCCGTTTCTCCTGCCCTAATCCTTGATCTACCTCTGGTATGCATGTTTACTCTCCCACAGTTGCCTGCTCTTGTTAAGTAATATTAATATGGTTACATTTACTTAACTTAAGCCCTACACAAGTTGAGCGCCAATTTGTTACTAAACGGGTTTCCTCTCCTTAAAACCCCTCTGTTGTATTTGTCAATTGTGTTATGTTAATTTAATTTGTATAAATTCTCGGAAATATTTGGAGTTGTGGAATATATGGATGTACTCAATTAATGTTAACTTAGCTCTTTAATAATTATCAGTGTTAGTGTGCCTAGAACTTAAATAACTTAAGATTTATTCTACAATTTCATCCAACCCTATTATGCCTTGAAGAGAGTTCTGTCTAATTTTATATTTTTACGCTCCCTCTTTGGTGTCAGATAATTCCGCTATAAGCGCTGTAGTATCGGCTCAACGAAACTTATAGGTTATTCGATGTTTGTATTAACCATTTATTCTCTACTTATTCAGTTACTTTGTTCCAGTTCACTAAACCATACTCCAAATAACAAGGTGTGACAAATATATAACGGTTCTTTATTTGTGTATTCAATTCACATTAACTAAGATATATCCTAATTAATATATGTTGGGACTATAGATTCAGGTATCGATTGTTGATTATTTAATTCTTTGTTTATATTTGGTTATATATTATATTTGATTTGTATTTTATTTATTTCAGGGTGTGAAGGTTCTTGTAACTGTGGGGAAGACTAAAAATACATAATAAGAATGCAAGATTTACAAAAATTATGTGTTGTGTATTTAGTATGATTAATATAATATAACTTTACCAGTCTCTAACGAAGCAAATCACGTAAGCGGTTGATCGCTGAATTCGTTGTTCTGGTCAATTATGAAGTACAGTTTTCTTTCTTCAGTTTAATAAAAGTAATTCTTGTCCTGTCCACTTCGGAATACAGCTTCTGACTTGTTTTACAGCCCGATGGATGTTTCTTCTACACCGCCAGGATCCAAATAGGTTCTTCCTTCGGTTGAAGCAGTTAGTGTTGTTCCGTATATTTACAAGGTTATAATTTCTGGTGTTGTGAATATTATGAGTTGTGTTACTATTAATGCTTTATATTTGATTAATTTTTCATTAATTCCCTTCGGACATGGGACAGTCCAAGTTTCTTCTTGTAGAATTTGGTTATTTGTTCTCGATTATTATTTCATAATGTATCGTTATTTTATTAATCTGTGTTAGTGATAGATGTAAGTATTATCATTAGAATTTTGTCTTTTTTACAATCGTATCTTTTGATTTCGAATATTACGATTCAAATAATTATTCTTGGGTTTTTTAAATCATCACGTTCAGTTTATTTCAAGCAATTCTTGTTATTTTTTAAATCAACAACCTTCTTCTTAATTTTTTCCCTAGCAACCTATATTAATTTCCGCTTCCACATGTTTTGACTATATAGTGTTTCTTTCATATATTTTTTTGTCTATTCTTTGTCAATTTGCTGTCCTATCGGAATGTAATTTTACCGATAGCTGGTTTATTATTTTATACACATCTTCTACTGGTTTTTTGATAAAATTCCGTTTTTTCCTTTTTTATTATATTTAATCCACCTTCGATATTATTTTTTACCAATCGATATTATGGCATTATGGTATTATTATAATTTGTATAAATTTTATTAAATATTATTATTAACTTAATGTTTTTTCTTCTTTCTAGCTCTTCATAGTGTATTTATTAATTATTATTAATTGATGCACCTAACCTTTAAGTTATAAGTGTTTATTTAGTATTTTTGGGTGTTAGGCCTTTTATTGTAAATTGATCTACCTGTGGTTATGTCTGTTAGGCATCTATAGTCCCTTTTATATAAATTCGTACATACAATCAAAACTTAATTATTAACATTTGTATAAACAATTATTTTTCTACATCTAATAACAAATTTATCTTGATCTCTTGATCATATACAACAAAATTCGAACTTATGAACATTGGTTAACTGCCTCACACTTCATTCTATGACAGTCATTGAATAACACTATTTGTTTCATTATTTTTCATGAACTCAACACATATTTGATATAACATCACACACACTTTATCATAACATTTTTGTCATAATATAATACTTTTTTAACACAAAATTCTTATCTGTTATTACCATAAATTACGTCATTGTTTCATTTTTCTGTTTTGTTTTTTATTAAACATATATCATTAGCTATTATTTATTTTACAGGTTCGTTTATTCTATTCAACACTATCTTGCATTCTTATTTAATTTTGTCTATGACTATAATTGTCATAATTGGGTCTCTGTTCTATTATGGGATTAAGTATCAATTTATTTATCAATCTGTGAATCTTCTTTTATGTAACAGAAATGCGATCATTTTTGTTGCGCTACAATATACATTTCTTATAATAAAATATACATTTTTACGCCTGTCCCACGGGTCATCGTGCTGTTCAGTGGAAACAGAATAACTGACGCCAATGAAGTCACTAATTTATTTATTTATTATCAAAATACCCTTATACCATATTGGTGTTGGGTTACATCAATATATGATAAGTACATCAACTACACTCTATATACAAATTTTTTCCATCTTACTCTATCCATTGACAATGTCTTCGCTTCCCTCCAGCCCAAGCCTCTTTCTCTCAAAATGTTTCCCATCATTCCATCCTAAGTCAGTCGCGGTCTTCCTCTCTTCTTTCTCCCCCCTGATTTTGCCTCCCAAACCTGTTTTACCATTCTATCACTATCCATTCTCTGCATGTGTCCCCACCAGCATAGTTGTCTCTGTTCAATAAAATACAGAATCGATATCACTTCCAGATCCTCTCTTATTTGTGTATTCCTAACTCTGTTCTTCCTTGTTACTCCCACTACTCTCCTAAGATATTTCATTTCTGCCGCCTGGATTTACTTTTTTGGCTTTTGGTAGCACCCACGTCTCACAGCCGTATGTTAAAACCGGTCTATATATTGGTTTATACACACTCATTTTCGTTTTTCTTGAAATCTCCTTCTTATTTATAAATCTACTGTTTAATGCACAGTATACTTTTATTGCCTTTTCAATTCTTTCATTTAATGCGGCTTCTTGTTTTCCATTACTGTCTATTATAACCCCTAGATATTTGAATTGTTTGACTTGTTCTATCTTCACTCCTCCAATCTCTATATTTATTATTTTCTCCCCCATTACCATTACCTTTGTTTGGTCTTATTTATTTTCATCCCTTTTTCCTGGAGAACTTCATTCCATACATTCAAATTACCCTGTAACGCCCTTTCACTTGTAGCCATTAGCACTACATCATCCGCAAAAGCCCCTTCTGCTACTTCTATACTTCGCAAGTTCCTGTATCCAACATGCATTTTCTTAACCTTCAGTGAACACTTCTTAATAATGTCGTCCATATACAAGTTGAATAATGTCGGACTCAGTCCACCTCCTTGTCATAATCCATAGTTTGTTGTAAATCCTAACGACCTCATATTTTTACCAATTACATAATTAACATTGTTTTTGTATAACCTCTGTACTACCTTAATTATTTTACTCCTTATTCTTCTATTTTTTAAACTTTCCCATATTTTTGCTCTAGGCACACTATCGAAAGCCTTCTCAATATCAATAAAAGCCAAACATACCAATTTATCTTGTTGTATCGACTTCTCAGCTATCTGTTGCAGAGTAAAAATGTGATCCTGCACACTTCTCCCTGATCTAAAGCCACTCTGCGATTCCTCCAAACTATTTTCTAAAATTGGGACCAATTTATTATTAATTATCTGCTCGTAAACCTTAACAATTGTATTTAACAGATTGATACCCCTATAATTATTACAATATCTTGCGTTACCTTTCTTAAAAATAGGAACTATCAATGCTTCCTCCCATTCTCTTGGTATGTCTACACTTGTCCACGCTTTATTGATAATTTCTAAAAGTATTTCTTTCCCCTTTTTCCCCATATTCTTTATCATTTCTGCTGTAATTTTATCTGGTCCAGGTGATCTCCCACTTTTAAGTCCTTTAATCACTACTTCTAATTCATGCATCGTTATTTTTTCTTCTGCAACTTCACCATCCTCTCCATCTTCTTCTTCATTAATATTGACTTTATGATCATCTTTGTTGATTTCCTTACCACCTAGTAATCCTTGAAAGTATTCTTTCCATCTATTCATTATATCGTTTCTTTCTATCAGTATTTTCCCATTAGCATTATATATACATATATCATTCTCAGTTTTTTATTTTCTAAAAGATTTCAATACTCTGAAAAAAAGCTTTTGATTTTTCCCGCCTATCTCTTTCCAATTTTTCTTCAAAATGTTTCCATGCACTCTCTTTCGCTTTTCCAACTAATTCTTTAACATTTTTTCTTTGTTGCTTATATGCTTCATAGTTATCCACAGTTCTATTAGCTGTATACTTTTTCCATTCCCTTTTCTTCCTTTTAATCTGCTCCTTTATTTCATTAGTCCACCATACCATCTGTTTTCTTTTATTATTCATTTTAGTAAAACCACAACCTCCACTGCTGTACCTATAATTATATCTAAGTCACTAATTACAAACTTTAATTAGACACAAACCGCAATTATATATCAACAAAGAACTCTTGTACAATATTTTAAATTAAATTTCTCAAACAGTAAGTGTCACCATACACTTTCACCATACAGTTTCTCACTAATTAAGACAAAAATCATGTATCCATAAACCGCAACAGTCACTGTGAACCGCACATGAATATCGCCAGGTATTAACTGAACTGACCTGTTATCCGGCCGCTGTCGCTTATATCTACCCTGCAGAAGTCCCAGAATGATCTTCCATTTTCCGGACCGCACGGCGAGTGTAGTTACAGGCGGGAGAAAAATCTGGACACTAGGTCAAAGCCTGACCTTGAACGCAAGCCTGTCGGTTTCATGCGCTGGGCTAGTCGAGAAACGGTAAATACAATCTCGAATTTTCAAGAGCGTTATGTAATTGTATCTCATCGCAACGAACGTAGAAATATAATCACTACTGTCCCCTCGTCCTTTTTAATTATCCGTTCACTCCTATTTGCACCTTAATTCCTTATTGCAAGATCTCTCTTACACCAAATACATATGAGCAAACTTTGACACGTTGAATCAGTTCATTCGTCACTTGACACTGAATTTCTCAATTTTTAGCGTACATCCCAGGACACGCCCATTTTTTTCTTTCATTTTTTGGTCAAACATTTTTCTACTCATTTTGTTAACAGTCTTAAGTCATTTACACCTACGGATTTTAGTCTTTTACTGTTGTCATTTCTATTTTATTACCTTATTGTAATTAAGTAATTACTAATATTGAATTTCAATGTCACATCATCATTATCATCATCACTTTCCTAGTTTTATTCTACTGTTGTTTTTTGGACGCTATTGAACATTATTTATTTCCAGTATTATTATTCCCAGCTAATGGTGGCTCTCAGGTCGCAGATATGTGGGTTATCTGCAAATATGTGGTGAGAAGAATGTGCACTGAGGGACCAAGACGGGCAGCTTCAGCAGTGTGTGGAAGTATGGCCTGTGGATTGATCACACCCGTTAAAGAATCACTGTTGCTTAGTAACGAAACGTGACAGCGGTGTTAGTGTCGTCGTTAGTGTCGTTTAATACTTTGTATAGTTTTAAAATTGGTTGTACACATACCAGGAAAAGGAAACTTTTGTGTAAAATCTAACGTTCTGTAGCCGTGGTGAAGGCGCATCATCTATTAAAAGGAAATTGGCCGGACGAACAGGACGGCAAAACAGAACACCCACTGACGATGGCTCCCGCAGCTACAGTCTAAACGTCTTGGTTTATAAGAAAATGACCACACCTCAACAGCACGGAAAATAATGTTATTGACTCCGGTCGTAAAAGTTTTAATGTTACGTTGAATAAAAAGTTCTCACTACAAACAAAATACTACAAATCCTGTTCCCAACACATACAGTTTGAGCATGTAGTTAGCGATTCTACGCTTCCAAATTAGAAAACAAAATCGGTATAAAAAATCACAGGCGCTTAGGATGTTGGGGAAAACAGAAGAGACATTGGCTGCAGAAAGTGGAAACGGATTCGGAAAGATGGAGATCAAGAATTTTTGACTCTGGTAGGAAAACGTGAGCAGAGGCGGAATAGTGGAGAAAAAATAAGGTGCTGTAGTGCTTTGCAAGGAGAAGAAGAAGGCATATTATTTGTAGGTTACTAATAACTTATTGTTTTAGGTTTAAAAACCAGATTTCTTTACAAATGTAGGCCTATAAAGACAATGTGTTCATGTCTGTTCCACACTCTCAGGGTTGACAATGAAAAGTAATTCTTTCAATGCTTCTTAGGCTGTATGAGCAATTTGAAAAGAAACTGACCGGGCTTTGAGTGTTTGTGAGCCTCAGTTCCTTGATGAAGACTATAGACATCTTGATACAGCGCTACAATCAGACAGTTGCTCTGCTACGCAGACGAGAAGAACCATGCTGAGCGTACATCTAGACGAATGGATGCAGAGGAACATTAGGTGGTCGGTACGGCGTTCTTATCCAATGATAGAAGCGTAACGGAGCGACGTCGGGTGCGTACTATATTCCTGTCGACACAGAAGATACAATAGCTCCTCCGATCAGTGAAGGACACCAAGGATCCTCCTTCCTCGTGCGGGGTATACAGAATGGCCCGTGTTCATTCCGAAAAGTATATATCGGTGCCACGAAACGCAACATCAACACTCGGATAGGTGAACACAAGCGACACTGACGTTTCGGGCAAACCCAAAAGTTATAGCGGAACCTGCGTTATCTAATGAAGACATAAAATCTTGTTTGAAGAGACCCAGGCTCTGTCCTCGTCTCGGCGATACTTTGCTCCGTTACAGAGGGAGGTAAGCGACATACATAAGCACGTTGACCGCAGCATAAATAAGAAGAAAATGTAGTTGCCAGGTCAGAGCTGTTGGGTTGCGCGTCGTGAGACGACCCAATGGTATCCTAGTACCGAGCCTCCGGTAGGGGCTCCTGCCTAGTGGTCCTGTCCAGACGGAATATTGATTAATTAATTTTTATTGGTCGCTACAACGACATGCTCGTACTAGGTCGACTAGTACAGTATTTGTCGAGGCCGTTTCCAAGATTCACCTGGACGTATTCGGTACTTGCCAAGGCCAGCTATGAGTGGGTTTGTCTGAGTCCTCGCAGCTCGGACGTAAAATTTACGTGCAAGTCGCCTTGCGGTGTCATCCAAGGAGCGGACACCGAGTCCTCTTCTCAGGAGACGAGAAGAAAACCGATAGGGGACTTTGGCCGCTAGCCGAAGCCCTCTATCGAGAACGCTTTGCAACCTTCTTTTATGAACGGTTGCGAGGTAACCCCAGACGGGAAGAGCGTAGGTAATGATCGGCAACAGGTACGCGTTGACGATCAACTTACCCAGCTTGCGGGTCATAGCCTTGTTGGCAAGTATCGGAAACAGTTGCGCGAGACGAGCGGACGCTTTCCTTCGCATCGTCTCAGCGTGGGTACGCCAGGTGAGCCGACGATCAAGGTGGACACCGAGGTACTTAACTTCTCTCGACCAGGGCAGGTACGTTCTACCGAGTCTCACTCGGCCTCGTGGTTCTTTCCGGCGCTTTGTGAATAGCACCGCGGAGCTCTTGGTTTCGTTGACGGCAACTTTCCAGCTTTCCGTCCACGTCGAATACGCATCGAGTGCGCGCTGGAGTCGTGGGATAGCAAAGTCTGCGTTCCGATCGGCGGTATAGACCGCCGTGTCGTCGGCAAACAAAGCCATCTGGACTCCAGGCTCTCTGGGTGCGTCGTTGACATACACGGAGAACAGGAGAGGCCCTAGCACGCTACCTTGAGGTACCCCGGCTGTGATACGTCTCTCGGAAGAGACGTGGTCGTCTATTCGCACGCAGAAAGTCCTCTCCGTCAGAAAGCTAGCAATCAAGCGAAGGTAGCAATCTGGGAGCTGGATTTCCCGGAGCTTGAACAAGAGCCCGTCGTGCCAGACACTATCAAAGGCCTTTTCCACATCTAGGAAACAGGCGACAGTCTGCTCTTTCCGACACCCGGCGTCCATGATGTATTCCACCAGTCTCATCAGTTGATGAGTGGTGGAATGCCCCACACGGAAGCCGAACTGTTCGGGGACCAGTACATCGAAATTTCTTAGATGATCTAGTACTCTCCGTTGTACGAGACGTTCGAGGACCTTTGACGTGGCTGACAGTAGACTAATGGGCCGGAGGTTGCCGGGACGGGAAGCGTCCTTTCCCTGCTTCGGGATCACTATGACCGTCGCCTTACGCCATTTCTGGGGAAAATAGGCCAGTCTAAAACACGCGTTGAACAGCGCGACCAAGAAAAGTACTCCTCGCTCCGGGAGTCGAGTAAAAGCGGCGTTCGAGACGCCATCCGGGCCAGGAGCTTTTCTTGGCACGAGTTCAACGAGCCGATCTGTGACCTCTTCCCTAGTAATGGGTTCGGGCTCCGTAGTGATCGGAAGAGACAGAAAGTCTTCCATTTCGTTCTCGACTTCTTCGTCGAAGTCCCAGTCCATGGGCGGGTTAGGTGCGAACTGTCGCTCAAAACACGCGCCCAAGTACTCGGCCTTCGCCTCCGGGCGAGCCAGGATTTGACCGAAAGGTCCAGCAATGGCCGGGATGCGAGGCCGGCGCCTCTTCCCTACCAACGCCGAAGGTATCCGGTAAGGGCTACTTTCGTCCGATCCATCCCCTGCCTGGGCCACGGCGAGTTCCCAACAGCGTCTCCGGTAGGCCTGCATTTCACGACGTAAAAAGCCGGTCGCCCGGTTGTACGCTGCCTTGTCGGCCGGATCACGGGTCCGCTGCCAGCGTCTCCGGAGGCGATTTCTCTCGCAAGCGAGAGCACTCGTCTCCTCTGGGATCCGCTGCCAGTGAGGCGTGACGCCAGGCTTCATCCTGGAAGACGCGTCGATCGCAGATACGACAGCCTCGTCAAACGCGGCAACTGCCTCGTCGACTTGGCGGAAGGTTTCGAGTGGTCCCGCATCTGGCAATCGGCGACTTAACGCCGGGCCATAGCGATCCCATTCTACCACCTTCCTGACATCTCTGCGTACGACGTGCTGGGTAGCGACGTGTATCAGGATAGGGAGATGATCGGACGATAGTTCCGTTAGCGCGGACACATGGACCGGACAGTCAATTCCTTGAATCACCGCTATGTCCAAGACATCGGGAGCCGCGTTGCGTTGTGAGGGGTAGAACGTAGGTTGGGTAGGCCCAATCACTTGTATCCTGCGAGAATCGGCAAACTTGCGTAAACGTTTCCCGTTTGGGGCAGTCAAGCGACTGTTCCAATCGCGATGTTTACAGTTCAGATCGCCGGCCATGATGACCCTCCTGTGTGCATCGAACGCGACAGCTAGATCGGGGTGAAGGAGCTCTTTTTGCGGCGGTTTATACGCCGCGAACATCTGTACGCCGCCTAGAGTGTTCAACAACTCCACAGCGGTGCCTTCGAGGTGAGTCATTGCAGGCAAGACGACTCGGTGATGCTCGAGAGTGAGCCTCACCGCGACGGCAGTACCGCCACCAGCAGTGCCCGGTCTGTCGTTTCGATAGCACACATAGTTGGCCAGTCGTAACCGACTCGCAGGAGTCAAGTGGGTCTCATTGAGAAGGACTACATCGGGTTTGAGTCGGGTCAGTAATTCTTGGAGTTCCTGGATCTTGTTGGACAACCCGTTGGCGTTCCAGGAAAGAATCGAGAGATCTCGTTTGAGGACCCGACTCATAGAAGACCTACACAAGTGGCGGCTTCCACCAAGAGCATGAATCTCTCAGTTATATCAGCAGTCTCCAAGCGGGAGCGGATGGACCTGAAGGTCTGGGCGACTTTGTTGAGATCGAACTCAGCAAGGAAGTCTTTGACGACCTGGTAGTCGTCAGGTACGGTTTTTGAGGCAGATTGCCCGGAGACTGTCTGCGCATAAGAGCGCCGAGGCTTGTCAATCGGGGGATTGGTGGAAGCCAGGGGTTTCTTAGGGCCAGGTATAGCGCCTCTAGCGGAGGTGCTAGGAAAAGGGACAGATGCGATTGCGTCGGACTTCGCGCGCTGCGCAGGCTGTCTGGACTGTGCGGCCGGGTTGGCAGGAGCCCGGGATCTAGCGCCGCGGGGCTTTATATGCCGCTTCATTTTGCCTGCGTTGGGAAACCGCGGGGGCGGGAGGTCAGGCGAGGCTGCTTCTAAAGCAGGGGGAGGATTTTCCGGTGCTGGGGAGGATTGAGAAGTCTCAGGCTCCACAACCGAGATGTTTTCTGTTGGCTGGGTGGTCTCACTGTTAGATGCCACGAGGTTACGGCGCTTTTTCGCCATAGGCGGGACAGGGGCCTGTGAAGGAGCCTGAGTTGGAGTTGCCTGTGCTGCAGGTGTTTGCTTCGGGCCTTTGGAACGTTTCTGTTGCCTGTTTGAAACTGAGGCGGAAGACACGGCAGCCGTAGCAGGAGGCGCAGGGCCTGGGTGCTCGGTTGCAGGTCTGGAACCAGCTACCGGATGCCTCGGTGGTGGCAGGCGCCCTTTCGGCTTTCGCCGCTCGAGCTCCTGCTGAAACACCGGACATGCCCGGTAGTTGGCGGGGTAACTCCCGCCGCAGTTGATGCATCTTTTGAATGCAGGTGCATCACAAAGTTTACTGGCGTGAGGGAGAGAGCACCTCACGCACGCCGGAGCGTTGGAACAAGAATCGGAGTGGTGCCCGAAGCGTTGGCACCTGTGACACTGAGGCAGAGCCCCGGGAGCGCGGCTTCTTTCCACTTTTACGCGGAAACCAAAAAGCCGCGTAAGTGAGAGTAGGCTAGTGCCTGCCTCGCTATTCTCCGCCAGGATGCGGACCAGAGGAATTGGACGCCTTGGTCCGGCAGGAGTAAACACCCGATGGACCGCGCGAACTGGATAGCCCAGCTCGCGCAGCTCATCGAGGATTTCCTCGAGAGGAGATTCCACGTCCAAGCCTCTGAGGATAAGCGACAGAGGCTTCACGTGTTTGGGCGAGAAGGTGTGGTACTGGAATTGCTGGGATTCCACGTACGCCACGACACTGCGGTACACGTCCATTCCGCGGACAACGATCTTGACTGTGTCGCCCCCAAGGAGCTTCAGGTCAACGTTGGCCGGGGAAAGTCCGGGAGCCACTATCAATCGCCGGTAAAAACCGGTGACGTTGTTCACGCCGTGAACGTATACGGGCGGGATGCGACCAGAGGCCGGCGGTGCTTGGGCACCGCCGGACACAGTCGGCCCCGGGCCGGATTCGCCATCGGCGGGGACAACTTCCATGGCGGACGCCGAGGAAGAGGTTGAGGACGATCGATTCCGCCTCGGTTTCTTAACCGGCCGCCCCCGTGGCCCAACCGCCACGAAAGCGTCGGTCTCGTCACCGGGCAGCGGAACCGACCGGGGATCGACTTGGTCCGCTTCCATCAGCGGAGAACACGGCGAATCGCTCGTGTGGGGCGGGGCAGTGGCGAGCGACTGCGTGCTCGATGACGCGCCCGAAGCGGGCATTTCCGCCATCGAGCGGGAGGTTCGCCGACCAGAGGCAGCCAGGCTGCCTCCGGCGGTAACCAGGGACCTAGGGTCCGGCCCGAGCCGGATCGCTTGCGGGATTTCTGGAACGCTCAGGCTTACTACGAGCTGGGCAAATGACCGGCTTCGTTAGATACCTCTCCTTACCAAGAGAGGTGTCCACCGGCCTCTTTACCTAGGCGATATCCAAGCTCGCTTACCAGTGGTGGGGGCTCGCAAGGATCGTCCTAGGCAGCGCTACCTAAGAGCCTGAGCGTCAGCGGGCTAGATGCGCTGCGCAACCTTAAGCTCTGGCAGGCTATATGCTTCCTCTTCAGCGGTGGTCCTGAAAAGGGTCACTTGGCTGGTGGCCCTTAGAAGGTCCGACGAACTCAGCTGTGTGTGCTGGCTACTCAGTTCACCAGCCAGCTGAGTTGTAGTCTTCTTTCTTCTTCTTGTTGGCGAGCAGCAAGAGGGCCAAAATGTTACTGTCCAACGGCGGCAGAAGGCAGTAGGGCAGCGGCTGAGAACAGCGAAAACTTCAGCGTCCAAGCTGGAGAGAGCAGTCCAAAGGAGAGATCCTTCCTTGTCCAGAAGCTGAAGCGAAGTGGGGAAGAAAATGTAGTAGTCTTTATCGCTAAATAAATACTGAATACAGCATTGAAAATGGTGAAATAAGGGAGCCAACGAAAAAATAAGAGCGATGAAGAAATAACCAACCAGCACCTCAAAATGACCAACCAGGACAGAAAAGTCTTTGTTTTCGTTGGCAGTTGTCTAGTGATCTGTGTTCCCGCGCCATTGAAGATGTTCGTAATCGGTGCGGACGAGACGTCTGGAGGTAAACAAACTAGACCCCACGGCCTAACAACCCGGAAAATTATGATAATGATAATATAAAATTGAAAACAATTCATCGGGATTTCAATATACAGGCGGTAGAAACATAAACAGTGGAATCATGCCCCTACCACGTTATATCACTACCACAATGCTCAGTCAATTAATCTTTCCCAGGTTATCACCGGACGAGATTTAAACAAAAAAAACTCAAAAAGTATAGTACAATATACGGCCGGCTTTAAGAGTAGGCCTTCAATAAAAATTGCAACAATAGATTTAAACAAGTTAAAAGTTCCAGATTTAAACAATACACGTCCGCTGGGCAAGTTCACAAAACGTTATAATAAAATAAGTTAGAAACATGCTGCTGGTTAGTTCTTAAGAGTAGTTGCAGTGTATAATTAAAACAAAGTTGTAATGATCTCATTATTCGTTTGTTTCAAGGCTTAAGTAGGGGCACACTTCTGCCTTGCGTCATTAATATTACGGCCGGCTCTTCTGTGTCAAGAGCCCAAGCATACAGTACTATAAATAGACAACCACTCTTTATGTACATCCGCTTTCCATTTGACTCATAACAATGGCAATTATCTTCGACTATCCAGTAATAATTACTGCAAGTTGTACTTTCAGTAAAAAATAATTAAATTCTATTTAAAATACTGTTCCTCTGTCAAGTACTGAGAAGTGCTGAGATTATTTTCACCGAATGTTGGAAATAATTATTATTTAAAGTTACGGCTGATAAGCGGACGGGTTTGGAGTTTGTCGACCTTGAGCCGACACTTAGTACAGCATGACGAATAAACACCGTATAGAGCTTGCGCGTTCCCCTGCATTACCTCGTCTTCAAAACAAAGTCGTTCAGCGAAACAAACTTACCATATCTAGGTTATTCATGTCGGCGAACTAGCAAGATGTCGGTTTAGTGAACTAGCAAGTCCGACTAGCGGACTGGTTTAATCTGTCGGACCCCTGTTTTTGTAAAGTTTTTATAGATGTTAAAAGAACAAAAAAATTGACATCTTCATCTTTCTGTTTATCTCAGGTTACTGGCCAGGGACGACCAGCCTCCTCATGCACGTGAGATAACATCAAAGTGCATGAATATTAGCTGAAAGATAAGCAATACCTTTTTTTTAGCGTTTCAACAAAACACACGCAATACAATATTATTTAAATAAAAAATAAATATGAAAATTTATTTGATTCATGTTGCCTTCGGCCAGAATCGCGAAACCGCCTCTCATTTAAGAGACGTAAAAAATAACACCACCGGGCTACTAACCTAGAGGTACCGAGTTTGATACCCGGGCCCGCAACATAAAATCAAGGTGCGTTTTTCAGCCCCCAGGTCGACGCAGCCTGTTGAAAATGAGTACCTGGGATAACATCCTGGGGATAATAATGGGCGGCTGAAGCGTAGTGCTGGCCACACTGCCTTCCTTGTATGCCGTACGGCTCACATAAGGCAGCCTAACCTGCCTTCTCCTACACTACTTCAGGTGCTACACATGGGAGCCATTATTATTAAAAAATAACACACATCTGAAATTAAAAACCTATACTTTTCAGTTATTTAGTAACTTTCAAAGCAACTTCCTCCAAACCTAGCACACGTTATTCCCTTTTATTTCATTTTTATCATATATATATATATATATATATATATATATATATATATATATTCAATCACTTTCTGCTACAGTTCGTTTCTTGATATATATAAAGTATTTAAAATTTTATATTTATATTACCTCAAGATGTTCTTTTCCTTATTTGGAACATGTTTCGAGAGTTCCTGTTCTCTCATCTTCAGCCTTCACGATCTTGTTTTTTTCAAATCGTTCGTTTAGATCGCTAAGGCTGAAGATGAGAGAACAGGAACTCTCGAAACATGTTCCAAATAAGGAAAAGAACATCTTGAGGTAATATAAATATAAAATTTTAAATACTATATATATAGGCCTATATATATATATATATGTTAAACTTCGTCGAAAACAGTCTAAACTTTATTCTTTCACCCTCTTTCGATTCATCGGGACTGACAGACATTTCCTTTCACAAATCCTTGTCTTAAAAAAGAATTATATACGTATATAAATTAATTATTTAACAGTAAAAGCCTAATTTAAAATAATTAAAAATCTAAAAATATGGAGTTTGTAATACTATCAAAACTCCAAAAATACACTGCAGTCAAGAACAATAAACGCATTAATCAATAGACCGACAGCAGGGAAAGCATTCAGTTGTAACACTCGTTATTCGTTCGCAAACGACTTACTCAAAACGAACGGTTGAACTAAGAATGAACTACGGTTGTTTAGTTTTATAAATGGCCGATAGGACCGTGGCTGTCGCGACTAAACGAACTACTGTCTTCCGGTGCGAGCAACTGTAGTCAGCCGTTCACTTGACTGAGTAGTTCCTTTTGGGTAGGTCGTTCACGGACAATCCACCACTAATTCTGTCTATTAGTTTTATTATCTACGATAAGAGACATAAGGTACTACATAATGTCAATAATGCTTAGCGCTAACAATTTAACACAGTTTGAGACAAATTTAGCTAAAAACTGTTAAGTTAGTCGTGATGTTGTTGAACGAGCGAAGCAAATTCTTCGTTTTAGCTAGACCCTTTGCCATTTTTCTGTCTGTCTGTCTGTTTCGAGTATGCCTGACGGTAACTTTTGGACGTATCAACCGATTTTCGTAAAACGTGGCAGTAAATCTTGGCATCTGTATCCATACACATAACCAAATTTGTAAAGCTCTTTGCCGAACATCAGAGTGAAGGAATTATATTAACGCCTATTCTAATAACGTATTTGTCATGAAAATCGTTTATCTTTAGATCTTTACCATAAGGTTTATAGATCGTATAAAGCGTTTTTACATTTATCACAATAAATTATTTTATTAAGTTAGAACATCTAGTGATTAATGATGTGCGAGTAATTAGGATCTTTCTTCTAATGATGAAAATAAATTTGTGGCCGGGTTTTTGTTGGATTTAAATTGGAGGCGGACTGGAGAGAGGGGAGATAAAGTGGCTTGCGGCCCAATAAATGTATACAGTTGTGTTTTGCACGGAGAGTGATTAATTTGTGGGCTGGTTACGTGTGTAGTGGTAATCAACAAACTACTTCTACGACCGCGTTAAAAATACATGAAAACTCACTTTCTGCCTACATCACTTGAGCTTTCACTTTTTGTTCGACTCGGAAAACACAATAAGTAGAAAACAACACTTTTTCCGTACTCTCTCTCTCTCTCTCTCTCTCTCTCTCTCTCTCTCTCTCTCTCTCTCTCTCTCTCTCTCTCTCTCTCTCTCTCTCTCTCTCTTCTCTCCCTTCACACACACACTTTTCGCATACTATTTAGTCTTTATATTTTTAATCTCTCTCCTTCGCTGTCACTCCCTCTCCCACTGTCACTCTCGCTTTCTATCTCTTTCACTTTCTCAATTACCTAACATTCTCTCTCTCTCTCTCTCTCTCTCTCCACCTTTTTATTTTGTTAGAAAGAGACGAATTTTCATGCAACATTTGCCTACATTTTGATATTTATTATAATAATTAGGAAGAATATATATTTTTTAAATTGAATTTAACATGTTAAAACTTATCTCTAATACCTCTTAATACTAAATAAACATCAGCCAAATTAAGTCCAATGACATCCGTTAGTTAGTTCTGCTGTTCTTAACTAAACACTCTCACCCGCGCACAATGCTCTGCTTTTATAACACAAAACACTAC
This sequence comes from Magicicada septendecula, assembly GCA_034769895.1. Classification (NCBI taxonomy): domain Eukaryota; kingdom Metazoa; phylum Arthropoda; class Insecta; order Hemiptera; family Cicadidae; genus Magicicada; species Magicicada septendecula. Next base: position 586,387,846 of record CM068369.1, on the reverse strand, counting down.
ACAAGTTCAAATAGCTTTGTTCTCTTCAGTCTTCGGAACACGTACTGATTGTCCAAGCAGCTGAAGAACTTCTGCATTTTTGTGAAGGCGAAGCCTTTCTTCATGCTTCTTCGCAAACCTTTAAATCTCTTCTTTAATTGTTGGAATACCTAGGTTTCTGTGGATATCGGCGTTTCTAACATACCATGGTGCATTCACCGTGGTCCGCAAAACTTTGTTTTAGAATTATCCTGATGTTACTATCTTTAGCGCACCCTCAGAGTTGAATTCCATACAGCTAGGTGGGTTTGATTATCTGATTATAGATCAGAGTTTTACTGTATAAAGACAGGTTGGAACGTTTTCCTATGAGCGGAAGAAAATAACTACGTTGAGATATACGTGACACTTGACACGCTGCTGTTCCAGACGTGTGACGATTATTCTACCGGCGCCCGGTCGGCGTAGTGTATTCAAGGCAAGGCCGGTACGTTGACACAGTTTCTACAGAGTTCTAAGCGCCTGCTGTAACTACGGAATTATTTCTCGACGCGTCATCCGGAATGTGACAGCTTATTGCGGAATCTCGGCGAGGTATAAATAAATATAAGCATTCAGCGGCTGGCCAACTTTAGTTTTTGACCAGAATTGTGCATTGAATGTGGGAGTGCTAATTATTGTGACTTGCGGTTTGAGTGCAATTGTTTTACTCAATTCGAAACTGTAGACTAATAACGTGACATTTATAAATGTGTCACTTTTGGACAAACGTAACTTCACTTATTGTATATGAGTGTCTTTGTTATTTCTAACTGTTGTTTCTTTCGAATTAAAGTTAAGTTTAGCAGTTTCATCTGGTGTCAGTTATTCCGTTTCCATTGTACAACACGGCGATCCGTGTGACCGTAGTAACACTATGTAATTCAAACTGGTACTTTAATTTTGAAGAGTACTCTAAGTGAAACCCTTAACAACCAACATCAGAATATGTGATTTCTTAATTTAATTTTCATTTCTCCAGACACAGTTACTAAGTTATAAATATATATTGGGTGTCCCATTATGTACGCAATATTTGAATTACGCGCCACTGTCGTCTTGTTAGGTTGGTAGCACTGCAACTGTTGTATTGTTGTTGCCGTTTACTCGCCATTAGTCGTTATGGAGCGTTACACGAAAGAACAGCGCGTTGTTATTGTGAAAACACATTATAAGAACGGTGAATGTTATGCGGAAACAGTTCGTAAATTGCGTGGAATTTTTGGACGACGAAAAGCACCTAATCTGTCAACTGTGCAGAGATTGATTAAGAAATTCGAAGAAACAGCTTCGTTATTAGACGTTAAATCGTCTGGACGTCCTCGCGATACCCGTTCTATTGGAAACGTCGCGGTAGTGAGAGATAGTGTCGATGTGAGTCCAGGGAAATCAATTCGCCGTCGATCACAACAACTGGCCATTCCAAGCAGCACAATGCAGCGAATTCTAAAAAACGATCTTCATCTAAATGCCTACAAAATCCAACTAACACAAGAACTCAAACCGTGTGACCATTTGAAGCGCCGAGAATTCGTCAGTTGGATATTGGGTAAACGTGAAACGGACGGTGATTTTTCCCACAAAATCATCTTTAGCGATGAGGCACACTTCCACCTCAACGGGTACGTAAATAAACAAAATAGCCGGCTTTGGGGTACAGAGAACCCTCGTATCATTCACGAGAAGCCTTTGCATACACAAAGAGCAACTGCTTGGTGCGTGTTTTGGGCTGGCGGCGTGATTGGGCCGTATTTCTTTGAGAATGAGGCTGGAGATGCAGTAACAGTGACTGGCGAACGTTACCGGAACATGATAATGGAGTTTTTGTGCCCTCAACTGGAAGGTATGGAATTTGAAGATATGTGGTTTTAGCAGGACGGCGCAACCAGTCATACTGCCCGCGAAACAATTGCTTTGTTATCTGAAAAGTTTCCTGCACGTCTTATTTCACGCAACGGCGATCAGAACTGGCCACCGAGGTCTTGTGATTTAACACCATGCGACTCCTTCCTTTGGGGATATGTGAAATCACGCGCTTATGTCCGCAATCCACGAACAATTTTTCAACTCAAGGAACAGATTCAACGAGTTATTGGTGAGATTGAGCCGGAATTGTGCAAGAAGGTCATCGAAAATTTCGATCGACGAACAACAGTGTGCCAGCAGGCGGGGAACATTTGTCTGATATTGTGTTCCACATTTAACCGCAGTAAGTGTACTTTGTATTAACAAAAAAACATCTGATATTTTTCAATAAATAAAAGTCTTTACAACATTATTAAATCTTGCGTACTTTATGGGACACCCTTTATTACAACAATTTAAAAAAATTACTTTTATGCTTCACTTACATGAAGATATAAGGATGAAGTTTGCGTTTTGGTTCAAGTTAAATAGATTCTGCATTAGGCAGATTAAAATATCTCACCGAATACTAAGTTAGGAGACCAAGCGTCTTAGTTAAAAAGAAAGATAAACTTGAAAATATTCTTACGAAACTTTGTTTATAAGCCAATAGTTTTTTCTTAACTCAGTCGTATCTCTCAGACTCCGCATATTAGAAGCCAAAAAAGAATTAAATATAGTTTTTATATTTGCTGTAAGAAGTGGAAACATTGAAATGTTCGTAATACTGTTTATCTATCTTCATGTCTACTCTAGACAAACACCAACAAACACGCTATGTATGCTTACCTGTACGAGTATCGTCTACCTTTGATACAGTATAAGAACTTTGTGTACAGCGAATAGATGAAGCCACGATATATACAAATTACTTTTAATACCTCTGGATGTAAGATAAACCACATCTGCTTTATCTTGTAGGCGGGAACCCATCATGGCGCTGCCCCGTTGGTTCACTTACAGCTGGTAGTGCCCTTTCCTGTACACCTAGTACACAGGTACCAAAAACCGTCCGGTATTTGACTATCCACTCTAATGCTGTCCTAATTTACTTTACTTATTCGTCCTTGTCTTTAATAGTCTCTCTTCCCGTCCTCTTCCTTTTATGGTTCTTTATGATGAAATAGACGATTCTCCATTTGCTCTTTCTGCTGTCACGACTACTACACCTTCTATGTTAGAGGTTGTTTCTCCCTCTAGGTTTATTATCTTTCTGTGCTCAGTCCATCTCTTACGCTTCAATAGGCCGTGTGCAGTGAAGCCAGGTTCTCTAAAGTACATGCAATTTTTCCTCCGTCCTTACTATCCGCCTCTTGTAATCCATGAACGACGCATGGACATTTGTTATTTTGGTAGTAATCGAGATGTGCATTTGTCCACAAATGTCCGCTGTTTATAGAGAGAAGAAATTTCACAAAATAGAGAAGTTTAATTACATGTTTGGAACGATAAGAAGAACACTGAATGGAAAGGTAAGAAGAGATACTCTTTTGGAATTTTATTAAGCGATGGCAGAGCCGTGCGGCCTTTATGGCAGTGCGACTTGGACGCTAAACGCAAAGACCCAAAGGCGGATACAGGCTAGTGAAATGAGATTTTTACGATCAGTAGTAGGAGTATTACGGAGAGCCCGGCTAAGGAATGATGACATAAGGAACATCCTTAGAATATACAATCTAAACAAAAAGATAAACAATACGGACAGGATTGGACAGACCATGTTGAAAGGATGCATAAGAACAGGATATTAAAACATTGGATATTATAAATTTTGGTTTATATTCCCAAAGAACGGAGAAGTACTGGAAGACCAGAAAAAGATGGTCAGACCAAAGAGCGCGCAACGGATTGTAAGGTTCACAGCCTGTAGAAGAAGAAGAAGAAGAAGAAGAAGAAGAAGAAGAAGAAATTATTATTTCATGTCAAAGTTGGTTGACATTTTTTGCATCCACTTTTTCATATTATACACACTCCGTTGGTTGTACTTCATATAAAACTAACAAAATATTCTGTAAGTTTGGTTCTGACTGTATTTCTGAGTCTGAGACTGAGTGTGAGGTAGTAAAGGTGTTTAGCTTCTGCGTATTTATATTGGTCCCCAGGTGTTTGAAACATCTCGATCACTAATTGAAGGTTCTAGTTTTGTTATGTTTGCATACTACAGTCAGTTTCGAGAAGTTTTCTGTTGTCCGACAATAAAAGTCATTAGCCAACACCTGTTTGGCAACACTCTATGATTGAGGGGTCGTACTATAACATACCCTTTGGTGTGTGCATTGTGTACCACGTCGTGTGTGATCGACGATTACAGGCTGTTTATGCGTGCCCAAAATTTACGGAATGAGAATTTTGAAATATCTTACAAAACGTAACACAAAAACGTAGCATGTGGATCACTTTTGTTTAAACAGTAGGCTAATTAGCTGACGAATGTTATAATACAAGGGGCGATTAATTATACGCGAGACTTTTGAGTTACTGGATTAATGTATGTAAAAATATATACATAACTACTCTTGTACACACTCTTTTAAATACACTATTTTTAGACACAAAACTATTTATATAATTCAATTATTATTACACACTTTATCCATCACACTGGCAGCTTATTAATTCTGCCTTCATAAATGTTTTTCGGACATGTTCGTAGCCAATGGCGCACCACTATGTTTTGCACCGCTTTGTCACTAGAAAACGTTTTCCTCGTAAGTTTTTTTGTTAACAAAACCGAACAAATGGATATCACATGATGATAAGTCTGGACTCTGGGGGAGATGATCTAAAGCTGTCCAGTGAAGTTCTTCCAATTTGCTCCGTATTATTCATTATAACAGTGTGGAAACCGGTCGTTATCATGAAGAAGGAAGACGCGGTGGATCGCAACCTTGTGACTTTTAGACCAATACGCCTGTCTAAACTTGCCCAATAGTTTAGCCTAGTAAACAGCACTCATTGTTCTTTGTACAAATTAAAAAAAATCGATGTACACAATAGCTTTAGTATCCCAAAAGAAAATCGTGAAAACCTTGCCAGCGGACAATGTCTTTTGCCTCCACTGGGGTGTTTTTACTATTTGTGAGAATGCGAATAAAAGATGAATCACTTTCGCCTGAACAGTGATCCCAGAAGCTCCTGAGTGACTTCATGTCTTACAGCTTTTTGATCTGAATTCAGATTTTTTAGCACCATCTTGCAGAAGTTCTGCGTAACATTAACTCTTTTCTAATGATTCTCTGTACATTTCTATATCTTACTGGAGTTACTACACTAGTTTCGCTGAGAGATATTCGACGACCGTCATGAATAAGATCTTGAACTTGCAGAATGGTATGAAGCAATATACTGTGAAAAGATGGAACAGTCAATGGCAATATGTGCGTAAAGTGAAGAAGAAGAAGAAGAAGAAGAAGAAGAAGAAGAAGAAGAAGAAGAAGAAGAAGAAGAAGAAGAAGAAGAAGAAGAAGAAGAAGAACAACAACAACAACAACAACAACAACAACAACAACAACAACAACAACAACAACAACAACAACAACAACAACAACAACAACAACAACAACAACAACAACAACAACAACAACAACAACAACAACAACAACAACAACAACAACAACAACAACAACAACAACAACAACAACAACAACAACAACAACAACAACAACAACAACAACAACAACAACAACAACAACAACAACAACAACAACAACAACAACAACAACAACAACAACAACAACAACAACAACAACAACAACAACAACAACAACAACAACAACAACAACAACAACAACAACAACAACAACAACAACAACAACAACAACAACAAGATATTTTAAACCGTATCCTCTAAGACATACGAAGAAATTAAGTCCCAATTTCATCTCTAAGACAGGGAAAATTGGGTCGCAAGACCCCATACAAATATGTTAAGTTAAATATGAAAACGATACAAACACTTGCAATAAGTGATGGGGGATAGATTGTATCAGGGCGCCTTCAGACGAGGCCACCATTGTGGGGCCACCACGTGAACACCTAAATTCAAACGAGCTCTTTCACACTAGGCCTCGCCACCGGTTGTGGCAGCGCCACCAATCGACTGAGAATCGACATGCTGGGATTTTTCAGGCCACCAAGTTGGTGGCGCTACCAGGTGATGGCTAGGTGATCTCTTACCTCTATCTTACGAGCTCCTTCACAAGAGGCGCGACCAGACGTCGCCACTAAATCAACAGTCAATTGTCATTCGCAGTTCCTTGATGAGCTTTTTTGTCACTCTAGCCTATTGTTTGTCTCAACCAGTCTCAAATATTTTACAATGGAAGCCGAGGACGTTGTTCCAAATCTGAGAAGTCATGACACGTTTCATACTGAATAATGTATATGTGAAATACAATCGAGACCAGTGTTGTGGAACTTGACGTCAAATTGGTGTCCATGCCAGTGAGACCATCGTTTAAATGGAGAACCAGTTTGTCAAAAGATAATATAGACATTCTTGTGAAGGTAAAACAATTTTCCCTGTGTTTTCGAAGACCATTGGACAAAAGACGAAATAACTCTTTGGAAGACCGCTCCTGTAAGAGTGGATGAACCCAAAACCGTCTTTTTTTCTTGCGCTCTTTTCGTGACTGTATGTAATTGTACAAACAAATTGAAGCTGCTATTTCTTCCAACCCAATTTCCAGACTGAAACTCTCTTGATCGCTTTCTTGTGGCAGGAAAACACTATCACGCCAGCGGTGGTGGCGCCACCATGGTGGCCTCGTGTAAAGCCGCCCTTAATGAGTACTGTACAAGCTTGGGGGGAAGAACTGATGTGGGGCGTCTGGTATTGGTGTGGGCACTAGAACTGGTTTAGCGACTAACTCCTTGGAGTGTAGGAAAATAAAGAAACAGACTTCAGTAAATCTTTTAACGTCTTATTTTTTCTGGTGTAATTTACTTCTATGTAACTAGTATGCATGTAAAATATAATGACTTAATAACAAAAATGTTACTTGTTAACTTTACCAAGTAATTCACAAAACAAATTTTGGAAGGCATTACAGTGTTTACGAAACATATTCATAAAAGATTTTATTCATAAAGCGGGAACCGAGAAAAAAAATTAGCAATAAACTTTTAACAGCTGATACCGTTCTTCGTGTTGGCAGACTATCGCTTTGTATGTACAGTTAAATATTTTATTACGTTGCACGTAGTTAGCTCCCACGCTTATGAGACGCAAATTAAGTGACGTTAACGGTAGTCCAGGGGAGGGTGGCCGGGAGCGGAATAGGCGTCGGCAGCTGCGTCGTAAAATATTGTTTACTTAATTATTAAAGTCAACAGCTATAATAACGAGGTGGTCGTTGGTGCGAGCCACCTGATATGTCTGCTGAATCATTTCCACCCGTCCGTCTATTGCAACCATAAACTGTCCTATTGTCCATTGCTTGACTTATTTGTCTAATCTAATATTAGTCTCCTTCAGGTAGTCTCATTGACCGTTGCACAACGAACTACGATTGCAACGGCAAACTTCATATTCAACATCACAATAATTGTGATCATAATTATTAAGATCAACGTTGTCGGCGACTTTTTCTTTTTCTCATTCTTTTTCTTCTTTTATTTGATCTTGCCAACTTTACCATTATTGTCATGTCAAATTTATTTTCAATTATTTTCCTTAAATATCTCAACTCAATGATCTTCTTTTTCGTTTTCTTATATTTTGTCTTCATCTTCATTATCTTCTTCTCATTCTTGTTCTTATTTTTGTTGCTGTTATTATAGATATTCTTCTTCTTCTTTAAATAATTAATTTTTTATCTTCATCAGAAAATATCTTTACGTTTTCTGTTTTTACCTTTTTCTTCTCTTTTGTTATCGTCACATTCTTATGGTTCATCACCACCACCACCATCATCATCATCTTCTTCTTCTTCGTAGCTTATTACCTTTCTCATCTTCATTATTAATATTATTAGAAGCAGATTGATCACTGTTGCACACCACTATATCAAAATTATCCCGATTAGCGCTTTCAAGCTTCACAGCTCATCGTCAGATCGGAATTGCTTAATTCATAATATTGTTAGTATTACGTTTCTCCCAATGGTTTTTTTCATTATCATCCTGTTCGTCGTTTCCATCGTTATAGTTGTATCTTCAAAGTAGTCTTCTTCGCTTCTCCTTCTTTTTTATTACGGTTCTTTTTCTACTTCTACCTGTTATTCTTTTCCTTTACTTACGTTTTATTTTTTCCTTGCAAATGAACTTAATGATTGTTTGTTACCGTATGATTTCTTTAAATACCTTATGATTCACATCTACCTTTCTAGGTCTGCTCATTATTTATTTCTTTGTGTCTGAATACATCGTATGTCTGTAGTCATTCCTCAATTGTCATTGTCAAAAGTCATTGGGCTCCATTTTATTTGCCGAAAATACGTGTATGTGAATATCTGTTCTGCTTTCGAAGTCTTCTTCCGGGAGGGATTGCGACATAAATGTCTTGACGCACTACAATGTTCACCTATATTCAATGAGCATCCTCAGATATATCTGACAAAAACGTAGTAACATGGGTGAAACAAAGGCGTACAAGACATTTTTGATGTGGTCCGTACCGGAAGAAGACTTCACAAACAGAATGGACACCTGCCGCGGGAGCCTACATGAGAATATGTCAATGTCTACTACGAAATAAAAGTAACAGCACAAAGAACATAAAAGTAACAGCACGTTATTACGAAACAACACACAAGCACCTGCACACAAAATAGCTAGACACTTAGATAAATTAATCAGAAATAGCATAAATTTAACAAACAACACCACCGTCAAAAATAATTCAGATCTAGTGAATAAAACTCAACATGTCCACATTCCACACAATTCCACACTAGCTTCATTTGACATAACAAACCTATACACCAATGTTCCCCTAAAAGAAACTATAACTACACTAGAACAATTACTAAAATTAAACAACACACCTGAAACACACATAAAAGAGATCAACCATCTAACTAAAATCATCACTGATCAAAATTATTTCACACACAACAACATGTTTTACACACAAACAGATGGACTACCCATGGGCTCCCCTATATCAGGTATACTAGCCGAAATATTTGTACACACCATAGAACAGGAACACATACTGCACAATAACAAATACACCGATAAAATAATATATTGGCACAGGTACGTTGATGACATTTTACTCCTCTACAACGGCAATAAAAGACAAATAAAAAATTTCCACAAATACATTAACACTATACACCATAAATTAAAATTCACACTTGAAATAGAACTAAATAATAGCATAAACTTCTTAGACCTCACAATCACCAAAACAAACAACACACACACATACAAAATATACAGGAAACCCACCACATCAGACATGGTCATACATAACTCATCCTACCACCCAACTCAACACAAACATGCAGCATTCAACTACATGCTCCATAGGCTCACTTCAGTACCCCTATGCAGACATGACTACCAAGAAGAATTAAACACAATCAAATATATAGCAGTCAAAAATGGATACAACCCCGATTTGGTAAATAAAATACACAAACGCATCCTAAGCACAAAAAGTAAAACACATCAGACCAACAGCACACAACCCAGTAAATACATAACACTTACATACTACAATTCCAATACACACAAAATTGCTAACACATTTAGAAACACAAACATACAGAACCAACAACACCATTAGGAAACACATAAATAATACTAACAAAGACACAGACACATACAGGAAAACAGGGGTTTATAAATTAAATTGTAATGATTGTCACCAATTCTACATCGGCCAGACGGGAAGATCTTTTTCCTCCAGATTTTCAGAACATTTAAAAGCCCTCACCACAAATTACATACATTCTACATTTGCCACACATTTGCAAAACGAAAACCACAGTTACACAAGCATAGAACACAACGTGGAAATATTACACTACTTACCTAAAAGTAGAAAACTAAACACAGCTGAACAATTCGAAATACACAGATATCACGCACTACAACCAAACAACATATTAAATGAACAATTACATTATAGATCACATACATTATTCGATACACTGATCCAAATACACAATTTGAACCTCAGCACCAATTCCCTCCCACCATCAACCCCCACCACACACACCTATAATCCATAACCGTTATTCTGTAAAATGACATTCAGTATTTACTCCCACTGAGGAAGAGGCACATCACCTTGAAACGTATGAGGAAGTGGTAACCAAAGTAAGTTCATATGTGAAAGTTTATATATATAATAAAAGTAACAGCGTTTAGCGGTTCCAAGCCCGCGAGATCCAAGGTCTTTTTAAGCAACACGATCACATAAGAAGTGAGTCACGTCAATTCGATGGACCTCAGCCGTTTTATTTTTTATTTTTTGTTCATGGCACATTGTCCTGTGTAGTGAGTTTCCGCGGCAGACTAATGGAAGAATTGGAAACAGTCGGTCTTCCACGTGTACAGCTTGCTTTTAGCAGTTAATGGCAGCCGTAACGCCATTTTTCCGTGTTTTGGGGGTTGACTGTTAGTTGAACACGTGTTGCATGCATTACTAAAGCATTGCGTTACTTTTTTCTTTTGTATAATATGTGAGCTTGGTATCGATACGTTTTTTTGAGAAGAGAGGTCAGTGACAGAATATAACAATAACAAACGTGAGAAAGAACCGATTCCAAGTGTAAATGTCGGGAAAACAATAAGGAGGATCTTTGGAATCTACTGGAACAGTTTGTAAGTAGCAAGATAGTTAATCAAAGTTTGGAAATGTATTCAATAAACCTGAAAAACCTCCTTCACCAGAATGTGTTGGGTGTGGGGGCAACTAAACACTGAATGTATGGTTCGTAGTAAGTTGAAAAGACATTTGAATGTCAAACATGTTCACTTATGGAAACCGTAAGAACTATTTTAGTCGACTGTTCTTATCTGAAGCAAAGCAAGCAAAAAGTATGGTACGGAGAGCAACTATTTCTGATGTGCAAGTAAAAGTGACCAGTTATAAAATTGCCGAAAGAGAAACGAAAAAATGCAGTCTCATCCTCTTGCTGAGTAAGTAATTTTACCTGGCTGCAAGGAAATACTGAATGTGATGTTATGATAAGAAAACCTGCCGTAAAGGAAATTTTCTTGGTCCTATTCTCAAACGATATTTGCGCAAGTTGGGAGTTTTGGCACCACAAAAAAATGCGAGAGACTTTTTTCAGTTGAACAGGAAATGTGTGTGCTAGTTTTATATTCCACCACATCTTTGTGTAAGAAACGGTAAGCTCAAGTTTCTCATTAATAATACAAACGTTTTGTTGTAAAGCATAAGCCAAAAAATAACCTCAAATGCAAATAGTTTTAAGCTCTTGAATATTTTTCTCTTGTTCTTTTTTCAAAATAAAATAATATTAAATACAATTACTTTGATTATTTTTACCAGTAATATAAGAAAGCTTCGATAGTTTTCCGTCACCCCTAGCGTATCTCGAGCCAGAATAGGGTGCCGCGTAACAGTTGGTTATAAAATAAACTTCAGTTCTGATCGAGATATGCAACAAAAGAGCAACACGTTCTGATGGACACTTAGCATAGTAATCAGGACTTGGGGGATAAGCTGACGAAAGACGTGAAAATCGCAATTTACAAAACAGTAACAGTGAAAACTTGGTGTATGTTTCAATGATTTGGGCAATTAATAACAAGCAGGTAAATTGTACTGAAGCCACTAAGACAAAAGGTTAAGCTGAAGACTGTACATTAATATATGGATAAGTGGCGCCGTCATTCGACAAGGACAGGCTGTTGAAGGTAGAGCAAACGCTGCAAGAATTCACAAAACCAGGTGGGTGGATCGAGCACGAGGAATGAACGCCGTTCCATAGAATTCGAAGGCAAATAATAAGTTGCCAACAATTCGGAAGAAAAAGTGCTGTCAGGCTCAAAAGGCGGTTACCATAGAATCGTGATATTTAATTGCCGCTAATAGTACAATACTGTATACAGTATATTTCAAACGTTTTTGTCACTGTTAACATTTGTATTTCAAAACTTAGAAACAAATGAAACTAAAACTTGACGTTCTATTAATGTAATTAATGGAGTAAGTTATTGATGACCGTTGTAATGTATTCTAGTTTCAGGAATTTCCATCCGCCCACCCAGTTCAATTTTTTAACAGTTATTGCTGTGCGGTAGACAACACATGCTTTGACAGCATACCAACTATTGTACCTCTCACTACTTCCCAAGCCTCTTTTCTACATCTCATAAAATATGTGATCATTTCATAATCTCCTGGTCCTACCATACATCCGTCGTCTAGCGGGGAACCAGACTAGCAACTTTTTCACTCAAAGATCATCAGGCCACAACATATGAGGTGGTTTGTATTAAATACCATAAAGTTTACGGTGTCTAAAATTGTCTTGGATACATAAAATTTAGCCTACCTACTAATATCGTCAGTTCTAATGCAGCCTGGATACCCCACTAAACTTTCTCCAGAAGTCCATTTCCACTCCCTGGAGCCTGATAGTTCCATTGTTTTATCTCCCAAGTTTCAGAGCCATAACGGGGGGGGGGGGGGTTATACTTTCTAAGAAAACAGAGTAAATCTTATTTTTTGTGTTTACGGGTTATTTTCCACTTCAGCACAATATTCAGCTGCTCTGTAATCATTTTCCCTTATTATTATTATTTTTTTTTTGTAGCTGGAAAATTTATTACTTCTGCCGTCTTTTGATAATAGCACTCCAAGGTACCTAAAAAAACTACGGTCATATTGCCTCCTTCACCTCCAGTAATCAGCTGTTCGATTTTTCCAAAATGTATGCCCCAAAATCTGTATATTCTTCATGACGTTTTCGTATCACGAAATTGAAGATCTGTTCGTTTAGCGTTACCACAACTTGAACATCCGCAAACAGAACTGTACAAAGCATTCGTCATTTGTCAGTATGCCCATTACACGATAGCGTGTTGTTACGACGGTCGCAAAGATCGTCGTGTTGAACAGTGGAAACAGAATAACTGACACCAGTTGAAGTCAGTTAAAACTTCGATTACAGTAAGAAATAAACAAAGACAGTATTATACAACTCTCCAAATTAAAATTTGCCCCCAACAAACAACAATAAATGTCACCTTATTACAGTTTGGCACCAGTTAACTCAATAATCACTAAACTGCAATGACAATCAATCCGAAACGCACTGTAATATCGCTAGTTGAAAACTGATGTTGGGCGGGCGCTGGTTTGTACGCCGCTAAGTTCGAGAAGATCGGTTACTTTAAGAATGATGTGTCAGCAAAATTTCGTAGTTACAGCTCTGGAATTCTTTAGAAACTGTGAAAATATCCAAAATTGTACAATGACGAGCAGAATCATGGAGAAACGTCTGAAATGCGTGTCAGGAACAACATGGAACTTTGCAACGTGTTAGGTGCCACGTAGGTTACGCTTTCGTTACTGGCGTTTCAACGTAGCTTTATTTTCAACCTTTTTTAACATTGAAAATGTTTATAAGGACGTGTCGCACATTTGCGGCCGATCGCTGGTGCGTGATCGAAAATGGGAACCGGTGAGTTTGCATAGAAACTACTTCTTTGTTGTCAATAACGTAGTACACATATAAAACTTCGCTTATTAATGCGATTACATTTAACTTATAATCTGCACATTGGTGAATGAAGAATGACTTCATTGATTGGTGAATGAACATAAATATATATATATATATATATATATTTTTTTTTTGTAGATTTATTGAAGCATTTTCAATGCCCTTCTCTGTGCACTGCATTTGTGCAATGCCTGTAAATTTTTATTTAAATTTCCTCTGCCTGAAGTAAAGGTTAGCTATAGCCAACCTTACCGTTAATATTTTCATGTTGTTTCAACAAAACTGCACTTCTTCTTTTGGAAATTATGTATGACCTTGATCGTACTTTACTACGTAAAGAGAGGTCGTCTTTTACGGTCTATTAAAAGTTTAAAACTTAGCATCTCATACATGTGTACTTAAGTACTGAAGACGTAGCAGAGTGCTACAGACAAACAGACTATCAAATGTTTATGATTATACGTCAGAAGAGAGTACAGTAATTACACTAAGTGCGTATTACAAACTGTACAATGTGTAATAATGAAACTAATTTACACAGAGTACGTTAGGGTATTATGTAGGTTAAACTAACTAACTGCCCGGTTCATGAACTGTGGATCGTAAAATCTCCGTACAGTGATGAGAAAAAGCATAATTAAATATCTAATTAACTGAGGTAGTAAAGTGTGTCTGTAGGTTCGAGTGAAACTTTCTTACGTAAAGCACACAAAATTACTACAAGAACAATATGGCATACTCGCGCGCGCAGGAAACTGAGTTTACTTGTTCATTTAGCTAATACATGTAAAAATAATAATAATTTTTCTTTCAGTTTTACTACTGTGGTGTGTGGGCTAAAAAACCCACCTTGTGTCAGGCATGAACGCCACTCTGCATCCACTTTTATATACATCACGGCGGTACCTATTGCGCCCTAATTGGACTCATTTTGCTTCAGGTTATGGCATATTAGATGCTTCTTGGTCTTCCCCTTTCGTCTTTCTACATAATACGATCTTCACTAATGCTGCCACTTGATTCTAACTGTTTCCGTCGGGTAACATGATCACACAATGTTGTCTAGTGCCACTGAACCAACCTTCATCTCCAGTCTCTGTTTCTCCACCGCTCACTTAACACGATCAAGAAAATTTTGTTGGGCATTTTCGCGGTCAGGACCGCTATAAAGGCATGCTGGACTCCTTGCTTTGCCTCACACCATACAGATAATCACGAAAATACCTGTGCCTTGTGAGAAACTGTGTGAGGCAGTAGCAGTATTTAACCTCGCCGAACTGGTTTCACCCTCATACTCCCTATTACCCTAGCGATCCATCTACGTCTGCTCCCCCATTGTTCCAGCGGTCCTGCCAACAACGGGTAGTTAAATACTTGGCTACGACTGTCGCCGCTTCTCCTCCTACCACCACCTTGAGTTCAATTAATTTCATCCTTTCGTGAGCCATAATGTTGATAGGGAAACCCTGCCAATACCAAGTTTTGATAGGTCCAACAGTCTTCGGTAGGAACATGTCAGTCTAAGGGTTCCTTTTCGCTACACTGAGGATATCAGTTATCTATATTTTTTTCTTCAGAGCGTCAGCGCACACCTCATAAACCTGTAGAAATATGGCATGCACGGCCTCCATCAGCAGCTAGGCAAGAGCCCGCTTACTCTCGCCATAAGCCTGCTGAAGTATGTTGTCATATTGGCAGTTTTCTCTTCTGCATACTTTATCTGCGTAGAGCATGTTAATTCCGTGGTTAGGCGCAGACCCAAGTATTTGGCCGTCTTTTTTGTGACGGCAATAGGCCTAATAATAAAATAATAACAATAATAATAATAATAATCAAAATAATATAATTTCACCATCATAATAAGGAGAAGAAGAAGAAGAAGAAGAAACGTAATGTTTATCATTAGTAATGTTAATGTTAACGTTAATAAAATTAATCATAATTAATGCTTGATGCCTTTACTTGGTGAAAATCCATTGTAAATTATAGTAAAAAATAAAACCATAAAATAGTTTTAGTGATTTTCACTCGTCAATTTATTAAAATTATAAATCCATGACAGCTGTTTCGGCAGCACAGTGCCTTCATCAGATGGTGTAAGCTGACTAATTTTCGTACAAACAATACAGAATATAAAATATAATACAAGTGCTGTTGTATAGAGAGCGATAGTAATCTCGTGTCAATAAGATTTAATACACATTACACAAACATATAACATAACATAAACCAAATCTATTTATACAAATTAAGCAGAGGAGAGCTATTTAGATCTAACCGATCATTTAATAATACATTTAAATATTTGTGTTTATTAATTTCAAGGCTTTCTAATAAATCAAGCTTTGGACCCTTATCAGATAAATGTAAAACTTCAAAATTGTCATTATAACTATGGTCTTTTTCTAACAAGTGATTTGCATAATTTGATTTGCCATCATTATATCTAAAACTATGATTGTGACCATACATTCTTTTCTCGAAAGATCTACCTGTCTGTCCGATATAAACTTTATGACAAGACCCACAGGATAATTTGTATACACCAGACTTTTGCAGTTTATCTGTTTTACTCTTATTATTTTTAATAAGAGTATATTTACCTTAAGTTTATACATACAGAATTATTACGTAGATTGCATAATATAGAATTTGACTTGCTAGACCTTAAAGTGCGAAATGATGTTCAAAGAATTATTCATAATAAATACTTAAATCAGTTACGTAAGTTAAACAAGATGAAAATGTTTAAGGTTAGTAATAGCGGTAATTATTATAATAATAGACAATGCGGGCATAATAACAAATTTTCTAACCATATATTTTATCAACGTTTTATGAATTTGACCAATGTAACCTTTAATAGTTTTGAAACTAAACTAATCGAAAAGGGTTTCAAATATAATATACAGCCGTCAAATTATAAAAAGGAGTTTGAAATTTTAGGTGTGGATTGCGAGTTAGCTTGTAATAAGTACAATAAATTTCATGAAAATTCGGAATCAATACCATTGAACAAATACATTGTAGCGGATAAATTAACTTCTCTTTATGCTAAACAAATTAAGACTCTACCATTTAACAATAAAAATAGACTAGCTATCAATTCAATTAAGAGAAAATCTGTAGTTAATAATATAATATTTACCCACGCTGACAAGGGCAATACTGTTATTGCTATCGACAAAGGCGAATATGTTAACAAGACACTTGAATGTTTGAACTCTGTTGAACCCATTGATATTAACCCGATTTTTAAATTTCAAATAGATGTTAAACAGGCTATAAAGAATTGTTCTTTCTTTGATAATCGAGATTTGGATTTTTATCAGTAATGAATCCTCAGCCACCAAAGCTTTACTCTTTAATTAAATTGCATAAGGATAACCATCCAATTAGACCAGGGGTATCTTATGTAACTGCCCCTTCTGTTAAATTATCTAAAAGACTAATTAAGATTATACAAACACAATGCAAATTTCAATCAACACATAGTATTAAAAATTCACTAGACTTAATTAACAGAATTAAAGATTCACATATCCCAGACAAAGCTATTTTATTATCATTTGATGTGAAGAATTTGTTTCCGAGTATTCCACCGACTGATGTAATAGATATTGTAGAAAAATTATTAATTGAAAATTGTAATAACCCCTTTATGAGAGAGGATATCTTGAATTTACTGAAGGTAAATTCAAAACTACTAAGGTTCTTAATCAAAACTACTTTGAATTTAATGGAAAGATCTACATTGGCAAAGAAGGGCTTGCAATGGGAAATCCACTTAGCCCTTTGGCAGCTGAAATCTTTATGGACTACTTAGAAACTAAAATTAGAGCACACCCTTATTTCAAATTGTTTATTTTTTGGTATAGATATGTGGACGATATTTTAGAAATTTTTCTAGGTACACGTAGACATTTACAGATCTTTCTTAATTTTATTAACAATTTACATAAAAATATTAGCTTTACCTTAGAATTAGAAGATAACAATAGTATTAATTTTTTAGACCTTACAATAACAAAATGCAATAATAAATTAGACTTCGGTATTTTTCATAAGCCTACACATACAGATATGACAATACACATTACTTCCACACATCCATACTCACATAAATTGGCTGCTTTTCACAGTTTTATCCACAGACTAGTTAGTATTCCGTTATCAGACTCAAATTTCCAATCAGAACTTAACATTATTAAACAAATAGCTGTCAAAAATGGTTACCAACCTAGCCTCATAGATCACTTGTTAAACAAAAAATTTTATTCACAAGCTTTAAAACTAGTTTACCCTCCCTCAACACAGATTAAAAGATATCACACTCTCACTTACATAGGTTCTGATTCTGATAATATTGGTAAATATTTCACACAAAGTAATGTAAATATAGCTTTTAAGACGCAGTCTTCTTTGGGAAAATATATTAAAAATAATAAGAGTAAAACAGATAAACTGCAAAAGTCTGGTGTATACAAATTATCCTGTGGGTCTTGTAATAAAGTTTATATCGGACAGACAGGTAGATCTTTCGAAAAAAGAATGTATGGTCACAATTATAGTTTTAGATATAATGATGGCAAATTAAATTATACAAATCACTTGTTAGAAAAAGACCATAGTTATAATGACAATTTTGAAATTTTACATTTATCTGATAAGGGTCCAAAGCTTGATTTATTAGAAAGCCTTGAAATTAATAAACACAAATATTTAAATGTATTATTAAATGATTAGTTAGATCTAAATAGCTCGCTTCTGCTTAATTTGTATAAATAGATTTGGTTTATGTTATGTTATATGTTTGTGTAATGTGTATTAAATCTTATTGACACGAGATTACTATCGCTCTCTATACAACAGCACTTGTATTATATTTTATATTTTGTATTGTTTGTACGAAAATTAATCCGCTTACACCATCTGATAAAGGCACTGTGCTGCCGAAACAGCTGTCATGGATTTATAATTTTAATAAATTGACTAGTGAAAATCACTAAAACTATTTTATGGTTTTATTTTTTACTATAAAATTAATCATTGTTAAACGAGGGGGAGAGTTCTCAGATTTAACCCGACTGTTAGGCATTTGCCTGTCTATCTAATTGTATTTCTATCTAATGAGTAGGCCTTTGTCCCACGATACATTTTAAATGCATCAAACTTGGCATGATGTCCATAAAACTTGCGTGTCCAAACTTTTACACTACAGAAGTCCTACTATTTTTAAATTGAGAGTTTTTAAGAAATAGAGGGCGGGAGGCAAAATGTAATGGGTGAAAACTGAAAATCGAAGAAATTTATACGGCATGTCAAATTAAAGAGGATTTTAACAGCAACCAGAATGAAGTACTCTGCTTTTAAAAGTGCAAACAGTTAGTACTCCAGGGACCCAAACGTGTTAAAAAATTTTAAATCTTTTCCAGGTATTAGACTAAAGCGAATTTTAACCCTAATCTGAATGTAGCATTTACTATAAAAATTTCAATTTAGGGCTCCACAGGGAAAAAATAAACATTTAATGTTGAGGAAATTGTAAGGTGTGTTGTCTGGATGTATATGTGAATCAAGTTATGAGAATTTTGTTTCAAAATAAAAACGTGGTATCTTTAATGATTTGACAGAATTAGTATTTGTCTTTATTTGTACTCTATGAATAGTCTGAATCACTTTCAGAGCGATTGTAAGCTACGTGTATAAGAAAGTATACATATTAATTGTGTACATTTGTGAAAAGTATTAGATGTAGCCCTGTACATTTATATGGAAACAAACAGAAAGTTGAAAGCTAGGACTAATTTATATGCTACTTAGACATTGTGGTTTGTAAATTTCATTAAAAAAAAACGGTAAAAAAGTTTTGTTGAATTTTTAGTATTTTTTTAGGTTTGTCTACTTTACAATATGTGTGCGTGCGTGCGTGAGTGCCGATTTATAATTTTTTATGTTGTTATTTTCGTGGTTACACAGAAGCTAATAAATCTGAAATTAGTACATGCGTTGTGGTTAGATTTTAGAATTAGCGACTTGGCCGTTAGAAGTGCTAATATGGAATTATTCCAAGTTATACGTTAAAACACACACTTTTTTTACAGTACCTTTAATATGTTGTTAGTTTGAGAATCGTACAGTAGAAAACACTACAAAAGTATGCAATACAAAACCTTACGCATTACAATACTTCTAATATCAACTTCTAATATTCTGTTACGCTGTTACAGAAAGCTTTACTCCTTATAATATACTTTACTCCTTAAAATTCCTATATAT
The DNA here is from genome assembly GCA_034769895.1 of Magicicada septendecula. NCBI lineage: Eukaryota > Metazoa > Arthropoda > Insecta > Hemiptera > Cicadidae > Magicicada > Magicicada septendecula. The sequence goes on along the minus strand of CM068369.1, from coordinate 586,367,990 downwards.
GACGCTTTTTTTATAAATTCTAACTGAGTGATTTTTTGTTTTTAACAAAAATTTAACATTTATTAAAAACTGTTATCCCCTATCAAACTTCGAATTTAATTTTTTCTTATTTTCTTTGTTTTTATACCTACATACGTAGTAATTTATATGTCTTTTAGTGCATCTAGAAACGCAATAACATTGTGATCTGGGGGCACTGAACATGTTTGCTATCGTTGATACCTTTTTACGTTTATTTATGCAATCTGTTAATAGATAATAATAAGCATAATTGTTCACAGAGTACATGGCATAAAGAGAACTAGTCCATTGACTAGTTCTCTGTATGAGTATTTAAAAGTAACATGTTGTGTAAACTATATTTATAGTGTTAGAGTCTAGGTAAGTCCATAGGAAATGTTAACTTTAAACGTCTTGTCTAGTAGATTTATGGCTAAAGGATTCGTGTGTTCTTCAAGCTGTTTCACATATCTCTCGCTGAATACAGCAATGGTTTCACTGACTCAGGGCAGGTCTTTTTTGCTGATAAACCACGGTGCGTTGGTTATGGCACGCAGCACCTTGGTCTGAAACCTTTCCATTATGGCGATATTGGATTTAGATGCAGTTCCCCAAAGCTGTAAGTCCATACAGGCTTGAAGACAGTGTTGTACAACAACAGTTTATTTCGCATTAAAAGTAATGATTTTCTGCCCAGAAGGCAATAATGCTTGCGAAACTTGGTGTCCAGTTGTTTTCTCTTTATCCAAATGTGATTACGCCAAGTCAGTTTTTTTTATCTAGGTGGATGGGCAAGTAGTTTACAGAGTCGGCTACCAGGATAGCCCGGTTATTTAATTTCAAAATTGATGTTGTTCAAAATTGACATTTTGTGAAAGTGATGTGTGCTGATTTAGTTTCATTTAATTGTATTCTTCACTTTTTTGCCCATGTTACATTTTTGTGGCGTACTCGAAAGTGCTTTTCTTCTAAACACGGCTTTAATATGGTGAATATGGATTCAGCCAAGCTTGTTTTGAGTTTATGAAGTTTAATCCTTGATGCTAATCTTTATTGAATGCTTGGCTGACATCAAGGAACACCGATGGACAGTAGCTTTATTCCTCACAATATTTCAGTCGCAATGCAGCGTTGAAAAGTTGAGTAGCCATGCCTGTCCCTTTTCAAGGAAGTTCTTTCGTCATATGACCTGTTAGGAGGTCGTTTCCCGGCGCCCTTTTATGATTTACCTCTAACGTTTGAATGAAACTCTGCATACTTTTTGGGACAGTCACTGTTACGCTCAGTGACAAACGGTTATTAAAGACTACGTACTGTAATCTCAAACGTGAATGCTTATGTTTATTAGTAAAAATTCCACTTTTTTGTAAATATATAGGTCATCAGAAATTAAACGAATAAGACAAAAATATTCAGATGACAAAAGTCATCCGATTTACTGTTAAGTAGCGTGTACGTTAAACAGTTTTTGTTGTTCATGTATTTCAGTTTAATTAAATTTTTTTTGTTTCACGATCTCGTATAAGGGGTGTATATAGCCTATATCTGAAGATAGCGCGATCGTTCCGAAACGCAAGACAAAGCTACTAGAAGAAGTCACAAAACGGAACAAATAAGAGAATCTATTAAGTAAATAAAATGTTGCCTTGTATGGACTTTTTGAGGTTGTAAAGTGTCCCTTCAAAATCCCTTGACCGCCGCGCGCGCCCCTAATTTCAGCCACTTGAAAGATAGTAATATTGGTTAATCTTAATTTGTTTTTGCTTTTGTATGACACTCGTCCAAAGGCAAAATTACGCCACTGATCAACCAAGCTTGGTGGGGGAAGAAAAATTTGATTAGTGTGAGTTATGAAAAGTTTTGTCACTCTCTAAAAGCATAAATCATAAGTGATTTGAATGAATGAAAGCACAACTGCAGTTTGTTATTATGAACACAACAAGTTTATTGACGCGCAAGTATAAAATCATATCCGTGTTCATCAGTTAATTGTTCTCTTAATAATATTGAAGAAATTGCCTGAGTCAAGAATTATTTGCGTCTGCGTGTTAGAAGCACTAACTAGAAGATGCATAATTACAAAAATCTGCATGAAAAACATGCATGCATAAGTAAGGAATAAAGAGGCACCCGACAAAAAATTCTTCACTATATTTTCCAACTCATTAAAGTTTTATAACTATGGTAACCAGCTTTTAAGTTTCCTCATTAACTCTCAAGTTTTGCATACACATTAGGTATATGTTTGTGTGGTATAAACTAGTTTATGCTTTGAAGGATATTACGTCTTTGTATTAAGTATGTTTTGTGTTGAAACAACAGTGTCACGGGCACACCAATATCGGGGAACCCAGTAATATATATTAAAGCTGTAATACGTTTCCCGGAGGGTGGGGGGGGATTATACGTTGTCTACAATATTACAATGTATTCATCACAGTCTAACTCGTAAGCTCCCTGAGCTGCAGTACTCGCTCATTATTTAGAACAAAGTATATTTTTTTTAAATCAATTACAATATTAGTCTAAATATTTTGTCACTTAAGAGAAAAATTACAAAAATCCCGATTTCCTTCTATTCGCTATTTTAATATAACGATTAAAGAGCACACCGTCATACAAGAAATACTGAAATTTCGAAACATTCGGATTTTGGTTGAACATACTTTTTGGCCAAACACCTACTGGATTTTCATATAATTTTTTACAATTTTTGACCTCTTCTAAAATTTAAAAAACTTAACACTGAATTAAAATGCTGCTCAAATTCACTTTAATTTGATACCCTACATTAATTTTTGCTATTGTATATAAATTTTTACCAAATTTAGGTTCCTAACAGAATAATCACTGTTGCTCACCACTATAGAAAAATTATTCCGATTAGCGCTTACAAGCTTCACAGCTCATCGTCAGATCGGAAATAACTAATATAAAATAAATAAATAAAAAAAATTTGTCCTTGAAGTTTAAAAATTTTGAAAATGTTTAATATTCAGATCATGGTTTAAACTATCTTTAATGTGATACCCCACATGGCCTTTTGCAATTTTTCCACAATTTGACCCCCTCCCACAAATGTATGCTTTCGACCTCGTATTTTGAAAGGATCAATCTCAAAAACAATATTCTTTTGTAGAGTGAAAGTATGTATACGCTCGCTGTATTTTACAAAAAAACGGTTGATGCGTTCAAAACTTATCTTGAGACCTAACCCAAATAGATAATATGCTAACGAATGACAAACGGTCGAGTCAAACTGAGAACACGCATCTCTCGCTCAGTCATACAGCTTACCGTCTCAGATTGCTGTCAACGTAACTACTCCCATTACAATGTTCGACGAAATTGACCTGTCAGAAGAAAATTGCTGTTCAAATAATGACGAATTTCCTACAAAGCGTTATTAATTTTAAATTATTGTACTAAATTTCTCATAAAAATTTAGAATTTTGAACAGAGTTTTGAATTATATTTGTAATTATATGTAAACTAAACTTGCCATTTAATTTAAACCTAATTCTCATCTAAGTCAGCCTGTAACACACTACACAACTTACAGACGGAAGTAGACGTGAATATCGGGTCAGGATAAAACTTTCTTACATTCTGAAGCAAGGGAACGTCAAGTAGTTAAGACACCAAAGTTTCTTCGGTAACAAAGTCAGAGTTGGTAGCCCACACAGAGTTCTGCACCGAGTCCTAACCGCAGCAGTTCCTATCAAATAGGCCTACAATGTCAACTAATGACGTTGGATCAATAAGTGCGTGTAGATTTTGCTTATTAGAAGATTTACGTTTCATTTCATCTGTCTCTGTTTTGTTTATTCAACTTTATTTAACGTTTGAAACAGTCTCTATTCGATATCCCGCACTTGTGGCTACGTCTTCCAGTCTTTAAAGCACGTTGACAGTACAGTAACTTTGAAGTTTTCGTGGTTTCCTGCACACATTACACCTGGGCCCTGTCCGGATATCAATCGAGATAGATCTATCTTTGTAGGTAAGCAGCAGATAATAGTATCTGGACAAAAGGAATGATAAGGGAACATAGTGAAAGGGTGAAAAAGTACCGGGAGGAAAAAAGCGAGAAATGATGTAAAATCGTGAAGAAATTATTTCCTATGGTCTACGAAAACCAAAATAAAAATAATAATAATAAAAATAAAAGTAATACTAGTAGTAGTAGTAGTAGTAGTAGTAGTAGTAGTAGTAGTAGTAGTAGTAGTAGCAGTAATGTATGTTACTTTCTGAGTAACACAATGGTACGCAGATACATAGAAGAAAGTGAAGCCATTAGACGCATACGAGGAAGGCAGCGTAACCAGCATTGCGCTTTTTACCGTCATGATATTATTCCAAACACTCATTTCCACAAAATGAGTTGGTATGGGAGGTTTACACCAGCAGTAGTAAGATGTAAGGGCTAAAGAAAAGAACTCCGATAGCATGATGCTGCAGGCCCGGGTCGAGAAACTTCCTGATTTGTAAGCAAGAAAGCGTTGAAGCAGAAAAACACTAGGCTACCACTCTGCGACTGATTAATTTGGAAAATCCAAGTCTAGGGCTGCAAACCTGAATAACAGGAACACACTAAGGGGGGGATTTTGGATTACGGATTAAGCGGAACACCTTAGGAAGCGACAGAGATACTCAGAACAGGGCGTGTGTCTATAATACAAGTAGATGTAGAAGACCATGTTTAAATCTAATGCGTTCATAAACAGATGTGTTTAAAATTTCCTATTTAAATTACAAACAGATACAATAAAAACAGATAATCAAAAACTCTGTTGTCAGTATCTGCCACACACAATAACATGATATATGCCAAAACATTAATAAAAATAAATATTTTGACACTGGCTATAACGTTTTTAGGAAACCAAAACATATAAGATTATAAGAAAATTTTAACAAGTGGGAAATCTAAGATGCTTTGGCATTTTCTTCTTCTTCTTCTTCTTCTTCTTCTTCTTCTTCTTCTTCTTCTTCTTCTTCTTCTTCTTCTTCTTCTTCTTCTTCTTCTTCTTCTTCTTTGTCTTTCTCTTTTTCTTCAACGGAGCGAAAACCCATTACTGAGTCAAGGCCTCCCTTACCAGCTTCCGCCAGTTGTCCCGGTCAAGTGCAGCTGCTCTCCAGTTCCGAGTTCCAAGGATATGGCGCGCAGCATAGTTCACACCGTCTTCCCAATGTAGTTTGGGTCTACCAACTCTCCTGGTGCCATAGATCTGTTCTGTGAGTGCTTTTCTGGGTATTTCGTTTCCCCCCATTCTGGTCACATGTCCAGCCCACCTGAGTCTACCAAGTTTTATAATTTTCACAATATCTGGTTCATTCAGAAGAATGTTCAGTTCTAGGTTGGTCCTTTCCTCCATTCACGTCCCACATATATTGGACCAAAAATACTGCAAAGGATTTTGCATTCATGAATCAGCAGACTTGATTCAGACTTTCTAGAAATGCTCCAGGTCTCAGAGCCAGAGGTGAGAACAGGGCGGATCAGTGGGCTGATACAGAAGCAGCTTGATGCTCCTAGCAATTGTTCTGCTCTGGAACAGGTGCCTGAGACCAAAGAACCACCTATTAGCTAAGGCGATTCTCCGGTTTTTTTCTTCTGATGTTTCCCCATCGGAGTTAACTTGGCATCCTAAATAAACAAAGTTGTATTTTTCGAAGGAATAGAAAAAGCTCTCCTTCTCTAGTTTCCTGTCCTTTGACCATGTATTTTGTCTTGCTTTCGTTTATTATGAGAGGCAGTTTATTTTAGTTGCGGTTAAGTTTAAAACTGTGGTAAAGTATATGTTTTCAAGTACAAAGACAACGACACATTCAGTATTTTCACAGACAGACTTTCAAGACTGAGGGTTACTCATCTACACTGGATGAAGTGTTTAGTATTAGTACGAATACCATTAATAAAATTTAAAGAAATTTCGACGAAACCGAAACATTGAAGCATGATAATGTTTTTAGGCTTTTGAAACGTATAATGTGCATATAACAAATATTTACTGTATAACAAATATATTTACTATATAACAAACAGTATCATGTTAAAACGACAGAGAGCGAAGATTTCTAGACTGTGGGGAATCGAAAGTGTGGAAGCGTTACATTTTTCGATGACGTTACATTTTCGTGGAATGACCCCCAGTCTAAAAACATTATCATGTTAAAAAAACTCAAAAACGTCGACCAAAGAAATGTTGTTATTCCGTACAGTCTGCACAGCAATATACAAAAAAAAAAAATGTACACAAATTGTGCACAGTAATTCTATGACGAGCACGTTCGAACGCAACAAAAACTCTGTAAAAAGGAAACATTATTCAAATAAACTGCAGTTCGTTTCTCGGCTCATTAAACATTCAGTCTTTGCCTTTCACTTCTCGTCGTCTGGTTTCTATTTTCATTGTTAGAAATACTTTATTTCGTTTATCTTTAACAAACAAAGTTCATATTTCTTGCGACGTATTAATCAGAAGGAGTGACTTATTAAATATTACGCGAAATCAATTTTATGAAGCCTACAATAAATGTATGCCATGGAAGGTTTATCGAGGTTTGGTCAGTAAGTATATACACAATTTTTACTTAATTTTTCGCGTTTCGACAATATTTATTGTCATGATCAGAATCAGTGTATGGAGAATAGAGATTACAAATAATCCAATACATAAAAACATCAATTAACTGAATGTGTTTGTGAGGGAGTGTGTTTTAATTCAGCAAAATAATTATAAAAATTACATACTGTTTTACTTAAATAGGCGGAGATAATTAAAATATTCCGAAAACATTATTAACACAATATTACCGTTAGTATACTGAAAATATAATAGCCGCTTAATTGTAATTATTAATAACTATAGATTTATTTATAATTGAATGTATACTAAAATATAACATGTAGGAAAATTAAAAATTAAAAGTTATTATCATCATTTGTCACCCACTAGCAGAATTAACAGATATACAAAATTCTGACTAAATAAATATTCATTGTAGTTGTATGGTGTTGTTAATTATTATTCCTGGTATTTGATAAATTTGAAAGATTATTACATTATTGCAGTTTAATATATTGATAATGTAATGATTTACATTACATTGTGTATCACGTGTACATTTTTAAAGACCAATCCTCACTAAACCTTCAATCGCTAAACACTTATTGATTGACAGTCATTGGTAAGATAATTATATTGCTTCGAAGGAAAAAGCGATAGACTTTAACGAATTTAGTCTATCAACTTGTAAACTGTGTAATCAACTAGCATAGATTAAAATATTTACAACACACATCAAAGCAAAGTGTTCGAATTTCACTTATTTGGCCCTGTCAAGTAAAAAAAATAAAATAACAGTAATAAACAACAAAAGAAGTAAAGACATTAAAGACACACATCAGCTACTATTTAAAATATGAAATAACATAAAGCTAAAGGTATGATATTCAGTAAAACTAATTAAATTAAAGGATGCGTGTGGAACAGAGTCTTCTCAACTGTGAAACATTCAAAACCTCGGAACTTAATATCTGTATCCGTATTGATGTTTCTAGAAGACCCCAAAAGTCATTCAGTTCTGTATTCTACCGAGGAAGCAAAAAGTCAAATTTAAATACAAACTCGTTAAAAAAATTTTCTCTTAGGACTTACAACACATACAAGAAAGTTCCCCTGGTTCATTTCATCATCATTATCAATTTCTTCTTCTTTTCCTACTCCATCTACTCCTCCTTCTCTGTCCTTTTCTTCAACCAGACTCATCCATCGTTGGAGATAATAAGCCTTTCCTAGTTGCGTATATTCGTCTCTATACAGAGCTATGGTCATTCAACTGAAGACTTGCAGGTAATTCCTCAGCTTTTCTAGGTTTCCTCAATACCCCCTCTCTCTCTCTCTCTCTCTATATATATATATATATATATATATCTCGGTTGTACTCCATGATATGTTTATTCCATCTGTAATGCTGTTGCCTAATGTTACGGTTGGTAAAAGACTACGTTTACTTGGCTACCTCTTCTGAAACTTGTTGTCTCTAGTCCTATCCTTAAATTCCATAATATTGCTTAAATTATAGCTAAGTGCATTACATCTGACTTGTTCCACCGTTAAAACTGTAACCAACAACACTGTAACAAAGATATCATTATCTGAAATAAAAATTAATATAGGCTAACATGAAAACAAAACATTGGACATTTTTACAACGTTTGCTGGAGAAACGAGGAATTTAGCAAATTGTGTTGACAGACTTTGGTGCTGAGTAGTAACGCATAGAAAGCAGCTTACAGCGTCTGCTTATTTTAAAAGACCAACGACGGAGTGGGAAATTTTGCCATCACGTAACTTAGACGTCATTATTATACGTAGTTACTGTATGGTCTCCAGATCACTGTATATGATTAAATAAATAATTACCTTAATTTTATTCACTAAGTGATCTTCTTTTTCTAGATTACTTAATTTTATCCACTAAGTGATCTTCTTTTTCTAGATTCTAGAAAAAGAAGATCACTTAGTGGATAAAATTAAGGTAATTATTTATTTAGTCATTATTATATTTCGTCAGTACTCTTAATTACACATCGGTATAGACTTCTGAAGAAAAATAAATATTTTGTGGAAATCGCCCTATGACAGGCAACGTCAAGATTATTGACCTGCATGTCTTGAGATACCCACATCGTTCAATTTGTCGTCAATCAGTGTCAAAGAATATAGGACAGGCTTGCATACTACCTTACATACAATCATTTAGGAATTCAAATACAGCAACCACTTGATGCAATGGTAGTTCTGGTTGTGAAGATAAATAAGGATATGACACAGAGGATAAGTATCTTCGCAGAGGACATGACACAAAGTACATTTACACCTGTGCGGATTAGTTAATAATCATAATTTGTATTATCGGTGCCAGAAATTGAATTAAATTCAGCTACACCAGCATTCATTACACAGAAAAAAGTTATCGTGTGGTGTGCTGAACGGTTGTATGGTTTGATATACCATTATTAGTATGTGTTTTAGAATACGTTTACGACTTTTATCATATCAGTATTGTATATGGATTTGCTATAAATTTTAGCTGTGCAAAACTACAAATATATATATAGTGACTGAAACCAGCTGGTTTCAAGAAGGCAGATCAACGTTAAACACTGCGCAAGTAGGGATGGCAGCTGTACGCCAACTGTTTGCCATTGTTTATTTGGATAAACGAGAAAACTCTGATCCTAGTTCTGATTCTGAGCCACCCAGTTCTCTCCTATCTGATGTTGGTTATTATTTGCCTTCCTATTGGCATTTGCAAGTTCACCATTTGTCAGTGTTTACTGTTGTAAGTATCCCCCGGTTGTAAACGATAATAAACACCAAATACCAATGGTAAAAAGTACGCACTGAACTGAACACTTTCAGACAATGGTGAATTAAATAATCGAGGTCAACATGCGATATTTACGGCTGGTTTTTAATGATAAAACGCCTTTACCCGGAAAACATTAACGGGGGATGACATTAGGGGAAACCTGAATGCCCAGCCAACAAAGACGCACTTTAATGACGTAAATTTAACACGCCCCCCGTTAGTGACTTTAATTATGGAGACCTAATTTTCAATAGTTTGTTGTCGGCATGATAAATGGCAAAAGTTTACTTGTTTCTTCAAAAACAGAAAGAAAACTTTGGAGCGTTTTCAAAAATAATAATCACACGAATTTTTACCATAGTGGAGTCATTGTTTTCCTTGCTAGACGTTCCTACTTCTACAACAACTACTACTACTACTACTACTACTACTACTACTACTACAACTACTACTACTGTGATGACAATTGCTCGGATTGTCGTGTTGTACAGTGGAAACAGAATAACTGAACCAGATAAAGTCACTAATTGCAACTTTAATTACACAAAGACACTCAATTACAATTTTCAAGCTACAGAATGACCAAAACACACTAAAGTAATATACAGTACACGTCACGTATTTAACAGTGTTCCACTGAGTAACACTCAATAATCACTGACCGTCACGCCAATAACTATCACCTCGAACTGTAATATTGCTCGTAAAAACTGAATTTGGTCGCTTATTTATACCCTACTCTGTTTCGAGAAAAATCTGTAACTTTCCGGATTATGCGTCAAGAAAAATTACGTAGTTGCAACAGACCTGGCAGTGACTAGAGGCTGTGTTAATGTCCGACCTTGTTCAGTGACGGGTAGAACGATCGACAAAAGCCTTATATGCGTGCCTAGAACAACCTCGATCGTCGCCGAGTGTTAAGTGTCACGTAGGCACTTTTGTTGTCTATCAGCTCATCGTAGCATTACAACAACAACAACAACAACAATTTCTACTACTACTACTACTACTACTACTACTACTACTACTACTACTACTACTACTACTACTACTACTACTACTACTACTACTACTACACTTTACCTGTCCATCATTGTGTCATCTACATATTGTGTCCACACCCGTCCTCCTCTTCCTGTAAGTCCATTAAATATTTTTCGTGACCTTCTCGTTTCCTGCGTTCTTCTTAGGTGACCAAACAATATTGACCTTCCTTGTTGCTCTATTGTTTCTACAATGTCGATTTCAACATTGATGCTTCCCCTGATTCCAGCGTTAGGTGTGTGTTCAAGTTTTCGGCAACTTCCTCTAACGCTTTGTTTGATACTGTGTTCCCATGCTTGAGCATTGTAGAAATCAGTACCTTGTATGGTGCAATATTGTTTGTTGTCATTGCACCTTTATTGCTTTACTCTACACTCCTCCATTCATCTTCTTGTTTTACTATTCTTTTTATTTCTTTCACATTTTGGAAATTTGTGAAATAGGGCTTGAAATCATCCAACCTAGAGAAGAATTAAAAGCTTTTATCGTGAATGACAAATTAAAGTGTTATAAACACCGGTGAAAAAACATCAGTTTACGATTAGTCAAAAAGTTTGGAAATAAAAACCTATAAAAAATAGGTATGTAACCAAATCCAGGAAGAAATGGCTGGAGGATCTTTAAAGGAGGAACATCCAGCAGCTTGCCTATGCTATGATATGAAGATTTTGATCGTCATCATTACTTAATTCTCTGGGGTGTGATATCTCTTATCATTATGATAACGTCATAAATAATAATATAAGAAAATGTAGGAACATTTTTCGAACGATACACAGACCGCTTAGGAATATAACACTAAATATAACACTTGTATGCAATTATTCTGAGTGATGTCTGTTCCTCTTATAATGTGTGTGGTCAACGAAAGACTGGCGGTTTCAAACAAGGTGTGAAGCACATGGCGTATTCAGACATAACATTCCTAAGAGTTATCTTAGGCTGTGTCCTCTTAGATACGAAAAGAAATATTTATAAACGAAAAGAATTAAATGCAACGCTTCTGTATAAGATAATAAAAGAAATCTGTGTAGACAAATCTCCGAAGAATGAATCTATATACCAGTGTTAGCACTGCAATATAGACCTGAAAAAACGAGTTATATCGGTAGATTGAGGACATGATGGGCCCTGACATAGGCCTGGATGGTCTAATCCTTATACGTAGCAAAGAAATATAAAAGGTATTTAAATTTTGTACAGCTTTTGAGAAATCACTGCTTTAATATCGGTCTTGTCCTTCGTGTTCCTTATATAAGGTACTTCGTCTTCTTGAGGGTTAGTTCTAATCTTCATTGCTCATATTAATCTCTGAGTTTGTGTATAATGTACCTTATGTTACCTGTAAGTAATTCTATGTTTATTAGATGGATTACTAAAATTAAATATTTTATATCATTAAATTAGTAATGAACAGGTTATGCAATCTTTTAATACAAAAATTATTTGTTCTACTCAAAGGTATTAATCATACAGCTACCCGGCTCAGCCCACTCGCTTTCAGAGCAGAGCAGACTGGATTATTGTTCATCACATGTAGCAAATCAATGGGATCACGTAAACTAACAAATTCCAATTACTTCAACAACTAGAAAAGTTGAACTTGCAGACGCAGAGATAACCACATACAACTTGCGTCTACTATAACTTGGTTTTGTACGGATAACCTACACTGGTACTAAGTAAACACTATCAATTGTGAAGCGGTAACTGTAATGTTAAAAACTAAACAGTCATTAAAGAAAATTGCGTAAAGAAAGTTGAGAAAGAACAGAACAAAACAGATTAAAAACTGCTAATTTTGTTATTCACAAACTGGAAAGTCGGTATTCTCTCTCACACCATTACCGGATCATACCAGTCACATCTGGTTTTATTGAAATTTCCATGCCACAAACTTTACAACAAATCTAGGAGAATGTTCTCATGCAGGCTTTCGCGGCCGAAGTCTAGTCTGTATTTAAAGTCTCGTTCCGGTATGGACCACGTCAAAAATGTCTTCTCAGACAATGTTTCTTCCATACTGTAATGAGAATCTCCTGTCATATGTGACGATGAGGTTGGCGTGAAATCACAGATATACTGTGTAGAGGTGGCGGTGGGAAGTCCGTTAAGTTGACGCTGCCTGGCAGGTGTTATATGTGCGCTGTTGCATTGTTTGCGCGGTCAATCACCTCGTGTTCTGTCAGGCCAAAAAAATAATTGACACGAAGTTGTGCTGAGTGTTACTGCTCCTCTGTTGATGATATTTTCACGTTTACTGTTTTCTGTCAGTTTTAGTATCATTTTGTCTTAATGTCTATTACACGACCTGAAAGCAGACGAGTCTTCAAAGTTGGTCATGTGATTACTTGTGGCTGAACGCTCAGCAACTGTTTCCATGTCCGACGCTAAGTTGTCGCCCTTCTCGTCTCTCTAGTCAGTTTACGCTATATGTTGTAAGTGGGGTAATTCTTCGCCGGGTTCACTGCAGTCCGGGACTCTAGAAACACTCTCAGGCTTCTAAAGTCTAGTAGTATAAATCGTATCGCTTAAGCTACTTTAACAATAAACCAGGAACACTGAACAATATGGGATTTATAAATATGAGTAGGTCATCAGAAGGCAGAAAATAATCTCAATATGGTTAGAATATATTACCGGATTTCTGAAGTTGTTATTTGTAGCTGACTCCTTGATAAAATTGTAGGCCGTTTGTTATCGCAACATGCACTTAGTGCTCTCTTCCCCTAGTTCGTGGAAAAAATTATTTAGTTATATTGCTCGAATTCGCTTTATGTGTCACCGTTAAAATTTTTAAATTAGTTACTTTTAGATACTTATCACCAAGGTATGCAATTTTGCTTGCTACAAAATTCTTTAAAAGGTTTTTTCCGTTACGTTTCTATTTCCCGACTTTTATTAACTACCATATTTTTTCTCTTGAAACCATTTTTAGATAACATTTTCTTAAGTACAATATTGTTACGAAGATAGCACGGATCGTCGTATCGTACACTTGAAACACAACAACTGATGCTAGATGAAGTCGATAATCACAACTTTAATTAGAAACAAAGGTAGTCTCATAGAATAATTCAAGTATAATTCGTTGAATAAACAACAATAACGGGGCGTATATTCTAGGATAGCTGCGAAGCCCGAAGATTAAAGCACAAAAAAATCTATTAGGAATTTGCATAAAATTGTTCATTTTATCGAAGTCAGACGTGTTTCCCTCACGTGTTTACTTCTGTTTCGTAGTAGCGTAATTACTAATTACAGACAATACAACTTCACATATAACGGCGCCTGAATCGCTGCAACTTGCTTTACTCAGGCTTCGCAAGTAACTTGCGAAGCCTTTCCTCGTCACGATTCAATGGTGTTGCTATGACAACGGTGAGGGACTTGGTGGGGTCAATGACGTTTATCGTAGGCTAGGCTTCGCTCCTTGGAGAGCTAGCCAACAGTGTGAGACAGTAAGTCGTGTGGCACGCAAAGCGGTGGTTCATGTATTTAACTTTCGTTGTTTTTCCTCATATTTCTATATCATATTTTGTTTTCATAAGCTCACTATGTTTCTAATGGAAGTACTCTATGCGCCCTATGTGCTATATTATTATGTATTATATATTCATATATATCTTTTACACCTATCTATACAATGTATACTCTGTCATTACCAATAGGACCTATTTAATTGATGGTTTAAACTAACCGATAAGTCAAACTTTCTTCAGTATAATTATATATTATTTCCTTATGATGTAATGATATAGTTCTTGCTTTTTGTAATCTTTTATTTGTAATCTTTTATTTGTAATCTTTTATTTGTTTCACTACCGCCGTCCGGCCCTAGTGGCTTCGGCGGAACAAATGTATGCTATAAATAAATAAATAAATAAATGAAGTATTGAAGTTCTTTGCTTGCTTTTGTCTTTCTAATGATGCCATTTCATAATTATTGTTGAAGTATCAGTCATTATTATATAAGTTAGAATGCATTGGCATGGTGTCACAAAATCACATCACTTCAAAAAGCTTGAAATGTGAACGAGGGGGCCCCCTCCGGTGCATTTTCTTCAATTCTAAGGTGAGCTAGCCCAGGTCTCGAACTCAGCATACGCCACTGAACAATAATTATTACATTATTACATTTTGGCACTAACAAAAACACAGTGATGCAGCAAGTCACAATAACAACCACTCCGGACAGTACTCTAATACCGGTGTTCTAACTGGGCCCCACCGAAATTCAGAATTTATAGTCTGACCGTGCATCGTAGTGACACAGCGGATCTGGGTCCCAGTAGAATTGTCGGGTAACGTCTGGAAGGGGCTTCTCGATTGATCTAGAGCGTTTTTGAAATTCTAGATTTGCGCAAATATACGTGAAAATAGTCACGTAGTCACGCAGCGATGCGGTATTCCTCAGAGGAGCAATATGCTAAGGACTATTAACAGCGAAGATCAATTTGTCACTATTTTAGAGTAGTGTGTGCTGGAAAATTCTACTATTTGCCAAGATTTGTTTAATCATATGTTATGTCTTTTATAACGTTTACTGATAACACTTATAAAACTAGTTTTGCCATAACCGTTTTAGTGTTCCAATCTACATATTGTCTACTTTTGAAGATGCGGTTCAATTAATGCTTACGTTATTACAGCACTAATGAACAACTATCAGCGACGGTAGTGTTGTAGTCGGCAATAGACAAGACACCTCTTTCAACCCGTGACGTCCACAAGATTCCGTGTAGTTGTGGTGATGTGTATGTGGGCGAAACGAGGAGACAGGTGGCGAAGAAAGTTCAAGAACGCGTGAAATGGAAACACAGAGAAATCAGCAAAAGCAAAGACAGCTGTGAAAATAAACATCACATCTTGTTTGAAGAAATGCAATCGTTGCGGAGATTCAGAACTATTTTCCACGGTTGATTTTTAATGGAGTAAAAAAAAATTACAAAATTTTAACAGGAACGATACTTATAAATTGCCGAGAGTCTGCGAACCTGTTTTAAATAATGTGATAGGATCGTTAAAATAAAATAAAATACAGTATTATAACGTAAAAAATCACAAACTGTTATTGTCCTTATTAGTGTATTATGTTAGTGTCCTTATTAGGGTAATCACAAACTTTTATGTTTTAATTTCTACAATCATTAATTGTAACGTTTTATTAGGGATACTGGATGAGGACACTTTGTTGTAAATTATGAGCTGGTTTGTAACATTTTGCTCTGGGTAAATGGAGGTGGGGTCACAGCGTTGTGCTCTGTCTCAGTTGAGACACGAGAATGTCTCATCGTATTACAGGCAAAACGATAGGTTTTAAAATAAATAAAACGATGTGTATTAAAAACAATAAATAGTGCTCTTATTAACAAAAACCACGAAGGTTTACAAGTGAGGTTAACGAACGGCTGCCCAGCATCGATAATTTTATGACCGATCTAAAAAGAGTTTTTAGTGTTCGTTTTCCGGAGTGCACAACTAAACTCAAGAACCTACCGGTGGGTCACATTATAAGCAATAAGTGTTGACAAATAACGTAAAAATAAAGAAGGCAGTATTTAATTATAAATAAGTAGAAAGAGGTAGTTCTTACATTTAACATACTGTTACGACTATCTAACTGATCCTCGTATGGTACAGTGGAAACAAAACACAAGACACCAATAAAGTCACTAATAACCAGCTTTAATTAATCACAAATAACAATTAGTAATCAACTTGTAAAATAATTCCAGTTAAATTTGTCCACACCCAATAATAATGTCAACTTTAAAGAATTCCGCACTAATTATAACACACAACCACTTGATGTCATTTGACAAATCGCCCAACATAAACTGGCTTCTAAGCGGCAGGTGATGGCTATTGATAGTCTGCAGGGTTCCAAGTAATATGCGTCCCTAACAAGAAACTCGAAAATTCTAGAGAATACTTCAGTGCGGCCTTGTCGGAAGCAAGCACGTACTGGGCTAAGCGATAAGTGCGTAGAACAACGTTCTCCATAGTACCAGAACGTTCGTGTTGCGTAACAATATCTTACTACGTATCTTTAACGGTACAGTCTTTACTATGTCAGTGTTATATCATTATTAAGTCGGCACTACACTTCAGCCGCCCCTAGTTACCACAGAGTGTCATCACAGATATTCAATTCCACAAGGTTAAAAAACGCACTAGATTTTATGGTGTGCCTGAGCGCGGGATTGGAACCAACATACTGAGATTGTTTCTGAAGCTGGGAGAACTGATTATTATGACGCACGAAAACTAGACATATTAATAGCTACCAACCACACCCACTGGTCTAATAAGGCCACTTATAATATAAGGGGAAAAAAGGTAACGCCCCTCGCTCTTCAGAAATTAGTTAGTTTAGTACTAGGTCCTATTTTAATGTCAGACCGCGTGTGGAGAAGTTAAAGTTATACTTCTTTCGGCGCGTTTAGTAGAGGGTAAAATTGAGAGCTGCGCGCGCACCCTGTTACGGAAGTGCGACATGATGATGTTAGCCATCAATGATAAATAACAATGTAAATTCATTTTACTCCATAGTTCCAGATTGTATTTGTATTTCTACGTATCTTATTGGTAAACATATCCAAGACCACTCACCTGAATTTACATAAAACTAAAATTAAAGGTTTTCACTTGCAATGATAAATTATTAAACTGATTTTCAAGGTTAATTTTTATTATTAATTAAGGTTTTGTTGATTACATTGCTGTTAAAAAAGAAAAGAGAAAGAGAAATGCTTAAAAAAGAATTTCGACGAAACCGAAACATCGAAGCATGATAATGTTTTTAGGCTTTAAAAATAAGATTTCTAGGCTGTGGGGAATCGAAAATGTGGAAAAAATATAGTGTTTGTGAACGTGATAGGGGTATACCTAACGCGCATGTGCAAATCAGTCAGCTGTATACAAACGCCACGTTCTCAGCATAATACGTGGTTATTGTTGAAATTGATAGTGAAGCAGTGCATATATTACATTTTATTTATAACTAGCGAGTACCCGGCATGCGTTGCAATGCCACTCAAAGAAAGAAAGTGTTTGTATATATATAATATATAAAGACTTCGTTCGCGTGGTCTTCAATTTAATGCGATAATATATTTAGAACAGAATCTATTCCATTGGGTTGCCATAGTAACCAGATCTAATAAGTTAGTTTTTTAAGACTCCAAAGGACCCCCCAGAGGATCGTATCGAAAAAAACACCTGTCCTATGTTGGTTCTCCCGTTGCGTAAAATATTTGTGCCAAGTTTGGTTGAAATCGGTCCAGTGGTTTAGGAGGAGATGTGGAAGACCCCAAAGAACCCCCAAAAGAACCCCATCGAAAAAACACCTATCCTATGTTGGTTCTCCCTTTGCGTAAAATATTTGTGCCAAGTTTGGTTGAAATCGGTCCAGTGGTTTAGGAGGAGATGTGGAAGACCCCAAAGGACCCCCCGAAGTATCATATCGAAAAAACACATATCCTATGTTGGTTCTCCCGTTGCGTAAAATATTTGTGCCAAGTTTGGTTGAAATCGGTCCAGTGGTTTAGGAGAAGATGTGGAAGACCCCAAAGGACCCCCCAAAGGACCCCATCGAAAAAACACCTATCCTATGTTGGTTCTTCCTTTGCGTAAAATATTTGTGCCAAGTTTGGTTGAAATCGGTCCAGTGGTTTAGGAGGAGATGTGGAAGACCCCAAAGGACCCCCCGAAGTATCATATCGAAAAAACACATATCCTATGTTGGTTCTCCCGTTGCGTAAAATATTTGTGCCAAGTTTGGTTGAAATCGGTCCAGTGGTTTAGGAGGAGATGTGGAAGACCCCAAAGAACCCCCAAAAGAACCCCATTGAAAAAACACCTATCCTATGTTGGCTCTCCCTTTGCGTAAAATATTTGTGCCACGTTTGGTTGAAATCGGTCCAGTGGTTTAGGAGGAGATGTGAAAGACCCCAAAGGACCCCCAAAAGGACCCCCGAAGGATCATATCGAAAAAACACATATCCTATGTTGGTTCTCCCGTTGCGTAAAATATTTGTGCCAAGTTTGGTTGAAATCGGTCCAGTGGTTTAGGAGGAGATGTGGAAGACCCCAAAGGACCCCCCAATGGACCCCGTCGAAAAAAACACCTATCCTATGTTGGTTCTCCCGTTGCGTAAAATATTTGTGCCACGTTTGGTTGAAATCGGTCCAGTGGTTTAGGAGGAGATGTGGAAGACCCCAAAGGACCCCCCAAAGGACCCCATCGAAAAAACACCTACCCTATGTTGGTTCTCCCGTTGCATAAAATATTTGTGCCAAGTTTGGTTGAAATCGGTCCAGTGGTTTAGGAGGAGATGTGGAAGACCCCAAGAACCCCCCATAGGACCCCATCGAAAAAAATTCATAAACCTTCGCGGGCGTGCGCACAACAACTCACCGAAGTTTCATCGCAATCGGATGAATGGTATAGGAACGCATACGGGACAAAGAAAGAAAGAAACAAACAAACATTCTTTTTTATAGATATAGATTTATAAATTATTATTAATTATCGATATATACAGATAAATATATAAATATATATATATTATTAATTCATTTTTCCCACATTGTGTAGTGAAAACTTTATCAGTGACAAAACTTGTGTTTAAAATCTTTAAAAGTGTTTTTAAAAATTGAGGTTAAGTTTTTGTAAGTATTTTTTTATTAAATTATATATTTATTAATTTAATAAAACTTGTTAAATCTAATAATCTTATATAAATCTCTTCATTTCATATTATAGATTATTTTTCATTATCCGGATTTTAATTGGAAGGTGAATCTACTGTTGTATTACAATATTTGTAAGTATTTTAATTTTTTTAATAAAAATTAAACTAAGTTGTAAAAGTTGAAAAAATAATCTAAAAAATAAAAATAAAATCTAATTTAAATAATTAAAAAAAATAATTAAATATTTTCTTAGAAATATTTATTTTCAATAAATTATTATTTTTATTTTCAATGAGTAGTTTAAGAAAATTTTCAATTAATTGTTAAAATATTTTAGAATTATTACTTATAATACATATAATTGCCTGATGATGTTAACCTTTGGTGATTAACGAAACGTCATACTGTATAAATTAATTTAAAAATAAAAGAAACGTGATCGGTGGGCCAAGAAAAAAATTGAAATTCTTTTAAAATAACTACAAGCCGGTCGGATAATAAAAATATTATTTATATTTTTATTCAATCAATTATATTTTTGAAGTTATACTTCTTTAGGCGCGTTGAGAGTGAAATTTTAGTATGTAACGGAATGCGCGCGCACCATGCAACGAAAAGTTAACACGATGAAGTTAGCCGTGAACAACGAGCCTGAGGCCAAAAAACCAAAACATTTCGGTCGCGGCCCCGATGGACCTGCTGCTGCTGATCGTGAATGGATATATAATTAAATAACTTTATATACATTGTGCTGTGAAATATTTTTCGGAGACAAAAATTGTGTAACCAAATTTTAATAAGTGTTTTAAAATATTTGAGGTTAATTTTTCGTAAGTACTAATTTCAAAAGTCTTTTTTATATTAAATGAATAAAAGTTTCGATAAGTATTCTATCATTGTGTTTGCTTTAATCCAATAATCTAATATATATTTCTATATTTTAAATTATAGATCAAACTTAATTATTCAGAAGTCTATCGAAAAGTAAATATCTACTAAAATATTATAATATTGAATTTACATTAATTCAATTGAATTAAATTTTTATTTTTTTAATATATAATAGTCATATTAATTATATTTTATGCATATACATGTATATAGATAACTGTGGTCGTTGTTTATTCGTTGTTATTTATTTATTGAACCACTTAAACACTATACAATAAGATATATATTATATAGAAAAAGAAGTATAACTTCTAACGCGCGTACATAAGTACACGCACCCAAAAATTTTTTCTTCTTTTTTTTCCAGAGAGTATAGGACAAGTACATGAACGATTTCACAAAAATAAAATTTTATTTTTCTACTATGTAAGAGAGTAAATATACTTTTATAAACACTAAAATTGTGTAACAAATATTTATCTCAAATTATGATAGACAGAAGGGGATAAGTGTGAGTGAGACGTGTAAAGTCAAACTGTGTACAAAAATCAAGATAGTGATTTTTTTAACAAAGAGATTCTGCACTTGAGGGAAAAGCGTATTAAGCAAAGAACTAAATAATTTTTTCCGTTTAGAAACAAATAATTTTGTTATTATTTCAAAAATTATACAACTTTTAAGTTGAAGGAAATATTGGTAAACAAGAAGTTATTATGCAAAACCTTAAAAATATAAATTCTAGATCAAATCTTTTGTTTTTTAGGAAAAAATTAGTGCATGCTCTCAAACCTTTAAAAGAAGAAAAGTAAACCAACTATTACAGAGAAAATCAAATTAACATTTCCGTTCTACCACAAAGAGTTGAAGTGCAGCCAGTTATTTTTTGAAAAATATATACAGTGTAGTTTTAGGTATGGTTGATGTTATATATCCACCAAGTACACAGAGGTATGCACTTATCTGTCAGACTTAACTGGAGTGTAAAGGAAAACCCTGGTTTACATGACCCTGAAAGATACAAGATGCAAAGTAAAAGTAGAAGGATAATTAACAAAGGATTTCCAAGTTCGAAGAAGAGTAGAAGAAGGGGATGTCATGTCTATTATCGTTTTCAATATATGCCTAGAGAAAGTAGTAAGGCAGCTACCAATAAACGCTGGTGGCAAAATAATGAATGGTCGCTGTGCATGCATATATGGTGACGATATTGTTCTCGTGACAAGAAACAAACAGGCACGGGAAGAGGCATACACCTGTCTGGAGCATGCTTCAACCAACCTAAGGCTGCAAATAAACAGCCAGAAGACAAAATATATGCCGATGAAGAAGACTGTCCACGAAGAAACAATCCCAAAAATTAAACTTAATAGAAGTGAATTTGACAGAATAGACAGTTTTAGATATCTTAGGTACCTCGTGACATCAAAAAGACAGATGGAAATGAAAATTGAAGACAAGCTAGTCATGGGAAATAGCGATTATTTTTCTTTTCTGGCTATTCTAAAGTCCAGAAATATTTCTAGAAAAAGTCCAACGACCAGATTTACACATCAGTGGCGTAACTAGAGTAAGTAAGTGAAGGACAACGCACAGGGAGATGAGCTATCTTACAGTAGAGTACACATCAGTGGCGTAACTAGAGTAAGTAAGTGAAGGACAACGCACAGGGAGATGAGCTGTCTTACAGTACAGTACACATCTGTGGCGTAACTAGAGTAAGTAAGTGAAGGACAACGCACAGGGAGATGAGCTATCTTACAGTACAGTACACATCAGTGGCGTAACTAGAGTAAGTAAGTGAAGGACAACGCACAGGGAGATGAGGTATCTTACAGTACAGTACACATCAGTGGCGTAACTAGAGTAAGTAAGTGAAGGACAACGCACAGGGAGATGAGCTGTCTTACAGTACAGTACACATCTGTGGCGTAACTAGAGTAAGTAAGTGAAGGACAACGCACAGGGAGATGAGCTATCTTACAGTAGAGTACACATCAGTGGCGTAACTAGAGTAAGTAAGTGAAGGACAACGCACAGGGAGATGAGCTGTCTTACAGTACAGTACACATCTGTGGCGTAACTAGAGTAAGTAAGTGAAGGACAACGCACAGGGAGATGAGCTATCTTACAGTACAGTACACATCAGTGGCGTAACTAGAGTAAGTAAGTGAAGGACAACGCACAGGGAGATGAGGTATCTTACAGTACAGTACACATCAGTGGCGTAACTAGAGTAAGTAAGTGAAGGACAACGCACAGGGAGATGAGCTATCTTACAGTACAGTACACATCAGTGGCGTAACTAGAGTAAGTAAGTTAGTGAAGGACAACGCACAGGGAGATGAGGTATCTTACAGTACAGTACACATCAGTGGCGTAACAAGGGACTGATTTTTGGGCGGGGGAAAGACCGAGACTAGATTGAAGATTGGACCACTCCATTTTCCACGGGACAAATGACAAATTCAGGTTTCTTCCCATTATTATTATTCCGGCTGTACAATGTTTACACATTTTCCGGGACCAAAGATTACAGAAGCGATTGACTTCTCATCTTCCACCGCTGCTTAATCATCCAAAGATCTTCTTCAATTTTCGTTCTCTTAATATAGTTTGAATTTCTTCTATCCAGGTGATAGGTGGCCTCTTTTCTTTTTCCTGGTGGGGTCCATTCCATAACTCTTCTAGACAATCTTTCCTGTGGCATTCTTTTCGTGTGACTATACCATTGAAATTATTTATTTGGATAAAATCAACAATTGAAATTTTTACATTTATTCTGTCCTTAATGGCTTCATTTCTAATTGTCTGACGTCTGAATAGTGCTGCTGAATGTCAAGATGGAAAGAGGGAGGATTCTGGCCATCCGATTTTATAAATACGTTGTCTAAATCTTTTGCATTTCGTAGCCTTTTGAGGAAACTATAGTGAAATAAAAGAATGAAAAAATATGCAAAAGCTCTAATTTTTAAATATTTTAACTCAAATAATTCTTCTTCAGCTTAAACGTATCAAATCTAAAAGCCACTTTAATTCTAAATTTGTATTGAAAAATAAGTCTTGTGAAATAAATCTTTCTGAAGATATTTCGAAAAATCATATTTCACTACCCCTTTACACTTTAAGGTTGCTGTTGCAAGAATATTTTATAGAACGTATAGTTTGGGCTAAAGTACGTTATTTCTTATGTAAAATCCAGGAATAAAGTCGTTTTATTTTTTATTTTTTTAATACATTTTTTAATTTTATTAAATAAATTCTTTAATTAATAAATTAATTATTTTAATTAATTTGATACATTTAATTAATAAATTCTTCTAATTTCTTCAAAATAAAGTCAAGAAACTGGTAGTTTACTTGTGCAAATACGGCGGTTTAAACCGTAGAGATATTAGAATTGTGGAGTCGTGACAAAGACAACCATGTAAGGAGAAGTGTGTCTGAGCGAAAAAGGTTAAGGCAGTAGTTATGCCTTTGTTTTCTGGTGCGTGTATACTTGTTTTCTTAAGGCTTCAAGTATGAACGGTATTTGTCAAATGTTCAGTGTTTGTTATTATTAAGAAAACTTAATTTATTTAATTTAAAATATATGATTATTCATTTTATTTTTACAATTTTACAGGCCTTATCTTAACATACGCAAATGGTTTAGAAATAGACGTACGTGCCACTTCACTGGCAGGAGTTCTGTGCAACACAATTATAATTAAAACAATATAATAATTGTCATTACTTACAAAACGTACTGATAATATTGGAAAACCAAACAGAAAAACCAACGGTGATGAGCACCCACTTTGCACACCACACAGTGATCATAGAATTTTACTGCAAACAGGCTGTAGGGGATTTACCTCCCGACTCTATCTCGTACTTACGACAATGGTACACAGGAACTGTAAAATAGACTTTAAAAGAACAGAAAACCTTACTCATGATTTTAGACGAGAATTTTTTTAAACACTAAAAATTTGTTTATTCATACGCCTAAATAAAATAGTTTTAACAACTAGTTGGGGGCAAGTTATTATAAATAATTTAATAAATTTTGTTTTTTTACAGGTACAGAGAGACACGTTATGCACTAGTAACTCTAATATCATCGATAATGTCAAAACGGCTTGTAGGTAAGTCATTTAACTATCAAATCAACAGACTACATTTTACACTGTTCTTACCTTTTTATTCAAATAGCAATCACAAAGCTTGCTTGCTTGCTTATACATTTATCCATAAGCTAACGTGTGTGTGCGCGTGCGCGTGTGTATGTGGCGCAGTGACGATTCTCGACTACATCAGGTAAATTGGGCATCTTCATTTGAGCCTCCTGTTACCTTTTCTGTCCAGTCAACGAGTTTTCGTGGGTTCGCAGTTTAGATTGGTCTTCTCTCTTTTTATGATGTGCGCGTGATGGTTTGTGCCTAACGTTCTCCAAAGTCACTGTGAAGCGATTGATTTGAAACATTCTATATGGAACGTTAACTATCACTCTTGCCATTCTAGATTGACGCTTTGGATAATAGCTACGTTGGACGTTGGCGCTCCCGCAAAGTTCAACGCAAGTATCGTTACGGTTTTGTATAACAGAATTTTGTTAATGGTTAAATCTACTTATTTTTTATTATTATATGCTGTTTCCATGTTGCCCCGCTATTCACGTACATTCGAAAGTATATGACATCAACTTTCCGTGCAAACGCAACGTTATGTAGCGCTTGGGGCGTTCGTCAGGTGCGAGGCTTGTGTTAAGTGTAAAGGTTGTACAGAATGTTTCCAAAAAAATGGTGGTGCCCAACGCCAAGAAATTACACGAGAATTAGAAAAGAGGATTAAAAGAGAATGACTGGCAAAAGAGCAAAAACGGAAAGAAATTTCTGATGCGAGATAGGATGAATTAAGCTTTAACACACTTGTCTACTACACATACCATTTACACTTATCGTAAAATAATAATAATTATATCCTGATAACAGTATTAATAAATTTACTAGTAGGGGAAATGTTTACGCGTACTGAATGTATTGATTTAGGTTGTGCTGAATAAATAGATTTTGGGCTGTTATTTTTTGCAACGTTTTTGGTCAGCGCAGGCGAGGGAGACCAAGGAGATTTGTGAACAGCGTTGAAGACGACCTACGAACTGTTGGAGTGAGAGGGTGACGACGGTGAGTAATGGATAAAGATTAATGGAGGAATGTCCTGAAGGAGGCTAGGCTATAACCCACCAAGGGCTGTGACTCCACGCTGATGGTAATGATCATGAAGTTGTTCGAAATGTGATCGTCTGTCAACACTTACCACTATACTTTATTAAGTTTATACAAATTTTGTCAATGTAAAAACACATTACGGCATAGTAAATAATTTGGTGGCCTATATTAATTCTAATGAGGTATTATATTATGTTAGTGCCTCTCTTTTTAACATGATAATGTGTTTAGGCTGGGGGTCATTCCACAAAAAAGTAACGTCATCGAAAAATGTAACGCTTCCACACTTTCGATTCCCCACAGTCTAGAAATCTTCGGTCTCTGTCGTTTTAACATGATAATGTTTGTTATATAGTAAATATCAAAAACATTATCATGCTTCGATATTTCGGTTTCGTCGAAATTCTTTCTTTTTCCACCATACCTCTTTGATACACCCTCACAGATAAAGAAGCCTATAACTGACTGTCTGCTGCACAAGTCAACAATAAAGCCGGTCCAGGATCGCC
The DNA here is from genome assembly GCA_034769895.1 of Magicicada septendecula. Taxonomy (NCBI): domain Eukaryota; kingdom Metazoa; phylum Arthropoda; class Insecta; order Hemiptera; family Cicadidae; genus Magicicada; species Magicicada septendecula. Next base: position 586,342,252 of record CM068369.1, on the reverse strand, counting down.
TAAACTTGGCACTGGTTCTGAAGCAGGAATATTTATGGGCCGTGTGGTTTAGATCCGTACTGTCGTGCACTAACATGGTCATGTGTTGCAGTATGTGATTCTTGACTAGTGAGAGGGTAAGGCCACAGTTTAAAGCTAACCCTGTGACCTTGTGAGCACCGGTACCTGGAAATCGGGGCAAAGTTCTGTCTCTCCCTAAAATGTTTTGCCGATCCTGAAGAAAAGGTCTATAAGTTTAGTGGATTGCTACTTTCGGGAAGCGAACAACAACGAGGACAAAGAAGAAGAACAACAACAACAAGGTGCATTGAATAATTCAAAGTGTATCATTATTTAGGGAATAACTGATCAAGCGAAATGAGATCAGTTTTTATTCGGTATTTGTCTGTCTACCTGTTTGTCTATTGGTGTTATTCTTAACGAAAACTTAAGACCGTATTAACCGGTTTCCGTAAAAGGTGTCTTGCGTATTCATACTTTTACCATACAGGACATAATTTTTTTTGACATTAATCCCCATCACAATGGGCAGAGAGCACAATTGTAACGTTCCAAGTTTTGAAAAATAAATAACAAAAATCCAAGTCATATATGAAATTAAAGAGCTTGTTAGCCAAAATATGAATAGGCCTATAGTTTGAAAATTTCAAAATTCTTTAACCTAGAGCCCAAAAATAGGACCAAAAGATTAAAAAAAATTGAAAATCTAGGCGGGTGTCAGACTAAAAGGAATTTTAACACATATCTAATTGTTTGGAACTTTTAACGTTTATTGTATGATTGCACCACAATTGTTACTTTACTAAAAATTAGTAGGGTAATAGGGAGTTTTGTAATGTTTACCGTAAGTGAAAAATTATCTAACATCAAAATCTATCCTATAACAAATATACTTGGTATAAAATAGTGAATGATTTCTACAGCTGATAGAGCATACTAATAAGAAACTAAAAAAAAACCTAGTAAATATTTAAAGCTAATAAAACCTATTTATATACATACGTACATGTGTGTGTGTGTGTGTGTGTGTGTGTGTGTGTGTGTGTGTGTGTGTGTGTGTGTGTGTGTGTGTGTGTGTGTGTGTGTGTGTTGAAATAGGTGACATTTGCATATAAAAATCATAATTTAACTTTTGACATATGATAGCATGTTTCAATGAAAATTTTTTAAAGTAAAAGGTGCATGTTGGAACATTGTAATATAGACAATTAGAATCATGTCAGAATTGTTAGATTAAGTAGATTTTTGAATGTATAAAAGTAATAAGTGTTGTGAAATAGTGCATACATATGCATAGGCAAATAGTGAGTGTGCGTGTTCCGAAATAAGAAAAAAAAATTAAATAAAATAACTGTTATGTAAATCAAATGTCCGACGTAAGACTTAGACCAGAAAGTGCATAAATGAAGACTTATCTGGTAGTAATATTTGTTAATAATATAAAGAACGAAATATAAGAGTGTTTTCATAAAAAGGGTTTATTACCCACAAGAGAAGCAATAAAAATTATACAGTTTTTATTTGCACGTTTTACATTGTTCATATACAATTTCTTACAAGTAGAATGTTATTTAGACTAGAGCCATAAAGGTGACGGAGCTTTTTGACCAATGGAATTGGCTAATACATCAGTTGATTTGATCCGTGATGGGATGTAAGGCAGTCTAGCTCAGAACTCAGAAGAAGCAGTCTCGCGTTACTCTCTGTAACGTGTAATCGTTAACTCTGTTTCAGTATGTTAGGTCTGTCAGTAGTTACGAAAACTAGTAGTAAAGTGCGCGACTAAATAATCCCGAGTGCTAGTTCGGTAAAGTTCAAGATTATCCGTTTAATCATTTATGAACACATCAAGTTGCCGGAGTCATATAAATCAGTAGTAATTAATAATACAACACGGTTCCCAGAAGTACCCAACCCGTAAACGACCCTGAGAGCTGGGAACCAGGAGGAGGTCCTGAAGGAGAACCACAGGAGGAGCGGCGGTGTCCTGACGTCTACCTGAAACGAGCATCTGTCGACACTCATCAGGAAAAGAGAAGAAACATTGCATCATTCAACAAACCAGAGAAGTGAAATCATTTATATAAACTAAATCAATCAATAAGAAAACAATTATAAACTAAAAGAGACAGAAAAACTTAAAGGAATTAATATACGCATATGTAATTAGAGTGTAGGAAAGAATTATTTTAAGTATAAAAGGGATGTCAACAGAAACTGTAAATTAATTTTATTTTGCAAAAGAAACTATTCATTAATGTTATTTTCAACAGAAGTTGTAATTTATTTTATTTTAACCGAACGATTAATTTATTTTATTTTGTATTAAAAACTATCTATTAATTTTTGCTGTGCTACCATAAACTGTAGTAAATATTGTGCAATCTATAAATGAAGAAAAATCTTTAATAGAGCCAAACATTCGATGTATAATTATCCTATGCGACCTTGTACATCGCTCTCTGTGTGTGTGTGTGTGTGTGTGTGTGTGTGTGTGTGTGTGTGTGTGTGTGTGTGTGTGTGTGTGTGTGTGTGTGTGTGTTTTATAGTATACTTATAATATCAAAACGTTTTTTGAAAAATTGCTTATTCTATTAATTTAACTAAAGTCATGATAAAAAACAACGTTATCTCAAAGTGCGAAAAACGTGACAAAAACGTTAGAGTTACAAGCCCAAGTGTAAGTAATGACTCATTAATATCACATAATGAGGTGCATATTATATTAACAGCAAATTGAATAATAATACCACATACAGAGGAAGTATACCTTGTCATACACAGCTGTGTTCAAACACAAAGTAACATATTGCGTTCGGTTTTCCTGTGCAGGTGCACTTTGAAACATTTTCCTATTAACATGAAAATCTAAATATAACATTAATAGCAATAAAGCGTACTTTCTACAAATATTATTAACAAACATGAGACATAAATGCGTTTACTTGGTTGTAGTAAAACATAACACTATAATTTCGTACAAATTAATTATTTACATTATTGACATTACAAAATTAATAGTTAACAACTTTTAATTATTAAATTAGAAATGGTAAAAGTGGAGATGTACGAGTATATTCATAATCAAAGTGTCTTGAATTAACAGTATATCAATATTTGTTTGAAATGCAAAATTATCCGGAATATTAATATATGAAGATAAAGAATTTTATTAAACTGAGTAGGGTAAAGTGGATTAGAAAATGTCTAACGGAATTTTGTACATATGCGGCGGTCATAGGTGTTATACGGCGAAAGTTTGTTGAATGGAATTCAGAGAATTTACCGGGATTACGTGACCTGACGTCACGAAACTGCTTAGCGTCGTCTGCTGTGGGGTGAGCTTGCCCTCTTGGACAAGGGTAGGCAGTGCGTGAGAATTGGTTTAAATTGCCAGCAGCTTGGTCATATTGTGGCCGCGTTATATGTCTTGGCTGTAGTTGGGGGTGGTTGTATGAGATAATGTGTCTGGAAAATTCTGAAATGAGAGACACAGTACTGAACGCTTTATAGAAATTACTGTTACGATGGTCAACAAATCGTCCTGTTGTGCAGTGGAAACAGAATAACTGACCCAAATGAAATCTCTAATTACAAACTTTAATTAGACACGAACAACAGTTGGAAATCAAAAAAGGCACTTCTATAAAATAATTACAAATACTTTTGTACAACAAACAACAGTAAATGTCACCTTATTACAGTTTTGCACTAATTACACTATAACCACTTTCCACTAATACGCAACAATAATTAGTACTCCCCCAGGTCTAATATCGCTAGGTATAAACTGAACTGGGCCGCTTCGACATCCAGTTGTTATACCTCCGCCGCCTAGCCTAGCACTGTAGTGAAATAACGGGTCTCGATGTCGTTAGTAGGGTAGTCGATTAACGTCAGGAAGGGGCAGAACGTCTCGAACAATCGAGAACGTTACGCAACTCTGCCGGGCAGAATAATCTCCAAACAACTGGAACAGCCTCGCGCGCCGTGTGCCCAGAATCACGTACTACTTATTTCCTCAGCGTAGCATACGATTAAAGTTGACGTGCTAGTAAAAGTTATGATGCTCTGTACTCGCTGATTTGTGACTAATAGTATATAATATTGTTGAGCTTACATAAGCGTATTGTTTTTTTAATCCAAAGTTAGCGTCGCGTTGTTTCAAATCAAGTACTACTACGAATAATAAAATGAAGTCTTCACAGCTGTTTGATGTCAACGACACCACATCTTTACCCTGAAGTTGTCAATACCTTTCGTCTATCTGTGTGTTTATCTATCTGTCGGTGTCTCTCTGTCTGTCTGTCTGTCTGTCTGTCTGTCTCTCTCTCTCTCTCTCTCTCTCTCTCTCTCTCTCTCTCTCTCTCTCTCTCTCTCTCTCTCTCCCCCTCGCACACTCTTCTGCGTTTCTCCCACTATTTATTTAATTTCTCTATCTTCTTCTCTATCTTCCTTACCTCTATTTCTGAAGTAGGCCTACCTCTATTCATCACGACTTCATAAATAATACTTATCAGCTCAAAAGCTAGAATTCGCTCATCCTAAACATTCATGCTAAACACAGAGAGTTGTTAAACACGTGTGGTGGAACATCGTTTTCACCAAACTTAAGAAACATACGCTTCTTTTATACGTGTTCCATGGGCTACCACTGAGGAGTAGATGAAGATTTTTAATATCAATATCGTGATGATTGTTTGTTGTTGGAAGGTCACATAGAAAAGGGGGCAGCAAAGCAGACAATTGACATCGTGTTGCTAGGACAACACCGTTGTAACTGGTTTACACTATTCGGAGTGGCTCACACTATCCACCAAGTCAAAAACCATACTCTAAATAATAACTCCATTTAGTAACTTGAGACAGTGATGTATTGTATGTATCCTCATGTTTAGGAATTATCAAGTTCATGCCTACTTTTAGATGGTTGTAATACACTTTTAAATAGGCCTTAATAAAAGTTCACGTTACTATTATACATACTACACTCGGCCTACGAGCATCTGAAAAGTAAGAGTTTATCAAGCTAATTTACCCAATGACAATATTAATATTTATAACATACTAATTATCAGCAACAGAATGTAACAATTAGTTTAGTGTACCGACTCTTAAAAATTATCCCAGGGCGCCAGTAATAAATAAACACAATTTGACTGTTATTAATTAAGTTTTTAATAACTAATTTGTATTTACATATTACAAAATTTGTAGATCATTACCTTTAATAAGTTTGCTATAAAATTTGTTTGTGCTTATTTCTTGGCTATGAATTCTTTGACTAATTGAGTCACCAAGTATGAGTTACATACATTTAAATTTAATAGACAATAGTACAATAAGTGTTCATTTTATTATTTACTTGCATGTTGAATCCACTCTGCGCCGCGATGTAATCAATTCTACACGTTCCAGGCTGGTAGCCGACGTTAATCGTTGAGCCCTTATCCTTGTTAGTTTTGCACTAATTTATACACTTGTTTCACAGGTATTAAACACCATTCACTTTGACAACTTAGTGATAACTACACATGTGCCGTATGCTAATACACTTGTTGAATACACAGTTATTCTTTTAAAAAGCTAAGTGCGTCTAACACCAGATTAATAACTGCTTATTGATCGACTGTCCCGCACCATGACGTTTCACACATTTAAATCGCAATGTATTTCGATTTAACGATTGATGCTGTGTTAAGTAAAACTTGGATATGTTACCCGATTTTAACTTATCTTCTCTAATTTCTCTGCACGTTATTCTTGTAAACGATTATTAAATGTTTATAATATGTAGCTTTCACAATACTTAATATCGCGTTACCGTGACTGACTTACGTGGCGATTGAAATATACTTAATCAAATTACTGAGAAATTATTATTGCAACTAATACGAGTCTAATATTTGTAATCTCTCCGTTGACTGCCCTAACTTCTTACACTCCGTATTTTTATATTTCGCTAAAACTACCCACACTCAATATCGACAAACTACACGCCTATTGGTCTGACTTACCGCTAAATTCAAAACTACCCAATCTGTTTAACGGAACAGCCCGCGCAAAAAATGACGCTATCCGCTATTCGTCCACAAAATGCGCGTGAACACGTGGTATGAAACTTCGCGTCACCTTCCATTTTACACATACTCTCTCTTTTGTTAGGTGCACTTAACTTTTACAACCTTAGTAAATGTTTCTTACACCCAAGTAAACAATACAGTTTTATGACGGTCCGACCCGTCCGTGACAAAATATAAATTCTTAGCCGACTTACTGGCGTCAACGCAAGGTCGTCTTTTGAATATCTATCGCTCTTTACTACATATTTTAATGTTTTCTTACTTCTAAAGAAAACCACCGCTTTCTATAAATTTACATTTCTCCCTGGGTACCATATGACTTTGTCCCCGTAAAATTGTTAAGAATACAATTTTCCGTGATATGGTTAAATGTGATTGAGGACAATCGGACAATCTGAGGAAGCTGGGTGTTTGAAGTTGGGTGCTATTAACTCGGACCCTTGACCATCGACGATGTGCCTTAGAGGCCTGATCGTTTACGTACATTGATTCCTTCCAGTGATTCATGTGTTTCACGATGTTACGACCTTATAATTTTATCTTCTCCGATCTTTTCGGCCCTTGAATCCGTTTTACAATCTGCGTTTCGAATATTTTCACTGTCTTCACCTTTCCCCGCCACCGCCACGTACATATTGTTACTCCTTCTATATTTTCATTTCTAAGGCTAGTATTGCAATCTCTTCTATAACTCCACTAACATGAGCACAAAACCGCATAAAATCAGTAGTTTATTAGACGTTTACATTTGTATAGCCAGCAACACAGGTGCATTTGTTCGACTACGATCTTAGACACACGTCTTATGTACATACTCGTCATTGGCATATTTACCAATCATTTCTTGGCAGGAATAAAACCTGTCGGACGGTGTCGTAGTGCCCTATTTCTAGGCAGTCGGTGACACTCACTCCCGGCTCTGTCATTGCGGTGGATGTTAGTCTGACTTTCTACAATCTTGTCATCTCGCTCTGTGGTACAACACCATATACATCAATAAATTGTTGATGAACATGTCGAGTCCCACATCAATAAATTGTTGATGAACATTTCGAGTCCCGTGTGTTTCAAAACCAGTCTTCTTCTTCCTCCTCCTCTCCTTCTTCTTCTTCTTCTTCTTCTTCTTCTTCTTCTTCTTCTTCTTATTCTTCTTCTTCTTCTTCTTCTTCTTCTTCTTCTTCTTCTTCTTCTTCTTCTTCTTCTTCTTCTTCCTCCTCCTCCTCCTCCTCCTCCTCCTCCTCCTCCTCCTCCTCCTCCTCCTCCTCCTCCTCCTCCTCCTCCTCCTCCTCCTCCTCCTCCTCCTCCTCCTCCTCCTCCTCCTCCTCCTCCTCCTCCTCCTCCTCCTCCTCCTCTTCCTCTTCCTCCTCCTCCTTCTTCTTCTTCGTCTACTTGTATTCTAATTCTACTTCTACTTGTATTTACTTTTACTTCTTGTCCTCCACCTCCACCCTTTTTCATCTTTTGTTTTCTTTTTCTTCATGAGAAAGAAAATATACTGGATGAAACATATTGATTGTAGGCAGGGCGCCAGATTGTTGAAGACGACTAGCGACTGGGAGCTAAATAGTAAAGTGAGATTATAACGTAAAAAAAATTTAGATAAAAAACACGTTAGGCAGGATTAACGAATGGCCTCTATAGGCCACGGGATTAATTCGATGCAACTCAAAGTGAAGTAAAATAAAGAGAAGAAGAAAAAGAAGACTGAAATAATCTTAGTGTAAACATAATAGACGAAAGGGTATTTAAAATAATTGTCTTTGGGATAAGACCTTTGTGAAGTAAAACTAAAATTATTCTGAAAATAAATTTAGGAAACTCTTGGAAAAAACGCAATAGGAGGCGACGAAAAATTTATGATAACGAATAACCGTCTGAAGTTTATTTTATGATTCATTAAGCTTTTACGATTTGATTTATAATGTCACAATTTAACTTGGTTTTTCTCTCCCCCTCAACGGAATAACAGTTGGTAAAGAAGTCTGAAGGTCATATCGTCGGTCCCAGCGGAATAGACTTTTTTTAGGCAAAGTAATGACTCGACGTTTGTGTAAGGAAAGAAAATTAAATTTATACTGAAGTGCCAGAGTTTTATGGAGCAGTTATTTTCGTTACATTGATTGTAATTTCCGCTGTTAAGCTCTTCGGCGTTGATTGTTACATTTTACCGGGATTTTGAATTAGTGTATTTGAATTCACTGGAATATTTTTCGACGCATGTACTAATAAAACTGTACATAAGCGGCAGCGGATAACTAAAATGTATGGATCTATTATTACGCCGGTGTATTATGAACAATGTGGAAAGTTCTAACTGTCGAACTGTTCGTCATTTTTCATATTATTCTCCAAACATCGTCGTGAAGATCGTGGAATCATCTTGAAACGGCAACACGCCACTCTGCGCCGGTGGCTGAGTATAACTAACGGTGGTTCGGAAGCGGCCGAGAGTTGTTAACTTCCAATTCGTTGCGTAGAAATTTGCAATCGGTGCGGCGTTAATATAATGTTATGATGATCGTACGGATCGTCGCGTTGTACAGTGGAAGCAGAATAACTGACATCAGATGATGTCACTAATCACAACTTTAACTAGAAACAAGTAACAGAAATCAATAAAGTCACTCTTACGCTATAATGTAATTCTTGGATTTCGTTGTCCGTTACTTAAGTAAATACAACTATTTCATTAACGACTCGTCTCCATGAACACAGTCCATCTCCCTGCGTGTAGACTTTAAGAGATTGCAAGACTCGGAACACAAAGTTTTTTATGAGTAAAAACAAAAAGTGTTACCTTACAACCTGAACCGGTTTTCACTTTTAAAAAGGTTCTTCAGAGGTTGCCGCTGGTAGTGCTGCCCGTCTTGTTGACGGCGACGGAATCGATTTTCGAAAGGTCGATGTTGTGTGTGTGGGGTGAGATATGTTCGAATAGTGCGTGTGATTTGAATTGTGTCTGTTCGTTTAGAATGTAGTTTTTATTTGTTTGCGTGAGTTTTATATTTCCAGTTGTTCTAGAGTGTCTAGTTTTCGGCCTTTTGTGTGTACGTGTAGAATGTTCATGTTATTGTCGATGTTTTTGTATGTGTGGTTTGCCTCGATGAGGTGGTTTGCAAAGGTGGATTCTGTAGTGGAGTGGAGTGCCCTTGTGTGTTCAATGTATCTCTGTTTGAAGCTACGTCCTGTCTGGGCTATGTAGAATTTGTTGCAATTTGAGCAATTTAGTTTGTAAACACCCGGTAGATCAAATTTGTTTTGTGTGTGTTTTGATAGTGTGTGTTCTGTTTTGTTAGTAGTTTTGTAAGCGATTCTGTATCCTGCTTTTTTGAATTTGTGGGCTATTTTTTCAGTTTGTTTGTTGATGTATGTTAGTGTTATGAATTTGTTGTTTTCTGTCATTCTCTGTTGTTTGTTTTGTGTTTTATGTAGGAGTTTACTGACTATTGTTCTGTCATATCCGTTAGATTCTGCTAGATATTTTATCGTGTTTAGTTCGTCTTTGTAGTCTTTTTCATCTAAGGGGATGTTGTTAAGTCTATGTATCATGGTTCTGAAGGCAGCTAGTTTGTGTTATATTGGGTGATTGAAGGAGTTGTGTATTAGTGTGTCAGTTGTAGTTGGTTTTCTGTATATACTGAATTTGTGCCTGTGTTCAAGTTTTGTGATGGAGAGGTCTAAGAAGTTTATGGTATTGTTGTGTTCGTATTCGGTAGTAAAGGTTATGTTTTTTGTTTATGTGCGTTAGTAACTGTTCACATTGTCTTTTGTTTCCCCTGTTAAATTGTTGTACACAAATGTTTCTATTTATTTAAACTATTACTAAACTGACGAATAATGATTTCTCTCGTGTTAATTCATTTGTTCTATTGTATAAAGACTGCAATCGTATGATAGTAGTAAGCGTATATTATAGAGTCTTTCTGAAAGTTGAAAATGGAATTTTACAAAAGTAAAAGGTTAACCTCTCTATTAGCAACGCGAGTAAAGACTAAAATATAATTAATGACCATAAAGTGAAAAAGGCTACGATCAAACTATAGACATTTAAGACATTTCAACTAGGCCTATTTGCGGAATGATCTTTGATATGATAAACTTATACTTTAAACGTTAAGCTAGATATGTTTCAGACAGATTCGAGTAAACTAGGTGCTAATTTACCTACGGAAAGACGATGATCTCGCTGTTCAAACGGTAGAACTATGAGACTACAGGACTCGTGATGTTGGTAATCCTGTAATGGGAAGTGTGGACGAAAAAGATAAAGATAGATTAGTACAGGCTCTGCCTACGTTTTCTGGTGTGTGAGTAACTTTTTTTTAATGCCACCAATATATACGTTAGTTATCATTAATTTTAGGTGATTCTCATTATTCAGAAAACTCTTTTATTTTATAAATTCACAAATACTGTACGTGTGTTTCGTGTGTCAAATATTCACAGTGTTTCGTGTGCCAAATGTTCACTGTGTTTCGTGTGTCAATTTCTCCACTTATTTATAAGTCATATTTTGACACACGAAACTGGCATAAAACGAGATCTACATTAAGTTATTAATCTGCGAGGAGGGGATTGATATCCTACGTCCCGTCTGTACAACACTGCACACAATTGTTGATAAACGATGTCAATAGGTAGGTCAGAAAAACAGTTGGTAACTGACAAATACATTGGCAACGTATAAAAATGTTGTTACACTCATAACTACGAGGGACATCCAGAAAGTAAGAATACAAGGGCTGTGTAGGACATAGGGAAATTTTTTTCAAAGTTGGCACCCGTGACGTGTAGACGGGTTCTTAACGGTCAAAATGAGACATCGAGCGCCTCAGTCCGTTACGAAATGTCGTCGCAGCAGCTTAACACGTCAACCAGTTCGTCCCCCGTTTGCTCCACGTACCGCAGGTGTGAGATTTCAAACAGGGTGAATCCTTTCTCGACTCAATTGTGACTGGGGACGAAACGTGGGTGTGTCACTATACTCCTGAGTCAAAAAGACAGTCTCTGCAGTGACGCCATACCCATTCGCCAACATCCAAAAAATTCAAAGTTCAGTCTTCACAGAGGAAAATCATGGCATCCGTCTTTTGGGACGGGAACGGGATCTTGTTGGTCGATTTCATGCCCAAAGGGACCATCATCAATGCTGCTGCATATTGTGAGACCCTAAAGAAGTTGCAAAAAGAAATCAAAGACAAAAGGAGGGGAATGCTGACTCGTGGTGTGTCACTCCTTCATGACAACGCCAGACCCCATACCGCCCGGCTCACTCAGGACCTGCTCGTGTCGTTTGGATGGGACATTGTGACTCACCCACCCTACTCCCCGGACCTGGCACCCTCGGATTACCATTTTTTCACCAAATTGAAGGAGTTCTTGGGTGGACAGCGATTTTCGAACGATGAGGAGGTCATGGAGACTGTGAAAAAGTGGCTTAAGGAGGTGGAGCGGAAGGTATACGACGAGGGTATACAAAAGCTGGTGCCCAGGCTTCAAAAGTGCATTGACCTCAACGGCGATTATGTGGAGAAATGATAACATATTTTGGCACATACCGTGTAAATTTCATTAAAATATATTCATTTTTCGATTTTTAACAAGTGTTGTATTCTTACTTTCTGGACGTGCCTCGTATCTAAACAGTATCAATATATTTAAGCATGAATAATGCAGCACTTGCCACTAATGCAAATTGACCGACAGTGTTTAGCTTATGTGGGCGCGTCAGACGTGTTACAGGGAAAAACACTGGATGGTATGTAAGGTATGTACTGGGATTACGTGAGGTGAAGCGACTAGTAGCAAAACAGTTTAGCAACTAGATGTGGGCCCACGACCCGGGTGGTACATGCGTGTGAACTAGATGGAATTACCGGCATTCTGAACAGTTGACGGCTGCTTTGCATATATATATATATTTTTTTATTTGCCTATTGTACATTAGTGCTAAGCTATTCAGTACTATAAGTTAATATTATTAAAGAATCCTTAAATTTTTTAGTGACCGTCAATCAGTGAATGTTTTAGTGGACGGTTAGTGAGGATCGGTCAATAATACAAATTTTAGCTATTTTGCGTCGATGTTTCGACAATATTTATTGTCATCTTCAGGACCTGTGTATGAAATACAATAGAAATATCAAACATAACGAAACAATTAAATATTTGGGTGAACGTGTTGGTGTATGTGAGTGTGTGCGTGCGTATGTATGTACCATTTTATATGTGAAGACATGATAGTTTGTTTACATCTTCAAATTATCTTTAAGAAAGCGAGCAAATTATAGTATGAGAGAACTTAATTTATACAGTATTGCAATTTAAATTACTAAATGTAATGATATTTTAATTAATTAAACAAACAGTAACCAACAATTGGATATTAGATTGATACGTAAATTGCTTATACCTACAGCAGTCAACATAGCAAAGTAATATATTACCTATAACTAAAACAGATTAGGGGATGTTCACTACGTAATTATTAAAAGTTATTTTTACCATGTTTCACTCCTTACTGGTGTTAACAAACAATCACAATTTAGAAATATACAATTTACACAATAACTGTAGAACATTACGACTTAAATCAGATAGTTGACAAAGGTTACAAACAAAAGTTTCTGGTAAATTTTACTAACAGGTAAACTTGGATAATAATTGTAATCATATTATAAAATATAGTCAAGAGTACTATAGAATAATGTAATTTATGTATGTGTAATTTATGTAAACAAATTATCATAAGTCTTCACATATAAAATGATACATACATACACACGCACACATACACCAACACGTTCACCCAAATATTTAATTGTTTCGTTATGTTTGATATTTCTATTGTATTTCATACACAGGTCCTGAAGATGACAATAAACATTGTCGAAACGTCGACGCAAAATAGCTAAAATTTGTATTATTGACCGATCCTCACTAACCATCCACTAAAACATTATTAAAGAAGTTTGATGGGCAAACTTGCTTTTCCCTATTCTTACTCGTAAACTTGCGTTTACTCAACTTTAAATAGAAACACATTCGGTTGACAATCACAACGTCGGTTGACATTTATTAGCATCATTTTGAATACTAAACGTTCCCTCGATGTGGCGCCTTTTTTTTTTTTTTTTTTTTTTGTCGCTGAGCATAGCGCATTCTAGAGTGGCCGAAACGCTTGGTATTATCAACGATAAATATTAAACGTGAGTGTCCCTGACAGGGAGTAGTGGAGATATTAGCTGCTCGCTACTCAGAATCTGAAAAGTATTAGCACCAGGTCGTCGTCTTCAGTAGCTGTAAAAAATGTACAGGCATTGCACAAATGCAATGCACAGAGAAGGGTATTGAAAATGCTTCAATAAATCTAAAAAATAATGTTCATTCGCCAATCAATGAATTCATTCTTCATTCACCAATCAATGAATTCATTCTTCATTCACCAATCAATGAATTCATTCTTCATTTACCAATGTAGGCCTACAGATTATAAGTTAAATGTAGTCGCATTCATAAGCGAAGTTTTATATGTGTACTACGTTATTGACAACAAAGAAGTAGTTTCTATGCAAACTCACCGGTTCCCATTTTCGATCACGCAGCAGCGATCGGCCGCAAATGTGCGACCTTTTCAATGTTAAAATGATCGTTGCCAATCTTCCTTAGGCAATCTGTCACTTTGCATCCTATTCAGATTTGTAGTCCATCTCTCTTCGATCCATCTTTCTGCAATATGATCTTGAGTATTAAGCAATATTTAGGATTTTTAACTTTTTGAGTATGTCTTTATTGTAGAGCCCATTTCTTCGTGTGTAGCTTTAACAGATCGCAGGAATGTCATCTCTGATGTCTGTATGCTACTCAGATATTTCTTCACCTGTAACAAAACTTCAGGTCTTTGACTTTTGAATAAGGTAAATGACCTCTATGGACGTTACCAGCGTCTTGTAGAACAAATCCAGTGGTAGGCGTGCTACCTTTGAGCCTCTGGTCTTGTTCTGGGTTTTATTTGGAGACCCACCTCCTAAATTCTTCTGTCTGTAGTGCCGTCGGGAAAACTTCTTCTTCCGCCTCTAGGACCGTTGACCATATACCACCTTTACCACATCCAATCTTGGCCGGTGAGTCACCGAATAGAACAAAAAAAAAAAAACGAGACAAGAATTACAAAGTAAAATGAAGTATGAAACAAACAACGCTTGATCTACTGTAGCAGACGACAGTATATACGCAGAAACTCTCTGTCTGTCTGTCTGTCTGTCTGTCTCTCTCTCTCTCTCTCTCTCTCTCTCTCTCTCTCTCTCCCTCTCTCTATTTTATGCACCTAAGCATTCAAAGAATTTCGACGAAACCGAAACATCGAAGCATGATAATTTTTTAGACTTTTTTAGGGAATCGAAATTGTGGAAGCGTTACATTTTTCGATGACGTTACACATTTTGCATCACGCATTTTGTGGAATAACCCCCAGCCTAAAAACATTATAATGTTAAAATGAAAGACTCCCTGCTGTAGAGATCTAATAGCGCGAGATCGAAAAGACTAAAAGTTGGTCAAGAAAGACCAGACAGCAAATGTTATAAAAAAAAAAAATAATAATAATAATAGCGACCTAATAATAATAATAATAATAATAACAATATCAACAAAAATAATAAATAACAATGACAATAAATAATTGTGTAGTTATTTTAAATTAACACGATATATAATTTTTATAGAATTTAGATAGAACGGTTTACTATAGAAAACTGCAAGATAAGTACTTCGCTTCAATTTAACGTTTGAGGCTAAGGTATGCAACAATTTATAACAGACGTAAATCCAGCTAAACGTGAAGTAAGTACAGCCACTTAAGGAGTTTAACTGGCCGTATAGAAACGTATATTACGTCTCCAGTCTCCGCCCCGTACTTGTAGCGTAGTTTTAATGCAACAACTAACTGCGTCCTAAAACATTTCAGTAAACTAGCTAAGTTTCTACAACAACATTGTGCCAGAATTTCATTGTTTTCATTTACAAAAGGTCAATAACTGTAAACTGTTTATATTGTGCCGTTATTTTGGCATAATATATTTAATTTTAAATTGTTTTACGCTTCAGTGTGTGTGCGTTGCGTGTTTACTTTATTCCAGCAGTAGTTAACTCATTAAACTTTATAACTGAACAAACATTTTTTCAACCGTTTCGTACAGAAATGTTTAATTTGTTTTAATTTTTAATAAGGATTATTTTTCAATTCGTATAAAGATCCGAGCACATATTTATGATAAATTTGTTTCTCCGCTAGCAGAGCAGGTGTAACGTCTCAGTCAAGGCGGCACTAAAGTATTTTCGAGGCGGTTTTTGGAGCACTTGAAATACGCATTATGCTGGCGCGCCGCAGTAAGGATGGCAATTTATTCTCGAACATCTGCGCTACCTATATAACTCACAGCAGCTGGCTTGTCAGACAGTTACGTTGAGCGATTTCGTTAGTGCGGATCGAGTGGTAGTGGAAACTGCTTACTATGTTATAATTAGTGTGGAACTGAATTACATGCCACTATTATTGCGTGTGGTCAAATGCAACTTGAATTATTGTACGGGGCTACCTTGTTGTTGTTGTTGCTTAGAAATTGTTATTAGTGATTAATTAAAGCTGGTAATAAGTGATTTCATTGGTGTCTGTATTTTATTTCTACTGTACCATACGACGGTCAACAACGATATGCATACTGGCAAGTCGTACGACAATGGAAGAATGTTATTAATTCAGCAATTAGAATAACCTCAACCCATGAATGTATGAACACAAGTTGTTTGTAAAAAAAAAACAGGATAACCTACATTTTTCTATTCACCGTTTAAGCCTCGTACGTAAGGGTTAGAACTTGACAATATCTTAAAGAAAGCAGAGGCCATGGCTTACAAACTCGCAGGAAACCAGCTTGTACGTTTGAAGATAGTGGTCAACGGGTAACCTATAGAAGAGGTATCGCATTTCAACTTTCTAGAATATAACTTTAATTACGAGGCCGAGATTGACATTGCCAGTAAACATCATAAATGTCAACTGCTGTATAGACCGTATACCGCCATGTAACAAAACAACAAGAGAGACAAAACTAAAATTTTATGAGACAGCACCTGTGCTAAACTATGGGGTGAGATGTGAGTGTTGCGGCAAAAAGGTACTCAGCGGATACAAGCCAATGAAACAAAGTTATTGATACAAATGAAAGATTGTTTCCTGCCCGGTCAAATTACAAGTGAAGGTACAACGACCGAGTTGGGGATATACAGCATGAAACGTAGAATTAGACAGGGCTGATTACAATGAAACCAGCATACCGAAAGTATGAGCGATTATCGTCTAACAGAAGGAAGAAGAGATATAAGTAGACTCAGAAGAAGATGGCCGTACTGAAGACATAAACCCTAAGGAAAATAAGAACAAAAGATATATTTTTCCTTTTTTAGATTGATTTTAATTTATTATAATCATAACTAACAGTATTTTCAATTTTTTCTCACAGTCAAACATCGATTCTCCTGCAAGTGGTAGGCCCTGTTAACACAAAAGTTGTATTGGCTTTTGTAACAAAGATTTCCCAATCCGAAACCTCTCCAATGTTAATTAAATGCACTATTGCTTTCAGGAATATATGTAATATATGTTATCAAGATATTTAAAAAAAAGAAACTCCGTATCTGCCATAGTTAATATTACTCAACACTCCATGTAAACTTTGGCTCGCCTTCAAAACGATTGTAAGCTATGTTTACAAAAAACATTATTTTATTACTTTCTTGTAATTACACTAGTAATAGAAAAAGTAATCTAAGCCTAACATTCAAATTTACTTAATAATAAATGGATTTTGTTCGAAATGCTGGGCGCGTTCTGAGCTCAGGAGCTCAGAGGTATAGCTGTTCTTATAATCAAAATATTTGCGACGAACACATGATCATGATATTACATCTGTAGATGAAATGATCGAACAACAGAAAAAGTGATACAAATTTTTATTTATGCTTCTATGAAATAAAAGCAATCGTATTACTAGTCCCTGAGCTACAGAATTACCTAACTCTTTTGATTTCAGTTTATTTATTATTACATAAATTTTGATAATTACATTATAAGATAATTTTTTAATTATGTAAAAAAAAATTACAACAATTCCGATTACTCTAATATTTCTTTAATAACATAACACTGTTGTGGGGCACACAATCATTCAATAAACACTAAAACGTATGTTTAATAGAGTTTTAAACAATATGGTAAATACCTAATCGGATCGGAGTTATAATTCCTTTTAGTCTGTCACCCCACTGGAATACCACATTCTTTAACAAATAATTTTGATGTCTTATCTAAACCCTAGGATCTCAAAATTTTGAAATATCTAAAACTTAAAACTACGTTTACACGTAAATTAAAATTTCTCTCGATTTGATATGCCAAATGAAATTTTTTCAATTTTAATTAACATTCCATTCACCTTTTGAACACTAACATCTATAAATTTTGAAACATAAAAAACAAACAATTTATTCCGATTACATTATATATTACAATTTTCTCTTCAATTTGACACCCTACATTGGCTTTTGCTACTTTTTCACTATTATGTCTATTTTGCCTCCTGCCCTCCTAAGTTTGGGGGGATCGATCTCAACAACAAGTGGGTTCTATAAAGTAAATTGTAGACACGCATGCTGAGTGTTACAAACATCGGTTAACGCGCTCAAAAGTTATCGTGAGACACACCCCAAATATATACACAGACATAAAATGAATCGTTTATTTCAGAAACCCGCCAAGTACACTTTTTCAAACATTCGGAAAACAAAAAAAAAACTTTCTACTTTTAATATTACTGTAGATTTTTGCCTAGGAAAAATTTACAGTGTTTCTCAATATCTCCTAAAAACAAATAATGCTTGTATTTAATTTTTAAAATTATACTCTCTTCATAAAAAATTTATAAAAATTTTGTATTTGACGGGTTTCTGCAATAAAATAACTTTTTTCTACAAAAAATTTATTTTTTTTGTAAAATTATGACTTTTTAAACAGCAGTGGGATGTTAAATAGAAACACATTATACTTTAATTTATTAAATATCAAAGAAAAAAAAATTAAACAATCAGTTTGGTCTTAAACGAAGAACAAAAACTAAAGAGGGAATCGAAATTTTTGTGCTTAAATTCTATTAAACTTAAAATCACTATCAACAGTAGAGCATCAAAAACTACCGTGTATTCATAACTAAAAACAAAAAGCAGAACAATATAGGCCTACTTATTTGTGTGTTCAATCTACTCATCCTCATACACCCTGTCTACGTTACAGTCAGCTTCTGTTGTAGGCCACTGGAGGATGTCGTTGTAAAAAACTTCCTACCCTGTAGTGTACTTGGCCAACTTCTTCAGGTCATTGATTTTCTTGATATTGATGGGAAGCTTTCCAGATGGACATGCCAGCACTGTAGGGAGCTCCGGATCAGTACTATATTTTTTCAGTGTGAACGTTGAGAAGGTGAAACCGTCGATAAAGTGCTTAACAACCACTTTTCCTTGGTCAGCTTTGTTGTAATAAAATTCTTTGTATGTGGACACTTTAAAAGGAATCTTGTCTTCCCTTTGAATTCCCCTTCCAGAAGTTTCATCTGAGTTTACAGTCCTCTTGTAAAACTGAGGCCACCAAGTATTAAAACTATAGATCATCTCGCTTGTTACTTGGTGAACAGTAAAGCGCCCTGTTTTACTTGATTTAAGAATCATCTCAGCATACTGATTTGGTGTGTAAACTCTATCTACTCTTCGAACAAGACGTTTAGTACACCCAAAATCACGATCACAGGGTAAAAATGAGTGTCCCCTGACTGGGAAGTAGTGACGAACAGTCTCGAAAATTCCCATATCACAAAGATTCATTAGGAATTGCAGAATACAATGATTTTTGTTTTGCCCTGAAGGGCCATCACTGAAGAGAACAAGATGCTTAGTTCCACTAGGAACTTCAGTTTTCAAATAGTGCAATAACATCGAGCAAACCTCCTCTGGGGATTTATTGGCCTCGCCTTCGTGATATATATAAATTTTTGCCTTGTTAGTCTTCATGTCAGGAATACAAAATACATTAAGCCAAAGCTGGCGCATGTAAAACACCTCCTGTACAGGTATGTTTGGAAGTGGTAAATTTTGCATAAAGTCAAAACAAAGCACCACTGTATCTTCATCAGTGTTGTTAATCATCTTCTTTTGTTTTATATAAAACTTCTTGGCTTTGCGCTTGTGAACGATTTGTTCAGCTGCAACGCTGCGCTTTACATTGTCGCTTAGACAAAGGTCTCTTAGTTTGGATTTGAAATTCTCACATTGGCTGCAAACATCAACTTGCGGCCGCCCGAATGATAGATTGAAGTTTTCCTTAAAGTAACTATAATAAAAACTATATTTTACTTTATCTCTCAACTCATATATTTAATATAAATGCGAAACGGTCCAGTTAAATCTGACAACTCGCTACGCTTGTTCACAATATAAGTTCTCCAATAATCTGTAGATAAGTGATAATAATCTTCATCATCAAACTAGTACAATACAAGTAAACATAAGTACGCTCGTCAGTTTACCTGAATACCGTATTGATATGATCGCAGAAACTATTCGCCATCTTCCAGCTAAAGTGGGTGAATTGTCTTTACTTAAGCAGTCCGGGTCAGCTGTTGCGTAGTGTTAAGGAGAAGATTCCAGACACGTTGGAGAATAATCGGGTATCGTCTTGCAAGGTACAGCAATAACTAGATTTTGCCAGAATGTTATGAATTGGTGTTATCCATTCGATCTTGCAATACATGAAAAGTGTAGGCGCGATGCACATTGCCTAATCGCATCCGCGTTGCCTAATCGTTTCCACCGTCATCACTATCACAATTATCGTAATTGTTACTTTTTCCTTATTCTTAGTTTTGATTATAGACCTATGGTTTCTCTGTTTTGCCAGATTAAACTTTCTTTCCCTCTGTTCCTAATCCCCTATTTCTTCAAAATTCTTTTGCCTCCTGGTCTTTTTCTCCATGTACACTTTTACTATTCTCTCCTCCTCCATTCTAGCAGTAATTCTCTTCTCTCTACTATGTTGTTTTAAATTCGTTCACCTTGCATCTTTCTCTAATATCCCAATTTTTCTTCAGATTTTAAAAGGTGTTGACGTAATTTGCGTAAAAATATTTTAGAAAAGTAGACAAATTACAAGAAGACTATTGAAAATATGTTAGAAAATATCGCACTGAATCTAGTTAATACAAAGCAAATAAAATGCCGGTAAAAGTCACGAATACTTGTTTGGAAGTAAGTGGAAGAATCTGAACGTAAACATTCCATTAAAACTTTATTTAAGTAAGTGGTCTACGGTATTAACTTAACAGGGGGAGCAGTTGGCAAAAGTTAGGAAGGGGGAGAATGGTGTTTTTTTTTTTTTTAGTTTTTCGGAGCCAATATATGGTTCGATTTATAAGAGTGAAACAATTTAGTTAACTGTAGTTTAAGATGCTGAGGAAACTTGTTTAGCGTCGGGAACTATTGTACCTTCAATGTACGTTTTATGACTTTTTAAGTGGAAAAATCAATAGTGTTTTTAAGATCTTAGGTTGGTTTAGTATCAAATACTTTGCCAGTTTTGTACTTTATATGTACCATTATATTCTTTTTTACTTCCGTGTTCCATAAGGAAATGGAAGTATGGTCATGGCGAAAACAATAATTTTCGAGATAACGGCAGATTCTGATTGTACTACCACCAAAATATGAAAAAAAGTTATTTTTCGAAAAGTGTCTGGGTGTGTCCGTGTGTAGAATTTTTTCTATGGCAAACGATAACAGCCGCAAATTCAAACAGAATCAAATAATTTTTTGCAAACAGTTCTGAATTGTAGAGGACTCAAGACCTATTGTTTTTGGTGAAGATCGGTTAAGGGAAAGGGATAGTTTACCTGCAACGTTTTACGTTTTAACAAGAGTAAAGTGCTTAATTTTGATAAATAAAGTATCCTGAAAAAAGGTCATAATAATCCACTGTAGAAAGGTAGATGAAACATCTATAAATAAAAAGGGTAGTTGAAGGGGGAGGGGGTAATTTTTTTTATAAATTAAAATGGTCGTTCATGATGGAGGAGGTAAATTTTTATAAGTTTTATATGTCTACTACGTTATTGACAACAAAGAAGTAGTTTCTATGGAAACATTCCGTTTCACTTTAACAAAATTCTATATTTTTCATTTTAATTTAAATCATGTGTGAGTGAAAATATCTCGTTCCTGGCAGGCAAGCATACCTCAATTATGTAATGTTTACTTTTCCAAAGTTTTATTATTGTGATTACCCCAATAAAAAGGCCGGCAGGACACACACACACACACACACACACACACACACACATACACACAAAATTCGCGTTATTTCTGGACTCACTCATGTTTATTTTATTATGTTTGCACGCTTTTTAAATGGTAAGTGCCGAAACCCATACCAACACAACGCGTGCAAGCCGAAAAGCTGGACATCGATTTGCTTCCTGTGGATCGCTGGGCAGTGTTGTTGTATTAAAGCAATTAATACAAGCTGTGTACTTATTTCTATTATATGTGAATTATAAACTAATATGTGCATGTGTGTATGTATGAAAAATATGTAAATATTTTTCTCCTTTGAAAAATTGTTTGCCCCCCCCCTTGAAAATATTTTAACCTCCCTGATGGCTAGTTATTTACAAGCCTGTGTGGAATATAGCGTTATGACATGGATGAGAATGGTGGGTGTTAAACAGGAGACACAAACGTATTAAGAAGAAATGTTTTGCTGAGAAATTTTTAAGTATACGGGTGAACAGAATAGTCGTTCTGGAAGTCAGAAGACAAATGGAAAGAAAGAAATCAAGACCCGATTTTAAAAAAGAAAAATGACTAGTATAGTATTGACAGGAAATACTTTGATAACACTATAAACATCCCTCGGCATCTCGCAGCGAGAGTCCAATTTCATTACAGGAATCAGATCGCAGCTACCTTTAGCTAGCTCTTCGTTCGACCTACAGACATTTTATCCAAAAGTACAGTCCTTCCTCACGAAGGTTGAGGATAGTCTTAATCCATCTGACATGGTGGTACCATTTTAGCTGATACGTAATTTTTTCAGAACTCAAGCATCCACTTATTTAATTAATATTTAAATGATTTTAAATATAAATTTTAGGACATGGAAGTCATGTATGGTTCTCCATATCGATTTTTCGTTTAGAGATTAATCTGATATACTGTTTACAGAGAATGTTATTTTGAAATTGTGATTGAAATATTGCAGTTATCACACAAAGAGTTTGGTGTGAAAACAGGAATTACATAAAAAGTTATTTGTTCCGGCCACAAGCAGTTAGACTAGAGCTAGTGGCTCAAGCGCTTCTTCGGGCGTTCCAAAACTCTCCGCCCGTACGTCCCTAGTTGTTTCGGGGTGCCGTAGTCATCCATTCAGGTGTTAGAGACACCTGTTCCAACTATTTTAACCAATATTGTTCAATAGTATCTAGTATACTCATAATAATTAGTTCCTGCACAGTGGGGGCTCGTGGTTCTGACAGTTGGGGATTCAATGTCTGAATGTCTCTACTAAGACAAGAGCAATTATCCCATTGCAAATAACACACGGGGGTGAGTCTCAACATGAAGACATAACTATTGACAACTTTTAGTAGGCCTAATATTAAGTTGTGTTTATGCTGTTTGTAAATTATTCTAAGAATATATAGTTAAAAGAAAAGAATAGTTAAATATTTCTGTTTAATATTTGAAACGGAAAGCGGCCTACCGAGTTCCTTAATTTTGCATTTATCTTCAATAGAGCGAGAGAGAGAGAGAGAGAGAGAGAGAGAGAGAGAGAGAGAGAGAGAGAGAGAGAGAGAGAGAGAGAGAGAGACTTTTTTTTTAAATAGATTGAACACTATTCATTTTACCAAATCAATGAATTTAACACAAAATTAAGAAATGTCTGAACACTTAACACACAAAAATACCAGCAAACACTTTGAAGATTATACACGCTTCGATCAGTTTAACGTTAATACAATTATTTAATGACTACAATAAACAGCCTTTATTTTCGGAATACAATTACTTCACTATTTTATTTGGTTTTAATACTTTACTGCACACATTTTCAGCGCGTTCTAAATGAAATAGAGAAATCTGACAGAAAACTGATAGTAAACGGACAAATGATGTGGTAAAAATCATAATAATGGTGAATGGCGGTATTACGAAAATGTTAAAATTCCCGGTCAGTGCGGTTCGGCCGTCGTCGGAACTATTCGTGTATATCGCTAAGACTCGGGATTAGCGACTGTCGAGTGTAATTTTGCGTATACTGATTTCCCCCTCCAAAGCTGTCTACACAGTCCAGGAGGTGATGAGAGCTGTTTTGCACCTCCAAGCAATAGTAGCGAGGAATTCGTCTATTACGCGAATCCATTACTGTTCAGTCAAGAAGATTAATCCGCAAATCTTGTTATTACATATGAAACTATTATCTCAACAAATCCTTAAACATATTTAAATTATAGCTTGGTCATCATCAAACAACACCGTGTCAACTGCAGAGTGACCAGTCTTAAAATGATCAGGAAGTTTTACGTACCTGCCAATCGTGTATGACATTGTATAAATTAAAAAAAAAAGGTGGTAAAAAGTAGCCTTATTGTGCTCCATAATTGATCACACCAACACTAGATGTTGTGCTCAGTCTTCTTGTTTCAATTAATATTTTAATTTCCGCATAAAAGACTTTATATGGCTCTAATGAGGTATAGTGGGATCCTTTTCCTCGGCATTATTGCCCACAGCCTGCCCCTGGCCACTCTATTAATTTTTTTTTTTTTTTAAGTCGATAAAATGCATGTCGGCAATGGATATTTATTGTGAATTTCAATGACCTGGGCTATTTTAAAGATGCAATCTGAATGTTTGCTTCGATAAAGACATATGTTTGTTACCGCTCGCTCTCATAGCTCTCATCTGCTTTTAGTATAATTGAACTAGGATTTGTACCAGTTTATTAGGACAAAAAGTTGTAGTTACATTGTAGTTTAAGAAGCTATAAAAGTTTATTCAGCTTCGGGACTCTGTTAGTCGCGGTACAGTTAGCAGCTTCGATCTCAAACTTTTGGTAACTAAGAAAGTTTTAACGTCACATTTTTCCTCGTTCTCAATGTCTGTATTTTCTACTGTCAATCTGACAAGAGCTTTATTTTTTTCGGCTCTTGAAAAATATGTTTAATGAATACCGTTTTATAATAAAGTGACGATTTACTTTATTGAAGCTGATTACAA
Source organism: Magicicada septendecula (assembly GCA_034769895.1). Classification (NCBI taxonomy): domain Eukaryota; kingdom Metazoa; phylum Arthropoda; class Insecta; order Hemiptera; family Cicadidae; genus Magicicada; species Magicicada septendecula. The sequence goes on along the minus strand of CM068369.1, from coordinate 586,317,794 downwards.
GTTCTTATAATAGGAATAAGGGAAACTTTGGGGGAAAATAACTTACGATAAACATCAGGCTATTTAAATAGCTTTGTACATTCATATTGTTTAATTAATTGGCGCAAAATTTCCGCGATATGCTAGGTAAACCTGACAGTTTACTATGTAATAGTGTGTTTTAGCTTTATTCTCAGTCTTTATCATGATTATACTGCTACTCCGTGAGATAGGCCTCTGACGTAATAGAGTTGTAATGTATACTGTATCCGTTATTATTACATTCCTGACGGAAACAAACAGGCGTGGCGCATCCGAAACGGTATTTGCTGTTTGAATTAGAGGCGTGCCATATTGACAGAAGTAGTAGGCACAGGTTACACATAACGTTGATACTGAATAAATACCCGTATAAGTACATTTTTATAATTCTTATTTTACTGACCAAAGTAACTAAGTGAAAGAGCATTAATTAAATATTTTAAGCACCAGTTAATGTCTTCTTTAATTAATTGCTTAAATTAAAGAAAAATTTGTGTAAACGAAAATAGACACCTGTGATATTTACTTACCAGTGTACTGTCTATTGTCAGTTGTTGTCAGACAGTAATTCAATTCTTACCATATAAGTCTCATAACATGAATCACAACTGTCAACAATATTAATGATATACTTTACTACTATGTATGTATTGTTGTCAGGTTGGCAAACTAGTTTATTATTTCTTTTAATATATCCTAAACAGAATGACGCCATTTGTCTGCAGTTACTAACTTACTGTCTTCTCTATCAATTGCTTGATATGAGGCACCTTATATGTTGTGTTGTGACAGGAAACGTATCGTCTCAACTGTTAATTGAATTGGATTGAGAAAACAGTGATGAGCAGGAAGTCTTCAGACTGCGTGTCTCGTTTTTCTGCAATATCATTTATAACGTACCTTTTATACGTGTTTTCGTTTTGTTTCACAAACTATAAGAGTTCAGTTTTTAAGTAAATTTCTTCATAACTTATATTTCTTTGGTAAAGCCACGAGACAGAATAAGCTTTCCGCCACGTATTATTCGAAATACGTTGAGTCATCACGGAATGATATTTGGCGTTATACAGGGTCCGTCACGGGAACCGCATGTTTTTGTATTTGGTAGTACGGCCGAGCGGTTGGCATCAGTGAGTGTGGGTTGGCCTTGATTTGTTCGTTAGAGTGGGAAGTTTAGTTGCCGCCATGTCGTGGAACGTGGAGCATCGTACGTTTGCTCTCCGGCGGTTTTTCGTAAACAATGAGTCAGTGACGCAGACACAACGTGACTTTCGCACCCATCTTAATATTCCGGTCCGCCGACCTGTTCCAGACCGCAACACCACTTTGAGATGGTTTGAAAACTTCAACACAACTGGCTCCGTAATGAAGAAAAAACCACCTGGCCCTGTCAACACAGCCCGTACGCCCGAAAACATCGAGCGAGTTAGGACGTCTGCGATACAGAGCCCTAAACGGTCGGTTCGCAAGCGTGCTGCGAGTTTAGGGATTAACGAGTCAACAGTGCGAAGGATTCTGCACAAAGATCTTCATTATCACCCATACAAAATTCAGGTATGTCAGCAACTTAGTGTAGGTGATTATGAACAGCGTCGTGTCTTGTGAAACCATGATTGAAACCATGGTCAATAATGAAAACATGATTTTTCTCATGACTGATGAAGCCCATTTTCATTTAAATGGGTTCGTTAACAAACAAAACTGTAGATATTGGTGTAATGAAAATCCTCAGATGTTACATGAGTCCCCTCTTCACAGTCCAAAAGTAACAGTATGGTGTGCAGTTGGGGAGAAGGGCATTATTGGCCCGTACTTTTTTGAGGAAAACAACATTACTGTGACTGTTAATTCAGAGCGCTACATTACGATGCTCCAAACCTTCTTCTTCCCAGAACTTCGACGTCGCAGATGGGCAATGAGGAGAGTATGGTTTCAACAGGATGGTCCAACTGCACACACAGCTCGTAATTCAATGGCTGTCTTACGGGATCAGTTTCCAGGCCACCTTATCTCCAGATATGGCAATCTTCGCTGGCCTCCTCGCTCCCACGATCTAAGCTTATGTGACTTCTTTTTGTGGGGATATCTCAAGTCCCGATTATATGTTAACAAGCCACGCTGCCTTGAAGATCTGAAGACGACAATCCAGGAGGAAATCGTTCGTATTCCACATCAGATGTTAATTAACGCTACTCGGAGTTTTCGGGACCGGCTACAATCATGCATAAACATAAATGGCCAACATCTGAGCGACGTGATCTTCAAAACATAAATGAACAATGAAATTCCCAACATACACTATGTATTGTCATAAATTAAAATATTTTTTAAGCCAAACTGACTAAGTACATCTTATTTGAAAACCATGCGATTCCCGTGACGGACCCTGTACATGATGTTTACATAATTGTTTAGTGTGACAACTTTCCAGACCAGTTTTTTAACACATCACCACTCATTTCCATATGATAAACCTTACTTTTTTTAGACTCGAACACTAATAAAACCCATCTAAAAAAAAACACCATGTTCACTACAGGTAGGCTATAGAGTAATATAAGACGCTTGCCTTTCTTACGTGGTATTTTTATCACAGTTGACAGACCTGATAGAAAAGCTTCTCGTGGTGTTTTTTATTGTGGAATCATTATAATTTACTTCATCAAGGTCCCATCAAGGTAAAATATATAGCGATTCTTTTCTCTGAACTCTTCGATTGGTTTCAAGTAATTGCATTGCCAAGTTGATACTCAAGTTTATCTAAAACTACAGAGAATTTATTCATTTTGTTTTAATTGTCTCCAAGTCACGTTACTAACTATTTAGAATTAATATTAGGCAATTACCTGTATTAACGTCCGTCTTGTGACTTATTTGGTTTTTTCCTCAAAACATGCCGAGACTGTGTCGATGTTAAATTATGTGTGGTGTTTTTGTGTTTTTTGTGTGTTTTAACTAGTTGACGACCCCTTTTGGGTGAATTTGATGTTTTTATAGTATTGAAACCTGATGATTAGGATTTATCCTCGAAACGCGTCGTTTTAAGGAAAAAACCAAATAAGTCACAAGACGGACGTTAATACAGGTAATTGCCTAATATTAATTCTAAATAGACAATTTATTTTTTATTAACTTCTAAACACAGATTTTAAAAGTTCTTGGAGGTTGCTACGTACTGTATGAGATAAATCGGTGTCAGTATTTACTTCTAATAATACTTGTTTATTCTCAGAGGTTTATTATTAAAAAAGCTAGCCAATTTTACAACGTATGGTCATCACACTTCCACCCAAAACAGTCTTTTGCCGCTTCTTTTCTTTCCTGGCGGAACGAGGTTTCCTGCATTTGTAATTTCATTTCTGGCCTTCTCAAACACCAGTTAATTTGGAAGTAAGTTTATTTAACTCTTTGTTAAAAACAGGTTGGGTATTTTTGACTTAAACGTTTTTAAAACGTTCAGTACTTTTAATTTTTACGACATAGTTTACTCAGTTTATGTTTCGTAGTAGACGCGCGTGTTGGCCCAGCTGCGTTAACTGTCTTAATTCTGAAAATGTTAATAACGACGGGTCAAAAAAAATTACTCTTTATAAAGTAACGTAAAGAGAAGACATTAAATCAACCATTATGTTGAACAACACAATATTGGAGCACGTTACTGAATTTTGTTACCTGGGTAGCATAGTTACAAGTGGGAATAAGTGTCTGGCAGAGATTAAGAGGAGAGTAGCTCTGGCAAAACAAGCATTACAGAGCAAAAGGAACTTATTAACAAACAACCATATTAGTATTGAAACAAGGAAAAAGTTTGTTAAGGTATTTGTATGGAGTGTTTTAACTTACGGGTGTGAATCGTGGACCTTAGGGAAGGTGGAGAGTGACAGACTTCAGGCAATGGAGATGTGAATTTGGCGGAGAATGACAAAAACTAGTTGGACAGATAGGAAGACGAATAAACAGATCTTAGAGGAAATAAATGAGAATAGAACACTGCTTAGGAGTATAGAGGTGAGGAAGATTAAGTTGATAGGGCATGTGATCAGACATAGTGCTTTTTTAACTTACATCTTTGAGGGCAAAGTAGTGGGGAAGAAGCCCAAAGGAAGACCAAGAACTGCATACTTCCGCAGCACAATGAGTGTCGTGAATAGTGGGTCCTATGGAGAAATGAAGAATATCGCAAGGGATAGAGTGACGTGGCTACAGCGACAAGGTATTGCCTTTAGGTGTTAAAAAAAAGTAACGTAAATTTTACAACTTTAAACTAAAGCAACCTATAAGCGAAATATATCAAATACATAGTACTGAGACACGCATACACTGAAATGCTGACTTGTAATCGATTTTCAGTAAACGGCGAAAAAAGGCGAAAATACGAAATCATAACAATGATGACTGAACCTCTAAATCTGCTAATTGCTTGGCACAGTAGGCCAAATATTAAATGGTCAGATAACACTTGCATGACTGATCATGTGATTTCATGATCTTTCTACCGTAGACTGGTTTCTTTGATCCCATATAATGGAGTTTCTATTCCAAAATAATCTCTACTCTTCTCCAGAGCTGAAAAAGAACATACTTTATATCCTATCAGGAATAGGAAGGGGCATGTTTTAAAGAGTTGCTCGAAATATGAAGAACTGAACGTCTGTGGGCGGTGGAAACCTTCAGCCCTTTTTCTTTATGTACTTTCAATCACCAATAGAATTATACATCACGTAGTAATTAATTGCATAGATTAACATTTAGTTAACATTATAACTTTGAGTTTAGAAAAAAACGTAAACTCAAATCTCTATAATATTAAATCATGCGGTAGGAAAATAACTAACTTACATAGAACATTTAAAGGTTAAACAAACAAATGCTTAAGTAGGACCATCATGTGATTTCTGTCCAATGGCAGGTCTTAATGCCCCCTACCGTGGGCGCATGGCTTTCCTATCATGCGTCCCTACATGGCTTTCCTATCGTGAGCCAGTCGCTATATTTCCTGATATCGCATTCATACATCGTCTATCATCTGGCATCTCCTCCAAGTCCTCTATCCTGCTTTCCATTTACTAGCTCCGCCAATGTCTCTACCGTCACCGGTGTTTGCCAAATACACGGTCTCAACCAGCTTCTCTTCCTGTCCTTGATAATATCCAACACTATTATTTTCTGTCCTATTCCTTCAAGTAGCTTTCAGTTTGACACTCTGTGCTTCCAGGAAATCCCTTCTGCCTTTCTACATGTCAACATCTCGAAGGCCTGTTGTGACGACTTAATTAATAATAAAATCTTTAATAAATAAAAAATTAATCTACTAGCAATTAAGTATTTTTAAATCGCACTATTAAACCTAAAGCCCCTGTACTAACTCAGAATAAGTATGAGATGTAAATGGAAAATCTAACTAAACAATTAATAAAAAAATCGAATTGTAAAAAGCTATTAATATCACAGTTAACCCTTTTGCAAGTCATCATGCGTTGACCTGTTTAATTCCGGACTCAACGTGTTTAGCGAGTCGTCAGTAACTTAGGAAAGTATAAAAATCATAATGTTTGTAATTAGTAATTTGAAGGCACGAGTAGCAGTTAAAATAATTCACTTAAACTATATATGTATAATTAATGTATTGTTTCTTGTAATAATAATGTCACTTTAAATAAAAATAGGAACTATATTATCGCGGAGTGCTCGCCCCGCTCCGTTGTAATGTGCCAGTCGAATCGAGAAGAGAGTGACAATGCAGCCGTCAGACCGTACACACCTACGAGCGAGAGCTCTTCAAAAATGGATTGATTAATTTTAAGCTTAACTGTTAGCTACCACTACTAAACGTGGCGAGCAAGTTTTAATATATAAAATGTAGAAAGTTGTGTTAAGAAATGTAATAAGTTAAACAAAGAAAAAAACTAAAAACACGTAAGCAAGATGACGTCTCCCCTCAAGAGGTAAATTCCAGTACAACTGTACATATGAAGATGTGACCTGCATAAACTTCACATGTGGACGTATACGAGCCATACGACGCTGACTAGGACCTACGTGGATCTACACCAACTTTAACCAGAATAACTTCAATCTCCTTAGTGAACCAGCTATCTAGTACTCGCCGAAGACACGACTCAGATGACGACGCCGACTCCCAGAATTCCCAAGAGTGACACCCCAGGACGAGGTCACCACGACTTATTGTAAAGGTGACTCGATAGCTTGCCTATCGAGAGTTAATTATATTTGAGACATAACTTACAGATGAAAGAGACTTTTCAAAGACTATAATTTTCTTGAAACTATAAATGAGACTAACTAAGAGTATACTGCAATATTGAATATCATACGTTGTAACGTTAATATGTAAATGTAAATTATAATCTCTTTAGTAAATAATACCATTCTTCAAATGGTAAAAGAAGTCTTGCAAGCACCTAGATGAACATAGTAATACTCAGACATCTTTGCAATATATTTAAAGTAAACTCGGATCCGAGGTAAAAAGTACATGATCATTATGATCCCTAGTTTTTCAGAAAACCCTTTGAATATTTTAATGTAATTAATGATGTTATGGGATCTTTTCATATCATTTGTTAATAAAGAGAAGTCATCTTATTACACACGGAAATGAGTGCATATATCAGTGAAATACCTTCCCTTGTTTCCTAATAATTAGCTTAATTAATTCTGTTAATTATGTTGAGTTTAATTTCAGTTCGTTACAACGTAGGCAGCCCTAATATATTTGGCTGTTGTCAATTAGGATGGGTTCCCTGGATTTGTAACGTGGCAACAAAACGTTACACTGTAACTTCCTCGCCTCTACTTTCCTAAATGCCGAAGTTTCTGCCCCGTATAAGAGCACGCCCCAACAAAACACTTCACCATCCCTTTCCTTAGCTTTATGGCTGTAGAATGTATAATGATTTGCCTTAAACTGGATTAAAAGAACTTATCTACAAATTTGTGTAACGATTAACGAGATCTGAAATAGTCTTATTAAGAGCAAATATTAGAAACTATAAACAACAAAAATTTGGTAATACTCTAATAACAAGAATGAATATGGCACGATAAACGAGAGTAAAGATCACGACCGGAGCTGTCAACGTCATTAAAATTACAATCCGCGCTGTTCATTAGATCCGACTTTTTGACGAAGTCCACGACGGCTGACATGAGTGGTGCGGGAACAAAAAAGTCTAAATGCAAGTGTGTAACTAAGTTACGATTAGTCCAAACAACCAGTAGCAACTATAGTTATTAACTTCTCACAGCTGTTTACGTGACCTATGTAAGCTGTGGGGCAATAAACGTCCCACTGCGCCCTGATAGGCCACATTTTCAGCGTGTCTAAACACCGGCAGCTAGTACTTATTTAATACCAAGGTCTCGTTGCGTCTATGCACCCGCGGCGTCAAATCGAATCTACTTTCCCATTTATTTTACATCGAGGTTCAGTGCCTATGCGCACTAAACTCTCAGTCTAACTGCTCTTCCTTAGAGCCATCTTAACATACATAGCGTCCGCATTCTGGTTCCTGCTTTGGCCCAACGTTGTTCGTTGGATTCAATTCTGGCACCTGATTCACATCTCAAACTATTCCTGGTGTATCACAAATGATAACATTAGACGAGGGTTGAGACATTATATAGATGAATTTGTATGCTTCGTTGCCATCAAACTGTGCGCTTGTGCCTCCATTTCTACCTATCATCTCTGCCGACTTAGCACAGCTATAGGCCCACTACCTGGAACACATAAATGCCACCGAGAGCTGCTTGTCTCCAACTTAAGTCCATTCCGCGTATCTTTCGAGGCTTCACCACGCATCCCTCCTTAATGTACCATGTCTGTACACGGTATTTCACCTCGCATCCTCCGTACCGTGTCTGTGTCGGGGTATGGCGACAGAAGATCGGGGGTTGCGCTTGCCTTAGGCGTGCCTAGTGACGCCTTCTGCGGGTGTTTCCCCCTCCTCTGCTTTCTCCGTAGACCCGGCATTGCCTTACGGCACCCTCTAGAGACTTTTTCTGGGCCGGTTTAAGGTGCTTGACATGTCGTAGGCAACCAACTCATGGCTGCAAACCAAAAGATCGCTGTTGCTTACTTGTCTACGGTTCAGGCTTTAGAAAATTTCAGCTTGTCAATTCCTGTAAGTGATAACGTTCGACACGGAGGTTCAATCCATGCCAGCGCGAGATCGCTACTCATGGTAACAAGCAGGCGACAGACAGTCATCGAGTTCTCACGTCAAGCTACTGCCCCATATTTCCTTGCGCCTTGGACTTTGGTCGCGTCTATAGAAAATTGGTTAATCAAAATTCCGGTGCCATCTTGCAAATAATCTTGTTGGCGAATCCCATCCCAGTTTTAGGCACACTCTCAGAAAGACCAGCACTATTTTCATCTGTCAGTAATCGGAGACGTCCCGGACGCTGCAATCAAGCAATGGGCGCAAAGACGACCCGCTGAAACGAAGCAAAGCAAAGCGTCTATTGTTGCTCAGGACGCCGTGTTCGTGGATCACGCGCGACTCTCTCTGAAACCAAGCGCAGCACCGACGAGTAGAAGACAGTATCTGGGTCACTCCGAACAAGATTTTATGGGCTTCGCTGGAGAACATATATGGTCCGCTACGGCCGACTTCTGTGAACCGTCTCGAAGTGTTAATGTTGGATCTTATGAACCACGCCCTGCGAACAGTCCGGACAAAAAGTTTAATAATATTAGGAGTAGAAGAGTTTCGTGGTATGACGAGCAAGTTGCCAGTGGAATTGCTGTATAGTAAGACTAGTAATACACAAATATTAAAACATGTCTGAAAATCCATATATTTAGAAACTGAAGAAAATTTAATATCACTTTTAATTGTATTAGAAAACTTGAAAATTGTATTATGTCGAAATTGTATATTGTAATATGTCGAAACTTCTTGGTCGACTTTCACGTGGCTTACGTAAAATAGGGGAAGAATGTTTAATAGAGTTCTGACGAAATGGTTGTGGTAACGTAAGTCAGGTGGAAAATGATTCAAGGTATTTAAACGGAAATTCTGCGGTCTGTTCCAACCGCTCACTGACGACGACTCGTTCGTAACGAAGCCAGCCAGGTTGAGCGAATTTACAGAAGCGAAGGGGGGGATGTCTGTAAGGGGGGGATGTGCGCTCGTAAAGTAAGAATGCCTGGAATTACTGCGTTTCAAATACCAAACAAATATGTATTGAATGTACACTATTGGCAGCGTTCGGAATTCAACCGTCGTTAGAAATATGTATTAATAGAGCTCCGATTATGAAAATAACTTCATCGCAAGCAATAAAAATCGATAAAAAAGATCTAACGGAATTTTAATTAAAATACAATAATTTAAAAATTTTTAAATTGAAGTAATGTTTAAATTGTCTTGTTGGTACATCCTCTTCATTCACTTTTTAAATATTATATATATACACAAACTTTCACAAGTGAACACTTACTTTTGGTTTTTTGTCCCAAACGTTTCGACGTGGTGTCCGTCTTCCTCAGTGGGATTTGAAATACAGAATGTCTGTACAAAGTAACCGTTATGGGTTGTAGGTGTGTGTGGTGTGGGTTGCTGGTGGGAGGGAATTGGCGCAGGGATTCAAAGTGTGTGTTTGAACAAGTGTATCAAAAAGTGTATGTGATCTATAGTGTAATTGTAATCTATAAATGACCAATTACACTATAGATCACATAAACTTTTTGATACACTTGTTCAAACACACACTTTGAATTCCAGCGCCAATTCCCTCCAACCAGCAACCCCCACCACACACACCTACAACCCATAACGGTTACTTTGTACAGGCATTCTGTATTTCAAATCCCACTGAGGAAGACGGACACCTCGTCGAAACGTTTGGGACAAAAAACCAAAAGTAAGTGTTCACTTGTGAAAGTTTGTGTATATATATAATGAAGTAATGTTTCTCGAGTAATAAAATTATTAGTATTTACAGAGGCTGCGTTCCAAAGTTGTGTTCTCGTTAACTTTAAACAGCACTGCACTACATTTTAAAAATAATGAAATAAAGGAAATCTATAAGAAATCTTGAAAATTTTGTAAAGATATATTGTTTGAATCAGATTAATATTAAATATTCAAATATTTGAAATAGTGAAGACATTCTAACGTTCAATAATTATTATAACATATCCTAACGGTTTACAAGGAAGAACAAACGTAAGTAATTACTTACTTGTAATGAGAGAAGGAATTACAATTCTTAAAATTGCTTTGACCTCAGAATACAACGTACAAGTCACATTAAACAGACTCCAGATGGAAACTTGTAAAATACATTTCAGCAGTTACTTTCCTAATAATTTTTAACGCCCAGTGTTTGCGGTTCTACACACACACACACAATTTTCTGTGCATATATACATGCGAGTATGAATTATACATCATAGTTTAAAATGCAGCGCATCAAAATTCACTAAATTAACTCAGCAGGAAACACTTTCATATCACACTGTGTTTACTTTTGCATGAGCGGTGAATATTTACTAAGGCAAACGTTTGCTTCTGTGACGAGCTTGGTTCGTGTAATTAATGAAAGCGACTGTTAAATCCTTTTTCTCATCGTCATCATCTTGAGCAAGCATTAAAACAAAAGTGGTTTGCTACGATAAGGGGCGGATTAACCATTAGGCTGACTGGGCTGTAGCCTAGGGCGCGGTACTTTGGGGGCCGCAAAATGTTAGCTAAATAATAATAAAATTTGTCAGCTAAATGTAAAATTGGTAACAAATTAAAAGGATAAAAATTTGAGTTCATTTTGAACACAGGCGCCTGTTTGCGAGAAATTATGGTAAAACTGTACATAAATAATAGAAATGCTTTCCAAACAGTTTTCTCCGGTCGTGAGTCATCGGCGGCCGGCGCTCATACACCTAGTGGTTCTATCGCCGGCGCCAGGATAATCTGACCAGTGTAGCCTTCTTGTTCATGGAAATTGACTTTCTGTTAGGACTTGATTTCAGTGAGGTGATTAAAACGTTTGCTTAATCTAAAGCGAGAAAAACGAATCTAGCTTGAACTTTACATGAGTCTTAACAAATCCACAAGTTATTTAACCGATTGTCTTCTTTGTGTAAATCATGTTATATGTACCCTTAATAAAACTGTTATAATTCTGTAACTACTTAGTTCATTTTTTCCTTATAAAAGCCATGCAAACTACAAATGGTTGAAGGTGTAACTGTAAAACAATATCTGAAAAATAGCCTCAGTTTTCAATTCTTGAGACTATTTCCAAAAACAGTAAGATATTTGAGATATTCTTAACGAAGAAATAAATTGTAGGGTAAATAATAAATAAATATATTTACCTTTTCCTGTCTCGTGACCACATGTATTAACGCAATGATATTATTTACGCGTTTCGATACTATGTATCGTCATCAGAATATGTATTAAAATATAATCACTCAAAGAGGTCGCTAAAATTTAAAACATTAAAATCACAATATCGAAACCAAATAAGTATTTATACGAAGCGAGTGCGCACTCGACGAAAGCCGGCCGGACACTGATTGATATTAGTTACAGATAAATTTTAGTGCTGTCATATAATGGATTCGACTTGAAATGCAAGTGGTCGTTTAATATGAAATTGCGGTAGTATTTGTCATTATGTGCTCTATATATTTCAAATTCCTCACGTGCATTTAAATAAGTACCTTTACCACAGACATGTAAGGGTTTCAAATTGGTGTCAAAACTTGTATAATTATGGTTCTCCTGTATAAGATGACGAGCATAGTTAGACTTTATCTTAGACGAGCATACGAGACAGGAAAAGGTAAATATATTTATTTATTACTTGTCATTATAAGTGACCTGGATGCCGACAGACATGTTATTCAAATTGGAGGGTGTTTAAAGTTTTATTCAGCCCCTTGGAAATTAAATTAAGAGTAGCCTATGGGTGGTGAGGGGGGGGGGCTAAAATATAATTAGCGTAGGGCGCCAAGATACCTTAATCCGGCCCTGGCTACGATCACGAGACAGATAGACTAGAGTTGGTCACTCTAACGTCTTCTTCGGAAGCCCCACACCTCTCCGTTCATTCGGCTTAGTTCGGGAATGCGGCAGTCATTCATTCGGTTCAGATGTTACTAACATTTTAGCAGATACTTGGCAGAATACTCATAATATTCCGTTCCTACCTAACATTGACATTTCTTTTGCCACCTTTAAGAGTATATCCTGCTAATTAAGAATGCTTGGGAAATCTCATTTCGGCAGCTTTGAATACAAAGAGCCTGGGATTTCGTTAAAGTCCAATTCCCAGACGCACAGAAAAATAATCTTACTTGCCACAGTTTAGTATCTAATATGTCTCCTGGATATATTACTACCTTGTTGCAGGGTAAGATAATGGTGGGGTTGTCACCTTCGGGGTTAACGTTCAGACCGACATTCCGTCAAGGTTGAATCCCATAAACTGGTTATCTTACCGGACTAAAGAGACTAGTTTGAGGCCAAAGTCCAATTTTGAGACTCATAGTGAAGTGAGAGGAGGTCATCGTCTCATAGGACTTCACGTGTGTTTCTTTCCTCGTTGATTTTGGAGTACTCCTGGTGGGCCCGCACATATGATTGAACTTGTGCAGTTTCTTTACCACATCATTGTTTGTAATTTAAGATACATTACAGCCCAGATATTCGAAATTACTGACCTGTACCAGAACAGTACCATGTTTACTCCTATGGGAACACCTCTATGAAAAGACATTATCTTGGTCTGCCGAGTGGAGATCTGTAATCTGAAATCTTTGCCGATTCGGCTCAACGAGTGTACAGTTATCTGCAAGCAGCTTTCCGTGTTCGACGGGATAGCCTGGTTATCAGCAGACAACAATGTGTCAACTACAGAGTTACCGATTATAAAATGTTCTGGAAGGTTCATATGCCAATTTTGTACGACGTTTTGTAAATAAAAAAGGGAAGGTGGTAAAAAGCACCTGGTCAAACTTTGTACCCATGTGTACTTTGTAATCTAAATACTATGTTGCGAAGCGTGTAGATGACGTCACGTTTGTTCCTGTTATCGCCAGCCGAGATTCAGACCAGCTGACTACAGACAAAATTACGTTAGTTCTACTAAAGACTCCAAGCTGATCACTCGTTCTCACTCGCCGCAGCGGCTACTTACAGTTCTTTTTTCAGTATTTAATTCTATTAGCATGGACACCATGCGACTATTTAGTTAGGCCATCTAGGCTTACGGGTTGCAATGCAAGCCCCCGTTTTATTTCTATTCAATTGTCCGGCACTCATGCCGTGTTAAAATCTGCACGCTTCAGCAATCAATTATGTCAATGTAAATTTTAATAAGAAATCAAAATTTTATGTCGCTTTGACTCAATAAACCATCATTTTCTGAAACATTATACAGTCCACTCAATTATTTCATCACAAACCAGCAAACTCCAATAGCGTTCCTAAGAACAACTCAAGAGCTTCTAAGACGCAACAGGACCCTTGTGTCAGTAATTCATTTCAATAAAAAATAGCCTAATTACTTTTTAGACAAACCCTGTAGTTTATGTAGACTTTATCTATACATTATATACTGTACTGACCAGTGGCGTATCTAGGTGCTGCTCCTATGGTGAGGGATAAGACTAGCTTCAGGAACGATGAGAATAGCTTCACCATTGGACTCCTCATTTCTCTTACTACAGATGAGAAATTCAACAGTCTTCTCGTATATATTTTATGTTCTTTTAGTCACAAAGTTTTTGAGTAACCGACGTTAAGTATGTGCAGCAAATACGTACGTTATTTACCAAATGTTGAGTGACAGTCATTATTGAGGCAAGTCTATATTTATTTTATAAATTTAAAATATTAGAAATTCTATTTACTCCTACAATTATTTTAACATAAGAGACTAGACCGTAAATATGCCTACGTTAAATGCTTATTGAATTTTGCACAATTCTTAATATTTGGGGATGGGGATTGAAACTGTGACCCCCCCCCCCCCCAGTAGTCAAGCCGCTGGTAATTATGAGTAAATCTTGTGGAGGCATAAGATCGATTATTTGTAGATTTTTAGGAAACGAGAAAAAATATTTCCTGAAATTATTGATATAAAGCATAAAATTAGCGCAAACCAGTAAATTACCATTGAGAACATAAATTGATATAATTGGAAAACGCAATGACTGAATGCAGCGGGTCCAATTGTTTTGTATGATTGTGAATATCAGAAGAGAAAATTTGATAACACGTGGAAGAAGCAGAAACAAAGAAGACAAAAGGGAAAAGAAAACATTAGGGGAATTAATTATCATATATTTTAAGTAATCATTGGAATATGTGAGCAAGATTGTTGGTAATTCAATTTCATATCAACATATGGTAACAGGAATGTAACACGGTGCTACTGTCAGCACTGCAGTTAATCGCTTTATAAGGACTGTCTGCCGATGGACTTCTTAAAACTATCATAGTTTACACGAAAATTTGTTTCAATTTGTAAACATACTATTAAACTCATTCATTTTGAAGTAACTTGTAATGTGCACCACTTATCGATTTCTTTAGGCATGCCAAGGAAATTTATATTTATTGATTTATCTTTTTAATTTGAGTTATAAAAAGTTTGATAATGTAGTAACAAGTAAAAACGTTTCTCAATATTTAGCACATATGACTTAATATTTTTATATCTCTATCATGTATCCCTAGCACATATTTCTAGCATCCTGCTTAGCACGTACAAGCAACGTATGTAGACTATACATAGAACTCTAAAATCAACGAGTAAAGAAACATACGTGAAGTTCTACAAGCTGGTGGCCCTACCTATACTTCTCCATGAGTTTGAAAATTAGACTTTAAAGACGTTCCAGGCAGTCGTATTCAAGCCAGCGAAATTAGATTTCTCAGGCACGTGGCAGAGTATACTGTTTCAAAGTGCAGAAGAAATGTAGATGTACAGCAGGAACTGAGTATTATGAGTAAACTAGACAGGGTCGACCAATATCAGCTAAAGCGGTTGGAACATCTTAATCGAATGGTTGACTGTCGCATCCCCAAACAACTATCGAATTATAAGCCCAAAGGACGGAAACATGTGGGACGTCCGAAGAAGCGTCGGGGTGATCAGATTTAGTCTCCCTGCTTGGGACCGGAACAAACCATTTTTGGTTTAATCCTTGCTATATATATATATATATATATATGATGTTGATGATAAAAGTATTAAGATATAAGTTTTTTATTTAAAATATGGTTGCAACATTAAGAGCAGTATGTTTATTGTTATTCACATTGTTCCAGTGTCTATTACAAAACAATGAGACGATAAGATCTAATGGTGAGGACACTGTATTACGTTCAAAACAGTGCTAAAAAAGACAAAATATATCTTGTACACACTCGCATGTAGCATTACTTTTATATATAATGGCAAATATAGCCAAACAGTAGTTTAAGTGTCTCGAGAATTTATCTGACGTCGACGCTCCCGTTTGCATACCACAGTTTCAATGGAACAGCTCTGTTCTAAACGTTTTTGGTTAATTAACAAAGTTTCAACATCATGTTTTGCCACGTTTTCTGTGTTTCCACTTATAACATTCGATCTGATAACATTTCCATTGTTTTGGTTGTTGATAAACTTATTTCAACGTAAAGTGCTTTCTATTGTAGTGCGAAATCGTTGATACGAAATTACGTGTAACATAAACTCTGAATACGAAACACAGAGTGTAGTGTAATTAGCGTATTAAGCTATATTACATTGTTGTAAAATAAGACAGGCCAAATACGTGCTTACGGCGATGATGTAATAATAGCTAGATCAAGACAACAGGTGGTTTAGGTTTACATGGTCTATATAGAGCTAAATAGAAAATCCGATGGAATGAAACTAAATGTAAATATTTACGAAATTAACTACATGTTAATGTCTGCATCAGCAAGAAGAAGATGAAATCTGTGTAATTTATGCAGAAGGTAATTAGAAGGTAAGAAGAACGTAATTAATTCAATGCAGTTAATAAGTTCAGTTACCTGGGTAACATAATAGATAATGAGCTGTGCAAAAACGCGACAGTACATGACAGGATATAAATAGGAAATAGGGCATACTGTGCTAACAGTACACTGTTGGAAAGCACGCCCATTAGTCACAGCACAAAACTAAAAACATACAAGACACTTACCACAGCAGTTGTTGCTTACGGAGGATAGACGTCGACATTAGCAAAAAAAGAACAAGAAACACTGAGAAGATTTGAAAGAAGGATTGAACGATATGATGATGGTCCGGTTAAAGAAGATGATACATGAAGAATAAGAAGTAACAAGGAAACAGACGAGCTATTGAAGCATGAAGACGTCGGATGACTCGTAAAGGCTCAACGAATACAATGATTATTTTACCTACAAAGGTGGATGACCAGCGTGTTACAAAGAAAATCGTGAGACCACAGATGTATAAAAGCAGAAAGAGGGTTTGACTTAGGATAAGATGGTTAGATAATGTGCTGGAAGATCTCAGAGGAATGGATGTGAGGGGTTACGCTGAGATGGCAAAGGATACAAGACTCTGGAGAAGATTGGTGTTAGAAGCTAGGGCTTACGTTGGGCGGTAGTGCTAAGGACATCTGATTCTTTGTCGACTGGTGGTCGAAAAGTCACCCAACACCGAATTTTAAAATATTCTTCCCGAATATACGAAAGCCTTCTTCCCGTTCTGTGGCAACCGTATGCACCAGCGTTTACAAGGACAGATTGCGTCACAGTTTCAAACGTTCTACTGGTTCCTGGGTAGCATTTCGACTGAACACCCATCATCTCCTAACCTTAGTACGCTACACTACTGACGAACAGAAAAAGGCCGGCCAGTTGGGAGTTGCGATTCGGTGCGTATTTACTTTATATGTATGCTACGTACTGTCAACTGTTATTTGTTAATTATAGTGTCCGGAGATTTCTAATTTGTGACTTCTCCTAATTGTTATGATACTCGTTCTTGGACATCTCTAAATGTGGAACATTGTTGTATATGAGTGTCTTCGCTTTCATAAAATCCGAACTTACTTATAGTTGTAATTAACTAGTTCTCTAATGTTTTTGTACAGAATAGTCTTAATTTAAGAAGTTGTTTAGTCACTTTAGTTAATTTCATTAACCCTGTCGTTTAGCCAATTTGCTGATATAACTGTTTTGTTTTCAGTTCCATCCCCATCCTTTTACTTTCTCCATGCCATTGAATCAATTGTTCTATTTCAGTTATTCGTGTAACTCTGAGAATATTCTTGTGTTACCTGGCGTGTTCATACGAGTATATCTAGTTAAATAGCGTAAGGCCTATTAAAAGGGTGCGCAATAACTATTTTTGAAATTCATTAACTCGTCAAAAGAAAATTACAATAAAACAGTATACAACTAGTAAGCTCATTGTTTATAATGTATAACCACATTACATAAATTTTGACAATAGACAATTTTTCAATTGTAGAAATAATTACAAATATCCCGATTACTCTACTATTTGTTTCGGAATATAACAATTGTAGATCATACAGTGGTACAATAAATAATAAAATTACGACTCTTTCGGATTTGGGTTACAATTACTTTTGGTCTGACATTTTGATCTCTTTCATGCACCCTGGGATCCAAAAATTGTGAAATTTCGTAGATTCACAATTTTGCGTTATACAGTCTAAACCATACATGACCATACAAGTTCTTCTTATGACCATACATGTGGCTGAACTTACGTAGCTTATTCACCACTTTATTATTTGTAATTTGAGATACCTCAGATCTTCAAAATTACTGACCTACCCTAGGTAATATATAGGCCTACAGCAATACCATAGGTACAACAATACTATATCTAACAGTACCGTATAGGCTACAACAATTTTGCTGATATTGTATCATTTCCATGGAAAGCTTCACGCTAGAAATGGCACCGTACTTAACAGAATGGGACATGACACCCAATTACTTGCGACTATTAAAAGGTGGAAATTTGAATACGAGAATATCCAAAAAGTACACAGATAAGACCATTTCCTACTGAGACTCACTCGAAATGCAAAAATAGAAGGTGAAAAATAGACTAATTTGAAAAACTACCTTAGCTCCGTAATCCGCGACAACGGTGGTGACTAAACTATTGACAAACTATTGCAGTCTTCACAGGGCCGAGAAAAATATAATGACATAATTGAAGTGGGAATCGTTAACGCCTGAGTAGCAGAACACTAAAATAAAAAGACATTTTTAATTTAAATCAAACTTCATAATACTGTATTCCGAGATTTTTTAAATTTATTGTCGTCGTCAAATATAGAAATTGAATGAGAATTTACAATTCATATTCCAAAAAAAAGAAAAAACAGATGTTCGACAGGAAACGTAAGCTACTTAATGTATATAATTTATTTTAAGTTTCCACAAATGTTCACTATACATTTCCTTTACTGTTCTTGCAATAAATTATTATATTAATTAAAAACGGCTTTTCAAAAGTATTTACAGGACTGAAGAGCAGTTTGCCAAGCAGTCTCTTCTGCGGTAGAAGATAGATTCTTCACAAAAATGTGTACATAATAAATAAAAAGCAAGTGCTTTCTTTGAAACAGCGGTTTCTCAATTGATGTAATAACGCGCGTGCGCGCTTACATTTACTTAAAAATTAAAATTTTATTTAAAAATTGTTAATTTTAATTTATTTATTATTTAATATATTATTTACTTTGTGTTTATATGTTTCTCAATTTTCCCAAAGATTTAATGTTTTTGGCCTCTATATACAACGGTCATTTCATAAAATAATGTACATAATTTTTTTTTATTTGCTTACATGTTTATTTTCTGACAACATCTCTTTACAATCCTTCAATATAGTCTCCCTGCTTCTCAATTACCGTGTTCCAACGTTTAGAAAGCTTTGCAATTCCATCTAATACGCCAGCTTTGTTCATCTGACGAACGGCTTGGGTAACGGCGGCAGAAAGCTCTTCAAGAGATGAATAACGATGTCCTCGCATGGGTTGTTTCAACTTTGGGAATAAGTCAAAGTCTGGAGGACTCATGTCAGGACTGTAGGGTGGATGCACTTCCCAACCGTATTAAAAAATAAAGGCGACATTGCTTCTGTTCAGCACTCAAGCAGTGAGGGACCCATCGCGCAGAAATGTTTCTCTTGTTCAAATTTTGTGTCAGAATTCGGAATACGGACGTTGTTGAAATTCCTGTGGCTTCAAAAATTTCCTCACATGTCACACGACGATCTTCTTCAAGAGCATCTGGCACAAGTTTCACACTTCTTTCATCTGTTGCTGTTTTCGGCCTTCCTGGTCTTGCGTCGTCGTTCATGCTTACACGACTTTCAAGAAAACGATTTGCCCAGCGAGAAACTGTACTACGGTCCACTGTTAACGCACCGCACACTTCACTTAAAGCATTGTGAATTTCGGTTGGGTTTTTGCCACGTAAAGTTTCGATCTTAATGTATGATCTTTTTGATCCTCAACAGTCACAGTACCCGAGACCGGTGCAGGCTCCATTTCTAAATCGCGTTATTAAAAAACAATACACGGTATTGATGAAACAAAAGCACTTGCTTCTTCCTCAAGCCTTGAACTACAACTGACGTAACAATCACTATCGACGCGTCCTTCATTACGCAGTATTGCCAACCTGTGTATTATTTATGAAATGTCCCCCGTATTTGATTCTTTTAAGTTTTTTTAGAAATTCACGATTATCACTAAGTAAATGTTGACGCTAAATCTGGCTTCTTTAATTCACGTTTTAAATGTAAATTTTAGTGTTTTTATTGTTGTAAAAAACACGAGTAGTAAATTTTAAATTTAAATTTTTTTTTTAATTTGGCCATTATAAACGTTTTTACAGGCAGGACTTTCTACATAATGGGCACCATTCAAATTATGAATTACATTGGCTACTTTAAGTTTGTGTCTAGAAATATCTATTTTATTTTATTTCGATTTAATAAATAAACACTCGGTTCAGTTCTACATATACATTTATATTTTCCTGAAAATTATTTCACCAGTTATGGCAACTGCAGAGGTTACGTTTGAACTGAGGGAATGAATTGCATGCTATTCCCTCACTTATTCCCACAGTAAGCATTTGGACACAATAGAGTAGTGTATATGATATATATTTATCCATTAACGGTACTCTGTTTTGTTCCAAACAGCAAGAAAATTCGCCTTTATTCACAAACCGTGCATATGAGATTTTGGAGTTCATACAACACCTCCACCCCAGATACGATACCTCAGTCCAAATCTAACCTCTGAAGTACCTGGTGAAATAATTTCAGGAAAATATAAATCTACTTGTAGAATAAATTCTGCACTTACTAATTAAATACGAATATTATTAAAATGTTCTACCATGTACCGAGGAACCATTGGATTAGTGTATTTTATTTACATTGTATACAACATTGACGCCTATATGTTTCTATTTAAATAACATCGGAATTTTATGACTAATTATGTCTGTGCATGTGAAATATTTACATATTTATCTTTTTTTTTTTTTTTTTTTTTATTAATAGAACTGTTGAATATTTTTTGATTCATTTTATTAGCCACATTGTTTTCCATTTTTGTTTTACATATTCTTTTTATTGGAAAATCGTACGTAATTTTTTCTTTTGTTTTTCTAATTTCTTTAAACGAATTTTATACGTTTATAATACGGAACTAAATCCACACGCACATTCAGAATTAAAACCGGCTGGCCGATCTCAAAATTCCGCTATTTTACTCAGCGTCTGCACAGAGTAGTGCGTTACAAGATTGTACTAGATGCTGACAGAATAATCGACCACCGTCTGGAAGGCGAAGGTCATTATGGTTCCAAACTGTGCGACGCTGTAAACATCGCTCCCAGACCTATGACGCGGATGGCATCCAAGTTGCCTACGTTATGGGCGTAAGAATACTATACAGCTTTCTTAACGATTCTTTCGTTCAGCTGTCTGAACGTTCTCTCTACCATGTTATTGGAAACATTTTGCTCAACATTAGAAAAGTCTTAAGACGAGAAAGTGAAACGGTTTTAAGACCGCATTAATGTATTTTGTTACGTCCGTCTCACGGATTGCCGTATGACACAGTGGAAACAAAATACAGACACCAATAAAGCCACTAATTGAAAGCTTTAATTAGTTACAAATAACAATTTGTAATCAACAAGGTACTTTCATACAATAATTCAAATTAAACTTGACCACAAGCAATAGTAATGCCAACTGTTAGAGTTCCGCACTATTCTAACGCAATAATCACTTCCCATTAATCCTCAACAACCACCTGATCAGTACTCAACAGTTAGTGGAACCAACTTCTAAGTCGGCCGCTGTTGCTTATATAGGCGCCTCAGGTGTTGCAGAATAGTTTTCAATTCATTTAGTGACGTGCCAGCTTAATTTTCGTCGTGAAGTGTACTCGAACTGTCTGTAAGGTACTTTAGTGCACGACCTTGACAGAGACACTCCATCTGGTCGGCTAGCCGAGAAACGTGTAGATCTTTCACGTAACTACACTTCGAGAGCGTTACAATTTCGTAGCAATATCAAAGGGTTTCGACTGTAATCCAGTTGGCCGTGGCAATATATTACACTTCGTAATGCATTTGCAGTATTATTTGTTAACTTTCTCTCTCTCTCTATCTCTCTCTCTCTCCCCCCCTCTTTCTGCGCTGCCCACTCTTGCGCCATCGTATGTGCTGCATATTATGTAATTGCAGTATTACGTGTTATGTATGTACGTATGTATGTACGTATGTATGTGTATTGTGTATTTGTATTGTATGTTATGTAAATTCTGTAAAGTTTTCGTGCCGTGTGGTAAACATAGTTTTCGCAAAATAACAGATGACTATCATGTACACGTATATTGCAACAATACATACATTTCCACATTTAGAGCAGTATTTTGTAGATTACCGGATTTTGCCTGTAAAATCTATGAACATGTGTTGGTGTTCAAGCTGTATGTGTGTACAGTGTAACGAGCATGTCTGAGATCTACCGTGATCGCAAAACACATACCGTACCAAAAATGATGTTTAATGAAGAAAGTTGTGTTAGTGGTTAAAATCACAAGCAGAATTATCACTGTTGCACACCACTATACAAAAATTATTCCGATTAGCGCTTTCAAGCTTCACAGCTCATCGTCAGATCGGAAAATCTGACTTTGAGATTTTCCGATCTGACGATGAGCTGTGAAGCTTGAAAGCGCTAATCGGAATAATTTTTATATAGTGGTGTGCAACAGTGATAATTCTGCTTGTCAAAAATGATGTGTTGGAATGGTGATCCTATATGCATGAACAGACCAAATTGAATATGTTAGAAATGGCCTATTTCTATATTTGACGTGGCAGAATTACTGCAGGCGATAAATAACTCCGACAATTTTGAACGAGGAACATACTCTCCTAACTTTCTCAGGGGACACTATCTCGGTTTGATTCCCGAAAGAATCGGTATCATCATCATCACTAAGCTGTAAACAGAACAAACCACAACTGATGAAGGAGCATCATTACCATTACCATACCATGATGCAATAAGAACCAATACAACTAACGATCTGCAGGGGAATCAGGACATCATCATCGTCGTCATCTTTCACACACACACACACACACACACACACACACACACACACACACACACACACGCGCGCGCAAAATAACAGCTTCGCAAAGGTAACTCAACAAATCCACATGGGACAAACGAACAATTATTTTTTGAAACAAAGAAAGAACTGAAGAATGAGCTAACTAAGTAAAGTAATTGCATAACTGTAAATAAGTCACACAATCAAAGTAAAATAAATAATATTTAATTTTGACTTTAATTTAAAAAATTAATTTCTAGTTATTTGAAAATGGGTGCTCCGTTGTATGTAATAATTATTTTGCTTAAAGTTTATTTTATAAAAATACTAATGTTTTCTAATGTGTTTTTTTTAACTTTGTTGTTTATATGCTATTATTGTGTGATATATATGTTGTATAAGTGATATAATACGTTGTCATTGTATCCATCAATAATATTACGTGTAACTTTGGAATATCAATTTTTATTTATAATAGAGTTAAAAATATAATGTTGAAAAGTTTCAGTAGCTATAAAAAAGATCCAACTTCAGCGACTCCTTCTTTACTATGGTTCGAATGGAACAGATTTGTTCTAAAAGTTTCGGTTAATTAACAAAGTTTGAACATCATATTTTGCTACGATTTCAGTGTTTCCACTTTACAATAGAGAATCTGACAACGCTTTCATTGTTTCGTATTTTGATAAACGTATTTCAACGTAGAGTGTTTTCTGTTGTAGTAAGTGTTTATTCTACTTGGGCGTAAAATAAAACATTGTTATCAGTAAATATATACAGAAAAACCTTACTTAAGAGACAGATGTATTACTGTTTATATTCAAAGATATTTTGCTGATTATTAAATCTGTTATGCAAAATAAATTTTGAGCTTTTTTATACCGTAGAGTTGAAATATGTGCTACCTAATAAGAAAACAAACGTTCCCCATCATAAAGTTATGATTTACACAGTTACATAGTGTTTCGTCGAAATGTTCAAGCAGTTTTTGTTTACTGAAAAAATTATTTATTTTTTTCTTAAATGAAT
Organism: Magicicada septendecula; assembly: GCA_034769895.1. Taxonomy (NCBI): domain Eukaryota; kingdom Metazoa; phylum Arthropoda; class Insecta; order Hemiptera; family Cicadidae; genus Magicicada; species Magicicada septendecula. The sequence goes on along the minus strand of CM068369.1, from coordinate 586,294,069 downwards.
ACTGTTTTATTTAATGTGATCCCACGTTATAATACGAAGGTCAGTTGAAAAGTTCGCAGATCGTCTTATATATTTTATCAATGGAACTAAATTTTTTTTTGTATCTTAAGATTCTTTAATATAACACTCAGAGTCTTTAACTTTATTGAGCTCAACCTTTTAACAGATGAGTCATTTCAACAATTTTTGCATGGCAAGTTTTGTTTTATTTTTAAAATATTAAAAAATAACATTCATGAATAATCAAGAACTGTAATTCAAGCTGATTTATTTAAAAAAAAAGTTTGGAAAGTGGCCATTTGTGTTGTTTCAACATTTGTCCATCACCCCAAAACAACTGTTCAGAGCCAGCCTTGGCAATCTTTTCTTCATATACACTGCCAGGGAATAGGGACTTTGCCTGTTCCTACTTTAAAGCCTACCTTTCTGTGTCTTCTGATGTCTTTCAACAACTTTTTGCCATTCATGTTTATATTTAAACACATGTTAATTTCCAAATCTATCTGAATATGTCAGGAGATATACAAACAATAATATGTAAGTGTGCAATCGAGTTTAAACGTGGTCGTTACACATGATGCCCGCAGTGGACGCTGAAAAGTGTGACAATTATTATGGTGGTTTGTGTAACATCCAGAAGCCAACACACAAATACTGCACCAGAAGCAAGATGGCGAAGGCTGAAGATGGGAGAACAGGATCTCCCGAAACATGTCCCTAAAGGAAAAAATACATCTTGAGGTAAAAAGTTATAAGTATTATAGTATTATATACATCAAGAAACGGACTGTAGCAGAAAGTGATTCAAATATATACATATATATTTATGTTCATTCGCCAATCAATGAATTCATTCTTCATTCACCAATCAATGAATTCACACTTCATTTAACAATGTACAGATTATAAGTTAAATGTAGTCGCATTCATAAGCGAAGTTTTATATGTGTACTACGTTATTGACAACAAAGAAGTAGTTTCTGTGGAAACTCACCGGTTCCCATTTTCGATAACGCACCAGCGATCGGCCGCAAATGTGCGACACGTCCTTATAAACATTTTCAATGTTAAAAAGTGAAATAACTATTACGGAAACTCCGAATACATTTGTATTGTTTATTTTTTGTAAAGTTTCAACTTTACAGCAGGCAATCATTTCTTTTGTTTTTTTGTTATTATAAACGTGATATACGCTAAAAATCCCTAAAACTGCAGTCTTGAGTTAGTTACATTTGTAACCATAATGCCTGCCTAAATGACAAATATTTAGTTTATAAGCTTATGTATTTTTCGATATATGTGAATAGGCCTATATATAATACTTTACACGAAAGTACATAACTTTAAGTGCGTTTAAATTCTTTTTGCAAACATATCTTACAAACTTTCTGAAGGTATACAACATTTGCAAAGGATGTTAATTTGCGGGAATATTTAACACGTATTAATTTTCTCAAATTTAATTTTGTTAAAAATAACAAGTTCCTATTTTGAATAAAATTCCACACAATTTAGTACCTCACATCTACTTTTATAATTTAAAAAAAATTTCGTCTTCAATTTTTAACCCGCGGTATGTCTGAAGTTATAAAATTTGCATTATAAACATTCGGAGTTGAGTCTAAATTTCTTTCAGTCTGATATACCTTTCCTTATAGATCTACTTTTTCTTAAGCCTGGGTGTCTCATAATTTTAAAATTTGAAAACCTGAACGCTATATTTTGACTTTAGTTAAAGTTCTCTTCAATTTGATACCCCACCTAGACTTTTACGATTTTTCCAAAATTTTGATAACTTTTGTGCCCTAGTGTCCTAAAATTTGGAGATTTACAAACGTGAACACTGTATTAAGATTGTGTTTTTTTAAATTCACACTCTACACAAAGTTTTCAATTGATTGGTACTCGCTTTTAACCCCTGCCACCTTAAATTTTGAGTGATTATCCTCAAAGAAAGTAGGCCTTTTTGGAGTAAACATCTGGATACACTTCCCAAGATTTAGAGAAAATAGGTTGAAGCATTGAAAAATTATCATGAAACTTATCCCAAACAGAGAGACAGACAAACCCCAAACGGTAGCTGAGAAGTCGCTCTGTTGTCTGATAAAGGAACATGTAACTGAAGTTGTAATGAATGATACTTTACAGAGGAAATAGGACATAAGTTCCGATCCAAAAGTGCCAACACAAAAGTTCCAAAAAGTTTAAGTTCCAATTTCAAATAATTGTTTTTCATTGCTATTTTGTTTCCGAGCCCCGAACTCTAAAGTCCGATTTCGAATTGGCCATCATTAATGGGGCTCAAACTCACAATGGAAATGTTCGCGCGTGTTTATTTCATCTATGCCGAATATTTCGAAGTGACCTATGTACGTGGTAGACCAGCTAGAGGTAGAAGGAGAGCGATTCCTGTACGTTATGCCCCAGAAATGTGGAATTAATATGATGTTGTTCTTCAAGGAATGGCACGAACCAATAATTCATCTGAAGGATGGCATAATCGCTTTCAGGTAGTGGTGGGACGGTACCATCCAAGCTTATATAATTTTCTGAACGAGCTACAACATGAACAAGGTGTCACAGAAAGCATGATACGACAACTCAATCTAGGACAATAAAATAAAATCCAACGTCAGCTTGTCGACGAAATTTTGAAGAATGAATTTTCAACATTGTTCAGCAACATCAAGAATACGTTGAAAATGATATAATCATAGATTACCTGAAAGCTATAGGCTATTATTTCCATTTTTAAATTTATTTGGAAATTTTGTACTTTTAAAACTTTATACTAATGAAACTTTGTGCAATTGGAATAATAAAAATTGGAACTTTTTTCTTGGAACTTTTGGATTGGAACTTTTGTCACCCAATCGAAACAAATTAAAGCTTATAAAACGAATTTATTACGGCTCTCTTTCTCAGTTTGTAAAAATCTAGATTCTACACGGTGCCTCAGGCCACTCAGTAAATCAGCTTTCAAATTTAAAATTTTACATAAACAAATCGCCGTCATTACGAAAGTATTTTTTGTTTTGTTATCTAAGGAAAACAGACGGCGACAAAAAAGACTATGCAAATTAAGCAAAAACTGGCGAGACTTTTTCCTCATTTAACGACTGCATTTTTTTATTCTCACTTAGATTTTTGCTGTTATAATCCAACAACGAGTCGCAGTATTATCATAAAATATAAAACGTATTTAACAACTAAAAAGTAGTTGAGAGTGTAATACAAAAAATTGCTGCTACTTTTACTGTGACTTTAATAAAATAGTTTGTAACCAATGAACTGGGTATTTAAAATATTTCTCATTATTCAGACTAGAGAGGGGGCACTCGCAATAACATATAATGTTTTTTACAACAGCGGGACGGATTGTCGTGTTAAAAATAGTGAAATAAATAAAAAAGAACAGATCACTAGAAAACTCTCTATCTAAGTATAATTACAGTTTAAATGAATAGAAGATAACAACAAACTGTCGTATATTAATTTTACTCGCAACACTTGAGGACTCCTTGTGTAAATATACGAGGGATTATAGTTTAAATAAACAAAGATAACAACAAACTGTCGTATATTAATTATTTCACTCGGAACACTTGATGACTCCTTGTGTAAATATACGAGGGATTACAGTTTAAATAAACAAAGATAACAACAAACTGTTGTATATTAATTATTTCACTCGGAACACTTGATGACTTCTTGTGTAAATATACGAGGGATTACAGTTTAAATAAACAAAGATAACAACAAACTGTCGTATAATAATTTTACTCGGAACACTTGAGGACTCCTTGTGTAAATATACGAGGGATTACAGTTTAAATAAACAAAGATAACAAAAACTGTCGTATAATAATTTTTCTCGGAACACTTGAGGACTCCTTGTGTAAATATACGAGGGATTACAGTTTAAATGAATAGAAGATAACAACAAACTGTCGTATACTAATTTTACTCGGAACACTTGAGGACTCCTTGTGTAAATATACGAGGGATTACAGCTTAAATAAACAAAGATAACAACAAACTGTTGTATATTAATTTTACTCGGAACACTTGAGGACTCCTTGTGTAAATATAGGAGGGATTACAGTTTAAATAAACAAAGATAACAACAAACTGTCGTATATTAATTATTTCACTCGGAACACTTGATGACTCCTTGTGTAAATATACGAGGGATTACAGTTTAAATAAACAAAGATAACAACAAACTGTTTTATATTAATTATTTTACTTGGAACACTTGAGGACTCCTTGTGTAAATATACGAGGGATTACAGTTTAAATAAACAAAGATAACAACAAACTGTCGTATATTAATTATTTTACTCGGAACATTTGAGGACCCCTCATGTAAATATACGAGGGATTACAGTTTAAATAAACAAAGATAACAACAAACTGTCGTATATTAATTATTTTACTCGGAACATTTAAGGACCCCTCATGTAAATATACGAAGGATTACAGTTTAAATAAACAAAGATAACAAAAACTGTCGTATAATAATTTTACTCGGAACACTTGAGGACTCCTTGTGTAAATTTACGAGGGATTACAGTATAAATAAACAAAGATAACAACAAACTGTCGTATATTAATTATTTTTCTCGGAACACTTGAGGACTTCTTGTGTAAATATACGAGGGATTACAGTTTAAATAAAAAAAGATAACAACAAACTCATGTATATTAATTTTACTCGGAACACTTGAGGACTCCTTGTGTAAATATAGGAGGGATTACAGTTTAAATAAACAAAGATAACAACAAACTGTCGTATATTAATTATTTCACTCGGAACACTTGATGACTCCTTGTGTAAATATACGAGGGATTACAGTTTAAATAAACAAAGATAACAACAAACTGTTTTATATTAATTATTTTACTCGGAACACTTGAGGACTCCTTGTGTAAATATACGAGGGATTACAGTATAAATAAACAAAGATAACAACAAACTGTCGTATATTAATTATTTTTCTCGGAACACTTGAGGACTCCTTGTGTAAATATACGAGGGATTACAGTATAAATAAACAAAGATAACAACAAACTGTCGTATATTAATTATTTCACTCGGAACACTTGATGACTCCTTGTGTAAATATACGAGGGATTACAGTTTAAATAAACAAAGATAACAAAAACTGTCGTATAATAATTTTACTCGGAACACTTGAGGACTCCTTGTGTAAATCTACGAGGGATTACAGTTTAAATAAACAAAGATAAGAACAAACTGTCGTATATTAATTTTACTCGGAACACTTGAGGACTCCTTGTGTAAATCTACGAGGGATTACAGTTTAAATAAACAAAGATAAGAACAAACTGTCGTATATTAATTTTACTCGGAACACTTGAGGACTCCTTGTGTAAATATAGGAGGGATTACAGTTTAAATAAACAAAGATAACAACAAACTGTCGTATATTAACTTTACTCGGAACATTTGAGGACTTCTTGTGTAAATATACGAGGGATTACAGTTTAAATAAACAAAGATGACAACAACCTGTCGTATATTAATTTTACTCGGAACACTTGAGGGCTTCTTGTGTAAATATACGAGGGATTACAGTTTAAATAAACAAAGATGACAACAAACTGTCGTATAGAACATTTCTTCAAGTTTACATTTGTTAGACAAATGCTAACATAACAAAAATCTTGCCTAAATAAATGAATAATCAAACAGAATTTTATGTTTGCCCAATAATTAAGACTGTTGCTAACACTGGACCTCTTTATTTAGTACTAACAGCTGGTACGTGAGCAGTCACCAGTAACTAATATAGTCGCTCGTTAGTAATTAAAGATAGACCGCAAGCCCATGCTAAATTTTTAGGGGGTCATATGGTACACCTTGAAACGGTATAATTTAAATAGTCCTAAGGGAAATAATAACTTTGGGCCCTATGCCGTACATTTTGGGTGGTGCATGTGAAAACCGCGGAAAAGTGAAAATGATAACCCAAGATGGGGTATAATTTGTCAAACGATTTTTTACGGCTTTAGTGCATTTAGATAGTACTTAAAATTGTGATCTTCCGAAACCGAATGCCGTACAAAAATAATGCGACCGGAAAACAGGAGAATTTTTCATTTTCCGAAAATTGACCTCTATATACAAAGGTGATAAGATCCTGTGGGGCGTTTGTAAAATTCGTTTTTAATATTAACAAGGGTCTATTATTTCGCTATGCCGTATAAATTACTTGGGCCATGGGGCGGTAAACGCGAGATCAACCCCTACCCAAGACCTTTATTAAGGGTGGTGATTTGAACCTACATAAAACTTGATTATTTTAATACTATTTTATATAATAATGACTTTTGTTGCCATGCCGTACATTTTAGTTGGTGCAGGTGGCTGGAACGGAAAATTAAATTTTCCGTCCCAGGGTGGGACTACTTAAATTATACCGTTTCAAGGTGTATCATATAACCCCCTAAAAATTTAGCATGGGCTTGCGGTCTAAGACGTTGTGCCGAAGCGCTCGGCATATTCGAATAGTTGCGCCAAGGCCACGGCCTTCGGTCCCGCTCAGTCGACCTGAGCGCGATAGCGCATCGCGGTGTGTGTCGTCGAAATTCAGATAGCAGCCTCGTAACAGCTGTTTCAGTGCTACTACTGCTACTACAAGTTTTCCTTTACCGTTGTACATTGGTAAAACGCGTGCTCATTCTCCATTTTTCTCTTCAGCTTCCGAAGTGCTCTCTTGTGGTCTGGCGACTTGAACTGTAACTTATTCTTTCCGACTCTACATGAGTACTTAAACGTTAAAAAGGTCTCAGGGTCCTCGGACCGTCGAGGGATGGGAAACAGCTGACATGATGGCACCTACACCAGTCATCATCATGGAAATAGATCGACAGTAAACGGCTCCCCATGTCGCCAGCCACAGAGGGAGAACCTGTAGTTCCCGAAGGACAACCATTCAACATGTAACCACTTTCTTCTTCACCTATCAGCACCATCATCATAACCGACCATCATAGAATTCATAGCCGCCTTTCGTTCTCCAAATCCAGGTGGGAAATTTCCAATTTAAATTTAACTACCCCACACAGCATCCTTTCATGGAACATGGGACATATATATAATATTCAAAAACTGTTAAATTTATAATGATAAAAGAGACATTAGAACTTTCATGGACACATGTTTGTAACTTCAGTGATAAACGCCATTAATAATACTTTGTACAAGAGCAAGGCTGCATTTTATGATTACACATAAGTCTATAATGTTAGATACAGCTAAGGACTGGTGCTGATATGGGATAATATAATCATTCATGTCTCAAAAGTTTAAAGAAGGTGCACAGTTAATTAATTTTCTATAATTAAAATTCATTGATTGAGTAATTCAATTGACTAACTAAATGTATTAAATTAAATAATTGAATAATTAAGATGAATTGCTATCAGAATTGAATCATAATGATTAGGACAAATTATTGTAAAACGGGTGTGAATATATCTTTTGTAAATTAATCTCAATCGTAGTAAAGGTATCCTATTGTTATGGGGTTGCACCAATTCTCATTATTGGAATACAAGTATTAATATATATGTATGCATCTATACGAGTTGTGTCTCAGATGAAATGATATGCTATAACATAATGTTTATAAAAAGAAAGCGCCAATAAAATACTGTTACTGTTATAGAATTGTTTTATTGCATGGCCTGTCACAATGGGTTCCAGCCATTTTTTGCTTCCATCTAGACCATGAGTCTAGTTTTAAATATTTTACGTAACGACAATATGCCGTTACAACGTTCGCACACAATAATTCACGAAAATCACTGTACACTATACTGGCTCTGAGTCTTAAACTGATTGGTGGACGCTTTTGAATCACGTATTTATACCCTCGCAGCGGTAACAAAATAAAATAATCTACCTGGACAACGAGTATAGAATAAACACGTAGATCCATGCAACTAGAAAACTTTGAAACTATGTCATTGCCGACCTTGTACACATCCGCATGACGCAAACACCACGTCGGCTGCCTACTTCAGAGGCGCAGGAGTATGACATTACCTAAACTGTTGTAGGCTCACCATTTTAATTAATTAACAACACATGTAATAAATACAGCACTCATTGTGAAACATGCTAACAGCACCAGAACAAAGTTACTGAACTGCTTCCTTCAATACTGTTACAGGATATAACAGGAGTGTTTGTTCTAAGGAATGTCAGTATGCATTTGTGTTTAAAAATTTAAATTTTGGTTTTTAATCTATCGACATTCTATACTAGAGGCCGTAGCAGCTGAAAAAGATGAAAACTGTCCCATGTTATTTATCCTGAATGGCGATTTTCTTAAATTGTTTTTTTATTTTAATAAAAACACCTATTTTTCTTAGGATCTGCTAGAATGATGAGTTTAAAAAAAATTCTGGAGTTTTGTGTGGTAATATTACATCTGCTCCTAGGACCATTGTGTAAAATATTGATAGAGTTGTGAATTATGACATTTTTACAGACTTTAAGACACTTCAAACTAGGCGTCGGAATTTTTTTAATTGTAAACTGCTCCATCTGTCTCTGTAAAAGATGTTAGTAAACAAGTAGTAAAAATGTGAAGTAATTCCATGAACGAGTAGCGGATAAAACGAGGCAAACGTTAACATGGAGAAGACAGACATTTCTGACTCCCAACGAACATTTGTTTTTAATGGCAACGAGTTTTTGATAACTGAAGTCACTTGATCGTTTAAACATGGAATAAAAAGGAAAAGGATAACATTAACTAATTAAGAGAAGATTGACAACGGGAGAATAAGAAGAAGGGGAAGGAGGAGGAGGAGGAGGAGGAGGAGGAGGAGGAGGAGGAGGAGGAGGAGGAGGAGGAGGAGGAGGAGGAGGAGGAGGAGGAGGAGGACGACGACGACGACGACGACGACGACGACGACAAAAAAGAAGAAAGAAGACAGGGAAAAATGATGAATCAAACAGAGCTTTATGTTTGCACATTAAAAATGAGTGCTGGTGTTCCTGGTTTTCTTCATTCAGTATTAACAGTTTGTACGAGGAGAATAACACAGTGCTACAGTCAGCACTCAAGTTAATCGCTTTAAAACGACTGTCTGCCATCTGGATTACACCGTCTCTCCATACAAACCACTCTACTGCCACTGTAGGCTTTATTAGAGTTATCAGAGCTTGACTACATCGTTGTACAGTAATCTACAAATCAGTTGTTGAGTGAATTAACTTGGCAGTGATTTATAAACCATATTCATTAAATTCCCATTTGGCACGTGGTAAAACATATTTTTACGTGCGCAGTTCGTGATTTTCAGACATTGGAGTGGATTATTGAACACTAGAGAAATCGTTACTCGCCGTTTTAATATTGAAACGACAACACTGTTTGCAAAAGTTGTACGATTGTCCAATTCACGCTATCGCAACGAACAGTCAAAGTTATACACAAAATTACATTAAAACTGAAAACTCGGTTCGTTTGTTCAATTATATTTCTGGATTTAATCCATCACTAAATTATTTTGTTATATTATTAGTTACGTAAGCAAATTTACGGAAATTGCACTATTTTAAGATTACGAATGCTGTCAGCGTAGCAAAAAATGCTACAGATGAAGAGGGAATATTCTTTGTACCTCCTTTCATTTTGAAAGCAATATTACGGATAACTGATATAAGGGAGAAGGAGGCGGAACGTCAAATAATTGGTAAAACCTAGGTGTAAGTGCAAAAAAAAGATTTTACGACTGTCTCATGGACTGTTGTGCCGAAACAGTGCAATCAGATTATTAGAACACATGAAATATCGGTATGGAGAACCATACATTCATGACTTCCATGCAAAAAAAAAAGATTTATGTTGAAAATCATTTTCGAATGAAATATTTCTATAGAAACTACTTCTTTCTACTTACTGCTTCGGCCTTAACCACAGTACAGTACTGTGGTCACTAACGTATACCACCTCATGTTATCGCACTCGATTTTCACTGATGTTATAAGTCTTGTTTTCCAGAAAAAATTACCCCCACCCCGTTCAACTAGCCTCTTCATTTATAGATATTTCATCTACGTTTCTACAGTGGATTATTATGATCTTCTTATCAGGATACTTTATTTATCAAAATTAAGTACTTTGCTCTTGTTAAAACATAAAGCGTTGCAGGTAAACTACCCTTTCCCCGTAACCGATCTTCACCAAAATCAAAAGACCTTGAGTACTCTGTAATTCAGGCACATATGTAAAACCTTATTCGATTCTGTTTGAATTTACGGCAGTTATCGTTCGTCATGGAAAAATTACTCTTGTTAAAACATAAAATGTTGCAGGTAAACTACCCCTTTCCCTTAACCGATCTTCACCCAAATCAACAAGCCTTGAGTCCTTTACAATTCAGGAATGTATGCAACAAACATTTGATTCTCTTTGAATGTGCGGCAGTTATCGTTCGTCATAGAAGAAATTACATTTGTTAAAACATAAAACATTGCAGGTAAACTACACCTTTCCCTTAATCGATCTTCACCAAAATCAAAAGATCTTGAGTGTTCTACAATTTAGGGATGTATTCAAAAAGTTATTTGATTATGTTTGACTTTATGGCAGTTATAGTTCGTCAGAGAAAAAATTACCCTTGTTAAAACATAAAATGTTGCAGGTAAACTACCCCTTTCCCTAAACCGATCTTCACCAAAAACAACAGACCTTGAGTACTCTATAATTCAGGTCTGCATGCAAAAAATTATTTGATTCTGTTTGAATTTGTGGCTGTTATCGTTTGCCATAAAAAAAATTCTACACACACACACACACACTTTTCGAAAACTGACTTTTCTTCATGTTTTGAGGGTAGTACAATCAGAATCAGCCGTTATCTCGAACACGATTTTCTTCTCCATGAGCATACTTCCATTTCCTCATGGAACATGGAAGTCAAAATCGCTATTTAGAACTTTAATGACAGCTTAATAAACAAAGACGATCGTATACAATCGTTTTTCATTGTTACGTTTGACAACGCACACTAACGTAACAAAGATTAAATGCCATTTAATTGTCAGTGTCGCGGGCCCGGCAGTAATTACAGATGTCTACACACAGTACAGTTTGCGAAAAGTTACGTACACCACTCACAAACCTGTCACGGCACCAATTCTTAGAATTTTAAGAAACCATTCAACTTGACTAAATAGTCTCATAATGAACCTTCTTTTTGCCATAAACCTGACCTCTCTGTCTTTCTTGGAACTTCTTACATAATGTTTCCTTTTTGTTTTGGAACTCGTATAGCTACTCACTTTTCTTAGAAAAAAGATAATTATTATAAATTGAGTGTACCTAAAGCAATTGCAGTATGTAACTAGGCTTAACAGAAATGATCTTTGACCTATTACTAGTTTATATTAGAAGAAAAAAAAATGTAAGACCTCGTCATAGGTCTAAACTAGACAAGAAATTGTTTGCTTTCTTTTTTGGAAAAATTACAATTTTTTTAATTTTGCTTCAGTTTGCATTAGGCCCAAATATCCACTACTAACTGCCACTGACATCTATTTAATTGTAGTAGCATATGGTGATAGATTGGCTTTCCAAAAAATCAAATTCAAGGAAATTTTATAACTTGTAAAACTGTACCAAATTTGCTGGTTTAGGCTCATAATTCAAAAACTAATAATAATACCTCAGAGAGCCATTTTGTTATTCCTACGTACGCTACATTTCAAAGTGCGCTTACTCTATACCAATTAACTTTTTTTTCTAAATGTAAGTGAGGTTTTATGTTCGTTCTAAAACAAGAAAAATTATTGTATAATAAATTTTAAAAAAGTTAGAGAGATCAGGTTTCTACAAAGAAACCAATTTCGAAATTTTGATTTTGTCATAAATAAACATCATATGGTGTGTTAGAAGCTTAAAAATAGGAGTCAGTAACATGCTCATAAGTGTTGTTATTAAACTTTTGACAGGCACTGTAATTCACAATTGTCACTTAACAATAAACAGCTGTAAGTACCGGCAATCAATCACAGTCTCCACTGACTCGTCGCTTCCGAAACCCGCTTTTATACCACTCCTGTATGATGACTTAATGCACGACAAAAATGAACTATACGACGGTAAAATAATCGACAAACGTGTGGTAGGCGTGTCTAGAAAGGTAGAAAGCGTTACGTAATCCTGCCGCTCACACAACGCGTGCACGGAAATTGGATGATTTTGACTCCGTGACTCGTGATATTGCTGTAGGATGTAATTTCAATAGTGAAATTGTTATACTTTACTGAATATACACATCCTTTTTTTTAAATCTCTGCTATGTAGTGGATATTTCCCTTTCAGAGGTGTCTAACACAATGTAGACATGTTCTCTTCTGCAGCATTACGAAGACTGTGTATTTAAGTTTTAATAATTTTCACCTCTTTGTGTTACTTTTTTAACATACTTTTTGATGCATCTGTAAATACGGAACAACACGGCTGAACACGACCCTTTTTTTTTTTTTTTTTTTTTTTTTTTTTTTTTTTTTTGGACGTATCTCTTTTAGCGATTGGCCGACAGATTTAACGATTATAACCTATATAAATAGTCTACTGAAGCAGTCCTTAAAAGTTGACTTTTGTTTACATATTGACACGCGCAAATGTGGGGTAAGAATGTCCTATCGTGTTGACAAGTTCAACCCACTGCTCGTATCAAGGCCGCGGCCACGCGCTGTTCCACCGGGTGGAACGAATTTGTAAACATTTTAAACTTACAGTTGATGTTTCTCGCTCTGATGTACGCACTTTCCGTTAGAAAAAAAACTTGTGTTCCTCTTAAATGTGATTACACTGTGACTTCGAGTTACACTAACAAAAATATATTGGAGATTCAAATATGATTTACACACTCAAGAAATATGTTTGCCTATTGTGAGTTGCTAAAGTGAACTCATAACATAACCGATGTCAACAAGTAGCACAAATCCCGGGACATCAAACCTGTATATCTAAAGTAAAGTAAAAATATCAACATATTTTATGCGCCATTAGAAGGGTTGATAACAAATTTACTATGTTGTGGAAAAAATAAAATTATACAATCTTTACTCTATAAAATATACTTAACATTTGTTGCTAACAAAAAAGAACTACTTAACCATACGGTGTTGTCATTTATTACAAAATGGTTTTAGTTTCTTATTAGAAATGATATTTTAATTAATTAAGTACCAATTCTGAATTTAAAATAACATTTTAAAAATATGGTAATTAAGAAAGTATTAAATATAAATAAAAATACACAAATGTTGTGAAATTCTGTACTTTGTTGTATGCTTTGTTTCTTTAAATCTTTCTCAGCTTAATAATCTCCTTCTTTTTCTCCACTGCAAGGACTCCACAGGCCGACACCTGTTTCGGCACCCGCCTCATTCTCGGACGAACAAGGTCACTTCTACCAATCGCTTATATATCAGCGCCGATTTTGGCAATCGATCCTCCGTCATCCTTTACAAATGATGACACCATTGTTTCTATAGGTGGAACAATTGTATTTATATCTTCTACTTCTTGCTCTGCTCTTATATTTTCAGTTTTCTATCGAGCTAATAGTTTAAAATATTTCGATGAAACTGCATTTCAGCACTCTGAATCTTGCCTCATTACTTTCCCGCCATGATTCAAACCTAATTCGCATAGGTTAATTTTGGTACTGCAATTGTCTTATAAAATTTAATTATTGTGCGGTGCCTTGTTTTATTTCTAATATTTCTATGAATCGTTCCACAAATATTCCTAAATTTATTTAGTTTGTATTTTATATCAGATTCAGACTCATAGCTTACTTTACATCTGAGATATATAAAATGGCTCACTTGTTCTAAAGTAGTTTTGTTTATAACTATCTTAGTCTTTGCTGGATATTTCACCTTAAAATCTATTCTGATTCAAAACATCATCCTAAAAATATTTAATTAACTTTGTAAAATTCATTTTACTTTTTTTTTTCAAAATCATTGAATACTTTTGGATTATAACTTAGAACACCAAATACTTACTCCGCGAGTTTTATAACTTGGCTGTACAGTTTGATGTAAATGTTTCAAAGTTCTTAATGTGTAGTGGTTGTTTAATTGGGCGGATGACAAAATAATGTCGAGGTGTCAATAGTTAATGTATTTTTACTGTAATATATTTCAAACTCGTTTTAATATGTTCCAAACTTGTCATAAAAATTCATCCCCTTAAACTTTTCAGGTTTCGTGAGTGAAACTAACCAACAGTTAAAGAATTTGTCACTAATGTAAGCGCAGAAATCAAAATAAAATAAACTCGCAAACACACAGCTGACTCAATTCTTATATTACGTCTCCTCAACACAGAGGTTGTTGGGCTTGTAACTTCTCCCTTTGCGTAGACACTCTCTTAATCACCCCATTCCTTCTTTCTTCATTCGCTCCATCCACGTACTCCTTCCTGGGCCTTCTACTCATAATACGCCCCTCGATATCCTTGATCAATTTACCTCTGGCAGTCTCAAAGAGTATACAGTTTCTGCTTTCATAGAAATCTACGAAGTATGTACATATAGAAACATGTGTAATTTACACACACACACACACACACACACACACACACACACACACACATACACACACACACATGTATAATTTGCACGTCTAAATACACTCTAAAAATATAATTTAAACTTTAAAGTCAATCTTTACCAAAGGAACTTGTGTATACATGCGATTTTCACAAAAAGCCAGACTGGTTTCAGAAAAAGGAACGAAAATGAGAGAGAGAGAGAGAGAGATCTAGGACGCCCGAGGAAAAAATATGTGAACCGGAAGAGTCCGTAAGCTTATAACTTGAACTGGAAAAGACAAAAAAATTATGGTTTTTAAACTCCCAAAATTTATTAACGTTTTACCTTACGCCAAATCGGGATTACAAAAAGGCAATTGAATTTGAATCTAATTGACTAACAATACTCACAGGAAAAACATAAATACGACGTTTCGGTCACCCGAAGAATTCGTCAACCATCTTCAGACAAATTGTAAACTAATACTTGGAAAGAAATAAATAATACTCTAATACCAACGACTGAATGAGAGTCAACAAAACAACAATAACAAAATTTTACATAATATATAATCAGAAGATTAAATAATATTGTTACGTAACGGGGAAAAGTGTTACACTATTACAAAACTTTCTTCGTGTTTCTCGGATGTTCCACTGGAATCCGGCTGTAATGTTGTGTGCGTACGTGATCTCAACATTACTTTTCTAGACTTCGCCAGCCGCGCGCATTGTTTAAGGCCGCAAACAGTGTAGCGCTGATGCGTAGTATGGATGTTACTGGAATTTCGGCGGGGTATAAATACAAGTACTCAGCGACGCTCAGTTTCAGTTATTGTCGGGCGATTTACACAGTGCGGTTCGAAGTATTGTGGCGAAGTGTTATGTGTTTTTTAAATTGTTCGGGACGATTGTAATGCAATATTGTGTTTCACATTAGTTGACATTTTTATTGCGTGTGAACAATCTGTATTTGATTTGTTGTGAGAGACAATCTTGTTTATTACAAACTGTTTAATTGTGATGATTAAAGCTGGTGATTAGTGACGTAATTGGTGTCTTGTATTTTGTTTTCCACTGTACCGTACGACGATCAGTAGACCGTCGTAACAATAGTCTACCAACGAGTGATTGTAAGTCAACAATGTAGCAATAACAAAATTTCACATAATTTATAATCAGAAGATTAAATAATATAATTGAATACTTACTATGATAAAACACACAACACTCACAAAACACAGACACGATGGAGACGAACACTTGCACACCAACGACTAAATGACCCAACGTCGCATTCATATTTTTTTTTCTGTGATGGTAAACGTCCATCAGTTAGAATCAAATTCAAATGTCTGTAATCCATCACAGCCATTTTTTAAAATAAGTTACAAAAAGACATAAAATAGTTAAAGTTTGCTCAAACTTGTTAGTAGTGTAATTATAAATCAAGTTTGAGATACTGACTTGTGTGACAAACTGCGGCTGGGTTCATTTTCACGCTTAGCTTGCTATTATTTTGGTCAAATTCCCGGTGATAAATGGGCTTATCAGCAAAACCGCTAATGTTACGGCGACTGAATCTTGTCTAAAGTACTTCACACGCGCGCTAACCGCACGTAATCTGTTCCGGAACACAATTCGTCTACCGTCTTCAACACGACAAATTGCGACAGGTCTATGGGCGCCTAAATTAACTCACTTCTAACGGATTCTTAAAATTCTTTCGAGAATCTTTTACCGGTAATAAACTGAAAATTTTTCTATTATTTTCACGAATTGCGTGGCTTTATACGGAATACTTTACCAATAAACTAACACTTTATAACAGCCTATATAATTAAACTCTCATAAAGTTTGTAATTAGTTTATACGGTGGAACATCAATAGTTTCGATAGCCAGAGGAAATGGAGGAAATCCGAGTTATCGAATATTTCCGGATATTAAGGTTCAAGTTATCAAGAGTAGGAGTAATAAAATTCGAGTATTAGAGATTTTCGTTTAGAGGAATATACTGTAAAGTCTCGCCGGCAATTGTCGTTCAGCTAGATTAACGGGGCGCACTTACGGCACTGAATAAAAGCTCTTGTTAAATACAGCTCCTGTAACATGTATCTGGAATGTTAATGATAAAATGAACTGAACACGTGTTACATATATATATATATATATATATATTATAACTCTACTTCTATGCGTTATTATTATGTTGTGTTGTGTGTGAGTACCCACCTGCTGTCTGATCTTGCAGATTCTTCCGACTAGGGCGTGTGGATTTTGGATTTGAAGTTCGCAAGCTAGTAATCTCAAATTATTACAACAACACACAAAATAGGTTACTTTAAGGGGGGAGAGTTTTGTGAGACTGGTAGGCTTTATCGTACAACAATAAAACACTGTTATATGGGGTAATAAAACGTTGTTTATTACACCAACAACACACAAGAATAGAATGGTTATTATTTTATGATTTTCTTATAGTCTATACAATGAATCAATGTTTTTCGATTGGTCAATAGTTGAAAGAAACTGAACTCGTTCTTTGGCGAGTTAATTGCAATTTAAATTTTAATTTATTAATTGATTTGAATTTAATTAAATTTATTTAATTAAATTGAATCTAAATGTTCATGAAACCAAATATAAAACTCTGAAATTAATTAGAATAATTAATTAAAATAAATTAGACGTGACAGTCTAGTTCACGTTATTTCATTTCTAGTGATTCTACTTCTGATCTACTGCAGTATGATCTAAGATTAGATTGTCAGTTAAGATTTGTACAGCGCTTTTATACTACTTCTATTTCTTAACTATAACTTACTAAAGCCTTAAACTGCTATACAGATTATCACAACGAATTTACTTTTTAATTACTAGAGTCTTTGCTTTTTGTTTGGCACCTGAATTATTTGAATTACAATGTTTTAATTGAAAAATAGAAAATTTGATCTGAAAAATAAATAAGTGGATTTTGCTTTCCTGTTACTGAAGAGGATGTCGTCCCAATTTGTCCCTCGTCGATTCGAGTCCTTGGTTAGAGAAAGTAATCTGCTTAGAACTGCTGGATTCGGTCGTGGAGTTCAAAATTCGGCAACACTCTGCTTCCTTGCTGTTTGTGAATATTTTAACGTCTGCTGCTGTCCGCTGGAACTGCTTCCTGTCCCTCGTCGATTCGCACGTTGCACGTCAGCGTGTGTTGTGTGTGCTTCGTTCGGGTGGTCGCTCTGCTCGTCAGCTGTTCACCAATGATTTAGACGGCCTCTCTGCTGTATTCTTGAAGTCTGGTCTTGAAGTCGGGTGGATCTCTTGCGTGCTTATGACTAACTGGTAGTACACAATAAGCTTGGTTGATGTACTGAAGAGTATCTCGCCTTTACGCAACAATTACGAGCTATACAGATGATCTGTACTTAGTGTGTTCGTAATTGCGTGTGTGTTGACCACGTAGAGTCTTCTTGTTGATCTTCACCACTTTGGTTACTAGACGATCGAAGGACTACGTCTTAACTTCGTGAGTACTGACAGAAGAGTGAGGTTTCAACCAGAAAACACCGCACTAGCCGGGGCTCGCGTGAAATGATTTCATTGGCTGGCACACTCTCCCTACCACATAAAATTTTGAATTCCCTTGGTCCGTGAGAATGAAGTTAGGTTCCCACAGACGGACAATTGGTATTATTATCTAATATTTTTATTATAATTATCCGGTGGAACCAATTTCCCGCTCCGGATATCCTGTGCTTAATTAATTTTGCAATAACTTGGTTGCAAACCAAGTTGTGTGAAATCTAACATATACAATCTGTCAGAAATTATTATCTTTATAACATACTAAAATCTCATTACTGTAACTCTATTTTTACAGAAGTTATTCAATTATTTTAATTAACTCTTTCATTTGTTAATTATATTGCATCAAATTTGCACACGTCATTATTAATAGCTCGGCAAACATTTTGGCTATATTGGATTTCGCCTTTATTTATTAGTTTCCGAGATATTAATAATTAACAGTTTGGGTGTGGTCGCTTCCTTGTACAGCGAACTGATTACATAATGACCACGTGTGCGTCGCTTTACACAGCATTATTTTCAATGCGCTACATTCAAATGGAGTTTTGACTGGTACATTTTATTTAAATATGCTTTCAGTATGCGGGCAACATATAACCCCAAATAGTTAATATTTGGTGCCGTTATAATATATATATATATATATATATATATATATATTTATTGCAACGATAAAAATTAAAACTGCATAGATAGGTAATATTGAAATTATTACAACAGAGTCTATATCTGGAGGTAGGGAAATTTATTAAATTAAACCTTAAAATTTACTATTGTCTTATTACTTTATAATCTAAAATTGTTTAATAAAAATAAATCGTCTTTCACTAACTGAGTCTAATTATTTGTTTTACAAATATGTTACTTGATCGTTGAATTCCACCGTTTGCGTAGACACTATGCTATGGAATGTTAATGATAAAACGAAGTAAACACGTGTTACAGATGTATCTGTTTTACTTTCATAAATTGCAATATTGAATAAGAAGTTAGTATAATATCCATTAAAAACATGTCGAATGTAATAAAAACAAAGTTTGATGTTATCAAAGCTAACGTTTAAAAAAAACTATTTATCGTTGGACCTAATTATAATACACAAACATGTTTCAAATTTACGTTTTAAAGATGTGTGAGATTTGTTTAATAAAAACCTATTTAAACCAAAACCAGTAAAACATTAGCCTATATTACACTTACTTACATATTTCAAACTATTAAAATTCGTACTTAGTTACCTTATTTATTGCAACTGTTACTGTTTATTAGATCGATGAAAATGTAAACCTAAGAGGGTTGGTTGGGTTGCATCAGGAAAGTGTCATCTTTTCTACTATAGAAACACCCTGCCTTCCTTTTATAGACATATAAGCAGCTAAACTTTGACTTATAGGGTAAATGCTTTTTAATAGAGCTTCGAATCGTTTAGTGGCATGACCAGAAAGTGACAAAAATTTCTAGTTATCAAGAATTATTAAGAATATCTTTGAATTATAAAGGTAATATATCATGTGGTTATATAGGGAAAGAGAAGGGAAATAAACAAAAATTCGAGACGTTAAGGAATTCGAGTTATCGATATCCGACTCTTTTACAACTACTTACAAATCATCAAGACGTTTTATACTGATATGTGTGTTAACAGTATGTAAAATACACTCTTATTGGCACACGCTTCACTAAAGTTTACATTTTGTTCATGTCATGTAGATATTTCAAAACACACTTGATTCTTCTACTCGATTCTATTTTGTAAAGTAAACAAAATGTCACGGCACTTATACTTAGGAACTAACCTTTATTGTCATTCAAGCACTTATTGCTTATAGGGTCTAACTTAAGCTGGCGTCTAATTATTTCCTTCTTTACCTGGCCCTTTGTTAAATTAGATATACCGTAATCAAATAATCAAACACGTTTTTCATTCGTTCTGTTGAAATTGTAAAATTCAAATAAGCAGCCAGATGCATCAGCTGAAGAACTCGCTCACTGTTTTGGACGAAATATATTTACTATTAGATAAACTCAAATTAATTCAATACCATGTTTACATATCTCTTGATAGATATTATATCTGTCAAATTATAAAAGAGTTAGTATTCTGAATAAAATTCATCATTATTTGATGCCACACGTAGACTTTAAATGTTGAAAATTTTGACTTCTATATGTGACTTCTATATTTGTATGTGATACGCCCCCCCCCCAAAAAAAAACAAACAAATTTCCAAAGCAAACAGTACGTTTGGATTTGGATTAAAATTTTCTTTAGTGTCATACCGAACATTGATTTGTTCAAATTTTACAAAGTTTCGATCCACTTTTCTCGACCCTGATGCTCTAAAATTTTGAGATTTCCAAAACTGAACGCTGTATTCAGAGTTTAGTTAAAATACTTTTTAGTTTGACACAACTCGTGGAGTTTTGCAAATTTCCAAAACATTTTGATCCCCCACAACTTATACCTCCCGCCTCCTTGTTCCCCCCCCCCAAATAAATTGGGTGTCGAGCGCGCGGTAAAATAATAGATACGTATGACACGTTTATTGAAAATCGATTGATGCGTTCACAAGTTATTGAGACATGCCCGAAATAGACACACAGACAGGTAGACAGCCAGACAAATGCCAATCGACCGAGTTAATACTCTGAACTCGCTTTGGTCGTTTAAATAACGGAAGGGGTCAGTTCATAGGCGAGTACACGTGCAGCAAGCGGGGAGTATAAGAGTGAGTGGTTTCGTCAGTTCTTCAATTTACATGTCAATTAAGAGGCTTTTCATTTAGCCGATCCATTAACCAGCTCTGTTCGCATCACGTAATTTGCAACATGAAGGGTCTGTAATTAAGGGATGCGGGAATTCTCAGTCTCCGCGGTGGTTTTTGACGTTGTACAATCAGCTTTTTTTTTTCAAAAAGAAAATTTAATGACCCTTTTTCACATCTATTTAGTACAATTTTACACATTTTAAAAATAACATTAATTACTTACAGTATAAATGATAATGAACTACGTAGTAAAACAACGGCAACAATAACAACAACAATAAAAATAACAATAACGGTATAATTAACAATATACTGCCGCTCAGCTGAAGACTGCTTAAGTCGTGCCCCGATTTCTTGGATGGATGGCGATCTCGAAGACCGATAATGTCATGCTGACTACAAAAACCTTACCGTACAGGGTAGGAATGAAAATATTCACACAAATGATGTGTCAGTACCTGAGGGTAACGCTCGACTGTAAGCTCACCATGTGAGACCCATCCGGTAGGTGTGTGATAAGGAGGCTCTGGTGACTGCATCCCTTAGAAAACTGATGTCCAACGTTTATATTAAACTGTACCCTGTTTATTCGTGTTAATCTTTACACCTTTTATACATAGTATCTATTATAATATTTGGTAGGATAAATCTTTATTACTAGCGACCATTCTGAAATAAAATATATAGTAAGAACGAAAACTGTTCTTGTAGAATTTCATTTGTTACAAACGTTTACCTGAATTTTGTTTACTTTACTGTATACGCAATTTCAGCCAGTATAATTGATTTGCATTCTTCTTTTATGTCTCACATGACAAGATCCCGCGTGTCAAATGATCAGCATCTACCAGTACAGTTATAATTCAAAGTCTTCACTGATAGCCTGTATTAAGTTATCCTTGCAACTCAATCCTTCCGTCTCTTTATATATTTTTATATCCCTACAATTTGTAATGTGCATATTTCAGTCTTCGTTCCTAATTATACCCAATTTAATCTAACCTTTAACTGCTCAGAAGTGTTTTAGTGTAAGATATCACATTAAAGAAGATTTTAACCAGAAAATAAATATAATCTTTATTTATGAAAATTTAAAAGTTTGTGGACATAAGTGCCCAAAAAATGTTTGAAAAGTTTTATCAAATCGCAGAAATTCGTGTCGTTAACAAATTAAAGAAACTGTTAACTAATATCTGAATGTTGTGTTTAGTTTTTTAAGTATCACACATTTAAAACTCCAGAGCCCAAAAAGAGATTATAACCCAAATCCAAAAGTTTCGAATTTTTAGTGTCTGTTTTAAGATTGTATGCTCTACAATTGTTATATTAATAAAGAAATAGTAGCGTAATCGGGATTTTTGTAGTTTTATCCGACAATTGAAAAATTATATATTATGTATATATGTTTATGTATTGAAATGTATGTAATAATAAGTAAACTTTGTTCAAAATAGTGAGTTCTGCAGCTCAGGGAGGAACATATATATTTACTCATATTACTAAAATAGTAGGAGAATAGTAAACCCCAAGGTGAAGAACTCAGACTTTTTTTTTTTTTTTTTTTTTTTTTTTTTTTTTTTTTTTTTTTTTTTTTATACTCATAACAAACACTACATTTGAATTTGGGTTTCAATCGTTCCCTTCAATCTGATTTTCGGCAAACAATTTTTTTTTTACTTTTTCAAAAATTTCAACACTCTAACAGTGTCAAAAAATTTTCTAATTTTTAAGCCCGAACACTGTATTCAGGTGGTGATTAAATTTCGTTTTTTTACAACATACTAAGATTTAACAACGTTTGCTACAATTTTCGTTCACTTTTTAGGTTTAGATGCTGCAAAATTTTGAAAAACATATATAGGTTAACATTATATTCAGAATGAGGTTAAAATTCTGTTTAATTTGATGCCCCGCATAGTCACGGTGCAATTTTTAAATATTTTGCCCTCTTATTTTTGCCCCTTGCCATCCTATTTTTAGGGAGGATCAATCACAAAAACAGCAAGGCCCTGTAAGTTAAAGGTATGGACACGCATGCTAAGATTTTTTATAGAAATCGGTCAATGCATTCAAAAGTTATCTTCATACATACCCCAAACAGATAGATAGATAGACAGACAGAAAACAGACAGATGTCAAAAGGTCGAGTAAAAACAGTGTACTCGCTTAGCTCGTTCAAATACACGAATAATTATGTTGCCTTTCAATTTGTATTGCTTTGCTTGTATTTTTTTCGTGGGGGGGGGGCTAGTAGTGATATTGTCCATTAGCCGATCTGGAATTCTCTTATAGCATTAGACCCACGTCCACGTCCGCTTGAAACAAAAGTACAGATAAGATAACTTAGGCTTACTGCATACGTACTCACAAGATGTAGGCCTAAGCGTGACAAAACCTACGATTTTTACCTACAAGGATGTACGCTTATTATACCGTAGTGTGTTACGACTTAAACACGTACAAATCTAGTTTACTACAACTAGTTTGTCTACATCTAGTTTAGTTAATCTTGTTTGAAACGAAAATTCAATCGTTCCGTACTAAGTGAGGAATTTTATTGGTGAAATTTTTTCTATAGTCATAAATTTGTGATCTGTCGTGTGGTAAGTCTACCACATTTCCGGTAATATCTATTCCAGGCATGAGTCTCGCTCTCTTTTTCTCTCCATTCAATGATACTATAGAAACCGTAGATCATATTCCATTGTCGTTTAGGATTTAACTTGACATTTTCTTTGTCGTTTATTGTTGTCTATTGTATTTCCCTTTTATTTTGTTTATATTCATCAAAAGTGTTCGACGTTTCTTTATTCCTTTCCTTATTTTATCCGCCCCCTCCCCGTTTTCCTACTCACCGCTTTCAAATTTTTGCTTTCAGCGTCTTTTTATTAATTTAGTCTTTTTCTTGATTCGTCATCTGTCTGACTCGCAAATTAAAATTCTACATATACAGAACTTTGCCAGTCTTTTCGCAAAGCCCAAGTTCACTCAGCCATCGAAGCACTGAAAGACTCTTCTTTCCTATTGAACGGTTTCTTTGCTGAATTTGGCTTTCTTTATTTCCTCCTATTCTCCTGTTGAACTAGTCAGTTCGTAAATCAATTGTCTCCAAGTGTAGTTACATATTTTTCTTGGATTTCGTTGTCCATGATGTGTCCGTTACTTAACTAAATACAACTATTCCATTAACGACTCGGAACACAAAGTTTTTTATGAGTAAAAACATAAAGTTTTACCTTACAACCTGAACCGGTATTCTACATAGGCCAGACAGGACGTAGCTTCAAACAAAGATACATTGAACACACAAAGACACTCCACTCTACTACAGAATCCACCTTTGCAAACCACCTCATTGAAGCTAACCACACATACAAAAACATCGACAATAACATGAACATTCTACACGTACACACAAAAGGCCGTAAACTAGACACTTAGAACAATTGGAAATATACAAACACACGAAAACAAATAAAAACGACATCCTAAACGAACAGACACAATTCAAATCGTACGCATTATTCGAACATATCTCACCCCACACACACAACATCGATCTTTCGAAAATCGATTCCGTCGCCCACAACAGGACGGACAGCGCTACCAGCGGCAACCTCTGAAGAAGCTTTTTAAAAGTGAAAACCGGTTCAGGTTGTAAGGTAAAACTTTATGTTTGTACTCATAAAAAACTTTGCGTTCCGAGTCGTTAATGGAATAGTTGTATTTACATATTTTTGTCTACTAATTTTGTATTGCAGCTGATACTATTGTACAAGAACAGTATTCTCTACAGAAGAGAATTTTACAGAGGAGACATGTATTAATCGGTGAGTGCGCCCCGAGCCTATAACGTATCATCAACATATCTTCACATAATATTGATTACGTAGTTAGAGCGTGCAAAATACGAGTGGATCCGGATATAAAATAAATAATAGAACATATATTAATACAATGCTGTTTGCGGACGATCAAGTAGTAATTCAAAACAACGAATGCGAATTGCAGAGATTAATGTTCTAGTTACAGCAAGTCTGTTTGAATTACCACATGAAAATTTCTGTGCAGAAGACCAAAACTATGGCATTTATGGGCAAATACCTCTTGCGAGCTAAGATGTTACGGATGATAAGAGTTAGAGCAGATGTTACATTTCCGCTATATTGGCTGTTACGTAACTTATAATGTTGATCGTAAGTTGTCTAAGTTCCAGTCAACAATATGTGGCACAATTCGTCAAGCATTATCGAGGAAAACAAGGAAAGAGACTCGACAAGAATGTTGTAAGGTAATGGGCTGTGCCAGTGTTGTTGTAGCCTATGCTTCTGAGACTTTCGGCAAACAAAGAAACATCTGAGTAGGATGTTTAGTGTTGTAATTCTGAAGAATACAATATGATGTTCCTAGGATGAGTAGGAACATCGGGGATGAGAGTCTTGCAATCTGTTAAAGGGAGACGGACTCTACGTTGAAGACATTCGCAAAGAGGAACATGTTTAGTATCCAAAAGCGTATTGCGGGAAACACAGAGAGTTGGATTGTTTATCGGAACAGAAAGCCAGATGATAGATTGGCCAAGAAAATTTGGCAATTCAAGCCTATTGGACAAATAAGTATAGCAAGCCCCTAGAAAGCGTTCGTGAAGTACATGTATTCCTTTGGGACCGGGTCAGGCAGTTCGTCTATTCCCCGATAAAAGAACGAGAACGACGACGATGACGATGACGAGAACGAGAACGAGAACGATGACGACGACGAGAACGAGACCGATGACGATGACGATGACGATGACGAGAACGAGAACGATGACGATGACGAGAACGATGACGATGACGATGACGAGAACGAGAGTGAGAACAAGAACTTTTCGTTGAAACAGCTAGAAGCGAAGAACTGCACTGCAGCAGAACAAAATGGAGATGAGAAATTTTTTCAGATCCAGATCAGTTAGCATTTATTTTCTGCTTCCAACCTTAATTGCAATGTATTTCTCTACTTCTGAAATGAAACATTACTTCAAATGGCACTGTCATTCTGGTGCAAAAAGCAGAAACAACGCCCTCAAAGTCTATTTCTGTTTGCTGTGGACAGCGGAGGTTATTGGAAGTTTTCGGTGAAATCCGTTTGATCGATGTGTTCAATAACGGGCTTTGACGGACTGGCCGGTGCCGCTGGCAGCTGTACGTGTGAAGCCAAGCGTGGGCGTGTGTAACGGCGCGCGCCTGCAGGTGAACGAATCTGTGCAGCAACTTGTGAACGTATCTCGGATATTGCCTGAAACACTTGGGCAGTATACTACATTATTGAATTTGTTTAATACGTTGGGTTTCGAATATGCTGAAGAATCTTACAAGAAGCAAGATTGTATTGATATTCACAAACAGAATGATCACAGTTGCACACCACTATATAAAAATTATCTCGATTAGCGCTTTCAAGCCTCACAGCCCATCGTCAGATCGGAATAGGCAGAAATTATTTTAAAACAAACCCTTCACCCCTCTCCCCCACCCTGCTCACACACAACAAGCTATAATATAAATGACCCTTCCCCACCCCCTAAACCCTGTCCCACCATCTGTACTGTTACATATTTTTCTAGCAAATTCCTTGTGTTTCAGTGTTGTGTGTGTGTGTGTGTGTGTGTGTGTGTGTGTGTGTGTGTGTGTGTGTGTGTGTGCATCCTTTTAAACTTACCCTCTTCCTCTCCACACACGTGGGTCAGTCACACACCCTTATTTTAAAACATCCAATTAGTACTATGCAATATAATTCTTAATCTTATCTATCTGTCCTCTATCATTTACTTCTTAATCATGTTATAAAATATTTCTTCATTATCAAATTTAATTTTAATATAAATTAAATTGTCTAATCCTTTTTCTCTTTCTTTCAATATTTCTAACTCCTCTCTAAGTTTCCTTTCAACTGTGTTATTTACTACTTTTACAATTTCGTATTCTTCCAAAGGATTAACAAACTTATGGTTGTCTTCTATGAAGTGTCTTGCATATAACGAATTGGTTGTTCTATTACCTTCTCCACGTTTGTGGTCAGACAACCTGCATACGAATTTTCGTCCTGTCTCACCTAGGTACACTTTGTTGCAGTCTTTACATTTTAATTTATAAATTCCGCTTTTCTCTAATACTGGAATTTTTTCTATATTCTTATTCCTTATCTTATCAAATACCGTTTCACATTTTTTAATAGCTATATCTACTCCATATTTATTAAAACATTTTATAATTTTTCTAGTATGTGAACCTATGTATGTCAATGACGCTCCATAATTCTTTTGTTCTGGTTCTATTTTAGCTTTTTGTATGTTAACCCTTTTCATAACTTTGTCCACTATGTTGGTGTTATAATTATTATTCCTTAAAATTCCCTTTATCGTTTTTAACTCCCTATCTTTTGATTCGGTCTCTTTTAAACACTTCTGAGCTCTGTAACAAAATGAATTGATTGCCGCCATTTTATATCTATATGGGTGGTAAGACTCTCTTGGTATAATTATATCAGAATACGACTCTTTCCTAAATATCCCAAACTGTAGTTTCTCATTATCCTTAATTTCTATGTTCAAATCTAAGTAATTTATTTTCTTACCTCCTATCTCTTCTTTAAATTGTAAGTTTTTATCCTTATTATTTACCTCATTTATAAACTCATGCACTTCTTCTATGCTTCCTTCCCAAATTACTAATACATCATCAACGTATCTAGACCATAATTTTATATTGTCTTTATACTTAGTGGAAGTTATTAATTGCTTTTCAAAATCATTCATGTATATTTCAGCAAGAATAGGGGATAATGAAGACCCCATAGGCAAACCTTTTTTCTGTATATAAAACTTGTTATTAAACCTAAAATAGTTCTGATTTACACATTCTTTAATTACTTTCATCAACTGCTTTCTATACCTGTATTCTCCCATATTGTTTTAAAATAATTTCTGCCTATTCCGATCTGACGATGGGCTGTGAGGCTTGAAAGCGCTAATCGGGATAATTTTTATATAGTGGTGTGCAACTGTGATCATTCTGATTGTGATTTCAACCACTAACACAAATTTCTTCATTAAACGTCTGTATTGATATTGTACTAATACGTGTTTAATACACAGTTGTTACTACTCATTTTAAGAAAACTGTTTAAATTATATATTTTTAACCTGAATTTATTGTTAATGACGATAAATAAGGAATAGTCACGGAAAGAATACAGGCAGGAAACAGGGGTAACTTCGCAAATTAAATTAAATATATATGCCAGCTGCTATAGACGTTAAACGTTTATAATTTTGAACACTATAAAAATGAAATAATATAATATTTGGAATGTATTATTTTGTATTAACTTGTCATTACATTAGTAAATTGCGTTTGTATGTGTACACAGATCCTAAGAATTTCTCTATTCTTATTAATTAGTCATGTTTTATTATAGCTTTCTATGTTATTTTATATCTGTATAAGTAAATATTTATATAAATAAACTAAGTAAAGATACATTACTGTAACTAAATTTCTATACGTGTCTTTGCCTTATGTATTACAAGTACACTCACTGAGCTGCAGAACTCCCCCTCTATTTTCAACGAAATATATTTATTATTATATAAATTTCGATGAAAGGTAATTTTTCAATTATGAGAATGACCGTGATGACAGAACATGCAATAATAGATCAATACGAATAGTGTGAGATACCTAGACGTTTGGGGAAAATGGAATACTGGCTGACGAAAGAAGATAGGACGGGCGACTCTAGAAAATCCTCTTGATCCGTGAAGAAAAACAGACGGTTAAGCTTACACTAAAGAAGAAGGAGAAGAAGATACTACAGAATCTTTGTTGTGTGAAATACATGATAAATTTTAGATGAAGTGAAACACAGGGAGACCCAGTAAAGAAACCTGCACAATAGAGGGACCGCAACTTTTTGTGGATAGCCTAAGGTAAACGTATAGTTGTAATAATAATGGTAAGCACGTATTGTTTTGGCAATTAATTTTACTATCGATGCCAAAAATATGCACCAAAGCTAGGGCGAGTCTGTTAAATATACTATTGAACTGGGACCGGGCCACATCGATAATAATTAATTATTGTCCTTAAAGTGAAAAAAATGTTACATTACAAATATTACCATCTCTAATAAAAAATGTTTAATCTATTTTGTGAATGTTTATTTCGAAAAGTATTTCAATTGTCTATTATACAAAAAATTTTGATTTCTGCACCTCATTTCCTCTTTGGACCTCACGTGGTGTATTCAAATATAGGGTCTTTTTAAGTATTTGTCTACAAGCAACTCTCGCAGCGTTCCCTAGCCTGCCAAGTCCCCCCGCCAACATTCCCGCCAGTCCCTACTCCTATAGAAGCGGTGTGAAGGAGGGGTAAACACACTAGGTTCTTCAAAAATATGTTTATCGTGTAGACAAGAATACAAAGAATGTTCATTAACAACGAATGATGAAAAATGATAAAAGCAGCTGCCATAAGCAACACGTAGACAAAGAGCTCTTTGTTCCCTTTAGTTACTTACATTACTTGCAGTCTACCGTTACGCTGTACGTTGTGCAGTAAGTTACACTGTTTCATTCCTTAGTTATTCGTTTCTTCTTACATACTATACATATACTGTACATACTATACTTACATACATATAAAAAGTAAATAAAAATAAAAATTAGAAAAAATTAAACAAAATAAAAATTACAAACAAGAAATTGAAACAAAATATAAAGAATTAAAAGCGCTTGTGCGCCGCAGAATAGAAGAAGCGCATTCGTGCGAGGGGTGCGTGCGTGCGTCAAATGTTGTGTGTAGTGGTGTGCCCATCACTCCTCCTTCACACCGCTCCTGTAGGAGAAGGGACTGGCGGGAACGGTTGGTGGGGGAGCTTGACGGGCTCGTGAAAGCTGTGAGAGTTGTTTGTAGACAAATACTTGAAAAGACCCCAAATATACAAATTAAAAAATACGACGACTGCACGGGTTATCGTGTTGTACTGTCAGAACAGAATATCTGACACCAGATAAAGTCACTAATTACAGGTTTTATTAGAAACAAACAACGATCAAAAATAAGCAAAAATACTCTTATACAATAAGTGAAGGTAAATTTATTCATCTCGCAACAATAAACGTCACCTTATTACACTTTCGCACCAAGTAACTAATAACGGTAAATCCGCGCAAGTCGCAATGACAATCACTCCGAACCGCGCTCTAATATCGCCGGGTCCGAAAACTGAGTTGACCAGCAGCTGACGCTTATATGTACACCCCACTGAGCTGCGAGAATAATCTTTCATTTACCGGACGTCGCGTAGAGAATAAATTGCGTAGTAACAGGCACTGGAACGCTGTGGTATTTGTGTCAATGTACGACCTTGTACAATGTCGCGCAGACAGAATGCGGGTCGAATGATCGACAGACATCTGAATGCGTTACAGCAAGTATTCTAGCGTTGCCGCGTGTAAAGTGTCGCGTAGCCACGTTCCTTAATACAGCTCACCATCTCAACGTAGCTGTATTTTGTGAATTCAAAACCTAATTTTGAAAGTTACACGTAAAAACACAGTAAGTCTGCGTGTATGTATTAGTTGGTGTTTCAAAATCACTTACTGCACTATATTCAATATATAATCTACTGTTAAATCTTCCTGAATTGCTTACAACTGGAGCAACGCACACTGCTACATGTGTGTCAGTGCAGTATAATCTGTTCTACTTTTTGTAAACTGCAGTTTTGTTTTTAATTCTCCTATGTGCGGAGTTTTTAATAATAATTTCTGCATAACAAGAAAATATTGAATTCATCGGAATTTAATTACACATGTAATAAGTTTTCTTTTATATTGCCATATACAGTTTTCCAGTATGGAATATAGAACCGGTACTAGTATTGGAATTTATTGGTTTCTCTTGAGCAAGGAAAAAATATTATTTATTTCAGTGTGATGCGACAAGGAAAACCGAACTGAATATATTTTTTGTCACTATTTGCAATATTACACAAGCAAGGAAAAAAAAGAAGAATTTCGACGAAACCGAAACCTCGAAGCATGGTAACGTTTTTAGGCTTTTGAAACGTATAATGTGCATAAACTGCAGACTCACACATCGTCAGCACCTGCTTTGCTGATTCGGCAGGGTAATGACCTGAGACATGGCTCCCGCGAGGTTGTGCAAGTGCATTCCTTGCGGAAGCTGGCTGTCTCTGAGTCATTCCTTACCTCTTGTCCTCGCCAGTGCGTCACTACGTTCCCAAAGGCTAGCCTGAGGGGACCATGGTGTCGTGCCTCGGCGGGACAATTGGCTCAAGCAAAAGCTCAAGCTTGCCTCCGTGGTGGCCATGTAATTTATCATGGACCCGCGGACTGTACCATAACTCTTTTGTGCAGAGCAAACGACCGCGCTGACCTGTTGGCACCTGGCGTTCATCAGGCCTAGGCCTGGACAACGCACACAAATTAGGGCGCAAGACGTCCGCGCATCATCCATCCATCCATCCATCCAGACTCACACATAAACTACATTTTTCGATGACGTTACACATTTTGCATCACGCATTTTGTGGAAAATATTATCATGCTTTCTATATAACAAATATTTACTATATAACAAATATATTTACTATATAACAAACATTATCATGTTAAAAACGATAGAGACCGAAGATTTCTAGACTGTGGGGAATCGAAAGTGTGGAAAAAATATAGTGTTAACATCACCTGGAGCGTTACATTTTTCGATGACGTTACACATTTTGTGGAATGACCCCCAGCCTAAAAACATTATCATGTTAATATAGTGTTAACATCACCTGGAGCGTTACATTTTTCGATGACGTTACACATTTTGCATGATGCATTTTGTGGAATGACCCCCAGCCTAAAAACATTATCATGTTAATTAAAACATCTTAACTACAACTTTATAACGTATAATTAGTAAAGCATCTAACTTACAATATGTCGACCTTGTAATTACCGGGTGGATACTTGATTTGGAACGAGAGGAAAAAGTTAACTTGAGAGAAACTGAAGTTTCAACTGCTAAAAATGAAATAAGGTTACAGACCATTCGCAGTTTGCAGGGACATTGAAATGAAGAACTTAATGAGAAAATTGGCCATCAGACTTGTTAAACTTCTGGACAGATGGTTCAATCGAGGGCATGTTGAGGTCAATTATTACCTAACGCAGTTAAAGCATTGATACTTTCAATACCTCAATAAATTGGGGAAGTGGAAGATCCAGCACCCAGCGAGTATTATGACCCGCATCGGGCTGAAGCGTTTCACACGTTCTTTGAATGTCACAGATGGGTGACAAAAAGAGAACGTCTCGAAACTGAAGTAAGGCGCATTGCTCCCGATGACATTATTGAGGTAGTTCTCAGTAGCGAGGAACGATGGGATAAGATGGCTGCCTAAGTAGAGGGTGTTCTACGCCTCAAGAAAAGAAATTGAAATCAACTCAGCCACGCAAACTATGAGCAAGCTGCTTGATATAGGCCTGCATGAGGAAACAATATAGGCCTAACGGCGCTTTATTTGGTGAAATATGACTGACGTCACGCTGAAGTAATGTGATAGCGGTTCCGATGTGGACTTAAGTCAAGAAGTAAGGATTTGTGGTTTAAGTGGGTGAGTGCCCCACATACCGGAAGGTCCTACAATGAACATTAGTTTTCCAAAGATTCCATCGTAAAATACGTAACGTAATATAACTGTTATTATTTTACTTAACTATTAATATTATTACTTCACCTTATATTACAACTACAATAGGGTAAAAGGAAACAGAAATCGACTACTATTATACCTACAAAGAAGACAAGGCTAGGTGAGCACTGGAAATACTAAGAAATGTTCAGTATCAGAATAACTGATACAAGCCACCAAATCCTGTCTCAGAAAGAGAAGGGTGACGGCGAATCTCCTGGGATCTAAAACGGGTCTTTCGGCTAAGGTATGGTAACCCTGACAGAAGAGTCTGGTCCTCCTGGTAGGCGGTCGTGCAACAGGCCAGTAAGCTGTTCATGTAAAACTTTGTAATACTTGTTGTATCCAAAGTAGCCGCGGAGTAAGGTCTGGAAACTGTGGCAGTAGCATCTTGGCAAAGTGAAGATATCAAAGCAATACTCGAAGTAAAGGATATAAATAAAATTATTTCAATTAACAGAAGACAATGGTGGGATCATCTGCAAAGGATGACAGAGAATCGATTGGGAAAAGTGGGACTGAACTATAAGGACATTGGCAGAAGAGACGTGGGTCGTCCGGGCATGAGATGGGTGCCGGAACAGGTTTATATAACCTAATCCTTGAAGACGAGAAGAAGCAGAAAAAGGTAGACAACTTTCGTTACAGCAATGAATGACTCTGTTTTACTGTGCGTATTCTGTGAAATTCAATGCTTTATGGAGGGTGGACTCAACGACGCATTCTTCAATGGCCTCAAGGTTTCTACGCCCATCAAAGGGTGACTGATTATTCTACTGGCAAATAGGTTACTTTTATAACTAATCGGCGATCTTCCAAAGTTTAAATAGCGATGTCTCCAAAACGGCCGACTAGTTAGTTGCGCACCGCGAATCGAAGTGATAAGCTATGTTATCACAATAATTGTGTAACTGCAATAATTCACAAAGAATTAAAAATTATAAATATTCATATATGTGATAAAATTTCACTTATTCTGGCGCCCAGATGGTTATTTAAATTTTTTTAAATTGTCGATCCTTTTTCTTGGCCCTGTGGTGTAAAAGATTTGAAATTTCTACACCCGTACACATTGAGTTTTCGGTTAAAAGTTCAATACGGAATTTCCTATTTTATTCGAAGTTTTACCATTGTTTTGAGCCTTGTCGTTTTAGAGTTTTGAAATTTCAAAAACATAACGCTAAACTGAGATTGTACTAAAAATTTCCATTAATTAGATACCCACATTAATTTTTGCGATTTTATAAATTTGTTGTCCCATGTTTTAAGACTCTGGCGTCCAAAATTTAAAATCTTTACAAATAAACACTAACTTTAAATTGTGGTTAAAATTATCTTTAATTTACTACCCTCACAGACTTTCCAGTTTTTTTCACTATTGTGCCCTCAATGATTTTTACTTTCCGCCCGTCCACTTTTTTTGGAGGATCAATCTGAAGAACAATGGGTTTCTATAGGGTAAACGTATGGACACACAAGTTTTATAGAAATCGGCTTTTGCGTTTAAAAATTATCGTGACATTTATCCGAAACACATGGACAGACACCGTGAGACCGTTTCTAAACGGTCGAGCCACAACTGAGAACTCTTTTCGCTCGTTGAAATAGTAGTTTTAAACTAGCCTTTTCCTTTATTGAACGTGTTACTAAAGTTACGGATAACAATTTCTCTATTGTTTAATTATATATTGGTCTGTTGACGATCTGTGCGATCGTTGTATCAGAACGACTTTCTAAATCCTCTATACGAGGGTCAGTTGAAAAGTTCAAAAGTGACGCGTGTCTTGAAAAATGGAGAAAATTAAATATTGTGCGCTGATTGAATTCTTTGCTAAAAATCGTCTGTGGCCAATGGAAATTCACAACAAAATCATAAGTAAATTAGTAGATGTTGCATTACCAAAAGCAATGTTTGTAAGTGGGAATTACAGTATAAACCTCGTCGTAGTGGCACTGAGGATTATCCGCCCAGTGAAGGCTCAAAAACTGCAACAACTCCAGATATCAAAAAATACATACAAAGTGTTGGATCAGACCGGGGATTGACAGTGGGTGATATTGCTGAGATTATAAGAATCCGACATGAGTGTTTTTATAAAATTTTATCTCAAGAACTCGGTGTAAAAAAAGTTTGTTTAACATGGGTGTCTCATTTTTTGACTTTAGCACTTTTTGTGCGGGGATCACCTTTGGTGCTTGTCGAGCAACTCAAGTGCCCACTTAAAATCATTGTTTTGAAGGTGCAACTCCTCCTCACACAATTTTACTATGTCGTTGTGAATTTCCATTGTCGCTAAACTTTTGCTAACAAATAATTCGTGGATTTGTCCATTTTTCAAAACACGTATTACAGGTAAATTTCGAACACCTGGTAAACAATGAATAACTCAACAAGTAGGTTTGGAAATTAACAGGTGTTTTATGAAATACGAATCTTAGAAGATGACATATATTAGTTACACCATGTAACACAATGAAGACAAAAATGTAGTTAACATAAAAAATCAAAACCACTTAACATAGGTTCCTTAAAGGATAGCAGTTTGATTGGCTCTCGTTTTACCACATTGTGTAAATCTGAAATGAGCATTCAACTGATTTAACTAAATTAGCCTGACGTATGTACCTACAATACTGACTGCCGTGCTTAACATTCTGTCGTTTGAAGAGTCCGTTAAGTATTTGACTGCTATGTCATATTTTTTATGCTGCTAAGTCTACTATTCTGTAATGCGGAGGTAAAGAAAACTATGTCACCAGTATTGAATTTTACAGAAGAGCCAAATGAAATTTTTGTAGCTTTGTTTTTCTTACACAGTTTTTAATGGAACATTTTGGTAACTTCGTTTATGCGATAATACAAATATGTTACTCGTATTTAACGTTCAATTTTTAAATTTCAATATTTTTTAATTTGTTTTGGAGATACTGATCTTCGTGTCTTTTAACTCTCTTGTAAAAATCGGAGAAATAAAAATAGCAAAACACTGTGTCCTTCTTAAACAATTAAAATTTAAATAACACTTTAAACTAATCAAGATATTCTCAGTTTACTTTATTGTTAATTGTATAACAAAAAGAATAACAGAAAATTATGTAAGTTATTTTAGCCTTTAAAACCAGAAAAAAATATTATATTCAAACAGTTAGTCAACAAATTGATAACATAATACAAAATTAAAATAATACAATAATATAATACGCTATTACAATTAATAAATTAAACTTTTAATATCGTTTCAAATTGATCATATAGATGGTCAGTCTTAATTACAGATTATGAACATTTGAATCTTCGTAATCTTCAAATGGAAAGTCCTTAGCACCGTTTGCGTGTCTTTAGCTTTCGTAAAATGGATGGTATTCTGTTGGCAAAAACTCTAAAAGTAATATAACACTGCTGTACTTCTGTGATGAAAAAGTCTGGACTCTTCAGAACTTGCAACCAATGGAAAAGCAACAAATTTTCTGGAATGCCTCTTTAAATTTACTCCTTCAAAATTATTATTTTTAGAGTAATTTAAAAAAATAGAAAGAGCCAAAGTTTTTTTGGTTTACTTGAAGATAACTCCACTCCGATAGTTTCAGTGGTTCTTTATTTATATACAGTTTCCTATACAGCATATTATGTTTTTAAGTTTGTTTCTGTTTTTTGTGTTGTTTATGTTTTCAGATTTGTCAAGATAATGTTTCATGTCCTGTCCAATTGATAAAGAGTAAACTGTGCGTCATCACAAAGTGTAAAATAATTTCTGACTTAGACATATATCGATTGTCAATTCCATATCCAATCGATTGTTTGCATCCAATCGCCGCGCTGTTGTCGATGTCACCGAGATCAATAAGTACAGCGCCGATGTATGCCACATAATTAACATCCAGAGCTAAGTCCTCATCTAATGTACAATGACTGGTATATTGATTAAATATAAATACCAGAACAAACGTTTTAAAGGCATAAAACTATTATAATTTACAAGAAAGAGAATACGTTAAACATTGCTTTTGATGTGGTGTTCACTAATATCATAATAATTTTGATATCTTAATAAATATCTCAATGTTATTATATATTATTATTTGCTCTCATAGCGTACGACCACATTCTCTCAATCTGGAAACATTTCCAAGACATTTAGGCTAGTTTCCTTTGTCCGCAAAATACGGTCACATCATCCACAACATTAAGTAAATTCACTGTGAATCCAGCGTCATTATGAATCGCTCAATACAGCGTCTCCAGAAATCCCGCTAACTGACATTGCGGTTACTGCTTCTAGTTTATGTTTAGTAACAGAGCTGTCCCAGCATGATTTGTACATGAGAGTCAACTGTTACGGTAATAGGAAGCAACGTTGACATCGAGATTAACAAGGACAGAATTAATATTGTTACGACGTTGTAACTGATCGTCGTACGGTACAGTGGAAAACAAAATACAAGACACCAATTAAGTCACTAATGACCAGCTTTAATTATCACAATTAAACAGTTTGTAATCAACAAGATAGTCTCTTACAACAAATCAAATAAAAATTGTTCACACGCAATAATAATGTCAACGAATACAAAACACAATTGTATTACATTTGCCCCGCACAAACGTAAAACACATAACACTTCGCCACAATACTACGAACCGCACTCAAATAAATCGCAGCTCAAACTGAAACTGAGCGTTGCTGAGTACCCCGCCGAAATACCAGAATATTCCATACTACGCGTCAATAACGGTAGGCCTACCAGAAAACACCAGATCATAATCGACTGCGGCCTTGCACACAGCGCGCGCGGGCTGGTGAAATCTGGACCAGTCTCGCGCGCATGACAAGTGTCACGTAATTGTCCTTCATCTCAAAGTAGCAGCAATATGTACGCACACACACCTTACAGCTGGATTCCACTGGAATAGCCGAGAAACACAGACAATATTTTGTAATGGTGCAACACTTTTTCCGCATTACGTAAGGGGACGTCCATTAATTACGTGAGCTCAAAATGGGGGGGGTCCGGCAAAATCTCACCAAATCTCATTTAAAGGGAGGGGGGCCAATGAAAATCTCACGTCAACTTTTTAATTCAGAGAATATACATTATTATACCGCACCTTAAACGTAGTTATCATTTTCACCTCTAATTTCACAGAAAAAATGTAGTACATAGAAGATATGCTTTAGGTATTTTTAGTGGTATGAAGCAAAAACATGAACATATCAAATAAATTTAATTATTTAAAAATTATAGGGTAAACCTCACGTGATGGGGAGGGGGGTCCCACCACATCTCACCAAATCTCACCAAGGGGGAGGGGGTCCAAATTTAAAAAAAAAACTCACGTAAATAATGGACGTCCCCTAACAATACACGCGACATTAGTAGGAGCCAGATTAATACTGTCAACGTGTTCATATCCAACGTACAATTAGAGTAATATTAATAAAACATTAATGCGAAGCTTGTTATAGGAGGAAAAATGTATACTGGAGTGAATATATTTCATTTATACTAAAGTTTTCAAAACATATATTTCATAAATAATATAAATACACCAAATTTGACGACCGTAACAATTAAAACTCACGTAACGTACTACATAAGTGTTGTCATCTAAATGTTATAAAATTCTAG
Organism: Magicicada septendecula; assembly: GCA_034769895.1. NCBI lineage: Eukaryota > Metazoa > Arthropoda > Insecta > Hemiptera > Cicadidae > Magicicada > Magicicada septendecula. Next base: position 586,255,748 of record CM068369.1, on the reverse strand, counting down.
CAATCAATAATGTATAGTGAAATGAATTAATTATACCTCAACAATCTCATTGCCAAACAATTATTACTGTTTCAAGTGTACTCGACTGCAGGTGGATTGCATAAACAGCGTTACAAAGCAATAAGTAAATTGCACTCGTGTGTCTGATTTAACAATAAAAACCTCTACAATACCCTGCCACGCGTATTGTTAAGTAAACTTTTGCAATTTTACTGCAAAATACATCAGTGTTGAGGTGACACACCCATACAACCACTTTACACCTACGTATGCCCACGCACACGCACACGCATAAAGTCTCTCCCTATTCGCTTGTACGAAAGGGAATGTAAACAATTATATACCACTTCACCTAAAAATGGAATTTAAAATTAAACAATTTTAACACATTCAAATATAAAACTTACTTTACTTTACTTTACTTTACTGTATCCAACGCCTGTCCTTGGCCTCTCAGCCATGCGACGTCGAGCCTCCCAGTAGCGATGAACAGGATCCAGGGGTGTATCAGAGAGATCAATGCACGTCATCAGGTGTTCACTATCCATCATGCCTGAGTGGCATAGGGGGCAGTTGTTGTCTTCTGCTACCCCGATGCGGTGCAGATGGCTTTGTAGGTAGTCATGGCCAGTTGTTAGTCGGAATCTTGCAACCGCTTCCGATCTTTCTAGATTTCTGGAGATTGGACCTTGAGATGCCAGGCGTTCCCATCTCTTCTTTGCACTCAGCTCCTTCACCATCTCTCTGGTGTGGTTGCTTATGGAGCGGCTAATTAATTTTTTGCTGCTTTCAAGGTCATAGGGGCCACTGGTTGGTCTGCTTCAGCTCCTTTTTTGTCCAAATCGTCTGCTCTTACGTTTCCCAGGATGCCTACGTGGCTAGGAATCCATTGCAGCCACACATGCCATCCACATTTTATCAGTTTCTCAAGCATGGTGCGACATTGGACCGTGCGCAAGCAGTCAGTTGGGGCATTGTTGCTTATTGCCAGTATGGCCGCTTGTGAGTCAATTAAGAAAACGACTTTTTGTGGGGGATGGTCAGAGGTCTGTAGGGCATTGGCAGCCTCAAAGATTGCACATACTTCCCCGTCATAGTTGCTGGCATTTGTGCCCACTGCAGTAAATCCTTCAAACAAGCTGCAGTGCCACCCCGCTCCTGCTCCTTTTAACTCTGGAATGTAAGAGCCATCGGTGTAAATGTGCAGCCAGTTGTTCGGTGGGTATAAGGTGTTGATGGTTTCTAGAGCACATGCCTTTAGTTCCTGAGGGCTCGATTCGTTCTTTCTGGCGTTCAGGTTTACGAGGTCCACAAATATAAAACTGTAAGCTTTATCGTGCTCAGTCTGACAGTGCTAAGCCATTGAGGTACGACAGGAGAATCTTAACAAATTGAACTTAAAGTTTACAAGCTAACGGCCTTTCGAGTTTTCTTCTGCTGTAGCAAGATAGTGACCAGTCCCTAACTAGTTCAAGTTCACAGCTCAGTCAACACAAGCCTATCAGATACAGAAGATTTCCTACAAAGTCAAACCTTTCTCACTTTCTACACCTTAATGAAACAATAAATATTTCCATTGTTTATAATTCTCTGTAACTTAAATTTGCATTTGTAAATGTTGTTCTTATGTTTCCCATTTTACAGGCTAATTTCTCTACAATTATTAGTTACAGTTTGTTCCTACAACGCTTCCGATATACGAGTTTCTAACTAGTTCAAATTCAGCCACGAATCTAGCGGTGAGAATAAAACTTTAAGATTAACATTACGTTGTCCAAGATCAGATTATGTTAGCAACAACTGACTAGGCAGTTTCTTCAAAACACTTTAAACTATATATTACAAGATCAAATAAGGAACGGGATATAAAAGCGGAACTAAAAAGTGAAAGATATAAATGCAATCATTACAAATTATAGAAGAAAATTGTGTAATTATTTGCAACAAATGATGGAGGATCTATTGCCAAAAGCTGCGTTGAAATATAAACTAACTGGTAGAACAGACATGTATCGTTCGAGGATGAGATGGATGCCTTGTAGTGAAGAAGAAGAAGAAGAAGAAGAAGAAGAAGAAGAAGAAGAAGAAGAAGAAGAAGAAGAAGAAGAAGAAGAAGAAGTAGTAGTAGTAGTAGTAGTAGTAGTAGTAGTAGTAGTAGTAGTAGTAGTAGTAGTAGTAGTAGTAGTAGTAGTAGTAATAGTAGTAGTCTTATTGGACAGAGTTAGACGTAATCTCAATAACTGAAAACATCATGGAGGTGTCCGGACCATCCGGAGAGAATGGAAGAGGTTTAGAATAACGACACTGGCATATAAATACAGACCGGCAAGAGAGTTACGTTTAAAGAGACTAAGCGAAAGGTTGCCAGGTAAAATCTAACAGCTGGTATAGATCAAATAAACAGACTAGTAACTTTCCTTGACCGCAGAACTTGCTGAATTTTTTTAACGAAGTAGGTAAATCATATTATTATATTATATTAGGAAACTTTTCAAATTTTTAGATACATTTCGATATTAGATATTATTCAGTTATCAGAAAAATAAAGAAAATTCTGATTACACTTGTTGCGTTGAACTTGCTGTCCCCTTGTGTAGCTTGTGGGGTTAACGGCTGTTCACACTTTAAACCATAGGCTGGGTTTAAACAAAATATAAAACGGTAAAGTGGACTGTATAAACGGTTTATTATAAAAAAAAAGATTAAATCATATTCGTGCGATTCTGTGCATCCGCGCGTGCCCGTACGACTGCATATCTAATGATTTAGGTTAGGGGACGTCCATTAATTACGTGAGCTCAAAATGGGGGGGGGTCCGGCAAAATCTCACCAAATCTCATTTAAAGGGAGGGGGCCAATGAAAATCTCACGTCAACTTTTTAATTCAGAGAATATACATTATTATAACGCACCTTAAACGTAGTTATCATTTTCAACTCTAATTTCACAGAAAAAATGTAGTACATAGAAGATATGCTTTAGGTATTTTTAGTGGTATGAAGCAAAAACATGAACATATCAAATAAATTTAATTATTTAAAAATTATAGGGTAAACCTCACGTGAGGGGGAGTGGGGGTCCCACCACATCTCATCAAATCTCACCAAGGGTGGGAGGGGGTCCAAATTAAAAAAAAAATACCTCACGTACTTAATGGACGTCCCCATAATTAAAATTGAATTAATTGAATCGTTCACATATTGACGGCCGTAAAGTGAATTTGCGTAACACACGCGCGGAATAGGCTCTTGCCTCGTGGAGCTCCGTGAGCTGACTGCTACATTGGAAACGGCGGGGGGGGGGGACCTTAGCTCGTTAGCTAAGGACCGACCTTAGAAAAACACTACTAATTTTCTTAATAAAATAGCAATTGCAAAGCAGAAAGTAGTAGAATAACCATTATAAATTCCCAACATTCCAGTTTTCATTGAAATTCTACTTATTATGACACCTGAATAGATTTTTAAAATTTGAAAACTTTTGTTTTACATTTTTTGCCCTGGGGGTCTCAAAATTTTAAAATTACTAAAACCTAATAGGCTATTAAATTCAGATTTTAGTTAAAAATTCCTTTAACTTGATACACCATATGATATTTTTGCAGTTTCATGAAACTTTTCTCCTACATTTTAGAGTGCTGCCGTCTCAGAATTAAAAAAATATTTTTTTTAATGAACATTAAATAAAATTCTGGTTAAAATTCCCTTTAACTTGACACCCAAAATTTAATTTTTTTCTATTTTTACCCCCACAATTTTGTCTCCCGCCCTCTTGCGGGATCAATCTAAAAAACAATAGGGTTCTGTAGATTAATGTACGGGCACGCGTGCCAAGGCTAACATTAATCGGTTGATGCTTTCCAGTGTTATTGTGAGACATACGCCGAATAGACAGACAAATGCAGACGGTCGAGAACTTGCTTTTCTCGTTCTAAAGTGAAAGGACTTTATAATTAATAATGAACTATTAACCGTAATTATAAAATTACGAAGGTCATTCAATAAGTAAACAGACAAACAGTTGTAGAAAAGAAATTAATTGTAGCAGCTGATTGAAACTTTCAGGAGAGTTACCTGGCAACGTCGTTGTGAGTTTTGATCAGCTGTTCAATAATATATTGCATAAACATAACCAATACAGTTTTATTTACGATGGCATGTCCTCTTGAGGACAGTACTTTCGCAGAACAGCGTTCAATTATAAGAATTTTGGATTTGGAACCACTATAACCACTAACTTGGATTCACTATTTTTAACCTGAGTCAAAGCGACAAAGCATGGAGTGGAAGCATCCCAGTTCACCTGCCAAAAAGAAATTCAAAACTCAGCCATCGGCTGGTAAGGTGATGTTAACCATTTTTTGGAGCTCCCAAGGCCCAATTTTCTGTGATTACCTACAAGACCAGCGTACCATCAATAGTCAGTAATATTCTGACATGATTGTGAACAAAGTTAAGCCTGCATTTAAGAAGTAATGTCCGAGATGGCAGAGGAAAGGTGTGATTCTTCTTCACGATAATGCCCGCCCACACACGGAAATACTGACGCTCGAAACAATAAAAAATGAAGGTTGGGAGATCCTGCCTCATCTCCCTTATAGCCCTGGCCTTGCCCCATCTGACTTTTTCTTGTTTGGCCCACTCAAGGAGACTTCGCGTTGTGTCAAGTTCAACAGCAATGAAGAAGTGAAGGAAAAAGTCCAAAACTGACTTCGACAACAAGGTAAAGAATTCTTTGCTGAGGGAATAAAATAGCTTGTAAAGAGATGGGACAAGTGCATAGACGTTGCTGGAGATTACGTTGAAAAGTAAAAACAAATTGTATTGATTGAATAAAACGTTTTTGCTCCACAGCTGTTTGTCTGTTTACTTATTGAATGACCCTCGTAGTTTTGACAATAGGCCCAATATGAGGGTTATTCAAAAATTAAACTGTGAATTGTTGGATTACACAAACTGATTACCATAGTAAAACAGCGCATTCACATGTCAAACAGTATCCTCTTACATTGCTATACTCAGATCTGAGGGCTGTATTGGTTATTTGTATGCTGGCCTCTTCGGCTAACGAAAAAGAGGACGTACCGCTGACGAGTCCGATTAGAAACGTGGACCGGAACGATCCATTACGGATGGTGGTCCATATACCAAAGACTGTGACGAGCACCAAGTGTCTGTGTGTTTTTTATTAGGTGGTCGATAAAGTTCTTTGGGAACACGTTGGAAGGATCGCGTACGACAGGCTCTCTATACTCTAAAGGGCCCCACTTCATTGAAACACACATATGAAAATTGTGCACGTGTCTTATCGGCGGCCGAATCCAGATTGATACACCGGACAACGGTGCCATCGTGAGCGGATACCATGCGTTTTGCTACCACTGATGATCTCAGTAAAGGCGCCAATTCGTGCCACAGTACCTTGGCGGCATCGTTTGTCGAGAAGGGACTACGAAAACAGGTGCAACGATAAAATAAATGCATATATGTAGGTGGTCATTATGTGGAAAAGTAATGTATACGGCTTTGTAAATTTCCTATATATTCTAATGCCAGAAATTCTTTTCACTTCAAGTTTTTAAAAGCGCCCGTGTACGAGGCTAGCTACTCTCCCACTTGATGTAACTGATGAAATTTTAATTGGAAAACGGCACACCGTACTCAGATTACGTTAATATTACACAGACCTGAACCAGACTGAATTAATATGGTCAGACTTGAATAGTTGAGTTGGAAGTCACCTTTAAAACGGAAGGAGTTATAAGTTTATGTGAACAAAGATTTTACAACACTACTGTAGGTGAGTGGAAAATTCGATGCAAATGCGTTGAAAACCTGAATCGGATTATCTTGAGAAAGAAGTAATAGCAGAAAAAGTAAACAAAAATGTTTTATAAATACAAGAGACGTTTTAGTTAGCTCAAATAGTGACTGTTCAGGACAACAGTGGTAGTGATGTTATTTCTGGTGGGGAATAAATGTCAGTCAATAATTTCGGTGTAAAAATGGGTATAACGTGGAATGAAAATCTTTTGTTTTGTGTTACATCATCGGAGTACTTATAAACTGTTAAATGACTTCGTGGCATTACTTTCCACTCAGCTGTACCGGTGGGAGAGTTAGTGTGTTGTGTATATTCCTTCATTTTGCTACAAAATGCTTAACGGTCCAGTGACAAGAACTTCTGGTCTTAGAACAACATCTGTTTTGTTTTTCTTTACCAGCCTATCGGAGGATAATTTTTGAAAAGCTCTCGTGTCTTCAAAATAAAAATGTCGGTATGGAGAACCATACATGATCTCCATGTTCTAAGATTTATATTTAAAATCATTTACGAAATGAAATGTTTCCATAGAAACTACTTCTATCCACTTATTGCTTCAGCCTTAACCACAGTACTGTGGTCACTAACGTATACCACCACACGTTATAGTTTTTGAAAAGCTCTCGTGTCTTCAAAATAAAAATATCGGTATGGAGAACCATACATGATCTCCATGTTCTAAGATTTATATTTTAAATCATTTACGAAATGAAATATTTCCATAGAAACTACTTCTATCCACTTATTGCTTCAGCCTTAACCACAGTACTGTGGTCACTAACGTATACCACCACACATTATCGCACTCGATTTTCACTGATGATGGCAGTCGACGGCAGTCGATGGCAGAAAACATTGGACTACGTCCAAATAGCCCGGGAAGGAATTTTAACAACAAACTACTTCTTTGTTGCCGATAACGAAGTACATGTATATACAAATTATCCCCTCCCCCTTCAACTATAATTTTCATTTATAGAAAATTACCCCTACTCCTTTCAACTAGCCTCTTCATTTATAGATATTTCGTCTACGTTTCTACAGTGGATTATTAAGATCTTATTATCAGGATACTTTATTTATCAAAATTAAGTACTTTACTCTTGTTACAACAAAAAATGTTTCCGGTAAACTACCCTTTCTCCGTAACCGATCTTCACCAAAATCAATAGGCCTTGAGTCTTCTACAACTCAGGCACATATGTAAAAAATTATTTGATTCTGTTTGAATTTACCGCAGTTATCGTTCGTCATGCAAAAATGTCTCTTGTTACAACATACAATGTATGTAATTTACATACAGGTAAATTACCCCTTTTCCTTAACCGATCTTCACCAAAATCAGCAAGCCTTGAGACCTCTACAATTTAGGGACGTATGCAAAAAATTATTTGATTATGTTTGAATTTACGACAGTTATCGTTCGTCATAAAAAAATTAACCTTATTATCACATAAAACGTTGCTGGTAAACTACCCCTTTCTCTTAACTGATCTTCACTAAAATCAATAAGTCTTGAGTAATCTACAATTCAGGGATGCATGCAAAACATTATTTGATTCTGTTTGAATGTGCGGCAGTTATCGTTCGTCATAGAAACAATTACTTTTGTTAAAACATTAAAGGTGGCTGGTAAACTACCCCTTTCCCTTAACCGATCTTTACCAAAATCAATAAACCTTTAGTTCTCTACAATTCAGTAACGTATTCAAAAAATTATTTGATTCTCTTTGAACTTACGGCAGTTATCGTTCGTCATAAAAAAATTACCCTTGTTAAAACATAAAACGTTGCTGGTAAACTACCCCTTTTCCTTAACCGATCTTCACCAAAATCAACAGACCTTGAGCACTTACAACGTAAGGAAGGTATGCAAAAAACTATTTGATTCGCTTTGAATATGCGGCAGTTATCATTCGTCATAAAAATAGAATTACCCTTTTAAAACATAAAACGTTGCTGGTAAACTACCCTTTTCTCTTAACCGATTTTCACCAAAATCAACAGACCTTGAGTACTATATAATTGAGGTAGGTTGCAAAACAGTATTTGATTCTGTTTGAATTTACGGCAGTTATCGTTCGTAAAAAAAATGACCCTTGTTAAAACATAAAACGTTGCAGGTAAACTACCCCTTTTCTCTTAACCTATCTTCACCAAAAACAATAGGTCTTGAGAACTCTACAATTCAGGGCTGTATGGAAAAAATTATTTGATTCTGTTTGAATTTGCGGCTCTTATCATTTGCCATAACAAAAATCTACACATAGACACACAGACACTTTTCGAAAAACGACTTTTTTTCATGTTTTGAGGGTAGTACAATCAGAATCTGGAATTATCTCGAACACGATTTTTTTTTTGCCATCACCATACTTCCATTTCCTTATGGAACATGGAAGTAAAAACGACAATGAAATTATTACAACACTACTTACAGAAAGACTGTTGTATGTCTGTTGAATGTCTGTTGTCTGAGGTGACGAGCGACCTCAATAGTCTGATGCTACTTTTAATGGATAATGTTAACATTAGCACATATTGTTTTTTGCAATGGATTTCACTTCTGGTGCCAAAGCGAGGGCGATTCTGTTATACATACATACTGTTTAAGTGGGACAACTTCGCATCACTAATCATTTATTAGATCGGTCCTATAATTGAAAACCACTTTTAGTCGACATATTTTATCCTCTTTTGAAAGAATTTGTGCTTTTTTTTAGGCTTTTTAGGGAATCGAAAATGTGGAAAAAATATAGTGTTAACATCACCTGGAGCGTTACATTTTTCGATGACGTTACACATTTTGCATCACGCATTTTGTGGAATGACCCCCAGCCTAAAAACATTATCATGTTAAAATTCGAGACGTTAAGGAATTCGAGTTATCTATATCCGACTGTTTTGCGACTACATGCAAATTATCAAGACGTTTTATATTGATATGTGTGTTAACAGTATGTAAAATATACTCTTATTGGCACACGCTTCACTAGAGTTTACATTTTGTTCATGTCGTGTAGATATTTCACAACACACTTGATTGTTCTACTCGATTCTGTTTTGTAAAGTAAACAAAATGTCACGGCACTTATACGTAGAAATAACCTTTATTGTCATTCAAGACCTTATTGCTTATAGGGTCTAACTTAAGCTGGCGTCTAATTATTTCCTTCCTTACCTGGCCCTTTGTTAAATTAGATATACCGTAATCAAATAATCAAACACGATTTTTCATTCATTCTGTTGAAACTGTAAAATTTAAATAAGCAGTCAGATGCATCAGCTGAAGAACTCGCTCACTGTTTTGAACGAAATATATTTACTAGTAGATAAACTCAAATTAATTCAATATCATGTTTACATATCTCTTGATAGGTATTAATTCTGTCAAATTATTAAAGAGTTAGTATTCTGAATAAAATTTATCATTATTTGATGCCACACGTAGACTTTAACTGTTGAAAAGTTTGACATCTATATTTGTATGTGATACGCCCCCCACCAAAAAAAAAAAAATTAACAAATTTCCAAAGCAAACACTACGTTTGGATTTGGATTAAAATTTTCTTTAGTGTGATACCGAACATGGATTTGTTCAAATTTTACAAATTTTCGATCCACTTTTCTCGACCCCTGGTGCTCTAATATTTTGAGATTTCCAAAACTGAACGCTATATTCAGAGTTTAGTTAAAATACTTTTTAGTTTGACACAACTCGTGGAGTTTTGCAAATTTCCAAAACATTTTGATCCCCCACAACTTATACCTCCCGCCTCCTTGTTCCCCCCCCCCAAAAAATAAATGGGGTGTCGAGCGCGCGGTAAAGTAATAGGTACGTATGGCACGTTTATTGAAAATCGATTGATGCGTTCACAAGTTATTGTGAGACATCCCCGAAATAGACACACAGACAGGCAGACAGTCAGACAAATGCCAATCGACCGAGTTAACACTCTGAAATCGCTTTGCTCGTTCGAATAACAGAAGGGGTCAGTTCATAGGCGAGTGAGTACACGTGCAGCAAGCGGGGAGTATAAGAGTGAGTGGTTTCGTCAGTTCTTCAATTTACTTGTCAATTAAGAGGCTTTTCATTTAGCCGGTCCATTAACCGGCTCTGTTCGCATCACGTAATTTGCAACATGAAGGGTCTGTAATTAAGGGATGCGGAAAGTCTCAGTCTCCGCGGTGGGTTTTGACGTTGCACAATCAGCTTTTTTTTTTCAGAAAGAAAATTTAACGAACTTTTTTACATCTATTTAGTAAAATTTTACACATTTTAAAAATAACATTAATTACTTACAGTATAAAATATAATGATATACGTAATAAGACAACAAAACAATATAAATAATAATAATAATAATAATAATATTAGTATTATCATTATTATTATTATTAATATACTGCCACTTTCTTCGAGTGTCAACGGTGGGTGCTGGAGAGGCGAGGACTGGAATCGGTGATTGGGCCCATGACGCCTGATAATATAATAGGCGTCATGCTCAACAGCAGAGAGAACTGGGGCATGATTGTGACCCTCATGAGGATGGTCCTATGGCAGAAGAAGCCTGAACTGGACCCTCTCACAAGACGATGATATAGACAAAGCTGTAGGAGCCTAGTAGGCACAATACGAGGTGCCACCCTGAAGCCAGACGAATAGTTGTTCCAGGGGGGGTTCCCTGCCTGTAAAGTGGAGGTTTTTCGGTGGGTGCGAGTCCCACACACCGGGAGACCAATCGGGTGTCTCCTGATGGTGCATAATTCAATATTCCTTTGGGACCGGGTCAGGCTATTCTCAGGTCTATTCCCCGATAAAAGAACGAGAACGAGAATGAGAGCGAGAACGATGACGAGAGGGGGAACGAGAACGATGACGATGACGATGACGATGACGGGAGCGAGAACGAGAACGAGAACGATGACGAGAGCGAGGACGACGACGATGGCGATGACGGTGACGATGACGATGACGATTACGGTCACGATGACGGTCACGATGACGAGAATTAGAACGAGAACGAAAACGATGACGAGAACGAGAACGATGACGAGAACGAGAACGATGACGAGAACGTTTCGTTGAAACAGCTAGAAGTGAGAAACTGCAGCAGAACAAAATGGAGATGAGAAATTTTTTCAGATCCAGATCAGTTAGCATTTATTTTCTGCTTCCAACCTTAATTGCGATGTATTTCTTTACTTCTGAAATGAAACATTACTTCAAATGGCACGGTCATTCTGGTGCAAAAAGCAGAAACAACGCCCTCAAAGTGTATTTCTGTTTGCTGTGGACAGCGGAGGTTATTGGAAGTTTTCGGTGAGATCCGTTTGATCGATGTGTTCAATAACGGGCTTTGACGGACTGGCCGGTGCCGCTGGCAGCTGTACGTGTGAAGCCAAGCGTGGGAGTGTGTAACGGCGCGCGCCTGCAGGTGAACGAATCTGTGCAGCAACTTGTGAACGTATCTCGGATATTGCCTGAAACACTTGGGCAGTATACTACATTATTGAATTTGTTTAATACGTTGGGTTTCGAATATGCTGAAGAATCTTACAAGAAGCAAGATTGTATTGATATTCACAAACAGAATGATCACAGTTGCACACCACTATATAAAAATTATCTCGATTAGCGCTTTCAAGCCTCACAGCCCATCGTCAGATCGGAATAGGCAGAAATTATTTTAAAACAAACCCTTCACCCCTCTCCCCCACCCTGCTCACACACAACAAGCTATAATATAAATGACCCTTCCCCACCCCCTAAACCCTGTCCCACCATCTGTACTGTTACATATTTTTCTAGCAAATTCCTTGTGTTTCAGTGTTGTGTGTGTGTGTGTGTGTGTGTGTGTGTGTGTGTGTGTGTGTGTGTGTGTGTGTGTGTGCATCCTTTTAAACTTACCCTCTTCCTCTCCACACACGTGGGTCAGTCACACACCCTTATTTTAAAACATCCAATTAGTACTATGCAATATAATTCTTAATCTTATCTATCTGTCCTCTATCATTTACTTCTTAATCATGTTATAAAATATTTCTTCATTATCAAATTTAATTTTAATATAAATTAAATTGTCTAATCCTTTTTCTCTTTCTTTCAATATTTCTAACTCCTCTCTAAGTTTCCTTTCAACTGTGTTATTTACTACTTTTACAATTTCGTATTCTTCCAAAGGATTAACAAACTTATGGTTGTCTTCTATGAAATGTCTTGCATATAACGAATTGGTTGTTCTATTACCTTCTCCACGTTTGTGGTCAGACAACCTGCATACGAATTTTCGTCCTGTCTCACCTAGGTACACTTTGTTGCAGTCTTTACATTTTAATTTATAAATTCCGCTTTTCTCTAATACTGGAATTTTTTCTATATTCTTATTCCTTATCTTATCAAATACCGTTTCACATTTTTTAATAGCTATATCTACTCCATATTTATTAAAACATTTTATAATTTTTCTAGTATGTGAACCTATGTATGTCAATGACGCTCCATAATTCTTTTGTTCTGGTTCTATTTTAGCTTTTTGTATGTTAACCCTTTTCATAACTTTATCCACTATGTTGGTGTTATAATTATTATTCCTTACAATTCCCTTTATCGTTTTTAACTCCCTATCTTTTGATTCGGTCTCTTTTAAACACTTCTGAGCTCTGTAACAAAATGAATTGATTGCCGCCATTTTATATCTATATGGGTGGTAAGACTCTCTTGGTATAATTATATCAGAATACGACTCTTTCCTAAATATCCCAAACTGTAGTTTCTCATTATCCTTAATTTCTATGTTCAAATCTAAGTAATTTATTTTCTTACCTCCTATCTCTTCTTTAAATTGTAAGTTTTTATCCTTATTATTTACCTCATTTATAAACTCATGCACTTCTTCTATGCTTCCTTCCCAAATTACTAATACATCATCAACGTATCTAGACCATAATTTTATATTGTCTTTATACTTAGTGGAAGTTATTAATTGCTTTTCAAAATCATTCATGTATATTTCAGCAAGAATAGGGGATAATGAAGACCCCATAGGCAAACCTTTTTTCTGTATATAAAACTTGTTATTAAACCTAAAATAGTTCTGATTTACACATTCTTTAATTACTTTCATCAACTGCTTTCTATACCTGTATTCTCCCATATTGTTTTAAAATAATTTCTGCCTATTCCGATCTGACGATGGGCTGTGAGGCTTGAAAGCGCTAATCGGGATAATTTTTATATAGTGGTGTGCAACTGTGATCATTCTGATTGTGATTTCAACCACTAACACAAATTTCTTCATTAAACGTCTGTATTGATATTGTACTAATACGTGTTTAATACACAGTTGTTACTTACTCATTTTAAGAAAACTGTTTAAATTATATATTTTTAACCTGAATTTATTGTTAATGACGATAAATAAGGAATAGTCACGGAAAGAATACAGGCAGGAAACAGGGGTAACTTCGCAAATTAAATTAAATATATATGCCAGCTGCTATAGACGTTAAATATATATGCCAGCTGCTATAGACGTTAAACGTTTATAATTTTGAACACTACAAAAATGAAATAATATAATATTTGGAATGTATTATTTTGTATTAACTTGTCATTACATTAGTAAATTGCGTTTGTATGTGTACACAGATCCTAAGAATTTCTCTATTCTTATTAATTAGTCATGTTTTATTATAGCTTTCTATGTTATTTTATAACTGTATAAGTAAATATTTATATAAATAAACTAAGTAAAGATACATTACTGTAACTAAATTTCTATACGTGTCTTTGCCTTATGTATTACAAGTACACTCACTGAGCTGCAGAACTCCCCCTCTATTTTCAACGAAATATATTTATTATTATATAAATTTCGATGAAAGGTAATTTTTCAATTATGAGAATGACCGTGATGACAGAACATGCAATAATAGATCAATACGAATAGTGTGAGATACCTAGACGTTTGGGGAAAATGGAATACTGGCTGACGAAAGAAGATAGGACGGGCGACTCTAGAAAATCCTGTTGATCCGTGAAGAAAAACAAACGGTTAAGCTTACACTCAAGAAGAAGGAGAAGAAGATACTACAGAATGTTTGTTGTGTGAAATACATGATAAATTTTAGATGAAGTAAAACTCAGGGATACCCAGTAAAGAAACCTGCACAATAGAGGACCGCAACTTTTTGTGGATAGCCTGAGGTAAAAGTATAGTTGTAATAATAATGGTAAGCACGTATTGTTTTGGCAATTAATTTTACTATCGATGCCAAAAATATGCACCAAAGCTAGGGCGAGTCTGTTAAATATACTGTTGAACTGGGACCGGGCCACATCGATAATAATTAATTATTGTCCTTAAAGTGAAAAAAATGTTACATTACAAATATTACCATCTCTAATAAAAAATGTTTAATCTATTTTGTGAATGTATATTTAGAAAATTATTTCAATTGTCTATTATACAAAAAATTTGGATTTCTGCACCTCATTTACTCTTTGGACCACGTGGTGTATTCAAATATAGGGTCTTTTTAAGTATTTGTCTACAAGCAACTCTCGCAGCGTTCCCTAGCCTGCCAAGTCCCCCCACCAACATTCCCGCCAGTCCCTACTCCTATAGAAGCGGTGTGAAGGAGGGGCAAACACACTAGGTTCTTCAAAAATATGTTTATCGTGTAGACAAGAATACAAAGAATGTTCATTAACAACGAATGATGAAAAATGATAAAAGCAGCTGCCATAAGCAACACGTAGACAAAGAGCTCTTTGTTCCCTTTAGTTACTTACATTACTTGCAGTCTACCGTTACGCTGTACGTTGTGCAGTTAGTTACACTGTTTCATTCCTTAGTTATTCGTTTCTTCTTACATACTATACATATACTGTACATACTATACTTACATACATATAAAAAGTAAATAAAAATAAAAATTAGAAAAAAATAAACAAAATAAAAATTACAAACAAGAAATTGAAACAAAATATAAAGAATTAAAAGCGCTTGTGCGCCGCAGAATAGAAGAAGCGCATTCGTGCGAGGGGTGCGTGCGTGCGTCAAATGTTGTGTGTAGTGGTGTGCCCATCACTCCTCCTTCACACCGCTCCTGTAGGAGAAGGGACTGGCGGGAACGGTTGGTGGGGGAGCTTGACGGGCTCGTGAAAGCTGTGAGAGTTGTTTGTAGACAAATACTTTAAAATACCCCAAATATACAAATTAAAAAATACTACGACTGCACGGGTTATCGTGTTGTACTGTCAGAACAGAATATCTGACACCAGATAAAGTCACTAATTACAGGATTTATTAGAAACAAACAACGATCAAAAATAAGCAAAAATACTCTTATACAATAAGTGAAGGTAAATTTGTTCATCTCGCAACAATAAATGTCACCTTATTACACTTTCGCACCAAGTAACTAATAACAGTAAATCCGCGCAAGTCGCAATGACAATCATTCCGAACCGCGCTCTAATATCGCCGGGTCCGAAAACTGAGTTGACCAGCAGCTGACGCTTATATGTACACCCCACTGAGCTTCGAGAATAATCTTTCATTTACCGGACGTCGCGTAGAGAATAAATTGCGTAGTAACAGGCACTGGAACGCTGTGGTATTTGTGTCAATGTACGACCTTGTACAATGTCGCGCAGACAGAATGCGGGTCGAATGATCGACAGACATCTGAATGCGTTACAGCAAGTATTCTAGCGTTGCCGCGTGTAAAGTGTCGCGTAGCCACGTTCCTTAATACAGCTCACCATCTCAACGTAGCTGTATTTTGTGAATTCAAAACCTAATTTTGAAAGTTACACGTAAAAACACAGTAAGTCTGCGTGTATGTATTAGTTGGTGTTTCAAAATCACTTACTGCACTATATTCAATATATAATCTACTGTTAAATCTTCCTGAATTGCTTACAACTGGAGCAACGCACACTGCTACATGTGTGTCAGTGCAGTATAATCTGTTCTACTTTTTGTAAACTGCAGTTTTGTTTTTAATTCTCCTATGTGCGGAGTTTTTAATAATAATTTCTGCATAACAAGAAAATATTGAATTCATCGGAATTTAATTACACATGTAATAAGTTTTCTTTTATATTGCCATATACAGTTTTCCAGTATGGAATATAGAACCGGTACTAGTATTGGAATTTATTGGTTTCTCTTGAGCAAGGAAAAAATATTATTTATTTCAGTGTGATGCGACAAGGAAAACCGAACTGAATATATTTTTTGTCACTATTTGCAATATTACACAAGCAAGGAAAAAAAAGAAGAATTTCGACGAAACCGAAACCTCGAAGCATGGTAACGTTTTTAGGCTTTTGAAACGTATAATGTGCATAAACTGCAGACTCACACATCGTCAGCACCTGCTTTGCTGATTCGGCAGGGTAATGACCTGAGACATGGCTCCCGCGAGGTTGTGCAAGTGCATTCCTTGCGGAAGCTGGCTGTCTCTGAGTCATTCCTTACCTCTTGTCCTCGCCAGTGCGTCACTACGTTCCCAAAGGCTAGCCTGAGGGGACCATGGTGTCGTGCCTCGGCGGGACAATTGGCTCAAGCAAAAGCTCAAGCTTGCCTCCGTGGTGGCCATGTAATTTATCATGGACCCGCGGACTGTACCATAACTCTTTTGTGCAGAGCAAACGACCGCGCTGACCTGTTGGCACCTGGCGTTCATCAGGCCTAGGCCTGGACAACGCACACAAATTAGGGCGCAAGACGTCCGCGCATCATCCATCCATCCATCCATCCAGACTCACACATAAACTACATTTTTCGATGACGTTACACATTTTGCATCACGCATTTTGTGGAAAATATTATCATGCTTTCTATATAACAAATATTTACTATATAACAAATATATTTACTATATAACAAACATTATCATGTTAAAAACGATAGAGACCGAAGATTTCTAGACTGTGGGGAATCGAAAGTGTGGAAAAAATATAGTGTTAACATCACCTGGAGCGTTACATTTTTCGATGACGTTACACATTTTGTGGAATGACCCCCAGCCTAAAAACATTATCATGTTAATATAGTGTTAACATCACCTGGAGCGTTACATTTTTCGATGACGTTACACATTTTGCATGATGCATTTTGTGGAATGACCCCCAGCCTAAAAACATTATCATGTTAATTAAAACATCTTAACTACAACTTTATAACGTATAATTAGTAAAGCATCTAACGTACAATATGTCGACCTTGTAATTACCGGGTGGATACTTGATTTGGAACGAGAGGAAAAAGTTAACTTGAGAGAAACTGAAGTTTCAACTGCTAAAAATGAAATAAGGTTACAGACCATTCGCAGTTTGCAGGGACATTGAAATGAAGAACTTAATGAGAAAATTGGCCATCAGACTTGTTAAACTTCTGGACAGATGGTTCAATCGAGGGCATGTTGAGGTCAATTATTACCTAACGCAGTTAAAGCATTGATACTTTCAATACCTCAATAAATTGGGGAAGTGGAAGATCCAGCACCCAGCGAGTATTATGACCCGCATCGGGCTGAAGCGTTTCACACGTTCTTTGAATGTCACAGATGGGTGACAAAAAGAGAACGTCTCGAAACTGAAGTAAGGCGCATTGCTCCCGATGACATTATTGAGGTAGTTCTCAGTAGCGAGGAACGATGGGATAAGATGGCTGCCTAAGTAGAGGGTGTTCTACGCCTCAAGAAAAGAAATTGAAATCAACTCAGCCACGCAAACTGCTTGACACAAACTGCTATATGCAAGCTGCTTGATATAGGCCTGCATGAGGAAACAATATAGGCCTAACGGCGCTTTATTTGGTGAAATATGACTGACGTCACGCTGAAGTAATGTGATAGCGGTTCCGATGTGGACTTAAGTCAAGAAGTAAGGATTTGTGGTTTAAGTGGGTGAGTGCCCCACATACCGGAAGGTCCTACAATGAACATTAGTTTTCCAAAGATTCCATCGTAAAATACGTAACGTAATATAACTGTTATTATTTTACTTAACTATTAATATTATTACTTCACCTTATATTACAACTACAATAGGGTAAAAGGAAACAGAAATCGACTACTATTATACCTACAAAGAAGACAAGGCTAGGTGAGCACTGGAAATACTAAGAAATGTTCAGTGTCAGAATAACTGATACAAGCCACCAAATCCTGTCTCAGAAAGAGAAGGGTGACGGCGAATCTCCTGGGATCTAAAACGGGTCTTTCGGCTAAGGTATGGTAACCCTGACAGAAGAGTCTGGTCCTCCTGGTAGGCGGTCGTGCAACAGGCCAGTAAGCTGTTCATGTAAAACTTTGTAATACTTGTTGTATCCAAAGTAGCCGCGGAGTAAGGTCTGGAAACTGTGGCAGTAGCATCTTGGCAAAGTGAAGATATCAAAGCAATACTCGAAGTAAAGGATATAAATAAAATTATTTCAATTAACAGAAGACAATGGTGGGATCATCTGCAAAGGATGACAGAGAATCGATTGGGAAAAGTGGGACTGAACTATAAGGACATTGGCAGAAGAGACGTGGGTCGTCCGGGCATGAGATGGGTGCCGGAACAGGTTTATATAACCTAATCCTTGAAGACGAGAAGAAGCAGAAAAAGGTAGACAACTTTCGTTACAGCAATGAATGACTCTGTTTTACTGTGCGTATTCTGTGAAATTCAATGCTTTATGGAGGGTGGACTCAACGACGCATTCTTCAATGGCCTCAAGGTTTCTACGCCCATCAAAGGGTGACTGATTATTCTACTGGCAAATAGGTTACTTTTATAACTAATCGGCGATCTTCCAAAGTTTAAATAGCGATGTCTCCAAAACGGCCGACTAGTTAGTTGCGCACCGCGAATCGAAGTGATAAGCTATGTTATCACAATAATTGTGTAACTGCAATAATTCACAAAGAATTAAAAATTATAAATATTCATATATGTGATAAAATTTCACTTATTCTGGCGCCCAGATGGTTATTTAAATTTTTTTAAATTGTCGATCCTTTTTCTTGGCCCTGTGGTGTAAAAGATTTGAAATTTCTACACCCGTACACATTGAGTTTTCGGTTAAAAGTTCAATACGGAATTTCCTATTTTATTCGAAGTTTTACCATTGTTTTGAGCCTTGTCGTTTTAGAGTTTTGAAATTTCAAAAACATAACGCTAAACTGAGATTGTACTAAAAATTTCCATTAATTAGATACCCACATTAATTTTTGCGATTTTATAAATTTGTTGTCCCATGTTTTAAGACTCTGGCGTCCAAAATTTAAAATCTTTACAAATAAACACTAACTTTAAATTGTGGTTAAAATTATCTTTAATTTACTACCCTCACAGACTTTCCAGTTTTTTTTCACTATTGTGCCCTCAATGATTTTTACTTTCCGCCCGTCCACTTTTTTTGGAGGATCAATCTGAAGAACAATGGGTTTCTATAGGGTAAACGTATGGACACACAAGTTTTATAGAAATCGGCTTTTGCGTTTAAAAATTATCGTGACATTTATCCGAAACACATGGACAGACACCGTGAGACCGTTTCTAAACGGTCGAGCCACAACTGAGAACTCTTTTCGCTCGTTGAAATAGTAGTTTTAAACTAGCCTTTTCCTTTATTGAACGTGTTACTAAAGTTACGGATAACAATTTCTCTATTGTTTAATTATATATTGGTCTGTTGACGATCTGTGCGATCGTTGTATCAGAACGACTTTCTAAATCCTCTATACGAGGGTCAGTTGAAAAGTTCAAAAGTGACGCGTGTCTTGAAAAATGGAGAAAATTAAATATTGTGCGCTGATTGAATTCTTTGCTAAAAATCGTCTGTGGCCAATGGAAATTCACAACAAAATCATAAGTAAATTAGTAGATGTTGCATTACCAAAAGCAATGTTTGTAAGTGGGAATTACAGTATAAACCTCGTCGTAGTGGCACTGAGGATTATCCGCCCAGTGAAGGCTCAAAAACTGCAACAACTCCAGATATCAAGAAATACATACAAAGTGTTGGATCAGACCGGGGATTGACAGTGGGTGATATTGCTGAGATTATAAGAATCCGACATGAGTGTTTTTATAAAATTTTATCTCAAGAACTCGGTGTAAAAAAAGTTTGTTTAACATGGGTGTCTCATTTTTTGACTTTAGCACTTTTTGTGCGGGGATCACCTTTGGTGCTTGTCGAGCAACTCAAGTGCCCACTTAAAATCATTGTTTTGAAGGTGCAACTCCTCCTCACACAATTTTACTATGTCGTTGTGAATTTCCATTGTCGCTAAACTTTTGCTAAAAAATAATTCGTGGATTTGTCCATTTTTCAAAACACGTATTACAGGTAAATTTCGAACACCTGGTAAACAATGAATAACTCAACAAGTAGGTTTGGAAATTAACAGGTGTTTTATGAAATACGAATCTTAGAAGATGACATATATTAGTTACACCATGTAACACAATGAAGACAAAAATGTAGTTAACATAAAAAATCAAAACCACTTAACATAGGTTCCTTAAAGGATAGCAGTTTGATTGGCTCTCGTTTTACCACATTGTGTAAATCTGAAATGAGCATTCAACTGATTTAACTAAATTAGCCTGACGTATGTACCTACAATACTGACTGCCGTGCTTAACATTCTGTCGTTTGAAGAGTCCGTTAAGTATTTGACTGCTATGTCATATTTTTTATGCTGCTAAGTCTACTATTCTGTAATGCGGAGGTAAAGAAAACTATGTCACCAGTATTGAATTTTACAGAAGAGCCAAATGAAATTTTTGTAGCTTTGTTTTTCTTACACAGTTTTTAATGGAACATTTTGGTAACTTCGTTTATGCGATAATACAAATATGTTACTCGTATTTAACGTTCAATTTTTAAATTTCAATATTTTTTAATTTGTTTTGGAGATACTGATCTTCGTGTCTTTTAACTCTCTTGTAAAAATCGGAGAAATAAAAATAGCAAAACACTGTGTCCTTCTTAAACAATTAAAATTTAAATAACACTTTAAACTAATCAAGATATTCTCAGTTTACTTTATTGTTAATTGTATAACAAAAAGAATAACAGAAAATTATGTAAGTTATTTTAGCCTTTAAAACCAGAAAAAAATATTATATTCAAACAGTTAGTCAACAAATTGATAACATAATACAAAATTAAAATAATACAATAATATAATACGCTATTACAATTAATAAATTAAACTTTTAATATCGTTTCAAATTGATCATATAGATGGTCAGTCTTAATTACAGATTATGAACATTTGAATCTTCGTAATCTTCAAATGGAAAGTCCTTAGCACCGTTTGCGTGTCTTTAGCTTTCGTAAAATGGATGGTATTCTGTTGGCAAAAACTCTAAAAGTAATATAACACTGCTGTACTTCTGTGATGAAAAAGTCTGGACTCTTCAGAACTTGCAACCAATGGAAAAGCAACAAATTTTCTGGAATGCCTCTTTAAATTTACTCCTTCAAAATTATTATTTTTAGAGTAATTTAAAAAAATAGAAAGAGCCAAAGTTTTTTTGGTTTACTTGAAGATAACTCCACTCCGATAGTTTCAGTGGTTCTTTATTTATATACAGTTTCCTATACAGCATATTATGTTTTTAAGTTTGTTTCTGTTTTTTGTGTTGTTTATGTTTTCAGATTTGTCAAGATAATGTTTCATGTCCTGTCCAATTGATAAAGAGTAAACTGTGCGTCATCACAAAGTGTAAAATAATTTCTGACTTAGACATATATCGATTGTCAATTCCATATCCAATCGATTGTTTGCATCCAATCGCCGCGCTGTTGTCGATGTCACCGAGATCAATAAGTACAGCGCCGATGTATGCCACATAATTAACATCCAGAGCTAAGTCCTCATCTAATGTACAATGACTGGTATATTGATTAAATATAAATACCAGAACAAACGTTTTAAAGGCATAAAACTATTATAATTTACAAGAAAGAGAATACGTTAAACATTGCTTTTGATGTGGTGTTCACTAATATCATAATAATTTTGATATCTTAATAAATATCTCAATGTTATTATATATTATTATTTGCTCTCATAGCGTACGACCACATTCTCTCAATCTGGAAACATTTCCAAGACATTTAGGCTAGTTTCCTTTGTCCGCAAAATACGGTCACATCATCCACAACATTAAGTAAATTCACTGTGAATCCAGCGTCATTATGAATCGCTCAATACAGCGTCTCCAGAAATCCCGCTAACTGACATTGCGGTTACTGCTTCTAGTTTATGTTTAGTAACAGAGCTGTCCCAGCATGATTTGTACATGAGAGTCAACTGTTACGGTAATAGGAAGCAACGTTGACATCGAGATTAACAAGGACAGAATTAATATTGTTACGACGTTGTAACTGATCGTCGTACGGTACAGTGGAAAACAAAATACAAGACACCAATTAAGTCACTAATGACCAGCTTTAATTATCACAATTAAACAGTTTGTAATCAACAAGATAGTCTCTTACAACAAATCAAATAAAAATTGTTCACACGCAATAATAATGTCAACGAATACAAAACACAATTGTATTACATTTGCCCCGCACAAACGTAAAACACATAACACTTCGCCACAATACTACGAACCGCACTCAAATAAATCGCAGCTCAAACTGAAACTGAGCGTTGCTGAGTACCCCGCCGAAATACCAGAATATTCCATACTACGCGTCAATAACGGTAGGCCTACCAGAAAACACCAGATCATAATTGACTGCGGCCTTGCACACAGCGCGCGCGGGCTGGTGAAATCTGGACCAGTCTCGCGCGCATGACAAGTGTCACGCAATTGTCCTTCATCTCAAAGTAGCAGCAATATGTACGCACACACACCTTACAGCTGGATTCCACTGGAATAGCCGAGAAACACAGACAATATTTTGTAATGGTGCAACACTTTTTCCGCATTACGTAAGGGGACGTCCATTAATTACGTGAGCTCAAAATGGGGGGGGTCCGGCAAAATCTCACCAAATCTCATTTAAAGGGAGGGGGGCCAATGAAAATCTCACGTCAACTTTTTAATTCAGAGAATATACATTATTATACCGCACCTTAAACGTAGTTATCATTTTCACCTCTAATTTCACAGAAAAAATGTAGTACATAGAAGATATGCTTTAGGTATTTTTAGTGGTATGAAGCAAAAACATGAACATATCAAATAAATTTAATTATTTAAAAATTATAGGGTAAACCTCACGTGATGGGGAGGGGGGTCCCACCACATCTCACCAAATCTCACCAAGGGGGAGGGGGTCCAAATTTAAAAAAAAAACTCACGTAAATAATGGACGTCCCCTAACAATACACGCGACATTAGTAGGAGCCAGATTAATACTGTCAACGTGTTCATATCCAACGTACAATTAGAGTAATATTAATAAAACATTAATGCGAAGCTTGTTATAGGAGGAAAAATGTATACTAGAGTGAATATATTTCATTTATACTAAAGTTTTCAAAACATATATTTCATAAATAATATAAATACACCAAATTTGACGACCATAACAATTAAAACTCACGTAACGTACTACATAAGTGTTGTCATCTAAATGTAATAAAATTCTAGTAACCAATAATGTATAGTGAAATGAATTAATTATACCTCAACAATCTCATTGCCAAACAATTATTACAGTTTCAAGTGTACTTGACTGCAGGTGGATTGCATAAACAGCGTTACAAAGCAATAAGTAAATTGCACTCGTGTGGCTGATTTAACAATAAAAGCCTCTACAATACCCTGCCACGCGTATTGTTAAGTAAACTTTTGCAATTTTACTGCAAAATACATCAGTGTTGAGGTGACACGCCCATACACCCACTTTACACCTACGTATGCCCACGCACACGCACACGCATAAAGTCTCTCCCTATTCGCTTGTACTAAAGGGAATGTAAACAATTGTATACCACTTCACCTAAAAATGGAATTTAAAATTAAACAATTTTAACACATTCAAATATAAAACTGTAAGCTTTATCCTGCTCAGTCTGACAGTGCTACGCCATTGAGGTACGACAGGAGAATCTTAACAAATTGAACTTAAAGTTTACAAGCTAACGGCCTTTCGAGTTCTCTTCTGCGGTCGCAAGATAGTGACCAGTCCCTAACTAGGTCAAGTTCACAGCTCAGTCAACACAAGCCTATCAGATACAGAAGATTTCCTACAAAGTCAAACCTTTCTCACTTTCTACACCTTAATGAAACAATAAATATTTCCATGTTTATAATTCTCTGTAACTTAAATTTGCATTTGTAAATGTTGTTCTTATGTTTCCCATTTTACAGGCTAATTTCTCTACAATTATTAGTTACAGTTTGTTCCTACAACGCTTCCGATATACGAGTTTCTAACTAGTTCAAATTCAACCACGAATCAAACGGTGAGAATAAAATTTTAAGATTAACATTACGTTCAGATTATATTAGCAACAACTGACTAGGCAGTTTCTTCAAAACACTTTAAACTATATATTACAAGATCAAATAAGGAACGGGATATAAAAGCGGAACTAAAAAGTGAAAGATATAAATGCAGTCATTACAAATTATAGAAGACAATTGTGTAATTATTTGCAACAGATGAAATATAAACTAACTGGTAGAACAGACATGTATCGTTCGAGGATAAGAAGGAGGAGTAGGAGGAGGAGAAGAAGAAGGAGAAGGAGAAGGAGAAGAAGAAGGAGAAGGAGAAGAAGAAGAAGAAGAAGGAATCTTATTGGACAGAGTTAGAAGTAATCTCAATAACTGAAAACATCTTGGAGGTGTCCGGACCATCCGGAGAGAATGGAAGAGGTTTAGAATAACGACACTGGCATATAAATACAGACCGGCAAGAGAGTTACGTTTAAAGAGACTAAGCGAAAGGTTGCCAGGTAAAATCTAACAGCTGGTATAGATCAAATAAACAGACTAGTAACTTTCCTTGACCGCAGAACTTGCTGAATTTTTTTAACGAAGTAGGTAAATCATATTATTATATTATATTAGGAAACTTTTCAAATTTTTAGATACATTTCGATATTAGATATTATTCAGTTATCAGAAAAATAAAGAAAATTCTGATTACACTTGTTGCGTTGAACTTGCTGTCCCCTTGTGTAGCTTGTGGGGTTAACGGCTGTTCACACTTTAAACCATAGGCTGGGTTTAAACAAAATATAAAACGGTAAAGTGGACTGTATAAACGGTTTATTATAAAAAAAAAGATTAAATCATATTCGTGCGATTCTGTGCATCCGCGCGTGCCCGTACGACTGCATATCTAATGATTTAGGTTAGGGGACGTCCATTAATTACGTGAGCTCAAAATGGGGGGGGGTCCGGCAAAATCTCACCAAATCTCATTTAAAGGGAGGGGGCCAATGAAAATCTCACGTCAACTTTTTAATTCAGAGAATATACATTATTATAACGCACCTTAAACGTAGTTATCATTTTCAACTCTAATTTCACAGAAAAAATGTAGTACATAGAAGATATGCTTTAGGTATTTTTAGTGGTATGAAGCAAAAACATGAACATATCAAATAAATTTAATTATTTAAAAATTATAGGGTAAACCTCACGTGAGGGGGAGTGGGGGTCCCACCACATCTCATCAAATCTCACCAAGGGGGGGAGGGGGTCCAAATTAAAAAAAAATACCTCACGTAATTAATGGACGTCCCCTTAATTAAAATTGAATTAATTGAATCGTTCACATATTGACGGCCGTAAAGTGAATTTGCGTAACACACGCGCGGAATAGGCTCTTGCCTCGTGGAGCTCCGTGAGCTGACTGCTAGATTGGAAACGGCGGGGGGGGGGGACCTTAGCTCGTTAGCTAAGGACCGACCTTAGAAAAACACTACTAATTTTCTTAATAAAATAGCAATTGCAAAGCAGAAAGTAGTAGAATAACCATTATAAATTCCCAACATTCCAGTTTTCATTGAAATTCTACTTATTATGACACCTGAATAGATTTTTAAAATTTGAAAACTTTTGTTTTACATTTTTTGCCCTGGGGGTCTCAAAATTTTAAAATTACTAAAACCTAATAGGCTATTAAATTCAGATTTTAGTTAAAAATTCCTTTAACTTGATACACCATATGATATTTTTGCAGTTTCATGAAACTTTTCTCCTACATTTTAGAGTGCTGCCGTCTCAGAATTAAAAAAATATTTTTTTTAATGAACATTAAATAAAATTCTGGTTAAAATTCCCTTTAACTTGACACCCAAAATTTAATTTTTTTCTATTTTTACCCCCACAATTTTGTCTCCCGCCCTCTTGCGGGATCAATCTAAAAAACAATAGGGTTCTGTAGATTAATGTACGGGCACGCGTGCCAAGGCTAACATTAATCGGTTGATGCTTTCCAGTGTTATTGTGAGACATACGCCGAATAGACAGACAAATGCAGACGGTCGAGAACTTGCTTTTCTCGTTCTAAAGTGAAAGGACTTTATAATTAATAATGAACTATTAACCGTAATTATAAAATTACGAAGGTCATTCAATAAGTAAACAGACAAACAGTTGTAGAAAAGAAATTAATTGTAGCAGCTGATTGAAACTTTCAGGAGAGTTACCTGGCAACGTCGTTGTGAGTTTTGATCAGCTGTTCAATAATATATTGCATAAACATAACCAATACAGTTTTATTTACGATGGCGTGTCCTCTTGAGGACAGTACTTTCGAAGAACAGTGTTCAATTATAAGAATTTTGGCTTTGGAACCACTATAACCACTAACTTGGATTCACTATTTTTAACCTGAGTCAAAGCGACAAAGCATGGAGTGGAAGCATCCCAGTTCACCTGCCAAAAAGAAATTCAAAACTCTGCCATCGGCTGGTAACGTGATGTTAACCATCTTTTGGAGCTCCCGAGGCCCAATTTTCTGTGATTACCTACAAGACCAGCGTACCATCAATAGCCATCACCATGTACTATTCTAACATGATTGTGAACAAAGTTAAGCCTGCATTGAAGAAGTAATGTCCGGGATGGCAGAGGAAAGGTGTGATTCTTCTTCACGATAATGCCCGCCCACACACGGAAAAACTGACGCTCGAAACAAAAAAAAATGTAGGTTGGGAGATCCTGCCTCATCTCCCTTATAGCCCAGACCTTGCCCCATCTGACTTTTTCTTGTTTGGCCCACTCAAGGAGAGTTCGCGTTGTGTCAAGTTCAACAGCAATGAAGAAGTGAAGGAAAAAGTCCAAAACTGACTTCGACATCAAGGTAAAGAATTCTTTGCTGAGGGAATAAAATAGCTTGTAAAGAGATGGGACAAATGCATAGACGTTGCTGGAGATTACGTTGAAAAGTAAAAACAAATTGTATTAATTGAATAAAAAGTTTTTGCTCCACAGCTGTTTGTCTGTTTACTTATTGAATGACCCTCGTAGTTTTGACAATAGGCCTAATATGAGGGTTATTCAAAAATTAAACTGTGAATTGTTGGATTACACAAACTGATTGCCATAGTAAAACAGCGCATTCACATATCAAACAGTATCCTCTTACATTGCTATACTCAGATCTGAGGTCTGTATTGGTTATTTGTATGCTGGCCTCTTCGGCTAACGAAAAAGAGGACGTACCGCTGACGAGTCCGATTAGAAACGTGGACCGGAACGACCCATTACGGATGGTGGTCCATATACCAAAGAGTGTGAGGACCACCAAGTGTCTGTGTGTTTTTTATTAGGTGGTCGATAACGTTCTTTGGGAACACGTTGGAAGGATCGCGTACGACAGGCTCTCTATACTCTAAAGGGCCCCACTTCATTGAAACACACATATGAAAATTGTGCACGTGTCTTATCGGCGGCCGAATCCAGATTGATACACCGGACAACGGTGCCATCGTGAGCGGATACCATGCGTTTTGCTACCACTGATGATCTCAGTAAAGGCGCCAATTCGTGCCACAGTACCTTGGCGGCATCGTTTGTCGAGAAGGGACTACGAAAACAGGTGCAACGATAAAATAAATGCATATATGTAGGTGGTCATTATGTGGAAAAGTAATGTATACGGCTTTGTAAATTTTCTATATATTCTAATGCCAGAAATTCTTTTCACTTCAAGTTTTTAAAAGCGCCCGTGTACGAGGCTAGCTACTCTCCCACTTGATGTAACTGATGAAATTTTAATTGGAAAACGGCACACCGTACTCAGATTACGTTAATATTACACAGACCTGAACCAGACTGAATTAATATGGTCAGACTTGAATAGTTGAGTTGGAAGTCACCTTTAAAACGGAAGGAGTTATAAGTTTATGTGAACAAAGATTTTACAACACTACTGTAGGTGAGTGGAAAATTCGATGCAAATGCGTTGAAAACCTGAATCGGATTATCTTGAGAAAGAAGTAATAGCAGAAAAAGTAAACAAAAATGTTTTATAAATACAAGAGACGTTTTAGTTAGCTCAAATAGTGACTGTTCAGGACAACAGTGGTAGTGATGTTATTTCTGGTGGGGAATAAATGTCAGTCAATAATTTCGGTGTAAAAATGGGTATAACGTGGAATGAAAATCTTTTGTTTTGTGTTACATCATCGGAGTACTTATAAACTGTTAAATGACTTCGTGGCATTACTTTCCACTCAGCTGTACCGGTGGGAGAGTTAGTGTGTTGTGTATATTCCTTCATTTTGCTACAAAATGCTTAACGGTCCAGTGACAAGAACTTCTGGTCTTAGAACAACATCTGTTTTGTTTTTCTTTACCAGCCTATCGGAGGATAATTTTTGAAAAGCTCTCGTGTCTTCAAAATAAAAATATCGGTATGGAGAACCATACATGATCTCCATGTTCTAAGATTTATATTTAAAATCATTTACGAAATGAAATGTTTCCATAGAAACTACTTCTATCCACTTATTGCTTCAGCCTTAACCACAGTACTGTGGTCACTAACGTATACCACCACACGTTATAATTTTTGAAAAGCTCTCGTGTCTTCAAAATAAAAATATCGGTATGGAGAACCATACATGATCTCCATGTTCTAAGATTTATATTTTAAATCATTTACGAAATGAAATATTTCCATAGAAACTACTTCTATCCACTTATTGCTTCAGCCTTAACCACAGTACTGTGGTCACTAACGTATACCACCACACATTATCGCACTCGATTTTCACTGATGATGGCAGTCGACGGCAGTCGATGGCAGAAAACATTGGACTACGTCCAAATAGCCCGGGAAGGAATTTTAACAACAAACTACTTCTTTGTTGCCGATAACGAAGTACATATATATACAAATTATCCCCTCCCCCTTCAACTATAATTTTCATTTATAGAAAATTACCCCTACTCCTTTCAACTAGCCTCTTCATTTATAGATATTTCGTCTACGTTTCTACAGTGGATTATTAAGATCTTATTATCAGGATACTTTATTTATCAAAATTAAGTACTTTACTCTTGTTACAACAAAAAATGTTTCCGGTAAACTACCCTTTCTCCGTAACCGATCTTCACCAAAATCAATAGGCCTTGAGTCTTCTACAACTCAGGCACATATGTAAAAAATTATTTGATTCTGTTTGAATTTACCGCAGTTATCGTTCGTCATGCAAAAATGTCTCTTGTTACAACATACAATGTATGTAATTTACATACAGGTAAATTACCCCTTTTCCTTAACCGATCTTCACCAAAATCAGCAAGCCTTGAGACCTCTACAATTTAGGGACGTATGCAAAAAATTATTTGATTATGTTTGAATTTACGACAGTTATCGTTCGTCATAAAAAAATTAACCTTATTATCACATAAAACGTTGCTGGTAAACTACCCCTTTCTCTTAACTGATCTTCACTAAAATCAATAAGTCTTGAGTACTCTACAATTCAGGGATGCATGCAAAACATTATTTGATTCTGTTTGAATGTGCGGCAGTTATCGTTCGTCATAGAAACAATTACTTTTGTTAAAACATTAAAGGTGGCTGGTAAACTACCCCTTTCCCTTAACCGATCTTTACCAAAATCAATAAACCTTTAGTTCTCTACAATTCAGTAACGTATTCAAAAAATTATTTGATTCTCTTTGAACTTACGGCAGTTATCGTTCGTCATAAAAAAATTACCCTTGTTAAAACATAAAACGTTGCTGGTAAACTACCCCTTTTCCTTAACCGATCTTCACCAAAATCAACAGACCTTGAGCACTTACAACGTAAGGAAGGTATGCAAAAAACTATTTGATTCGCTTTGAATATGCGGCAGTTATCATTCGTCATAAAAATAGAATTACCCTTTTAAAACATAAAACGTTGCTGGTAAACTACCCTTTTCTCTTAACCGATTTTCACCAAAATCAACAGACCTTGAGTACTATATAATTGAGGTAGGTTGCAAAACAGTATTTGATTCTGTTTGAATTTACGGCAGTTATCGTTCGTAAAAAAAATGACCCTTGTTAAAACATAAAACGTTGCAGGTAAACTACCCCTTTTCTCTTAACCTATCTTCACCAAAAACAATAGGTCTTGAGAACTCTACAATTCAGGGCTGTATGGAAAAAATTATTTGATTCTGTTTGAATTTGCGGCTCTTATCATTTGCCATAACAAAAATCTACACATAGACACACAGACACTTTTCGAAAAACGACTTTTTTTCATGTTTTGAGGGTAGTACAATCAGAATCTGGAATTATCTCGAACACGATTTTTTTTTTGCCATCACCATACTTCCATTTCCTTATGGAACATGGAAGTAAAAACGACAATGAAATTATTACAACACTACTTACAGAAAGACTGTTGTATGTCTGTTGAATGTCTGTTGTCTGAGGTGACGAGCGACCTCAATAGTCTGATGCTACTTTTAATGGATAATGTTAACATTAGCACATATTGTTTTTTGCAATGGATTTCACTTCTGGTGCCAAAGCGAGGGCGATTCTGTTATACATACATACTGTTTAAGTGGGACAACTTCGCATCACTAATCATTTATTAGATCGGTCCTATAATTGAAAACCACTTTTAGTCGACATATTTTATCCTCTTTTGAAAGAATTTGTGGTCATAATTCTTCGTGCAGTGCTGTGTGCACCTTGGCTTTCTCCACTATTCACTTCCACTCAATTCTTCTTCCATACGTCTCTGATTCCCGATTCCCATCGTTTCCAAATCCGTTTCCACCCATTGCAACCATCGCCTTCTGCGTCTTCCAACCCACCTCACTCCTCACACTTCAGCATATAGAATTCTCTTCAATCTGCATGCCATAACCAGTCAAACTTTTGGGCTTCATAAATCGTACTAACTTCTCCTTCAAGTATAACATCTCTGTCATAATTATTCCTCATGCTCCAGATTTTCCCATCTTTTGTATGGCCAAAAAACTTTGCTTATTTTTCTCTTAAAACACTTTTAAAAGTAGAGATATCAGCTCCTGTAAGGGTCCTAACATAATAAATATTTTACCCCCCCCCTAAAGTGGTGGTGTGGGAGTTGACCCCGGGAGGGGAGAGGAAAAAGGACCGCCATCCCCGGTTGCTCGGACTACTGACATCTCCGCCTGACACACACCTATCAACGGGGCCCGGGATTGAACCGGGATTTCGGCTGCATTGGCATCGAACTGTAGTTTTTCCCGAAAACGAGAACCAGGTCTTGGTAAGCACCCCTGTCCCATTGGTTCTAGTCAACATCAACCGCAGTAAACTCTAGAGCCTCTACGCGGCGTCCGTTGTTCTGTAGGAGGGGAGACATCCGTTCAGTGAGTGTTGGCCTGGGGTTCAAGCTGGAGCAATACCGCTGTTTACCGGTGACTATCTCTCCTTCAAAAACAACCACCATGGCACATGCTGCCTTCCGAGGTGCGGGGTATCGGATTTTTGGCGATATCAGGGTGTTTGGATGCGTCCAGCGTTGGTAGCGCGATCCAAGGATCGGGCCTGTGAAACTAGCAGGTCTCACTTTGTACGAAGTGAGCCTATAGTTTCCAATTAAATATTTACAATTTGATATAAAAACCCAGTGTCAAAGATATAAACTTCCGTGTACGTTCGTCTCGATATTATCAGTCTTTTCATGTCTTATAGGTCGTCTGCACAAAATACGTGTCTCTCCTGTCTCCCTTTACATTTCCTATTCCATCAAGGTGAGTATGGTTATATTACAATTTAAGCGTTATCTGCTGAACATTAAATACCTGGGGCTGCATTTGGACGGCAAATTAACATGGAAAGCCCACATTCAGGCTAAGAAACAACAACTCAACTTAAAAGCTAGGCAAATGTACTGGCTCATAGGTAGAAAATCCCAGCTATCTCTCGCAAACAAAGTCACCATATATAAAGCTGTGCTCAGACCAATCTGGACTTACGTTATAGAATTGTGGGGCTGCTCTAAACCTTCCAACACAAAGATTCTGCAGACAGTTCAGTCAAAAATCTTGTGTTGCATAACGAATGCTCCCTGGTTCATCTCTAATTATACTCTTCACAAAGACCTCAACATTCCATACATTTCTGATGTCATCAAGATGCACGCCGCTAAGTACAGGAACCGCAACATAGGACACAGCAATAACCTGATCAACGAGCTCCTCAATCCATCACTGGATGTAAGAAGGCTGAAGAGACAGTGGCCAGATGACCTGACCCGGTGAACGTGGTAATCATTGCTGGATGGTTCCCACCTCAAGTGACGACGTATACATCACTTTTACTTATTACTCTGTAAAATGAGTAGATTGTAAAACAGCATTAACAAAAAAAACAACCAAATCGACAACGTTTGAACGCATCAACCGGTTTCCGAAAAACTTGCCATGCATGTCCATACTTTTGCAGTACAGAAACCTGTTGCCTTTGAGATTGATCACCTCAGAAATAGGGAGGTCGGAGACAAAAATAAGAGGGAGTCAAAAAACTGAAAAAATCGCAAAACTTCATGTGTGGTATCAAATGAAAGCGAATTTTAACTGAAATCTTAATGTAGTGTCAAGTTTTGGTAATTTCATATTTGTGGACCACAGACCCTAAAAAAAGATCTAAAATTGAAAAAAGTTAAAACCCAGCAGGATCTCAGACTAAAACAAATTATAACACAAATCTAAATGTTTCGATTTAGTGTTTATGTTATAATTTATCTATAGTGTTTGTTGTATATTATGTCTCTATAATTGTTATATTACTAAAGAAAATAAAATAGTAAAGTAATAAAAAATTTTGTAATTTTTTCAATAATTGCAAAATTATCTAATATCAAAACTTAAGTAATAGTTAATGTACTTCGTTCAAAGTAGTGATCAAGTTCTGGAGCTTAGTAAGAATACTAGTCGCTTTGCCACTCGATTTTAAATATCTTTAGTTTTTGTTGTGTTTCGAACCCATTTATGTCTTATTCTATCAGGAAACGTAAGCTTTATCAATTGCTTCTTCGCTAATCTTTGTGTTTCCGTTATTTTATTTACGTTTTCCTTTGTAAATATCTCAGGTTTTACGTAAGCACTAGACAAACACAGTGGACAAATACGTTAGTTTGTTGTAAATAGTCGGGATATTTTCTACTCTCCAAGATATAACTGTGCACGCTAGGCTAATTCATTGTTTCTTCTACTTTGAATGATCTTTTTTTTATATTACAGTTTGTACCAAATATTTGACTTGTTCATATGCCCTTTATGTTATATTTTTTTATTGTTACATGTCCTTTATTGTTGGTTCATCGCCCTGTTTTTTTAATTATTTTTATATGATAACTTATGATTTAATTTAAACTGTATTGTAACAAAAACACTGAACAGTAAGGCCAAAAGATCGTCACAAACTCTGTGTACGTAATATAGAGAATTCTAGTAAGAGCTAACGGATACAAATAGGTTATGTTCACTGTGTAACAGCATTGTCAGAATTTTTTTGCCAATACAATTTTATTCGCGGTGCCAGTGTGTAACTAAGTGTACGATCATCCCTCCCCAGAACCTATTAACAATTTTAGAGAATTCCATAATTAATTAATTACATCTATATCTAAACCCATTGGTTGTGCTAATAAAAGTTATAAATAACTTTGGAAATGGAACAGTTACCAACGTCCCTTTTTCCCATGGGTTCATATTCACGGCTGGCACTGGTAATAGGTTATTTGGGATGCAGTCCAAGTGCTGCCATATTCTCCTTGTATTGGCTTTAATGTTCTTGTGCCAAAACCTCAATTTTTAGTTCTAGTCTAATATCTTAATTCCTATTATTATCCAGGAGAGGTTAATTGCTGTGTGCTTCTTAACAATTTCATTTCAGCCCCAGGAACTTTCTTTTCTTCCTTTTTTACCAAGGGCCCATGTTTCACTGCCTTAGGGAACATTGAGATACCTATTGCTACATTAAATTTTATAAGAGTATTTTTCCTCGTTTTATTTTTTATTATACATATCCTTCTACATATGCCTCTAAACTTTGCTAATTACATTCCCAATTATTGTAACTTTTGTATGAGATGTTATAATGTTATATCCCATGTAATTAAAATAGACACTTTAATTTAAAATCTGATTGTCTATAACCATTATTGTTCCAATTAGGTGTCTACCTTTAAATGCCGTATTCTGTGATTTTAGAGCATAGATCTTTACCTCGTAATCTCGTAGGATGTTATTAAATGGAAATGTTACCTTTCGTAACTGGTCTCGATTTTTCTGGATCATTACACTATGATCTGAGTAGAGCATTTCGTTGTCTGAGTAAAGCAATGAAATGATATTCCTTGATCAAATTTTGCATTCCTTAATTGAAATTTGTCATCTATGTATATATGTTAAAAAGTTCTGGTAAATTGAGCACCCTTGTCTAACAACTTCATTAGGAGGAAGTTCTTCCGTTATAATTAAAATAAGCATGTTCATGATTTGGTAAATTTAAGGGTGCTGTATGTTTAAAAACATATGGTAGGTCTTGTTGAAAAACGCTACAGAATTAAAAAATAAATTTATTTAACATAATACATATACTGTTTTAATTTTTTTCTATGTTTAGAGTTTAATGTCCACAGTTGTGTTAAAGATAATTCACACATTGTGTAAATTTGAAACGTGCATTCAGCTGCATGTAGTGAATTGGCCTGAAGCGCGTTTTATGTTTGACAACAACACTAACTGCTGTATTTAACATTGTGTCGTTTTATGAGTGGTTTAAATATTTAACTGCTATGTCTAATGCCGCCAGTTGTACAATTGGCTTGCCCGGATAATATTTTATGTTCTGTCACACTGATAAATAGTAAACTGTGCGTCATAGCTGAGAATAAGATTATTACTGACGCAAATCGAGTATGAATATAATGTATGTATCTCATACTCGATACCTGCATGCAGTCGCCGCTCTTATCAGTGAGATCAATAGGTACAGCACAAATGTACGCATCGTTATTAGCATACAGATGTGCTGTCGTAGTTCTCAGCTATCATGCAGTATGTTGTAATATTAGTTATGAATTAATACAGGCAGTTTTCGGAAAGCGAGTAGCATTTGAGTATTAAAAATGATTACAATATATTTAAACAATTTTAAACTTTGTTTTTAAAATGTAAGATGGAAAGTAAGTTAAACTACTACTTTTCAATATGCTGTCTACTAATATCATTCTAATCGAGATATTATACGCTTTTTCAGTTATTTATTTACCAAGTCGGTGCAACATCACCGGTCATTAGCGACCATAATAATGAATTCGTATATTTTAGCTTAGCTTAGCACACCCGATGTACCCTAGCTGGATTCGTACCCTGCTCCAACATCTCTTGAGTCGAATCCCTTTCTTTAATGTCTCCTGTCTGGTCTTTCTTGGTCAACTCTTGGTATTTCAACCCCGACGCTATTAGGTTTTCGAGGGGTAGGAAGTTTTCCATTGTTTTCACACTTCAGCGTTACTATGTAATTCTTAGTTTTTCTTTTGTACTACCCGGTAAGGGCCCGGCCAGTGTTAAAGATGTCAAATGGTCGACGGCCCTAGAGACGAAAGAGGAAGGAAGATTTCCCTTCGGCACTAAAGGTGGAAGAACCTAGGAGTTGGGTCTTCGAATGAAACCCAGAGCAGAACCACCAGAGGCTTAAAGCTGGCACTCCTACAACTGGTGTTCACTCTACAGAACGCTGATAACGCCCTTAGAGGACATTTATCCAATTCGAGAGTCACAAAGAAACAAATCGAATGCAAGTGGACGTAATGCCTTGGGACCGGAATAAGTGATTAGTCTAGTCTCTGAAGAAGGAACTAGAAGGAGGAGAAGAAGAAGAAGAAACATTTCTTCACCGGTTGTGTTTTCTTGTCTGTGTTTTTGAGCATTTCCCGTTCCCAACATTTCCTTCTTATTTAAGGTAATTGGTTCAATTTAATATTATTATACCTCGTATTTACATTTGCAAATATTGAAATTGATCCTTATGTCTATTCAGGATGCTCATTTTGTCAGATTTATAAAACAGTACATACAAAAAAAAAAAAACATCTTTAGAACAACTTTATCGTAATGAATAAGTGGCATACGCCGAAAAAGGCGATAAACAGTATGAAAAAGTGTAGCTTTGCCTTACTTATTTAATTCTATTTTCTCTTTTGTTTTCAGAATGATAATGGTCGGAAAGGACTCTACAATGCTGTAGTAGAAACTGTCGCTCGTTCACACGAACACACTAAGGAATTATATGGTATGTTTAGTACACGTAAGTTATATTATTTTATTTCGTAAATACAATATTTAATTTTTATGCCTATAATAACAAATATTAAAATAACAAATAATTTGTTACTTATACGAGTAACCACGAAACTGAATAATAATTTATTTTTTGTTAGAATAAGGTATAAGAATAGAGTTAGACTATATTTATCGCTGATTAAGAAAGGGGACAGAAATGACTTTATACATAGAGGTAACATGACATGACAAGATAGAGGTAGACCAAGAAAACGGTGACTGTGAAGACGAAATACGCTGCAAGCATAATGCTTGAAGTGAAGAGGAAGAAGAAGAAGAAGAAGAAGAAGAAGAGAAGGAGAGGAGGAGGAGGAGGAGGAGGAGGAGGAGAAGGAATAAGGAGAGAAGAAGTTATTTTCTGTTCAAATAATTTTTAATATCTTAATATTTATATAACAAAAACTAATATTTTTATTTTTACTTCCATGTTCCTTAAAGAAATGGAAGTATGGTGATGGCAAAAAAAATCGTGTTCGAGATTATTGCAGATTCTGATTGTACTACACTCAAAACATGAAAAAGTCAATTTTTTAAAAGTGTCTGTGTGTGTGTGTCTGTCTGTCTATCTATGTCTGTAGATTTTTCTTCTATGGCAAACGATAACAGCCGCAAATTCAAACAGAATCAAATAATTTTTTGCATACTGTCCTGAATTGTAAAGAAGTGAAGGTTTGTTGATTTTGGTGAAGATCGGTTAAGGGAAAGGGGTAGTTTACCTGCAACATTTTATGTTGTAACAAGAGAAATGTTTCCATGACGAACGATAACTAACGCAAAAGGCCTATTGTTTTTGGTGAAGATCAGTTAAGAGAAAGGGGTAGTTTACCTGCAACGTTTTATGTTTTAACAAGAGTAAAGTACTTAATTTTGATAAACAAAGTATCCTGATAAGAAGCTCATAATAATTCACTGTAGAAACGTACATGAAATATCTATAAATGAAGAGGCTAGTTGAACGGAGTGGGGGTAATTTTCTATTAATGAAAATTATAGTTGAAGAGGGAGCGGAGAATTTTTTAAATGTGTACTACGTTATCGGCAACAAAGAAGTAGTTTTTTGTTAAAATTTCTTCCCGGGCTGTTTAGCCGTAGTCCAACGTTTTCTGCAAAACCGGACGTTTCGGCAGTGCCATCGACTGCCATGATCAGTGAAAATCGAGTGCGAAAACGTGAGGTGGTATACGTTAGTGATCACAGTACTGTGGTTAAGGCTGAAGCAATAGAAAGAAGTAGTTTCTATGGAAATATTTCATTTCGAATATGATTTTAAATATAAATCTTAGAACATGGAAGTCATTTATGGTTCTCCATACCGATATTTTTATTTTAAATTTTAAAATGACAAAAGTCAGTAGAGTAATTACGAGATTTGAAATTGTAGAGGGAAGAGCATAATGGAATCAAATGTTTGAGAACCGACGCCCTATAAGGCACCTGAAATGAAATCAAGAATTTTAAATTCAAATTGTACATTGTAAATTAGTTTTACTGTTTTTCCGGTAATTTATGTGTTTTTATATAGCAATATATAAGTGTGTGTCACTTGCTGTGTGCACATCGTTATATTTAGCTCAGTGAATAACGAAGCAGTTTTTATGTACTGCCCTGAATTATAAACTGATCATTTGCAAACATCAGCTTATTCATTGAGACGCTTTCTCTCAGTGAAATCCCAGAAATCTTTTTACGATGTTTGGTCTAATAGTCACTAAATTAAATAGTACACTTGGATTTGTACATAAATCTTCTTTGGAGAAATTCTGGCCCCTACGAGGGTCAGTTGAAAAGTTCGCGGAGCGACATCTGTAGCTTAGCGGTAAAACTAAAGTTTTTCGTGTGCTGCAAGATTTGTATTTTATGTAGACTCCTGTTAATTTCCAAATCAATCTATCAATTTATTCATTGTTTAGGTGCTGTTTAAAATTGACGTGTCACGCGGGTTTTGAAAAACGGACAAAATCAAATATCGTGTTGTGATTCTTTGTTAAAAATTGTTTAGCGCCAACGGAAATTCAGAACGTAATTGTAAATGTGTCAGGAGATGCTGCGACTTCAAAGCCAACGATTTGTAAGTAGGCACGTGAGTTTAAACGTGGTCGTACGACCAGATGCGGCAGCCACCTTGCACAACGCTTTTTCACGCCAAGTTCTTAAGTTATAGTATGATGCACGCGCTCAAATGAGACGCCTATGATTTCAGCAACGTCATCTACTTCTCAATCTGCGGTCTTCCGACAGCCTATGAAATTTTTTCAATAATGTCATTTTTTGTTGCACTTTTTGGACGTCCACTGCTGGGATCATCTTCAGTGCTTGTACGGCCACGTTTAAAC
The DNA here is from genome assembly GCA_034769895.1 of Magicicada septendecula. NCBI lineage: Eukaryota > Metazoa > Arthropoda > Insecta > Hemiptera > Cicadidae > Magicicada > Magicicada septendecula. Next base: position 586,216,791 of record CM068369.1, on the reverse strand, counting down.
TCTAGTGTGCTCCACTTACCGTTGTTTCTGAAGGCGCTGCATCTCCTGACGCATTTACAATTTCGTTTTGATTTTCCATTGGCGCTAAAACGTTTTTAACAGAGAATTTATCACAACACAATGTTTAATTTTGTGCATTTTAAAAACACGCTTGACAGGAAGATTGGAAACAGCTGATAAAAAGTAGATAAATTGACAAATGTATCTGGAAATTAACAAGTGTTTACGAGAAATATACGTCTTGGAGCACACGAAAGATTTTAGTAGTACCACTGAGCTATAGATGTCGCTCTGTTAACTTTTCAACTAACCCTCGTATTATTACCCACTCGGTGGAACACCTTTTCCTAAGACGGCTGCCGATTATTTGGATGGCCAAAATGGGACATATTTTATTGTGGCAAAGTTGGTCACTTAAATTTAAATTCAGATGCCTAAAATCTATCACAGCTATTGTTTAGAGAAATTAAAGCAAGGATAGTTTGTGATTAGAAGACGATAATGAGAGGACAGATGACAGTGCGCGAGGGGGAAGAAACTAAAAGTACTTAAATTAGATGCTGATTCTAGTGCGTAACGAAGGCTAAAATACTGCCATTAACACACACGCCTCGAGGCTACACACCACACGATTTCATTGTGTGTACCGTGTAAAATTGTGTTTTGGCTGACCACAGCTATTCATTACGAAAGTCATTATTGTTCATACCGACAACAATGGCCAGCGTTCCGCAACAATATATTATCTAACAATGATTCCACGACTGTTATTGCAACCACGTGTTGATACACAAAATAATGTTAACGGATGAATTATTAACTTTCAAGCTACAAGTGCCATTGTGAAAAGGTATTCGCTTCTCGTATTTGGTATACAATATAGGTTTATCTGCTAGATTTACCGTGTAAAATTTCAAATATATGATAATCAGCTTCCTAGAACTCACAGTGGTCTAGAGGCACCATGTAACTGTAATATATACTATATGTTATTATAATATTATAATGAATAACGCACAAAATTCATTAATTAACCACCGTAGTCATATAAACAGTAGGCCCTACCTCACCCCTATCTCTGTCTTTCTCTCTCTGCCCCCTTTCTCATAGTATGCACGTACATAAAAAATGTGTGTGTGTACGTGCGCGCGCGCGTTTTTTGTAATATAACAACTATGAGGTATCATCGGAATCTGCAGCTTTTCAGGTTACCCAAAAAAGGTTACATCTGTGAGGTGATACTATTTCTTTAAAGGTCAAACATATATATTTTTCTTTTTTATTAAAATTGTCCTTCGATAGGTTTCAACTGGGTGTTCTTCATTTTTCTCGGTCCTGCCCGTCTGTCTTTTTCTATTTATAGCCATCTTCGTTTCTGATATCATCAAGCATACCAGCGTTTCTTCTTTTCCGTCCTCTTTTTCATTCCTTCTATCCCTCAAAACTTTCCTCTAGCTGCCAGGAATCAAGATACTTTTCAGGATCTACCCTAATTGGGAGCATAATCCAGTAAAACTAGGAATTCCACAAGAGTCCTTAATACGGTAGTTTCCCCTTACTTGATAGGCTCATCTGTCATTAAGCGTGGTTTTCTACGTATTTTGAAACTTAATCGTTTGTGACTATTTCGGACTGAACGCCCCTGTAAATACACGATAGAAAGCCCAAACTTAATGGAGATCTAAAGAACGCAACAGACCAAACTAGCATCTTCTACATATTCATCATCATTATTTAGGACTACAAGTGTTTGTACGTTTTTAAACACATTGACTCATGTGCACAGAATTTTTTATTTAATGTAGGATGGTATGTTATTTGATTCATGCACACGTAGAAATAAGCTTGAGAAAATATTTTTGATAAAAAATAATTGTACTCGCTTTTAGTAGTGACATATGACAGTAGACACTTCGTTTTGGTTTAAAAGAATTTTCATGAAAACCTAACTTGAAGTTGGTAAATATAGTAACTCAGTGCTATTTTTTGTAACTCATTACAATTCAGGTTGTGTTTTAAAATGTATAGCCTGTATAAATGTTACAAATCTTATTGAAAGGCTGTACAAGCAGAATATAGAAAGGGTAGTTTGTTGAATAGGAAAGTAAACTGTAGAAACGATACTAAGAAACAGAAACTTCCTTAGCATTTTGATACATAAGAACAAGCTTACAATATGGTACCGAAACAAGCTTACAATATGGTACCGGAAAAAGCTTACAATATGGTACCGAAACAAGCTTACAATATGGTACCGAAACAAGCTTACAATATGGTACCAAAACAGGCTTACAATATGGTACCAAAACGGCTTACAATATGGTACCAAAACAAGCTTACAATATGGTACCAAAACAGGCTTACAATATGGTACCAAAACAAGCTTACAATATGGTACCAAAACAGGCTTACAATATGGTAACATAGCTTACAGGTGGCTGACAGAAATTACACAATGCAAAACCGTTCCTCAAAACAACAACATTTTCAGTTAAGATTAAAAATGAAGTATCAACACCACTTAAAAATACGAAAATTTACAATTCGACGTCCTCGCATCGAGGATCAACAAGAAAAAACATAAAATACCAGTTTTAACCAAAGGCGTCTACAGTATGCACTGAGGCCCTGTATGCCTCGTGACGAATAGAAAAAGTCTCACCGTGAAACTGGAAGCCAAGCGAGAAAGATTCTGAGGAAATCTTGGACTCAGACCAAAGAAACGGTTATTACAGAAGGCGGCTCAATAGTGAACATGTGGCAAAGATAGTGGACACAAAATAAGATATAGGAGGATTCCCTTCGATGGTCACATGTCACGAATGAACCTAGACAAACTGGCCAACCAGATTTTTTCCTATTTTATAAGTAAGAAAATCTTGGGGGGTCTGTTAATCGAAGTAAAAATGGTCGGCAAGAAGTTAGAATCACGCGTGAAAACGTCCAGGAACGTGACACTGTCAAGGAAAATCTTCGACCACACCACGGTTTCCAAGCCGAGATTCGGACTGAAGAAAGAAGGAAGCGCACCAGATACGAATGTAGGAATTCTGGGCAAAGTCAGTGTCCAAGGAAGGAAACAGTTGAATTACAATGGTCCTTAGTTGGCTAATCCGAAAATAATAAAATTTTTTTCAAGGGAAACTAGAAAACTAATATTCCCCGAAAAAGGATAGCACTCGTATGGTGTGCGGTACTTGCACCCTCCAAAACCACAAATCCTTTTTCCATGGCATGGATCCACTTTGGAAATCAGGTTCCGCAATACTTTAGGATTGCGGTTTGCCATTTGTTCTTCGTCCATGAGGACGTTCATCAGTTTTAAATCTTCATCATGTTACCTGATTTTTTCTAATTGTTAGGGGCCTTAGCAAGATAATTTTCTGCTGTCTTCTTATGCCTTAGAACCTTCTCTACGTGGACAGCTTCATGATCCCAGTAGTGCTAACTCTGCATCAGCAGTCCCATGATATTCTCGGGCGTGATCTCACCCACTGCATTCTCCACAGTTTGCCTCGCCTGTTTCCATCTACCAGAGATAAAAAACGTAAAAATAATAATAACCATAATATAATAATAAACTACAAAATAATTGCTGAATAAACTTTCCACGTAAAGTATCTCTGGAAAAATTATTTATTCTTTGTCCGCTAGTTTCATCCATATGCAACTTTTTCTAAGCCATGTGTTTTATAGCGTCGTTACTTATTCATGAGCCAGCTTTCGTCGTCTCATCATAGTACACAATTCATACTATATTTTCATTTGCGTTTCATAAAGACGACAACGTAATTGTACATCTTGCTGGTCAGTCATGTGTTTTATGTTTAGCTCGCATGGCTTTATGACTGCAGTGATTTAATGTGGTACGCTGAAAGCTAATGAAAATGCTTATCACTTTGACAACAACCTGTTACCGCGTACTTATGTGCATATCTTTCTATATGTATAAATTCATATGTAATAATATAGTGTATGCATTTTACAGAAACATAGAATTAGATTCGAGGATAATTTAATGTATACTCCCACTTGCCTACTACGCAATCATTTTCATTCTTTGTTTCGAAACGTAATAGTCAACAGTAAAAATCAATGCATAAATTGTATTCGCTTTTCTATGATGGAAACTAAGATAAAGTTTCTGAATTATGCAGAAACCTATAACAACGTTTCGGGATGATAGGACATGGCACACGTTGTCTATAACTCCTGCCAAAAGTTTCAACCGCTTCCTTGACGGGCATCCTCAGTTGCGCGGGAAAAGAGATCTCGATTGCCGCGTACAACTAAAAGTAGAGACCTTTATTTTAATAGGTCTCTAGCAGACCTTACTATGAAGGTTTTATTGTGGTTAAGTTTTTACCACAATTCTTTACTATGTCTTTGAAACGTGTATGCTAATTGAGATACCTAACTGCACAGAAATAAATATCTTCAAAAGGATTTTGTTTTTGAAGTCTTCTTCCGGTACGGGCAGCGTGAAAAATTACTTGTACAACAATGTTTCAGCTATTTTACAATGAGTATTATCAGGTCTGTGTGGTCACTCTGGTACATAGACCTGAGAATAGTCGTTGTAGTACAGGTTAAACATTGTCGTACAAGACTTTTTTGGCGCCGTCCAAACCAAAAGAAGACTTGAAAAACATATTAGACACCGATCGAGAAATCCTCCGTGAGAATATATCAAAGGAAACATTCCAGTGAATATTAATTCCAGCAAATGATAACTGTTTCTCTAAACCCCCGAAAGATTATTGTCTCTGTAGAATCGAATGCAATAATGAATTACACTATTTAGCATAACTATAAGAAGGTACTTGTGCCAGATTTGTTAAACCAAAAGTTGATCCGAGTCGAGTACTGGGGATGGACGACCATAAAAGCTTAAAGTCGTCGCTACGGAAAAACCAATGGGAAAGCGACCAAGAAGCCGACTAAAACTAATGTGCGACGAGGGTGTCACAGGAGTACAAAAAATTAAGGAACAATTACGAGGGCTTGTCCTCCGGCCAGCATACACAAACTAGTTTCCATATGAATACGGCGCACGCGTAGTAGCGACCAGTGTACCTACATTTATGCATACGAGACTTGACTCAGCTCAAGTTTTAAAAGGTAATGACTGCCCCTATGCTTCTTTATGGAAGTGAGTCATGGACAATGAGAAAGAGAGATAAAAGCCCCAAACAAGCAGCGGAGATGAAATTTCTAAGATCGGTCAAAAGTTGTTCTAAACATGATCGATTTAGAAATGAAGAAATTAGAGAAGAGTTAGAAATATACAACTTAAGAGAGAAAACTGACTGGCATAGAAAAATTAGGAGAACCATCTGGTGCGTATGGATGGTCTACCAAGAGACTATGGTCCATCTGAAGACTACCAAAATCGGCAAGTAGATACGAAGCAGCTGGAAGTAGAAGCGGAGGGAGACCAAAGAAAAGATAGGAATAAATCCTATGAAGTGGAACAAGTCACCAAGGCCGAATCCTTGTTGGGGATGAAGAAGAAGAAGAAGAAGAAGAAGAAGAAGAAGAAGAAGAAGAAGAAGAAGAAGAAGAAGAAGAAGAAGAAGAAGACCGTTTTGTTTGTTACTGTTCGATTAGTGACCGAAGAAACATGTCACTGTCGGTCCTCTCTCTCTCTCTCTCTCACACACCAGCTAGAGGACAGTCCTCCCTCTGTCACTGTCCTCTCTCACCGGCTAGGATTGTACGGAGCGTGGAGAGTACAATCCTATCGTCTAGTGGGTACATTTAGGTCTTTACACGAAACTGCTGGACGGCGTCCGACGTCGAGGCTGACTATCGAGAAAGACGAAATCGGAACCGTCTGGTGACGTCAGGACGGTTCATTAATGTGTCTCTAAACTGCGCCGAGCCACTAATATAACTGGAAGACGGTCGATTCTGTCCGCCGGAGACCCAGAGGGCAGTTTCAGCGGTCGTGGAAGCTAAACGTAAGAAATGTTACGTATGTAAATAGGAGACAATCGCGTTCTGCCGAATCGAAACATGTACACCGATAGAGTAAATCTGGGCAGGGGTGCCATCGTGACATAGACGACTTACACGATGGTCTGGTTGGCTATTCGGCACGTTGACGCCAATGAGGATTTCGGTAATGGCCGGGCACCGTTCTTCATCAACAGACTGTAAAACTTGTACAACGATACAATAAAACGCGTGCAAATGTAATGAAGATGTGTGCTTAACGTTTAGTCTATAACTATATATTTTTCTATTTTTTTAGTTTTTCTATACCAATCGGAGGTTAAATTATGAATACTTCTCATAATTAGAGGAGAGCAGGTGTTTTCATAGTACAGACAGAAATTAAAGCATGCAAAGGTCCAACCTTGTGATATAATTTACAGTGACGGTAGTAGTAGTGGTAGTAGAAGCAGCAGTGCAGTAGTAGTAGTAGTAGTAGTAGTAGTAGTAGTCACATTATGTAGAAGGAATCGGTCGGGCGAAGATGGGAGACTTAGAATGTCTATAAAGTAGATCAATGAAGATATGCATAACTTTAGGGCAAAAAATGTATTGCGATATAAACAAAAAACGTTTGCAAACCACGGCTGCACACCATGCGGCCACTAAAATATGGACGCTGGTCTCTCGCTGACCACATCGTTATCGACCGCCGCGTCGCCACAACATAATATGTACTGAAAGCAATTTGCCTGCGCGTATATACGCGTATAATTTCACAGCACACCACGTGTTACTACGTCATGTACTGTTTGCGAGAATTCTGTTTTACACGTAACAGCTTTCAAATTACCCGCACGTTTGAGTACACCGGCACAATTAGAAACGCGGTTACCGAACGCTCAGTCTTCCTAGTTTTCTGTTAGTCTCTGTCTTCTTGGGTCTTTAGAGGTATAGCGGTACACGGTACGCTGTGTTTGTCGGCGGCGCATGGTGGATTTTGAGAATATAATTCTTTTGCATTCAATTTCTGATTACCATAATCACACGATCACAATATCACCACCTCCAATACCACCATTACTAGCAACTAGTACAGTCATCACCACCACCACCAAAATAATAATAATAATAATCATCATCATCATCATCATCATCATCGTTGTTACGATACTGGGCATAGACCGGGGATTACACTCTGCTCCGACCACACAATGGTCACATGTCTTGATCAATCCATGTTGTACACGCCCGTTCCAAATAATGTCTTTATTTTGCTGTTGAATGTAACACCTGCTTTGATATATTACTTGATTCCTGTATATTATGTTTGTATATTTGAATATTATATTTTCGAATATATTATTTGCTGTCCTGGAACAAGTCAGCAGTTTTGAATACCTGGGCTACAGTGTGTCTTGTAATACGAGCAACGATGTTGTGAATAAGTTCGATAAGTTCAACCTTAGGTGCTCGTAAGTCAGCAAGTCAAGAAACACGTTGTAACGTGAACGCTTAAGGTATGAGACGTCCGTCTTATTCAAACCCCAATGTTGGGTTCGCCAATTGTTAACGAGATCTCTTTTTATGAAGTATAGGGTTATTTGTTGAAAGTCTCGGGGCGGTCAGGGTACCTTTTTGCGATCGTCACTTATGAATTATAATTATTAATGTTCAAATCAATCGGATTTGAAGTTTACCAAAAGAAACAGAAATCGAGTGTGTGTGATTTGGTAGAGATTAAGGAAGTTGTTTAATCTTAGTGAGAAGAGAGAGTAAGAACAATTTTGTTACACCCATATTATACAATTTCTTATTTTTAAAAATTCGCTGTTCATAAGATCAGCTGATTTTGACATCAACCTCAAAATGTTAGGTTAACCAAACACCACGGTTCGGTAATACTCCCCGGTGGATAGTCCTCTTCTTGGCTTACTGAAAATCTACAACAACTACCCTCTACAATAAAGAATACACGTTTGATTATTTAACATAAAATATTCAGAGTATTTATTTGTATAATACTCTGATTTCCTCTTCTTCCAGTATACAAATATTATAATCGATCTTTTCCAGTCAATAATACATTGGATCGATTTAGTTAGGTAAACATTTGAATTATCATAAAATATATTTTTATGATTTTATAATTTTATCCTTGATTAGACATTAAACAACATATAATTCATTTTTATTAATTTCCCCAGGGTTAAGGGTAAGTTCTTTGTGTTATGAGACGGTCTGAAATGAATAATTATATACTACGCTTTACAAGATAAAAATTAATAAATTTCGAATTTTTGGTTTATTTCATAGTATGTAGTTCCGGATTTGTTCGCAAGAGTGCAGATTATTTCTTTATTATACACGAAATATTGTAACTGCACCACAATTTGATATGAGGTTTTCTTGGTTAATAAGGATTAATAACGTTTATATTACCTCTTTCCTCGAAGTTTTTACTTGAATGGAGCTGTTTCTAGTGTTGTAGTTCTAGTTGTTTTGTAATTTCGTTGAATGCCCCTAAGATACAATCTCGCTAAAACTCGAAGTGCGGTTCAGCTGGGCCAGATCTTGGAATTGGTTATTTCACTTTTTTATCGGGTATTGCACGTTATATTTGATATCTAAGGAGTTTGAACATAAGGTGGATACTGTGAGTTAATTTTTATTCCATTTTTGCACCGTTTCCGAAAGTTTTAAAACAATTTTTGTGACATCACTTTTCTCAACCTAACGGTTTCAAATCGTTTTTAACAATTAATTCCTATGTTGTTATATCGTTACTCTTAGTAACCAAATATATTTATATCATTTTTTATTGGTGCCTCTATTTACTTTTGAGTATATAGGCTGTTTTTAATTATTATAAATTTATTTCTTATTTATAGAAAAATAATTCTTTTTAACTTTGGTTTATTATCCAATTTGATTTATATAAGGGTTTTCCGTTTATTTTCTTATAACCTTAGATATAGGTCTTTAATATTATTATTTCCTTTAATTGAATTTATATATTATTTATTAATTTCTTATAGTATCCTTACACTGCACTATTTTCTTCTGCCATTTTCCTCATACAGTATTATTTTATTTTTTTATTATCATCTTATATTTAACTCTTTTATTTTTAACCCTTGGTTATCTTATATTCAAACATAATTATTCTATTAAATATAAAATTAAACCTAGGTACTAAATTTTAGTTGCCTACACAATACAAATCATACAATAATTAAACAAAATACATAACTGGTTAGTAGCAACACAGTCTACTATTATAATCAATTATTTCTACATCTACAGCACAAGTCTGTAAGATGCTCCCTTCAAAGTCACTTATTTACTCACTGGGTACACTATAACTCACTTGTTACACTTTATATCAATTAAATATAGTTTATAATGTTTGGTGATATAAAGTAATTTAGAGCTAGGTATGTTATACCCATTTCTGACCTTTATGGTAGGATAATTAAGTTATCATTTTTTGGGACTGGGTTATGTAACGTTATAACGTCTAAAATTCTACAAGGTGATGGCCCTTACCACACTTCTTTATGGGTCCGAGAATTGGACTTTAACGAAAGACCAAGGCAGTCGTATCCAAGATCATTCTGCTTGTGATTTCAACCACTAACACAAATTTCTTCACTTTACGAAATTATCTAACCAGTCGTAGGGGAAATTCAACAGATCGTAGTTTTCATAAATCGTGAACAAACTGTGATTGTCCTATAATATATTTGAAAAATTGTTCTGTACTCCTGGAAAATATCTTATTTGGCCTCTGGGGTCCCAAAATTTTGAAATTTTCAAAACGTAACTTTACATACAGCTTTCGCTTTGATTTGATGCCCCAAATGAATTTTTGCGATTTTATCAAAGTGTTTTCCAATTTATTGGCCCTTTCCAAAACTTATTTAAAATTAACACTATATTTAGATCATTGATTACAATTACCTTTAATTTGATACACACGGGTTTTTCCAATTTTAACCCTGTCACATGTTTCCTTCCGTCCCTCTATTTTCTGAAAGATTAATCTCAAAAATAATAAGGTTGTGTAGAGTAAAAATATGAACACGCATGCCAGAGGTTACAAAATTGCTTTAAATGCTTTAAACTGCTTTAAATGCCAGAGGTTAAATGCTTCCAGATGTTATCGTAACACGTGACTGAAAATTGTCTTTCTTTTGAATATAGTAATTGCCATCAAACGCGAAAGATTTTGTTTTAATACCACTTCTTCAAGATTGACTAAAGATTAGCTACGTCGCCGTCGGGGTCATCAACAAATAATCAATAAGCTATAACTTACAGCTTAATAACCTTGTAAGACTCAGTAACTACTTCCTTTAGTATCACACTTAGAATTTCCTGTCGCATAGTTACTGTTACATAATTATAAAATTAACTAACATCAGAACCATGAAGTACGCGTACTTTCACAAACGTTATTGGTCTTTATGATATCTGTTTGTAATAGATTCACGTGGAAATTAAATTTTCGTTGATAAATTCTTCTTGGAACTGTTTATCGTAAGCAATGACATTTGCAAACAATTGTTCAGCGAAGGAGTTAGAACTGAGTAGATGTAGACTGAGTTAATGATGAGGAAGTACATCCAAGTCTCGTTATTGTAAGTACATTACTGCAAGAAAAAGTACAGATTTATGATGTTAAAACTTTATTCCAATGATTACCTCGTATTATATTTTTATCCTTCTGTGTTACAGCTTGTTAGACGCAAGGTAATTACTCAAGCATGTGTCTGTCTTCTGTTTGATTAAAAATTTCTAGATTTTCTGCACAAGTAAAATTATTTTATGACACAACTATGCAACGGTGTTTTATTTTCATCATTTTGCAATTATTTTTCTGGCAGCGTTAATAATTAATTAAAATATATGGTTTTAATTTTACGCATAGAATACAGTTTTAAGTAATTATACGCCAGACAAAATACATCTAAAAGCAACTGGTAACTAAATCTGTTAGTGAGCAGAAACGATTGTAAAAAATTTTGACATTATAAAAAACAATCATTGGACGACAACGAAGAACTGCACGTTTTTCACGCACCAGCTTGATGCTCCATGCCGGTCCCGATGTTTCCTGGTTTTATTTCAGTTGTTTTACAGACCAATCCCATTAATAACAGACTGTAATTACACTGACCGAATGGTTCCTCGGCACGCAACAGAACATTTTATTAATAGTTGGATTTAATAAACGAACACTTGGCATAGTTCCACACAGATACTTTTTGTTTCCCTGACTATTGTTTCGCTGTTACGGTAGCTTTAGAGGTTAGAGTTGAACGAAGAGGTTTAATGTGTATTATACTTGGGAGAAGACTGGGTGTAGTGTATGACAAAGGGGACAGTTAGAAAAATCCGAATAAACGGTTGAACAAAGGTGCGTGTGTTACTGTTTGGAACAAAACAAAGTACCATTACTGGATAGTTATAAATTATATAGAAAAGCTTTTGTGTGAAGATAATTTACATTTACAGATCAAAATACGTGTCACTTAAACTATTGTAAATATATATAAATTGTGTATAGTACAATTACTAGGAGGTTAAAGTAACATACGGTCAGTTAGAGCTTAACATATAGTTAGGCTTTCGTGTATAATTTATAGTAACCCATTTATAATTATAAAAAGTTATGATATGTAATTCACAGCAAAAATGTAAAATACACAACGCTATGTAACATATTAAGCTACAATAATAAAATATATGTAATATAACGATTCATATTAGCGTCCTATCTGAGCGTTATATGAAAGTGTAAGACTGTACGAGTATAGCAGCGTAAGCAAGAGAGAGAGAGCGTACAATCGCAGCCATCTCACTCTAACCTCGTCACAGCGACGTCCGCTACTGGTACGAACATGAAACTTGACTCAATTCAAATTATCAGTTCAACCTGCGATAACTTCAAAACTAATAAATATACGGCAATTCTGAAAACAGCATTGTGTTCAGCAAGTAAAGCTTTATAAGTAGCCGCAATCTCAGTTAATATAATTAACAATTGAAGAAGTTATACGGAAGATACATAGGAATTAGGTGTTTTCACACACACACAGATAAAGACCTAAGCAAAAATATTCTGTGGTCATATCTTTGAAAACACGTTTGCAAATACCTGTAATCAATCAATTTGCAAACACAGGAAGTACGATTTTAACTAGAAATTCTCTGCCGTTTCAAACCTGTCATGGGGTGTTTGCTCGACCTGTTCGAGATTGTCGAGACTGGAAAAACGTATGATTTATTTGAACAACCAATCAGAATCCCGTATTTAAAACAGACGCCAACTCAAACCGAGGGGCAGCGTTACTCTTCGTTCGGATCTTCAATGCGCTAGTCGTGTATAAATTACGTGCAGAAATTTTACAATCACGCAAAGTGGTATTTAAGTATAAAATTCGAGAAGTAGTCCTCAGTGAAGATGAACTAGTACCGTTCAACAACTCTCGCTGTGTAACACAACATTAATTAATTAATAATCAGCCGTGAAGTGACCTGAGCAACAGAGAGCTACAGCATCTGTAATTGCCAGAGCATCTTTCTACCGGATTGGTCAAGATCATTTCTTCTGTGCTAAACCATCAAAAGGAGGACCTCTACGGATTCCTATCTTCGGTCGACGCATCAAACAGTAAGAAATAGATTCATTGATCAATGAAATAAGTACTAAACAAATAATAAAAAGCAATAAACAATTTTTAAAGGACACTAAGCATTTCACACTTTGTATTTAATGTGTAAGATTAGTTATAACATAGTATAGGAGTGTAGAATGGAAAGTGAGGTGTAGTATTGGACGTGCAAATTATTGCAGACCTGTTCTTTAGCACTGGTTTGGGAGATATCAATCTCTTAATTAAACCAGATAAGAGCAATAGGTCGTTTGAACGTCTTAATCTTTCCTTTTCACATACATTCGTTAATTATAAGAGTTAGGGTAGCAATAAGTCCTACAATTAACATTTTCAAGAAGTTTAAAAATAATTAAAACGTTAATTAAACATACTCAAGCAAATTTTAAAGTGTTATTTGTAACGATTACCCTTGAATCCCAATCACTGAACGAATCCTGAGAATTTGCGTCTCTATGCTCTGAGCTAAGCTGGAACCGTGTCATTTGTATCTGGGATTTGTTCTGGCGCCCAGGTAAAGTAATATCACGGGTAAGTAACGTTTTATCTATCATTCAAAATATTAGAGAAGAGTGTTAGATAAAAGGTAGCGTTGTAGTAAATATGTAATAGTATATATAATACATGTATTATGTAATATTACATGTAATATTACCTGATACATATGTAATATGTAAACTTAATATTAAGACTATTCTTTATATAAAACAATGTATAAATAAAATAAAGTAAGAAAATAACAAACAGTAAATAATTGAAATTGGCATGTGGTCTTTAGATGGCCGATACATAAACTAAAAATAAAATAAAATAAAGTAAATTAAAATTATTAATGGAGATACTGCAAAATCAACTTGCTTGTAGCTAGTGTTTTTCTTTTGTTTTTTGGCTTTTTAATTTCTATTATCTTTAAAAAAATTTCAATTTACCTTTTCTGGTTCAGTGTAATAAATTTACATTGTATATGTCCAGTGTGTAATTTTATATTATACAGTGTTCGGCAAAACCTGTACTATATATCTTAATAATTCTAACTCTTTTTGCTACAGTCCGTTTCTTGGTTTATATAATATATTTATTATTTATATTGAAATTACCTCAAGATATTTTATTTTCCTTACTAGGAACATGTTTCAAGAGCTATTGTGCTCTCATCTTCAGCCTTCGCGTTTCTGCTTCTAGTGAAGTACCTATGTGTTGGTCTGTCGCCATTGTGGTCTCCTGTTGGTTTCTGGTATCTCAAAGTGGTGTTTTTGTGTGTGATTGAGGTGTGGGTATTAGTATTTTGTGTATTTTCGATGTTGAGTGCTTTGAAAATTGTGTCTTGTTTTGTATTTGTTCGTGTATTAGTTTGTTTTGTGTTTTATGTTTGTATATTTGTAAATTTTCCCAAATGTTCATTATGGTCCCTTTGTGTGGTATGTGTTTTATCAGTGTCATATTGGTTATGTCTGGGAATTCATGTCCCGTGTTTATTGCATGTGTGGCTAAATTGGATTTATATATTTCTGGTTTTTTGTATGCATTTAGATGTTCAAAATACCTTTTTTTCAGCTGTTTTTTTGTTTGTCCTATGTAACATTTATTGCAATCTTGGCATTCAATTTTGTATATACCGTTAGTAGTTGTATTATCTTTGTTGTGTGGGTTATTTAGTTTTTGTGAACATCTAAATGCATAAAAAAAACAGAAATATATAAATCCAATTTAGCCACACATGCAATAAACACGGGACATGAATTCCCAGACATAACCAATATGACACTAATAAAACACATACCACACAAAGGGACCATAATGAATATTTGGGAAAATTTACAAATATACAAACATAAAAGACAAAACAAACTAATACCCGAACAAATACAATTCAATACAAAACAAGACACAATTTTCAAAGCACTCAACATCGAAAATACACAAAATACTAATACACACACCACAATCACATACAAAAATAACACTTTGAGATACCAGAAACCAACAGGAGACCACAATGGCGACAGACCAACACAATGGTACTTCACTAGAAGCAGAATCGCGAAGGCTGAAGATGAGAGCACAATAGCTCTCGAAACATGTTCCTAGTAAGGAAAATAAAATATCTTGAGGTAATTTCAATATAAATAATAAATATATCTTAATAATTATAAATTTATCGTGTTCAAGCAGCATTTGTTTTTACCTCTATAAACAATTTTCAAAACTGGCTGCCTGACTTAGCCGTTAAATGTGCTCCTATAATGTAAAACAAGGCCAGCTGTGACATAATAACGGCTGGATGCGATTAGACATTTCTACATTAATTAGAGTGTTTACGATTACAAATCTTTACAAAATATGCAAGCGGCCTCCCGTTTTTCCAAGACTACAAGTCGGTGCAAAATGAATAATAGCCAGATGATGCAGTGCTTATAGCGGATTCACAAGATAATTTGCAATGACTTCTTTATAAATGTGCAATAACGACAACAAAAAATGATATGATAGTCTCATCAGACAAGACAGCGGTAACTTTCATCGACTTTTAATATTTAGGAACAAACTAAAAATCTACCCCTTATTTGAGGCAATTTAGTAGTGAATATGTCCCCTGGATATATTACTAGCATATCGCAGGGTAAGACGTATGGTGGGGCTGCCATCTTCAGGCTTAACGTCCAGCCCGATTTTCTGTCTTGGTGTTCTCTCTTAAAATGGCTGTCCCTTAAAGAGACCAGTTTTCCCTGTCGAGATATCTATAAGAATCTTTAATGTGGTGGTTTCTCTTGCCTCCCACATCCTACGTCGTTGACCAATGGAAGGTCATCTGTCTTTAGGAGCAATTTCTCACCCCAAGGGCAAGATGGGGACGTCCGAGGAAGCGCTGCAGTGACCAGCTCTAATCTTTGGCTATTTGTGACCGGAACAAACCATCATTGGTTTAATCCTTGAAGATGATGATGATGAACGTCTCTAGTAACTAAAATACCTACAACGAAACAAGAAGACAGGAAATCAAAGGAGCGTATCCCCTTGACGCGTGAAGAAAAACAGAAAAACAGGCGCTTAAGTCTACGTAAAAAAATAAGTACTAGTAGTAGTCGAAGAAGAAATGGTTCCTGTATTTAATCTCTCCTTGTGTTGATAGGGTTCTCTCCCTGCAAGAGAAAATGATCTTATACTATATGCAAAGAACATTGCTATATTTTTAGAGGAAAGTTAATATAGCCTATATTTCTTGCCGTAAACAAATTATATATAACTGAAAGCAATGTTCTAAAAACCTATTTGAATTAATGAATTATGTGTATTATTCTTTCTTTAATAGAAAAATAAAGTACCGTAGTATGTGTAAATATTGTTAAGACTGCCTCACGGATCGACCTGTTGTATAGTTGAAACAGAATAACTGACACCAGATGAAGTAGCTTATTACAGCTTAGTTACAGTTAGAATAAACAAAGATATTCACGTACAACAATTCTTCAAACTATAGAATGCTCGACACACAATAGTCTCACAGACAAATAAATGCCACCTTATTAACAGTGTTGCACTAAGTAATACACAATAATTATGAAACCACATGTCACAATAACAATCACTCTGGAACGCGCTCATATCGCTTGTCACAAACTACACCTGGCCGGCCGCTGCACTGGATGCTTGTTTATACCCCGCTGGGATTCGAGAAAAATTTGTCACTATGCGGATTGCGTGTTGAGAATAATTACGTAGTTACAACGGCTATGGAAGTAGTTGGAATCTGTGTAAGTGCCTGATCTTGACACATCGCGTAGACCGAATTCAGGTAGAATGCTTGATAAAAGTCTGGAATAAGTGTTTGGAAGCAATCTCGATCGTTACGTAATCACCGCGCATGTGAAGTGTCATGTAGCCACATTTGTCATATATCGTCTCAACGTAGCATTCCCCATATCCTTAATCCTGTTCGAGAAATTATCTTATGTTCGTTATTTTAAATATTACTCTTAAAAGTCCTCTTTCTACTTCCAGAGTACTTTCTGCATCGCTCGTAAACATGTCTACTTCGATTCTATTTGGGTTTCCCAGTTTGCTTCCAATCTCTTGCGTATCATTCTCTTCAGCCACTTTTTCCAATCCTGTTGCAACGTTTGTTATCTAGTATCTCAACGTAGAAACATAGTCACCATTAATAAGATTATTATTTTTTAACTCCCAAAGGCAATGCCTTGTCGCTGTAGCCACGTCACTCTATCCCTTGCGATATTCTTCATTTCTTCATAGGACCCACTATTCACGACACTCATTGTGCTGCGGAAGTATGCAGTTCTTGGTCTTTCTTTGGGCTTCTTCCCCACTACTTTGCCCTCAAAGATGTTAGTTAAAAAAGCACTATGTCTGATCACATGCCCTATCAACTTAATCTTCCTCACCTCTATACTCCTAAGCAGTGTTCTATTCTCATTTATTTCCTCTAAGATCTGTTCATTCGTCTTCCTATCTGTCCAACTAGTTTCTGTCATTCTCCGCCAAATCCACATCACCATTGCCTGAAGTTTGTCACTCTCCACCTTCCCTAAGGTCCACGATTCAACAAGATTATATCAGGAATAAAATTTACACATATCTGGAAAAATTCAACAGATGCTTCTATTTATCAGTGTCCACACCATAACATTTCAAAAGTTTGCATTGTTTTAATTAGTCTGTTCTGATCTAATTTAATATGCTGTATATCTTGCTTAATAAAGTTTTTCTGTTAAACTGTGTTGTCCTTCCTTATACTTGAAATGCAACATATGAGAAATGTTTCCTGTCGCTAAAAAATGTAAGAGAGATATTATATTCTTCTCCTTCATTAGGGAGAGACTTACAACAGAGATACTAGCGTTCTAAAGGAAATTAATTTAAGAGTAACCAACCGGCATTCGTAGCTACTGATAGGGTCACCTAGGCCTATTGTGACGGCGGCATGTGACCAGTTTATTGAACACACGTGTAGAAGCGCTCTGTGCATAAAAATTGACGACTTCTTTTATAGATCATAAAACTTCCTTATATAAAAAATAAAATCGCATTTCACATTATTCACAACATTTTGTATACTATTTCAACTTTAGTCTCACCTCCGTATCACATTTTATTGTAACCCTGTTCATAAAACTTGGAGTAACAAAAGTTATGTCGTTAACTGATATACTCTCTAAGTTCTAGAATTCACTCACAATTTTTAACAGAGTACATTTATTATTGGGTAGATTTTAATAATATTTTAATTATGTGAATATTACAGAACTCCCGATTACTCTAATATCTCTTTAGTAACATAACAATTGTAGAGCGCACAACTATACAGTACAATATACACTAACAATTCGAAACATTCTGACAGTTCTCTTCAGCCTAACATCCTGCAGAATTATCACACTTTTCCCAAATATCTTATACCTTATTTGGCCTTTGCAGCCACAAAATTTTGAAATTTCCGAAACGTATCTTTACCTTATGTTCCGTTTAAAGCGATTTTTGTCAAAATTCTCTTTAATTTGATGCTAAAATGAATTCTTGCGATTTTATGAAAATTTGTTCCTATTTTTTTAATCTCACATCTAAACGTTTTTAAAACTAACAATGTATTCTCATCACGGTTATGAGAATAATAATTATTATTATAATTATAATTATTATATAATTAATAATCATTATTATTATAATTAATTATTATATATTAATACTATTTATTAAATATCCTTTAATTTAATATTTTATTTTCAGAAACAGATGAGTTCTGTACAATAAAAATATGGACACGCGTGCCAACTTTTTCTGAAATCGATATCGTGGCACGTAACTGAAATTGCCTTCCTCTTGATTATAATAACTGGCATAGAACGTGATTATAATAATTGGCATCGAACGCGAAAAAATTTATTTATTACCGCTTCTAATTGAATTAGTTCGTTTGCATGTTTTTATCACATTAAGCGAATTTAATGAATGTTTTAGTCTCGTTAAAATGTATATTAGTGTACAGGTTGAAACGTCAAACGAAGCTAATTTGTAATTAGGCTTTATTGTAATGTAATTTATTGATGGTATACAATTGGTATACAATTATTTGTACTATGATCGTTCTATGCTCTTACCAATTCTTGAAATATGCAAGAATTATATGCGAATGAAATACGTGTTTTTTGTCAAATTAATTGGATAGGGCGATTTGATATTATTAATAACAATTCGTAAATTCTCCCATATTAATATTCGTAAAATATTAATTTTCTGATTTCTACTTGTTTTAAGCATTGTTGTCTGTATTCCTTTACACATAAATGTGTGTGTGTGTGTGTGTGTGTGTGTGTGTGTGTCAGAATAATTTCTAAATTGTAACTGTTTTATTAGTTTTTTTTATTTACGTAACACTAAAGCGTTCATTATAGGCCTTTTTCAAAAATATTTGATGAAAAATATTTGGCTCTTGAACTTTCCATTGTTAATGAAAAATATTTCGTTTTATTATAGTTCTTGATCTGATTATTCTCGATCACTTTCTAGTATAATGATTTTGATTTGTTACTTTAAGGTAGTTTACATACATATAATTAATGTATTATTAATAAAAATTAATTTACTATTAACAATATTTAATTTAAATTATTAAATTTTTTTGTAATATTTCAAAGTATTTATCATAATTTTAAATAACGTATACATTTGTGTGTATTAAAAAATTGTTATTTGCATTTATAAAAATAAAAACTCGTCCCAAGTGTTTTATGTTTTAAAGTTTTATGACGTTCAATTAACTCTCCATTATTTTGTAAACGTATTGTGAATTAATTGTCAGAAGAGTAGTTCAGTATAAGTACAATGTTTTGTGTCCGTATTAATAAGTCTTTAATATTTCAAGGCTTTGATTCCAAAAGTGTGTGTGTGTGTGTGTGTGTGTGTGTGTGTGTGTGTGTATGCATGTATGTATGTATGTATGTATATATTTTTTTCAACAGTTACGGGAGTTAGTGAGTACGCGAAAACAATACTAACAAGATGGTACGAGTTTGAACAAACTAACAGTCAGAAATGAAGATATTAAGAAAAATACGTGGTAAGATCGAACGACAACGGAAAAAATAGGTTAGGCGTATTACAAAAAAATCTAAAGTGAACATTATTGGTAACTGAATAGTAATGAGAAGTGAAGAATGGGAGAGAAGTAATGAGAAGTAATATATATTCGTAGAACGAAAGAGGACAAAAATAGTGAGAATCTGCCGGGACGACAAACCTGGAAGCAAGTGAAGCGTTATTCCAATATACAGTATTTCATCCGCTATACTGGACAAGCCATAAGCTAATATTAAAACACGAATACGGTTTTATGTATACATATTTGTGCTGTAGATATCTATCTTACATTTTTTTTATTTGACATCACAAATTTGGGAGTAGCAGGGAACTGAATTTTATGTAGGCTACACCATTAAGGTTGTTTTCTGCTACATTTTATGTACGGTTGAAACAATTAAATGCCAATTAAAATATTTAAATTTATATTTTTAAAGCTTATAAAGTTACAACATTGTAATAGTAGTATTTCGGGATATACTATATTTAAATTAATAGTTTTTAAAGTTTTGATATTTTTAGATCAGTGAATAATAAATACTAGAAACTTATTAGTTTATTTTTTGTTTTGTCCAGTATACAAAAAAAAAAATTAAGCTGTACAAATTTGAGAAGAAACAGCTTTGAAATGTGATGTCATGTGTTGTACAAGTAGTGGCTTGTAGTGTACTGGTACGCCGCCACCATACGATCGCACCTATCATCCTGTCCGAACAGTGGAAATTAATAATTGAACAAGAGAAATCGATATTTACAACTTAATTACAATTTAAATAAACAAAGACACTTGTAAACAAAAATTTGTTATGCTCAAAATTGTCCAACACACACTAATGTAACACACAATAAATTAACAAGGTTTTGATAAATAATGTAAACCAGCAATTATACATATTCGATACACAACAGTTCACTCACTATAATGAATTTATAGGAAATCCATTCTGAATCGCAGTCTTAAACTGACTGAAACTGCTTCTGAATCCTGCATTTATACACCGAATACTAGCATAGCATATAACAAAACTGATATAGATGCCGGTAGAACATTTACGCGATTGTAAATGTCATGAAGAGGGCGAGAATTGCGATACCCTGCCGCTCACACACCGCGTGCTTAGCGTCACATAGTAACACATTTTTTATATTGTCTCAGCATAGTAGTTGACATTGTTACTAAGTTAACGCTAGTGTTCTTTTTGCTTTCAGGTAAGTTTCCTGTTTGTATTCACTGCAGACCGCTGCTGTACTGTACGTTCAATTATATGTAAGTACGTAGTCTAACTGGAGTATGTAGTCATCGAGCAGGGAGGCATGTGAATTTTAACGTTCTTTTAATAGTAATGTGGTTTAGACTAAACAAAATTGAGGTATAAACAATTATTAAATAATGTATTGTTACGACGGTCTAACGGTACAGTGGGAACAAAATAAGTACAAGACACCAATTAAGTCACTAATCACCAGCTTCAATTTCACAGTTAAACAGTTCGTAATTGACAATACAGTCTGTAGAACAAATCAAATAAAAATTGTTCAGACTCAAATTTTATGTCAACTAATATTAAAGACAATTGTTATTACAATTATACCGTCCGATTATAAAACACACTCAACTAATAACCACTTGAACGCGCACAGTAATATCGCCCGATAATAACTCTCGAACCGAACTGTAAATATATCGCAGCTATATACTGGAAACTAAGGCCGCTGCCGCCATGTATTTATAACCCCGCTCACAAACCAGAAGCTTCCAAACTGCGTCTTATCTCTAAACTACTTCAGCGTAATTAATTTCGGCCTTGACACAGCCCGCGCGGCTGGCGACTTCGAGAAAACTCTCGCGGATGCGTTGACAGTCACGTATGCCACATACATTAGAGTGAGATTCTTCTGGCACATTCGACAAACAAACACGTAGATTGTTCTGTGATGTCGTAACAGTATGTTCCAATTACGTCGTTTTATATTTGTGCCTGGACGGTTGTCAGTGTGCACCATGAGCTAGAGTTTTAATATACAGTTTATCGCATCTGAATTTGGAGTAAATGTAAATAAATTGGATTCACTGTAACTATTCAATCAGAGTTGTACTCTGATTCAACACTAAAACTACAAATATGTGTACCATTTTTTTTCAGCACTTTGAGAGGATGTTGTTTGGGGTTTAAAATATAGTTCCCTTACTTTTAAGAAGAACTTAATTATTAAACTAACCTAAATTTAACAAAAGGTGAAAATTAACCTTTTTATTAGAACGATAAATAGAATAATATCATTAATAACAAAATAAAAGAATTATCAACATAATATTAAAATGATGTGGCGAAAAAATTGCACAGTTGAAGTATTAGCGCGGGACCATCTGCAGAACTTAAAATCAACAAATAAAGAAAGAGGCCTGAAGTTCAACAACGTGATGACCCCTCTCTACTACACTTCTCTATGGTTATGAGAATTGTAAACCCCACACCAGACGTATTCAAGCGGCCGAAATGAGATTTCTCAGTCACGTGAAAGGATGTACACTTCAAGGTCGTAAAAGAAATATCGATATACGGCAGTATATTATGACAATAATAATTATGAGTATAGTCAATAATACTGCTCAATATCGGCTAAATTTGTTAACAGATATTTACGATACAAGTGGGATAACAGCATTATTAATATCCTCCTCCTCCTATGGCGCTACAGCCCAAGTCGGGCTCTGGCCTCCACCAGTCTCCGCCTCCAATCCACTCTATCCACTGCAAACCTCCTCCAGTTTCTTATCCCCATGTCTCTCGCGTCCTCTGCAACGCCATCTTCCCACCTCTTCCTCGGTCTACCTCTAGGTCTCGTTCCCTCCTATGTACCCAGCAAAGCCCTCTTAGTGTTCCTGCCATCCTCCATTCTCATAACATGTCCGGCCCAACGCAATCTTTGAATTCTTATAAATTTTGAGACTGGTATCTCTTTATATATTTGATACAGTTCGTTGTTGTATCTCAGTCTCCATGAGCCATTTTCTTGTATTGGGCCTATAATGCGTCTGAGGAGGTTCCGTTCAAAGGTGTCTACTATGTCGACTGTTTTCTGTGTGATTATCCATGCCTCACACCCGTAGCATAGCACCGGTCTGATGACAGTCCTATATATTTTCATTTTTGTTTCCCTGTGCACATCCCCAGACCTAAATGATGGCAGCAATGCGAAGTATGCCTTGTTAGCCATGGTTGTCCGTCTTTGGATCTCCGGCTCGTCTGATCCAGTCTTTGCTAGATTCACTCCGAGATACGTGAAATTGTCCACCACTTCAATTGTGTCCTCCTCTATCTCATTGTTTTTATGAACCTGGTCCCTTCTTGTTTGGATAAGCATTTTTGTTTTATCCGTATTTATGGCTAGCCCAACTTCCTTGGCTTTTTTTTTAAGCATTATTAATATACGCGTGTGAAAGTTTGGACGGCGAGTGCGTAGCACGAGTCGTCTAATCACACAAGTATATTAATAATCCGTTATCACTCGTGAGTCGTACAATATTTTATCTACACCCGCTGAAAAATAAAAATTGTGAGAATCAGAAAATTTAAGCTATCTACGTAGCAGCTGAAATAATGTATTGTGACGTATACGTTCCCATAGCAACCACGTTGTTATGATTAAAAATGGTTTGTTTTTGTTTTGGAAATTAGTAATTTGTAAGTTGTTTTAAAATGAGTGTTACTGAAAGTTTGCCTTCAGATATTGAAGAGGAAGCTTTGAAAACCATATCCAACTTAATACCAGAGAAGTCGATATCAAAATATGAAATTGCATACGGAAGATATGAAAAATAGTATAATAAATAACTCTAAAGACTGTGTTATTAATATCTACAATAAGTAGATAACATGTTTAGATTGTAATATTATGTTGTATTTTGTGTTATGTTTCCATAAATTTGAAAATATAAACGAGTGGGATAA
Organism: Magicicada septendecula; assembly: GCA_034769895.1. NCBI lineage: Eukaryota > Metazoa > Arthropoda > Insecta > Hemiptera > Cicadidae > Magicicada > Magicicada septendecula. The sequence continues at coordinate 586,193,129 of CM068369.1, read as the reverse complement.
CAAAACCAGTGCGATAATGAACTTGTTTTCCCACTCAAAAGGAGTGGGATAACACGCTATTACGTTACGGGTGTAGATAAAACATCTTAACCGAAAGGTTTCCTGACCTAGTCCCAAAACAACTACTGAATTAAAAGCCGAAAGGACGGAAAGGTGTGGGGTTCTAGTCTATCTGCTTGGGTCCGGATCAAACCATTTTTGGTTTAATCTTTGCTGAAGATGATGACAATGAGGATAAGTGAATTTCAAAAAATATTTTTAAATTCTTAAGCACGATTTCCTACTATTCCTTTATTAACATTCCTTTATTCCTTATAAATAACATTATTTCACGTGTATGTAATTTGGTAATTTACAAGACAGAAGCCCCGTTTTAAAATTTAAATAATTTAATTATTTTTCTTACAATTAATTGTAGCGGTCCCTTTTGCTAACACCTCGAGATTGAAAATGCACATCTTTTTCTTGAACATTTCTCAGAATATCTGCTTCCACCATTTTGTAACTCTTTCATTAAATTTACTTGTACTCTTCGTCTGTCTTTAGTTGTTGATTGATTGTTTGCAAAGTGAGAAGCCATAAGAGTTTTGAGTCCACGATTTCCGCACGCGTAAACCAAAGTTGATGACACGTAGATTCCCAGAGAAGTTTTCTGACTGTACTCCCTGATGGAAGACACCACTTATTTTATAATTTGTTTATACTAACTTTACCTTCTACAGTTAACAGATCAAGTGCTAGCGCGCTTGGATTTGTTTTCAATTTCGCACAATTGACATTTTCTTTCTTCTGACATTTTATCACAACCTTAATTGTTACTTTCAATTAATTAAATTATAGTTTTATGGTCTGACAGTAACAGTCATAACAATATTCTGAAGTAACGCTAAGCAATACGTTTAGATTTGATGATGATATTGTAGTAATTGAAAATGAAATTTCCTGGCCTAGAGCGTTGGACAACAGTTTTCACTTATTATTATCTTTTTTTCCGACTGCAATGATATTTGTGTCATCAACATAAGTTACCTCTTGTAAGAGATCGCATACCTAATTTTCTTCCTCAGTAAATTGGTAGGCGTGTTATCCTGTTCCGGTCCCCAGGGAATAATTACCTCAAAATCGACAATGTTCCCTAGGTCTTCCTAGTGTTGTTCCTTCGCTCAACAGGTTTGAATTAGACACTGAGAAACCTGCCATCCTGTTCAGACACGTAGTACTTCTTTATTTGTTTTTGGAATTAGATCTTAACACTTAAACATTTTCAACTGCGTAATGCGTACGTCTTCACTGTACAGACTACCTCTTCAGTTAAGCCTTTAACGAATCGCTATAATTTCCATTTCCATAACATGATTCTTCACCGCAACCCGAGATAAGGTTCTTACAAAATCAATGTGTGCACGATTTTCACATCATAAACGTTATGGCCGACTTTCTTAGAAATCACATGTTGTCTTTGTAATTTTCTAGTTGCCGAAGAGAAACTCTTATCGTTTCGTACAATATTACTATTGCGCTCAGCTGACCGCAAGCAGTATTTGAAAGCAGAAAAAGAAGAAGAAGAAGAAGAAGAAGAAGAAATCAAATCATTTCCTTGTAAGAGACAAATTTGCAGAATTCACAAAATCTCTAAGTTGTAGTACAAACTTGTGTAAAAGGAAATGACAAAAATGAAATTTAAAACATTTTACGCAAAACGTTTCGTAAATAAGCAAACTTCAAAATTATTTATTACATTAATCATTAAGGTTAAAAATTATTTCAAAACAGTATTCTTAACAAGTTAAAGAATTAAATTTATTATTTTAGAGAAAATCTTATAAAACGGTAAAAATAATTGGAAATGATATCTTGTAGTGAGACGGCTAGTTAAATGTAAGGTTGACGTTATTGAACCATGTGTCTGCCAGCTGTTGCAATTATTTTGTTCAATTAGCTGTTCTATAAACGTTAGTCGCTTCTGTCATAACGTATGATATTAAATACATTTGCATATAAATGAATAAATGATAATTACCATTAGCGGCCCCATTTAAAAAAGGTTTTTTGTTATGATGACATTATTTCGTAGGTGGTGTATTATTCGTAGGTCGAACCTTCAAGACTACCTTTACGGACACACACACACACACACACACACACACACACACACACACACACACACACACACACACACACACACACACACACACGAACATAGACATAAAATTATAAAAAGTGATCGATAGGAAGAAGGAGGAAATTTTCTTCATTTCTCCTTTTCTTCTTCCCCTTCTTCTTCTTATTCACATTAGGGTTTAGGCTTACAACCAGTTTCGTCTTTATTCGTTCCATCTTGTTTTGGACCCCGTATTTACATCTCTTCTTCATTGCGGTCTATAACTGATTACCTGGTTTATTAGACAGACACCGCTCATCCTCTCAACATGCTGTTTCCTTGACAATGAACTCTATACAATCCTATCGTTCATGCTGTATATCCCCAACCTGGGCCTTATGAATGTGGGACACGGAGAGCTTATAAATTCTCCTATTTTCAAGAACTTCATTTCAGAGACTTGTATACGCCGAGTATCTTGTCTCACAACTATAGGTTAGCACGGGTGCCATCAGTACCTTATAGAATTTACCTCTGCCTCTCTTGTTATGTTATGTAGTGGACGGTGTATGATGCCACACATTAGTTGGTATTTATGAAGTTCATTTGTAATGTCAAGCAGAAATAAGTGAAAAATAAGCACCTTTTGAATGTTAAAATATAAGTAGTTGACGTAATTTTGTAAACAGTTGATGTACATTTAAACAAAAATAGAACTTGAGTAATATTATATAAAAGTTTAAGTAAGCGTAGAAGCATTGAGTTCTTAAATATTTTAATACGTGGATATTTTTATGTTAGGATGAGTTTTATTTGCAAAATCTTCTATTGCGAGTAATATGAAAATACTTAAATATAAAGTAAGTAAGTTTTATTTTTATTACATATTAAAATGATGTTCGTAATTGTAAATTTAATTTTTTACTAGACCTTCATTTGACTAGCCGTCTCACTACGAGACAACATTTTGAATAATACCTGTAGTTCACTAATAATGTTCTTATTACGCAAACCCTTTGTACGTCTCAGAAAACTCATTTATAAACTCTGAATTTAATGTATTTTGTTAAGCGCCCAAAAATCTTCCAAATACATTGACAAAGGGCACTGCCATTTTGTTTTTAAATTTTTTGCTTTCTTCGTTTTGTTGTTTAGTGTTCATGTATGATGCCACACAACGTATAAAATTAATAAATTTCATATCGTCCTGTTTCATTCCCAATACTGAACAAACTCCTCAAAGACTTGTTCCAAACTATTCCCTAAAGAACAATATTTGATCTGGATGGATGCTCCCGCCAGAAAGTAATGATATCTGTTTTCTCCTTTGATATTTAGATGGTACCTATTCCAATTATATTTTAAACGATGCAAACCAAACTGTAACTCATCCTCAGTTTGTTGTGTTAAGGCTGCATCGTCAGCGTTTAATAAAATGTTCATAATCAGTATTCCCATTAAGTTTAATCCCTAAGCTGGTATTTTGTCTCTATGTTTAGATGATGTCGCAATATCAAGAGGTGTCACAAGATAATTAACTAACGTAAAAATATTTCCGTGAAAAACAATATGTTTCTATAATTAACTCTACAACCAAATGTAATTAATTTTCAGCCAGACCAGAACGTAACAAAATATAATTTATTCTACTGAATGTGTAATTATACGACCTAAATAAAATGATTGTGTGTAGCCGTAACGAGGCGCCGTGTTTCGTTCACCAGATGATCAGTTTAATTACGGACAATTTGCCGTAAGGTAATGACTACTCTACCCGCTTGCGAATAGTATTATTTGTTCCAACAATATGTAATTACATCTACTTTAACATGTCTTTACGATAAACCGAGTTGTCTTCTATGAATCTGCATGATATCAAAAATTGTTTAACTTCTTGGTCAGAAGGAAGTATCAGTTTTAATTAAATGTAGTTTAGAGAACTCAGACGTGTGTCGTTATAAGTCGGAAATATTTTATTCACATTCACCAAGAGAGCCTGGAACTGTTCAGGTTTTAATAACGGCGAAGCTGGTGACTTTTACGACGTACAAATTGAGATTAAAAAACTTAAATCTTTGGAGTTGTAAGAACCTCTATTTAATACATTATCTTGCCATTTGTAACGGTTTGGTTTTTAAATTAAAAGTTTCTTATTTTAATAAAAATTTAATGAAAAAGTTTAATATGCCCGAAGACGCGCTCACGAACACACACAAACACAAAGCCTATTTTTATAAACATGTGTTGCGCTACTGTAGGCTACAGCAAAATACCCCAAATGCGTCAAGTTCATATTTTGGACTTCATAAACGACATCTTTTATGTTCTTTAAAAGTTTCTAATGATGGGTTATAAAAAATACCTGGACCAATGTTTCGTATTCTGCCCGTCATATAAATTCTGATAGCTTTATAAATCAGCGTTTTGATTATTAAGGCCTGGAGCCGTCTTCATGATAACTTATGTAAACTCTAAAGCTACACTATATGATAATAATTCGTTCTCTTAATCCGAGTTCAGCAGATCAAGAGCATTGGACAATATTATAAGAGGTCAATAGGAGAACGGTCTGTAGTACCACGGGAAACGAGGGAATGCGATATTTCGTGATACTCGTCTTCTTTGTTTAATAAATGTATATCTTTGCCATCATACAAAAATGTAAGACTTCTTTCCATCCTTTCCTGGGTTAACCGAGTCTACTCCTGCCTCCTGGTTACCTGTTCCCAGAGATTTTAGATGTTTTGTTTTTCTTTCATTCTATCAATGTGACCAATCCATTCTTTAGTTCTTCTTACTATCTCATTCGAAGGGTGTCGTTTTTATACCTTTCTTACATTTTCTAAATCCTGTCCTGATACCATACAGTTTTCCTGCAGAGTTTTTGCTATCATCTTTATTAATGATCCCGAAATCTCGAAAGCCGCGTATGCTTACTGACAATCACCGACCCATCACTCTTCTTCGAGTCGTCGCTAATGTGCTTGAGCGGCTCCTGCGTGATCGGTTTGCCCGCTTACTAAATAGGCCTAATTCTATTCAGCAGGAGCAGTTTGCCTTTCGCAGAGAGCACTGGAAGTCGCTTCAACTTGTCAGGGTTATCACCCAACTGACGGACGGCGACAACAAGCATCAGTCCACCGTCGCAGTTTGGCTCGACGCGAGTAAGGCTTCTCTACAAACTTGCCTTGTCCCCGCTCACAGCTTTTTTCGTACATCTCATTTGGTCGTATCTTTTTCGATTATTTCTTTACGGTATGCGTCGATGGGTCCGTCTCTCAAGGTTCGTGTCCTTGGCCCCGTTCTGTACCTAGTGTACACAACTATCTACCTGTGGAGCCTGGAGTCACTCACTCACTTACAATGTAAATAATTATGCAAATTAGTTGCATAAATTAATTACTGTTTAATCAAATAAATTTTATTTGTTTACAAAAGTGATGCTTGTATGAACTTTATCATATCTCTCTGCTTTATTTAGCCCCGCTGTTGGACGTCGTTACAATGTTAATATTTATGCATATTTTATTGTTTGTATAACTTAATTGTTGTTTAACTAATAAATCTCGATCAAATTTATTAAATGTGTAATCGGCAATGCTATCAACTAAGAATAATTAATGTTGCCTTCTCCTACCAAATAAAACTCCAAGAATTAGAATATTTATGAACATGGTACTTGTTAAATCATATTGAATCTAAATCATTAATTGTGGATCCTACCTTTTGAAAGTTACCTTGTAAGTCAGGTCTTAAAATAAATTAATTCAACACTATCGAATCCATTATAAATTCCATTTATTATAATATGGCATTTTGCATGTATTCATAGTATAAAAGAAATCATGTAATAAGAGAATCTACAAATATCTCCAAAAGATAATTAAATTCTATGACACATTTACAGTAATTGAAAGAAACAATCAAATGTTTACACTTATTCGTGTATGGTGACGTTAATAACTATCAATGTTGTGTGCTTGAGATTTGCACTAAGTGATATACTTCGAAACGTATTTAAAACACTTACACACATGAAATAATCATATACCTACAGTAAACTTATTAAAACACATACATATTTGAAATAATCATATACTTACACTAATAAGAAAATACATGTGTAATATTCTATGACATTTTATTCCTAACTATCGATTCGTATTATATTGACTCTATTCTGAAATCTCTCAGGCAGTTAGTTCTAAGTGAAAGGTCAGCGGTATTACGATAAACTAGGAATTATGATAAGTGATTATTTTGGTACATTACTCAAGTCGTCGTAGTGTCTCGCTCCCGTTGCATGTCCATTTGGGTCCATTGGTGACGATTGATGTTAATCCTGTAAACACTCGTAACTCGCACTTCTAATTGTTATACGTACATCGTTTCGGAACGCTAGTCCGCATTTCATGACATCCGTTCTGAGTTTATAATATCATTACAGTTTAGTCGCGGTACTCGTACTAAGGATTCATTGATTATTCGTATCGCGTCAGTCTATTCATGCGATTTTTAGTTCGATACTGCCGCGCACTTAGTTATCTTTCAAATTACGTGTTCGACTCTTCCGTAACGCCTAGATTGATTTCAAGTTCATTAGACGCATATGAAACATTATCGGCACTTGACTCTGTTCTACGAAATAATGTTGTCTCACAAATTAAGTCTTATGTGATATACCGATTCATTACGTTGATGAAGAGTTCAAGGACGTTACTACCGTATCATACCACTTCTTACAACACTAATTGTATTAGCGTAACGCTTAGAGTTTTATAAAGTTCGTTAGTCGCGCATCATCGCGAACATCGCCGTTTCGGCTTGACGGTCCAAGACTTACTCCCGAACTTCCACTAACACCGAACTCCACTTTGAATATATCTCCAAACAAAATCTTTATAATACTGAGATAAATTTAGAATGGTACTGAGATACAATTAATACTGATATACTGAATCACTAAGCTAGTTTTAAAATGATACTGAAATACTGGGCTACTGAGATACTGTTATACTGAGCTAAAATTTTTACTGATACTGAGAGCGCGTCTCCTCATGCATACATTTTTTATGCCCTTGGTTTTCCCACTCTTGTTACTCTTACGAACGCTTCATTTTCCCACAAAAATAGCTCTGATAGGACAGTTGTTCGGATTTTCCTATGTCCTCTTGTCTCTCTAGTCTGTGATTCTTGTGAATTCTCCACCCAGCGCCGTTTGGAGAGGGATGTTCTTCCTCTGGATTTGTTCTCTGGTCGTCGGTTTCTGTCAAGACCATCCCCTTCAGTTACTCCCTTCTGAATTCTCGTTCCTAATTGGCTGGTTGGCTTCTCTACTTGAATCTTACGTAGTCCACGTGGACACGACGAGTTGCTGTCATCAGGACGTTACCACTTTCTTGGAATCTGCACCAAGACCTGGCTACTGAAGTCACATCTGCCCCTTTTGGCGTAGCGTGTCGAATTAATGTATTGTTCAGACACTGTCGACTTCCTCTAGCGAACTTACGGGTGGCAAACATCTGTGTTCGTCGCAGACGCCTCTTCGTCCCATGCTACATTGTCCGTGCTCCAGCTGTTGTTTTCTGTAAGTTTCACATATGCTTGGAACAATGCTCTTAGCGATGCCTATCTATTCTTCTCGCTACTGAAACGGATGCAAAGGTAATGTTCCTTTGTCATAATTGTAAAGTCAAGTGTTCCCACGCATGGTCCAGTTCGTCGCAACACGTGTTGTAGCGCGTATTGTCTCTTAACGGCTTTTATGCCATTTAACTGGAAATGAAAGGTTTGTTCCTTCCGTCGCTCACCCTCGAACAAAGCTAACACATATCACTCTTGACGGGCTCTAATTGCTGGCATAACTCCCTCGGAATACCCAAAAAAAAAAATCAAATAAAATCTCAAAGTAATAAGTACGTTATACACTCTATGCTGATGACGCTATGTAATATTACAATTCGGCTAACCTCGATTATGCTGCTGATGTGGTACTTCTTCCGTACTGACCAAGCAAATGGCGGGTGGCAGTCAATACGGAGAAATCCGAAGCAACTGCATTCTCCCGTCAACCCAAAAAACCCTGTTTTTTTCTGCTTTTCTTCAACACGGGTCTTGACTAAGTCCATGATTGTTTCATTTGTTCTTCAGTTCCTTCAAATAAAATTTTAACAGATGTTCGATTTAATCCATTCTTATTGTTTATCGTTTTTAAAGTAGAGGGCTGCTGACTTTCAGCAATGTTTTCTGTTTTTCCATGTTCGCAGATTTTGTCAGAGCCAAGTGTGGAGTCACTTGAATATCTTCATCTGTAATTTCAAAAATAGCATCATTTCAGTTATATGTTTTGCATTTTCATTAGTGCTAATTTTTTATCACTGATTAAGATTGTGTCATCTTGTACGTATAGTCTCGTTAGTCAGTACTTCAATGAGACGTTTTTGCTTCATTTATTTCTACCAGCTGGTTATGGTGGATATTGTTGTTGAGTCCTGTGGCCATATCACGTGCAATACCGCTCTCTTCAGATATTATTTCAAGTACAAGTGGCTCATGGTTCTGATTTCTATGTCCTGTTTTCCTCAACATTATCAAAGTGCACGATTGTTTCTTGTTGATCTTTAGTTTCTTCAGGTAATATTTCAACAAATGACTGTTTCAGTTCATTCAGTCAAGCTATTACATTATTCTGTGTGTCTGATGTAATTATTTCCAAATTATTCAGTACTTTAGATTCAGCATTAATTATTTTGATAATGAGAGGGTGGTTTTTAGTATTCTCCTGTATAATTTCGTAATTGTTAAAAGTTGTGTTGGTGAGGTTTTTGTTGATTCTTCTGGTTATTCTTCAAGAAAAGATAAAAATGTTTCCTGTCCCTCCTGAATCGAGAGTCCAAACGTATGGAAACGGTGTGTGAAGTCCAGGCGACGCTCTTCACCGACTCCCATGTTTATCACAATTACTTCTCATATACTTGTTGTTAGTTTTATTTTCGCTGTCTCAGTTTTAGTCCGTTAGATTACGATAGTAATGGTCTTGCTCTTAAATACATAACTGATTACTTCATGACAGTTGCCGATCACCAAACAAGTTGCAATACAAGGCATTTTCTAAAGCGTAATATTATATTGTCAACTGAGGCGAGACAGCTTGTTAGTTGCAAATTAATTATCCAAGCCTGTCACTACCAACTGCTACTCAAATTGCTTTGTTATATTGGACGTTTTAGAAAAGCAAACAATCATTTTTTTTATTTTTAGCAAGAATGCAATTAAAGTGTAAAATTACGTTTACACACAAAACGCCCAAAAATCACTTTATGTACATATACGTAGGGGTTTGTCTGAAAAGTAAAGTGATAGGTTTTTAACATGATAATGTTTTTAGGCTGGGAGTCATTCCACAAAAATGTAACGTCATCGAAAAATGTAACGCTTCCACACTTTCGATTCCCCACTGTCTAGAAATGGTCTCTGTCGTTTTAACACGATAATGTTTGTTATATAGTAAATATTGTTATATGCACATTATACGTTTCAAAAGCCTAAGAACATCATCATGCTTCGATGTTTCGGTTTCGTCGAAATTTCTTCAATTTTTTTCCCTACCAATTGGCAACATTGTAAGAACCATACTGCAGCAACAGCTGATAGCTATTAAGTTTGGTTAATCTGATTGAAATTTTGAACTTCCTAACTATATCGTATTTAAATATGACGTTGTCTTTGAGGGCGTTTGTCTTGTCTCACATCACAAAAAAGTGGGCGTGTCGTTCGAGCCTGAGAACTTCAGCGTCGACTAGTGAGTGAACTGAGCCAACGTGCAAAAGGTTGATCGTATGTATTTTGAGTAAGAGAGATTTTGCTATAAAGAACTAAGAATATAATAAGAATAAACGAATAATTAAATTAGACAGGGCTCACACACACACACACACACACACACACACATATTTTAGTAAATCGGATTTTAAAGAAATAAAGTACTTGCAGCCAAATACAATATGAAAACCAATATTAAAATCAAAGTCACTGATCAACTAAAAACCAAACAAAGATACAAAATTATGCTATCTCCACATTTCAAATATAGCCTAATGGTTATATTGTAGTTAAAAGTTCCTTTAATTTGATACCTCAGATGGATATTTGCAATTAAAAATATTTTTGATCCTTCACAGTTTTGGACTATGGTACTTTTGGGGGGAGAACGATCTCAAAAACAATAGTTCTCTGTAGAGTAAAGGTATTGAAGTGAATGATAAGTTACACAAAAATCCATTGGTTGATAGGTTCAAGTTATCATGAGACATACCCCAACTTTGCTTAGCCAGATAGTAGGAGAGACGGGAAGACGGACATGACAACAAGCGGTCTCGGTCAGTTGCGACGGTACAACGGTTTTTACCTATTCTTACGCGGTCAATTGCGCCCCGTACTGTCACTCACTGACCAAATCTGTCATTTAGAAACGTTGCTACTCTGAATTTCGATGAGATTTTAATACTGCAAGTTTTCATTTACAGTATTTTTGTTATGTTAAGTTAGTTTAGGCTAGGTTAAGTTAGGTTAGGTTAGGCTAGGTCAGGCTAGGTTAAGTTAGGTCAGGTCAGGTCAGGCCAGGTTAGGTTAGGTTATGTTAGGCTAGAAATGGTTAGAATTATAACGGTCATTTCTGTATTATTATAATACTAACATGTAATTACAATTGATCGCTACTGACCAGTTTCAAATTTCTACCTCGGTCGCAAATACCGGGTTTTATACGATTCGGTCGCAAGTGACCGCGGTCCCATACAAGTGCTAAATGGTAGAGTTAAAACTGATAACTGGCTTATCTTTCTTTTAAACAGGCAACTTAATCGCTATATTCCAAAGACAATTTTGAAATATAGATAATTTATAGCCGCATGACAAATGGCATCATTCCTACACTCTAGTGTTTTTGGTGGCCCTAAAAAGGACCTGGTGGCGAGAAAGCTGATGTTGGTCGTGCCGCGCTAAGATGTTCGGCGGCTGCGCCTGCTGTTCGTGGCGTACTACAGTCCTCCTCTTCTTTCGGCACCGGTTGTAGAGTCGGCTGCCGGCCCAGCGAAATCCATCGCTGGCGCGGAACGGGAGTGCGAAGACACAAGAACGGCGGCGGTTCTATTCTTCGACTGTTCCTTCCGGCTGACTCCGCCTCGATGTCGTCCGAGAGAGGAGAGGAGATGAAGTGCGTCCGATGGTGTGGCGATGAAGTGTGTCCAAAATTTTCTGCCGGCCCGGGTTTTATTAACTAACCGGGATCGCTGATTTGCTAGCTCCGAACACGCAGTTGGTCACGTCTCGGCGGCTGCTGATGCCGGATTGGCTCGCATCGTCCACCGCTGGTACCGGAGATGTTCGCATACCGCTGCCGTCACAACCTATAGTTTTATTGGCCATTCTTCTTCGTCTTCCTGCTGAAGTGGTAAGCGAGCTTGGATATCGCCTAGGTAAAGAGGCCGGTGGACACCTCTCTTGGTAAGGAGAGGTATCTAACGAAGCCGGTCATTTGCCCAGCTCATAGTAAGCCTGAGCGTTTCAGTCCCGCTTGCGATCCGGCTCGGGCCGGACCCTAGGTCCCTGGTTACCGCCGGAGGCAGCCTGGCTGCCTCTGGTCGGCAAACCTCCCGCTTGTTGGCGGAAATGCCCGCTCCGGGCGCGTCAACGAGCACGCAGTCGCTCGCCTCCTCCATACCCCACACGAGCGATTCGCCGTGTTCTCCGGCTATGGATGCGGACCAAGTAGTCGATCCCCGGACGGTTCCGCTGCCCGGTGACGAGATCGACGCTTTCGTGGCGGTTGGGCCACGGGGGCGCCCGGTTAAGAAACCGAGGCGGAACCGGACCTCCTCAACCTCTTCCTCGGCGTCCGCCATGGAAGTTGTCCCCGCCGATGGCGAATCCGGCTCGGGGCCGACTGTGCTCGGCGCTGCCCAAGCACCACCGGCCACTCGTCGCATCCCGCCCGTGTTCGTTCACGGCGTGAACAACGTCACCGGTTTTTACCGGCGACTCATAGTGGCTCCCGGACTTTCCCCGGCCAGCGTTGACCTGAAGCTCCTTGGGGGCGACACTGTCAAGATCGCTGTCCGCGGAATGGACGAGTACCGCAGCGTCATGGCGTTCGTCGAATCAGCCAACCTGCAATTCCACACCTTTACCCCGAAACACGTGAAGCCTCTGTCCCTCGTGCTCAGAGGCTTAGACGTGGACTCTCCTCTCGAGGAAATCCTCGATGAGCTGCGGGAGCTGGGCTATCCGGTTCGCGCGGTACATCGGGTATTTGCTCCTGCCGGACCAAGTTGTCCAATTCCCCTGGTTCGCATCATGGCCGAGAACAGCGAGGCAGGCGCAAGCCTACTCTCTCTTACGCGGCTTTTTGGTTTCCGCGTAAAAGTGGAAAGAAGCCGCGCTCCCGGGGCTCTGCCTCAGTGCTACAAGTGCCAACGCTTCGGGCACCATTCAGAGACTTGTTCAAACGCTCCGGCGTGCGTGAGGTGCTCTCTACCTCACGCTAGTAAACACTGCGATGCCCCTGCTTTCAAAAGGTGCATCAACTGCGGCGGACGTCACCCCGCCAACTACCGCGCATGTCCGGTGTTTCAGCGGGAGCTCGAGCGGCGAAAGCCGAAAGGGCGCCTGCCACCACCGAGGCATCCGGAAGCTGGTTCTAGACCTGCTACCGAGCAGCCAGGCCCTTCGCCTCCTGCTACGGCTGCCGTGTCTTTCGCCGCAGTTGCTAACAGGCAACGGAAACGTAACAAAGGCCCGAAGCAGACACCTGTAGTCCAAGGAACACCATCTCCATCTCAGGCTTCTTCCCAGGCCCCTGTCCCGCCTCAGGCGAAAAAGCGCCGTAACCTCGCGGCTTCTAAACAAAGTGAGACAGACCAGCCACTGCCAAACATCTCGGTTGTGGAGCCTGAGAATTCTCAACCCTCCCCAGCACCGGAAAATCCTGCCCCTGCTTTAGAAGCAGCCTCGCCTGACCTCACGCCCCCGCGGTACCATAATGCAGGAAAAAAGAAGCGGCAACGTAAGCCCCGTGGCGCTAGATCCCGGGCTCCTGCCAACCCAGCCGCACAGTCCAGACAGCCTGCGCAGCGCGTGAAGACCGACGTTATCGCATCTGTCCCTCTTCCTAGCACCTCCGCTAGAGGCGCTACACCTGGCCCTAAGAAACCCCTGGCTTCCACCAATCCCCCGATTGACAAGCCTCGGCGCTCTTATGCGCAAACAGTCTCCGGGCACTCTGCCTCAAAAACCGATCCAGACGACTATCAGGTCGTCAAAGACTTCCTTGCGGAATTTGACCTCCGCAAAGTTGCCCAGACCTTCAGGTCCATCCGCTCCCGCTTGGAGACTGCCGATACAACCGAGAGATTCATGCTCTTGGTGGAAGCCGCCACTTGTGTAGGTTTTCTATGAGTCGGGTCCTCAAACGTGATCTCTCAATTCTTTCCTGGAACGCCAACGGGTTGTCCAACAAGATCCAGGAACTCCAAGAATTACTGGCCCGACTCAAACCCGATGTAGTCCTTCTCAATGAGACCCACTTGACTCCTGCGAGTCGGTTACGACTGGCCAACTATGTGTGCTAGCGAAACGACAGGCCGGGCACTGCTGGTGGCGGTACTGCCGTCGCGGTGAGGCTCACTCTCGAGCATCACCGAGTCGTCTTGCCTGCAATGACTCACCTCGAAGGCACCGCTGTGGAGTTGTTAAACACTCTAGGCGGCGTACAGATGGTCGCGGCGTATAAACCGCCGCAAAAAGAGCTCCTTCACCCCGATCTAGCTGTCGCGTTCGATGCACACAGGAGGGTCATCATGGCCGGCGACCTGAACTGTAAACATCGCGATTGGAACAGTCGCTCTTCTGCCCCAAACGGGAAACGTTTACGCAGGTTTGCCGATTCTCGCAGGATACAAGTGATTGGGCCTACCCAACCTACGTTCTACCCCTCACAACGCAACGCGGCTCCCGATGTCTTGGACATAGCGGTGGTTCAAGGAATTGACTGTCCGGTCCATGTGTCCGCGCTAACGGAACTATCGTCCGATCATCTCTGATACACGTCGCTACCCAGCACGTCGTACGCAGAGATGTAAGGAAGGTGGTAGAATGGGATCGCTATGGCCCGGCGTTAAGTCGCCGATTGCCAGACGCGGGACCACTCGAAACCTTCCGCCAAGTCGACGAGGCAGTTGCCGCGTTTGACGAGGCTGTCGTATCTGCGATCGACGCGTCTTCCAGGATGAAGCCTGGCGTCACGCCCCACTGGCAGCGGATCCCAGAGGAGACGAGTGCTCTCGCTTGCGAGAGAAATCGCCTCCGGAGACGCTGGCAGCGGACCCGTGATCCGGCCGACAAGGCAGCGTACAACCGGGCGACCGGCATTTTACGTCGTGAAATGCAGGCCTACCGGAGACGCTGTTGGGAACTCGCCGTGGCCCAGGCAGGGGATGGATCGGACGAAAGTAGCCCTTACCGGATACCTTCGGCGTTGGTAGGGAAGAGGCGCCGGCCTCGCATCCCGGCCATTGCTGGACCTTTCGGTCAAATCCTGGCACGCCCGGAGGCGAAGGCCGAGTACTTGGGCGCGTGTTTTGAGCGACAGTTCGCACCTAACCCGCCCATGGACTGGGACTTCGACGAAGAAGTCGAGAACAAAGTGGAAGACTTTCTGTCTCTTCCGATCACTACGGAGCCCGAACCCATTACTAGGGAAGAGGTCACAGATCGGCTCGTTGAACTCGTGCCGAGAAAAGCTCCTGGCCCGGACGGCGTCTCGAACGCCGCTCTTACTCGACTCCCGGAGCGAGGAGTACTTTTCTTGGTCGCGCTGTTCAACGCGTGTCTTAGACTGGCCTACTTTCCCCAGAAAGGGCGTAAGGCGACGGTTATAGTGATCCCGAAGCAGGGAAAGGACGCTTCCCGTCCCGGCAACCTCCGGCCCATTAGTCTACTGTCAGCCACGTCAAAGGTCCTCGAACGTCTCGTACAACGGAGAGTACTAGATCTAAGAAATTTCGATGTACTGGTCCCCGAACAGTTCGGCTTCCGTGTGGGGCATTCCACCACTCATCAACTGATGAGACTGGTGGAATACATCACGGACGCCGGGTGTCGGAAAGAGCAGACTGTCGCCTGTTTCCTAGATGTGGAAAAGGCCTTTGATAGTGTCTGGCATGACGGGCTCTTGTTCAAGCTCCGGGAAACCCAGCTCCCAGATTGCTACCTTCGCTTGATTGCTAGCTTTCTGACGGAGAGGACTTTCTGCGTGCGAATAGACGACCACGTCTCTTCCGAGAGGCGTATTACAGCCGGGGTAAGTAGTATAAAAGTGGGGGTTAGAAAACACTTCCGGGTTCCAGTTGAAAACACTACCGGGTTCCAGTTCATGACGTCATAGAGGCACTGGCAGCTGGTGTCCGAGCTGTCCATGTGACGTCACTGTTTTGTGTGTGTGTGTGTGTATGTGTGACTGAAACACTTCCGTGTTCCAGTTCATGACATCACACAGAGGCTCAAGTCGCTGGCGTCCGGATGGCTAAAACCTGTTTCAAGACGTCACGGAGGCCGTGGTTTCTGCATGTCCAAAATTTGGTAGCCGAAAACAATGTGTAGCGGATGGGGGTACCCGGAATTCGGCGGTTGCCCGGACGCGCAGAGGCTATGTCATCGGGTACCGTTACTCGAAATTTTGGGGGTATCGGGTACCGTTACCCGAAATGTTTAACTCAACGGATGGGGGTACCCGAAATTTGTGGGTACGCCCTAACCGGGTTCCAGTTCATGACAGAGGCCCTGGCAGCTGGTGTCCGAATGTTAAAACACTTCCGCGTTCTGGTTTATTTTG
Organism: Magicicada septendecula; assembly: GCA_034769895.1. Classification (NCBI taxonomy): domain Eukaryota; kingdom Metazoa; phylum Arthropoda; class Insecta; order Hemiptera; family Cicadidae; genus Magicicada; species Magicicada septendecula. The sequence goes on along the minus strand of CM068369.1, from coordinate 586,177,140 downwards.
ATGTAACAAAATAATCGTTCTCTCTCGAAATTTTTTTATTGTCAGAATTTTGGTACCCTAAATGATTAAAACAACGGATGGGGGTACCCGAAATTTGTGGGTACGCCCACATGACGACGACGTAGAGGGCGTGATGTCTGAAATGTTTAAATCAACGGATGGGGGTACCCGAAATTTTCGGTGTCTGAAATTTAGTACCCGAAATGTTTAAATCAACGGATGGGGTTACCCGAAATTTTTGGTGTCCGAATTTTGACACCCGAAATGTTTAAATCAACGGATGGGGGGTACACCCTAAAACAAGTCCTGTATGTCTAAACTCTGGACGGGGAGGAGAAACCGTTACGCGAAATTGATCGGTTAAAATTTGGGACAATAGGTACCTGACGGGTTCCGAAATTTGGTGATTAATGACATCCCGACGCGGTTCCTCCGGTACTCAAAACCGGATATTGTATTATTATAATGTTTATATTGTGTTAATATAAAACAGATGCATCGATTTGAATACTGTTTAGAAAACATATATTCTTATCATGCGTTACTAAAATTGTTAACTGAATAAATATATTTACTCCTGTGACGATTCTCCTGTAAACCAGTCAAACAGCATCTAAGCTGGTACAAGCGGTGTGTGTGTGAAACACTACCACGTTCCGTTAATGTATTCAAAGAGGAACTGATAGCTGGCGTCCGTGTTTTATAAAGCTGTGTGTGTGTGTGTGTGTGTGTGTGTGTGTGTGTGTGTGTGTGTGAGGTTGACGTAGAGCTGGCTCAGACAAGCTGTTGTAACTTGCAGCGCTCTTTCTCTACTATAAAAACCGGTTTCTTTGCTGTTACATTCCATGTGAGAGACATACATCTCTACTGCTTTTGCGATTATTCAAGTATGATAGGAATAATTGTTTTGTATAAGGGGTATAATAATAAAAATAACATAGGTTATGGTTTATATGTATATATAATTTTTAATAATATCAAAAGCTTTTACAATCAAATCATAAGCTATAAGTTTTTTCTCTCTACACACACATGTTCTATATTCACAAGACAATTATAATTGAGCAAAACATACGCCCTCTCTCTATATACATAACTAAACAAAATAGACACTTTATCTATATATATATATTTTTTTAAATAATTATACAAAATAATCTTTTTTCTCTCTCGCTTTCTCTCTCTTTTGCAGCCTTGAAGGTTCTCTCTCTCTCTCTCTCTCTCTCTATATATATATATATATATATATATGTATATATACACACATACACACACACACATATAATTAACAAAATAATAATTACATTTACTACAACCAAAACAAGCCTTATATGTCTAACAATAATAATAATAATTAATAACATACAATATTACAATGTTGATGTGTAATATATTAATAATAACATACTGAATGTAGACACACATCAAATGATAATTAATATGGTGTTAACTACATGTGTAAAATGGTACACCAAAACCTTGAATTCAACTCTTTAGTATTTTAGATAATAACAGTGGTAACAACGCTTATAAAGCGCACATCCAGTGGAATTATGCCTTAACCAATTACATTTTTTCGTCAAAATAATTTTTTAAAACAATTGTTCTTCAGAGTGTAAATTCTCTCCACTCACAAGCACTCAGAATGTTACAGTGGTCACCATATGGTGGTGAACGACATACATCTCCCTCGCATTCGCACAAACACATAACATCGAAACAAGGTTTCTGTAACTATGAGAGAAATCTTTTAAAAAATTTAATTACACATAAAAATTTAATTAACACTTTAATGATTGTTTATCTCAACTTTTTATGTTATAAACCACATACGTTTTTTAATAATTAAAAACAGAATATAGTTTCCTACAATTAATAATACTTGATCAAATACAAAAGAATGTAGACACATCAAATGATAGTTAGTGTGGTATTAAAAAAACATGTATTCTGAATTAAAGTCATTTTGATATCTTAGATAACAACAGACGCGACAACCGTTACGAAGCGGACATCCGCTAGAGTCATGCCTTGACCACTCATATTTTTTTACTAGCGAGGTATACGCTGTACCAGTAAAATTATACATCATATAGTATATCTGATTAACCAGCTTTGTTTTAGCAATTAGCAAATCTTTTATTTGAAGATATTCAATATTATGGTTGTTACAATAACTAATTGATGTTTTGAAGAGTTTGAAAAACTCATTACGAATAAATACTTTCATTTTGTAAATATTCTTTTCGTTTCGTATTGATATCCATCTACTCAGTGTCTGACGATTATTTCTAAAATTATAATCGAATTTAATCATGTTGCATTGACAATATAATCTATTATTACCATTTATTTCTCTGTTTAAAAGTTTTTCTACAATATTAGATCCAAGCAACACCTTGTTCTTTCTCTGAAAATGAATAGTTAACATTAAAAAACGACAAAAAAATAGAGAAGTCTACTTCATCATTTAAAAACATTTTACTATTAATGTTATTATTACTATTATTATTATAATAAATCAATCCTGTTCTCGTTTATTTGGTCTGGAAAAAAGAGAAAAAATTAATACATAACCACTTTTGTATAAGTAATTATTAGTGGTACTGAAATATCATACTCACATAATCAATATCCAACTGCACGCTCACTTTCTCGTTCGCCAGCGGAGTGTGTGAGGTTACGCATAGTGATAGGACACAAGGCTTCACAGCTTTCAATTGCTCCTCTGTAAATACGTCACACCATCTTTTAGGTAGGTATACATAGAAAAGTTTATCCTCCGGCTGAGGACAGGCTCCGGTATCTTCCAAATCTACCACAACTGACTCCCCGAATTTCGTTTTCACAAATTTCATGTGAATTATATGATACTTTACTCCTAAAGAAAGACTTGACAAGTCTCTTTTTGGTAAAAAATTTTCAACTGTCTTCGCGTTCGCAACGATTCCTTCCATGGCGAGTACTGATGACTGCACAGGGAAACACTGGCGTATTTATTCTGTTTCCCCCGACCACGTTCCTTCCTTCTAAAGCGTCATCTCCTTCGGTCACGACACCCTACCCCGCACCTCCACCGCAACGGTAACGGCTATAATTTTGCTTCCTACCCCACCCCGCGTCGTCACGGGCCACCATCTGCTTTCGGTCACGACCGGACGATGACATCCTACCCCGCACCCCCACACCGCACCCAAAGCCTCACCACCACCACGCACCTCGCCTACATATTTTGTTCAATTACTTTGTCTGTCGCTCCGCAACGACCGGGTTTACCCCCCCACCCCACCCCGCACCCCACTCGAGTCCGTCGGTCACGGTCACCCCGCACCCCACCCCGCGTCGTCTCGGGCCACCATCTGCTTTCGGTCACGACCGGTCGTACAACCCAGCCCCCCGTACCCCGCACCCTACATCCCGCGGGAGGCGACTCAACGAGCGCGCTTCGGTCAAGGTCGCCGGCATCCTGTACCCCGCACCTCGCCTACCTCTCGGTCACGGACACCGGCTGCAACCTAGCTCCCTACCCCGCACCACCATCCCACACCTTTACCCCGCACCGCATCGGTCACGGACGTCGGCTTCCTACACCGCACTCCCCACCCCACCCAGCCCTCCGCAACGCGCGTCATCGGTCACGACCGGACGATGACATCCTAGCCCGCACCCCCACCCCGCACCTCCAGCACACACCGCATCGGTCACGACAACCCCGCACCCCACCCCGCGCAGCTGCTCCTCGCGAGCGGAGCGCGGCGACAGCGTTACCGGTCACCGGACTGTCTATATAGGGAACCGACTACGCGAAGCCGGCCTCACTCCTTTCACAATGACCGACAGCAGCAGCAGCAGCGGCAGCAACAGCGAACACCGTGCTATCAATGGTAATGTAATTACTATAAAATTTATGATACTTGACAATACACTAAACACACAAACAGTATTATTAGATTACAAACACACGGTTATTGATAAGATTTGTAGCGAAGCCGTTGCATTAAATAATTATATAAAGTGGTATTTAGCAGTTCGTGTATCTTTTAAAAAATTAACAAACACCGAAAATATTTATTGTAATGCGGTATTTAGATCACGTACAGAACTTAAGTCACAGTATGACGATATCGATGAACAGTATTCGATAGCTAGCGAGAAAATAATGGAATCCGTTGACAAATTCACGCGTGACGGAAGCGGGTGGGTCGAAAATGGTGTCGAGTCGGTGGAAATAAATATTACAAAATACAATCCTCTTGTGGGGTCGAGCTTTCTACCTACACCATCGAAATTGTCACACAGTAAGAAAGGAATTATTAATGTGAAAAATTTAGAAGATGAAAAGTGTTTCTTGTGGTCTGTGCTCGCCGGTATACACCCGATCGCGTGTAACCCGCATCGCGTTAGCCATTACCTTCCGTACGAAGAAGAAATAAACATGAAGGACATACGTTATCCCGTCGCAGTCAATAAGATAAAACGTTTTGAAAAATTAAACGAAAACATATCCGTTAACGTTTTTGGCTACGAAGGCGAGGTATATCCTTTACGTATTACTGAACACCGCGGTCGAAAGTACCACGTAAACCTACTGCTACTGTCCGACGCGAACACTACTCACTACTGCCTCATACGGAACCTTTCGTGTATGCTTTCGTCGTTGTCAAAACGAAACAGCGCTTCGTTTTACTGCAACTACTGTCTACACCGATTTTCGGACAATAAAGATACTAACGCGGCGCGAAAACGAGTTGAAGAACACGAACGCAACTGTTCTCAGCATGCAGTACAGAAAGTAAAACTTCCTGACGAGAACGAAAAGTGGATGTATTTTAAAAACTTTTCACTTTGTCACCGCGTACCTTATACGGTATACGCTGACTTCGAATCGTTTATTGTTCCGACCACCGGTAAAAACGTGGCACATCATATACCAGCCAGTTTCTGCTATGTGATAGTTGACTGGATGGGAAACGCTGTCAAGGAACCTGTAATATACCGCGGTAAAGACGTGGTGGACACGTTCCTTCGTGTGCTTTTAGTCGACGTTCAACGACTCGATAGAAAGTTTAATAAACCGATCCAAATGACAGCGGCCGATGAACGGTCATTCCGAAACGCTACGCACTGTCATCTGTGCAAGCAGCCGTTAACGGACGACACGGTTCGAAACCATTGCCACATAACGGGAAACTATTTAGGCGCTGCTCACAATGCGTGTAATATAAATTACAAAATACCAACACACGTTCCGGTTTTTTTCCATAATTTAAGTGGCTATGACTCGCATCATTTGATGCAAGGTTTCGGAAAGTACAAGGAAGATGAAATAACGTGTATCGCTACTACAACCGAACGTTACATCTCCGTTACACTCGGTCAGCTCCGGTTTCTCGATTCTCTGCGGTTCATGAACGCGTCACTTGAAAAACTCGTCTCCAACTTATCCGCGGATAAATTTAAAATCCTTAATCAATTTTACACGCGTAATGTTAATTTACTGTTGCGTAAAGGCGTGTACCCTTACGAATACGTTACGGACGATTCAAAATTTGACGAGAGGCAGTTACCGGACCGCGAACATTTTTACAACGGGTTGACAGAGTCGGATACAAACGAAGAAGATTACGCGCACGCTCGAGCGGTTTGGTCGGCTTTCGACATGCAAACGTTCGGTGATTATCATGACCTTTATTTAAAAACGGATGTACTACTGCTTGCTGATGTATTTGAAAACTTTCGAAACATGAGCCTACAGTACTACGAACTCGATCCGTGTAACGTTTTTACCACCGCCGGTTTAGCGTGGAACGCGATGCTGAAAATGACAGGAGTTAGGTTAGAGTTACTCCGCGATATAGACGTACACCTGTACATCGAAAGAGGTATCCGTGGCGGCTTAGCAGCAATTTCTAGTAGGTACGCCAAGGCCAACAACCCGTACATTCCCGATTATGACGCAAGCAAGCCGCATAACTATTTACTTTACCTCGATTGTACCAACCTGTACGGAACGGCTATGACACAGCCTTTACCACTGTCCGGTTTTCGATGGTTGGAACGTACAGTGATCGATACGTTGAACGTGCACACGTTACGCGACGATGGTGACACCGGTTATATCCTGGAAGTCGATCTGGGGTATCCACATTACCTTACCATTACCATTATGCAGCGGCCATGAAAGCAAAATCAGCAATAGGAAGCGGTCGACGTCGTAAAAATAAAAAGAATGTGAGTAGTCGTGGTCGTGGTGCTGGTGGTGGGATGAAGAAGAGGAGGAAGAGAACTGTCCGAACCGCTAGGAAAAAGAAGAGAACTGCGTCCGTACCGAAAAAACTAATTCACATACCGCTCCGCCCGTTGTCCGAAGATGAATTACGTGTATACGCAAAAAAGCTAAACATACCGTATTTTAGAGGTGTTTACATGCGTAACGCATTACCGGATACAGCGCCGTGGAAGAACGAAAGCGTCATCGTAAATTTGGACGACGAGAGCGGACCGGGAACCCACTGGGTATGTTACAAGAAGCGTGGAAATCGAGTACACTATTTTGACGGGTTCGGTAATTTACGTCCACCTCTCGAGCTGATGCAATATTTTGGTGATACAGCCGACGTTCGTTACAACTATGAACGGAAGCAACCTCCTAACACGGTCATCTGCGGTCATTTATGTTTAGACTTTTTATCGTCTTCTGATCAGTAAACTTCAGCATGTCGTCGCTAACGGTCACCGTGACGGGTACCGACGCTGCGAATCTCGTGTGTAACTTTTTCGCACCTCTCGAGTTATACGGTGAATGGTACGTTGGACTATTGGATTTTACATCGTATAATTCAATACCAAACGTTACTGAAGGAAAAAATAATGCATTTCCAGTAAAAATTTCCAAGGATCAGTGGTCCGTCATCAAGTTGCCTACCGGCACCTACGAAATCAGTGATATCGAAACGTATCTGCAGAAACAGTTAGGCGAGAGAACAATCAGTTTACGTCCAAACAACAACACATTAAAGTGTGAAATTTACTGTAAGCATGTCATCGACTTTTCGCATACACCGAATACCATTGCAAGTATGTTAGGATTCAAGGAGAATCAGCAGCTGGAAGCGTATATAACACACGAGTCGAACGTAGCCGTTGACATAATCAAAGTTAACACCGTTCACGTACGGAGTAATATCGTACAGGGTGCGTACAAGGACGGCCAGGACCAGCACACGTTGCATTCGTTTTATCCGACCGTGGCACCAGGTTTCAAAATAGTTGAAACACCGACAAACGTAATATACTTACCGGTAAACGTACAACGTGTAGACAACATAATTTTGTCTCTCGTTGATCAGGACGGGGATTTAGTCGATTTTCGCGGTGAAGTTATCACGATACGACTGCATCTGAAAATATGGGATTGTATTTCGGACAAACGTCACCTGTAAAAAGGGAGTGTGTACGAAAGAAACATGGTAGTCGGTGTTCAACGTTGAAGCGATTGACATCAAGGAACAAGCGTTTCTTACTTTCACTTGGATTCAAATTATACGATTAAAATAATGTCGGGTGAAATTCTAGCTATCGAACGAGGAGCGGCTTTCGATAACAGAATCGTTGAGTTCGAATATCGTACGCACACACCGTATGCTTCCACCCGATACGGTAACAACGATGAAATACGTATACCCATCCAACAACAGGATGTTTTCACTTTACCGGCAGAGAGTTTTCTGTACATCGAAGGAACATTGACCAAGGTTAACGCTACCGACACAGCGTTGAACGTGAAATTAATCAACAATGCAATGGCTTTCTTGTTTGAGGAGATCCGTTACGAAGTGTGCGGTGTGGAAGTAGATCGTACGAAAAACGTTGGAATTACGAGCACTGTGAAATTGTTACTATCGAGCAATGAGCATGAAAGAAAGCATCTAATCAATGCAGGATGGGTGACGACAACCGACGAGTCGTTGACAGTACACGAGAGTACCGGTGATTTTACGTTTTGTCTTCCGTTAAAAATGCTACTCGGTTTCAACGAAGACTATACACGCATCATGCTGAACGTTAAGCAAGAATTGATTCTGTTGCGTACCTCTACCGATCAGAACGCAATGGTGCTAAAAGAATCAGGTGCAACTGCAAACGGTAATCTCGTAATAAACAAAGTACACTGGAAGATGCCCTATGTGCGCGTGTCAAACAAGTACCGAATACCGCTATTGGAGCATATCGAGGAGGATCATGAACTGGTGATGCCGTTCCGCAGTTGGGAATTGCACGAGTATCCCGTTCTACCGACGACAAATCGACATTCGTGGACCTTGAAGACATCGTCACAGTTGGAAAAACCACGGTATGTGATACTGATATTTCAGACGGACAGAAAGAACAATATAGCGAAAAACGCGTCGGAATTTGATCACTGCAATTTATCGAATGTCAAGCTATTTCTGAACGATAAATACTATCCGTACGATAACCTGAACCAGGATATCGAAAAAAAAACGTTACGCACTGTTCTACGACATGTATACACGTTTTCAAACATCATACTACGACCGTCGCAACAGAACGCCTCTTTTGACACCTAATGAATTTATAACGAAAGCACCGTTGTTTGTCATCGATTGTTCCAGACAAGAAGAACCAATCAAGTCGTCTGCCGTTGATGTGCGTTTAGAATTTGAATCCAGTAACAATTTTCCAGATAAAACTACCGCTTACGCTTTGATTATTCACGATAGGATAGTACAGTACACAGCGTTGTCGAATACTGTTCATCGTTTGTCATAAAAAACTTGTTCTCCCCTCTACCAGTTTATAAAGATAGGTATTAGCGATCTCTAGCTTGTAACAAGATCAGTCCGTCTCAACGATGGAAGGTGACTGTGGTAGCGGCGGCAGCAGCAGCAGCAGCAGCAGGCATTGTGAGTATAACGTTTACTTATCTCTTGCATATCCTATTAACTGTTACACTAAGTTCGTTACCGTCGGACTGTTTAACGAACTCAACTATGAACCGGGTGTTTTGTTTACAAACGGAAAAAAGAAACGTATATTACTTGACTTTTCTGAGTGGAATTACTTGTTGATCTTTCGTGAACAGTTACTATCCTGTATGTTATTGTACGAAGAAGGTGAAAACCGTGAAAAGAAGAAGAGTGTGATGATCAGTCGTAACTTTGGGAAAACGTTTGATCGGATTAAAGGTAGTAAGACCGAAAAATTTGTTTTCACAGGACCCGAGTGGATCCGTTTTGGTTGTTTATTGACAGTACTAAAGAAATATCTTGTTCGCTTGTTTTATGATCAAGATCACTTCAAGTCGTACATTAATCAGGTAGTAGCCAAGGGGTGTTATGTACCACCAAAAAATAAAAAAAAATAAAAAAAGTAAATAAATAAAAAATATATGTACTGCTTTTATACATTGACTTAGCATTGCATAGTGTATCTTATCATTATCTACCACTGTATTAGTTAATAGTAGGCCTGCTTTACGAATCTGTAAAGTTGGGGAAACCACGTTAAAAAAAGCGTAGCGGTTCTCATTCGCCTCTGGCCGCTAGGAAGAGGATGAGAGGTAAAAAATAAAAGTATAAAAAAATGTTTATTTATTTTTAATAATAAATAAACTTATATTGTGCTTTTATGGTTTTACACATAGGACAACAGTAGATATCACTCGTCCACCTCATAGTTGCAAGTAAGAGACGAGAAGTATAAGTACAAAAATAATTACAGTTAAACGACAACGGCCCCTTGGTGTAGTGGATGCATGCCGGTTTGGAGTACCGGAGGTCCCGGGTTCAAATCCCGGAGGGGCTATAATTTATTTTTTGCGGAAACAAACTTTCTCGCCTCGCAGTCGAGCACATGCGTCATGTCGGGTACCCCCCATCCGTTGATTTAAACATTTCGGGTGTTAACTTTCGGACGCCAAGAGATTTCAGGTACCCCCCCCATCCGTTGTTTTAAACATTTCGGTTGTCAAATATTGAACATCAAAAATTTCGGGGTACCCCCATCCGTTGTTCTAAACATTTCGGGTGTCAAATTTCAGACATCACGTAATCGTCGAACCAACTAGCATATCCACCCAGCCTCCTGTTTCGTCATAACCAGTGCTTTATACATGCGTCATGTGGGCGTACCCACAAATTTCGGGTACCCCCATCCGTTGATTTAAACATTTCGGGTAACGGTATCCGATACCCCCAAAATTTCGAGTAACGGTACCCGATGACATAGCCTCTGCGCGTCCGGGCAACCGCCGAATTCCGGGTACCCCCATCCGCTACACATTGTTTTCGGCTACCAAATTTTGGACATGCAGAAACCACGGCCTCCGTGACGTCTTGAAACAGGTTTTAGCCATCCGGACGCCAGCGACTTGAGCCTCTGTGTGATGTCATGAACTGGAACACGGAAGTGTTTCAGTCACACATACACACACACACAAAACAGTGACGTCACATGGACAGCTCGGACACCAGCTGCCAGTGCCTCTATGACGTCATGAACTGGAACCCGGTAGTGTTTTCAACTGGAACCCGGAAGTGTTTTCTAACCCCCACTTTTATACTACTGGGGTACTTCAAGGTACCGTGCTAGGGCCTCTCCTGTTCTCAGTGTATGTCAACGACGCACCCAGAGAGCCTGGAGTCCAGATGGCTTTGTTTGCCGACGACACGGCGGTCTATACCGCCGATCGGAACGCAGACTTTGCTATCCCACGACTTCAGCGCGCACTCGATGCGTATTCGACGTGGACGGAAAGCTGGAAAGTTGCCGTCAACGAAACCAAGAGCTCCGCGGTGCTATTCACAAAGCGCCGGAAAGAACCACGAGGCCGAGTGAGACTCGGTAGAACGTACTTGCCCTGGTCGAGGGAAGTAAAGTACCTCGGTGTCCACCTTGATCGTCGGCTCACCTGGCGTGCCCACGCTGAGACGATGCGAAAGAAAGCGTCCGCTCGTCTCGCGCAACTGTTTCCGATACTTGCCAACAAGGCTATGATCCGCAAGCTGGGTAAGTTGATTGTCAACGCGTACCTGTTGCCGATCATTATATACGCTCTTCCCGTCTGGGGTTACCTCGCAACCGTTCATAAAAGAAGGTTGCAAAGCGTTCTCGATAGAGGGCTTCGGCTAGCGGCCAAAGTCCCCTATCGGTTTTCTTCTCGTCTCCTGAGAAGAGGACTCGGCGTCCGCTCCTTGGATGACACCGCAAGGCGACTTGCACGTAAATTTTACGTCCGAGCTGCGAGGACCCAGACAAACCCACTCATAGCTGGCCTTGGCAAGTACCGAACACGTCCAGGTGATTCTTGGAAACGGCCTCGACAAATACTGTACTAGTCGACCTAGTACGAGCATGTCGTTGTAGCGACCACTGAAAATTAATTAAAAAATATTCCGTCTGGACAGGACCACTAGGCAGGAGCCCCTACCGGAGGCTCGGTACTAGGATACCATTGGGTCGTCTCAACGACGCACAACCCAACAGCTCTGAACACTCACTCTTGCTGCTGACATCTTCACATCGAAGCTGAGGAGCTCTCTTCTCTCTGAGATTGACGTGGACTGCGGACTTCTAACGAAGAAAGTTGCTGGCGGTTGGTACTCCCGCCCTAGCTTGCGCCGGCAGAAAGGTCTTCACGGCTGAAGGTGTTGAAAACTCCAGGATCACCTGCAGTGCCGGTCCAGTAATGCCAAGAGTGAAGCCAAGCTAGCTGCAGCCACGCATTAGTGGGTCGTGCGACCGCCTTCAGCGTCCCTTGTTAGGGCCGCGTGGCAGCAGACTCAACTAGTCCGGGTGAATCGGTTGCTTCGAATTGTGTACGAGGTAGTGTTCGTGTGCGCGTCTCTTGACGGCGGGAGCCGTTCGCGGTCTGGTGTCGGCTGGTGTTTACCAAGTGTAGTGTGCCTCCCTGGTCCTGCTAAGGGCCACTCCAATGCTTCATCGGTAGGCCCCGACCCTGTCCCTGACTCGGCCGGATCGTGCAGTGGTCCTTCTCAGGGCCACCAATCGGTCTCGGCCGGTTCCAATTCAGTCAATAGGGTACTCCTGCCCCGACGTGTACTACGTCCCAGCCCACGCCTGGGTCGTCATTTACTGTCGTGACATCTAAGAAAAAGCGGAAAGCGGAGGAAACTCCGCTCCCCGATGAACCGGAGCTAGATCTGGATGCTCCATCCCGCAGAAGCCGCCCTCCGCCCTTGTTTGTCAACGGCGTCAAGAACGTCGTTGACTTCTCCAGACGCCTCCGGCTCGGCGTTCGTCTCTCGGCGGACGTACAGATGTCTCTTCGTGGAAGGGACAGCCTGCGCGTTAGCTGTGCGACGGGCGAGGAGTACCGTGCTGTCTACTTGTTTTTACAAGCTAATGGCCTTCAATTTCACACTTTTACAAACGAGAAGGCGGCTCACGTCCGGCTGATTATTCGCGGCCTGGACGAGGACACCGATCCTGACGAGGTGGCGGACAAGCTCCACCACTTCAGCTTCCCAATTAAGGAGAGCATTAGGCTCTATACCACTTACGGACCCAGGCGTAAGTTACCCCTCCTCCGGGTGATCATCCTGAAGGGGGAACAGGCAGACAGACTGCTGGGCCTGACCAGTCTTTTCGGGCTGAAAATATAAGTAGAAAGGAGCCGCGAAGCTGGCCACGTCCCGCAGTGCCATCGTTGCCAACGGTTCGGGCACGGCTCGGACAGCTGCCACAACGCAGAGGCCTGCGTCAGATGCGGGAAGCCGCATCCGACCAAGGCCTGTCAATTGCCGGCTGCGGGGCGCCGCTTTTGCATTAATTGCGGCGACCCTCACTCGGCAAATTACCGAGGATGCCGGGTTTTCCAGCAGCATCTGAGGCAGGCCGCGGACAGGAACAACCCTCCTGCCCGCCAGCAGCTTCCAGTCGTCCCGGATCGTGCTGCCTTTCCCCGTCTCTCGGAGAAGGTCAGCTCATCTGTACCACAACCTCCCGCCCGACCTCGCCCGCGTGCTCAGCCACGTGCATCATCCTTAACTGCTCGGGAAGAGCATGCTACGCCAGCATCGTCCCAAGATCAGCCCGTTCCTATGGACGAGGAACCTGCCCCGGAAGTAGTAGAGCCAGTCCCGGAGAGGTCAGAATCTCCCCCACCCGCGGCTCGCTACAAGCCCAAGAATAGGAAGAAGAAGAAGCAGAAGAAACAGAAAAACGCTGCTCCCGCTCCCTCTGCCCAGAAACCGCAAACCAGACCAACGCAGCGCTCCGGCACTTGGGTTGCTCGGCAGTCCAGAGTAGAGCCCCGTCCTGCAGCTGAAAGGACCGAGCGCCCACCCAAGAACACATCTCGGGTGAATTCAGCCCGCAGCTATGCTGCCGCCGCCCGCAGCGACCCTGCCCCATCTGCTTCGTCGTCGTCCACATCACCCTCAGCTCTAGCCGAGATAAAGTCTTTCCTCGAGGAATACGACCTCGAAGAAGTGGCCCGTCTGTATCGATCCATCCGGGAGCGTCTTCGCACGGCGACCCCGACTGAAAAGTTCCTCCTCCTCGCGGAAGCTGCAGCCGCCATAGGTCTTCTGTAATGCTCCACGCTAACAGAATTACCTCCATCAAGCGCGACCTTTCCATTATAGCGTGGAACGCCAACAGCCTTCTGCCCAAACTCGAGGAACTTAGAGAGTTCCTAGCCCGTCGCAAGCCCGACGTGCTTCTCCTCTCTGAGACCTGGCTTAGGGCCCATAACAACGTGAGATTGCCCAACTATGCGTTTTACAGGGACGATAGACCTTGGCGGAACGCGGGGGGTGGCACGTCCATAGCGGTGAAACGTTGCATTGCACATCGCCGCGTGGTGCTGCCTCCTCGCCAAAATATCGAGGCCACAGCCGTAGAACTCTCCGGAGTTCTCGGAGGTGTCCTCCTGGTTTCGGCTTACAAACCGCCGACCAAACCAGTTCTAGACGCCGACCTGTCCGCAATTTTCAGAGCTCATAGGAAGGTAATTCTTGCAGGTGACCTGAACTGCAAACACCCCGACTGGGGTAGTCGACTGACTACGCCATCCGGGAGGGCGCTTAGCAGGTACCTACACGACCACCACCTACGAGCCTACGGACCCGGACAACCGACGCACTATCCCCTCCGACCTGGAGCCCGACCTGACATACAAGACATTGCAGTTGTCAAGGGAGTTGTCAACCAGATTGAGGTATCCGTGTTAACGGAACTGTCCGACCATTGTCCCATCGAGGTGCACGTACCTACCCGTCACACGATTGGGAGAGCAGCGCGACGAGTGGTCGAGTGGGACCGCTTCGGGCCTGCCTTTTTCCGCAGGCTTCCCGAGGAGGTTCCGCTTGATACCACTCAGCACATCGACGAGGCGGTCGCCTTGTTCGATGATCCCGTGGTCTCTTCCGTCGGCGTGTGCTCACGGATGAAGCCTAATCTCACGCCCGATTATCACCGGATCCCAGAAGAAGTCCGTCTTCTCGCTTTAGAGAAGAACAGACTTCGGAGACGGTGGCAGCGGACGCGAGATCCGGACGACAAGGCCAGCTTCAATCGGGCGGCCGGCAAGTTACGTCGTGACTTGCAGGCCTTCCGACGAAGCTGCTTTGAATTTACGGTCGCAAAATGGCAGACGATGCACCGGAGGGCGATTCCTCCTTTTACAGGATACCTACCGCGATGACCGGGAAGAGGCGCCGTTCTCCACTCCCGGCCATCAACGGACCTGGTGGACATCCCCTTGCCAAGCCGGACGAGAAATCAGAGTTCCTGACCGGGCACCTGGAGCTTCAATTTGCTCCTAACCCGTCCGGGGACCCAGACTCCGACGAGGAGATAGAAGCCGAAGTTGAGGCTTCTCTCGGCAACCCGATCACATCCGAACCTGAACCCACTTCGGTGGAAGAGGTAACGGACAGGCTTTTAGTGCTTCGGCCCCGGAAGAGCCCTGGACCGGACGGTGTTACTAACACCGCCCTACAGAGACTTCCGGACCGGGGAGTTCGCTTCCTGGTCGATTTGTTCAATGCCTGCTTCCGATTCGCCTACTTTCCTAAGAAATGGCGTTCGGCTACGGTCACGATGATACCGAAGCCGGGAAAAGACCACAAGTTCGCCGAGAACCTCCGGCCTATCAGCCTGCTGTCGTCCACTTCGAAAGTCTTTGAACGACTAGTCCAGCGGCGGCTAATGGATCACCTTCAACGGTTCGATATTCTGGTCCCCGAGAAATTCGGTTTTAGTGCTGGGCACTCCTCGACGCATCAATTGATGCGTTTCGTGGAGACCGTGGCCGAGGCCGGTTGCTCGCGAAAGCAGACCGTCGCCGTTTTCCTTGATGTCGAGTAGGCTTTCGATCGTGTTTGGCATCCAGGCCTACTTTACAAACTCACGGAGATTCTGCTTCCGGATTGCTACCTTCATCTGATTGCTAGCTTTCTTCGGAACAGAACCTTTGGCGTGAGAGTTGATAACACCCTTTCTTCGGAAAGGGCTATTACTGCTGGTGTACCTCAGGGAAGCGTCTTGGGCCCCCTGATTTTCTCTGTGTACGTCAACGACGTGCCCAAGTTGCCTTGCACCAGGTTGGCCATGTTCGCCGACGACACGGCAGTGTATGCTGTCGATCGTCGTGCTGAGACGGCCGTTATCTGGCTCCAGGAACAATTGGACGAATACGTTGAGTGGGCAGAGAAATGGAGAGTTGCCATCAACGCAGCCAAGAGCACAGCAGTAGTCTTCTCCAGACGCTTTAGGCTCCCTGACAGACTCTACGTAGGCGATACACTTCTGCCCTGGTCTCGAGAGGTCAAGTACCTCGGGGTTCACCTCGACCGACGTCTCACCTGGCGGACACGCTCTGCGCAAGTAGCCCGAAAGACCGCCTATCGTCTCTATCAACTCCGACCCATATTATGTAGCAACGCCATGACCCGCCGCCTAGGGAAGCTTATCGTTTCCACTTATGTGGCGCTGATGGTTACCTACGCGATGCCCGTTTGGGGCTACTTGGCCAAGACCCATAAGCGTAAGCTTCAGTCTTTCCTCGACCGAGGATTGCGTTGGGCATGCAAGCCCATAATCTGACATCCAACAAAACCATCCGTGAATCCCTGCGTGTCCGTTCCCTGGACGCCACTATACGGACACTGTCCCGAAAATTCTATCGTCGCTCCGCCCGATTCCAGGGCAACCATCTCCTTAGCGCCCTCGGTCGCTACCAATCTGTGCCAGGAGAATCTTGGACCCGGCCTCGGCGAATACTCAATTAAGTAATTAATTGATAACCTACGGCCGGTAGCAGGCCACAACCTAAATCCAGATAATCAGTAGTCCCTACGGCAGGAGCTCTTTCTGAAGCTCGGAACGTAGTGCACGAGCGGGCGACGGGCAAGCCCTTCGTCCCGCACAGCCATTGAACTTGTGTTAGTTTTATTGGCCGCCAAACGTCACGTTTGTGCAAACGCACGTACGTGTTTGCCGACACGTTTCCAATCTCTTCTTGATAGACCAGGCATTGTCCCTATTTTTATCGAGTTTCTGTATAAACAATTGTGGTTGCATCGTGTTTACAATGTATTATGCTTACCTCACAACGTGTACCTATTTTTAAAAATCTGTCACACCATTGTTACACATAGACCTATAGCGTAATTGTTTAGGCTCTGCGACTCCGTACGGCCCACAGACCTCCCGTAGTCCGGGGTAGACTCCAAGCAAAGATAATGAAAGGTGTTGGACAATGTTGTGAATTGTCCCCACTAGTGTTCAACTTGTATGTACAATGCGCGACGAAGTAGTTTATGGAAACCACCAAAAACGAAATAATAATTAATGGCGTGCGTTACAAAGCCATCCGTTATGCAGGTGACGTTGTACTTTTACGAAAAAATAATGAAGAACTACAAAATGCGCTTCACCAAGTAAACACAATGTTAGAAGATAAATATGGCATGACAATAAAGAGAAAACTGAAACTGGAACACAAAAGGCTGAGGTTTTTCTGACGGTAGGAAGCTACTACAAGTTGATTTCTGTAAATATCCTCAGAGTTGCATTTAATCAGATGGGAGTTGTACCAGTAATATAAAAAGTAAAATTACAGCCAAGGGGGGCGTTTTGTCAAGAGAATGTTTCTTCTGGCGTCGAGAAACGTGGATCTGGAAACCAGAAGGAAACTTATAAACATTTTAACTTGGAGCACACGCACATGTGATTCGGAAACCTAGATTTAGAAGAAGGTCGAAAGGAACTATTTTAAAGCTTATGAGACGTACCGATTGAGGAGAGCCTTAAGAATACCATGAAGGAAACAGTGCCTAATGATCAGGTTCCAAGGGTAATGGGTGGAAAAGGATATTGACTGGATTCGTTATGGAAAAGAGAAGTAATATAGTCGGACAGCTGCTGCGCTACTCAAACTGGTTCACCGTCCTGATAAAGGGGTGTAATGGGAGGGGAAGGCCCAGGCAGGAGAACATAGGTGGAGTTACAGAAAGCACTAGATATGTGGTGGTCAAGAAGTTGTTGTCTATGGAAAGGAAGACATCGCAAGTCCACCAACCTCTGGGTTGGGGAGTAGGAGAAGAGTAGAGCGTATTAGCAGATACAGTATGCAGATGACAGTCACAGATTGCCATAACGACAGAAGAGGAGCGGAACTTAAGATCATAACGAAAAGTGTAGATTACAACATGGAAAATGACAACAATATAAGGATTAAAAAATTAAAAAATAAAAGGCAACGGTTTGTGACAAATAAAGGGACTCTACAGTGCAGATAATAATGAATGGTGACACGCCAGAAGATATAAAATAATTTATACTTTGACTCACTAGTTCAATAAGTAATACTTTTCCCTTTAATAAGTAACTATAAATGTAACTCTGGCTATGTTTATTTCTTCTGTGGGGCCTTCGATTTTGAATATTAGTGAAACTACTTTTACAAATTAGATTCAATTTCTATTCTACTAACCAAAGTCTGTTTCTGAAAACTGAATAATATGAATGTTTACCTCAATGAATTGAACGTGAGTTAGACAAAATTTAGATTATGTCCGCCCATCATTATCCATACAGAAAATTGAAACCACTATTAGTCAAAAGAACTCAATACTAATTGTTGATAGTAAATAACTTGAGAACGCGACAGGTCAGTTACCGCCACAACCTCGGTGAACTTAGCTGATAATGTTAATTAGATTTATCAACCATTTAATACAATCAATTGTGGCTATCTACTGGGTGGTTGTAACTAGCGTTCACCCCAAAGACTTATAAATCTAGCCACAACGATTATTCTCCCACTCCCAATTTTAGCGAGAATCGGCAATCGTACGATTATCTACGTAAGAGATAATCTGTGGTCATGCAGTAATTAATGGCCGTCTGGAAAGTTTTAATTAACACAAACGACCCTGTAAGTTGTTTTTCCTTTGTTATATTGGTTCGTAATCACTCTTAATTTACGGTTAAAATATATTGTGCTCGGCGTGCTAATTTACCAAATGACAATTTATTTATTGGCCACACACACGCGCGCGTGCGCGTACAAACATATGTAGGTACGTAAACACTGAGTGTTCGGCAAATCATCGAAGACTTAGTGTTAAATTAATGTTAAGAAATACTTATGCTTCTTAGAAGACTAAAGGTTTTGAGTGTGTGTGAAAAGGGCACAAATTATGGTTTCCGCTTAGAAGTATTGATACCTGTCATTGTTTTATTCTGCTCATTAAAGATTTCTATAAAAGTAGATATGCAAATGTGGGAGTCAATAAGACATTACCGGGATCTTCCGTTATAGGTGTCAACGTAAAGCAGGGGTCTGTTCTTTCGCCTCCGCTTTTCAACAGGTACACAGAATTCATCAAGCATCGGGTGTTTTCATAGGCGGCCTCAAAATCAGCAACCTGAAATACACTGACGATACTCCCATTCAAGTATCCAGCGATACTGAGCTTCATGGAACTTCATGGAAAACTAACGACAAAAAAGTGAGAAGTGCGAACTGCTGCTTGACAAAGCTAAAACAAGAGTAATGATAACTGATCGTGCCTTCACGGGCGTCAGAGAAGTAGCAGGCCTCAAAATATTTAGTGAACCTTGTTACACTAATAATAAGTAAGTATTACACAGTTAATATTCATCAACCGCAGCTCATCAACTTAAATGGAATCGAACCGTAGCGTCGTCGTCATTCTGCTGTTGACGCAACCGTTCTATAATGATGTGCAGAAACCGTCAATAGCGTATCCACTCTGACACAAATTCAAAATTAATAATGGCTGGTAACAGTTGCTATAGTGTCGAGGAGTTACGGTTGAAATGAGGAAGCCGTAACTTCAAATTTCTTTACGCGGTGTATGACAGTCAGTTAATATTCACATTCTTTTATTTTACTATGTACAAGATTTGAGTAAAACATTCATAAAAGATTTGTATGTCCTGAGCTAAAATTTTCCGATTAAAAACTGATTTTTGGATATTGTGTACTACTAATCCTCTATGTAACACTAATGTCCACGCTTTAGACATCGTGTCACGTTATACTGCTGAGCCCCCAAAAAATGTAACACACAGAATACACTAGAAATAATTAAAATACTATTACTACTAATGTCTCCTTGCTTACTACAAAATGTACCTAGAACAGCCATAAACGCTAAAGGGAGAGATGTGAGCAAATTAAATAAATCTGAACACCACCAATCTATGAGCAGAGAGGGCCTCGCCCCCGTTTATTTGAGTCTAAGATGAGCCTCGGGATATTCATTATCGTGAATCAGTCAGTGAGAGATTAATAACTGAATTAATTAAAACTTTACTTAATTTAATTACGAAAAGATTATATTCTGAACAAATCGTTTGCTGAAGGCCAATATTTGTGTAAGTCAAGGACAGGGTTAATCGATCAACCAGAATTAAACAATATCATAAATCAACGCCAGTTTACAACAGGCAACATATACCATACAAGCTATAAATTGTTCATGAAACATTGTGTACTGTCTTTTACCACAGGGTACTTGAGTACAAGATATTAGTTCATGTCACTAAAGTGAGAAATCTAATTCACTTTTCCTTTTTACTAGATATTGGCACGCTAACTCTTGCTGAAAGTCGCTAATTATTAAGGGCTACTTGCTAATTTGCAGTGGTTCGTTCATGCCCTGCCGCAGCTGGTCGCGACGTCCATGTGTTTCTCAGTTCATGTCAGGGACTGTTGTTCTGTCCATTCTAGAAGACGTTGAAAGAAAATGCTGCAAACGGCTTGATGTCCTTATTTGTCACTCCCGTTGGTTGGACCAATCTATGAACTTGGTCATCGAGGCTTCCAGTTTAAAGGTTTTGAACGGGCGGCTCTGCTCACCGAGTGGCCTGGTGTGCGACTGACATGATCCAACCGAAACAAGGGTTGCGTTAATAAGAAAAACGTGGCGTGACGTCAGAGGAACGGGCAATCTTCCGTCGCGCGACTATTTAAACTTTCGGTATTCAAAGCGGTATAGGCGGTCGTTGCAGCTATTCGGCGATAGTGCCGGACAACTGCAACAACATATTGAATACACAGTTTAGATTTTCCCGAGTAAATACGTAAATAAGTTGTGTCTTGGTAGTCAACACTCTGAAATGCAAGATTGAAGCACTCGTTTCAACTATTCGCGTAAAGGGATGGGATGGGGTAGAATGTTCCAACGTAATGAAAGAGTTTTTGCTACATTTAACTTTTGTAATGGTTACGTGGTAACTTTTGTAATCGTGGGGAGAGATGTTGAATATGTGTACATATAATACATATAATAGGGAATTATATGACAGACACATAGAATTATTAAGAATATACTCGTATGTAGAGTTAGAAGAAATATTATATAATTTTGGTTTGGGGTACGTAGAAAAGAAATTGGAAAAGAAAAATAAAAAAATGGTAGATAAGTTAAATAAATTAATAAGAAAGAACGAAGTAAAAAAGGAACACCTCTCTAAGAATAACTATGAAAAAAGAGTAATAAACCTTACAGAGGTGAATTTCAATACTGAAGAAAAAGAAATGTTAGCGAAAGGCTTAAAATACGCACCGCCACCAGAATTAAATCAAGAAAAAACGATTATTGAATGCGAAAGCATAATACAAAAACTAGGAAATGAAAATGATAAAAATAGAATAAGGTGGGAAGTAGGGAATGTAGTAGATAAAATATTTAAGAAAAGTTTGTATAATTCAAAGAATGAACAAAAAATCAAAGCAACTGTAACTAAACTAAAGAATAAAATAAAGAAGAATGATATTATAGTTACGAAGGCGGATAAAGGAAATACAATGGTACTAATGAGAAAGGAAGAATACATAAAGAAAACGGAAGAATTTATAAGGGCAGGACCATACGAGGAAATAAAGTATGATTATACAAGTAAGTACCAGTCAAGGATAAAACAAATGATGAAACAGATAACATTTATAGAAGAAAATAAGAAAAAGTATTTATTGGAAAGTAATCCAACAGCACCAACTTTTAAAAGTCAGGTTAAGATGCATAAAGAAGGAAAACCAATTAGACCGATTGTTTCTTTTATTAATGCACCTATTTATAAATTATCAAAGGAAGTTAGCAGCGTACCGAAAGAGAAATATGAATTTGGGACAAAATACAACATAGAGAATAATGTAAAATTGATAGAAAAATTGGAAAATATTAGCATTAATGTAAATACAAAATTGATATCACTGGATGTTAAGGACATGTTTACTAATATCACAGTAAATAAAGTTATTAAGTTAATAAACGATAATAATATGGGAGAATACAGGTATAAAAAGCAGTTGATGAAAGTAATTAAAGAATGTGTAAATCAGAACTATTTTAGGTTTAATAACAAGTTTTATATACAGAAAAAAGGTGTACCTATGGGGTCTTCATTATCCCCTATTCTTGCTGAAATATACATGAATGAGTTTGAAAAGCAATTAATAACTTCCACTAAGTATAAAGACAATATAAAATTATGGTCTAGATACGTTGATGATGTATTAGTAATTTGGGAAGGAAGCATAGAAGAAGTGCATGAGTTTATAAATGAGGTAAATAATAAGGATAAAAACTTACAATTTAAGGAAGAGATAGGAGGTAAGCAAATAAATTACTTAGATTTAAACATAGAAATTAAAGATAATGAGAAACTACAGTTTGGGATATTTAGGAAAGAATCGTATTCTGATATAATTATACCAAGAGAGTCTTACCACCCATACAGATATAAAATGGCGGCAATCAATTCCTTTTGTTACAGAGCTCAAAAGTGTTTAAAAGAGACCGAATCAAAAGATAGGGAGTTAAAAACGATAAAGGGAATTGTAAGGAATAATAATTATAGTACCAACATAGTGGATAAAGTTATGAAAAGGGTCAACATACAAAAAGCTAAAATAGAACCAGAACAAAAGAATTATGCAGGGTCATTGACATACATAGGTTCACATACTAGAAAAATTATAAAATGTTTTAATAAATATGGAGTAGATATAGCTATTAAAAAATGTGAAACGGTATTTGATAAGATAAGGAATAAGAATATAGAAAAAATTCCAGTATTAGAGAAAAGCGGAATTTATAAATTAAAATGTAAAGACTGCAACAAAGTGTACCTAGGGGAGACAGGACGAAAATTCGTATGCAGGTTGTCTGACCACAAACGTGGAGAAGGTAATAGAACAACCAATTCGTTATATGCAAGACATTTCATAGAAGACAACCATAAGTTTGTTAATCCTTTGGAAGAATACGAAATTGTAAAAGTAGTAAATAACACAGTTGAAAGGAAGCTTAGAGAGGAGTTGGAAATATTGAAAGAAAGAGAAAAAGGGTTAGACAATTTAATTAATATTAAAATTAAATTTGATAATGAAGAAATATTTTATAACATGATTAAGAAGTAAATAATAGAGGGCAGATAGATAAGATTAAGAATTATATTTCATAGTACTAATTGGATGTTTTAAAATAAGGATGTGTGACTGACCCACGTGTGTGGAGAGGAAGAGGGTAAGTTTAAAAGGATGCACACACACACACACACACACACACACACACTGAAACACAAGGAATTTACTAGGAAAATATGTAACTGTACAGATGGTGAGACAGAGTTTAGGGGGTGGGGAAGGGTCATTAATTTTTAGTTTGTTGTGGGTGAGCAGGGTGGGGGAGAGGGGTGAAGGGTTGGGTTTCACATATTTCCTGTCTATTCCCGATCTGACGATGAGCTGTGAAGCTTGAAAGCGCTAATCGGAATAATTTTTATATAGTGGTGTGCAAGAGTGATCATTCTGATTATGTGTACACTGTTCAGTGTAGGTGTCGCCTTGTTACTGCCATATTAACGGCCGCCTATCTCTGTTATACTGTTATATTGCCACAACTGTAAGTAAACGGAGAGCTCGACCTTGAATTGAATCTACAGCACAGCGTAATGTATAAACATTAGGAGACGGGAGCTCTCTTCCATGCAATACGTTTCATATCATACACACCTATTAATTAAACCTCGAGTATAATGACTACATCCCAAATCCCATGTAATTACACGCGCAGCATAATTATAGGAAATACCACAACCGATGAAATAGTTAAAATGCTTTATACGAGGGACGTTCAGGTCAATCCGGGACTTTTATTAGACTAGAGTGTAAATGGAGATTCCTGAGCATTCTGTTGGTCGTACATATGAAGTACAAGTTTCAGTTATTACCACATGGCGCGCTGTATTGTTTACACATTAAACAATAACAACAGTCAATCGTAAAGAACATGGCGTCCAATGCACATGTGGAACAGCGTGTTGTAATGAAATTTCTCGTGAATGAAGGCGAAAATACCCGGTGAGATTTATTCGCGACTCCTTGCACAGTGCGGTGATGAGATTCTTAGTCGCGGTAAAGCATTTGAGTGGTGCAAACGTTTTAAGGAAGGCCGTACATCAGTGAGTGATGGTCCCGGTCGAGGTGGTTCGGAGCCTACTGTAGTCATTCCCATGAACATTCAGCGAGTGGAAGAACTGATCCTTGATAATCGACGGATAACTTGTCAGCAAATCGCAAAAGAAATAAATGTGTCTGTTGGAACTGTAAACAAAATCATTCACGAACATCTGAAGTTCAGTAAGGTTAGTACACGTTGGGTGTCAGCTTTCGACCGGCAAAAAAGATTGCAAGTCTCCAATGAGTTAAAGCAACGTTTTGACAAAGAAGGCCAGCTTTTTCTTGACCGAATTGTTACCTGCGATGAAACGTGAGTCCATCATTTCACCCCAGAATCAAAACATGCATCAAAGCAGTGGAAGCATGTGGACTCACCACATCCCAAACATTTTGTACAATTGCTTCTGAAGGCAAAGTTATGGCCTCAGTTTTTTAGGATAAAAATCCCATCATTCATGTCGATTTCTACTGCGTGGAGTCAATATTAACAGTGAGTACTACTGCAAAGTTCTTCAAGATGTGCACAATGCTCTTAAGAAAAAACGGCCTGGTGTGATCACTAAAAGCGTTCTGTCTCTGCAGGACAATGCACGCCCGCATACCGCCCACCGCAAGACATGCACACCACAAGATCTTGGCTGGGAGTTATTGCCACACCCCCCTTACAGTTCGGACCTCGCTCCCAGCGATTTTAATGTGTTCGGGTCCTTCAAGTTGTTTCTGAGAGTCCAGCATTCCAACAGCGACGATGAGGTGAAGCAGTCAGTCCTATCTTGGTTTCGACGTAACAACAAATCTTTCTACACTGCGGGCATCCAGGCACTAATTAAACTCTGGGATAAATGTTAAATGTAGCACTACATCGAGAAATAAAAGTATTTTTTACTATCATAAATGTATTTTATATTTATTAAAAATTAATAATCCCGGATTGACGTGAACGTCCCTCGTATGTTCAACTATCTTGTTTCTTAAGATTGGATCTTGTCTAATGTTGGTAACGAGTTTCGCTTTGTGTTTACAAAATCGTCGTCAACTTTAACGATTAGACATTGCGACCTGTTTCGACTCCACAAGCCGTCATTTCCTAGGACGATCAACATTTCGCCTTCCAAAAAGTGTATACCGGAAAGCTAGCTTTGACAATTCAATTATGTCATTACTCGCCCAGAAAATGTCGAGCTCGTCCAGAGCAACATTATTCGTAAGTTGATCCATTTAATGCAACCCTTGAAAAAACAGAAGGAACTTTTCCTGCTGATTGCATACTAGTTTCATCACTCTGCCTAATCATTCATGTCTCACATCCATCTGTCTATAAAGTTTCGCTACATATTTCCTTTTTTAATTCTTGTAAAATTGTGGTCAATGTTACAGCCAAAAATTACTGAAAAGACTGCCACTTGGATGTTTTCCGTATCGGCCATTTAGGGACAAATGCTAATTTCAATTCTTTACTTTTTGTTCTTTCCTTTTATTCCAATAGTCTTTCATCTTCTCACTGTGTCTCTTCTTCCTGTCTTCAGCCCACTTTGAACCTGGGTTTTTCTCTCTCCTACCCTGAACTCTCTCCATTTTAACACTTTTGCCCGAAAAATTTCTCCTTCAATTGCTTCTTCTGCGTGTATATTATTTTTTCTAAATCCTTTTAGTCTTCTTTAATCCAACTTTATGTTGACTTCTTCCGCCACAAATATTTGATGATTTGCTTTGTCAACCTATTGTCCATTCTATATAAATGTCCAAAAAATAATACTCTTCTTTTTCTCATTGTTTCTGTTACACTTTCTATACTTTGATATATTTCATCACTTCTTAATTTCCAACTTTCTGAAGTTTTTCGTGGGCCTAAAATTTTCCTAATAATTCGTCTTTCCAAAATTTCTAGTTTGTCTAAATTATAACTCAATGCTAGACATTCACTTGCATATAGGCATTCTGGCTTCACTACTGTACTGTAATGCCTTATTTTCGCATTTTTAGATTTGCACTTTTTATTGTAAATATCTTTAGTTATACCATTTGCTCGTTCTACCTTATGAATCCTTTCTTCTATAGAAGATTTTTCCAAGCCATCGTTTCCATCCCCGTTCACTTGGTTATTATATATGGCGTTTCAAAAGACGTTTAAGAAAGAACGAATGTTTGACAAAACTCAAAAAATCATAAGCAAACAAATTTGTTTATAAGTATAATCTCATTCAACTTGTAATAATAAACGATTCATTATCCCACATCCATGTTAACTACATTAACTTGTTATAACTCGCGTATGTTAGTAATGAGTGATTCACTTCGGTTCGGCCGTAATGCAGTTAATGACAGACAATCAACCGGACAGTAATAACTATATTTTAACCTCTACACGCTGAAATGAGTTATCGCACTCTGGAGAGGATTTAATTATGGCCGCTGCAATCGTGATGACGATAAATCAAGATATATTCCGCACAATCTGCATTATGTCAAAAACTGAATTTTTCTGTTGATTTGAATAAAGAATGATGTTTTTAAATTATAGAATTCTAGCGGCGCGTTTTGAACACACTGACGACTGATGCTAGGCGGTAAAATCTAGACCCTGGTCAAACCTAGTCGTAAAATATTTTGTTCAAAACCTAGTCTTGTGTCAAAACTGCCTCGCCATCGGCAAAGCTCAATTTCAAAAAATTCAACGATTGAACATGCTCCGCCAGTTAGTCAAATTAGCCAAACGCAAAATCTACATAGGCCTAAATAGTCAGAACGTGGTTGGAGAGTTGCAACCCTGTCGCAACCTTTTGGTTGTATCATCCTCCATTTGGATGGCATTGTTACAATTTGTTACCTATTATCCTAACCAAAAATAGAGAAACTACATTCTTTCTTATCAACTATTTAAAGACTGAACTCACTTGCTTGATTCAAAAGAATCGACTACCAATAGCGTAAAAATCTAACCATAGCTAGCGCTCACAACTTTCAAAGAGTAATTTTATACAT
Source organism: Magicicada septendecula (assembly GCA_034769895.1). NCBI lineage: Eukaryota > Metazoa > Arthropoda > Insecta > Hemiptera > Cicadidae > Magicicada > Magicicada septendecula. The sequence continues at coordinate 586,150,169 of CM068369.1, read as the reverse complement.
GTAAATTGTGTAGAGATTGAAACTTCTAACAGTGTGTTTTATTTATTTCTCGTTTCAAAACCTCTGACTTAGGCAAACTGCTTGAAGAACGTAATTTGTTAAAGTAATTAATTACGGCCGGTATTTAGTTAAGATCAGCAACTCTCTCCTTTTATTCAGTGTTTTCAGGGAAGAAAAACTTTCAAGTATTTTGCATAAATTTAATGGACGTCAACTCACAGTGTTTGTAAATAAAGCACTTTTCTTTTACATAAATTGTTTAGTAAGAAAAAGTCATGAATAAATTAGGGTTTTAAAAGAACTGTTCGTTTTTTAAATATTTTCCTTTGCTCTTCTTCTTCTTCTTCTTCTTCTTCTTCTTCTTCTTCTTCTTCTTCTTCTTCTTCTTCTTCTTCTTCTTCTCCTCCTCCTCCTCCTCCTCCTCCTCCTCCTCCTCCTCCTCCTCCTTCTTCTTCTTCTTCTTCTTCTTCTTCTTCTGCTTATTATTATAATTATTTTGTTAATGTTGTTGTTGTTGTTGTTCCTCCACCTCCTCCTCCTCCTCCTCCTCCTTCTTCTTCTTCTTCTTCTTCTTCTTCTTCTTCTTCTTCTTCTTCTTCTTCTTCTTGTTCTTCTTCTTCTTCTTCTTCTGGTTATTATTATAATTATTTTGTTAATGTTGTTGTTGTTGTTGTTGGAGAAGATGAGATAATTGGAAGAATAGGATGAGAGCAGCTTGGGACGCATAAGTTTGAAAAGAGCGTCAATCTTGGTGTCAAAGGTATGGCGAAGGACTAGATAGTGTGGGCGTAGAGAGCGGAAAATTGGATTGGGGTTGGCCAGAGGATTGTGGTTAACAATGAAGGAGCGTTGTGTTGGCTACTTGTAGTCTTCGGGGGCGGAGGGTGTACACTCAAGTGCCAGCAGACGATTTATGAGAATGGTGGTTCTTTGGGTGTTTCTTCTCGGTCTATTATAATCTGGATGGAAGGACGGAGTCTTCCATTCCAGGCGCACCGGCAGTTTAGCTTATGAAGGAATGTGTCTATGTCAGGTAAAGGGTTATTTAGGGAATAAAGAACTGTGTTGTAGGTTTTGGTGTGGGGTCGGCGGAATATCAGACGAAGTGATCGCCGTTCAGTGACTCCGTATGGCTCCTGGCGGTCGGGAAGGGGCACCAGCCAGTAGGATCGGTGTGCGTTCGCCATGTTTGTGCGTTGATTGTTCAGGGCTTTGGATGTTGTGGAATTCGAAAACGATTGGTATTGATTCAGACTAAGAGGAACTAGAGGAGGACGTCGCTACAATTCTGTGGCAACTGTTGACAGAGAGAGAGGTAGTGAGAAGCGGGAGGCAGAGAACCGTATGAAGGCAAAATATTTTCATTACCACAATCGTCCAGCCTGGCAAACCGCATAACCAATAAATTGAACGCAATTGAATAAACGTGCTTCTGCGAATCAGGATTGGCTAACCGCAATAATTAATTACAAAAATCATTATAGTCCGCACAACGGCAACCATGAGTTATATGACAGTTATTTCAGGTATGTTGTTGTGTCGGCGGTAATTGTTACACAAAATTAATTAATTTCCAATAATACGTACAGATGTTAACGCGCATTAGGTGTTTGTTCCTAAATTGGTTGAGAATTTTGTTTCAGCGGACATTTTCCGAAAGCTAAAACATGTCGAGTAGTAATAGCGTGTGGACGTGTTGCAGCGTTATAATTTGCACAAACAAAACGAGTTAAATTTCGCCCGTTATTCACACGGCTTGTCTACATAAAACTAACAACACAAGTAAGGGGTATCATTTAGGCTTTTTGTTAGAAATTGATTCTGCTTTCCCAATTATTTGGTACCAGGGCGTATTTACGACGGGTTGGGCGAACGGGACCGGACCTCCCCAGAGGATCAAAAAAGTTGACGAAGTTTGTTAATCTCTTTTTTTTTTGTATCGGCCATCTAAGGACCACATGCCAATTTCAGTTCTTTATTCTTTGTTCTTTTCTTTTTCTCCAATATTCTTTCATCTTTTCACTGTGTCTCTTCTTCCTGTGTCCACTTTGAATCTACGTTCTACTCTCTCCTACCCTGGACTCCTTCCATTTTTAACACTTTTCCCCGAAAAACTTCTCTTTCAATTGCTTTTTCTGCGTGTATATTATTTTTCTAAATCCTTTCGGACGTCTTTAATCCAAAATCTCTTTCATCTTTTAATCTCTTTATTTCAGGATGTTTTTTTCATCTGTCTATCGTTATATAGTAGTAGCTATTTTTTAAATATACAAACAGGTTTATACATAGCATTGAACTATACGTTTGAAATAGTAAAATCAATTCAGGCAAGAAATATCTTCAATTCGGCCAACAATATTCAATAACGCGTATTTTTATTGTGTTATTACCGTTTACTTTAATGGAATTAATATCAGGATATCATCTTGCGTTTTTCAGCCCCTTCGAAGACAGTAATGTTGTTAGTCTTAACTTGTTTTTTCTTTTGTATGAAGACGACCCGACCCCGGACCCAAGACCAAATTCTAGATACGCACTGTTTGGGAACATCTTGCGACCACTGTTAAACTCGAATATGCACTTATAAACCATTATTTTTAAAGTTGTAATATCTTACCATTAGATTTAATATACCTGTACTGGTATATACATCCCACTAACCCAGTACCTATATAGATCCCAGTACTGGAATCTATGATTTACCATTTAATTGTGAATTTCTGTTAGCGTGAATTTCTAAATCTTTTAAAAAAAATAATTTTTCAGTTTGCCCACTCTTCAAAACTCGTGTGACACGTAAATTTAGAATAGCCTGTAAACAATGAATAAATTGAGGGATATAGTTGTTTTGATAGCTACACCAACATAGATACTAATCTTGAGATATTACACTACTTACATAAAAGTCGAAAACTTAACACAGCAGAACAATATGAAATATACAAACACTACACAACACAACCAAACAACATACTTAACGACCAATTACACTATAAATCACACACACTCTTTGACACAATTATACATAAAACAAACAATAATTAGGATCCCCGCGCCAATTCCCTTCCACCACACCCCCGCCCCACTCAACCTACCAACAAAAAAACCGTTACAAGTTACTGACAGTCTGTCTCACACCGCTGACGAAGGCGCACATCACGCCGAAACGCGTACGACGGGAGGAAACAAAGTAAGTTCACAAGTGAAAGTTTAATAACCAATATTAATGAGGAATATATTTGGAAATTAATCGAGGTTTTTACTTGAAATACGAATGTTACACGAACAGGTTTAGTTCTACAGCTAGTTTATAGACGTCGCCCAATTTCAACTAACCCTCGTATGATAAAAAAATGTTTATGAAAGGGGTGAAACAGTCGCTGATTGTAAACGACTTGTCAAGTCGTAATGTTGTTCTATTGTCTCCTGTTGTGAGACAGCTTGTTTCATGCAAGTTAATTATTCAAACCTGTCTCTACCATCTGTTAGGAAGTGTTTTGCTAAAACTAATGTTTTAGACAGGTTGATAAAAAATTTTACTGTATAAAATATTATTAAAAAAAAAGTATTAATTTTCTGACACTTGCACACAAACAGATAAGAATTCTAAAATGTTTCAACTTTATTTGCATCGTATTATTGGAAAACGCTAAGGTACAATCGCGTAAGATAAACTTAAAAGAAATATAATTATATAATTACCTTATTATCCACTCTAGTGATACAAAGTTTCGTCAGTTATGACGCGTTTCGGGACTAAGTCCCATCCTCAGATAACACTTATTTCAATATAATAAACTAATACAATAAAAATCGCAACCATGATATGGTCATGTCAATCAAATAAAATAAAATAAAACTTCAAATCGCATGTGAAATATTATACGAACCACGGCTGGAGCTCCGGCATGCGTTCACCCTATGAATGTATGTAGAACTTTTGATTTTACAATGCATTCCGTTACAACAGTTTAAGATTTTGTCGAAACAGATTTATGAAAGTTGTGAGAGCCAACAAGACCTCTAGCACTAGAATAGTTAGGGAAACATAACAAAATTGTGGTAAAAAAGTGTTATATAGCTGAAGAAGTCATGAAGCTCAATTGTTTAGGTGCGTTGACAACTATCTTTGGACACGTAAAGAAAAAAAGAAAAAAACAAGTCATCGAAAAACTACAAGAGAAGCCAATTGAATGAATGAGTCTGTGCGGATAAATAAATACCTTAGTCACTTATGGTTCTGAAACTTTGAAGACAATTCAAACAAACTGTCAAAGAAATAAGACACCAAGGAATGCAAATGGACTAGTAGAGAAAGTCTTGTAGAGTGTCCAGTGCATTAGAAATAAAGATATCCGAGGCCAATTTCGTGTTGAAAAAAAAAATTTAAACACCATAGAGATGGAGTCGCCTTGTATGGTCACGTGGAATGGATGCGTGACATTCTTTCCGTCAAAAATTTACTAAAAAACTGGGTTGTTCCAACTAGGTAATGGAATCGGGGTACACCCACATATCGTGGCTGGAGGCCACACGCGATGAGATGGATGAAAGAGACTTGCAACGCTGTGATTGGAGCAATAGATGCTGTGGTGTACAGGGTAGGAGACACAGCAGTAGCTATATAAGCTTTCACATCTTATTTTATCAGTTCAATTGTGCTATCATCTTTTCTTCTTCTGATAGTTCCTATCCGTTTCGGATGTTGGATATCATACAGGCTATTTTAACTTTCTGCACTGCTGTACGGAATAAGTCAGTTGTATTCATGCCAAACCAGGTCCTTAAATTTCTCAGCCATAATATTCTCGGTCGCCCAACTCCTCTCTTTCCAAGTACTTTTCCCTGTGGCATGGACTGCAATAAGTAAAATCTGTGTTCATTTCTCATGAGATGTCCCAGATACTGAACCTTTCTTATCTTCACCGTGTTAATAACTTCCCTATCTTTCTTCATCTTTCTAAGAACTTTAACATTAGTTATATGCGCTGTCCGTGAAATGCTCAGTATTCTACGGTAGAGCCACATTTCGACGGATTCCAATTTCTTAGTTGTGGCTTGAGTCAAAGTCCAAGATTCTACACCGTAGGAGAGGACCGAGAATACGTAGCAGCGTAGAAGTCTCATCTTTGTGTTTATTATTAAATCGTGACTTCTGAATAAACTGCTCATTCTACACTGTACTTACTTTGCTTTTCTAGTGTGCACTGCACTTGCCTTTTCAATTCTGCTCTTTATTTCTTTAGAGTGGTCCCATTGTTCATTGACTATAATACAAAGATAAGTAAATTGGCTTACACGTTCAACTGGCCTTTGGTTTATATTAAGGGTGCAGTTTGTGAACTTATTCTTAGACACAATCATTAGCTTCGTTTTATTAACGTTGATGTCTAGACCAATCGACGGCTGCTTTCTGTCGCTCTATTAATTAGTTATTGCAGCCCCTATATCTGCTAATATGACGGTATCATCCGCATAACGTATGTTATTTATTCTCACGGTTCAGTGAGATTCCCACATTACATACATCTAAAGCTTCTCTAAAAATACCTTCCGAGTAAATGTTGAATAAAAGCGGAGATAGTATACATCCTTGTATTACTCCATGCAGAATCTGTACCTCTTCAGTTTTCTCTTTATGTACTGTAACCACGTCAGATTGGTTCCAGTAGAGTGTAGCTATCATCTAATTATAATTAATTGTGTCCTCTTAAATTTTTATAACTAAGGTTTTTGTTTTTGTTTTTTTCGTGAAATTTTTGTGTCTTACTTTCTGGCCCTTTGTTTGAATTTTAAAGTAGTATAAGGAAAGTTTTTCCCTCAAAGTATTTTACCAGCAAAATAAACTCGACTGGTTAAAAATATGTCTGAAGAAGGCAAACAAAGTAATCTCAAGTTATACAAAACACACTTCACTGTTTACAGAATACGTTTATTTATGGAACCAACAAAAATAATCGTATATTGTACACAACATAAATAAATTCCTTTTTCGCATTACGAAAATTAAGGGCGGAAGGGTAAGCTGCCTAAAGATATTTTTATACATACTGTAAAAGTATGATTTCATAAGTATACACGTAAAAAGTATTTGACATCAGAGAATTTAATTTTAAAAAAGCGATTCGAGTGATGGAAAAATTTCACTTCTGAAATACTGCGAACTTTTATGTGTATCGTAGTACTTAATTCTGTCTTCAGTCGACTGCGACACAGGCTGGCTGTAAGCCTTTCAAGGAGCTCTCAACAGGTTTAGCCTAAACATTTCATGCACACTTATTCTAGTAGCACTACTTTGCTTTGTGAAAGCTTCTTTCTCAAATCCAATTTACAGCCAGGAAAAGGTCGGTACTGTGAGCAACAGTGTAACCTAATATTATCCTTGGGACGCCACTAGTGAGATTGTTGAATGTTAGACTTCTATATTTGTAATGTTGTTTTTTGTGTTACGTGTTATACTATCTACAAATAAAAATCTGTGTTCATTGGTTCTCCATCCTAAGAATTCCAAGAGTTGTGGTATTTAGGCTATATTTAGTGTTTGGTTTGGCAGCTCATCATTATGCTTCTTTTATCGTATTTTTCTATCCTATCTTTGGTCAGGTTCAGCTAATAATTTGATTTTATTTCCCTCAATACTCTGGCAACTTACACCACTTTATGACATTCATCTGACGCATTTCGAGAATACCGATCAAAGATCCCCACTTTGCACAACTGAGCTGAACTTGGAAGCGAGTGATAAAAAGGCATCGCCCAGAAAGAGGAAGGCCTTAGTTTTACGTTAAAGAGTTGTGAAGACGAAAATGTAAAGAATGGACTGGAAATAAATGTCATTAAAACTGTGTATATGGCAAATGTAGGAGAGGAGAATAATAAAAATAATGGAAATTGAAATGTCAGGAAAAGTATAAAAATCTAGTAATTACTAGTAAGTCTAGTGTCATGGAAACTTTATATACTTAGATTTTACATTAACAAATTGTATAATAAGAGACGAAGAGACAGAGGACCATAATCATTAATGGCAAATCTGTTCTGAGACAGGTTTCAGGTGAACTGTACTTTCTACTTTTTCGATGCTGTGCCTCTCTCTTCGTTGTTCATAATTTCTCATCATCACAAACTTGCCAACACAACATATCTTATTCCTCGCCACCACTTACCTTCTATCTTTCTATCAATTAGTATCTTCTGTAGACAGAAGTTCCTCTTCTCAAAATTTTACCTATTCAGTTTGCGTCTCTTTTCTTGTAACTATTACAATAAATATCTCTTCTTTGTTCTTCTACGTAGGCCTACTACTTCATTTGTTATCTTTTATTTCCAACTAATCTTTCCCATTTTTCGTCAGAAACACATTTCAAAGCTTTCCAAATACATCTTTTACTTGTTTCTAATCTTGCATATCTTCGATCCATGCAATATATGAACATATAAAACATCGCATATACATACAACACTTAGCAAACCTCACATCAAATCCCGTTTTAACCAACAGGTTTCTTACCAAACTACACTTCAAGTGCAATTTATTCTCTGCACGACTTTGATTCCGACTGATTATACTCCCTTAGATATTTGAATGAATTTACTTGTTTCAACATTTGATCCTCCATTGTCAATTTACCTCATTCATTTCTTTAGCGATTCCTATTACTTTACTTTTCATGATGTCAATTTTCATTCAAAAATTTCCCGTATTTCAACTGCTCTATTCATAATTTTTTCTTGCACGCCAGGACTATTTGTTCGTCTGCATGTTCAATGACCGCAAATCTTTCTCCTCCAACTATAATTCCACGCATTCCTTCTAAAAATACATTTGTCAGCTCCTCAATAAAAAATATACTACTATAAACAAGAGGAGGCAACTAAAGTCCAATAATTTGTGATGAGAGTATTATAATATACAGCAAAGCAACGACATTCAGTGCCGTGAAGCGTGCCATAACGACGCGCGAAATAAAATTCTGTAACATAAACAAAATGCGTAAAGGGAAAAAACAGGTAGAGAAATAATGGACAACTGGTGACAGAACCACAACCCTAAAGAGTGGTCAGGATCAATAATGGTGAAAGAGGAGGAGACTGAAGGTAGCAAAAAGCTGGGCATGTGGTATGGGGACATGAAAAGAGTTGAAGACGATATTGTAATAGTATTGTTACTAACTGGAGACACTGAAACAGAAGAAGCAGAAAGAGAAGAATACCTAAGAGGAGTGATGGGGGGGGCCTCAAAATTCTTGAACAGATGAGGCGGAGGAAGCGATGGAATGACGATATTTCAGAGACAAGGAACGAGAATATAGAGACGACTGTAGACTGTAAAGACACTGACAGATGTAAAAACCATATATGTATACACACACAGACAACACGCACACACACAAAAGCTTACATTATGTGTGTGCGTGTGTTTTATGTATTTAGTTAATTATTTATATGTAAATTTATAATTCTGAATATTACAGTAACAAAAATTGCCGAGACGTAAGTAAATAATTTAAAGGAATATATATAAACTATATAGGCTCTATGCATAAAGGTTATTTGATTCCTTTTACTTTGTGTATGCCTATCCATCATCTGTGCAAGTATACATGATGTAGGTTAAAACTAATATTCTCTGTAAATCTAGAATGTAATGGTTAAATAAAACAAGAACGGGTACTTTTAACTGAGCTAATAGATTAATTAAGCTCATTCTACGTCAACCGTAACGAGATTAAACTCTAACAGTGGTTTCCGTTTTGTGCTGGTATCAGTAACCGAGCAGGTCGAAGCAATTACGATGCGCTACCGCGATTGAAGAAATCCCTTTTGTGACGCTCTGATAAACTCAACTATTGCCGTTTATGTACTATACAATTAATTGTAATTATTTTTCATCGCCATAGAAGTAAGTTAAAGTTTTTCACTATTAAGTGGTGGTAACGATTCTGTGTTGTATAATGAAGTGTAATAAATATATAATATATGTACTCCTAATATACTTCACCTTACTATAATTTGGGTGTATATACTTTACTTGAACTATAGTCCGTTGAAATATCCTTTCTTATTATCACTTTTTTAGATCATATTTTTTACGAGTAAAAATGTGCAAGTGTCCAATAGTTGTTTGTTTTGCTTATTTAACTGTCTTCAGACTGGAGGAATCTTTACGGTGTCTTCACCAGTTTCAAGTCATGTCCGATAGTTGCGTAGTATATTGGGAAGCATTTTACTCCATTCCGTTAAGATTTATAAACATCGGTCAGGTTCATCTAGTTAGCAGGTCATCGTTGTACAAATTTTGTTTTCACCTGTTGCCCAACTGCGCTTATTTTGTATAGGAGGAGACCTTTCAGTTTCTTCATCACTATCAAGTCCTTAACAACCAAGAGAGGTTCCGACTTTTATACTTATGAGTTAGAGGTGTGTTGATAGGGAATTAATAATGTTGTTGACAGCGAAAGACCTCGTTCAGTAAGAACCAAAATTTGTTGGCCCAAAGGTAACGACGAAACTGAAAATTGAAAATGGTAGAGGCGCCGAAAGGCTTTGTTCAGAAAGAAGCCTGTAACAGTTGGTCAACAGGTAACAACAAAACTGTAATGTGACAATTTTAGAAACACCAAAAGTGTTTACTAATTACAACAGAAGAGTCGTTAATTGGAACGTCAGTAATAAATACCACTCGGTAACATAGAAAAAAATGTAAAGTACCGTTTACCAAATGGTAAAAGCTTAAGAGCATGATAATGTCTTTCAGCCGCCAGCTAAACGCAACATTATTATGGTTACTGACTGACTGATTGGTTACATACCTATCTACAGCTATGCAGTGTTGTTTGCTTGTTAGGTCTTTAATCTGCGACGGACGTTAGCACGTTAGCGGTCGCGGTTTTAGTTAACGATTCCCGGCTGGTAAATGATGACGTCATGCAGCGTGATGCGTTACAGAAATTTCCAAATGATGGCCAGCCATAAGACATTATCATGTCAAAAATTTAAATATACCTGGTACTTAAAAACTTTGTTTTAATTAAAACAAGTTAATAGGAATCGCATATGATGTTTAAATTACTCATTTCGTAGCATTTATTTAAACTGATATTGCTCTAATTCACTAAAAAAATTATGAAATTTATTTATAAATTAACTGGACAAATTTTACGTGTCTGAAAAATTTATAGAATTTTAGGACAGAGTAAATCCTGCTCGTGCTACACCGTACGTTGCTTCGTCTCCTCCACCTTCAGAAGGTCGTTTATATTCTGACCTGCCCACGTATCAACGTATGGAGGACGTAAAAGAAATAAATTTTACTTTAAGCACGAAATATATAATAAAAAGTAGCATATAAAGTAAATATAAACACAATTGTTTTAATATGCCAAATTTTTAAATCAGAATAATAATACGGAGCTCCAAAATGTCACGGGAAAAACCAAAACCAGAAAATTAGAAGTGCCGACTTTTGTTTAACAAAGCTAAATCCAAACTAATTAATCGCGGCCCCCTGCGAACTCCAGAGAATTAGATTTCGAAAGAGTCAGTGAACTTTTGTACCTCGGTTCACTTCACCAGATTAAAGTTCATATAAACGCTTGTATTTTAATTAGTTACTAACGCCTCTGAACATCACACCACCAAAAATAAAAATTGACACCTTCGAAATCTAGATGTACCGACAGATGCTATAAATTTCATAAACTCAGAATCGAGCTAGCAAATTCATTTTGCACCATCTGGAAGTCTCAGCAAGCTTATCGAAGAATTTAGACATTCCTGTTGGACACATATTCAGAAAACAACTGTAGTTTGTAGAAATGAATTATGCAATGGAAACGTTTACAAGTCGGTGTACGTTTTGCTGGCTGGATCAGGTCAAATACCTTATCGGGCACTGTATGCACAAAGCCATCCAGGCAACACAGGATCAAGGGGTCTGGAGAAACACAATCAGCGCTGTCATACATGATATTTAACAGGTCTGAGAAGAGACATTACAAAATGCTTTAAATGTATCTTAAGTTAAAATCATATTGTATATAATTAAACAATTTTAATATAACTTCAAATATAATAATAAACATACACATATATTTTAACTCCCAGATAAACAGCACTAACGACATCAACACTGAAATACGAAGATGAAAATATATTTCGCAAATGAAAAATAGTATGGATTTAAAAGCACCTGACATGTAGTTTCATCTCAAGAAGCACGAAATGGAAAATCTACAAAACACTTATCAGGCCAGTGCTGACATATGCTTCAGAAACCTGGACAATGACAAGAAATAGCGAGAGACTTCTAGGGCGCTGTGACAGACGGATTCTAAGAACAATATTTAGAGGAGTACAAGAAAATGGAATGTGGCACAAACGTTATAATGAAGAACTATACCATCTGTACAAAGAACCGGACATTGTCAGGATAATCAAAATATGTATGCTATGGTGGGTTGGACACACATAGAGAGAATGGGAGGAGGACAGCCTACGAAACATATTTTTTACTAGAAACCAATGGGTAGTAGAAAAAGGGAAAGACCCCGAAGTAGATTCAAAGACCAGATAGAGGAGGACCTCGGAAAGCTGAACATACGAAACTGGAAAGCCAGGGCATGTAATAGGGAGGAATAGAATCAACTCTTGGAGCAGGCCAAGGGTTGCAGAGCCGCGGCTGATGATTGAATATACTAGGTGAAATTTAAATTTAAAATTATTTATTTAGAACTTATCCTTATTAATCATGCAACAAGGCTCCCTAAACAATAGTTGAGTACTAACCATATTTGCTTCCTTACCTGTAGTGTGGTCCGGACATTTATTTATTGACGAACACAATCAAGAAATAAGTAATTGTTAGACCGATTTTTATGTAAACTGGCTTTGAGAAGAATACTTTGAATGGGTATATTTTATCATTACAGATTAATGTATTGTATGAAACAATATGGAAAATTCGAAATCGAATGTGAAACTAATTATTTTTAATTAAACCTCATCACAGAGATAAAACAGTTTCCACGCGAACAATTTGACAAGATGTTTCTTCGTATTGTCTCCTGCTGCGAGAGAGCTTGTTAAACAAAAATTAATTATTCCAGCCTGTCATTACCACCTGTTATGAATTGTTTCGTTTAAAAATGCTTTGCACTGGTTTAGTAACAATTTTACATCGTAACAGAACGAACTTTATTCTAAAAAATATATAAATTTTTACACAAAAATAAAGATTTTGTAATTTTTCCGTGTAATTTGTTTTATTACTCATAAAAATCACACACACACAATTTTTCCTCTTAGTCTTCTTCTTATATGGGTCCTCGGACCACATCATCGTCTGATATCCTGCAGAGTCAAACTCCGTCTTCCTCAATCTGCAGCAAATCTTTTCTATTTTCTTATCCCATCTGCAGAGACCGATTTCCATTTCCAAAACGTCTTGTGTCTTCAGATACTCTACTGTCCGTCTTTCACTGAGTCTTCTTTGCCGCAAATGCATAGTGAAACTTTCCTCGAGTTCTTCTCGTCGTTACGCACTAGGCCACTAGCACACGTCAGCCTTTCTAAACTTTGGTGGTTTGCTGTACAGTAAGTTGCTGGTTGAATCTTATTCTCCACGCTTCTGTTTCCCACTGGTTAAACGTCTTATAAACTTACTTTTAAATTTATGACTTCATACGTAGCTGATATACCATAAGACTGACCTCACACATTTTTATATTAGTTACCACGAATCATACTAGGTCTAAACTGGAAAGTGTGTAAAATAAGCTTTATTTGCTAAAGTGATCCTGCCTATGGTTTCACTGTCTTCTTCACAATCTGACGTTGTTTTGGTTTGATGTAGACACAGATAATTATTTACGTGTATAGTGTTACATTTAAGTATGATGTTATTTCTTTAAATTTTCTTCTGTCGTGGTTTATCTTATCCACGTTTCTGTTCAATCCCAGTTCTCAAGCAGTTTATCTAAACTCATTGTATTGTTTTCGGCTGCCTTCTTTGATCTAGCCGAAACGTTTAAGCATACTCAATTTATATCGGTATCGGTTGTTTGCATTTATTTCTTCATAAGTAAGTGGAAACTATTTATCCGCAAACTGTAAAGGTGATTAGAACAATGTTGGACACAAGCACATACCCTTGCCTAATTTTCATTCTGATTTCTATGGCTTCTATAAACTGGTTTTGTATTGTTTATATGAGCCTCGAGTATTCCTAAGTGCAGCTCAAGTTACCACTATTTCAGATTCTTATAAAATTCTCATTCGTTTTTGTGTAAACACACGCATACGCGCGCGCGCGCGCACGCACACACACACACACATACACAATTCTTTAAAACTTTTTTTATATTCTGCTGTCTCCTAAAACTGAATTAACTAAAACAGTAAGTTAAGACTTTTATAATTGTTGATTTTGAATTAAAAAAACCAAAGTACAAGTTCAACCGTAAGAATACTAAACGCTGTACACACTGGTAGATTTAAAATAAACAAACCAATGATGTCTTTTATCAAATATCTGGAAAAGAAAAAACAATTAAACAGCTAAACGTAATTTTCTTTCATTTTGAAATCTCGTTGCGATATAAAATGGCTTTGTTTTTGGCGTCGTGAGGTAAGGACCAACGCCAAAAAATCATAAACTTCTTATTTGGACGAGTAATGAATTAGAACCAAGGACAATAAACGGTACTTGAATTGAAGCATGTAGTTGAACGAGGAAGCGAGTTATTCATTTTTAACTCGAAGGTTTAGCATTTGTCTGTCTGTCTGTCTTTTTAGGGTATGTTTCACGAAAACGTTCGAGTGCATCACCCGATTTTCGTAAAACCAGACACGGTCGTCCATGTTTTACCCGACACAACTCTAAAATACTCCGCGAAAAGAATAGAAGGGCTGGAAAAAAAGTGAGGGTATCAAAATTGTGGAAATATCGCAAAAGCCCACGTGAGGTATGAAATTAAAGAGAGTTTTAACCACGCTCTGGAAACATAAAATTTGCTTGAAAAATTTCAAGCTGATCCCAAATGTGTGTGAGAATTGTCATAAAATCGCAAAACTCCATGTGGGGTGTCAAACTAAACGCAATTTTAACTAACATCTGATTGTAATGTTAAGTTTGGGACATTTAAAAACTTTGGAAACCAGAGCTCATAAAATAGGTGAAATTTGAAAAAGTTCGTAAAAATCCAGCAGGCTGTCAGAGTAAAATAATTGAAACCAAATCTGAATATATAACATTTGTGTGTTTGTTCTGCGACCGTATGCTCTACAATTGTTATATGACTAAAAAAATCGGTATGGAGAACCATACATGATTTCCATGTTCTCAGATTATACAGGGTCCGCCAGTGAAGCGGGAAAATTAAAAGTACCCAATTTTTTCATGAAATATTTATTATCAGAATTTTTTTACAGATTGAGTTGAGTAAAGTATGCCATTATTTTACTTTTTAAAAATAACGCCGCTCAAGTCAGAGCCATTTCTGTGGTTAACATTCTTCTAATCTTGACCGAAAATTTTCCATTACTCGACGAAGCAGGTCAGGTTGAATCCGTGCAATTTCTTGTCTGATATTCGTTTTTAATTCCGGTATGGTGTGCGGTCTATCAATGTACAGCCTGCTTTTCAGAAATCCCCAAAGAAAAAAGTCGCATGCGGACAAATCTGGGGATCTTGCAGGCCACGAGATGTCGCCATATCTGGATATGAGTCCGTCCGGGAAGAGTTCTCTTAGAGTAGCCATGGACACACGAGCAGTATGACTTGTGGCCCCATCCTGCTGGAAAAAATTAATTTCCGGAAACCTAGGGAGCTGTTGCATCAAAAATGTTCTGACCATGTGTGTGTAGCAGTCTGCATTGACAGTTGTGGTGTTTCCTCTATCGTCTTGGAAAAAATTTGAAAATTTTGGAGCAAAAAAATTTAAAACTAGTTGTGTGTGTGTTTTTTTTTAATGCAATTAATTGACTTCAGGTTTTGCCAATTTAAAAAAAAAATACTATTTGGGTCAATGACAAGTTTAAATAATCTACAGGCCTTATACTCAATAATAAATATAACAGATATTGAAAGAAATGGTGAAATATGAAATATTCAAGTACCGTCTGCCTAGTGGCAAAAGCTAAAGAGCATGATAATGTCTTTCGGGCGCCAGCTAAACGCAACATTTGCAGAAAGGAAACAATCAGTCAGTCAGTAACCATAATAATGTTGCGTTTAGCTGTCGGCCGAAAGACATTATCATGCTCTTTAGCTTTTGCCACTAGGCATACGGTACTTGAATATTTTTATCTATTGGGTGTAAGGTTATACAGTACTTTTTATTCATGTCTGTATTCAAAACGTATAAAACAAGTTATTTTAAAGTATTTAATACTGTATTATGAAACAAGTAAAATAAAATAAAAAGATGAAAAGTCATCTTGTTTTCGTTTTTGTTGCGATGGGGCCGCTGGTATTGAAGCTTCACCGCCGACAGCAACCGCTCGTTGCTGTTCCTTCTCGAGCTTCTTTCGTTCCCGATACTTTCTTGCTCGCTCGGCATTTTGTCGTTTCTTGATCTGAGCCTTCTCGTCGCTGCTATCCATTGTCGAACGCTGTTTTAATCAGTCGCCACGTTATGGTTACTATATACCAGCAGCAGTGTATTTCACCACAACACAAAACAAACCTTTATTTACAACAATCCCAATGACATTATGTATCTGTGTTATACTTCACATTTCTGCGGTGAGTAATTAAATATAAAGAACAGTAGATTTGCATTTACGATGACAAATATTTTAATGAATAGATCGTTAGCTGAATCACATACGAAGACAACCATTAACTAGAGACAATAACCCCAATAACCTATCTACAGCTATGCAGTGTTGTTCGCTTGTTAGGTCTTTAATCTGCGACGACGTTAGCATGTTAGCGGTCGCGGTTTTAGTTAACGATTCCCGGCTGGTAAATTGTGCTAACACTTGATTTTAAACTTTCAGGACGCTTTATAAATCTGGTTTAATTGTTTGCAGTGATATTATTTTTAACACATTATATATATTGCGACGTATCAAAACAAACGTTTATTTACAACAATCCCAATGACGTCACGCAAGAATGACGTCATGCAGCGTGATGCGTTACAGTTTACAGCGTTACAGAAATTTTCAAATGATGGCCAGCCAAAAGACATTATCATGTCAAAATATGGCCCAATAATGCCAGACGATGAAACTGCACACCACGCCGTAACTTTCGGACTATGTAATGGCTTTTCATGCAACTCACCTGGGTTTTCATCATTCCAATATCGACTATTTTGTTTGTTTACATATCCATTCAAATGAAAATGTGCTTCATCTGACATAAACATGCGGTGAATAAAGTTTTCATCATCATTTACACTTCGCAATATTTCTTCGCTGAAAATCCTACGAGCCAGCATATCGCCATCTTTCGACTTCTGGATTACTTGAATTTTGTAAGGATGAAAAGATAAGTCTTTATGCAAAATTCGTCGTAACGATGTGTCACTAATGTTTAGTGCGAATGCATGTTTCATTGCAGAACGTTGTGGACTACGCGTCAATGCTACTCGAACTCTTTCAATGTTTTCCTCTGTTCTTACAGACCTTGTTGCTCCTCTATGCTTTAAGTTTAATGCGGAACCAGTTTCTTCAAACTTTTTCACCCATGACATAATTGCATGAGCGGACGGCACTCTTCCATGTCGTGCAATATTGAAATGATTACGAAACAATCGTTGTACAGAAGTCACACAGTCACCATTCTTATAAAACGATTTTACGCAGAAAGCACACTGTGCACCGGACCACTGCTCCATGTTTAACAAATGGCATTAAATGTAAAGCAACAATCGAAAACCTCCACGCCCTCTCGTGAGCAGAAAATGAACTATTGGACTTTCAAAATTTCCCGCTTCACTGGTGGACCCTGTATATAAAATCATTTGGTACTGTCTTTATCCGTACCCGCAGTTATTTAGATAAAGCGATGTTTGGGCTTAGATATATAGTGAATATCGCACATAATTTTATGTAGTGAAAGAATTATACAAACTTTAATTTTGTATGTTGCAAAATAGTTGGCTGGTGATTGCAATTGATTTCGTTTGTCATTTTTTTAATGGTAAATGACTGTAGTAGTAATTTATCAACGGGCCGTGGCTGTGGCACCAAAAATTGATCACGAAAACTGAAATTATACATGGAGACCAATACATGTGTAATGTAAAACTATTTTTTATTTCTAAAACCACGAAAAACCCAACTCGAAGTAAGGCGGGAGTGGCCCAAGGGTCAAACCCTTGCCTATTATTATAGGTCTACATGTCACTTTTTTGTGACAGAACTCAGAACTCGTTTTTTTTTTTGTAAAATTCGTTTTCCGATAAGTACTCGTTTTGTGACTAACAAAAAACAAACATCCATTATATACAATTTGTAGAGCATATGTTGTCATTCCTTAATACAATGTTTTCTGTTTTTTCATTAACCATAAATATTTGTATTTTTCATTTTGTATTTGCTGTTGTTTTTTCCAATTTGTAAACTTAAAAACGTTAGGTTCTTTATTTTAAGTGTTACTCTGTTATACGCATTGTATTACACGTTTAATGTTATGTTTTCTCAACCACAGCTGTTATTTACTTTAGCAGTAAACTAAAAACACAAAACCATTATTACTTAACTACCAAATGAAAACAACACGTATTTTTGCTTTACATTAAGAAGTAGGGCAATTTACAATTAGCACACTTCTTCTTTTCCACACTGTAATATATAGATACAATCGCATATTAAAAACATCGAAATGTATTGCGGGTACTCATATAGTTCCAATCATTTACTTTAATTCAGTTCGATAATTCCTAAAAAAATATAGAATTTTGTCAAAGTGAAATAAAATGTTTCCATTGAAACTACTCCTTTGTTGTCAATAACGTAGTACACATATAAAATTTATAAAAAATTATCTCCTCCCTCATCAACTACCATTTTTATCTATAGAAAATTACCCCCTTCCCCTTCAACTACCCTTTTCATTTATAGATATTTCATCTACCTTACTACAGTGGATTATTATGACCTTCTTTTAAGGATACTTTATTTATCAAAATTAAGCACTTTGCTCTTGTTAAAACGTAAAAGGTTGTTGGTAAACTACCCCTTCCCCTTAACCGATCTTCACCAAAATCAATAGGCCTCGAGTCCTTTACAATTTAGAACTGTATGCAAAAAATTATTTGATTATGTTTGAATTTGCGGCAGTTATCGTTTGCAATAGAAAAAATTCTACACACACATAGATAGACAGAGAGACAGACACTTTTCGAAAAATGACTTTTTTTCATGTTTTGAGGATAGTAGGCCCTACAATCAGAATCTGCCATTATCTCGAACACGATTTTTTTCGCCATGACCTTACTTCCATTTCCTTATGGAACATGGAAGTAAAAATAGTACAGAAATCGAGAACTTTTGTCATTTTTTCTATAATTTAAAAATTATCTAAAATCGGAACTTGTGTAATAACAACTGTGCTTCGTTCAAAATATTGAGAGAGTTCTGCGGCTCAGGGAGCTTAATAGTAAAATATGATACGCCGATTTATAGCGCATTGCTCAGATAAGAAGTAGAAATTATTTTGCTGTGTAATGTGGATAATTAAAAATGATTTATACGAATCGTAATCAATTTGAAAACGCAATAAAGTCTGATTTATTGCAGCGTGTAACTCCGACTGCATTATCTCAGTGAAACTGGCGCGGATGGCATTAACGAGGGAATCACTCCAACTGCGCTGTGATAAAATTAATTATACGGACAATTTGCCATTTAGTACTAATTGCACTTCATCTTCACAGTGTTATCACATTTCAGACGGTTAATTATATATAATTAGCTACGACTGCGGTAAACCGAGTTAAAAAGGTTTTTGTGATTCTGCGTGCTAATAAACATTCGATACTTTCCTATTTCAATAAAAATGTGTTTTACAAATGTTAATGTAGACGCATGCGCAGTGTCATACTGTTACGACCTCTGAATATTCTCTACACAGTACGGTTTGATGATTTAAGACTGACCTATAACTGAAGTTTTGTAGATTTTTACTACATGCTTCATGATTATATAAAGAGATAAATTATATTCAGGTGATTTACTGGATGGTAGATAATTGCTTCAAACATGTAGAAAGGGGGAGAAACCCGTGCAGGTATTGAAAATGTTGATAAATGTTTAGTGCGTATATTCTACACAAATAAACAGATATGTTCTAATCAAGTTAACAAACAATTTTACAATTTCTCTACTTCAACCATTCTCTAGAATATATAAACCAATAATTATACCCAAAATTAATGAGACATGAGGCTAAACTGTTGAAACATAACCTAGTATAAAGTAGGCTAATGGAAATAATGTTTGAGACTAGATTAATACACGACGTCCTTGGCGTTCGTCAATGCCTAGCCTTCAAGTTCGGTCTGACACGAATAGCACGAAATCTTGTACATGTTATTGTTCGATTTATCATACTTAAATACACTACAAAAATGAAAGTAAAAATCAAAATGTCTCCGTTTGGGTTCTGTCAAACCCAGTCACTAACAGGGTACTGGGCCCCTGTCATTTGTTAGATGCTATGCGTGGTTCGTGCTATTATAGGCATGTGACAAATGGACACTAAAGCAAACTATTACAGATCCTTTTAATGCTTTTAGATGTGCCTCTATAGACTATCAAATAGAGGAAAATGGTTGGAACACATACAAAGAGGAGCCCAGTATGACCTACTAAGATTCTTTCTAAATGGAAAAATAAAAGATAAAAAATGGAACGGTCGGAAAAACTCTTACCTTTGTAACCTCCAACAGTGGTCAGGCTCAGTGGCCCAATGGAGGGTGGAACGGGTCTCAGTATCTGCGAGAACTATGAAACATTTCAGTGAAATTCCATAATCACTTAAGTTGAAATAAGTAGACCCCTATTATAAATAATTTTAAAATATTTAAGTAGGAAGAAAGTTGGATATGTAATTTGTCTTGAAGAAAATGGGGAGTCCAAGCTTCAACTTAGACTCATCCCCTCCCCAGAAGCTAGTCCCATATCCTCTCTGGAACTAGCCCCCTCCCACAAAGAGCAGCTCCTAGGTACGTTGACTGATCAGGCTTAACCGGTGAAACATTATTGAATTCAGCACAAGACTGAGAAAAATATAAAGATACAATTAAAATAAGAGTTGTCAATGCCTGATTAGCCATTCCACTGAAAGAAGAATGCATGATAAAGTTAGAGTAGTCATTGAACTTCTGTCATCGCTGTTCGTCTGTCAAATTACACACAGGGGAAATATTTTCAGACATAAATATTTTATTCCAATGTGTCGGACGTTCATCAGACATGTTGAACACTTTAGTTGTTACTCGTGGAGACTCCGCACGCGATAAAACTCTAAAAAAAAATGAGATTTTGCTTCATAGAAAATGTATGCATAGGATAACTGACATAATTAAGACATTTTAATGAATATTTCTATTAAGTTTTAAGTCTACCTTGTAGTCTATACGGAAGCGAAATCTGTGCCCTAAGTACTAGAACTTCTCGTGACAATAGCCGAGAGAATGTTTTAACGTCAGTTCTGAAAATACCACTAACGGAAAGACTTTAAAACAAGGCTGTCATAGTGAGCCTTGGTGTTTCAAATTTTACAAATGGTTTGAAAGTAAGAGAAAGGTTAAAGGACTACATTTTACGGATAGAGAAGAAACGCGCTCCAAACAAATCTAGACCCAAAAAGTGTGTGTTGTCTGCCCGAGAGAAGGTCTTACTAGGCGTGCACCTTTCATGACTTCTTATTTTGGGCTACTCTCTTTATTTACCTACATATCGTCTATATGGCTTCTCCTGAGTCCTCTGTACCGCTTTCTGTTTACCGCATTACCTTGTGTGTGTTTGACACACCTTCCTGCCATGGATGATATCCATCACTCTCCGTTTATCTCCTTCTTTTCCAGGCGTCTCCTCAATCGTCACTCTAACCTTCCAGGAAATCATCTCCTCTCCTTTACTAAATCACTAAGTCTCTGCTCCGTACAGGAGTACGCTGCATGCAAACACGTCACCATCCTCTTTCTCAACTTTAAATGTAGACCAAGAAAAACGAGAAGTATTCCCAAAGGTTCTAAAACTTGAGGGAGATGATGATGAAGAAGAAGAAGAAGAAGAAGAAGAAGAAGAAGAAGAAGAAGAAGAAGAAGAAGAAGAAGAAGAAGAAGAAGAAGAAGAAGGAGAAGGAGAAGGAGAAGGAGAAGGAGAAGGAGAAGAAGAAGAAGAAGAAGAAGAAGAAGAAGAAGAAGAAGAAGAAGAAGAAGAAGAAGAAGAAATAGAAATATACTACCTATTTATTAATGGGAAAAGACGACGCAGGACATAGAAAGAATTTCGATTTAACAGTAAGGGAAACAAATTTATGTAACATGGTCAGGCCAGAAAACAAAACAAACGAAACAAAGATAAATAATATGTGATAAACAAGAAGGAAGGGTCAAAGAATTTTCACAATATAGAGCATATCAGAAATCCTCAAAAGCTTTAATTTATCTAGTAAAAAAGTGACAAAAATTATAATATCAGAACCGACAAACCTGACTTCAGTTACATCGGTCTGAGTAGGCAAAACTAAAACGTACTTGAGCAAAACTTGTAAAGCATAAGAAGTGTACACGGCTGTAGAGTTAAGCTTGTAAACGTTATAGAGGTATCCTCCCTGCGACCGAAGTACCGCTTGAAAACATTATTTGATAAAGTAATTAATTACAGCGGTATTTGAGTGGAGATTTCTCTTTTGTATTCATAGTCTATAGTAAAGAAAAAACTTTTAGATTCTTGGAATAAACTTAACGAATTTTCCCCCCAGCCTTTTTAAAAACAAACAATCTTATTTACGTTACCTGTTTTGTAAAGAAATTTCAAGAAACCACTTCAAGAAAATTGTTTTTTAATACACGTAATTTGTCTATATTGTTACGACTTCACAGAAGAATCTACGTGTCTATCTAATGTTCCAGAGTGATCCGGAATGTAACGTGTGTGGGGTACGTGCTTGTTGACGCATTTTCTAGACCGTGCCAGACTTCGCTTGCGCGCACGGACGCAAGTAATTACGTCGTAACTATACTGGCGCTATCGCGCATTATGGAATAATCTATAATCTATATAATAAATAGTAATTTGGGGCAGAATAAAAAAATAAAAAATTATTTTCTTTCGTTTCTACATTAAGGGATCAGCTTGTAAGTCACACAATTCTAGTTGACCGTCAGTTGTTCTTCTCTGAAAACACCAAGAAGATTGTTAAGTAACAAGACAATATTTAAAAAAATTTCAAATAATTTGAATTATTATTATTATTAATTTGAACTATTCTTTAAGTCTCATATTAAACACGTTTAAGATTTCTTGAACAGTTAGAAAAATTTTGTAAAGGTCATTCGTTTATCATTTTAAAACTCGTAATTATTTTTTGACAGCTTCCAACATGAGTCAGTTCAATAAAATTTGAAAATCAGTTAGTATAATAATTACTAAATTGTTTTTCCAAGATAAGGACGCGGAATGCATATAAAGGTGTCACGGCCAGGCAGTTAGAAGTCATTAGTGTAAATCTACCGTCACGCATGAGAATATTGCGTGGATTCTGTTGTGCAAACTGCTATTCCAATGTTTTAAAATAATTTAATTAGTGTGTAAAATTATTATAATTTAATGCACCGATTTAAATTACTAAATTCTACTATCCACTTACGTATTATCCAGACGTGTGTCGTATAAACTTGTGTGATAAATTAATGAAATACAAAATTAATTGTACAAAGCAACGTTGTTTATGTCGGCTGATTTATATGTTGTTGTATTAAATTGTGTAACGTGTGTAACTTGATGTAGCCTAATTACATTATAATTGTAAAAATGTCGATTTATATATATATATATATATATATATATATACACACACACATATATATATATACATGTGTGCGTGTGCGTGTATTTATTATTGTAAATAATATACTAAACACATCGATTATTAGTTAATCTTCTATCAGGTATCAGGTAATCAGGTATGTTTATATTTATATATTCATACAATTATGTATGATAGCACTTATATAAATTATCATTTATTTGACAACCATAAAACAGGCAAGAAACATAGATATCAGAATAGTATTTAAAATATTTGAATTATAAATATATTAACATAAACGAAAATGGGAAAACAAAAACTGAACTGTATCACGCGCAGAGAATGAATGGGTTTTTACGTAAACTTACCACTAGTAGACTACATCTGTTATACACACTTATTTTTACTTTGTTTAACCTATAGTCTTAATCGCTTGTTTTTCTTCACGCATCAAGGGGACTCGTTAGTGGTCGATTCCAAGTCTTCTGTTCTTCCCTTTCTGTGATCGCGGCCAGGATTGCGTTTTTCCAAGGGTCCAGAATGTCGCACAACTTTTAGTAATTCCGCTGTCTATCGTTTCTTCCCCTGTCAGCAAGTCCGTTCCATTATCTTCTTCGCCTTCTGACAAATGTGACTACGTCTTCTACTTCCCACTGCCGTCTTATGTCACTGTTTCTTATTCTATGAATAAGAGACAGTTTTTCCCAACAATTGACCTGAATGTCTGTCGTCCTTAAGGGTCGTTTTGTTCTCCTACTGCCAACCTTGTGTCAGCTCCGTAAGTCAATACTTGGTCGTTACATCATCTTGTATTGTATACCTTCACTTTATCTTCAAGCCTGAGGTATTTATTGTTCCAGGTTACGTTCCTTGAACATGCAAAAATACGAGTGCCTATTGTTGTATGTCCTCTTGCTTCTCGTAGGTATTGCTACTCATACAAAATACGAATGCCTATTGTTGTATGTCCTCTTGCTTCTCGTAGGTATTGCTACTCATACAAAATACGAATGCCTATTGTTGTATGTCCTCTTGCTTCTCGTAGGTATTGCTACTCATACAAAATACGAGTGCCTATTGTTGTATGTCCTCTTGCTTCTCGTAGGTATTGCTACTCATACAAAATACGAGTGCCTATTGTTGTATGTCCTCTGACTTCTCGTAGGTATTGCTACTCATACAAAATACGAGTGCCTATTGTTGTATGTCCTCTGACTTCTCGTAGGTATTGCTACTCATACAAAATACGAGTGCCTATTGTTGTATGTCCTCTTGCTTCTCGTAGGTATTGCTACTCATACAAATTCTATTTCACTACATTTTATTATTCAGTATTGTTTAATAGGTTACATTCATATCATTCATATCGCATTTGATAACGTTTTCTTTATACGTCATGCATTTTTTCTTGTATTCCGTAATTAGAATAAAGTTGTTTCGTAAAACTGTGCGTGCTACACCTACATATATATACTATACATATATATATTGCAACGAATCACAGGATCATGATAGGCGGGGCAAGTTCATATATTACACAGACAATGGACATTCATGTTATATTGGTAGATGGTTAAGTTTGGTTATGTTATCAATTGTATTTAGTAAGGATAAGGGTTTAGTTTATTAAAACTGTGCATTATTTATTTATTGTTATTCATGTACTGTGTTTGTGGAAATGTGCGCGCGTGCGCGAGTGGTAAACGTTTCCCGGGCGGTGCGTGAATTAATTATCGTTGTGTTTGACATTGAACTGAACTTAGACATATGTATTGCTACAATCCCTATACCTGTCTGACTATTGTTTACGTTCATGTATGATATTAGTATGTAGGCAGTTATGCATGAGATACGGGTAGTCTGATTACCGCTATGCATGCTGTTACAAAGTAAATGCACTCTACTGCATGAAAAGTGCATGTCACGATGTACTAACCATGTGACTTCCATCCACCAATAGAATGCTGAGTGGTGGTTGGAAATTTTCTTAAGCCTGTCGTTACACAGGTAGTTCTTCTACGCCATCTACCGCGAACGGGACGTGCATCCTTGTACAAGATTCTACCGCTTGCAAGGTGTTGTAAAAACTATTCGTCGTTAGTGAAACGGGAAGACTCAGAACTGTGTGTGTAGTACATCTGCACACAGTATTGTTTTAACGCATTGCGCGTATAATTACGACAGTTCTTCTACGCCATCTACCGCGAACGGGACGTGCACTCCTTGTACAAGATTCTACCGCTTGCAAGGTGTTGTAAAAACTATTCGTTGTTAGTGAAACGGGAAGACTCAGAACTGTGTGTGTAGTACATCTGCACACAGTATTGTTTTAACGCATTGCGCGTATAATTACGACAGTTCTTCTACGCCATCTACCGCGAACGGGACGTGCACTCCTTGTACAAGATTCTACCGCTTGCAAGGTGTTGTAAAAACTATTCGTCGTTAGTGAAACGGGAAGACTCAGAACTGTGTGTGTAGTACACCTGCACACAGTATTGTTTTAACGCATTGTGCGTATAATTACAGGCAGTTCTTCACTGCTGCTACCGCGAACGGTACATACAATCCTTGTACAAGACTTTACCGCTTGCAAGGATCTGTTAAGACTTTTCGGGGATAGTAACGCGTGTGACGCATAACAGTTGATATTATCTATTTACACACGGTATTATTAATATTGTAGTACTACGTGTGTAATAAGTGAGTGTAACTGTATCGCTGTGTGAGATTTTCCGCAGTGTCAGTATCATTAACAGTTACGCAATAGTAAGTTGTTTCATCAAGACGTTTCCGTGCTAGTGCAAGATTTCCTCATAGGGTGGTCTGCTGGTCGCGGTAGACCTTGGTATTCGCGTGAACACTTGAAGAAGCCGGAGTGGTATAAGTTCAATATACCGTTATTAGATTAAACTCACTGTCACCTGAGATATTACTTGGTCATAACTCTATATTAATTTGGCGAGTAATAAGATCCGTAGTACCGTTGTGTGTGCGAAGCGTCAGATTCATCGTGGGAGTTACAGGACACCAGCCCAGCTGACAGGACACCAGCCCAGCTGTTACGGGACGCCAGCCCAGCTGTTACAGGAAGCCAGCCCAGCTGACAGGACACCAGCCCAGCTGTTACAGGAAGCCAGCCCAGCTGTTATAGGACATCAGCCCAGCTGTTACAGGACATCAGCCAAGCTGTTACCGGACGCCAGCCCAGCTGTGAACGTTTCTGGGTGAACGTCTGTCATTTATAAGCCACACCTGACGAACCAACTACACCGCAAAGACCTGCCCGTCTCTTCAACAACATCATCGTGGGAATCTTCTTTATGTAACGTATCACGTCTTGCGTATGAACATTATTTAACATTTTAAAAGAAAGACTCTATATCAAACATTACATTCTGTACATATCAAATATACCATATAAACTATAACTTGTGTTTTGTGCAATAAATAATCTTAAACCCTCCAATATAGACTTGTAATTTGAAATACACATACTATCATATCCTATGCGCCAATAGTTTAGTAATTTGTGTTGTCGCAATATATACTATATATATATATATATATATATATATATATATATATATATATTACTTAAACAATAGTTTTGATATTTGTTGGAGAACGCGATCTAACAAAATAATTGTAACAATCGTAACGTTGTAGTCATAGCAACGTGATGTCAGTTGTGTGCAGTGCTGCCACAGTTGTGTGTTATCAAACAGCAATAGTGACGCTAATACAATGGAATTGTAGCCATTTGCCAGCGATGACCGATAGTCTGCTAAAAAATAAGTGTTATGTATGTGTATTGAATTTTGTTACCAACGGTCTGTGTATCAATAATTTGTGTTTAGCAATGGACGCGTTAGGTTGAGCGAATTCCAGGTTATCAGCTGCTAACAGATTTTACAGCCTCATACTTCATGAGAAGGAAAGAGAAAAAGAGAAAAGAGAGAGAGAGAGACACACATAGACAGACAGACTGAGTGAGCGAGCGAGCGAACGAGCGGAAATAAAGAGATCGTGTGTGTGCGTGTGCGTGTGTGTGTGTAAGAGTAAGGGAGACAGAGAAATACATATAAAGCGAGGGAGAGAGTATATAATTAACGATAACGAGTGTTTTTTAAGTGTGCATCTGACGACAGAGAGATGTGGATATAGCCGGTCGAAGACCTGTCACAACCACTCTTTGAATAATAGTAGTGTAAGTGATCGGTTTAACTATTTGTGTGCGTTTGTGTATGTGTATATGTGTGTATGAGGGTAAGTGGGGGAGTAGAGAGAGACGTCTGTAGTCTGTCCATGTATGCAACTTAGAGTTGTTGTTGTAAACAACAATTTAGAGTACAGCTTATGCCACGTTCATAAAAACATTAACGATAGACTTTTACACGGACAACTTTGAGCGAACGGTAGAGAAACCACGATATCCTTTCTAGAGTCGTGGGCTGCGCGAACCCTCCAAACAATTACCAACACTTATATGTATAGCATAAAGTGTCTAGAGCGGATAGAGGAGAGGCAACGCGATGACAGTTCGCCGTCTCGCTCACACACTATATCTCCCTTCGTAACACACATGCTTCCGATTATCTCCCTTGTCTTGTTGCAGACGATGTTCACACTATGAAATATTATACAAGATCGTTGTGCGGACGTGAGAAACGACTGAAAATTTTGTTAGCCTCGCAACGATGTGTTTGTCCACTGCGCATCTCCAACGGTCTGTTGAAAACTTATCGTCACGTCTATACTTCTGACCGCTTTACAGTTTTTACTTCTGACAGGCCCAGTTGTTACGTCAACAACAGCTTGACATTACTGAGAAAAGAAACTTAACGAATTTTTAACGAATCTGCACAGCAAGCATCCCAGTAATTCGTTGACAATGGAAAAAATTAATTCTGGAAAGTATTCTACCTCCAATATACTGGTGATAAAAAAGAGTATTCGCAGCCTCTGTCCTTGGTCCGTGGTCTAAGATCCAAGGACACGGACTGCTACCTAGACAGGATTTCAAACCTCCACCCGAGGTCAAAAGAGCGGTCAGTGAGACAGTTATTAGTAGGACATCATGAAACTATGAACGCAAATTCTCCAGGATTAGCTGAAACATATGTATACTGATAATGATTACTCGATTACCAAGGACGTCTCGCCGGTCATTGGATAATTGACAGAAGTAGGAAAAACTCATCTCCTTTACGTTAATAAACGAAGGGACAGAACTGGTAGACACAGCTTGAAGACCTTCCTATGGTGAACACTGAATATGCGACAAGATATTGGGTCGGCAAAAGCTGCCAGACGCGCGTTTATCGATGCAGTGAAGAGCAGCGCAAAGATTCGCATCGCTGAACACAGACGGGCCCACAGGTTTGGGCAGTCGGAAAACTTTGGTATTGCGGAGTATCCGCTGGCTAATGACGTACATGTGTTGGAGTTTAAACTCGCACGAATCCTGTCCTTAACGTTACATTGTTAAACGAGACTTCACCAAAAGGCGATAGACATACAAACGTAGTAACAGTTTCAATAGGAAAGATGGAAGCTTGCGGTGTTGAGAATGTGTCGGATTGTGAAATTATATGTAACGTAACTCAAGCTAGCTATTGGACTGCTGAAGCTTATGCCCAGACCTATAACAGACATCTATAAATATATATCATAGTTCATACTGTCTCGTGTCTAGCTAAGGAGTGGGGGAGTCTTTCTCCCAAATCAGCTCGGGTTCCGCCTTCGGGCAAATCTTAGATATCACCAGAAAAATGTGCCCTCATCAGCCACCGAAAGAGTGACTGGCTTACCTAATCACTGAGGAAGACAGACTACAGAATACTGGTCGAAACGTCAGTGGTTTTAACGGAGGACAACGGTCTAAGACCCTGGAAGAAAATATAAATGATGAAAGATTTTTTTTTAGAAAACTAAACTTCAACCGTGAGGTTTATCTTCAACCGAATTTACAGTACACAAGTATATAAAATTTTAACAGTACTAAAGATTTACACAACTTTAACATTAAACAACACTTTTAACATAGACACATAGTCCCAATTTAGACGAATCCTTTCACGTGAGAACTCCATCTGTCTCTGTCCACCGCAGTCTCATCTGTTGGTCTAACCTTCTCCATCACCCGTTCTACATTATTGTCCTATGTTGTTGAAGGTGGTCCTTTTATATTTCTTCCTGCAATCTCTCAGTTCTGAGCTACCTTAGACAATATTTCTTCATCCATTCTTCTTACGTGGCTGTACCATCTTAGAATTCTTTGTCCAATCTCGGCCATTATGGTTTTCTCAGTCCCCAGCAATCTTCTTCACTTTACCTCCTCATCAGTCTTATTATTTTGCATTACGTGTTTGAAATTCGCAGCCATTCGCGTCTCATGAACGTAGAAAAATTAAAATATTTACCAATTAATTACAACGGCTTAATAGAATGCTGAACCCGTTGTTAACAAGGATCTGTTGCTCAAAATGCTTTATATTTACACTCTTTAAGATTTAGTTTTATGTAATTAAAAGATAGCAAAACGTATGTATAAAAATGTTAATTAGACAACGATAATAAAAACTAAAATGACAGCTGAAGGAGACTTGAATAGAAAATGTAAAAAAAAAATTAGTATAAAACAAAACAAATTATACGTTAATTATAAATAGTGAGAAAAATTGTTGGCAGACTGGAAAATATAGTACACCAGACAGCTTTGTTGCACAAATTGCGTAAGATTAGAAATGTTTGCTCACTACTATGCTGTGCAAATTAGTTGGGACAAGCTATTTTTTTTCTGTATATTGTTTGTGATTGCCATTTGATGTCTGAAACCGCCTTAAACTGGTATTATCTGCCTTGAGGTGGTGTGACTGTTCGACCTTGACAGTAACAAAGCACTTTGACTGGTTTATCTTCAGTTGTGAGCCTTTGATTGTGGCAGTTGGATGCTAGTTTTTGCGCTCTGCGTAACACGTGTTGCTTTCGTGTGTTTAAAAAAGGATATTACGCCGAGGAAGCGTGCAAAAATTATTGCTTTGAAAGATCACACTTCTATGACAGTGAGAGATATCGCTTCTGCAGTTGGTGTAGGCAAATCAAGTGTATCAAGAATTCTGACAACGTTCAAAGAATCTGGATCATCGTCTCCAAAAAGGAGAGGAAAATGTGGGCGCAAACGGAAAACTACTCCAAGAACTGATAAAATTCTAATAAAAAATAGTAAAATTAATCCAAGGAAAACAAGCTCAGAAAAAGAGTGATTTTTTTACTTTGTCCCAATTAATTTCACAGTATAGTACTTCAAAATCGACAAATGGATTTCTTTTCATTAAACAAGTGAGTTTAAAATAAGTGAATTACATCCGACGCAGAAAAAGTTGTCAATATTTACAAAGGGTTTGTCTTAACATTTTTATTAAAATTTCTAAAAATCAGCTACAGTCCTACAAGTTCTTGTATTTTTCAACAAACGAAGTGAGTTCTCAGTTTTAACATGACCGTTTGACATTTGGCTGTCCGGCTATTTGGTGTATGCCTCACGATAACTTTTGAACGCATCAACCGATTTCGTAAAACTTGGCAAGCATGTCCAAACATTTACCACACAGGACCCTAATGTTTTCGAGATTGCTCTCTCTCAAAAATAGTAACAACACTTCCTTTTTAAAAACAAGTAACCTTTTTTATTTTAGCTGTTTTGTGAATAAACTTAAAGAAAAACCTTTTCTAACACACGTATGGATTTGATTAATAGAAAATTAATAGAAAAATTTCTATATGTAGGTACAAAACAACTTTTGTTTTCATAACTAATTAATAACATAATACCGTTAGTTTATAGATGCATATTTTTTGAAAGAGCAAAGTAAGTTCTCAGTTTTAACTTGACCGTTTGACATTTGTCTGTCTGTCTGTCTGCTTGGGGTATGTCTATGATAACGTTTAACTGCATCAACTGATTTTCGTAAAACCTGGCATAGTTTCCATACTATTATATAGTATTTTTGTGGGGAGGCAAAAATGATAAGGTGTGAAAATTATAAAAAATTCTTAAAATCCATCTGGGTTACCAAATTCAAGGGAATTTTATTCGCAATCTGAATATATTGTTTTTTCTATAAATATCAAAATTTTGAACGTCATGGCCCCAAAAGCGGTAAAAATGGGGATAAACCCGCAATAATTCATGTAGAATATCAAATTAAAGGGAATTTTAACTAACAGCTGAGTGTAGTGTTGATGTTTCGGAATTTTAAAATTTTGAGGCTCCAGGACCCAAAAAAGGGATGGAAATTTTGAAAAACTTTTACAATCATCTAGGTGTTGGACTAAAATTAATTGTAATCAAAATCCTGATGCTTTGACTTTTTAGTGTTAACTGTATGAGTGTGTGCTGTAGAAGAGTAATCGGGATGTTTGTAATTTTCCTATATTTTTGAAAAATTATCTAATATAAAATTGTGTAAAATAAAGGTATTTCTTTCAAATGAGTGAACGAGGTCTGAAGCTCAGGAAGCATACTAGTTATTCCCAAACACAAATATACAGTTAAACGCTTGAAATTGTTGCCAATCGCTTTCTTCAGGAACGTTTCCTTATCAGTCGCAACAACATGTTCGCTGAACTAATTCGCACACGATTTACTGAAATTCGCAGGTCCACATCTGACTTACAGGTATCTGTGCATTGCGTGGAGTTTTGTAGGCAGCCAAAAAAGGCGTAATGTCGACGAGAAGGTTTTGCAGCATTCTACTCTACTCTATCCCAGGCGGTTCTAGAAATAAGCATAAACTGGGGAGTCAGAGTTATTCACTTGTTGACAAACACTATACATTCTACCACTGTTATGAACGTCAAATTTGCCAATTAATATTGTATAAATAACTACATCTAAATGCATACTTCATACTTCTCGCTCACTATTCTGAACGACATAGATAAATTATTTAAACAGATTATATTAGTAGACTACTTTTATTATTAGATAAAATTCAATATAAGACATTTTTCAATTATCAAAAAATCAAAAAATTCACGATTACACTATGAATTTCTTAAAAATAAAATAACAATTGTCAAACAGACAATCGTTATTGAACAAAAAAATTCAATAAATATAGAAAATTCAAAAATTTCAGGTTTGTATTAAACTTCCACTTATGCCCGGAATCACCCGGATTGACTTTTACAATTTATTCAATTTTTTATTCATTGTGTGTATGGTCACCAAGTTGCAATAGTTAATCTTTAAAATAGGTTAAGATACCTGTTATTCCTTCATGCAACTTACTTTGGTCGCTAGGCACGACGCGTTTCAGGATCAAGGTCCCATCTTCAGGTGATGATCACTCGGGTCGAGCTCGTCAGTTCATAAAAAACACATACATAAAAACACTGAATTTAATAAACACTCATACTGCACGAGGGGACGATGCGCATCGTCGAAAAAGTAAACGCGCTCTCAATTTTTTATCACTTTTTAGGGCTATAGGGTCGAAAACTTTTAAAATTTTTACATCTATACAATGCATGTAGACCTTGGTTCAAATTGTCTTTATTTCAGTGATCTAAACCTAGAAACTACACCGCAGCTTAGCTTAGCTTTCAGTGTGAATCGGCCTTTGCCCTCTTATTAACCTACGTATTAGTTACATGTTTTTAACAAGTGGCTTATGTTTACAGATGCACAGTATCGAGGAGCCTGGAAAGTTAAATATTAACAGTCGTGAGTACTAAATATTTTATTTATTATCAAATTAATACATTCATAGCAGTAGATTTTTGAAGTGAATTGCTGAACGTTGACATCTGCTGTGTTATATCATTATCGATAAGCGATTTCGATTTTGTAACTCTGTTTCACTAAGATGGCGTTACACGCGTTACAGCCTCTTTACATGTCTGGGTGACATGTAACTTTTCTGGGTTCAGGAACTTTACAGATCTGGGTGACATCGTTCAGGAACTTTACAGATCCGGGTGACATCGTTCAGGGACTTTACAGATCTGGGTGACATCGTTCAGGAACTTTACAGACCTGGGTGACATCGTTCAGGAACTTTACAGACCTGGGTGACATCGTTCAGGAACTTTACAGAGCTGGGTGACATCGTTCAGGAAATAAGCAGGCAATACAAAGACGCAACAAATTTTGATCACCTGGACAATTTTAGCTACACCACCACCATCTTCTCTGAAGCAATAGACGCTACGGCCTGTTGCTGCCAGACTGGTTTCACCACGTTAAGTGATGAGTCGCACTGTAAGTAGAGGCAGTGTTTTGTGTGACCTCGTGAAAAGTGTCGTGTTGGTACTGATTAAGGTCCGCATTATCTCACCCATACAGTTGAATTGTTAAAACAAATTTGGATATACTTGAACTTGAGCCCAGCCTACATCAAAGATTAACGAGTGAGCGGACCGCCTTGCACTGGGCTACTTTAGCTTTAGAGGAGTGCATTGCTTAATCGTTTATCATCGTAGCTGATTGGACGAACAAAGCGAGTTCTCAGTTTTAACCCCACCGTTCGGTGTTCGTCTGTCTATCTATTTTTACGGGGTATAACAAAATTGAAAGTTAAGGGCATGGAAATCCGCGAAAGCTTACGGTCAGAGGGGAAAGGCGA
The DNA here is from genome assembly GCA_034769895.1 of Magicicada septendecula. Lineage (NCBI taxonomy): Eukaryota > Metazoa > Arthropoda > Insecta > Hemiptera > Cicadidae > Magicicada > Magicicada septendecula. The sequence continues at coordinate 586,116,539 of CM068369.1, read as the reverse complement.
TGTGGTGGGAGTCGCTGTGAGATGTGAGAAGAGAATTGTTGTTATCAGCGACGGTGCTTTCAACCTATGGATATCGTTTCTAATAGTAACAGACACTCGCGACTGTTAAGATTTGTTTGTAAATGTCTCACCACAAATCTCTATATCTGCTGTTTGTGTGTGTGTGTGTGTGTGTCGCGTACAGTCACACAGCTGGCTTTACAAAAAGAATTATACGTTTATTGTTTCCGACGTAAATCAACAAATAATAATAACAATAATAATATTGTAATTGTATTACTATACCAATCAAGCAAATGATATCTATTATTGTTCGCATGTATCGAAATTTGTTGCTGTTACATATCAGAATGTTTTATAAACATATCTGAGTGTACTTCTCTGTCATTGTGTACTGCTGAGACGTAAAAAACTACAGCCTTTCTGACCGTTCTTATCGCAATCGAATTTGCAAACTGTACACTTCCACTCCTTAATTATACTCGACTATCTCTACAGTTTATCATTACATAAAGGAACGCGTTCTTCGTATTAATTTAATTGCAAGAATCTTTTTAATCCTGGACAACAAAAAACTGTTTATTATTACTTCCCGTGCTTGACAATGAATAACTTTCCTGTCTTTGCTAGTTGAAGGAGAAGTATCCATTTTAACAAATCTCGTTACTGGATGATAACACAAATACTGTAATTACGATAATACGTAATTACAGAATAAAAGCTACCAACATAAATTAACTAAATAATTAAATAACTAGTAAAAATGAGTGCCTGTAAAACAACGATACAATTAATAATAAATTTAAATAATAATAACAAATGCAAGACTGAGATAGTACGTCACACAGTAACCAACAATATACGGGTAACTAAAACATTACACGCAAGTTGGTAACACCTTCACTTGCTTACCAGCTGATTCTACGTTACCCTCCCGCCATTCACAATTTCAAAGTGGACTCGTCCATCCATAAATTGGCTTTTTCTGCGCATATGCCCTTAACTTTCAATTTTACTATACGCCTCACGATAAATTCTGAACGTATCAACCGATTTTTGTGAAACTAGGCACGTATGCCTATACTTTTACTTTACAGGTTTCTATTGTTTTTTTACAGGATTCCAAAAGTTCAAATAAAAGTTAATTTTATTCAAAATCCAAATTCTCCTGAAAATACGGGTATCAGCTGAAAATTTCGAGGAGCAACATATATAACTTAGCAATAGAACTAAAATTAAATTTTGTGTGTTAAACAATCATATTTCTTAAAAACACCTGTTAATTTCCAAATTTATCTGTAAATTTGTTAATTGTTTATCAGCTGTTCGAAATTTACGTGTAACGGGTGTTTTAAAACAGGAGCCGAATCAAACATTGTACTTTGATTGTTTGTAAATATAATTGCTTGTACTACTAATTTTGTATAAACCACTATGTTGTCTTTGGTATTGACGAGCGCTTTCGGCAGTCAAGCCATCTTCAGGTCATTTACCAACAGAGAAATATGAAACTGTTCACTTCTTATATACCGTTCTACCGGACCTATCTAGCCCCGCTCCCTGACGGAGTAACGTCTTACTTAGCTCCACCCATAGTGGGTTGTCTTACATTACCAATTTTATAGCCGTTACAATTCACGTTAATTCATCTTCTACTCTTTTTTGTTGTTTTGTTTGTCATTTTGCGTACAGTAAAATAAAGGGTCACCATGAAAATTAGGCATAAACATTTATATTTTCATTATTTTTTGTGATATGACCTTCTTCAACTACAACTAAAATAAACTGACCTTTAAAATGTATATTTATATTTTTTATTCAAAGACCTGCTTAAACTCTTGTTTCATAGTCATCATTAACGTTTTTCCTATTAAAAAACTTTGTACACAAGTTTTGTAAGCTTTTAACAATATAAAACTAGTTTTAAAAAGAGAAATTAAGAGGTACTGAAAGTATTATTCTTGCTAACAAGTACAGTAGTTCAATAAACTATTGTGTTCCTGCATACATAGTCGGGCTCGTTTAAGAAGCTTATTCTTTCTTCTTATTGGTACTTATTGAACGACCTTTGCGAGTTCTCAGTTTTTGCTCGACCGTTTATCCCTCGTGTGTCTGTCTGTCTATCTATCTATCTATCTACTGCTATGTGGGGTATTTATCACTATAACTTTTGAAAGATTCAACCAATTTTCAAACATAATTATCACTGTTGCACACCACTAAAGAAAAATTATACCGATTAGCGCTTTCGAGCCCCACAGTCTTTCGTCAGATCGGAAATAACCACAGAAATAAAACAAACTCTTCACATCTCCACCCGCCCCACTGTCCACACACCCCCCCGCAAACAAGCTATACGTCAAATGTCCCTTCTCAACCTCCGAGCCCTGTCACCCCCGTCGGTACAGTTACATATTTTTCTATCACATTCCTTGTGTGTGTGTGTGTGTGTGTGTGTGTGTGTACATTCTTTTCAAAACCTAACTTTGTAAAGCCTTTCTCATTCACACTTTTGGGCGAGGTCACTAACCCTTATTTAAAAAAAAGACCCCTATATGCAATTTAATTCTTAATGTTATCTATCCGTCCTCTACCTCTTACTTCTTAATTACATTATAAAATATTTCTTCATTATCAAATTTAGTTTTAGTATTCACTAAATTGTCTAACCCTTTCTCTCTTTCTTTCAATATTTCTAACTCCACCCTAAGCTTTCTTTCAACTGTGTTATTTACTACTTTTAAAATTTTATAGTCTTCCAAAGGATTAACAAACTTATGGTTCTCTTCTATGAAATGTCTTGCATATAACGAATTTGTTTTCTATTACCTTCTCCACGTTTGTGGTCAGACAACCTGCATACGAATTTCCGTCCTGTCTCACCTAGGTACACTTTGTTGCATTCTTTATAATGCATAATACCGTATAATTACCGTTTACTTGCTTATTGTTCATTATTTATGTTTGAAAATATCATCATCATCATGATCATGATCAACATGCTTGGTGCCACAACTCATTGCTAAGTCTTCACCTTTCCCATAAGCCTTCTCCAGTGCTCCCGATCTGACGCGATGGCTGTCCAGTTCCTCAAGCCAAATAGTTGGCAACATTGCTCAAATCATCTCCATCGTAGCTTTGGTCTGCCTCTCTTTCTTCTTCCATTACGCTTCATCGTCAAGACTTTTCTCTGTAATACATCCTCTATCCTCCTGCTCCTCTTAATCATCATCATCATAATCATTATCATCGTCACCATCAAATGTCCGGCTTACATCGACCTTAATAATTTAAAATATTTTAAAATGTCCACATCCCTGAAGAGTGCGTATAAATCCTGATTATAGCGCATCTACCATATATCGTTTTCATATACTGAACCATACATTTTCAGTAATACCTTTCGTATTCGTAAAAGTTGAAAGATGTCTTTAATTTGTTTTGGTGATGGTCCATGATTCCGCTCCATATGTTGTCAATACTGGTATTATTAATGTTTTATAGATAGTGCATGTTGTTGTTGAGGTTGATATTAACCTATTTCTTACCTGCTTTAACACTCTAAAATACCATCTACTTGATGATGAGATTCGCTGTTCGATCTCATTGGTATTATTGTTATCTTTTGCCACTATAGAATCCAGATATCTAAAATGATCGACTCTTTGAAAGTTGTATCCATTAATACAAATTACATGTGTATTAGTAATTTTTATTACCTGTCATATACTTAGTCTTATTTGCATTTATAACTAAACGCATTTTGTTTACGCTACGTTCCAAGGTGACGAATGCCTCTGCCACTGCCTGTAACTGAACGACTTTGCGAGTGTTGGTTTTGTGCTTTGTGTGCAGGAGTCTCTCAAGTATTATGTCGAAGAGCGAGCAGGAGAAACAATCGCCCTGTCTCAAACCACAATTATAGTCGAAATAATGACTGACATCAGGCCCAGTTTTAACTCTGCTGTGCCCTCATTATCACTCTTAAAAGTGGCTCTATATATTAGAAATTATACAAAGGCTAAATCCCGCGTAAAGGTAACTCAGGTAAGAGTGTCGTTGCGACAGTCGCTAACGATAGAACTAAATGTACAAGAAAGGCAGCGTTTAGAAGCGAGGTGAAACTTGGGCTTCTGAATAATACATATAGGCTTACACGCATTGAATTCTGTGTACATTCAACTTAATGTATTCAGCTTAGACGGAATTTTTTCATGTAAGTACACATGTTTATTCCTAAACTGGTGGCATAAACATCTATATACACATCTTATGTTTTTTACATATATATTCTTCTTTCCATTTTTACGCTTTCATACAACTAACATTTATTTTGATAAGTATTTGTTTTGAGAAGATCTAACTCGACTACGAGTAGTTTGTTGTTCATGCGTTGAAGCAATGTTACACAGATGGCGATAGAAGCGATAAGCGTAGCCGCCAACGGGATGCTAGTCACGTATTGCGTAAAACACACACACACACACACACACACATCCTGTGCGATACAGACCATAAAGGACTTGGTCTCCTCGACAGCATGTCTCTAGTTTTGTCGATTCCCCACATACGTTCTCCATCAGCGTTTGGCTGTTCTCCTGAGGAGCTTCTTAAGAGGTCTCTTGCTTGCTTCAACTGATCATTCCGTGTTGCTATAGTCTGGAGTTTCCTTTTTCCTGGCCTATTAATATGTCCGGCTTATTTACCAATGATGTCCATCCAATCCTGGAGCAGTTGTCTGGTATTCGCAATATAGATTTAGTTTTCCTAAGATTTGTTAACCCCCCCGTGATCAACCTTCAACCTGTAGGCTAAGAATGTTGGTGTGTTGGTCCCCATAGACTAAGGAAGACCTAGAATTTAGAACGCCTCTGGCTCATCCTAAATTTTTTGCTTTTAAAATGTGGTTTGGCGGGTTTGTACCTGTTGTTATGGTGATTTAGAGCACCTGTTTATCGGCATTGGAGAGTGCCCTAGGCGCCAAAGACAAGAAGTGATAATAAATATACTTTGGATCATTTGAACAGTAAAAACGGGTAGGTATATTTGTACAAAAACGACAGGTTGTGGCAGAAACACTGTTATTATTTAACTGGCTGATTTTAATTATTTGTCGTGTATGATGAGTGTTCGAAAATGTTGTAAATAGAAGAACTCTTGTATTGCCACTGTCATTGTTTAGGATAAACGTTGATACCGATTGTAAGTATCGATTGCTTGGGTGGTAAATAACTTATTACACTGTTTTAAGATTAAGAAATATACAATCCTGGTAACAGTAATTTTGCTTTCTGTTACGTATGATTTGATTACAGTACACGTGTTCATCGATGTATACTATATGGTCGCGTGCTGACAAGCAAAGTGAACGGCAGAAAACTTCCGAAGCACGTACAGCTTCCCCCACCATCGGAGGAATAAAGCGTTTGGGGCTAAGTTAACACGTGTACTAAACGAGTCGTTCAGTCAGTAATGCACTTAACACCTTACAATTATTACATTTGGGACAGACCTACTGAAAATTTGTGCTTATGAAGATTTTATTTTTGTAAAAGTTTGTTTTCACTTTTGTCGTATATCTTAACTAATTATATCAGCTTGCAAAAATTCTTTGCAGGCACAGTGTTTAGAAAACATATTTCAAACAATGATTTTTCTGAAGACAGCCATGAAGTGAAACTTATCAAATTAATAGGGACACTATTTTATAAAATCTTGTGCTATGAGATTGCTAAGGAAAGAAGCGCTGCAGCTACCTTCTCTAAGCTTGGTGTCCGCCAAAAGTTAAATCAATTTGTATTATTTAGTAATGTTAACTGTAAACAATTTTTATACAATTAATATGTAGCTAATTAAGTAAAATAAAATATTTTAACGTAAATTAGCAATGCTAATTCAACACTTTAAAGACCATGGCGAGCGTATATGCCTGCTTTTTTTACGCAATAAACATTTTAAAGTTTACGGCTCACGACTTTTATTCGTTGTTTCCCTTCTTTTTAATCTTAACTCGTCTGGCTTCAGCATTAAATGTTCATAAATAAGTATTTATGAACGCAACAGAACTTTTCGATAGACTGAAATAATGTGCCAGAATACTGAAATCTTACAGTGAAACAAAATGTGTTTATTTTGGAAAAGAACTTATTAAAAACCGCCCACTTTGGAGTCACTAATTAATGTTAAAATGACATAGCTATATCATTTAATGCAAAAAATGCTCCGCTAAAGGAACAAAAGCTATAACAAAGCAGAAATGTCAGACTTTGTACAGGTACAGTATACAGCATACGCAGTGTTCTTGCCCCCCATTGATGCAGCGATCGGACCGAATTCAGTGAATCCAGCACGCGAAGGCTATACATCGATGCACGTATAACCGTAATGTTCGTCCTGTAAGTTCAGGCAGGTATCAACTTACACAAAAATAACAAGTTGAGAAAATTGTTGGAAATTCCTACCAATTAACCAGCAACTATTTCATTACACAATGATTAAACGTTAGGCCTGTGGTCTGTTGCACGGTCTAGCCTCGCTTCACCTTTTTCCACAGCAAGTCAAAGGGAAGAAAACCCGCATAAATGGCAGGTTAACCGTGTCTAGTAGCAACCTGTTTGACGTAGAGGGGCTTCTTATGTGTGGTTGTTGAATTGATTCGCCTGAAATTGTTGACACAGCCTGGAATTGATTCGCTCTTTCTTGAGGCGAACTTTTGAAGTACGGTAAATGAACGTCTTTCCACTGCAATATCTTGTAATTATTTACAATTATTATTTACATTTGCAATGTAATTATTTTCAGACTGCATACGAATTCAATTTTGTGTGCGCCTCGTATTAATTTCACATTAAAGATTATACCTAAGTAGTACTTAGCAGTATTGCAGTATAGAATGACGTATCTGTACATTATTTAAAACGCAATATATACCGGGTGATATTTTTCTTAATTAGAATCGTCGTTAACATGGGCGGAAGCCCTTTCTTTAATCGTTCCGATTTGATCAACTGTTGGTCTTTTTGACCTCGACGCTATTAGCTTTCCGAGTGCTAAGGAATCCTTCATTTTTCATACTTAAAGCTTTACTATGTAGTTATTGTTTTCTTGTTAATCTTTTACACTACAGTGTAAGGGACCGGCTAGGGTTAAAGATGGCAACCAGTCAGCGATCCTGGAGGAGGAAGACGAACCTTTCCTGAAGGCACTAGGGGCGGGAGAAACTAGGAAGTGGGTTTCCAAGTGAAACCCAGAGCAGGTCCAAATGAGTAAAGGTAGCACTCCTACTACTGGTCTTAAGCTACAGGACGCTGCTAACGTTGTTAGATTACTTTAATCCTACTCAAAATTCACGAGGGAACAAATCGGATCGGAAGTACAGGAAGACCTGGGAAATGTTGGTCCTTGGTCGGTTTTGGGACATATTGCCTTTGGTACCGGGACAGGTGATTCGCCTAGCCTATTTCCTACTGGAATTGTCCATAAAGCACGTATTCCGTCAACTGATAAGAAAATAAAAGTGGGAGGCTAAAGAGAGCAGGACAAAAGAGTGAGAGAGGAAGGGAGAGAGAAAGAGCGAGCGAGTGAGTGCGAGGGGGGGTATGCATGTAGCTGTCAAATGTGTATCAGTTCCAATCTGTGAACTGTCAAAAGCGTGTATTGTGTAGTGCAGAGTCGCCGGACACGTTTCCTGCATTATGCATGACGCAAAACGCATCGATGTCACCGGCAACGTACAACCTATGTAACAGTCGGCTGGGTCCGATAAATATTTCTCCGCCCTACACACTGTCTGGTACATGTATAACCCCTACATGACAGGTGGAGTCTGTACATAAATTTGAAAAATGTTTTCAGGTTAGTGATTAACATGTTTTTAGTATTAAAAACGTTACACATAAATATTGTTATGATAGTCTAACTGATCGTCGTATGGTACAGTGGAAAACAATAATACAAGACACCAATTACCTCACTAATCACCAGTTTTAATCATCACAATTAAACACTTTGTAATCAAGAAGATAGTCTCTTACAACAAATCAAATAAAAATTGTTCACACGCAATAAAATGTCAACTAATATAAAAGACAATTATATTACAATTGTCCCGCACGATTATAAAACAGATAGCACTTCGCCACAATAATTATTTTTCATTAATAACCACTTGAACGCACAGAGTAATCGCCCGACAATAACTCGCAACTCAAAGTGAAATTGAACGTCGCTGAGTACTTGTATTTATACCCCCCCTAAATCCAGAAACATCCAACTACGCATTAACAATAAAGGAAAATATTCATTAGAGCGTAATTCATCGCGGCTTTGACACAGTGCGCGCGGCTTCTGACACAGTCTAGCTAATGCGTTGAGAATCACGTATGCACACACATTACACCCGGATTCCACTGGAACATTCGATAAACACGTAGACTGTTTTCTAATGTCGTAACAATATTGTTCAGGTAGACAGAACGAAATCAGCAGACAGACCCCAGCTCGGTCTTACGCGACAATGAACAACGTGCCGGTAATAAAATATGCAGAAATAAAACATCCGCTTGACACACCAACTTGCCATTCAACTACATTATACTGATTCGGCGGCGGGGGGGGGGGGGCAGTAGTTACATCATATAACAAATACCGTACTTTCTGAGATACAAACTTACCCGGTATTTACAAAAATTTTATATGATCAAACTTTGTTTAAGAATACTGTTGACATATATTTAATAGAACGAAGACATGATTTTTAAAAATAAAAAATCAGATTCTTGCGAACCCCTATATGTACAAGTTCCGATTAGCGTTCCCGAGCCTTTCAGCTCATCATCAATCGGACACAATAACAATACTGTACAGCGTTGTGTGTGTTGTGATCAGCTGTAAGGGTCGAAAGCGCTAATAGGGAATTGTCCATAAAGTGGTGGGAAAAAGTTTGGATTTCTGTTATTCACTAACAAATTGTTAACACATATGAGGAGATGGTAGAGTCTGTTAATGAGTTAGCTTATCTCGGTGTATAATAGATACTATATTTGGCCTACTGCCCTCGGTAGCATCCGTTCTAACCTCGTTAAAGTGGTAACTTGAAATTTACGAAAAATAATATTATTGTAGAGTAGCTTTATATTTTAACTAGCTGAAGTACCCGTTCTACGCCCAGGTGGCGAGTATTTTTATTGGCACATATTGATAAAGGGCTGGCTATGAAGTTTAATTATTGGGCGAAAACTTCTTTGTAGATCACACTTTTGGTGTAAACTCTGTGGTTTTTCTTTAAGTTGCCTTGTTGATCAGTTCCTAAGACATTTTATCTTGACTTGCTGAAAGGACTTTGTTCTTGAAAATGCTACATAAAGTAGTCCATGACTGAATACTGGAGATGGCAAATAAATACCAACTGAATCCAGTGTTTGTCCTTGGCTTTTTTGATGGTCATAGCAAAAGCAAATCTAAATGGAAACTGTTTTCGTCTTAATGTAAAGGGAAGGTCAGGGTCACTGGGTACAAGAATAACTCTTGGAATAAATACTTACTTTGAACAAATTCATTACTCATTCATTGGATCATCAGAAATACGTATAAACATAAATTTTACAATTAAAACATATACAGAAATATAGGATAATTAAAAAATATATAGACGTATCTGTATACAAAATTACAAAACATATCAATACAATCGCATAGTAAAAACATTAAAAACTATAGGAACGGATAAAGGTATACATTCGATGCCGGTAAATATCATTTGTTTATTTACTTGTTACTATGGTAATGAATTCTGGTCTCCGATACCGATGACTGACACACTACCTACCGCGTTGTATTATAGATATCAAGCCCCATAAAAAAAATAACAGGGATATTAATATTATTTTCTTTACCAATCGAAATAAACGAGGAAAGGAACACGCCTGAAGGTCTACAAGATAATGGCCTCCCTATACTTCTCTATGGGTCTGAGAATTAGATTTAAAATAAATCCTAGGGCAGTCGTATTCAATCCGCCGAAACACGATTTGTCAGGTCGCATAAGAAATGTCGATGTACGGCAGGAATTGAATACTGTTAGAATTGCCCAATATTGGTTAAAACAGTTGGACCGTCTTAAACGAATGGATGACTGCCGCATCCTCAAACAACTATACAATTGTAACCCGAAAAGTCGGAGAAGTGTGTTGAGTCCGAAGAAGCGTTGAAGTGACAAGCTGTAGTCTGTTTGCTTGGGACCGGAACAAACCGATTTTGGTTTAATCATTGTTGAAGATGATGATAATTTTCTTTTACCACAAAAGGATTGTTTACAACCGTTCGGAAAGCAATTTTCCAGGGAGCAATATTTCCGGATAAGAACTGTGACGTTTAGCAACCGTCCAGGTAGGGATTCGCCTCGAAGCAATATTGAAACTACGCGTTACAGTCACATTGTGTCTGAAATTTATATACATTCTTCTATCATCTTGTGGGTTAGACTGTATGCTTCTAACTCACTGGAGAATAAAAAATAAACATACCCGATGTCGAATTAGAGACACGTGGTGCGTGCGTAAATTAGAATATTTTTTACATACTGGAAGGTAAACTCTTGGAAAGATTTATGTGTCGTAAAGTGAAATCTAATTTCCCACGTGAGGCTAATTCGATCGTCGGCTCCCCGGAGACAGACGTCCATGTACAAAATAATGCGAACGCTAAAAGTGATACGAAGTGAGCGTTTAGAATTTGGGGCAAACATTTGGGCTTATGAATAATGTAAGCGCCCGCGCGTGCCTCGACTGTTTGATTTGCAGCAGTTACTTAAGCGGCATCAACGCCTCCACTGAAATATTTATTCTAGTTTATTTCCTCCCCTATCGATAACCATAAATGCTTTCTGAACACAGTTCGTTTTGCATTTCTCCAACCCAATATCAAACACGATGTTTAAATCTAAGTGTAGAATTCACATTCTACAGCTGTGAATTCATGATAACCACCGTATAATTCTAATAAACACGTTTTTTATTATATAAATCTGTCATCGTTATTATGCAAATTAACATATCCTTTGTACAAATTAAACTAAAAATTCATAAATATTAGAGAATGTGGTACGGGCTGGCACAGTGGAATCGTTGGCGGATCATAATCGTTGGGTTCTGTGGTTGCGAAATCCAGTAACAATTCGATCTGATTGCCGTCCTATCTCTGTGGACAAATACAGCAGTCTTATTTGGCATACCCGAGCCGGGCATGTACAAATCCACACTATGGGATGGAATAGGGATCAATCCTCCCCCAGAGTTATTAAAAATTTTAGCAAAACTCCATAATCACGTAACGTAGGCATTTTTCGAAGACCCTTGCGCGTGTTAAAATGAGGGTTATAAATAATTTTAGAAATAATATATGACAAGAATTTTGAATTTCTCATTTGTCTTGAAGGAAAGAACGAGTTCAACATGCAAGCTAGACTCATCCCCCCCCCCCTCTAAAGGAGCAGAATTAAGTTTCGCCACTGACGGAGCTTACCGTATAAGTAGTTATTATTTGGTGTACTGCCCTAAGGCAGGTCTTCAAATGGTAAAAGCTCTCGAAGCTGTCCTATCGCATGCCAGTCTTTTCGTTTCTTCGTAACACTCTCTGATTTTAATGCTATCTATTAACTTTATTCTTCTACGCCCTATTCTTTTTTCTCCTTCTATGACACCCTCCATGGGCAGTTGTAAGCAAACAGTCTCTTCTTAAGCAATGACCTAACCAATTCATTTTCCTATTTTCTATTTTCTTCAGGATTCTTCTCTCTTCCCCTATTCTTCTTAAAACTTCATCATTCCTTACTTTGTCAACCCACCTCACATTTTCCATTGCTCACCAAATCCACATCTCAAATGATTCTAATCTGTATAAGTAGTAGGGGGAGTCAAAACTGTCTACTCTGTTTTGGTTCACAGTCGAACCACTGATGATGCTTCATCGCAGCACGGCGAAACGTTTAATTTCAAGAGAAACAAAACGAGACTTGTTAAAGCAAAAATTATTGTTATTGTTAATTTATACCACTAAATTGTAAGATCGAACTTGATTATTGGAAAGTTGACGACTGACGAAAATTGGAAATGACCAATATCTCACAAAGATAATTAAATAGAGAGAAGCCAATTACTCTTTGTTCGGTAGAAAATTTATTTAAATAAGAAACTAAATACCTGGAAAAGACTTAACTCACGAACTAATTCAAACAATGTGTTTGCATTTACAATTACTATAACTTTTACACTCTTCTTTCCTAGCTGTGTCTACGTGATCCAATTAAAACTTTATGAACATTATTTCCATAACCTTTGCAAATATATTTTCCAAGAAAAATATAATTAATCTGCATACTCAAAGGTACTATTCTTGTTAAAAGCAAGGTTCAACTAACTCAGGAATGCAATATTAACGAGATTAATTGCAACCAACAAGAAAAATCTAATTATGACGAAAAGTTGTTGTCTTTCACTAGTGACATTACTTTACTGTATACGTTGAAACAAATTTAAACACTGCGTAATAAACTGCAAAATTGTATAATATACAAGCTAATTTTAATTATAGAGCTATGTCTTGGTTTATGTTTTATGATTTCTATGAATCGTTCCACAAATATTCCTAAATTTAAACTTATTTTATATTCCAGGTATTTAAAACGGCTCACTTGTTATGTCCTATTGTTCTTTATAGTTATCTTACTCATCACTAGGTATTTACATTTACAAGCCAGAGGTATAAAATTTAAATTAAATATAAAAGATGGAAATACAATCTTATGGGCTTACAGAAGTCACTGGTGTGGTCAGTTGCAAAGGATGGCGGAGAATCGATTGCCTAAAGTGGGGCTGAAATATAGAACGATTGGTAGAAGATTTGTGGGTCGTCCGAGGATGAGATGGTTGTGCCCGGACAGCTTTACATGAACTACTCCTTGTATTGAATAAGAAGAAGAAGAAGAAGAAGAAGAAGAAGAAGAAGAAGAAGAAGAAGAAGAAGAAGAAGAAGAAGGAGAAGGAGGAGGAGGAGGAGGAGGAGGAGGAGGAGGAGGAGGAGGAGGAGGAGGAGGAGGTGGAGGAGGAGGAGGAGGTGGAGGAGGAGGAGGAGGAGGAGGAGGAGGAGGAGGAGGAGGAGGAGGAGGAGGAGGAGGAGGAGGAGGAGGAGGAGGAGGAGGAGAAGAAGAAGAAGAAGAAGAAGAAGAAGAAGAAGAAGAAGAAGAAGAAGAAGAAGAAGGAGGAGGAGAAGAAGCAGAAGGAGAAGGAGAAGAAGGAGAAGGAGAAGGAGAAGGAGAAGGAGAAGGAGAAGGAGAAGGAGAAGAAGAAGAAGAAGAAGAAGAAGAAGAAGAAGAAGAAGAAGAAGAATTCGTTTTGGTAGTTTTACTAATGAATTCATAAGTATAGCTCTAACAATAGTTTGAGCTACCTATGTTGTTTACAAACTTTAAAAATTAATAAATTAACTTAGATCCGTCCTATTACTTTGTTGTCAGAACAAATGTTCCATCTTCAGAATTAATCACTCAGTTGAGGTCGTTAAATGTTAAAATCACTTTACTTTGTACTTGCACACGTCCGTATGGGTGCGCACCCTTTGAAGACCGACCGGATACTTTCAACTGAGTGAATTAATCTGAAGATAGAATATATGTTCCAAAACGCATTAATTAAAAAAAAAAACAAAGTCAAACGACGGATCTAAGGTAATTTATTAATTTATAAATAACGAAGTGACTTGGATACCAATAACAATATGTATGTCAAATCGTTTACACAAATCACAAGTGTTAGTAAACCCATTGTATGTGAGCGTGTAATAGTTACAGGATAAGCCAGCAGACAGATCAAGCAACTAGAGAAGATCGTGGTGTAACAAAAGAGAATTTTATACCTCGAAAATATACATTTTGAAAAACGTGAAATTCTCTTTGACGTAGCAGACTAAAGAAAATTTTAACCTAACTCTGAATGTAGTGTTTACACTGAAACCTTTTTAACTTTAGCGGCACCAAAAATGGTGTCATATTTTAAAAAAATATTTAGAAGTTTTAACGAGGCATTAAATTATGAGTAACTTTATTCAAAATACCATCCCGGTATCATCCAATTTGATATCTGTCAACAACAGATGAAAAACTCAAACTGCCATCAAAAGTATGTAGGCTATGGTTGCAAAAGTATTTACATATTGTTACTAATTAGGTGTAATTCGCTAACTCGGAGCAGAACTAAAATTATATGCGTAAATTAAAAAGTTTTGAAAGTTTTGAAGTTCTTGAAGAATTATATTGTGTCGTGTACTTATTGAGAGCAGAATTATTGTAAGTCCAAACTTAAAAAAAAAACAATGTATTTTACATAGAAATGAATTAGCCTGCTTCCATTATGATAAATTAATCTGGTCCAGATGCAGGCTGTGGCCGTATAATTAAACAAAATTCTCTTACATAGTAACTAAGAAGTGTAAAAGCCTATTGCAAATTGCGTATAAAACAGTTGGCCTTATAAAAACTATGTTTATTAGAAAAACTATAAACAAAATTAAACTTTCAAATTGCTCTCACGAAAAGTTGTGATTTTGGACATAGGCTAGTTCTACTCCATGTTAGGCCATTTTTTAAATGTATTAGATATAGGCCTACAGATATTTACGTAAACTAAGAAAACCTAGATCTAAATTATTTGTCACTAACGCATTGTGAATATAAATTAAGCTGAAACATCAGTACTAACGTGAGTTTTAGTGTTCATTGTGCTCATAATAATAAACAGAAAGAAATTATTATTATTATTTGCTTTAAAATTGTTTTTATGAAAACAATAATATAGTAGGTGACATTTCTGCAATTCTTCTTTTACTTATAAGATAGAGCAAAACTGTAGTAACGATGTACAGTCCCCTCCTCATTGTGTTCCTCGGCTACGCTGAGAATACTAACTTTACTCACAGTTTAAAGAATACAATCTATTAATTTGATTTTGTCCTATTTGTACGGTGCATCTGAGGACCACATGCAAATTTCAATTCTTTATTCCTTGTTCATTTCTTTTTCTTCAATATTCTTGCATCTTTTTACTATGCCTCTCCTTCCTGTCTTCAGTCCACTTGGAACATGCGTTTTTCTCTCTTCTACCCTGAACTCCTTCCATTTTTAACACTTTTGCTTAAAAAGATTTCTCTTTCAATTGCGTCTTCCGCGTTTATATTATATTTTTCTAAATTCTTTTGGACTCCTTTAATCCAACTTGATGTTGACATCTTTGCCCACAGATATTTGAAGATCTGTTTTGTCGTCTATTGTCGTTCATTTATATAAATTTCCAAAAAATACTAGTCTTCTTTTTCTGACTGTTTTTATTATATTTTCTATACTTTGTTATAATTCATCATTACTTCTTAATTTCCAACCTTCTGAAGTTTTTCGTGGGCGTAATATTTACCTAATAATGAGTCTTTCCAATATTTCTAGTTTGTCTAAATTATAATTCAATGCTAGACATTCACTTGCATATAGGCATTATAGCCTCACTACTGGCCTTGTGGCCTTATTTTCGCATTTTTAGATATGCACTTTTATTGTTAATATCTTTAGTTATACCATATGCTTTTCCAATTCTATGAATCCTTTCTCCTATAGTAGATTTTTCTAAACCATTCTTTTGAATTATTTCCCGTAGACACTTAAATTTTCTAACCTTCTCTACTCGACCAATATCTGTTACCAGGAATTTTAGGGCATTTTCAATGTTCGTGAGAAATTTATTTTTTCTGCAGAAATTCTTAAATCTGTTCTATTGGCTGTTCTCTAAAAAATTAACTTGAGTTACTGCAGATGTCAGATGTTCAGAAAATATAGCAAAGTCATCTGCGAATGCCAAAGCGTTTAGTTCAAAATGTTTGTTCCTTCTTCCCAACATGATTGGTGATCTTTTGCATTACTTTAATTTTTCTTCCCAAATTCTCACTACTATTTCCAGGAAATAGTTGAAAAAATTTGGGATAAACTATCACCTCAAAGAATTCAATTTTGTTTACAAACAAATTCCTTATGTTGAAAAGATTGTGCTAGTCCTTCAGCTCAGTTAACTCACTAGTTATAAAACATACAAATACAAATACGATAAACATTATCATATAAGTATTTTGTACTAAATATTGTAACGTTTGTGTGGTGAGATATAAAATTTCCTTGTGATAATGCACTGTTTTACCAAAAACTTTGTTCATATATTCTCTGACATAGCAAGAATATTGTGTGACATATTTCGGAGAAATGCCGCTCTTTTGGAACTGGTTTGCGCAGTGCTGGACTAAAATAACTACGTAATAAATACTCTGGTTTGAGGACAAAGAACTGTTTAATCAGCAAATAATATACGCAAACTGGGTGCGATGCAAGCAGTTCTGCAGATTACAAAGGGCGGAGTGGATTGTAATTTATGTCATGTGTATTATTGCACACGAGAGCACGTCGGAACGGTGGAGGAAATAATTAATTGGCGTACAGTCAGAGCGTGCAACAGTTGTATTGTTGGAAAGCTGAATGCAGTGTATGCTTCTTTACAGAATTTGTTGTTATAAGACATGACTTTTGTTTGAAAACTTTCTTATTCGTTAATAACGTACTTTTGTATTGCATTTGTTTTCTAAAGAATTCTTTTCATTATCAAGTAATACCGTTACATCTTTCCTCCTACATGCTTCTCTTTACATATCGTGGCTCTAGAGAATTATTAGTAACTAAATAGTACCATAAGTCTAACCCGCTGCCACTTGCCTTCATTTCTTTCTGTCGCCTGTATGGCGTAATGCAACTCACATGCTATAGCCTATATATGTGTATTTTATATACGAGACGCTATTCAGAAATTAACCTCCGCTTGGCGGGCATTCACAAACTGGTTATAATCGTTGTGGG
Source organism: Magicicada septendecula (assembly GCA_034769895.1). Lineage (NCBI taxonomy): Eukaryota > Metazoa > Arthropoda > Insecta > Hemiptera > Cicadidae > Magicicada > Magicicada septendecula. The sequence continues at coordinate 586,099,603 of CM068369.1, read as the reverse complement.
CATCGTCGGCCCTACCAAACATGGAACGAACATGACTATCAGGCGGTCTACTATGTTCGGCGGGGACTCATCGCTACGGATGAAGGGCGTGTTCCGCGTATTTGAGACTCAGACCATGGCCGGCTCTAGTAGAAGGCAGGAACATTAAACCGACAACGTTGCGTCTGATACCTATAAGCATAGTGTGATAAAATAGCTAAAGTGAACATGTTATATTTTGATTTGGCCTAAATCATCATTTACAGCTAAATCTAAATTATAGGTCTTTGCGCACTTAGTACTATACGTTTAAGTTGAAGAAATTATTGAATTAGTGCTAGGCTTAATGAATTAATTTTGTTTGACTTATGGGTTCGTATCATATGAATGAGTTAATATTATTATATTTCTTAAATAATATAACAGTATTTTACATAACAAACTTTTAATTTGAAAAAAAAATGAAGAATAATTATACAATTGCTGTTAAATTTGAAAATATGTTTGAGTAGGTAGGTGTCACTTATTGAGAAAATATAGGCTATACAATATTTACCGTATTTCTTCCGTCGTGTGACTTCGTGATGAGTTCGATTGATTTACGCGTTTCGAAACATATGTTTCGGCGTCAGAAACAAAAAGTCACTCAAAGTATTTAACGACCTCACTTTGAGTGATTTTTTATTTCTGAAGACGAAACATATGTTTTTTAAACGCGTAAATCAATCGAACCCCACACGAAGTCATACGACGGAAGAAATACGGTAAATATTATATATAAATTGCTGTTAACCGGCAATCAAAAATGACGCGATTCGATTATAGAAATACATAAATAAAGAGATCGACAAAGTCGGCCTCAAATATCAGCTGGTTCCAGTGTTGCCACGTTTAATATTTCGGCCTTCTACTAGAGCCGGCCATGCTCAGTCTTCAGGAAAGTTCACAGTCAGGATTAACGGATGGTCGTGCGCATGCACGACATGGAATCGAAACCGCCACATCTAGGATTAAATGACGGCAAAAGGTGTCATTGTGTCACCTAGGTGACGGTCTGGCTGGTTACCTATGATATATACCGGTGGCATTCGCTGAGCTGCCAAGAGTTGTGATCTAATGACTCGTTGTCTGTGGCACATGAGTGATTTTTTAGTCATCATCACCATCATCTTCACGGATTAAACCAAAGATGGTTATTCCGGCCTGAAATAGGCAAAGATTAGAGCTAGTCGCTCCAGCGCTTCCTCGGACGTCCCACACCTCTCCGTCATCTCGGGTTATAGTTCCAGAGTTGTTTGGCGATGCGGCAGTCATCCGTTCGCCAAACGTGTTCCCACCACTTCAGCCGATACTGGGTGATCCTGTCGAGTATACTCATAATATTCAGTTCCTGCCATATATCTGTGTTTCTTCTATTATCATGGAGAGTATACCCTGCTACGTGCCTGAGAAATCGCATTTAAGCCGCTTGGATGCGATTGGTCTGGCCTTTCGTTAAAGTCCAGTTCTCAGACCCATAAAGAAGTGTGGGAAGATCCATCACCTTGTAGAATTTTAGGCGTGTTCCTTTACTTTCTGACTTAAGGGTTCTCCTAATGGTCCCGCACATAAGGTTGAACTTATGCAACTTATTCACAACGTCGTTGCATGCATTATAAAAGACACTATAGCCCAGGTATACAAAATTGCAAACTTGTTCCAGGACAGTACCATCTATAACAATTTTTGACCGTACGGGATCAGTTATACGAAAAGCCATCACCTTGGTCTTACGTGTAGTCTTTGCAGATTCGATTTAACAAATGTATCCCCATCTGCAATCTGTTTTCAGAATCCGACAGAAGAGCCTGATCGTCCGCAAACAACAAAGTGTCATCTGTAGAGTGACCAATCATAAAATTTTCATAAAATAATAATCATGTTTTAGTAACCCGGAAATCAATAGGCGGCCGTTTTGATGCCTATATAGGCCGAGTTAAGAGAGTGCAGAATTCTGTCACATGGGTTCAAAATGTGCAGTGTAAATGTGCAACAATTGAGTGGTCGCAACAGTATTATATAAGCATTATAAAAAGCAGTACGCATTACCATTCCAGGCGTGAGCCTTAATCTTTTCACACTCCATTGTGAGACACAGTACGCGTTAGTAGCTGATAAAGACGATATTAGCGATCGATCGCAATTGACCGGGTTCAAATTTCCACCTCGGTCGCAGCTGACCGTGTTTTCTACGTTTGGGTCGCAGCTGACCGCGGTCACTTTCAAAGTAACGGTGAGCCCTTTGCGCGCGCGCAAGCGTCAATCATACGAAAAATAAGATAAAAATATCTTAAACTACTTGTAAATAAATGCTGCGTAAAAATAAAACTGAAGTACCTCTTTGGAATTACTTAGAGGCACAAGCATAATTATTATTTGGTGTTCCGCTCTAAAGCAGGTCTTCAAATGGTAAAAGCTCTCCAAGCTGTCCTATCGCATGCCAGTCTTATCGTTTCTTCGTAACACCCTCTGATTTCAATGCTATCTATCGACTTCATTCTTCTACACCCTCTTCTTTTTTCTCCTTCTATGACACACTCCATGGCAGTTGTAAGCAAGCAGTCTCTTCTTAAACAATGATGTAACCAATTCCTTTTCTTATTTACTATTACCTTTAGGATTTTTCTCTCTTCCCCTGTTCTTCTTAAAACTTCATCATTCCCTACTTTATCTATCCACCTTACTTTTTCCATTGCTCGCCAAAGCCACATCTCAAACGCATAAGCATAATACCTTAATAAAATCTTTATGCATAGCACGAATTAGTGTAAACTTAGGCGTTTTATCGTACTCGGTTTCCACATCCACCATGGCATAGTACATAGCCCTTACCAATATCTCGTTTGCACGTCATGATCAATCCTATCCCGTCCTCCATTTGTAGTTAGAAAATGGAGGTTCGGTAAAATTGTAATTTCCTGCAGTGTTATACTATACGAGGCTGCACCGGGAAACGATAGAAGTGTGTAAGCACAGGAAGGAGCCTCGTTAGGAAGGGGACGAGCTTGAGAGTGAATGGCATCTAGTATATGGCACTGCTAGATTCTCGGATCGCTGCCTCGGTTATAGCGTCAACACCCATTCGTAACGCAAGCTAGCAAGAGGGGTAGGATCGACCTCTCGGCCAATCAGAGCTTTCTGCCCGCATACGTCAGTAAACATGATTTGCAGTGTGGTTCCTTTATTCATACAAATCTGGAAATCGATATCAACACAGCCTTTTACTCGCAACGCACAAGTCCCTTTAATTTTCTTCAAGTATGACAAAACGTTGGCTATTTAGTATTGTTTCCAGTTTTAAAAGTAAAAGTCGCATAATACTACATTTTACACATATGTTTAAGCAGTGTAAAGCAAGAGCTGAAATATGGAAAGTAAGAAACTGTAGAATCAGTTCAGTGTACATCCAAGCACTGGTCCCCGCTGATGATATTGTTCTAAATGCCAAAAGTAATGACAAATTTCAGAGTTCAGTAAATGAATGAGCAAGTTTCATTAGGGATAAAGATATTAGTACAAACGTGGACAAAACCAATGCGAAGGACACAACCAGTAAGAGAAGTGCCTCAATATTAACTGGAATGGAAATCAGTAGGAGCAGATAAGGATGTTTGAATATCCAGGTAACCTTAGATGGGAAGGTTGGTTAGGAAATGTGGCAAAAAATGAAGATGAGTAAAAGCAAGCTGAAGATCGTAATGGAAGCGTGCGAAGACGGTGGGAGAAGAGGGAGACCAAGGTTGGAATGGGTCAGCTATATTGGTATGATGGATACATCGATCTTCATGTTGTTCAGTGGAAACAGAATAACTGACATCAGTGCAGTCACTAATTTTACAAACTGTAGTTAGACACAAACAACTGTTAGAAATCATCAATGGCATAGTTTGACAATAACTCAAGTTAAAGTCGTCCAACGCAACAATAAATGTCAGCTTCTGTAGTTTTACACTAATTAACACAATAAACAATTTCCACTAAACCGCAACGGTCACTTGATCCGACAGCCGTAACTGAAACTGGGCCGCTCCGAAATACAGTATTTATACCTCCTTAGCCTTGCAGTGTAACGAGCTAGCGTTCCTCAATTCTAGTAGAACCGTCTGGAAGGGGCACAGATAACCTAGAAGAGTCCAGAACGCTACGCAACTATGCTGCGCATAATGATCTAGAACAGTGGTTCCCAAAATGGGGTCCGCGAGAATGTTTCATGGGGTCCGCAGACACCTTTAAGAAAACACAGAATATACCGTAATTTTCTCCAAATTTTGAATGCTGTAAAATCTAAATTTTAGAATATTATAATAATTAGTAGAAGTTCCAATATTTTTTTGTTCAAACTAATTGTAATTGTAAAATTAATTTCAAACTAATGGCTGTAATAGTCTTTAAATCATGTCCTGTGGCTGATCTGTATGTCAGCCGAACTGAACTACACTACAAAAAGAAGATTCATTGGCAGAACGTTCAACTGACAGTTCATTAAAATTATAGTTTTAGCAATTACAGCTAGTTGACGTCTCGTTATATGTAATGGCTAACTATCCTGAACTCGCAAATAAAGCTTTGAATTGTTCAATTGTGTTTCCCTCTACTTATTTGTTTGAAATCGCATTCTCCCAGCTGACGTAATTGAAGTCAAATTTAAGAAATAAACTTGACGTCGAGAGTGACTTAATATTGAAATTATCAGACATTAAACCCAATATTCCAGAGCTAATTGTCCAAAAGCAGCGTCATTGTTCATATTAAACTATATTTGATATCATTAATGTTATAATTTTTGAAGTTAAGAGAATTGTGATTTTAATACATTTTAATTAAAATATAACACTTTATATCATATTTACTGGTTGTTTCATTTCAGAACTCAGACGGGGTCCGAAAATTTTTTAATTTTTTGGGGGGGCCGCGCTCTGAATATTTTGGGAACCACTAATCTAGAACAGCCTCGCGCGTCGTGTGCCCTGAATCACGTACGTACTTAGCGATGTGGTACTATTATTCCATCAACGTAATAAGATTGAGAAGTTGACAAACTGAAGGAAAAAGGCCCTGTTATATGTGAAACCCTTCACCCGGGATAGAAGAGAATTTCGAAAATGGTAGAAGGACCCCGATGTTTGACGGTAAGAAGGAAACGTAAAAAAAAAGAAGAGTTAAAGAGTCGAGAGAAATTCAATCGTAAAACTAAATCGCATTGTACTAAATTTGAGAATTGGCGACGACACACATTGAATCATTTCTACACTTGTAAATTTTATTTAAATAGTTGTAGTTATATTTAATTAAATTTCTTCTTAAGTTTATACATTATATTTTCCCAATTTTTCACGCAACGTTGTAACCTTGAAGATGTTAACTGAGGTAAATTCGCCTTAACGTTCTAGGACATCACGCATAGTGAAAAAAGATCGGCACACCAAAGTGGCAACAGGGCGTAGGAACACATCCAAACGATGAACAGAACTTCTATTTAGCGTACACGATTGCCAGAATACAGATGTTAATAAGGTTACTAATTAGAGAGTGATTGGTATCCAAATTTAATTAGGCAAACGTGGTTGATAAGCCGTTGCCCGTACGTAATCAGCGCGAATGTAGGAGTTCGGTTGAACAGAATTACAGTTAATATTATGTGTGATGTTACAGTTGGCTGCTCATTGGGAACAGGGCACCCTGATTGTGACATAGTTACCATTAAAATTATGTTTCCTGGTAAAATGAACTCGGCATGCTCGTCGTAAATTAATTCGCGTTACATCTGTAACACGAACTTCCGGTATTGCGCATCGCGCGCAAATTGGCACTCCGCGTAAATGAATGCAAGACATTTAGGGTCTAGGTTAACTTAAACCAGAAATTTTCATAAAACAAATGAATTTAATTTTAGTTTTTAAAATTTATTTATTCTACGCCAGAAATTAAAAAATAGGATGCATGTAAAATATGAAGGCTTCCAAATTGAATTGGCGTCTCAGTTAACAGACAGTTACCAGAACTCAAAAGTTATTCAGATACTATTATTATCATAGTTATCATAAGCCCTTACTGACATACGAGGGTTATTTGAAAAGTTCGCGGAGAAGCGGTTATAGCTTCCTGTAGAATTAAAATTCTTTAATCTGTTGTTAAGATTCGTATTTTATGAAAACAACTGTTTATTTTCAAATGCATCTATCAATTTATTAATCGTTTACCAGCTGTTCGAAATTTACGTGTCACGTGGGTTTTGATAAATCAACGAAATAAAGCATGCTGCTGTCATTGAATTGTTTGTTACAAAAGGTCTAACGCCAATGGAAATTCACAATTTCATGGTAAATGTATAAAGAAATAGGTATTGCGCTTTAAAAATAAAACAATGGTTTCTAAGTAAACAGTTGAGGTTAAACGTGGTTGTCCGAGCATGGAAGTAAATCTCCTCAGTAGGCGCCCAAAAACTGCAACAATTTCAGATATTATTAAAACAGTATAATACACGGTGTTGGGAGACTAGCTATTGAGAGTGGATGACTTTGCTGAAATAATAGCCATGTTAGATGAGCGCCTGTATCGTATTTTAACTCAAAAACATCATGTTCATCATCATCCTCAAGGTTTAAACCAAGAATGGTTTGTTCCGGTCTCAAATAGGCAAATATTACAGCTGGTCACTCCAGCGATTCCTCGGACGTCCCACACCTCTCCGTTCCCTCGGCTTATAGTTCCATAGTTGTTTCGGGATCCGGCAGTCATCCATTCGGCATAGATGTTGCCACCAATTCAGCCGATACTGGGCGATCCTGTCGAGTATACTCATAATATTCAGTTCCTGCCGTATATCTGAGTTTCTTCTATGAAACGTCGAGAGTATACCCTGCCACGTGCCTGAGTAATCTCATTTCAGCAGCTCTCAAAAACATAGTATAAATTTTTTTTCTGCAAAGTGGTTGCCGCATTTGGAGTTGATGCATTTAGGGTGTCCACTGCGCATATCATCTTGAAACTTGACTTCGAGTGTTCACAAACTATTGTTTTTAACGGTGCAGCATCCCGTGACACATTTACCATTAGCGTTGTGAAGTTTTCTATTAGCGCTAGACCTTTATTACCATCAATATACAAAGGTTTTTAAAAATATGTATTGGTACGTTTCACAATTTGTATTTAACTCTGACAACTTTTTCAATTTATTAAGCTCTTGTTAAAGAGATCAATGAACAAACTAAACTAAAAAAAGGATGTTAGGGTAGTGAACACATGTTTAAGGCGTGTATCCAGACATGTGATGTGGATTATGATGACGGAGGAGGGTTGCAGAATCTAAGGGAAGGTCAAGTGTCTGTAAAAATAAATAATCTTAATGCAAAATATAAAAATTAACTAAACTAAATAACAATTTTTAATAAAGGGAATACACAGTTTGTTCGTTTGTTAAATTTTTGTTACTTTTTATTCCTTTTCTAATTTCTAAAATTTCTAATAAAACAATTTTTTTACTAATAAAATAATAACTGTAAAACGTACCAAGTGTTTATATATTTTTAAAAACCTTTGTATATGTTTCACCTAGTGCCCAACGAGTCATCAATTAATAACGTAGCAGCACTATGTTTGATTTATACATTTTTATTTCAAAACACATCTGACAAGTAACTTTCAATCAGCTGGTAAGCAAATAAATAAATTGTCGTATAGATTTGGAAGGTAACAGCTGTTTAAATGGACATGAGTCTTACAACACACTACAAATTTTAGTTCTGCCGCTTAACTATAGATGTCCCTCCGCAAAATTTTCAACTGACCATCGTAGATGGCCAAATGTTAAAAAGTATTTGTGAAATGAAATTTAATAGGCCAAAGTAACGAAAAAATAAATGAAGTAGTATATAATAGATTATGAAATATTTAGATAAGGTAATATTGTAAGGAAAAACCCATTACAGTAATTAAGATACAAAGAATGAGAATGGTATGAACACTTATATGTAAAATGAAAGAAAATGTATTGATATATTTTTAAATAATTAATTTTGTGGCATTTTTATATCTTGTTCAATGTATCGTTTTTTCGCCTCTCAACGTAGCGTTAGTAAGTTCAGTCGACAATGATTTAACTTGAGATGTTTAAAAATTGTTCTTGCCTTGAGGTGACGTCCTCAAGACGACGTAATACACACTCCGGAGACGACAACATAGAGGTCCGCTGCAAAGAGGCGGCCAAGCAGTCGTTTCGTGTAGTCATAACCTACTAAAGAATCCAACAGTGTTCCTTTTTGTCTGTATGGCACTGAAGATTCTCGTCCATCAAGATATACTAAATCTTTTGTTTTCATGAAACTTGGTTGGTCTGCTTCAGTCTGTCGTTGAATTCAATATTAGTAATAGCAGGTTTATTTCGAAAGTATGACAGAACTGGTTTACTGAGTTGTTTGATTGTTGAGCCTTTACTTTTGTATCCATCTACTTGCTCGTTCATTTCCGTCCGGGGCACAATATTATAGAATCCACTGTACAAAGTATATGATAGAATCCACTGTACAAAGTATATGATAGAATCCACTGTACAAAGTATATGATAGAATCCACTGTACAAAGTATATGATAGAATCCACTGTACAAAGTATATGACAGAATCCACTGTACAAAGTATATGATAGAATCCACTGTACAAAGTATATGATAGAATCCACTGTACAAAGTATATGATAGAATCCACTGTACAAAGTATATGATAGAATCCACTGTACAAAGTATATGATAGAATCCACTGTACAAAGTATATGATAGAATCCCTACTACAAAGTTTGAATTATATTTTTAATACTCTTCAGCTGTTTTGTTTCGGGTTATGGCTGTTGGCCATCGCATAAACGGCAGCTTTGGAATGACTGTGGATGCCGGCTTTTGGGAAAGTATCTGGAAAGAACATTTACTTTTTTATGCTAAACTTGTGTAGTTTAGCATAAGTTATACTTAACAACTAAATTGTATTTATCGTTTTTATTTACTTTTTGTGTAACAGTCTAAGATTGTTATTGGCAGTATTGTGTTAGAACAGTTATCACATTTCAATTATTTAGGATGCGATTTGACATGTGAAGATGATGGCCATTACGGTAAACAGGTTTCAAACTACTATCTGCCTTACCTACTGGCGTCTACCTATCTCAAACTACCTATACCAAACTGACTGTTGTACTACCTATCTCAAACTACCTATATCAAACTGTCTGTTGTACTACCTATCTCAAACTACCTATATCAAACTGTCTGTTGTATTACCTATCTCAAACTACCTATATCAAACTGTCTGTTATACTACCTATCTCAAACTACCTATATTAAACTGTCTGTTGTACTACCTATCTCACACTACCTATACCAAACTGTCTGTTGTACTACCTATCTCAAACTACCTATATCAAACTGTCTGTTGTACTACCTATCTCAAACTATCTATACCAAACTGTCTGTTGTACTACGTATCTCAAACTACCTATATCAAATTGTCTGTTGTACTACCTATCTCAAACTACCTATATCAAACTGTCTGTTGTACTACCTATCTCAAATTTACAAGGCTTTAGACAAATAGAAACAACATCCTAAACAAACGTATACAATTTAAACCACGTATAGGCCTACTATTTGTTTATATTACACAACACACACAACAACGATCTTTCGATTGTCTAAACCGTCACCAAAAGCAGGATGCAACAAAGAAGCACAAAGTATATATTGTGTATTATTAAAATCTACTAAAACAATAATAATCGTCTTATTGTGAGTATAACTAAGATTGTGTAGATAAATCACTATCATGCATGTTTAGATTTCCCTGAAACTCTACAGGTAAAACATGTATTTCCTAGGATCAGATCACATCCAAAATTGCGAAGTTCAGCTGATGCGTTTCCCCGTGGAGGAAGCTCTTATCAGTTCCTGCTGTTCATCCATCACCTTTCTTTAAGCATTGGACCCACTAAGTAGGTCCAATCTAAGCAACTTACGCTGCATCACCTAAGTAGAGAAATCAGTCTGCTTTTAACCATGAGCAGTGACAAGCTGCAGAATAGTGGAAGGTAATGTAAGAACTCGCCACTAGATGTCGCTTGGAAACGTGAAAATACTACTGACGGAGGTACGTCTACCTTAGACAGACTGTTGTACTGCCCCAGCAGCAGATAGACGACTTTGGGTTAACTCGACCTTGAGCCGACTCTACAGTATATAACCATCTATTTTGCCGATCATCAGCTTCACTTTGACGTCACTGTGTGCTACTTCCGAAACAGCACAACGCTTCCTCTTGGCAAGATAGCGTGAAACAGCCTTACCCCCTACCCCCCAAGGTCAAAGGTTTCATGTTTTTAAACAACCGTGAGATGTTAAAACAATTGAAAGTACATAGAATACGTTATTGCCAAATGAAAAATAATCCCATAAATTATCATCGTGCCATGATACAGTAGCACACGCATATGCCAGCCATTGGTGACACTAATGACTCCCAGTTAAATGTAAGATTGCTGTGAGACTTAATTTTGTTGTATTTGCATTACAATCTACCAGCAAGAATTATTATTGATTAATTGAAAAGTGGCATGCAGGATATACTTCCAGTGAAGCGTCTCCATTAGAAACAAGTTTTACAGCAAATACACTTTATAAATTTCATATTGTTTTGAAACAGTCAGCACAACCCAATAAAATCTGACCGCTAAACGTTTCAGTCCACGCACTTCACCACAGCTACAGAACGTTTGGGACGTTTTTCCAGACTGTCGCTGAAATTGGCGCATTTCCGTTTTTTTATTTATTCACTTATTTTATTTATTTTTTTTGTAACTGACGGTATTTGTAGATTTCTCTGCATTACACAGTTGGGCACATACCATGGGACGTTGTTGGTAATGGCTGTGAGTAATTTGTTCTGCAAGAGCTAGAGTATTCCAATGTTAGAATTACTGTTAGTTTCCCACAGATACATGTCAGGTGTGATAAAAATACTGCAAAAAAGAACAGATTCTTCAGAAAACATAACTGCAAATAGAAGTTTAAAATGAGTCAGAATATTTAGACAGAACACAATCAACTGAATGACTTTATGACTGTAAGCGTTGCCACCCGTCAATTCTGGATTGAAATTTGGTAAGGCAACTAAAATTTTTCTTATTTGGAAATGTGCGTTTACAGTGAATTTGTTATTAGTTTCTCCCTGGTCTCGTCTTGGGCTATCATCCTTTATTAAAAAGCACAAAAGGTCGACTAATATCAGGATAGTCATCCTCAGAGGTTAGTCGGTTCAAATCCTACTGCGATGTCGACTGACTGACCAGTTTTACTTTCTGCAACAATATTGTTACGTTAAAACAATAGGATTAATTATTCAGTACCAGAGTAATCGATACTCAAAACTTCTATGAACACTTCCCGAAACAAAGTCACCAGAATTATAATTGCCCTACTTACACAATTGTCCAAAACGAACTTAGGTTACTTGGGGCTACAAGGGGCTCTTACGCCTCGCATATTTTAGGCTCTGTACCACTGACATTTGTCGCCGTCACAAATGCAAAATTTATACTATTTATAAAGATAATCCGTCATTTTGGATTGTAAATGGCGTTGTAATATGATAGCAAGACGCAGAGCCAATGGGGTAGCTAAAGCCGCTCCTGAGTGGGAAGGATGAGACTTGCTTCTGAGGTGGATGGGTTGCTTCTAGCTTGAAGGTTGGACTGTCTATTTTTTTTTTAGGACAAATGAGACACTCATTTCCGGGCCCGCACCATAAAATTAAGGTGCGTTTTTCAGCCCCCAGGGCGACTCAGCCTGTTGAAAATGAGTACCTGGGATGACAGCCTGGGGATAATAATGGCGGCTGAAGCGTAATGCTGGCCACACTGCCTTCCTTGTATGCCGTAAGGCTCACATTAGGTAGCCTACGCTGCCTTCTCCTGTACCACTTCGGTGGTATACATGGGAGCCATTATTATATGAGACAGTCAAGATTTTTCCATATAATTTTCTAATTACATTTTACAATTTCTTTGCCTTTTATATATTTCTGAGTAAACAGAAATGAAGTATGGTGCAAACACGTACGTTATTAGAAATTTTTGAGTGATTCATTTGAAGAGAGCTATAGCACAAAGCAGCATGAGTTTTGATGCTCTTATAAATTTAAGTGGTTTCAAAGTACTTTTTTGTGCTAATGTTAGATTTAATATTTATTTTTCTCTATCATTACAATTTTTTGCAATTCAAATGAGTGTAGATAATATTAACAACCAGGTAATTTAGATTTCGGAAAGTGAAGAATTTTTTTTATAACAAGAGGAATCAGTTGGCAACACTTGTTATACTCCAGCTGGCTTTCTGTTGGCGCCAAACAAAGAGCCTTATGAAAATCTCAATGTTATTTCAAAAAACGTAACTACGAAAGACATTTTTGGGTGGTTTGTGGTGACATGAAAGTGATTGGCATGCTGCTTGGTCAACAATCTGGATATACAAAAATGGAATGTTTCCTTTGTGAATGGGACAGTCACGCAAATGACAAACATTGGAAGGTAACAGACAGGCTCAAAAGAAAAAAATCTCCAACCTGGTTCAAAGAATATTACAATCAAACCACTTGTACAACGGGAAGAAATTCTTCTACCACCTCTTCATATCAAACTTGATTTGATGAAACAGTTTACTAAAGGACTTGCAAAAGACAGCAACTTTTTCCAGTACCTACAAACAAAGTTTCCAAAAGTATGTACTGAAAAGTTAAAAGAAGGGATCTTTGTTGGACCGCAAGTGAGAAATTTGATGAATGATAATGCTTTTGAAAATACTATGAATCCAATGCTTGGAATTCATTTAAAGAAGTTGCGAAAAACTTCTTGGACAGCAGAAAAGATCAAAACTACAAAACTATTTTAAAAATATGTTACAACGTTTTAAGAAATTGGGCTGTAACATGAGAGTTAAACTTCACTATCCCCACTTACACGTCGATTTTTTAGCTGAGAATTTTGGCGATGTCAACGAAGAACTTGGAAAACGTTTCCACCAACATATCATAGACATGAAAAAGAGATACCAATGATGGTGGAGTGTTAACATGATGGCCGACTACTGTTTCTTGCTCAAGAGAGACGGCACTGCTAAGGGGTGCAAATCAAGAAAAAGAAACTTCAACCCAACGGGAAAGAAGGTTAAAAAAATAAAAACAGCATAGTGAACAGGAAAAGTAAATTGTATCTACATATTTTCTCATATCTTCTCGGACATAACTTTATTATATGTTTTTATTCAATGTAAAATGTTCAAAATGAAATTGAAATGAAGTGATCAAAATAAATCCTATTTAATTACTAAAACAGGCTTTGAAGTAATACCTCTTTCATTTGTATCGTCACAAGTACTAATACGTAGTCATACAGACTGGTATATGAAATATGTGCAACAAGTATGTATTCTTCTGTTGTGCTGTCATAAATTTCGCCATAAAACTCATAAAACAATACATAAATGTAGTCGTAAAAACTCAAAAGTAAATAATAAATTTGTAAAAACATCTGACGTGTTAGAAAAAAAATAAGGTTACATCTGGACTCAGCAGCAAAATTTCGATTAAAAACATCTATTTTCACTAAATCATAATAAAAAAATATTTTTTTTTGCAGCACAGTGTAATGTTTTAATTAAAAAATATTGTAATTAATTTCATTACTACAATTAATTGTGTGTAACCTTTCACATACAACTGGCTTAGAAATAGGCCTGCGTTAAATGATTATGGAAATTCGATGAACTCCAGGGAGAGACTGATAACCCTGGTTCCTGCAATAGTTATACTACTGCACAGGGCTAACCATAATAAATGCAGAAACAGCCAACAACAGAGGGCTGATTTAAAGGCTCCACCAAATATACGACGCCTCGGGCCATTCATTAGGGCAGGTAATTACCGTCGTTGTCCAGTGTTTAGATAACCTCTCGTGTTTTGTCATAATTAACCCGACGTTAGCTGAGCATTTGGTGTGTTTTTGTTACATCCGGCGACGAAGAAATAATGCCTCTGGCACCGCAGTGGATCTCCAGCCATGCGAATTCACATTTACCGTTTATTCTTCATTGTGCTGTATCAATTAGCTGTATTGTATGCTATACAACGTCACTGCCTTTGTTCGTCTGTTACAAGAACATTTCTTCCTCAGTTTGTTATTTTCTCTGCCGTCTTTGTCACTCTCTCTCTCTCTAACATTAAAACCTTATATCTCATTTTGTGAACAATCTAAGAGCGTTCTCAGTTGTAACTAGAATGTTTGGCATTTGTCTGTCTGTATCCGTGTGGGGCATGTCTCACGGTAACTTTCAAACACATCAACTGATTTCCATAAAGCTTGTCATGCGTGACTACACTTTAAACTTACAAGACTTTATTGTTTTTATGTACCCGTTAAGGTCTATCTTTTACATGTAAAATTGGTACATTTGGTGCACACTTTTCTCAAAACCTACTAGAGATAACTAAATGAAATTTTTATCATATATTCTTTGCATCTAATAGTACACTGTAACACAGGAATTTTGTTATTTGACTTCCTTTTACAAAAATATAATTTTTTCTTTGAATTTAACTTTTTTGTTTGTAATATTTATTGATTAAAAATGTCTAAAAAAAAAATTTATGGCTCGATCAAAAAATCCTTGTGTTAAAGTGTGCACCAGGTGGTAAGAAAAACATGGTGAAAATTTTATCCTGTTATCTTAATTAGTTTTTGAAAAAAGTGTGCACCAATTTGAAAAAACACAGGTTTCCGCAAACCGCAATAGAAAATTAGGAAGCTAATAAAATTATTTAAAATAGAAAATAGGAAGCTATTGCATAAAACATGGAATAAGCACTTAATTTTTATTTTAAAACATCCCAGCTTGGATTGTCTGGATCTTATTTTTCATCTTCTAACCTTTTTTGGCCTGCCTCTTTGCTTGCCTTGCTTTTTTTTCATCTCCGCAGTGGCTCGTAAGGAGTTTCGCAGCCTTTCCTTGTCAGTCGCTTTCATCGATTCAATTGTATTCTTTCCCACATATATTCCTAACTTACTTAAAACTTTACACCTTGTAATCTGTTCACAATTGAATGTAGATACAGCTTCATACACTCCAAGGTGTAGGGTTTTCATTCTAATAAAGCCAACCTTTGGCAGTCTTGCCCAAATCACACTATTCACACTTTCATTTGGATTTTGCGTTTGTTTGTGCAAACACTTTTTTAGTAGCTCTGTTTCAGATAGGCTTTTGAAAACTGGCTTGATGAATTCCATAATAGCTTCTGGAATACTGTTTTTGTGGTTGTAAGTTTTACCTGTTTCTATGGCTTTTTAATACTTACACCAACTTTCTTTCCCTTAAAGTTAAACTAAGTTTACATGTACATTCCTGTATAAATAATTTTTTGTCACTACTTTATAGCAACCAAAGTGCCACATATTACATATATCAAAATGTTCAGAAAGAAACACTCTACAATTTAATAGAAAAAACAGAAAAGTGAATTTTTTGCCTACCGGGTACCCTTTACCGCACCACAATAGGGAAGCAAAAATGTGAAGAGAATCCAAATCAAATCGTCAAAATCGTCAGGAATCCAAGTGAGATGTCAAATTAAAGAGAATTCTAAGTACATTACGAATATAGTTTAAATTTTAAAATTTTCAAAACTTTGGGACACCGGAGCTCCAAAAAGTGGGTCAAACTTGTGATGTAACCGCAAAATCCAAGTGGGATATTAAAATATGAAAACAATGTTAATGTTTAAAAAAATCTGCTTTCTGAATGCCGTGGCCTACAAAAAAAAACATAAATGTGAAAATATTACAAGCATATTACAAAGATATAAGAATATAAGGCATTTTACCCCAAATCCGAATGTAGCAATTACATAAAATTATTTTTTAACTTCAGTTATAAAAATCTATATAAGAGATTAAGTTAAAAACAATTTTATTTAAAATTAAACTCGGTAACTTAGTAATTCGATAGAGCTAATATCTCTCAGTACCCAATAAATGTATCCGGTTCAAAATAGTGAGAGTGTTCTGCAGCTCATGTCTAAATATCTGACCATGTCTAAGCAATTTGTATCTACTTGTTGCCTTCCCATTTATCTGTTTCATCGTTTATATAGGGGCAGGCTGTAGGCAGTAATGGCAAAGAAAAGGATTTTCTCGCAACGGAACACAGTTTTAGGGCTTTACAAAATTGTTATGTGGAACATAAAACTGTAATTGAGACAGGAAGACCGAGTCTAGCTGTTAGTGTAAACCTAACCAATTGTAGAGAGCAATAAGTGTACCTATTATCACAATCTCTTTTAATTTATATATTTAGACGAAGTCACACAAATGGCAGATGACTCTTCAGAGGTATGATTTAATTTTATAATCTTCAGATAGTTTTTATGGTTTTTTATGTTTTTTATGGCAGTTGACACATTTTTATCTGCTAATGATCGCGCCATATTGTCGAACTCGGAAAGCAGCTTCCAGGTGGCTGTACAGTCATTGGATCAACCTAACAAACTACGTCTTTCAATTTGACGGTGATTAGAAGAATTATATATTACTGTGTGACAGAAGTAGTGGGGTTTCTGTAGATGTTGAATTTGTGCCCGTGTTCCAGCTGTTAAATGGAAAGATGTAAGATATTTACAGTATGTTATTGTTGCTTTCGTATTCAGCAGTGAAGGTAACGTTCTGTGGATCATGTTGATGTGGCAGAGTAGTTGTTCACTTAGTCTGATGTCATCAACATAACTATGCCACTGTATTCTGTGTGAATATTTCTCTTAAGCTTCGCTTACTACATTTGTTTGTTACAATTATCCAGTATATACGTTGGAAGAGGAGGGAAAGAGGAATAACGTAATCGAAGGCAAGATATAGTCAATTAAATTAATAAGTACACACATTGGATCAACCTGAAACCATTTCAGATTACAGATCCGTACATTAACAGCCAAGGTGGCTCTTCGTGGAGCTGATCTTATATGAGGAAACCTTGTTTTAAATGCGACGGTTCTGGAGCAGGTGAGCAATTTTGACTACCTGGGCAGTAATGTATTTTACATTACAAAGAGTCACGTGGAGAAAAAGCTACATGCGTCTAAGCGTATGTTCGGGACCATCGTGAAAGCTCTAAAATCAACGAGTAAAGAAACACGCCTGGAGTTCTACACTGTGGTGGACTCCCACACTACTCTTCAGTTCAGAGAATTGGACTTTAACGAAACTCCAGACCGTTGTGTTCACACAGCTAAAATGAGATTTCTCAGGCACGTGGTAAGGTAAAGAATGGTTCCTATAAAACATTATTGGATATTAAAGATATCTATGCTGCTGCATTATACATCAAAATGTGGTTGCTGAAAATAGCCTTGATGGCCATAAATGAAGAAGGATCAGCGATGGTGTACTTAAGAAACAAGTTCGCAAGATTGAGCAAAGAAAATATAAGGCTGTATTTCCAACGAACCACGAAAAACACTTAACATGATAAAACATTTAAAACTAAACTGAGTTAATTAGAACAAAAAATGTTTGGGTTTCATTTTAGCCTGTCTGCAACAACTTTCTTGGAAGTAAAGTATCAGAAGCCTGGCTAGAAATCGTAAGTCAACTAATCAAAGCCTACGAAGATATGAAATGCAGGAAGTCACTGAATTTGCATTTCCTGTAGTCTTCTATTTGTTGATTTTTTGCGTCCAATTTTGGTGCAGTAAGTGACAAACACCGGGAAAGATTTCACAGAAAGGACATACAGAGAAAAGTGGAACGTAACAATGGTTGCAGACTATTGTTGGAACACGTTACGAGACACTCCACAACATGTCTACTGAAAGAGACAATCAAACTGTCACTGTAGTGTGCGTTTGTAGAGTAGTAGACTGTAAAATAATGAAATAAAATAAAATGATGAAAGGTCGCTAGTAAAAATCACAGGATGCGTAAAAATTATTTAATTAGCATTGAATAAAAAACCGCACAAAGAAACCAAAACACTGAATGAATATTTTATATTTACAATGATGATCTGACGCAAATTAAACAGTAATTGTTAGTGATCGGTGGATGGAACGTTTGGCAAAATATGTTATTATGTCACCGACTTGAACCACACTGCTTCGGTTAATATTGCTGTCTCATTATGGAGAGCGCAGCATCGTACAGCGTACAGTGTGGTATCTGTAATTAAAGCGCACGGATACGTTTGCGGCATGCATACTGGTTTAAATATCTGTTGTGCATCAAGGGTGAACGTTAAAAAAAAAAGAGAAGGATAAACTGCTTCTGAGAATAAGCCAGATTTCCTTTATGCAGCAGAAACTTTACACTTGATTCCGTACTGTGTACTGGACAATAATATAATGAATTTGTTGACTATACAGATGGTATAACCATATTACTTTACACTAGTAATAGTAGTAGTAGGAATGGAAAAAGGAGAAGAAGAAGAAGGTGATGATGATGATGATGAAAAAGAAAGGTAACTAAATAGTTATGGCGGTTAATGATACTGATTGAAGGTCTTACGTTCGCACCAACACATTCACGTGTAATTTTATGATGTTATCAGTTGAAAAGCTGGAACATTTATAAACTTCGTCACAAGACCATTGCAATTTGCTCCTGCCGACAAAGTTAGGGGGGGGGGAGCAGACTATAATATTACGTGAACGCATGGCTGTGCATTAGGTACAGTGGTAATTAATCATGATGACGTTACGAGTGTACTCGTGTACATTAACATGTATAATGTAGCAGTCATTTTAACTGAAATTAACATAACTAGATAGTGTGCCGTGCCTTCGTGAGTAAATATTAGAGAGTAAAATTAAATTAAAATCAACGTGCCGTGAATAGTGAACAGTGTTTGTAGCAGAGGGCGATCAAAATTACAACACATACCGTTAGTACATATGCAACGAATACCATCACTGTTGAATGTCTACGCGGAAAAATTATGAGAAACGTGTAAGGAAAAGCGAAAGGAATTGTAGTGAGAGTATAAATAACAAAGACCCATTAAATACCCGTAAAATTAAGCAGTGCTCTCGGAGTCAGTAAAAGAGCAATAATTTATGATGGAAATAATTATAAGAACGGGAAAAGAGTTTAGAATAAAGATCTCTCTGTTCTAGGTTACCAGCCCATAAACTGGTTGGCAGCAGCTCGCCATTCTTCACGCTTCTCTGCTTTTCATTTCAACTTACAGAAAACTGTGCATACATAGATAATTAAATAGAATTATTTCGATTGTTATTAATTTACTTACAAACCTCTGCTGATACTGATATTTTTCAGTGAAACGTGCGTCAGTTGTTAAAAAGAAAATACGAAATTACACTACTTGCAGAATAAACAAATTGAATAACATCACAATATTATATATACATAGATATGCACATAAAAATAGGACAAATATACAACACATATAAGATGACAAAAACATATTTTAGAGGCAGGAAAACTAACACAATTACCATTGAAGACTGAGATGGACAGATGGTATATGATCAGGACAAAGTAGCCACACGTTGAAAAGATTAGTTACAATGCCTATATTCTGAAAATAACCATCAAGGATATGAAATAGAAGAAGAGGATGAAATAGGACATGAAAAGCGTGGGGAATCTATCATGATGGAAGAGTCTGAGAAAGCATTAGATGAGCTTAAAAGAAATAAGGCACCTGGTATTGACGATATTCCAGGAGAGTTGCTTAATACGGGAGGAGAAAAACTGAAAACCGAATGAAGATAAACGTCGGAAAACTACAGTGACGAAAATTAGAAACAATAAAGGCTTTGTTGACAGCTCGCCGATAAGAAAACCGTAGAGCAAGTGAGATCGTATCAGTATTTGGGAAGTACGATGGCATGTAGAAGAAGCGGTACGGAGAAAATCAGAAGTCAGACACGAACGGATAACAGAGCTTTCCAGAATGTAACAGCATCACTGACACCAAGAATAATTATGGATTTGATATGAGTACGAACTTCCTAAATATTTTAGTTGTAGTGTGGTTTTATTATGACAGTGAAACGTGACCAAAAAAAGAAGAAGAAGAAAGGTACGTAGAGAGCTTCGACTTGTAGTAATATTAGAGAATTATTAAGGTAAAATGGACTGATAGACTAGAAACGGTGGAATACTGTGAGAATAGGAGAGGAAGTAAAAATGGTTAAAGAAAAAAATATCGGATTTTTCGATATTTAGGATAACAAAATTCGCATAGCTATTTAGTTCCTTCTCCTCCTCCTCCTCCTCCTTCTTCTTCTTCTTCTTCTTCTTCTTCTTCTTCTTCTTCTTCTTCTTCTTCTTCTTCTTCTTCTTCTTCTTCTTCTTCTTCTTCTTCTTCTTCTTCTTTTTCTTCTTCCTCTTCCTCTCCTTTTTCAATTATCATAAAAATTACAAAAATCCCAGTTACCCTACTACTTGTTGTTTTGTAAAGTAACAATTGTAGAGCAATCACACAATAAGCGCTAAAATCGCTCAATAATCGGATTTGGTTAAAAAAAGAAAAAGATAAACTATCTTGGTTGGGACACGTAGACACTGTCAGCAGGATCATACAGTGAAAGGTGTAAGGAAAGAGAGGGCAGGGAAGAAGGAAGATTGTAATACTTGATGACGTCAGAAACGGAAGGACATACAGTGTGATGCACAGAAAGGAGAAAAATGTCTGGCCTTTCTTTTTCTCCGTATCGTAGAATAAATACATTTAAGTACAGATCAAAAACCACTATGGAAACTTATTAAAACCTGCCGTAAGACAGCGTCACAACAGAAGACTGAATATGTACGCCGTCATGGTACATAATGAGACGGCTCAGAGAAGAATTTGGAGAATTAGAACAAAAGAAAGAAAAATACTAAGGTAGGTTCTTGGCTTAAGGAAAAATGGATGTGTATGGAAAAAAGAATTGCATCAGGAAACTGGAAAACTTTCGGACACTAACGGAAATGACTGATTATCTTGTAGAAACAATTGATGTGGGCCGGAGATACTAATAAAATATTATTTTATTATTTTTATAACATCTCCAGGGCAAAAATTTGTTAGTTAATACACGTCAGCAAAATTCTAATAGAAATTAACATTTCGGAAAAGGAAATTTTAGACAGCGATATTTTCAGGCAAGAGTTAACGAATTTAATATTCTAAAGGAGTACTGAAGAAACATTATCTGGACAAAAAAACGGAGGAAGTACATACTAAAAGGTATGTTTAAAGTTCACGGGAGAAAATTATGTAAAATTATTTTGTGTAGTCAATAGTTCTAAAAATATCGAAAAAACTGACCCCACAAATTTATTGATGAAACAGCGATATATCAAATTAGTACTGACAAGATTTTTCAGTTTTATTTGCAAAATCAAACCCAAGTCGGCTACCCTTGCAATTTCGAATGATACACCAGTGGCGATTCTTCCATATAGGATGTGAGGATCATCCTACACTTAAAAAAATAAATTAATTATTTTTCGAAAGAAAATAGTATAAATTACCTTACCCCAATGGGTAGAAAAGGGAATTGATTGAAAAAAAAATAGTATAAATTTCTGTAAACATCAAATTGAGAACCAATTACGAGTGCCTCGTGTTGTAGGACAGAGAAGGAAACTGGTCCTCAAGCATACGCTGTACGGCATATGACTAGTGGCGCGCGCAACGATTGACTATAGTACTGTATTAAGTGACTAATACGGACGCAATTGAGGACGTGGTGATATGTCCTACCTCAACAATAATAGTTAGTATACATTGTGGCATATGTCATTAATGAATCAGTGTAATAGTGTTTGTAAGCTTAGTTAAATGAATATGGAAGCTGTTAATTTTAGTGAAGAAAGCGAGTGTAATTGTGCAATTGAACAACTGTTCAAAAAACCGTTTAGTTCACTCAGTTTCGCTGGAAAAAAGGGATTTAGTTTCAAAAGGTAGGCCTACGCCTTGTTTGCCTAATTTAGTTCAAGAACGAAAAACAGGTGGCAAGACAGTTAAACTTAAATTCCATACCAGCAAATATAGTGATATTCCTTGGTTGTGTGGATGTAAAAAACTATCAAAATTATTTTGTTGGCCTTGCTTATTGTTTTCCATTCATAAAAATGTGTGGAATAAAGATGGGGTTGTGGATATAAATAATTTGGGGAATATATTACGTAAGCACCATCAACTAACTAAAGAACATGTAGCAGCTTCTGTTACTTTTAAGCAGTTTACCTTTACACAAACTGAAAATAGAATAGAATTTTGTTTAAGCAAAGCCCATAAAGAAAGTATAGAAAAACATAATAATAAAATTAAAAGTAATCGATATATAGTTCAAAAGTTGATAGATATAACTTGTTTTCTAGCACTCCAAGAACTACCATTCCGCGGGCATAATGAGTCGGAAAATTCGGTGAATAGATGGAATTACAGGGAATTATTGCATTTATTAGCAGAAAATGACGCACAATTACAAATCCATATACAAAATTCTACTGTTTTTAGTGGAGAAACTTCAATCATTCAAAATGATTTAATCGAAGCTTGTAGTGAGCACTTGATGCAAAATATTAAAAAAGAAGTTTCAGAAGCAAAATTCATTGCTATTGTTGTTGATAAAACTACAGATATTGCCAAAAAATCGCAACTTTCCACGGTTTTCCGGTATGTACACGCAAGTGGTGCAGTTCAGGAGAGGTTCATTAGATTCTTAGATGTCAGTGATGATCGAACAGCTGATCGAATTCCGAAATGTATATTTGGCCACCTGGATGAATTTCGTTGTTGTAATAAGTTGGTAGCACAAACATATGATGGCGCATCCGTCAATACAGGACAATATAATGGACTTGCTGCCAAAGTTAAATTGAAATGTCCGCAGGCATTATTTACAACATGTTATGCGCACAAATTAAATTTGCTTTTACAAAACTCGGTAAAAAATATTAAGCAATGTAAAATTTTTTTAATAACTTTGTCTGGTTTCGCGGTTCGCATCTTTTTTCTCACACTTATCAAAAAGATCACATGCTCTTGATGAAATTGTAAGTGCCCGTTTCCCTTCAGTAGCTCCAACTAGATGGCTGTACAATAATCGACTTGTTGAAATGGTTTATGATCATAAGGAAGAGCTGACCGAGTTGTTTGATTTTATTTTGGGAAATGATACTACGTTTGATGCAGAGTCGCGGTATTGTGCAAAACGTTTTCGTAAAAATCGTAATGACTTTGAATTTAATTTCTTATTAGAATTATTTCATTTAGTGCTTCCTAAAGCAGAAGTCTTATTCAAAATTTTACAAAAAAGTCATGTGATATTATGTTTTTTGAAAATGAAATTCAGAATTTTAAAAATTTTCTTGTTCGGTTGTGCGGCGATTTTGGAGGCCTGTGGGTAAAAATGAAGGATTTTGAAATGAACCGTAACGAGTCTTTTCCCAACAAAAGAATAAAAATTGATGATCATAAGGAAGCATTTTATCGCCGCCTTTATTTTGAAATTTTAGACAATTTAATAGTGCAAATTGAAGATCGGTTTTCTGATTTCCGCAAATTAGAGTTTTTTGCCCTTTTGGAATTTAGTAAATTTAAAGGGTACTCTCATAAATTCCCAGAAGAACACCTCAAAAGCCTGATGAAATCTCCTTATGGACATTATTTTAATGAGACCGGCTTAAATTCCGAATTGTCATATATTTATAGTTCCCCATCATTCAAACATGATTCTGTTTCAAAATTAAACGATTACTTATTGTCAAGTGACTTAAATGAGACTTTACCAGAATTAGCACAGCTTGTACATTTATTTCTGACTATTCCGGCAACAAGTACTTCAGCAGAAAGAAGTTTTTCGGCATTGAAGCGTATCAAATCATTATGCTAGAAATACGACCACACAAGATCGTCTCAGCGGTCTAGGATTAATATCTATAGAAAAGGAGTTGTTCAGAGAGTTGACAAAAATCCCAACTTTTACGATTCTGTCATAGACATCTTTGCAGCAAAGAAGGAGAGAAGGATCGACGTGAAGTACAAGTAAAGCAAATAATGCGTAAGTTAATTGTAAATCTCATAGCTAATTATTATTATATGACTATTAGTTATTAATGTATTTTAGTCGTGCCTATAATTTTTCTTTCGACAGTAGTCTACATCCTACACGTTTTAAAATCCACGAGTCGCCACTGTGATACACCGCTTTCTAGGCGCCTTCGAATGCACGGTTAGTCTCCAATCTTCGTTGAGAAGCCATAGAAAAATCTTGTAACCTTGGCTGAGTATAAGTAGCAGTGTTTTGAAAGCAGCTTGCCAGTTCTTAGTGTGCGATTCATTATTATGATACATAATTGGTAAATTCGTCAGTTTTGTTAGTCCTATTTGTTAAATATTGTCTGTTGGACTATTGTAAACGTATTGCGTATTAGTGTTTTTGTTTTTAAAAACCGTTATTAAAGTTGTAAGTTGTAACAAATTTTCCGGTGTTTGATAGTTTGATGTAAGGTAAGACAAGTACACATCAGACAAAAACCCAAAAGTCACGCCACGCTACTGTTTTAATTTATTTGTTTATCTTTTAACTCTTATTAAAAATCATTATATCTGAAGTTCATAGTCTTCAATATTTATAAGTATATAAAGTAAAATAAACAGTTGAGATAAGTCACTTGATTTCCACGTAATTATAATTGTACTAAGAATACTGTTTGAAAAATTTTGTTTATTTATTTTACAAAATTACATGATAAGAGAAATGTCCACAATGGGTGACCAATGTTCACTGTTTGAGAGAACACAAAAAGATGACAGCAAACAATTAACTTATTGTTGTATTGGAGTGTTAGTGGTCTCAAATATTTCTACTAGTAATTTTGTACAAGCCACTATGTTATCTTTGCTATTGACGAGCGCTTTCGGCAGTCAAGCCATCTTCAGGTCATTTACCAACAGAGAAATATGAAACTGTTCACTTCTTATATACCGTTCTACCGGACTTATCTAGCCCCGCCCTCTGACGGAGTAATGTCTTACTTAGCTCCACCCATAGTGGGTTGTCTTAGATTACCAATTTTGCGTCTTACATTACGAATTTTGAAGAAGATGACATATTGAAGAAAAGTGGAGTATATATGCTTAGTTGTGGGGAATTTGACAAAGTGTATCTGGACGAAACTGGTCGTCAGTTATGCCAGAGATTTCAAAAAAAATAAGAGTGGTGAAGGAGAGTTAACGACAAATTCATTATACGCTAGGCATTTTATAGAAGGACATAAATACGTAGATCCAGTTGTAAATTATAAGATAATAAAAGTGATGAGTAAAGAAAAAGAAAGGAAATTAAAGGAAGAAGTGGAAATATTAAAAATAAGAAATAAAGATGAAAAAAAGAATAATGAATATAAAAACCACATTTGAAAATGAAGAAATATTTAGCAGCTTATTAGACAACAAAAAAAGTAGAAGATGAGTTAACGTAAATTGTAACGGCTACAAAATTGGTAATGTAAGACAACCCACTATGGGTGGAGCTGAGTAAGACGTTACTCCGTCAGGGAGCGGAGCTAGATAGGTCCGGTAGAACGGTATATAAGAAGTGAACAGTTTCATATTTCTCTGTTGGTAAATGACCTGAAGATGGCTTGACTGCCGAAAGTGTGACGATTTCATTAATAAAAAAATAAATAAATAATAAAATAGGAAATGCAAAAAGGAGAGAAATTTAAATTTTAATAAATCGCACATTTAAACTAATTTTAAATCCCTTAAATAACTCAAAATAATATTTAATAAAGAGAGTTAATGGCAAAAAGGAATGTGAGTGTAAAGATAGGGAAACCCTTTAATAATTTACCATGCATTGACATGCGTTAACCGGAATTAACTTGCATACATACCCATAAATTAAACTAATAATACTTCTAAATTGAAATTAAATAAATAAATAAACAATAACACAGTAGTA
This sequence comes from Magicicada septendecula, assembly GCA_034769895.1. Lineage (NCBI taxonomy): Eukaryota > Metazoa > Arthropoda > Insecta > Hemiptera > Cicadidae > Magicicada > Magicicada septendecula. The sequence goes on along the minus strand of CM068369.1, from coordinate 586,073,580 downwards.
TACTATAATTAATTCTGAAGTAAAGCATATCTTTGGATAATTAAAAGGTCAAATATTAATACAGTAATTAGCGAATAAAGGTGGAACTATTTTATTGTGATGCGTAAACTCCGCGCAGTTAACTTACCTGTCCTAACATAGTAAATCAGTCGAGATGGAGCGTTCTCGTAGTAAAAAGTACCTACCGGAACCATGCCCCAAAGTACGACAATATTTTTTTAATTTTAGAGTGCAGATATAACAATGTGCAGCGGAATGTAGCGGCAAATTAGTGTGCTAATAAGTTTAAATGTAATCTATAAAACAAAAAGGAATAAATAAGTGTGAGAGATGACATCTCTATTGACTAGTATATAAGATCTCAATGTTTGTTTAAAGTAAAAAGGTAAAAGGTACCTAAAGTGAGAAGATTTGAGAAGATTTTATAAATAATAATGTGACGTGCATTTCTGTGGCAAACAACATCTTTTACTCGAGTTATACTACTAAAGATGCTTAGCTACCAGACTTCTGAGAACAGCATACCAGCTTCATAATGACTTAATCACTTCAAGAACATCAGCAGGAAAGTAACTTACCATAAAGATCAATCATCTGTGGACACCCCAAGGACCAAGGACCCGGACACAGAGTAAATTTCTGGATATCACAGGTGACACGGAGACTTGTCTTCCGTGATTAATTAACATTCAACCAAATGATTTGTTAAAGACAGTTTAAATAACAATAAAAGACTTTAATTTAATGATAGTCACTTTGTAACATGTAGTATGTCATACGATCCAAAAATATTTGTAGTAGCAAGTAGTGCTTATATTATAACGTTTCACTGATACAAAAAAAATTAAATTAAGTCCATTCTTCAAATGGCCCCCCCCAAATAGTATGATAGAAAAATGAGTAAATGAGCTTAACTCACAAACAAGTTTAATATCCCGGATCCGTGGAAAATGCTAGCACATGACCATCCTTATGTTGTGGACCCCTTTCAGAAAATATTTTATAAACTGTAAACTATTTATTAAGAAAACCTTATGTGGGAAAATTTATGTAGAGCTGTTAAAGTAATCGTTAATAAAGAGATATCATTACATTACACAAAATAGTGAGTGAATAAATCATCAGACACTCATGAAAAATTTCCTTTAATTATAACTACAGCTTGCAAAATTAATAATTAGAAGTTGATTACGACTATGGCAGCCTATGCAATTGATCCGAGGTAAGTATGCACAGGTTCCCGATGTTATAACGTAGGTAAGACGTTATAAAAGCGCTCGTCAATACCAAAGATAACATAGTGGTTTGTACAAAATTACTAGTAGAAACAATTAACTAATGTAGGCCTATATGCAAAAGCGTGCATTTTTATTTTTCCAATTCTTCGCAAGTATGGACAACATGTCATAATGACTGCCGCGTATAGAAACGAAAATGTGTTATTAACACTCTGTGACAGACGGCACGATTGCAAGCCGAACAGCTTTTGGAGGCCTCGTCAGTGTTGAGAATTTGAATATTGCCGTCAGTTACAGGGACCTGTCACAAGGCATTGACGCAACGCACGAATTCATGTCGTCCGCAATGTGAATAAACGTCAATCGTATCACGGTGACACGTGACGCCTATGTTGAATTTGTCACATTCTATACCATGTGGACGCCAAAATGTATGTTGTAACGTCCCCGTTAGAGTGAGCCTGATGGTGGGACTGTATTAAAAGAATTATTCAAGAAACTTTTCTCAACAAACCTAATCACTAACTGGGGTTGCTTGAAGTAACTTTGTGCCAGGATTGTCAGCCCTGGAACGCCTGTATATCTAACATTTATAGATCTGCGTAAAGCGTATGATAGTGTTCCATTATTATATCTCTGACCGGTCATGCATTAAGCTGGTGTTAGCGTTGCCAATATTAGAGTAATACGTAACTCCGACGTCAGCCCTGTTAAAGTTCAGAACAAGCTGAACTAAACGTTTAAGGCACTTGTGTTACTAAAAATTTACACTAACGCAGTTTTATACAACGGAAAAGACACTGTCCTTAAAAATGGGGAAATTAATAAATTACGACTATCTCTACAGGCTTGTGTTGTGGATGAACAGGATGCGGTAGACTCCAATTAGTTTTGGACAAGAACTCCACGATGTTTACAAATTTTTGTGTTTCAACGTAATTTTGATAAAGTAACAGTAAATTATTTGACGCATATGAGCCAGCGTGACAGTAGACTCATATTATATAAAACGTTTAATGAAGAAATTTGTGTTAGTGGTTGAAATCACAATCAGAATGATCAATATTGCACACCACTATATAAAAATTATTCCGATTAATCGGAATAATTTTTATATAGTGGTGTGCAATATTGATCATTCTGATTATTATATAAAAGTAGTAATTTTTGAAGTTATACTTCTTTAGGCGCGTTGAGGATGAAATTATAATATGTAACGAAATGCGCGCGCACCATGCAACGGAAACATGATGATTAACAGGATGAAGTTAGCCGTGGACAACGAGCCCAAGGCAAAAAATCAAAAGATTTCGGTCGCGGCCCCGATAGACCTGCTGCTGCTGATCGTGAATGGATGTATAATTAAATAACTTTATATACATAGTGCTGTTTGCATTGCATTATGGATGCGGGGTGTCTTTGCACCCGTGGCTTGATTGCAGCATCTGGAACGTGTCCAATGGCTGCCAGAAGTGAACGTAGTGCTGGTACAATGTCGACTGGTTACCTAAGACTGGAAAAGGAAACCGCCAACCAGTTAACTGTGAAGCCGGGGGAGTATAACTTTATTGTTTGGTGCACTGGCGCTGGTACCGATTCGAGCAACAGATGTTGCCCGTTTCAAGTCCAGTCAGCAGACGCCCTGAGGGCGTCGGTCGCTCCCCGCGAGGCGGAGAGCCTCCGTGCCAGTGATTGATGACAGCGACAAGCAGCCGGCTCAGCGTGCTAGGAGGTAGGCAGGAAGGAAGGAAGGACAGTTTGGTGAAATACTCTGGTTTAGGGCTGATGATTACAATTTGTTCTTATTTAATTTAAAGAGGATGGCGTTATGGCGGGTCGTCAAGAAGCGCCCGTGGGCGCTTGACCCGAATGGGCGGTGGTGGTTCTGATGCACTAATGGTTCGTAGGTACGGGAAGGTGGAGGTCGAGGCTTTAGCAAAGAGAGTTAGAGCCAGCGACCGGACAAAGGAAGTCAAGGTAGGAACACGGAGACCCTTCGAATCACGTCGTTCCTTACAAACCAAGGGGACCCCGTCAAGGATCGTAGTGTACGGGACTGGAAAGCTTCCAGCCTACATCTGTTGGTGGTGGATAAAAGAGACCACCAGGCGGGTGCCGCATAGGTCAATACAGACCTGAGAAATAGTAGATAGAGTGTAAGTTTCGTGCGCATGGCCAGGCGGCTGCGACACGAGAGGAAAGGAGATAATTTGCCTCGGACGCCGCGAGCCTTGGCAAGGGTTTCCGTCACGTGGGCGTTGAAGCAAAGGCGACGATCTAGCCGAACGCCTAAATACTTCACCGATTCTTTGTAGGCGATGGGCCTCCCTGCTAGGGAGAGGGGCTGGCATCGGGAGATGGACTTACGGGTGAAGCAGATCGCCTCGGATTTCTCCGTGTTGATCGTCACCCGCCATTTCCGTAGCCAGTCCGGAAGCTGGTTCAACTGACGCTGCAGCTTTGTACTCGCAAATCGCGGGGACAGGGAGCTGCAGTGATACATAGCATCGTCAGCGAACAAAGACAACGTGACTCCGGGGAAGACAGGCAGGTCGTTCGTGTACACAAGATACAGAACGGGGCCGAGGACAGATCCCTGAGGTACGCCGGCGGCGACGGGTCGAACTGTAGAACAGGACCCGGTGAAATATTTTTCGGTGACAAAAATTGTGTAACCAAATTTTAATAAGTGTTTAAAAATATTTGAGGTTAATTATTATTATGATGTGTGAAAATAATCATGGAACTGTTGGGTCGTGAGTGTCTATTTTTATTCAAACCTGAGAAGTTTCTATATAAAACAAATCATTACACCACGTAAAACAAGTTTCTATACACTTTGTAAAAGGCTATAAATGTCAAATATTTAATTTTTGTATTCAGAATATACAAAACTTTGTTTATACATTTGTTATTTCAATCTTTTTAATAACAATAGACATTATGAAATAATATCTATCAGTTTATGAATTTTAATGGTACAAACTAACTATGGGGTCTTTATTTTTCGTATTGTTTAAATACCTTAAACAAGTTCAGGTTTAAGACCTGAAGAGGTCAGTAATGACGAAAAGCTTTGTCTAAATAATAAAAACAATTATAGCAGTTTAGCAATTTTATAAAAGAAAAAAAAGGGTCTTTATTTGTTTCTCTTCATAAACCAAGGTCCTTACTGTAATTAGTTTTATGCAAAATACACTCTTTGACATCTTTTAATGCAATATAGGCTAGTCATTTTATATCGGTTTCAAATGATTCTTCCAATTTTTTTTTCATTAACTTAGACCAACATAAAATTCCACAATAACCAATTACTATAATTAATCATTTGCATATTGATAGAAACTTGCGCATTGGTTTTTATTGCATTAGGTTGAAGTGAGGATTTTAATGTACTTCTTTCGTTATAAATTAGATTTACTTAAATTCGTTTTTGTAAGGTAATAATGTGCTGTAAATGGTAACTAGGTTATAATTGCGGTCCAATAAATTCAGAACAAGAAAGGAAACTGAATAACAATTATGCTTTTAAAAGGTGAACAGGAAAATCGCCATTGAACATATCATCTTTCTTTCTTACAAAATAATGGAAACTGCATAAGAATTACACTGGAAGAGAATGGTAATAGGGAATCATGATTCAGCATGATCTCCAAGAAACATAAAATATTAAACAATATAAAACATAAAAGTACAAAATAAAACAAGGGACTATGAGGTAGGAACTGAATTATATGCTTTGGAGTTGAAAAACAACCGAAAAAAGCCAAGAAAACAACTTACCCTTCTACACTTATGCAGACACTGAATTATATGCACGAAAATTTATATGTGGCTATGAAAATTGAGAGATAAACCAGGGAGACACCCTAAGGCAACGGGGAGTAGAGAGGTGCGCTTCTTGAAAGGCCCTTGTAGTTGTATTCAGCCTTTGGTGCGTTAGATACGAAAATGTTTTTGAATAAAAATCATGTAGACAGAATAATATGTAACACTATAATATGAAACGTCTCATACGGTACGACCACAAGGAACGGATAGCTGAAGATCGCTGCCCCGAAAGGTACAACGGTGGGGGGGGGGGAGTATCACGGTGACACGTGACGCCTACGTTGAATTTGTCACATTCTATACCATGTGGACGCCAACAAGTATGTTGTAACGTCCCTGTTAGAGTGAGCCTGATGGTTGGACTGTATTAAAAGAATTATTTAAGAAACATTTCTCAACATAATTGCAAACCTAATCACTAACTGGGGTTGCTTGAAGTAACTTTGTGACAGGATTGTCAGCCCTGGAAAACATGTCCAACGAGGAAAACAGGACGACAGAAACGTGTGAAAACAAGACGCAGGATACGGAAGTACGTAGTCTACACATGCACTGCCATTTGAATAGGGGATAAATGCGAATTTCGCTAATGAATTAAATCATATTATAAGAACAGTTACATTAGATTATAGGCTATAGCAGTTCTGCCTCACGCCAGTCTCCGGATAATTTAGGACTCCTCAGATTGCAACGACATACGGCCTTTATGGGACACAGTCAATACTGGCGGAAACTGTGAAGAAACTGCGTCACCAGAACCTGTTGTATACTTAATGTACCCTTCGTAATTTTTCCAGTAAAATCTGTCATGCTTTTTACCAAAATTTACTTTACTCTAAAGCACGTGAGATTATGTAGACCTAATAGGAGATATGATCGCATATTTTAATTTCCTTAGTAACTCTCTTCACAAATAAAAACAAAAAGTCCTCTCTCTAAACTCCCTCTCTCCCTCTCTCTATTTATGCACCCAAGCATTCAGTGAATTTCGACGAAACGGAAACATCGAAGCATGATAATGTTTTTAGGCTTTTGAAACGTATAATGTGGATTACGTTTGGTGGATTACGTAAATCATTTCCAAACCACAGACGATCACTAACAGAGCATGTAAAACCAAATTTATTCTCACTAAAACGTTTGCTAAACTCAATGTCAGCAGCGATTATTTCTGTCTTGATGCGTTTACATTTATCAAATTTCTAGACTGTGGGGAATCGAAAGTGTGGAAGCGTCACGTTTTTCGATGACGTTTTTGTGGAATGACCCCCAGCCTAAAAACATTATCATGTTAAAATTAACACATAATGTAACCAACAAAGAGGCATAATAAAGGATAAAGGGGAAAGGCCAGAATTAAACAGGTGACACCTATGGTTATACCATCTGTATAGTCAACAAATTCATTATATTATTGTCCAGTACACAGTACGGAATCAATAGACAGACTCCAGGTGGGTCGCACGCGGCATTGAACAACATACCACTAATAAAATATGCAGAAATAAAACATATGTTTCACACACCACCTTGCCATTCAACTATATTACAGTCATGTGGACGGACCAGTAATTACATAATATAACAAATAAACAATGGTTTCTGAGACACAGATTTACCCGGTATTTACGAAACGTATATAAAACAAACTAACTGCAAAAGACAACCTGTTGAATTGTGTAAAATATAATATAGGGCCACAGCTGAAATGGTTCGGAACCTAAAACAAATAAATAGAACAAGCGATTGTGAGGTGGGAGGGTAACTGAATTATGTGCATTAGAGTTGTAAAATAAACCAAAAAGCCAAGAAAGCAATTTACTCTTCTACCTCAAGAAGCACAGACACGTATGGCTATGAATGGTTCGGAAAGATTATAGGTTTATATAAACAAAACTAAAAAATTAAAACAAACAGAATTTCTTATTTGTTGTTACTTAGTTGTAACCAAAAAGGTAAGTGTGGAGACATTAAAATACTATCAATAGATAAACGCCTTTATGCATTTTAAACAAAATAAGAAATAAATAAAGATCAAATCTTTAAATATATCCTTAAATCTATCTTTAAATTACATCTATAAACAAATCCTTAATTTAGTAGTTACCATCGAGCAATAAATTTTAACGATTTAGGGTTTAGCATGGATCGATCAATAAGTATAACACAAATTTTATATTACTTTTGTCGACGTCTCGACAATATTTGTTGTCATTATCATCAGGACATGTGTCTGGATACAAGAGAAAATCCTCTTGTACGGTTGACTGACCGATACTCGCTGAACCTTACACCGTTGAAATATAATAAAGCAAATGATAGGGGAATGAGGGGCAAGAGTCCGCACTTAAAATACAATAACAAATTCTCAGCTACTGAACCAAAATAAAGTTTATTGAAAATTACTAGTTTATTTGTTACACTATATATGGTAACAAATGTAATGAGTACACAACAATTTTTACTACAGTATTTGGTACAAAAAATTAAAAAACAAAAGCATGTAAAATAGGAAAGTTGCCCCAACCTTGGGTGCAAGAGTCCGGTCTGTGTAGGATAAGAGTCCTACTGACACTTATCACACACGAAATGGCCCAATCCACTGTAATTCGTGCACGGCTCTTCCCACCACGTACTACACTGACGACACATGATCCAGTCGACTGTAGGGGGGGATTCGTAAAGGTGCCCACAACCTCCGCAATAATAATCAACTTTCCCGGAACACGATATTCCTCTTCTTCCTTTGAAATTTAGACTTTGAAATCAGCGGGACTCTCCAGCACACACTTCTGGAACGCTTAACAACAATTGTAGGCCTAATGCAAGTTTTATTTAATTGTAATGTGAAGTTTGTTTATGTGGGCTAAGATTCCGCACAGGAGACCAAGAGGACTCTTGCCCCCGGAAACTTGCCCCACTGTGTTCTATACTTTTTTCTAACGAATTATGATTCAATAAAATAAGATTGACCACTAACTTTAAGTTGATATGTAACCTCAGACTTACCTTTTAATAATGTACTGTCGAAAACAAATAAGGAAGTATATATGTGTATAAATATTCTTAAATTACACTGTAAAATAACTTCAACTTTCACAAAATTAAACAACGTTACTGTTCACTCACCGTAATGGCGCTAGGCTCCTTGTTTTCCGTGTCCAGCCAGCAGAATGCATTTCTTCAACAGCCCACACACCAACTCACAACATCTATTAAGAAAACTAGTAACTACGACGTATTAGGAATCTTGCCCCGTGCGGACTCTTGCCCCACACTACTATACTATTAAACTGGTAAAAACTTCCTCCCATCTTCTGCATACGCTAGTCGATACCGTTAAATGTTTTGTACGAATGTTTTGAAACCTCGTGTGTGTGAATGTTTTTAGCAAATGGAATTAAATCGATCGACTCGAATGGGAACGTCCAATAAAGGTTCACAAAAACAAAATGTTTTGGGTCTCGCAAATACGTAAAGTCTGTTCAGGTCCTGATGTAAACATAGCAGAGTGATACAACACAGAGACTTGTACAGCACGAAATTAAAACCTTCTTAACATACTTAAATAATTATTTCAATCACTTTCTGCTACAGTCCGTTTCTTGATGTATATAATACATTTAATATTTATAATAAATTTACCTCAAGATATACTTTTTTTTCGTTATTAGGAACATGTTTCGGGTATCATCTTGTACCCATCCTCAGCCTTCCGGTTTTTGTGTCTGGTGAAGTACATATGTGTTGGTTGACTATTATTATTGTGGCTTCCTGTTGGCTTCTGGTACGTCAAATTGGTTTTATTGTGTGTGATTGTGGTGTATGTGGTAGTTTTTTGTGTATTTTCGATGTTGAGTGCTTTGAATATTGTGTCATGTTTTGTATTGATTTGTATTTGTTCAGGTATTAGTTTGTTTTGTGTTTTATGTTTGTATATTTTTAAATTTTCCCAAATGTACATTATGGTGCCTTTGTGTGGCACATAATATGGTAGAAAAACATATACCAATGAAGTTTGCTAATATCTTTTTAATCAATTAATAATTATAACCAATTGAAAACTGCTTTATTTCTAGTGGAGGATTTAGTAACACAGCCGCTCATCTATCCAATCTTGTTCAAGTAAGCACGTGGGTTTGTTTACACTATAATCCACTCTAAGAGTGAACAATAACATACGTTATGCGGATGATACCGTCATATTCGCAGATAGCTTGGAGGGGCTCCAACAACGAATAAATAGAGTGACAGAAAGCAGCCGTCGATATGGTCTGGACATCAATGTTAATGAAACGAAGCTAAGAACAAGTTTTTTGCACCCTCAATATAAACCAAAGTCAAAAGTCACGATTTAACAATAAACACAAAGACGAGACTTCTACGCTGCTACGTATTCTCGGTCCTCTTCTACGGTGTAGAATCTTGGATTTTGACTGAAGCTACAACTAAGAAATCGGAATCTTTCAAAATATGGCTCTACCGTAGAATACTGAGCATTTCATGGACAGCACATATAAATAATGTTGAAGTTCTTAGAAAGATGAAGAAAGGTAGGGAAGTTATTAAACACAGTGAAGATATGAAAAGCTTCAGCATCTGGGACATCTCATGAGAAACAAACAGAGATTTTACTTTTTGCAGTCCATACAACAGTGAAAAGAACTTGGAAAGAGAGGAGTTGGATGACCGAGAATATCATGGCTGAGAAATTTGAGGACCTGGTTTGGCACGAATACAACTGACTTATTCCGTACAGCGGTGCAGAAAGTTAAAATAGCCTGTATGATATCCAACATCCGAAACGGATAGCAACTATCAGAAGAAGAAGAAGAAGAAGAGTGAACAAACTTTAGTCAACCACACGTTTTGTTGAAGTTGGCGTACAAATCAGTTCATCTGTAAAGGCTACGGATCGCTTCTAACAGTGCGGCGCTTCAAACGCCATATTCAATGTTAGGCTTACGTATGTACGGGATAACGGAAAAGTTTCTAAATTTTAATTGTCGACCTCTTTTGGAAATGAAAATAAAATAGTAAATTAAACGATACGAAATTGTTAAATACGGATCGAAAAACCGTGTACTGTACTACAACAGGCATATCTCTGCATAAGACCGAATAGCAAGGGAAAAAGTGTTTAATATAATTTTTGTCTCAAGTTTTTAAAATAAATTTCTGAACTATAAATACCGTTAACCGAGTTGGCTCCACTGTGGGTTGAATTAACATTCGAAGGCTACGTATTTTTTACTCGCTAAAACAACATAACTTTTAAATCTAAGATACAAGTTTGAACAATCCCCAAACCACCAAAAAACTAGCAATATTTACACGAAGCCATTTAAAAATCTCAACAAAGCTATAGTGTACGTTAATTTAAAATATTCGTATTCAGACAATTAATGAGCCTTATTGCTTAACTTAACTTACGTATCTTCTTCTTCTTCTTCTTCTTCTTCTTCTTCTTCTTCTTCTTCTTCTTCTTCTTCTTCTTCTTCTTCTTCTTCTTCTTCTTCTTCTTCTTCTTCTTCTTCTTCTTCTTCTTCTTCTTCTTCTTCTTCTTCTTCTTCTCCTTCTCCTTCTCCTTCTCCTTCTCCTTCTCCTTCTCCTTCTCCTTCTCCTTCTCCTTCTCCTTCTCCTTCTCCTTCTCCTTTACGTATTAGACACATTGCCTGTTCTGTCTTCACAGAATATTTCCCCATCTTGTTCTCGGCCCTTCCTACATACCTTGTACCTAAAGGTCTATACATATATTGTGCTTTTGGTAGCCGTTTATCCTCCATTATGGCCAGATGTTGCGACCGTTCCAGGCGGTAGGCCTATTTCTGAAACTTATCACTTGAGAAGAACTCACATAAATAATTAAATAATGTAATAATTTATTTTAATTTCTATTTGTATGCCTACCTCTTTGCCCGGTATATTTGTATTTTAATTGTTGACACTTCCTTTTTTCTTTATCCCTCTGAACATGAGGGGGTTAACCTAGTGAAACTACCCACCCTGCGCCACTGTATAGTAGAAAAATATTACAGGTGTGTTTGGATAAGTAGCATTTAGCCGTACGCAACATGTCTATTAGAGTAGCAACTTCCGTTTTCTAGGAATTCAAATACAGTGCAAAGAGTAGGCCTACATGTTTCGCTGGAACGCCTGCAAGTGAGCGACAGTTTGCACGCGTACGTTTGAAAGCAGTTTTGAAATGTCGCGTATTGAGACCGCGACCGGTGTGACAGAGGCAGCAGTTTGAATACACAGCAATCAGCATCAGACGACACGTGTCACACTAAATCATTTGCGAGTAAATGTACACTGCCTTTTGCATCGGATGTATACCGCGCGATATTAAATATATTCAAATATACACACATTCACGCCCCTCGCTGAGATTTACGATTTCTGTCAAAATACATAATGCACATAAATATATACACGCGTATACAGACACACATACAAGGAAGGGTCTTACATACGAGGTATCTGTTCTTCAAGTTACGAAGCTGCGACCCAGTTTTTGTTTACAAGTGATTATTTACTATCTACGTGAGATAATTAGTGAGAAATCTAAGGCTGGAAAGCCTTACAGGAAACAAATGAAGTTTTTGTTAGGTCATGTGTGTCTCAATGTTAATGTATGTCAGCTAATACTGGATACTGACAGACAAAATTGTCATTTCAAACAAGCCTTGTAAATTAAATTCTTGTAAATGGTAAGATGACGCATAAGCAAATCAGATATGTTCCAAACTATTTTTTACTCGATAAAAGAATAAAGGATTCGACAAGTGGAGAAGTCTGGAGAAGAAGGAAGAACAACAGAATTCCCATAATGGTCTACCACCATAAACCAAGAAGGGAATATCTGTCGGTAGACCTAGGAAGCACTGGAAATAAGGAAACCGGAACAGGCATCTAAGTTTTTATTCCATGGAAGGTAAGGAGGAGGAGGAGGAGTAAAAGAAGAAGAAGAAGAAGAAGAAGAAGAAGAAGAAGGAGAAGGAGAAGGAGAAGGAGAAGGAGAAGGAGAAGAAGGAGGAGGGGAAGAAGAAGAAGAAGAAGAAGAAGAAGAAGATGAAGAAGAAGAAGAAGAAGAAGAAGAAGAAGAAGAAGAAGAAGAAGAAGAAGAAAATGTTTAATGCGTCGTATAACACTTTTTTTAGTGTTGAATGTGTTATGTATTAGTGTTAAATATTATTTATGTAACAGATGTATTCCCTGCTGATGTTTTGGTGCGAGGAAACGGGCAACTGTGGGAGAAATTCTCACTGAAAAGTAGTGTAAATTGTAACTATTCACTTGTTTTTCTGTATTTTGGATTTGTAATTTACCTTTAATTATTATTGTGTTTAGTAAATTGTAGCTACCTGTAAAGCTTAGAAAATAAAGGTATCACGGATGTGGTCATTTACATACCATTGCTAATCATGGTAGTTACTATTGATTTTTCTGGCACTTAATAGTAGTAGGATTTTATTCTAGTGAACTACGACCACTATCACACGGTCACAGTAACAATACTACATTACACGAAAATGTGTTAAACAGTTGAATATCTTTAGAAATAACAAAACACATAAACGCAATTAGCGTATTTCTACGCGCGAATATTCAGAAGCAGTTTGAATAAACAAAATTAATTACCACATGTCTCGGTTCAGTTATATGTTACATTAAATTTCTTACATGATTGCGAGCAAGCGTGGGTTTAAATAAATAATTAATGTGTATAAAATAATAATTGACCGCCGATGGTAAAATTACATATTACGTCAGAGTTATGAATATTCAACATTTTAGATGCGTTTCGGCTATTTTAAAACACTTAGAACCGTATGAATTTATTTCGGTTATAAATTATTGACATTTAATTTAACAAGTTCTCTTTTAAACCCCTTTCACTCCTGATAATAGTAATGATTATATAATTTTGTAGACAGCTAAATGTTGCTATCGGTTATAATATTATCACCGGTGGTGAATCCGTTCGTAGATAGGGTTCAACTGCACTGTTTTCTGCGAGGTGTTTTTTCCTGTACTCCATTTGTAAGACCTCTGTGTTTTGGCGTATCGTCATATTCGGTAGCATGCTACAATTTCTGTTTCTTTGTCTTCTTTTTCTTATTATTCCATTCTTCCCTGTAAGTTTTCTTCTGTTGCTACGCTGCCAGTCAGTAGGCACTTTACCTATTACAACTTCAAAGACTGTCTTTCTATTTCCTCCGAGCTCTTCCAACAATTATTCGCGGGGTATACGTTTGTATTTTAAAGCTACTATCGGAACTTGTCGCACGACAATCTCTCTACCTATTGTCGCCATCTCCTCCGATACGTTTCTGTCTCATCATTATCATCATCATCATCATCATCATCATCTTCAGCAAGGATTAAATCAAAAACTGATTTGTTCCGGTCCCAAGCAGATATACTTTCGGCTTATAATTCAATGGTTGTTTTGGGATGCGGGAGTCACCTTGCTTGCGAGAGTTTAACATCTAACACCTCCCCCGGAAATGTCACTAGCATATCCCAGGGTAAGACTATGGTACGGCTGCCACCTTGGAACTTAAAGTTCTCGTTGTCCTGAACTAAAAAAAACCAATTGTCTGCAAACGATAAAGTAATTATCGGCACATTTTGAGTTAGCGGAGCCCAGAGTGTAGCGAGTCTTCCATGACTGCAAAAGATTATTAGTATAAATATTAAACAAAAATATATCAGAGAGTACACCCTTCCTGTATGTCTTTGTTTACAGAAATAAAAAAATTGTCTATAAATTGAAACCTATTATAATTACTACAGTAGAACTCCATTTATCCGAACTTCAATTATCCGAATCGCTTTCAGGAAATTAAAAAAAAATGCAATTTAAAAAAAAAAAGGATTATTCAAATTGCAGTTGCCGTACTAACAAAAAAACAAATCAAATACATATAAGACTGTGTTAGCTATGCATCATAGTTTACGTACTGATCAGTACAATGTTTTCTAGCCTACTGCTCGCCTAAAATTATAATTGTGTGTAAGCATTATTTCTAATTTTTTGTAGTAAAAATGAACATTTTGGAAAACAGGTGTGACCTGGTAATAATGCAATAATTATAAATAAACATGTAATAAAAATAAACAAAAGTAATTTTTGAGTAATTTTCGCGTTTTCTTTCACAACATAACTCTTTTCTTGTGCTTGTCCCAATTATCCGAATTTCTGCGTATCCAAATTACGTCTGGGACTCATTAGTTCGGATAAATGGAGTTCTACTGTAGTTTTGTATTCCTGTGAAATTCTTTCAATACAATGGGGTGGATAATTCCTTGAAAAACTGTATTTGACAAACTCTGTATTATTAGTTACAGGTAAATTCCAGTTGGTAAGATTTATTTTAAAATATTGAGTTGGGTGCCAAATACAATATTTAAGTAAAACGTACTATAGTTAACTTGGCTGTCCCTTAAAACTTATCACTTTATCATTAAGTCATGTGATATCTAATGCAATCTGCTGTAAACTGTTGTCAAAATTGTTATGTTTTCATATTGAACGAAAGTTTTTTCTTACCTCCCCGTGATTTTCCAAAGCAGTCCACCCTTTAGGATCCTCTCCCATATGATGCAAGGCAGCACCAGGCACGTCACAGCTTCGTCATTGGGTACGTGTGGTTTTTACCAGGTATTATCAAGCCACTGACAATGTCTCGACACACTGCTAAAGCTACCGCTTTCAATCCAGAACTGCTTATTTGTACCACTCCTTATTCATACCTAACCGTCAAATGTGAGGGCCATTCGCTATGACCCTGCCAGTTATTGAGGCTTGCCATAGTAGACAGCATAGGCTTATGCAGGGAGGAATTGTAGGAGGTAAAAAAAAAAAAAAATTATAGTTAGAGCCATGAAGGTGGATTATTGGATACAGTGTTGTAGATAAACTACATTGGATATAATTAAGAACGTAGAGATAAAATCAAAAAGGAGATTAACCACATAAAGTATAGGAATAGTCACCACCGAATACGCGAAACGGAGATAGCCGTAACGAAATCGCTAAGTGATGCGTGAGGAATCAGAATATAGAATCTGTTGGCTAACCTGCCTATTATAGTACAAGATCAAATTAGTTAAAAGTAAATGGCTTGACGAGAGTGTCCCTTACAACAGCGGGCAGCATCTTGTGGCCCTTAAATATCCCATTCTTATTCTATTAATGGCCAAATTGTTTGTTAATTGTGAGCTGTAGAAATGCACGACTAACGCGTTAGAATGTTCTGGTGACATATTTATACATTAGAAGTTCTTTGAATCTAGAGAGGCTAGATTTTCACTCAGTTGGTTTCCTTGAAGTTTCAGTTTATATTTTTATCCGTTTAATATAGTGTTTCTATTTCAGTTTAAAGTTTAAGTTAAAGTTTAGATACTTGACTACTGGGTGTTGTGATATTCCGACATGGTTGACGTGGACTGTGGTGTACTTGCCTCGGTGTACGGTGAATGTAACCTGTGACGATTTGCATACGTTGACCTTGATTTTCCATTTTTATAGGCGACCCCCAATGAGACAGAAATGTTCGTGAAGATTGGCCGTAGCGACTATAGGATCGCCACTAGTTGAAAAAAGGATGGGTCGTCAGTGTGGTGGTTTGTATACAGGGAGTGTACAAGACGTATTGTTGTACAGCATTGAAGTACTCGTGATGGTGTGTAGAAACGACTAGAGGTTTCGAACTTGTGTTTGAAGAGGTAAAATTACATCAAGTAGGCTTGAACAAATGTAAAAAATAGTTTTGCTTTATGAAAATTAAAATAATAAATTGAAGCATCGTTCAAAAAAGAAATTGTTTAAAAGTTGATGGGCAAACAGAGTAACAAAATTTTATGCTCAAAAAATTTGTACGCGCTTTACTTTGAAAGCGAAAGCGTAACGCACACAAAGATAAATAACTCACTGAACAGAATAAATGAAATTACCGAGTGGCCTCCCTTACCTCAGAAGGCTAACTAAACTACAGGCTACGTCGCTGATAAATTATAACTAGTAACAAAGTGGATTAGAGTCGTTTGTTTCTCTATGTGTTGTGTTTGTTATAATCAAGAGTCGAAACACACGCACACACACACACATCGAGTACCCTTCCGTATATGAAAACGCTTCTTCTTCTTCTTCTTCTTCTTCTTCTTCTTCTTCTTCTTCTTCTTCTTCTTCTTCTTCTTCTTCTTCTTCTTCTTCTTCTTCTTCTTCTTCTTCAGTAAAACTTTCTATAACAGGTTAAAACTGCATTTCCTCAACTTTTTTCGGTCCTGTGTATTTGTCTATAGATCCTTCCATTTCTGACGTCATCTAGCAATCCAACCCTTTTTTCTCCATCATCTCTTCCTATGACATCATTTCATCATTATTTCATCATTCTCTAAGGTCTATGAGCCTTAGCTGCGGACAGTATCTAACCAGTTCCTATATGCGCCAGCCAATATGTTTTCCTCTTTCGTATTACTTTCAGTAGTTATGATCGGTGTTTGTTTGTAACAGAGCTTCTGCGGTATGGTTTGCAGCCACTCTGTAGGCCTCGCGGTCTGCTGCTCCAGCCCCGGTCTGCCCTTGATGTTCTTACCCTCCAACCACTTGCTTCCTTTAGTAGTCTGGAATAGGTTGTTATGCCACCGAGTCTCCTCTTTTCTGGAACATGTCCAACTGTTACGGATTCGACTTCACCATCGGATTTAATTAATCGAAGGATTTTTCAAATCCTCATCATTTTCAAAAACTAAATACAAATCTAATACAAGTTTTGCCACATAAGATTTGAATATATTGTAATTAAGCTATTACAAATAAAGAAGTTATTTTTGGGTTATTAATTACACAACAAAATTTTGCAAATGCAATTAATAACAAGAACGTAGCTGTACCTTAACTAGACTTTTTTAAATAAATTTTCATATAAAATTTAATAAAGCCTATATAGTGGAAGGGAGTTTTCAAATCCTCATAATTTTTGAATACTAAATAAAAATCTAAGACAAGTTTTGCCTAATAGCATTTGGATATATTGTAATTAAGCCATTACAAATAAAAAAATTATTTTTGGCTTATTAATCACACAACAAAATTTTGGAAACACAATTAGTAACAAGAACGTAGATGTACCTTAACTAGACCTGTTTAATTAACTTTTCATATAATATTGAATAAAGCCTATATAGTAGGCTTTCGGTATAAGGACAATTCTGCAGGGTTTATTGATTTCGCCTTGCGTAAGGCATTATGTATACAGTAGTCTCCGTTGGTCGGCTCTGAATGTGTGTGTGAGTACACACAGATAAGCTCCCTTCCACAACTCTAGTTGCCCATCGAGAATATGCAGTGTACGCGGAACTGTCTGCATGTCTGTCCGGAGGAAATGACGGTTCAGATGTTGCAACATATAGGCCTATGTATGTACGCCTCCATAGTATGTTCCGTTTCAAACGATCCAAACAGAGAGGCAACGGGACTGTTTCACTGGAAGTGGCTGCAAGTGACAGTCTGCTAACGGTATAGTTGTAACCTGGGTTACGTACCTTTGAAAGCAGAGTTTTGAAATCTCGCGTATTGGGGGACGGGTGTGTGACAAAGCCAGGCCGTTTGAATACACTGCCGTCAGCGTCAGACGACACATGTCACACTAAATCATTGACGCGTAAATGTACTCTGCCTTTTGCGTCAGCTGTGTACCTACAGTGCGACGGATATGAAAATATTGAAAACGCTCACACCCCCCGCAGAGATATTTACGATTTCTGTTAAAAACACGCACAGATCCAGATTTCCAAACTGTATTAAGTTTTGATCGACAGCTAGTTTTACAGAGAATTGGCGGTTCTGTTCGGCTGTTTTTATCTGAACGGGTCTGTTGATTGTCGCGTAGACTTCCTCGGCCGCTGTTAATTCAGTTTTGAAGTTTTTTTCGTCCTGTATAGACCTCACCGAAAATGTTTTGTACGGCGGTCATATTGTAATATTGTAGGTTTTACATATATTACACGAAAACCTTGACGTGCGATTAACGTAGAGGCTACTACTAAATATAAATACTTACAGTAAAGAAACCAACACTTGATTGACTCAATTTGTTGAAAATTTTGAGGAGCCTGTAGTCAGTCGGTTACCAAACATGTGAATAGTACATTATTAGACGAAAAGACCAATTCTCTGCATTTAAAAGAATGTGGGATTTCCCCATATCAGGAATACTGGCAGAAATATATATACACAACATAGAACAGAACCACATAATAAACAACAACAAATACACCAACAAAATCATTTTTTGGCACAGGTATGTAGATGATATATTACTTTTATTCAAAGGCAACACAAGACAGGTTGAAAACTTCCACAAATACATAAACACAATACACCACAAACTAAAATTTACACTGGAAATTGAACAAAACAATAGTATAAATTTTCTGGACCTAACAATTAACAAAACTAACAATACACACACGTATAAAATATACAGAAAATCAACCACAACCGACATGGTTATACACAACACATCAAACCACCCAACACAACATAAACATGCGGCCTTCAACCATATGCTCCATAGGCTAACTAAAATACCATTAAGTAAACAGGACTATAATGACGAACTCGACACAATCAAATACATAACAATAAAAAACGGATACAACCCTAATTTAATAAACAAACTACACAAACACATCATAAACAAAAACAACAAAACACAAAATACCAACAACACACTACAAACTAAATACATCACACTCACATACCATAACTCCAACACACACAAACTCGCCAACACATTCATGAAAACACAAGTACAAAATAGCATACAGAACAAACAATACCATCAAAAAAGACATCAATGATACAAACACGGATATAGACAAATACAACAAAACAGGTGTTTACAAATTAAATTGTAATAACTGCAATAGTTTCTACATAGGCCAGACGGGAAGATCTTTTTCATCTCGTTACTCTGAACACCTAAAAGCTTTATCCAACAACAATATACATTCCGCGTTTGCCACACACATACACACAAAAAACCACAGCTACACCAACATAGATACTAATCTTGAAATATTACACTACTTACCCAAAGGTCGAAAACTTAACACAGCAGAACAATATGAAATATACAAACACCACACAACACAACCAAACAACATACTTAACGACCAATTACAGTATAAATCACACACACACTTTTTGACACAATTATACAAAAAACTAACAATAATTAGGATCCCCGCGCCAATCCCCTTCCTCCACACACCACCCCCACTATACCTTCCAAAATAAAAACCGTTACAAATTAACGGGGCAGTCTGTCTCAAAGCTGACGAAGGCGAACACCACGCCGAAACGCGTACGAGAAGAAAAGACGATTAAGTTTGAATATTCTATAAAGTAAAAGAGAATCGTCAGTAGACCTGAAGATGATCATTGTAATGTGAGTGAAACGTTGTCGTACATTTGACGCTGTCCATACCGGAAGAAGACTCCAAAAACAGAAAGGTCTCATGATGTTCTTTGTTATCGAAATGACGGCAGATGCTTTGTTGGAAAGAAAACTTGTCATGTAATGTGATACGATCTTATCATTTTCACAGCACGACATAGGCAAGGTCCAGCCATCTCTTCCTGGGTCGTGAGACCCACACACCTGAGTCCTGTAGGTTTGTATTTCTAGACTTGTTTCGTCAGACTGCAATTTGACAGTCTTTATAAGTGTCCTTTCTACCGTTGTTTGTAATCTTTTAATTGTTTATTTAAGTTAAAAACTTTGTACTCTTCTCTTATGGTCTCATTCTTTTTGCGGTCTAGTTAAAGAGCACTTTTAACTCCTCTTAAGAACGCCATTTCCGAGACCTGTATTTTACTGTCCTGTTTCTTGGTTGTTGTCCATAATTCACACCCATAGGACAGTACACGAACTGCCATAACTTTGTACAACTTTAATTTTGTATCTCGAGTACCTTGTGTTTTTTAAAAACCAAACCTTGCGGTTGATTGTTCCACCGATCGTCGTCTGGAACTTACCTAACTTAACAGCAATATCATAATTCCTACCATAGCCAATAGCATTTCCTAAGTAATTAAAATAACTTACTTAAGAAGTTAATTCGAGACCGCCTGTGTCTTCCTCAAAATGGCATTACCATGTGCTTATTCCAGAATATTCCGTTTCTTTGGATAACGTGTTAAACAAACAGGCGGTCTCGAATCCACTAGAAACAGTGTTCTTGAAATCAGTACGCTGACCGCGCCGTCTGGAATAATCTCGAATGTTGACGCATGATAAGTGTCAAGTAATCGTGTTTCATCACAAAGCAGCAGCAATATGTACGCACTCAGATACATTACAGCTGGGCCCTGCTAAGATAGCCAAAGTACTTGTAGAACGTTCCGTATTACGTAACATATGACTAGGATGTGTTATTTACAGTAGTTGAATCTTTGGTTTAATGTAGATCGAGGTAATGTTTTAGAAACATCAATACCTTACGGTTATTAGCTTTGATAAAAACACGAATGCATTTCCCAGACTAAACTGACTGCTACACAGTTCTGCTTCAACAGACACTGTATAACGCAAAATTCATACAAAAATTTACAGGCATTGCACAAATGCAATGCACAGAGAGAGGCATTGAAAATGATTTAATAAATCTAAAAAAAATATATATATATATTTTTGTTCATTCACCAATCAATGAATTCATCCTTCATTTACCAATGTACAGATTATAAGTTAAATCTAGTCGCATTCATAAGCGAAGTTTTATATGTGTACTACGTTACTGACAACAAAGAAGTAGTTTCTATGGAAACTCGCCGGTTCCCATTTTCGATCACGCACCATCGATCGGCCGCAAATGTGCGACACGTCCTTATAAACATTTTCAATGTTAAAGTTAATTTGTTTTAAAATACACAAACAGCATATAAATTTAAACAGCTCAAACAATTAGTATCAGAGTCAGTTAACAGCTGTTTAAACAGCAAACAGTAACAATTACTATTTAATTTAACTGTATTTTAACACGTTTAATAGCAAATTCACTGACGCTTAACCGAATTTTTGTTACGTTTGATTATAAAAGTAACTCAAACTTATATATATTGCAACAGAACACTGCAGTAAAGCCATAATAAATGCATGTGTAGATTTTGTTACTCATTTTATGACGTTAACAGACTTGTTAAAATTTGATTTCCTTCATTTATGTAAATTAGCTATAATGTGTGAAATAAGAGATGGGTAGTTATGTGATATTTATAAAAATGTCCACAAATTTATTCTCTTCCACGTCAGGACTAGTCCAATTTTAGCGTGCGAATTCGCGTGTGCGTGTGTTATTTTGTATTTTTCTGAATAACTTCTAGGGTATATTAATTAACATTTTGGAATGTAATTTGGACAGCATATGCGTCATAATTAGCGCTACATTTCTTATATGTCAAGCGCTTAAAACACACAATTTTACTATGTGTTTTTTAAACAAATTCACTTTTCTATGGACACACTATCTGCAGAAAAGTCATAAAATGTTTAGATAACAAGCCTATGCAGACTTTACCGTAGTCGTAACATGATGTGAAGTTTTGTAAAAATCTATCACGTGTCGCAAATTTCACTCAATCAGGAACTCCAGAATTCATTCGGGTGTATCTCTGGTCAAATGCAGATCGGTCAATTCGCTTGTAAAACTCGTCCCTTAGAATGTTTCATGTTAGAACACGTTTTTCTGAAAGGTGGCGCCAGTCCGAGGTATTAGCTACGAGTTACCCGTATGATATATTAAAGGGTGGGTAGAACTCGTTAACTGAATTCGCAAAGATCATTTGACAGTGCTAACCCGCGTTAGTGCAAGATATACGTTAGGCCCAGTAGATGCAGCGGAATAATCCTGTGTTAACGCGTGGACACTTTAAGATAGCTGGAAGGTCTAAGCCTAATACACCATATCGATATTAAGAATTACCTACATTTCATAACCTGAGATTTATCAATATAAACAATAACGAGCAGAAAACGGCGCACGTGACAACGCATTATCGAGGGTAGCGGTCAACGTATTAGTGTTGCAGCCGTCTACTGATCACAGCAGAAGGAATTCTTCAAACAAATAACAGTATACAAGTTGTTCAAGATAAACATTTAATTAGTACACAAAAGACATAATAGTTCAGCAAATAATTTTGTATATTAAAAAGAAATAACAGACAAGATTTAAAATGGTTTTTAATTTAATAAATTGTCCTACCTCCAGATAACAGACTCTTTTGAATATTATTATTTACTGTTACCTATCTATGCACATTCATTTGTTTCGTTGCAATATATATAAAACATACATGTCAGCTACTGTTGGAAATATAAATTGTAGATGTAACAATATTTTGAGTTAAATGTACTGACTCATTTTTTCTGACTATCCAATATTTTATAATTTTATAACAAAACACAATTCCGTTTTTCTTTATGAATAATAGCACGCAGTTAAACGTGTTTAATTTCAAAATTTCTTCACTGATAAATGTAACACAAAGCATTGTTTTCTCTTTACCTACATTTTACTTTGTTCAAGAATGTAAACATATTCCATTAAATTCAAAGTTATGTGGATACATGCACTTAAATTCAAATTTGGTACTTCATAAGTAAATTTGTTTTAATATCTAGAGAACGGAGTTACATTTGATGAAATCGGTGCCTACTGAGCTTTTTTTCATGTTGATATTTTTTACGCATTTTCCAGTTCTGGGTAGCCACAACTAATGCTCTAAACAGTGGCGTAACTGGGGTAGCTGCTCCTAGGGAGCGATGAGACTAGACTGGATGTTGGGCCCACCCCTTTGCTTTAGGACTAATTTGAAATTCAGAATCCTTCCCATATAATTTTATAAATACATTTTATAGATTCTTTGTGTCTATTCAATACACACAAAGAAAATTCTCTGTATTAAATTAAAACTATCCTATTTTAATGTAATTGAACTATCCTATTAACTAAACTCTTTCTGAAGGTTAATAACGCTCGAAGGCAATATCGTAGATAATGTTTCATTCACGCAAAAAAGTTAACCAACTTAAAATCGATGACGGAGTTTTCCGCGTTCAGATGTTTGGAGTCGAGCGCACACGCACAAAATGTCCTTTTAACGTAAAGTGTTAATGCGAAACTGAAGCGAAACTCTAGTGACATTGGAATGAATAATGTAACAGTTGGAAAACTCTCCGCGCGTTATCTGCATTAGGCAGCGGCAGTTTTGAGCAACTGAGCCGACTTACTGCTTAAAAAGTCGGAGCCACTAAAGTGTCTATCGATAACACAGAGTTTATGGTAACATACTAACAGCTCGTTAATTCCATTACTTTTTAGTGAACCCTTTAATTGTTATTCATATTTAGAGTATATAATAATCTCTAATTACGTAGAGGAATGTGTTGGTGTTTCCGTAGCAGGGACGAACAAGAATCGAGAAATCGACACAATTGTTTGAAAAGTCGTTCATTAAGAGGTTATGGTTTAGTCACTGGAACTATAGTTAACTTACATATTATCATACTTATTTACATTTTGAGTGCGTTAGCTTCGAATCATAGCTTTTGTCAGCAATAAAAAAGCTACTGGTTACGTCAGAAACTACTAGAAAATGATTTTACTGATAACTCCTTAAGCTTGCCATAACGCGCGCACGCCTATTGATATGTTTCTAACGTCTTTCAACTTACAGTAGTCCGACGACTATTTTGTCTCCCTTTCGTTAATCCAGTGTCTCGTCACCATTCTCATTTACACAGCTTCCGTATTCTTTTCATTTAGTTCTTCCCCAGCCTCCTTCTTCTCTCCGGGAAGTATCAATTTCATTGTCATCAAGCGAAAAAATTTGTTTTGTTTTCTTCAGTACATTTTGTTTTGCTCTCTAGTTTTACATGGTCTAGTAGATGCTCTCTCTCTCTCTCTCTCTCTCTCTCTCTCTCTCTCTCTCTCTCTCTCTCTCTCTCTCTCTCTCTCTCTCTCTCTCTCTCTCTCTCTCTCTCTCTCTCTCTCTCTCTCTCTCCCTCCCTCTGTCTTCCTATGTGCTTATATCTTTTTACGGAATCACCTACCCTCTTCCACTTCTTCGCGTAACAGATCTTGGTGTAATATTAATGACCCTACAATATTCAGCTCAAACGAAGAAATTGTGTGTTTTTGAAGTGAAAAAGCGAAATACTGAAGTTTACTGTTTTATACAGCTGTTAATATATTTTAGCCGTTGAATGACAAACTGAATGTGACATAATTATTTAGAATTCTCTCTCAACAATAGTGCAATGTTCTCTTAAACTTTTATGAAGGACGTACTTTACCTTGTAGATGATGGTTCTGAGTTGTTTGTTAAGTTGTCTTCCAAATTAATTTTGTTAATTAAAGAAATAATGAGCGTGTATATTTGAGACTCGTTTAATGATCAGTGAAACAGAACACTTGCCTGTCTGAACACTTGTCACAATTTCATTCATATAATTGTGACAGTTAGATTCTATTGTTATACAGTCTTATTGTTGACATATTCTATTGTTATGGCGGCAGCACGGATAATCGTGTTTGACCAGTAGAGACTAAATGGCTCAACAAGAACTTCGTTTTACAGATCTTTACACTTAAGACTAAGATGAAGGCTTTACATGGAGCTGATCCCAAACGAACAAAAATTGTTATGTAAGTAAGTTCTGTTCGGGAGTTGGTCACTAATTCTCAATGTATAGGCTACAGTGTGTCTTATACGATTACAAACAATGACGTGATGAAGAAGCTACATAAGTTCAACCGTATGTCCGCAACCGTCAGGAGAACTCTAAAGGCAACGAGCAGAGAAACACACATGAATTTCTGCAAGGTGATGGTCCTCCCCACACTTCTCTATGGATCTGAAAATTGGATTTTAACGAAATTCCAGCCCAGTCGTGTTCACGCGGCCAAAATGAGATATCTTAGGCACGTGAAGAATGTGTGCTGCATTTCAAGAAAAGGCATAATAAATACGCCAATTGTGTTTTTGTTTCGTAATAACTGTCAATATTTTCACGCCTATCAGTAAGGCAAGTCGCTTAGTAGCGCTATGATGTTGGATACATATTGTGTGTTTGGCTGGGCGCCGCGTCGTTGCGAAATGTAACAGTTTCTGGAGTCGACGTGTGCTGAACAGTTGCTCTAGTCGTCAAGTTTGTTCTCAGATGCCGCATATTCTCACAAAAGTTGAAACACTGACACCTCTTTAAAATCTGGACCTGGTCCAACTAGACCACTAGCAGCCGCTTAATATGTTTTTGTCTTTTTTACAACGAGACAATTTGCGAAATTACATATACAGTTGGCGAAATTACATGCTCGAATCCATCCATGCTCTGCTAGTCTTCCGCGGCTACTAATTCTGAATGCCTGGGCAGTAATGTGTCTTATATTAGAAACAATGACGTGGTAAAGAAGCTACGTAAGTTCAACCACACGTCTGCAACCGTCAGGAAAACTGTGAAGGCTACGAGTAAAGAAGCACACCTGAGTTTCTGCAAGGTTATGGCCCTTCTCACACTTCTCTGCGGATCTAAAAATTAGACTTTAAAGAAATCCCAAGGCGGTCGTATTCGAGCGGCCTAAACGAGATTTCTCAGGCACGTGAAGAATGTTTGCTGCATTTCAAAGGAAAGGCATAATAAATAGGACAATTCTGTTTTTGTTTGGTAATAACTGTCAATATTTTTACGCCTATGACGTAGGCAACTTGCATAGTAGCGCTGTGATGTTGGATACATATTGTTGCGACGGTCTAACTGATCGTTGTATGGTACAGTGGAAACAAAATACAAGACAACAATGAAATTACTAAAAACCAGTAACAATACAATTCAAACCAGTAATTATAACAATTAATAATTCGTAATCAATTCGTACAATAATTCCAGTTAGATTTCTCCACACGCAATAATAATAATAATGTCAATAATATAAGAGTTCCGCACAGCTTATAACACAATAACACTTCACACAATACTTCGACAAACATTCGATCCGCGCAAAGGAATATCCCTCACGTAACTGAACTGACAACGCCAGACGCTCGTGCTTTCATAGGTCGCGCAGAGGTCCAGTATAGCTTTCCCTCCTTACTGCACGCCGGTTAAATGCGTATCTCAAGTGTTCTTGAGAACCTACTTGTGTGCGGCCTTGACTGAGGCAACACCTGCCACACTGGACGGGCGAGGTTGGACAATGTTCTGGTCTGTTCGATACGCTTACAATATTACAATACTGTTTTTTTTTTTGTATTAAAATATTGTTACAATATTGTATATTTGGCTGGGCGCCTTGTCTTTGCAAAATGTCACAGTTTTTGGAGTTGACGTGTGCTAAACAGTTGCTCTGGTCGTCAACTTTGTCCGCTACTGCCGTCTAATCTGACGTTGAAACACTGACACCTCTTCAAAATCCGTTCTCTGGTCCAAACCCCTACCAGCCGGTAGTAATTTTTTTTTTTTTTACGAAACACTTGGTGAAATTACATGGGTGAATCCATGCGTGCACTGTGAGTATTCTACAGATGCTGCCGTCTCCTGCACCCGTATAGCATAAGCTGTTGCACACCAATCACCACGTCGGAAGCCTCTTTTCTCCATCGATCATCAGGCATCCATTCTACGTGGACATACCATAGCAGGCATTTTGTATTTACGGTGTCTAAACATGTATTGTCAATATACAGTTACCTCCTAATATCGTCATTTCATATGCACTGGAAGCTGGACACCCTACTACTACACCTTCTCCAAAGGTACATTTATATTGCTAGGAGCCTTCGGCAATTGCATTGATTCACCGTTAAGTTTCAGCCCACAGGTGACTATACTTTCTGAGGTATGATTACTATAAACTGCTTCCTAGATATTCATCATCATAGTTGTCATCTCAACACCACGGCATAGGCGGAGTGCAGCCTCTTCCGTCTTCAAAGATCCTCCAGCCATCTCTTCTTGGGTTCACCTATACATCTATGTCATGTAGACTTAGATTTTGCAGTTGTTTGGCCAGTCTTAAACCTGGGACATCCTTTCAAAGTGGTCTTTCCACCATCATTTGTAATCTTTTAGCTGCCATTCAAGTTAAAAACTTGAAATTCCTCTATTATGACTTCATTCTTTATATTGCAAATTTAGTACACCTTGTAACATCTCCTAAATAGAAAACTTCTGAGATCTGTATTTTACTTTCTTGTTTTCTGTTTGACGTCCATGAGAGTACCAATATAAGTGTACAGTACTTATGGAACCACCATAGGTTTGTAGAACTTTAAATTTATCTCTCGACGTACCTTGTTTCTAAAAACACACACATTAAAAAAAAATTGTTTTATCTTACACAGATCGTCTGCAAATCGCCTAAACTAACATCAGTACAATATCATAACTCTTATCATAGGCAATATCATGTCCAAAATTATTAAAGGACTTACTTGTACCATAATTTGAACGTAAATTATTATTATTTTTTGTGTTTGTTGGTCCCTTGCCTCGAAATGACATTACTTTTGTTTTTGTAGTGGAAATTTTAATATTAAATTATTTGAACATCTGACGTATAACAGACTTTTGTAAAGCATATTCTTGATTTTCAATTACAATCAAGTCGTCAGCAAGCAACAGCACACTCTAATATCTGTCTCGTTTTGTCTTAATAACAGAGTTTCCATTTCCTTACCAAAACGTTGATGTAAATGTTAGAAAGAGTATGTCATGTACCGCACCATTATTTAAACGAAAGTTAGCCGCGCTGTTAGGTGGTGCGGCACTTGTTTGTCAACTAACCCCAGTACTGAGGCAAAATGTACAGTTTTGCCACAGTAATTTTTCCAATAAGATGGCCTCCGATGGTGAGGCCAAAGCGCCTGGCATTAACACCATGAGATCACGGCCTAACAGCCCCGGCTGACTCTCGTTTAAATAGTCTTGACACCGGCCGCCGGGGGAAGCCTTAGATCAAACATTTTTGTTTGTTAACGGTCCAAGTCACGTATTCAATTGAATTTCAAGAGCAACCCGCTATATGATACAGCAATACTAGCGCTCGCAAAAAACAAAACGTCGAAAAGTCACACTACTCAGTATCGATCGGTAATCGCGTGGTGCACCACGACAACAGTGTTATTCATGTTTTTTTTCAAACATTAATTATTGACAATGAGTTTACATATGTGTGTTTTTATTTTAATTGGATTTTAATATATGACGACCTCTTTTTTTTCGAGCAAGTGTCTGAGGATGGGTCAGATGACCTGAAACGCGTCATGCTAATATTATTCTAAAGTAAAGATAAAAGTCACAAGACGGACCTAAAAAAAAAAACTTAGATCAAAGTTACTGCACCCTTGTCTTATGCCATCATTGACAGATATTTTTTAAGAGATCCAGCAATTATATTAGTAGCTAATTTTGTCCCTTGTTGGTTAGGTTATTACAAACTGACGAGTAGACGAGGCGTCCACTAAGCCGTCTGGACGCTCCATAACTCGAACGACTTACTTGACGACTTACGAAATCAGTTTTACGTACTTGCCAATTTAATTGAGCATGTGAACCAAGCTATGTACGTATTAGTTCACAGTGTCACTGTTACTATCAGCTGAGGTCTGCAACAAGCACACAATGCCACTCTGCATTGGTATTTCAAATTAATTCCGCGATCCAGTGACTTTCAATTAAAATCCTTTTGTCGCTACTCCTCCCTCAATCACCTTCCCCTCCATATCTCTCTCTCTCTCTCTCTCTCTCTCTCTCTCTCTCTCTCTCTCTCTCTCTCTCTCTCTCTCTTTGTGTCAATCTCATTATTTCCATGTGCGACACTATCTCTGACCACCTCCTTTTTCCTCCCTAAGAAACCTGCAGCACTTCTTTTTTAAACAAGGCCTGCTTTTAAATTATCGTGTTATTTCCTTCTGCAACTAGACTTTTCCATTTCATTTGTGCTGTCAGAATGTATTTTTCTGTCAACTGCATAACGTATACGCTAAAAGAAGACAAATCCAAAACTAAATGATTATTAAAATATTTGTTTAATGTTACACTGTTACTGTTTAAGAAAAAGGTTGGCCAAATGTTACGTGTGGAGCGTTGCTTTATATGGTGCAGAGACATGGACAATGAGGAAGGAGGATGAGAAAACATTAGAAGCATTTGAGATGTGGGTTTACCGAGCAATTGAAAAAGTGAGGTGGGTTGATAAAGTAAGGAATATGAAGTTTTAGGAAGAATAGGGGAAGAGAGAAGGATCTTGAAGGAAATAGAAAATAGGAAAAGGAATTGGTTAGGTAATTGTTTACGAAGAGACTGCTTGCTTACAACTGCCATGGAGGGTGTCGTAGAAGGAGAAAGAAGAAGAGGGCGTAGAAGAATGAAGTTAATGGATAGCATTAAAATTTAAAATCAGAGGCTGTACGAAGAAACGAAAAGACTGGCATGCGATAGGACAGCTTGGAGAGCTCTTACCATTTGAAGACCTGCCTTAGGGCAGAACACCAAATAATAAACACTGTCTTCAGTACGACGGTATTCTTTTTAGTTGTCTACAAATTAACAAAAATATTGTAAATGTGTTTAAAGTACGTAATAAATAAATCGTATTGAAAGCGGATACTGACCGCGTGTGAAGGTATCTGGACGCCAAAAATAGCTGATTTCTTACAATCTGTCACATAAAGATGTGAATAAAATGACAATGACATTATTGAAAATACTTTTGCCGATTGAGTAGGAAAATAAATATTTACGATATAAATTGATGACTCGTTGGGCGCTTGGTGAAACATATTAATACAAAGGTTTTGTAAAATATATAAAAACACTTGGTAAGTTTCACAAATTTTTTAATTAACTCTGACAGCTGTTTCGACTAACTTAAACCATTGTCAAAGAGCGAGTGAATGAAATTACTGAACACAGGATGTTAGTGGAGTGTAGGTGGTGGACATCTGTTTAGGGCGTATCTGGAACATCTGTGTTGTGATGGCGAGGGGGAGAGTGTGTGCATGAGACAAGGGAAGGTCAGGTGTCTTTAAAAACTAAATACAATCATGAATGCAAAATATAAAATTAACTGAATTTATATTTTTTATAATTATAAACTGAAATTCAGTTTATATTTAGTTCAGTTAATTTTATATTTTGCATTCATGATTGTATTTAGTTTTTAAAGACATCTGACCTTCCCTTGTCTCATGCACACACTCTCCCCCCCTCGCCTCCACAAAACAGATGTCCACCAACTACACTCCACTAACATCCTGTGTTCAGTAATTTCATTCACTCGCTCTTTGACAATGGCTTAAGTTAGTCGAAACAGCTGTCAGAGTTAAATAAAAAATTTGTGAAACTTACCAAGTGTTTTTATATATTTTACAAAACCTTTGTAATAAATATTTATGCGTAGGATATGTATAACGTACTAATAAAGTAAGAACCAAAACGTTTACAATAAGTGTATCCGATAGAAACAGATGCATTTCACAGGCTGGCTACGAGACTGTTTAGTCTGTAGCTTACCTCTCTCCTGGAGTGGTCAGCGTGTTACGTAATGTGGGACAAGTGTTACACCATTACAGAACATTCCCGGCTGTTCCAGTGGAATCCGGCTGTAATGTTGTGTGCGTACGTGATCTCAACATGCGTTAGCGAGACTTTTCTAGACTTCGCCGGCCGCGCGCTGAGTCAAGGCCGCTATCAATTACGCTCTAGTGTAGCGCTGATGCGTAGTATGGATGTCTTGTATTTTGTTTTTCCACTGTACCATACGACGATTACTAGACCATCGTAACAATACGTAGATTGGTCTGCGGCAGACATCCAGTCGGCTCGATTCTCTGCCATCCCCATCACATCAACACAGCTTCCGTAACACAATATGATCCAAGATTTTCTGGACATTGTGTAAACAACGTTTCCCATTGTACCACTTTCTTTCTAGCATTTCCTCCCTTCATTCTTAGATTTACTTTTAGCGTTGTTGTGTCCATGGTCACTGTACTTGCTCCGCTTCACCAGCGCTTTAATGAACGTCGCACGCTACACGTAACGTTCGTTGTATGCGGTTAACATGCATTCTGGCCGGATGACCTTCCCAATTCGACTTATGTACTAGTAATTTCTTTTTCAGTGACTCCTCGTCCAAGACAATTCGTGTGATTGCGTGTCTTAGCGTACCCTCTATTCTACAGCCACTAATTCTTTTTAGGAATTTCAGCTCCTGTGCGTAAAGTGTTTCTTCCTTAGCCTTCGTAGACATCCACGTCTCCCTGCTGCACAGAAATAGGGAATACGGGAATTATGTGAGCGAGATTATTTCTGTAATCTAGCTTTATGTCTAATTGCATTTGCTAGTAAGAGGTACTTACATACGACTCGACACTTCTTAATTTGTTGATAATATTCCTATCATATTCGTATGTGGCAGCGCAGCAAAGGTAATGAAAGTGAGAGTCTTGCTCCAGGGATTTATCTCTTACGTCAATACCCATGTTTCCTGACGCGTCGCCGTCGTTCACGTCATTAGACGTGTTCCGCTTTACCCACATTTTACTGGGCGTCCCTATTTTTCAGTATAACATTTTCACCTACTCGGAATCAGTTTCACCATATGCCCTCATTCTACGGCGCTATAACATTCTCGGTAAGCGGTTTTCATCAATTCTGAACCAGATATTCTTCCCAATTCGCCTTATATCTCTGCTATTTCTAATCCAGTAGCTCTACGTTCAATTCCGTCTTTATTTGGTTGCATTACTTATCAATTATTATTTAATGCTACTTTCACTTGTGAAACTTACTCGTTGATAATCCCTCAAACGCCGTTTCGGAGTTGTATTCTCCTTCTTCAGTGAGGTTTGAATACGGAATGTCATATTTAAACATTCTGTATTCAGACCTTACTGAAGAAGGAGAATACAACTCCGAAACGGCGTTTGAGGGATTATCAACAAGTAAGTTTCACAAGTGAAAGTACCATTAAATAATAATTATTAAGTGCTGTGAAAAAAGTAGTGATGAACATTCAAAATAACATTACGTATCCTAACCTCTTTCGTATATCCTGTGGCTCTTTTGGGGAATTTCGTCTCCAATGATCGGAATCTTTGTTCCTTTATTTTTGTAGACATCCATGTTTCACCACCATATAGCACTTCAGGAAAAACCAAAGTATTGTTCAAGCAAACTTGTGTGTTTACCTTTTTCCCTGAGCCTTACGAATTGTATAAGAAAAAGGGAAAGTCTTCTTCCTCGCTTATAACGCTTGGCTTTATCCAAAAATAATTGCTGAATTGTAGGCTTATAGACGTTGGTGTTCAGAACACATCTGAGTCCGAAGTAAGATAGCTGGTTAGTTTTTTTATTTCCCATTTCTTTTTATTAGAATTTATGAACGCAGTTTCAAACAAAAACAGCAACAGCTTAGTAAACGGCTGCGTTCGGAAAAGCGTAATTCCCACAGGACGCAGGTGTTTAGTTGAAAAGCACAGAGTTCCCTCTTGGGACGCTCGTTTCCGAGCCGAATCGTTGTGTATTGTTTCGCACGCAGTACTTTTGCACTTCTGTTTCCACGTGTAATGCATCCTGTTTGCTTACTGCTCAAAACTTTATGCAGTTTGTTATCGGGAATACATGAAAACCAAGTTTAATTTACATTAACAACTCCATGTACGGTACGTACGTTTGGAATTACAATGTTAAAATTTAGTTCTAGTATCACAGAATTTAAACTCATTAAGGTACAACTGTTTCATTAACTTCGATGGGCTAGAGAGCGGGCGACGTTCTAGGTGTTAATTGAACACCTAATTGAACAATTAATTGAACTTATACTTAATTCTGATTGTTATATTAATTGAATTTGACTCGATTTTTTAACACTTATTCCAGCTACACTTAACTTGGCCAAATATTACACTTAATACTGATAATCATACAAACAACTAACTAAATTTTTGACTTTACTGACTTAATAATTTACTGTTTCAAAAAGAATCCAAGTGTTTTTATTTAGAAGCAAACTGAGGTCTCCAATAATACAGGAAGTACAGTAACCGCCATCCTCAGGCATTTTTTTTTTTTAAAGAAAACGCATCTTCTTGCGTCCAAAAACCTCTCATTGGAATCCACCGAGAAATTCAGTTATAATAAGTTTCGTTTGGAGCATGTTCACATACGGCTCAAAAACCTGGTGTATTTGGAGCTACCTTAAAGCTTTAGAGATGTGGTGCTAGAGGACGGCTTCGAAAATACCGTGAACAGAAAGAGTGCCTAATGATGAGGTTTTAAAGAGTGTAGATGAAAAAAGGATTCTGGTTTATAAGAAGAAGCAGTACGGTTGATCACCTAGTTCAACACTCTAACTGGTTCAACACTTTGAATGAGGGAATGATTGTGGGCCGTAGTGGGAGGATAAGGCCCAGACAATAGAATACGGATGAGATAAAAGGAGGAAGAAAGTATGAAGTGATTAAGTAACTGTCGTCAAAAGAAAAGAAATTATTTAAATTTTTTACGTTTATTACAACGAAAATGATTCAAGAGCTTTTCGTGGGAGATTTAGTTAAGACGGTTATGAACAGATTACACAATCTGTATACTGTTTTACTTATTAATGCACGAACGTTCCAATTGCCATGAATTTTTCGAATAATGCTTTGCCAGCGTAGCTCGAGTAACTGTTAGTAAATAGGGCTGAAAATCTCCACGTGCCTCTTAAACTTGGTTTATGTAAAATTTCAAAACTGACGTAATTAAAAAGAAGCTCACATCTGTGGTAAACGCTCAGATTGTAGAGTTGGTGGTTGATAAATAAAAGAAGCGTCGAAAGAAATCTGAGGTTGGGCACTATTTCTGTTTGCTATGATAGAAATACAAATTATAGACACAAATTAACCACCATAAGTAAAAGCGTGTACTATGTATACAAATTATAATAAGATTGGTATGGACCTCCAAAATAAAAATAACCCTGTGGGCCGGTCATCTGCATAGTAATTATTGTGTTGTGTTTGTAATACTATGTAAATTCTCTGATGTAAGATTGTAATGTTTTACAGTTATTGTATAATTTAGAATTCTCTAAATTAATGACAGTGTTTCCAATACCAGTAGTGAGTGAAACATGATAGAAAAACTTTTAATAATTTACATAATCAAACATCCCTATAATCTGTATTTAGCTACAATATCTTTTACTATGCTATATGTTGACAGGTATATGTACAAAATTTTCTGTACCAATTCTAATATATAATTGTTGATTACTGCTTCTATAAATAATTACAAATACCATTATATTATGATTAACTTAAATTGTAACATTGTATAAATTATGTTCTGAGATATTATAATTTTCTCGTTGTATTTAAGGAAAACATTTGATGATGTAAAACAAACTCTTTAACCTCCTTCGCATATAAAAGGATACACACATACGCGCGCGCGCGCGATCACACACACACACACACACACACACACATACATAAACAAACACGTTTACTCGTATTGATCTGTCGTGTTTCAAATTTTCTTTTGTACATATACACTGATCCTGTTGATGACTATAAATAATGTCAAAACCTCCACACAAGTAATTTAAAATTTGTGTTATACTTTTTGATCGATCCTCACAAACCCTTCACCGGAAAATTCATTGATTTTTTTTCGGTCACTGCGAATTTAAGGATAGTAATTAAATAAAACTAAAAACTGAAGAATTTTTATGTGCGTCCTGAGTGGGTCTGGACACTACAACTCGAAGAAGTAACCCACATGTTTAAATATTTCAAATTTTGTCATATAATCCGATTCTGGTGTTTTTATAAATACTTATATAACTTGATATTTTAAAAGTTTGAAAAACTGTATTTGTTCTTTATTGTGTGAGTTGTTTGTTATAATCCATTGATACCTAAGGTACAAGGGACCCATTTTTATTTTGAGTAAGTTAATTTTATTTTGAGTGAGAGCTATTAAACAATTCTGTCTTGGTCTGTTCCATTTAACATTTGTTGCGCTTGGAGCACCTTGTCGTATACTTTCCTTATTTACTTTGAATGTCGAACTTAATTGACTATTTAATATAATTAATGAATTTAAGATTAATGAAATCTTAATTGTTCCGTGTTATATGTCAGAAAACAATTTTAAGTGGCTAAATGGAAAAATGAACAGTGTCTAGATTTAAGCTTTCGTATAATATTCTCGGCTTAGTAATACATTTGGTTGTTTGTCTCGTTTAGATGATATTATAAGGATTACTGGAGGCAGGTATTGAATCTGCAGTCCTATTCATGTGAGTGAAAGCACGTGCAATTGACAGATCCCATTTGGCGGTGGTGGGGGGGGGGTAGCGTTCATGACAACAGTACTTTGGAATCTAAACCGAGCTTTAGCTGCGTAATCGTAATTGTGTATCATTCTGATGAATGCTGCGAGTTTAAACATGCCAGTACACATGTCACAGGACGCTAAACCACTGCCTATCTGTGTCAGCTGCGTTAATGTAGTGAACAGCAACTGTCAATCCATCGTTTCTTTGCGACGATTAAAACAGCTGACATTTCCCCAACATACGTAGTGTGATCCGTATTAACACGTACACACATTTTACAACAGTATTCTGCAACATTTAATCGTCAAACAACAATGAAGTAAAAATAAATTTTTAGAGGATATTTTATCTTATTAAAGATGATATACAAAAAAAGAACACCCATGTCCAAAATGCTATAAGTTCTCAAGAGAGATTATTAGCCGTACGTTTAAGGTAAGCGTGAAATAAACGAAAACAAAGGCTTGACATCTTAATTGATTATATTTTAAAGCAACATATAATTGTTAAAATTTAGTATTTTTAAAAGCATAACATTTGTTTATCTTCTTGAAA
Source organism: Magicicada septendecula (assembly GCA_034769895.1). Lineage (NCBI taxonomy): Eukaryota > Metazoa > Arthropoda > Insecta > Hemiptera > Cicadidae > Magicicada > Magicicada septendecula. Next base: position 586,037,545 of record CM068369.1, on the reverse strand, counting down.
CATGAAATTACTGATCAGTGGTTATAAAACACAAACACATTTTTTAATTAAAAAAAAGAAACATACTGTAATTTACATATAATTAATCTTCGTGCAGTCTAACTTTTTCTATTAACAACTCCTCCATTTTCACGTACTTGTCACCTCACGCCTCACAAAAGTGTGGTTGAACAGAAAATGTGATAAACGTGAGGCGTGAAATGGCCGCCTATGTCACGTGACATCACGTGATATATATGACGTGAAGACAGTGTGTCTCCAAGCAATTTAACTCAAGCTGAAAACCCAGTCTCACATTTTTTACTATCACGTGAATTCACGTGAGCTCACGTGACGTGACAGCAATGTGTTTCCAGCATAATTCACTAAATCATTTTACACTAAACCGCTATGAAAACTGACTGGCTGGTTGCTACAGAGCCTACATTTATACCCCGCAACTTTTGGGAAATAATAGCGTAGTCGAGGGCACCTATAAAATATTGGGCAATTTCATATTTCTTCGAGGCCGACTTTATACACGTCTGTATGACGACTATGCTACACAAGTTGCCTGTGTCACAGGCGTAACAATATTTTCGCAGTTGCTTTAGCAAGGTAATGCTTCAGCACTTTTCATAAAAACTGAGATTATGGAAGTTTAGCCGGCCTGTCACCAAATAAAAGGCCTTGATTTACTGCTTATCATAAGTAAAAACGTAGGCCTGTTTTTTTCCATTTAATATTGTATTAACACAAAGATGAGACTTTTACGCTGCTACGTATTTTCAGTCCTCTTGTACGGTGTAGAATCTTGGACGTTGACTGAAGTCACAACTAAAAAATTGGAATCTTTCGAAATGTGGCTTTACCGTAGAATAATGAGCATTTCATGGACAGCGCATATAACTAATGTTGAAGTTCTTAGAAAGATGAAGAAAGAAAGGGAAGTTATTAACACAGTAAAGATAAGAAAGCTTTTCAGTAACTGGGACATCTCATGAGAAATGAACAGAGATTTTACTTATTGCAATCCATACTACAAAGAAAAGTACTGCGAAAGAGAGGAGTTGGGCGACCGAGAATACGTATCATGGCTGAGAAATTTAAGGACCTGTTTGGGCATAAATACATCTGACTTATTCCGTGCAGCAGTTCAGAAAGTTAAAATAGTCTATATGATATGCAACACCCGTAACGGAAAGGAACTATCAGAAAAAAAAATGTTGTACTAAATTTGACGTTTTGCAAATATCAGTCAGCCTCATTAATATTGCTCTCAAAAGTGTTCAAAACTGTTAGGCAGGAAACTCAGTACAAACCAACGAAAAACTTGGCGGGATGGCTAAGTAAAATCCAGCTGAAACTAAGAAGGTACACCAGCAAAGGCAATTATAAAAATATTTAAGAATATGACGTACAAGTAGTAGCACCTATTTTTAAGGGACTACATTGAAGCACTAGTCTCGTCATGCAGACGACGGAGACAGAAAATTAACCTGCAATTAATCTCCAATAGCTTAGAGAAATTTATGTTTATACAAAGAGAGTTCAAGAGAAATTTGAAAATGACTAGAGCAGGTTAGGCTATCGTAATCCTTTAATTATACCGTAAATAATTTGGATATCTAGGTTTACCTCAGGCTTTTCACTTTTGCTTTTCGTATAGAAAGGATGGAAGACAACTGAGAATATGCTACAGATTTAGACACATGTATGCAGAAAAGTGTATATTTTTTCCTTTCCCTTTTTTTCAGACTATATTTTCTGATGAATTCATGTTCTTAATAGGTGAAAGGAGTGGTCAATATAATTGTTCTCAGAACACAAGGTGAGGAGTTTTACTCTCAGCATGTTAAGTATAGGGTTGGATCCGCACGTTACATAATGGAAACGTAAAGTTATGCATTTTACAAGCGATTACCAAGCAGGATTAGAATTTAAAAAATGTACAAATATGGATTTTTCGTAACTATTTATTAAGTCGTCCTATTTATCCAGGATGGAGCAACACTCAATAACGTTTGAAACATGATCATCCATAAGTGTCTGATAGAAAATGATGTTAGTACACTTCCCTGGCCAGATAAAAGCAGTCTTATAGCACATCTGCGCACAGTTGTTAGAAAAATTTTAAAACTGAACTTAGCCTATGCGAAGCTGAACTTTTACAAAAATGGCACAGGGATGAAACCATGACGAGATTATAACGCTCTTACGAAAAGTTCAAGAAATCACATAAAGCTTATTGTAATTAATAAAGGATATTGTAATAAATATTAATAGTAGTAAATATTGTGTCAATTGTACAGTTCCTTTGAACCATTTTGTGTTAGTTTTAAATTGAGTGTTTGAGTTTATTAATATACACACCACTGTTGATTACGATTGCTGCTGTTTTGATAGGAGAAATCCATCCTTACTGAGAAAAGCTCCCAAGTGTAGACAAAATATTTCAGATTACGGCTAAATATAGAAACGGATAAAAAATGCTTAGTTCTATGAACAGAAGTTTGATTAAAGGGAAGCCTTACTTTGAGAAAGACGATAAGCTTTCAGAAAAATTAACGTACCGAACGCAACGCACACACCAACATGCACGCGCGTGTAGCTGAATGCAGATCAGAAAGATAAATCAATCCTCTAGAAAGTAAATGAAATTACTTCGTGGCGTCGAATCTGGGAAACTCAGTTAGCGTCACCCTGTAACATTGATATATCACTAAGTTACAAACATTTATTTTTTTACAAATAAGTTACATATTTTTTTCGTTTGCTGTTAATCTTCGTGGTTTTTATCGACAACAGTCAATATCTATTTAGAACTTGCCGTAATCACAGCGAAAACAGTTATTACCATTAATACGAATGTTTACAGAGATGCCACGTGGGTTGAAACTGGTAGAACAAAACGGTTGTTAAGGACTACAGAAATGGCTCAGCACAATTGTTGGAAAAACCAGATGTGGCAGATCAAATAGAGTCATAAGACGGCAGTGTAAAATAGAGGATGCAGTCAAATTTTACTAAACGCAGAAAAAGAAAGAACTTTTTTTGACGGTTGAGTCTTGTAGAGGACGATGAGACAAAGAGAACGGTACCTTATTCGAGGTTCTATGTATATTTGTAGCCGTTCTATGCTTAAAATAGAACTTTTTATCACTAAATAATCGTGCACTTAGATATTATTGCTATCACTACGTTCTAATATAATTGATCTACGATAGATTAATATAAATGTATATATATTACATTCTTGTAATTTTGTCCAGATTATTCTTGTAAATTTGTTTGTTATTATTAATAATAAATAACACTATTCTTACAAAAAATATGTACATTTTATTATACTATATATTTTTGTGAACATTTTTTAGTGTTTTGATAGTTTGAACTATCATCATCAGAATATTATAAATTATAAAAAACTTTTTAAAAACAGCTGATTTATATGAAGAATAACTTTAATTTGGGTTTTTTATATATGTACATAAAAATATGTTATATAAGTAAGTGCATAAATATAATATAAATATTTATTTTTATTAAATTATTTGTTTTGGAAATACTAATATTTTTAGTATTAATTTATATTTGTTCAGGTATTAAGTTATTTTTTACTTTATGTTTAAATATTTCTAAATTTTCCCATAAGGTCATTTTTGGATCTTTGGAAATCTGTTTTAATAAAGTCATATTATTTACATTTCGGAATGTGTGTTGTCAGTCATCCTTGAGCGGGAATATTCAAAACGATTTTTATATAATTTTTTAATATTTTTTTTCACACACAATAAATTCACCAGACTGTTTTAGATTCAACCAATTGTCATTTTACCAGTATTCTATTATTTTTTGTGCGTAATATCCCAGTAGATGTGTTTCTTTTCGACTGGGGTCGCCCGTCCAGTGTCACGAATTTCCAATAGGACTCCTACCATTGGGTAAAATTTTTAAATACTTATTCAATTTTAATTAGTAAATGAGGGGACATGAAGGTTCCCTCGAATAACGGATTATACCACCAGGGCTATCAAATAATCGCTTCCAATAATCACCTGTACTTGGAGTGTATTTGGCGAGTCCGGCGATCAAGGGATTGTGTGTAACTCGGGCCGCCCGACCACAGAGTCGAGTCCCGACTCGCTAGACGTCTCAGAGTGTCATAAAGTGCACGGACAAGCAGTCATTTACTGAGAAATGTGATTCTAAAGCATACAGATAACGATCATTCGCGAATACCTTGGTTAGAATAACTGAATTTCTTTGAATACTCTTGCAGTGGACGCGAAGCTTTCGCAAGGGTAGGAGCAAATTCCCTTCGTAGGGATACATTAGATTAGCCGTCCACTTTCAAAGGACGAGAGACTTAACTACGTAACTACTACTGACACCACTAGAATTCACTAAGAACTGTCACACAATGTTCCCAATATTTTTACAACATCAGACAGTCCAAAATGCTTAGAATTACAAAAATAGAAAATTGTATTATATTTTAACATTATATTTTGTATTATATTTTAAAATATAAAAAAAACATATTGCATTTATGACGAAAATATATTTCTTTAAACAAAATTCTATAAATAAAGTAGGCGTCAAAACACGTGATTATGGCTTTGCAACTACGTTAACAATTTCCTTTGCGTTGACGCAAATAGCAAAGCTTTATTTTTATTACGAAAATACAAAGTTTTATCGCTGAACGAAGTCGTTAGAAGAAAACGTGCCTTTGAAGAGAAAGGAAATTTGAACGCCACTAAGCAGCTTAACCCCTTTATCATATGACACCCTGGGTACTTTACAGTGAAAAACGAACGAACACCCTACTCAAATTCGCATACGCTACCACTTTATCCTTTCAAATATTTCTATCCACTTCAAGGTCATTTTGAGAAAGTCAGGTAATGTAAATATCTATTGTGTTGAAAGTACGGTTTTATATTGACACTACTATAACGATTTATTTGTTTAGAGTTTATGGCTTTATATATATATATAGTGCTACGACAGCGTAGAACAATCTAGGCGTTTATCGAATGTCCCAGAAAGATCTCGACGTAAGCGTGTGGTGTACGTGCTACTAAACGCATGTTGCGAGAATTTTCTCGCACTTTGCCAGCCTTCGCTCGGGCGCTCGGACTGTGTCAAGGCCGCAGCAATTACGTAGTTCGCGAGAGATAAGACGCAGTTTGGAAGCTTCTGGTGTGTGTAGCGTAACTATAAATACATCGCGTCGCGGCCTTAGTTTTTCAGTTCAATGCGAGATTTTTGACTGTGCGGTTCGAGAGTATTAGTGCGATATATTTACAGAGCGGTTCGGGTTATTACGGTGTACGTTCAAGTAGTTATTAGTGAAGTGTTGCGTTTTATATTCGGACGGTATAATTGTAATACAATTGAGTTTTAATATTAGTGGACATTTTATTGCGTATGAACAATTTCATTTGATTTGTTGTAGACACTGTGTTGTTAATTGCGAACTGTTTTACTATAACAATTAAAGGTGTGATTAGTGACTTAATTGGTGTCTTGTACTTATTTTGTTTCCACTGTACCTACGACGATCGAGTAGACCGTCGTAACAGTGGTGTCAGAAGTGGGATAGAACGGTTAACAGTGGAAACAGTGGACGCTTTGTACAAGACGAGTGTGATTCGTAATTAATCGATAAACAATGGATGCCAGTCAGATGATGGAAAATTTACAGGCGCTGCTGTTGCAGACAGAAAGACGACAAAAAGAAGAACGAATACAAGAAAGAGAAGAAACAGAAAGACGACAGGATGAAAAACGGAAGCAGGAAGCAGATGACATCAAGGAGTTAATACAGCAGCAAAAGCAGACACAAGAACAAACCGCTGCAGAGTTGGGTCTCCTACGAGGTGAGCTTAATAAGCAAGTAACTAAAATATCGGAGGTACAAGAATCAATGACATTAAAAATAGCTGAAGTAGAAAAATCTGTCTTGACTGTGGAGGAATCGATGTCTACAAAAATATCTGTTATAGAAGAATCTGTGTCAAATAAAATATCTGCAGTAGAAAACTCAATGGCAAACATAAGAGAACAAATTAAAACTGAAGTAGAACAGTGCATGAAGATTCAACCAAAACAAATTTCTGAACAGACTGTACCAGTGATCAAGACAGAAAATAAGTTAACAGAGAAAGTCACTTTGCCTGCAGTAGGGACAGTTCATGTCAAAGCTCCAACCTTTGACGGAAGCACTCACTGGGCAACGTACCTCCGCCAATTTGAAGCTGCTGCATGCGCAAATAATTGGACAGAAAAAGACAAGGCTGTTTCACTTGTTCTTGCATTAAAAGGACCCGCGGCAGAACTACTACAGAAAGTGCCACCTGACAGCCAGAACATCTATGCCGAGTTGATAAAAGCTCTAGAATTACGCTACGGTGATAAACATTTGCGAGAGGTGTACTACGCTCAGTTGAGAACAAGACGACAACGTTCCGGGGAAAGTCTTCAAGAATTTGAAGCAAGTATCGACAGTTTGATTAGATTGGCCTATCCTGAAGCACCAGAAGATTTTCGAACGCGTTTTGCGATGCAGACATTTATTGATGGCATCGGAGATTGTGAACTTCAGCAAGTGTTACGAATGGCAAGACACCGAGATAGCTCAGAAGCTCTTGTTCACGCCCTAGAGTTTGAAGCTGCCAAGTCAGCGTCCCGCTACATTAATGGGTTTGTGCCATCACGTTGCAGTCAGAAGATCCCTGTATCACATTACCGTTACGATGGGTGCAGAAAAACAGTGTTGTCGGACAAACAATTCAAAAGTTCAAGAGAGTCGCAACGATTTGAAAAAGACAGAAGACCGAAATGTTACAACTGTGGGGAACGTGGTCATCTAAAGGTAGACTGTTGGGAGAAGAAAATACCGAGAGAAGAGACTGATCGCACCAATTGGAGAAGTAAAGGCCCAGAACAGCACACAGTTTCCACGCTACATAAGATCAGTGGAAACTTGATTGTTAATGGATTTGCGGATGGTAAACCAACATCATTTACAGTTGACACGGGCGCAACAGTGTCCATTGTGCGCCCTGACTTAGTCTGTAACCGCCATCCTCTAATTAGCTCTTGTACAATACAGACTGTGACTGGAAGCCCCGTCAAGGTGCTAGGAAAGGTAGACGTACGTGTACGCCTGGGTCTTCTTGAGTTTAGCCACCAAATGCTCGTTGCAGACATTGTCGATGAAGTGATTCTTGGCACGGACATTATGAATGCCTACGGATTCGTTGTGGACTTAAGAGAGAATGTCCTGAAAGTTGGCCAAGAGAAGATAAAGCTTTGCATGGCTAAAATGACAGGGTCTACCAACCATTCGATTAAGCGAGTGGCATTAGTCGAAGAAAAATTCAACAAGTCTGGTCAAGAGGAAACCTCCCTGTTGCAAGCGGAAATGGAGGAAGAACTAGCAGAGGAAGTACAAATAAGTATAACGACAAAAGAAGTGATTGGAGAGCCAACTATGGGTGTCGAGACAAAACTCTTGTTTGTTCCTGAGCTGATAGAAGCGGCCGAGGGTAAAGTGGCTGAAGATGAGGTTACGCAAGAGGTTGTTGACGAGAACCAAACAAACTTGGATCAGCCAGTGGTATTTAGGTCATTAGTACATGACGCAACGAGAGTGATTCCAGCGAAGCTAGTGGTTGCGAGAAAGATTCGCATTCCTGGGAACGTGATGTTCGGATCACACGAGACTGAATTCGAAGAACGGGAAAATTATCCTTCGCAAGGATGGCCACCTAGATCGCCTGGTCGAGTATTACTTCGAAGACGCTTTGCCAGTTCGGGACGATCAGGCTTAAGGAGGGTGCAGTGCTACGACAGCGTAGAACAATCTAGGCGTTTATCGAATGTCCCAGAAAGATCTCGACGTAAGCGTGTGGTGTACGTGCTACTAAACGCATGTTGCGAGAATTTTCTCGCACTTTGCCAGCCTTCGCTCGGGCGCTCGGACTGTGTCAAGGCCGCAGCAATTACGTAGTTCGCGAGAGATAAGACGCAGTTTGGAAGCTTCTGGTGTGTGTAGCGTAACTATAAATACATCGCGTCGCGGCCTTAGTTTTTCAGTTCAATGCGAGATTTTTGACTGTGCGGTTCGAGAGTATTAGTGCGATATATTTACAGAGCGGTTCGGGTTATTACGGTGTACGTTCAAGTAGTTATTAGTGAAGTGTTGCGTTTTATATTCGGACGGTATAATTGTAATACAATTGAGTTTTAATATTAGTGGACATTTTATTGCGTATGAACAATTTCATTTGATTTGTTGTAGACACTGTGTTGTTAATTACGAACTGTTTTACTATAACAATTAAAGGTGTGATTAGTGACTTAATTGGTGTCTTGTACTTATTTTGTTTCCACTGTACCTACGACGATCGAGTAGACCGTCGTAACAATATATATATATATATATACATATAGCCTATATATTAAATTCCTGATGACCAAAACTCAAACATATACTCTGCAAATATTTCAGATATATATATTCCACAGTTACGTTTACGTTAGTTTTTTCTCCGTTCGAGGATGTAAGGATGCTTCAGCTTTAAGTAATCTTGAGTTCCGTTTTTCGAGGCTATCGACAAAGAAATTCTACGAACTAATATTTCTCCATACGACGAACAACAAGCTTCAAGACAAAGTAGGAGATCTTGCGTTGATGCAAACTTTAATCGATACCTACTTTCTTCCTTGGGCGAAATTAAACTATCCGTGAAGGGTATGAAAAGATATAAAGCTGATAAAATTAATTTCAAAACTATATGTTATGCTGACGAAGTTTTTCTTCTTCATCTTCTTCCACCATGGTATAGCAGAGTATCCTGTTCCGGTTCCAAAACAAATACGTGCTATATCCTATTAAGTCTCTCTATTCCTCTTTGTCGCGCATAGGCTTGTATCGTAAAACTTCCTTGGGCAACCTACAATCCGGCATCCTATTCATATATACATTTCATTTCTCTTTGCTTTCCGCAACGCAATCTTAATTTTCTGCTTCTTCTTCTTCTTCTTCTTCTTCACCATCTTATCCTCGGTCTCCTAAAACTTGTAGTTTTTATGATTTGGGTTGTTGTAACATAAGAGAAGATAACAATATTTTAAATAGGACTGTAAAATATCAAAGGTCATGTGGCATTATACGACGAAATCTGCGTGAAATGCCTTCACGTTTAGAGGTCAGTCTGTGCGGCAGAATTATGTAACATTCTATGTCATGCGAGATGCTTCTTGCAGACGTTACATGTCTACCAGGCCCGCTATGTTACTACAGTGCAAAGTGGTCGGAGTATAAATGCTGGATTTTGAAGCCGTGATTTCAAATTCGAAGTTATTGTGGCGGTTTAGTGAGAAATGATTACTGTGTGAATTACTACAAAACTGTAAAGAGGATACGTATATTTTATATATATTAAACTTTCACTGTGAACACTTACTTTTTGGTTTTGTTTCCCAGACGTTTCGACGTGGTGTTCGTCTTCCTCAATGGGATTTGAATACTGAATGTCTGTACAAAATAACAGTTACGGGTTATAGTTGTGTGTGGTGGGGGTTGCTGGTGGGAGGGAAATGGCGATGGGATTCAAAGTGTGTGTTTGAATCAGTGTATCGAAAAGTATGTGTGATCTATAATGTAATTGTTCATTTAATATGTTGTTTGGTTGTAGTGTGTGATGTCTGTATATTTCAAATTGTTCTGCTGTGTTTAGTTTTCTACTTTTAGGTAAGTAGTGTAGTGTTTCCATGTTGTGCTTTATGTTTGTGTAACTGTGGTTTTCATTTTGTAAATGTGTGGCAAATGTGGAATGTATGTAGTTTGTGGTGAGGGCTTTTAAATGTTCAGAATATCTAGAGGAAAAAGATCTCCCCGTCTGGCCGATGTAGAATTGGTGACAATCACTGCAGTTTAATTTATAAACCCCTGTTTTGCTGTATGTGTCTGTGTCTTTGTTAGTATTATTTATGTACTATTATTTTTTAATATTATTTATATAATATTAAAAAAGTGAATGAAGAGGATGTACAAACAAGATAATTATACGTATATTTATTGTTGCACAAATTTAACTTGAATTATTGTATAAGCGTGCGTTGTTGATTTATAACTGCTATTTTGTGTCTACTCAAAGTTTGTAATTAGTGATTTCATTGGTGTTAGTTATTCTGTTTCCACTGTACCCACGACAATCCGGTGTGACCGTCGTAACAGTATATACACGTATTGTATTGTATTACGTATAGCACTTAAACAATATCAAAAAAAACTTCGTGTAATCAAAAATGTAATAAATTGCCAAAATTGAGAATATGGTTCTTAGGATTATCTTGAATATTTTCATATAATATGTACAGAAAATTTAAGTACAGTAAATTACGGTAGAATGGAAAGAATTAATTAAATTTTTGTTTAAAATGTTGCGTTGATAACTAATGACCTGCTAGACATTACCACCAGAAGCAAGAAAATAAATCAAATTTAATTTGATTATAACATAAATTAAATAATGAAAGTTTAATTTTAAACTTATTACAATTTTATTAACCCTATTAAACTTTATTAAACTCATTAAACTTTATTAAAATTATTAAACTTTATATTTAAAGTTTAATTTTAACATATAACTTTCATGTTAGGCGTTACTTTAACAAACAGTCAGTGGAATTTACCGTTTGTTTTCTGTCAAATCAATTTACACAGTCTTGTTGAAAATATACGCTGGTACAGTTTGCAAACTATACAAATAGTTTTTCTCTTTTACATGCTTTGTAAGCTCATGTCCGTAGTTTTCCATATCAGAGGTTTAATGGAATCGTTTCAATCTGTGAACAGCGCGTCGGGTTCGTCAAATGTATTGTGCTCACAAGAGGCGAAGCGCAGTCTGTGTAGTTTTGATTCGGAATATACAGTAATCCGCAGACTTAACTATTTAGCATTTAGTTTTGTATGTGGTCTTATGCAACCAAACACAAGCCATTTAAACTACTTGAAATGCGATTACAAATGCAAATAGGTTTTGATAACATGATTCAAACAGTTGATTATATCTTTGTTTTATTAAAATTGAAACACTTATTAAAACTTGAAATATCAAATCAAACTTACCTGAATCACTATTCTTTAGTAATAACATTCGCAGTTTACAATGACAAAACTGTAAGTTCTGAAAAACGAAATTAGTTGTAACAGTAAGTCTTTGTTATCTATATTGAACAATAAAACGTTATATGCAGTATACGTGTGTAATACATATATTATCAAATTATAATTACTTATGGAAATAGACGTTCTTATTTTGTCGTTGTATTTCAATTTAAATTATTGTTATATAAGAATCCTGCAAGAAACTTGATGTATCAGTACGAGTTAATCCTACAAAGAAAAATGTACAGGCATTGCACAAATGCAATGCACAGAGGACATTGAAAATGATTCAATAAATCTAAAAAATGTATATATTTATGTTCATTCACCAATCAATGAATTCACTCTTCATTTACCAATGTACAGATTATAAATTAAATGTAGTCGCATTCATAAGCGAAGTTTTATATGTGTACTACGTTATTGACAACAAAGAAGTAGTTTCTATGGAAACTCACCGGTTCCCATTTTCGATAACGCACCAGCGATCACGCGCAAATGTGCAACACGTCCTTATAAACATTTTCAATGTTACAAAATAGTAGGCCTGATATTATATGAGGGTAAGTACTATGCTTTAAATAGAAACGTTCTGTTTTAGCGAGGGGCACGGACGGAGAGACCTGGGCGAAACGGAGAGACATATTATAAAATGTAAGTGGGAATGCAGACAAAAATAACGTGACCCAAGGTAGAATCGTCAGTTTGAAATTAACAGAACACGTCTAGAATGAACAATACAGAATTCCGAGGGAAGATGTTAGAAGAGTGGAAATCGAAAGGAGAGTTGTTAAACGTACGACCATAGAAGATTCGTACATGACAGTTCTGACGACTGCATGAGCTAGGAAAGTCAGGAGATTTTCACAACTTCGTTAGAGAATAAAAAAAATAAAATAAAATAAAGCAAAGCTGGACCGGTGAGCGAAAATGCGTGGTGTGGGTTAGAAATGCAGCCCTCCGTTGGTGACCTATTTAAGGGTTGTTTCTCCTGTCGATTTGTGTCATTATAAGCTGCAGGCTTGCTAATGAAGGATACTGATATGAGTAAATTTCTTTTGTTATCTATTAAAGTTTTTGTAATTTCGTGTTTATTCTATTAAAATGTAAAGTGATGTGTAACCCAAAATACCACATCTACAAGTGATAAATCCTGGTCACGCTGAAGAGCAGTCTGGTGACCGATGATTTGCCTCATTAAATGCGGCGTTCTCGGAAGGCGGGTGACAGGGGAATAGATCAAGTCTCACTTCTGCCCTTACAGCAAACTGCGTAGGGAACAGCTGCCAGAAGGCAACTGGAAATTGTTGGGTAAAAATGTCCTAATGATACCCAATGCTCTGTGACCAACGTACACATGTATATACTGATATCTCTAGTAGCTGAATAGTTATGACAATAGGAGAAACGCCTTTTGGGGAAGTGCTAACGGCAAAGCGGTGGTAGAGATTGTTGTGTCGAGTAACTGGAAAAACCTGTTAGGAAGACTGAGCACTTTTACGGAAAAGAGGTCAACTAAAATGATGTAACCACTCCATAATACAGACAATCACTCAATTGAGAAGATTAACAAGAACCCTGGTCCTATAAACAATTGTGTAATATAACAAGATAAATAAATACAGCACGACATCGGTAATCGAAAGTTACTGAGTAAATCGAACAAGCTCTACCAGTCCAAAATTATTTGTCATTTTGTAATTTTTTCACTAGGTTTTAAAAAAAGTCAAAATATATCTTAAAAATTTACAGGCATTGCACAATTGCAATGCACAGAGAAGGGCATTGAAAATGCTTACCAATCAATGAATTCATTCTTCATTCACCAATCAATGAATTCGTTCTTCATTTACCAATGTACAGATTATAAGTTAAATGTAGTCGCATTCATAAGCGAAGTTTTATATGTGTGCTACGTTATTGACAACAAAGAAGTAATTTCTATGGAAACTCACCGGTTCCCATTTCGATCACGCACCAGCGGTCGTTTTCAAATGTGCGACACGTCCTTATAAACATTTTCAATGTTAACGTTATTGTATGACTGTAATTGACTGTGTCAATGAGCAGTTGTTTTCTTTACCCTCGTCATGATTAATTTTTTCAACATTATTCTACTATCATGTCTCTCTCCCCCCCCATCATCGCTCATTCTCTTCACTTCTCATTCTAACTCCCTGTCCTCTGTCTCTCTCTTTAGTTTTAATTTTCATCACCTGACTAGTGTGTTGTCCTCCTCTAGTTTCCCCTATCCATATCCAAACTTTTCACTCATGAATAGTCTTGAAGTTTCGTGCAGTTCTTCCCTTTGACTGCCCCCCCACCAATTAATCCTCGTTTCCTTAACCAGTACCCCATTAACCTGCCTCGACTTCACATTATGCTTACCAACACACGTCTACTTAGTTTTGTTATTTTCAAAATTCGCTCACTTGTTATTTTGACCACCAATTTTTAGTTTTAACGTATTCATAAAAGAAACACATTTTAAATCCGTCTACTCTTTACCTCATTTTTCTTCAAAGTCCAGGATTTGCATTCTACTGGAATAAAAATCCTTTTCGTTTCCACTGAAACTCAGAGCCTCTACGACACGTTTCCATCTAACTGGACTTTCAGCTTGTCTTGACGTGAAGCCAGTCTTTGCACTTTGCTTTGTTTTTTCCAAGCCACTTCCCAAAGCAATGGAATCCTCTCTTTTTTCTCCAACCGAATTCCAATCAAGTCCGTGTTTTATTATACATTCAAAGATTTTAAAAATACGCTATTTGGCCAATCATCTTGATTTTCCTTTTTACCATTTTATAGGGTTATTCGTGATTTGTTCTACTGCATTTTATGCGTTTAATATGCTATTACTGCCAACAGATTTTAAAATTGTTTTCCTAAGTATTTGCTTACGTGTTGCGTTTCTTGTAACTTTCCAAGAGTATGCTCCGTACAAAACACAGGCAGTACGTTGCAGTTAATATTTATAAATTTTGTTCTTTTAGAGATTGTCCTTGAATACCACATCTTCTTTAGTGTACGGAATAGATTTTATGCTTTCCTCATTCTTCATAACGCATATTCGCTTGCTCTTCCTTATTTTAAAATATTACAAACTCTACATAACAAAAACGTTTCTACATTTTCCAACGCTTCATTCTCCAGTGAGTTATGTTTTGGACAAGTTGAGGTTTCCTCGTTACATTAGTTTTACCTTTGTTATTATCCAAATCTACATTATTTTTTTTGTTCAAAAGCAACATTGTTTAAGACCTGAAGATGTCAGTAATGACGAAAAGCTTAGTCGAACAATAAAAAATTATAGCAGTTAGCAAATTCATAAAAGAAATTGTTCAATTTTTTGTTGTAGACGTTGTCTAGTATCTGATACGATGCGGATGTCATCAGGAAAATCTAAGTCGTCCGGATTTAAAAAGAGATTCCATTGTAATCCTGTTCTTCCGCCAACTGCCCTTTGCATTACCCAAGACGTCACCTCAAGAAACAGTACAGGTGAAATTAAACATCCCTGTTTAACTTCACTTTGTAGCCTATTTGTGTAAAGGTCTTTCGATTATGAATAATTTTTATAGTAATAATAATATTAGAATAGTATATAATTTTAATAATTTTATCACTTTTGTTCCTAGTTTTAGGTCTTGAACTTCACCGCCTACTATAAGGTACTCAGTTTTTGGGTGTTTATTTCGAGACCCCATTTCGCATATTCTTCTGCTGCTTTCCTAAGCATATAACTTATATCAATTTCAGCCTGATCGTCTGCAAAGTGTACTGTAAACATCTTGTCACTTCCAACTGGTATACCCATATTACGGCTTTTTTCCTCCATGATGTTAGGGCTTCATTTAGATAGATCTTAAACAACCTCGGAGCTATGCAACAACCCTGTTTCAAGCCCTTACTAGTACTTATCTTGCTGGATATCCTTTTCCCTATTTTAGCTTGAGCTGTCATATCTGTATATAGTTGTATAGTTGCTTTTATATACTTACTACTTATTCCGTGATTCTGCATAGCTCTCCATAATATTGCAAGCGGCACGCTGTAATATGCTTCAGTTAAATCGATAAAAGCAATATGGGGTTGTGAACCATTGTGAGCCATCCTTTTTTCCGCAACTTGTTTGAGTGTAAAAATACTATCAACACATGACCTACCAACTCGGAATCCGTTCTGCTCTTCAACATCTTTCATTTCTTGCTCGATTCGATTTTTGAGAATCTTACCATAGAAACAGAATTTTTAACACTAATTCCTCTATAATTAGTGCAGTTTTGGCGGTCCCCTTTATTATATATATTGGTGATACGCGCCGTTGTCCATTCTGGTGGTTTCTCATCTCTACTAAGGAACAGGTTAAATATATAGGCCAGTAATTCCATCAAAATTTCAGGTCCATGTTTGAAACTCCTCCTGGTCCAGCTGATTTATTATTTCTTAAGTTATTAATTACCTCCCGAACGTCTTCTGCAGTTATTATGTTTTCTTCGTTATCATATTCTTCTTCACTATTATAGTCTTCCTCAGGTAAATTTTCATGTCTCGCTTCCGTTAGTAGATCGGTATAATGCTTTTTCGATTCTCTTTTTTGAATAATATCTAGCCTACTACTTTCCTGTCTGTTAGTTCGAAGACTTTTAATCACTTTCCAGGCCGCTGTTGATTTGGTTGAACCGATGCAAGTGTCTATTTGTTCACTCTTAATTTCACATGCTTCATTTATCGCTTTTCAAATTGATCTATTAACTTCTCTATTTAATCTTGCGTAATGTTTCCTATCTTCTGTATCGTTAGTCATTAACCACTTCTGATATGCTTGTCACTTATAATAACCCCTATTTCTTCAGTCCACCATGGAGGATAGTTGTTACTCTGACTGTTTGGGTCGTTCAGGCCAAGAATATCTAAAGCTGTTTCATTGATTTTATTTATTACATCATAGTACATGATTTTTACAGATGAGTAGGAAACTTCTGACAATGTCTGGCTTAGACACAATTTGTAACTAAATGAGGTTGAGGCATTGTTTAATTTTATTAAGTTTATATTTGGGATTATTTATTTCTGTCATTTTTTCGTCATGTTGGTAATATGGTCTATATTGTTCTCGATAAGGAAAGTAACATTTTGTACGCAGTAGATGATGATCGATTCCATGTCCAATAAATAATTTTTAATAATTTATGTATTTCTTATAGAGTTGGTTACTTCTGTTAATGTACTTTAAATGTAACTTTATAATTATTTTAACTAATTCATATTTTTTCTGCTGATACCGACAAATACAATTTCGAAGGCAATTGGGATACAGTTTACCGTTCCACTCAAAAGGTTGTGTAATGATTACCTTAGTGTAGCGATGTGTCTGTACGTGTGCTCAATAGCCTGTTTGATTTGGCTTCAATTTTCCATCAATTGCTGCTAGAATTTTACGAGCTGTACTCAACAGTGTTACACCTCTCCAGTTGTTTGATACATATATAATTTATTTAACATTTATACAGTTTTTCCCTCAGATGTTTTTTCTCTTATATGGTACATGTTTTGGGAATCATATTGTTCCCATCCTCAGCCTTCCTGATTATATATCTTGTTGGGTATTTGTGTTTTGGTTGGTTGCTGTCATGATTTCCTGTTGGCCTTTGGTATTCTACACTGATATTATTGTGTGTGATTGTGGTGTATGTATTAGCTTTTTAAGTATTTGCGATGTTGAGTGCTTTGAAAATACTGTATATAGACACTGCGGATCTTTAAGCCACTGTTCAATTTCCGTCGTCAGGTTTTCACATTCTGGTTTGACACCCTTTTTTGAAATCTTTATGATAACTTCTCCTGCTACCGTATTCGCTGTTTTATTAACGCTTATTGAAATTTCGTATTCGGAATGCTTGCCCTTTAAACTTTGGAACTTATCTATACAACCGAATACAATGATAAAACCTTATCATTAAAATTAAAAGAATATATATATATATACACATATTACAGTATGTACAAAGACTGTTTTACATTTTTAGTATAACAATAACTATAACTACACTAGACCTACGGTCGCCAAAAACCGAAATCATCAGTAAGTCGAACAAGCTCTACCGGTTCAAGTTTAACTCGATCTTATAACTTTTGAACGAGCTTTCTTAAAAAAGCCTTTAAAGTATCTGAAATGATGTTACAGCACTATTATAGACAATGTTAATGAACAGCTGATTTTCATTGGCCTGGATTCGGAGAGCCTTTATGCCACTGTAAACCCAGTTACGTGATATTACTGTCTGCCAAAATTACAGAATTAGCAACAAGAGGTCACAGTCCGAAGCTGCGCCGAGTGGGACAAGTACTGGGCTGGCCACGTGTTTATAAAATACTGCCTGTTAAAACCCGTTGTCACCGACACAGCTTCGGTTCTGCAAATTGCTGACCACTCAAACGCGTTCACGCCCCCATATCGTAGGCCTACTCTTCACGTTATGATTTACAGGCGCCTAAATGTACACTTTACGCAAATATATTGCACTTGAATTTCTGCTTTATTGTCATAGTTGCCGGTTTTTATCAGAGACAAATAAAATACAAAATCATACCTTTTCGGGAAATTGTTCGACAAAATGGTTCCAGCTATAGACTTCGCTGCTAATACCAAGTGCCAACTGCTACCTTATAAGGTAGATGTGCACTGAGATTATACCAAGTGCCAACTGCTACCTTATAAGGTAGATGTGCACTGAGATTATACCATGTGCCAACTGCTACCTAATAAGGTAGATGTGCACTGAGATTATACCAACTTCCAACTGCTACCTAATAAGGTAGATGTGCACTGAGAGTATACCAAGTGCCAACTGCTGCCTTATAAGGTAGATGTGCACTGAGATTATACCAAGTGCCAACTGCTACCTTATAAGGTAGATGTGCACTGAGATTTTAGACAGTTCTGCTGACCTTGAAGTAAGAAACATAAATGACAACCTTGGTTAACAGTATTGGTCCTCTGGAATAAATGTCAGACAACTATACACTTAAGGTGACCAGGCCTTGAATAATGCCAAGAAAAGTTGATTTGAAGTTTGTAGCTTTAAAACATTCCTCTTCCCTTCCTATTTTGAAGTGGTACACACATTGATAGTCAAATTTATTTCCACACGTGATATTATATGTGTTTCAATCATATCTTTCATTAACCTCTCAAGTCTGTTTCACGTATAAATTATAAACCTGTTGATTATGATAAAAAATTAATGTTAATTAGTACAGTCACCGAAGGAAAAAATCTCGACTGAAGTGGCTTCTTAGAGATTTTTGAGATAGAGCTCATAGATAAAATGGTGAGAACGAATTAAAAAAAAAAGTTGCCAGAATTTCGTTGCGAGACTATCCTAAAAATTGCCAGTTAATTCAAAATGTTCTCTTTTATTGGCTTCAGCGACTGGACTAAACATTAAAAATACAATAAGGATTATGAAGGAAAATAAGAGCGTTATGGAAAGAACTAAGGCGAGCAGAGTAAAGAAAAGTCAGATAAAAAAGTAAACGATAACATAAAAAAATGGAATATTTTTAGATTCAGAGAGACTTTATAGAATTCGTTATTATGTCATATCATTTTTAAACTGAAAAAAATAATAATTCTAATGTTTAACGTAAATTTTTAATATTTTAAAAAAGAGTCAAAATTTTGCATTGTGTAAAACCTATTTTTTCGAAACAATTACTTTAATTACTATATACGTACAGATTATATTTACTGCAGAAGAACCTCGTTTTGCTCTGTCTTCTTTCATCTGGATATCCGTTTTATCAGAACTAATAATACATTCACCATTACAACATACACTGCTGAAAACAATCCAGTATTACAATTTAATCTTAGGGCAAAACCATATTATTTAACATAAAAAAATTAAACACATTTCTTCTTCTTCATTGGCATAACAGACGCATGTAGCTGCCCTCGGTCTGCTCAACCACTGTCGTCCGTAATTAGCAAGATGTTTATTCTAAGCTGCTTGAGTCACTCAAGACACTGTATCTCCACCGACTCCTAGGCCGTTCTGTAGGTTGCATTCCACTAGAAGAAACCCTGTACAATTTCTTGACTGCCCTGCTGTCTTCCGTTCTCAAGAGATGATGCTGCCACTTCAACCTTTGCATTTTGATGAAGGATGTAATGCTGAGATCACCATACGCTGCATAAAATTCTTCATTTTATCTCAGTCGTCATATCCCATTTTTACATGTTGGGCCACACAACCAAGTTTATTTCAAATCTGTCCAGCAGCTCACTGCCAACTGTTAAGGGTCCTGGTTTTTCCCCTATACGCCACGACTGGTCTAACGAAGGTCTTATGCAACCAGAAGTTTGTTCATTGGTTTACTAACCTACACTTTAAGACTTTATACAAAGAAAGTATGCTCTGTTACCGGCTGCATTTCTTTTCCGCCTATTCGTCAGGATCTTCACTGTTAGTAAAACCAAAATATTGGAAACTAGAGATTTTGTGTTATTCAATTTTATCCTCTTAATTGACAGTTCAGGATTTTTTTTAATCCATATTACTTCCAGTGTCACTTGTTTTTGGTTAAACGAGATTCCAACGTATGTAGGATTCGATTTTTCGGTATCCTTCATATATTTAGATTTTACCGGAAAATTTTCTTATAAGTACCTTCAGTAAAAGCAGGCAGTGAAGCGTTGGTAACGCGTCTTGCAGCATGTACACCCTGGGATACGGCGACTGCTGGATACAACTAATGCAGCTAGAAGGCTGAGACGAACTAAACCACTTGATCTGATGGATATTAGTTAAATGGGGAGATTATAGCCAATGGGTTATATCTCATGATTAGTGCCTGTAATTATGAAATGTAAATTACTAGATGGGTAGTACTCAGTTATAAAAAAAAAGTACCTTCAGTGGTTTCTGATACCAATATATCCAACTAAAAACGAAACTCCATTTAATTAACGTGGACCCGGCCTTCGTTGTGATTAACGTATGTGTCCTCGCAGATCATAGTGTATATTCCAGGATTAGGCAAACGTGACAAGAGTTATTAAGCAAAAGTCGGAACTGATTATTACCTTTGGATATTATGATTTGGAAATTGAGGTAAACGTCTTCTCGAGAGATCAATAATATCTTGTTAGTTGTAACAAAAACCCTTAAAATTTGAAGACAAATAATTAGGAAATCGAACTTGAAAAACAATTGTTTTATGTAAGAACTAACTGTTGAATAAATCGAATGTCTGATTGGAACGGAAAGTAATCTTTGTAAAGGAAATGTGTTTTTTCTAGAAAATACTTAATATAGGCTTACCCGTCTTGCCATGCACGTGATTATTAGACAGACGGCTGATTTAGAATGTGAGTTGTCCACGGCCAGGGAGTACAACAGACTGCAAGCCTAGTGTTTGAAGGGAGAAGGAAAATAAATGTTTGTTACACGGAATGGGACTTGCAGATGAGTTTTCTGGAATAAACGAGGGAATACTCAGATGTGAGGTTGTAAAAATGAAGCTAAGTTGAAGTTAACGATGATAGTAACAACTATGTGCATATAAAACAAGTCAGAAAGTTTAAGTATTTACATTTAAAATGTAAAATTTTTAATATAAATATGTATTGTGAAACAAAACGTCTTATTGCATATGTTTTATTAAGATATACTTGTGCTCAGAACAGGCCATATGATGATAATTAGAGAATGTATGCAATATATAGCGGTAGATGTAGGACCCTCTGCGTTAGCTTGTAGGAACTTTGTTACTTAGACTTATAAAGTACTGTAAGTGCAAATATTTAGTGCTCACTACAAGAAACGTGATTAATTATTGTAAGTTGGGGTTACGCCATTAGCGTGAGCGAACGTTTGTCACGTGGACGGTAATCGAAAAAAAACCTTTTAGCTGCCTTATTAATTAAGATTTCGTGATGATACCGTGACAAGAATATAGACCTACTGTACTTTAGTCATTATAATGAACAAATTTGGCGTAATTAAATGTAATACCCGCTGGATATTAGTCAAACATTTTAAAAATAATTCTGTGTGATTCGTGCCCGAAAATTTACAAAAAAATTGGAGCCCAGAAGATAATTTCTGCAGGTTCAGAACAATTCTCGACATTCTTCAATACTGATCAAAATAAGCCGACATTTACATAATTATCTTGTAAATTATACTATTGTTTACTGAAATTAGATTTCCATAGAGAAGAAATAAATAACAGACCAACCAAATGTTAAAAAATATTATTCAGTATTTAGGTAATCTTGGACCAATATTAGTTCATATTGTTTATTTAATTGTGAAACACTTGGTACTCTATACACAAGATAAGTTTGGAGTAAACGGTTACAAGTTGGCGAATTCACCGCACCGAACGTTGCCAGTATCGGTGAGATAACGTATGAGTTACATATTATTCGGACAAGTGCAGTCTAACCGCAGTTAAACCGAGTGCTTTCCGTGCAGTCGGAAGTTTCCCCGTAGTCTTTTGGAAAGGCATTTGAAGCGTGCAGGATCTGGCGCAGCTACAATACACCACGATCGTACCGAGTATAAACAGTAAAATGTTGTACGCGCTGACAAACCGAAAGCCACCTTCGGAACCTCTACTACCACCCTTGTTCTTACTGGAGTGCAACACGGGTGACACAGGAGTTAATTGTAGATCATCGGCCATCCGACTCCAGGATCGGTCGTTCTTCAGTCTACGTCCGACATTACAAGTCTTAGTCATAACATATTGACATTAATATTGTAGGTATTGGTTTTTAACCATCACAGTCCTTCCTGTGTTTAGCCATTATTAGCTCCCACTCACCTTTTGCACTTATAAACTTTTATCACTGTCTTATCAGTGTTTATCACTATTAAGGGGGTTTATTTTGACTTTGGGGATATTAATAATAACACCTTGCACTCATTATGGATTAAGTGTTACTGGTGGGCAAAAATTAGTGTATTGCTTACTTAAAATTCTCTTTCTCATTTTTATTTTTACAATGGTCATCATCATTATAACTTACTATCTCTCACTCTATCTGGTTGGGTTATACAATTAATAGGTTTGTGTCGTGTTAGTTCGATTTGTCCTAGTTTACTCTATTTGTTTGGGTTAGTGTACCCTTCTACATTTTATGTCCTTAACAATTCAATACTTCTAATTTTTAGACTACTTGTCTGTTTTTACAATCATCGTTATTATATACAATTTATCATTGATTAGTCTTTTTTCTTGGTTTAACACTAGTTTCGTACTCTTTCACTGTGTTTATTTCACTTTGCCATATTTTATATATCACTTCCTTGGTGTTGTGGCTGATTATATCTTCACACTTTCATGCTAATTATTTATTCATCATTATTCTTATTATTTATATACTCTTAAGTTAGTGTGGTGGCTAGTTCCAGTTATCACTTACAATTGTCATAATTTCTTTTATATTCTTGGTCTTTGGGGCTGGTGCTACACTCTCACTTACCATCCATTGGGTTATTGTGGTTAAATCGCCAGGTATTATCGTATTTAACATTCTGGTTCGTGGTTTGTTACATTTTTATTATTATAGGTTACTTTTCTGATTACCTTAATACGTTTGACATTGTTATTATTTATGAATCACCCATTCTTGAATCTCTGATTCATCCTTCTTTATTCTAGTGTTAATTATTTTAAATAACTTATTTTGTTATGTATCTTCATTATTGTTAGGCGAAGATATGTACCATTACAATATTAAAATTATAAACTTTAAATTAACTTCTACTTAATAAAAACTGTATTTAAAAACACTATGAAAAGAAATTTTATTTAATTCTGCGTTAGTCAACAGGCTAAGTTATAAACGAAACCAGAAGTAAGAACTTTTAATTTTTAACCACTGTTCAATAAATCAATTAATTTTTAACACACATCATTTCACACATTCTTCTCGGCAATATTAATTAATCTATGAACATCCATAATATTGAAATATGTGTAGCCTATATGCTAACATAAACTACCGGCGTGAGAGAAAAAGGAATTTTCGCGAGGCTGCCAAAGATTTGTGCTCAAAATTGGCAGTCTTTTTTATGATGTACAGTTCGGTCAATGCTAAAGTAGGCTGCACCTATAGAAAGAAAGAGAGAGAGGGAGAGAGAGAGAGAGAGAGAGAGAGAGAGAGAGAGAGAGAGAGAGAGAGAGAGAGAGAGAGAGAGAGAGAGAGAGAGAGAGAGAGAGAGAGAGAGAGAGAGAGAGAGAATAAAAGAAGAAGACTATCATTTCGCCTGCGTAACTAACTCAGGATGAAAGAAAACCTTTACCAAGCCCTATTTACTACTGTAAAAAACCATGCAAAACATAGATCCAGTTAGTCCCTCGCGTTTGCAAGCTGGGTACACACTGTGGAAGATAAATAACGCTCCAGTCGAGTAAATGAAATTACTGGCACACAGGGCTTGTATGTCTGAAGGCAGACTACTACACTGATATACGGACGGGCCAGTAACAAACACAATTTCTGATGTTAGTTAATTACACTGCATGTATTTTTAACATCCCTGTACACACGTGGACACTTTCACAGTCGTTTAAATAGTTAAACACCAATTTAGCGATTTTAGGCTTAATAGTACATAGAAATATGTTGTAGTTAACATTTATGTACATAAGTAATCACAGTTAGTTATCGGATATTCAGCTTCCTTTATCTATTTTCTGTGTATTCCCTTCTCAATTTTTATATTTAAATAGGCACTATTTCGTTTTCTCTGAGGGTATCGAAGAAATCGCATACATCAGATATCTAGCGATCTTTAGTGATATCTCCTTGTCTTCTGTACCTTATGCTATTCGCTTACGAAGTTAATGCGCCTTTAGGGACAGTTCCCTTCTCAAAGTCCAAGAGGTTGCCTTGTAACCACTCCCCCGAAACACACGATTGTCGCTTGGCACAATCGGACAGCTGGTTCTGGTTGCCATTTGGTTTCTAGGTCCGCGTTAACGACTCTATTGTGCCCATCTCCTGGGCGTGATAACAAAGTGTAGGGTGACACACAGTAAACTAGCTAGTTCTCTGAGCTGCAGAAGTTGCTCACTATTTTCAACAAAATATATTTATTATTAGGTAGATATCAATAATAAATAACTTTTCGAAATTTTTAAATGTTCAAAACTGTACATTATATTCTGATTTTCCGAATGAGTTGTGATTGGATATGGATTGCCAAGTTTAAAAAAATCGATTCATGTTTTCAAAAATTACTGTGAGACATACACCAATTAGTCGGATAACCCCAATTAGTTTGACAAATGCCAAAAGGTCAAGTCAAAACTGAGAACTTCCGTCGCTCGTTCAATAATGGCCAATGTAGAGAGTATTCGGAATTAAGAAAGCATTAGATAATTTTCATTTACAGAGTAATATAAATCGCACATTTCAATCATCTGTCATTCTATGAGTCCATCTGTCTATCTATCCGTTTGGGACATGTCTAGCGATACCTTATGAACGCATCAACCGATTATTATAAGACTTGGCATATGTTTCCATATTTTTACCCTAGAGAAGCATATTTATTTTGAAATAGATTCCCGAAAAATAGAGAGCCATAGGCAAAAATGTGATGTAATCTAAATTTTGAAGAAATTTCAAAAGTCAACATGAGGTATCAAATTAAAAGAAAATTTAACCAAAATATGAGTCTATAGTTTATTTTTAAAAATTATATAATTTTTCAGCCCCGAGGACCAAAAAGTAGTTGAAAATTTTGACAAAATTGCAAATATTCAGGTAACATATCAAATTAAACCGAATTTTAAACAAAATCTGAATATAGTGTTATTTTTTGAAATTTAAAATTTTTCGACGCCGTAGCCCAAAAAATGTGGAAAAAGTTGCATAATATTAGAAATTCTAAATAAAAACTATAATAAATATTTATAAAATTAAAGAGAAATTTTAAAAAAATCCTAATATAGTGTGCAGTTTAAAAAAATTTTAAATTTGTTGTCTCATAAGCCAAAAATAGGATTAGAAATTTGAAAAAAATTTAAAAATCCACCCTGATACCTGAATAAAGGGAATTTTAGCGTTTATCATTTGATTGCCTGTTCTACAATTTTTACTTTATAAAATCAAACGTGTAGGGTAATAAGAAATCTGTAATTTTTCTGATAATTAAAAAAATTATAATATAAACATTTGTGTGATAATGAATTTACTTCGTTCAAAACAGTGAGTGAGTTTTTCAGCTCAGTGTTGTTTACTAGTCATTGTTGAGTATACAGACTATCAGTGTTGTCCCATGAATAAAAGTTATCACCACTAAGCAGCCATAGTTTAGACTATTACTTATACCCATTATTTGGCATTATATTGTACTTATCGCTAAAAGCATATTCTTGTCGCTGCAGGCGCATATCTATGTCTCCTGGCGAACTCATCATTTCGACATACAAGCTTCGTCGAGAAAACCCTGGATTTTCACAAATTTAAAATAAATTGTTTGTTTCTCTTTTAGGCCTTGGGTTCATAAATATTTGAAAATTTCATAACTTAACACTAGATTAAAATTGTTTTTTGTTTGACACCCCACGTTAGTTTTTTGCAATAGTATCATTATTTTCATTAGTTTTTAGGCCTTTACGTCAACACAAAAAAAATTAATATTTTTTTTAAAACAAAAACTGTATTCAGATTGTGGTTTTAATTCCCTTCAATTTGATACCCCACATGGGAATTTGCGATTCTTTTACATTTTGACCTCCACACATTTCTGCTTCTTCTCCACTATTTTCGGAGAGATGTGTCTCAAAAACAATAAAGTTGTAGATGCTTTGTATAAACAATAAAATTGGTTGATGTTTCCAAAAATTATTGCGAGACGTATCCCAAGCAGGCAGACAGACAGACAGATGCAAAACAGTCGACTTAAAACTGAGATCTTTGCTTGTTCGATTCTTTATTTCCGGTTCAACGTTTCCTTTACCTCTCATGAATACTATTCTCTTAAAGTATACTTATGGTTGCCTATTAATACTACTCCTAAGACCTTGTTTACTGGTCAATTTCTTAATCAACGTAACTTCGTATGTCGTTATTACTAAGGTGAAAAAGGAATCCTACTTATTACGTTTACGTGAGAATGAACGCCCTTGTTTCGCGGTAACCCTGGACCTATTGTGGCATTTTTTCGCCCTTTGGATTATTTAGACAACTGAAGTGTTCGATTGCAAATAACTTTATATCTTTGAAACCAGTGAAGAGGAAAATTGCTTTAACACAGAGTTTATATTTTGACAAGACTTTGACGTTTATGGGCAAGAAATTTAAGTATAATAATACACTAACGAAAATCTATACCTAATTGATAGTATGGCTCAAACAAATTAATAACGATGGAAACAGTACCAAATGATGAGGTTTAGAAGAGAGTAGGTGAAAAAAAGGATGTTGATTCGATCCATTGTGAGAAAGAATAAGTAATATTGTTGGTCACCTGTCACACTATTCAAACTGGATCACGACCCTGATAGAGGGAATGATCAAGGGCCGTAGCGTAGCCATTTTACAGGAGTGCATTGATGGTATTAAAGAAGGAACAAGGTGGTCAAGCAGCTTTTTGCGGAAAGGAAGAAATTGGAAGCCCACCAACCTCTGGGTTCACGAGTAGGAAAACAACTGATAAATGTCACTTTTACAGATTTCATTCGACTACGAAATTGAAAGTTTCATATTTATACTTACTGTACATGATACACTCATGTGAAAAATAATTATAATCTCCAAATTCACAGAACAAGGCGATTCGTCTCCGACTTCATTTTAAAATGAATTCAAGCTGAATTAACCGTAAAGCTTAATCATTTACCTGTAAAAATTTCAACGTTTTGTGTACTCGTCCAATCTCTGTTTTGCACTGAACAGGGCCTTTTGCTCTCCACTGTGTGCAACAACCTCAACAGGGCGATGACTGGAAGAAGTTGACCATCATTCACGAAGCACTCAAAGAACTGAAAAGCAGAATGGTGGTGGGATGTACTGACATGACTGAGCACGGACGCTTATTCATGAGTTAATATTAAATTCTAATACAAAATTATATTTCATTATCAAGGAGATAAACTTTTTAAATTATACTTTTATTACAACCAAAAATAATAATGTAGTAAATAATTTATTTACGTGTAATCAAATATTTTTTTATTTCATATTATTCATATTAGGGATCAGACCATTGCCTCTTCCGACTCACTTAGTTCTTCCATCGCCGTTCGTTCGTTGACGTATACCTCTCTTTCGTCTGGGTTAAAGATTATCCTGGAATTTCCTTCTCTTTTCAATCGGCCTATATATTGTCTCCAGTAATACTGTATTTTCTTCTTCTTCTTTCCCAACCTTCTTTGCCATCAAGTACTAGAATCCATCAGTCACTTTCTAATCTTTCTTCCGTTATGGGTTCCGCCCTACTAACCATAGTTTAACCTCTCTGCTTCGTCTACTTCTTACAATAGTGGTTTCCTACGCCCTCTCCCTCAGTCTGAGCGTACTTCCGTGCTGGAACGGATCTCTTATCACGATTACATTCCTAATTCGGTCTCTCACAATTAGGACAGGTTTCCTGTTCCATATAGTTACATAGATAGAAACACTATCTTATGTACCAGTAAGTTGACTTCGTGATTTCAAACAGAATTATTACTGTTGGACACCACTATGGAAAAATTATTCCGATTAGCGCTTTTTAGCTTCTCAGCTCTTCGTCAGATCTGATATCGTCATTTCCGATCTGACGATGAGCTGAGAAGCTTTAAAGCGCCAATCGGAATAATTTTTCTATAGTGGTGTGCAACAGTGATAGTGGTGTGCAACAGTGATAATTCTGTTTGCGGTTATAACCACTAACACAACTTTCTTAATTAAATTTGTGATTTCATCATACCTCACAATAAATGTGGAAACCTCTTTGTACATTTAATGCTTCCTGTACACGGTGGTAATAATAGTTTCGTTAAGAGTATATCATTTCCTTTAAGCAACGAACAAAATTTGTATATAAACTACTGTATTTCTTCGCTGAGGTGATAGGTACCATGTGTGTCTTTGTGACGTACAGTGAGCACGGCAGAATCACTTGACGCTATAGATAATTGGAGATGCCCCTTCCACAAGTTGCTAGACTATTTTGCTGGCATCCTGGCTCGCTGTGTCACATCAGTCGGGGTATACATACTGGAGTTCAAAGCGGCCAACTTTAATTTTTTACCAGCGGCATTATTCTATGCTGTTCGGAGTGATTGTGACTTGCGGTTTTAGTGTAATTATTTTACTTACTACGAAACTGTAATAAGGCGATGCTTATTGTTATGTGTTCGAAAATGTATCTTGAATAAAAGTACCTTTGCTGGTTTCTAACTATTGTTTGTTTCTAAATAAACTTGTAATTAGTGTAATTATTGGTTGTAAATTATTATGTTTCCACTGTACGAAACTATAATCCGTGCGTCCATAGTAACAATAGCCATAATTATTTTTTTATCTTTCCGTTTGTGTTTGTGATGACGATTTTGTATGATGCAAATAGGTTATATATTAACTTTATAAATAGATATTATTTTTCGTACAATGTACGTTTTATACTGCTCTTTAAAATAAAAGGTACAGAGAATTTAACATGATCTGATACACCGTAATGCATTAGGGTTCATATCGTACGATTACAACAACAGGTGTCCCCTTTCACAAGTACGTGTTAGTAGTACCCTACAATGGTGATTTAAATTCAATTTCTACAGAATATTAACATCCTGTTGCTTTCTTACACTCTGTAAATGTCGCCTGGTATCATATTTAATCACGCTTACTTGACTTTTAATTTAATAAGGAGCGTCTAATTGTTTTTAACCTTTTGTAAGCTACTATCTTGCACTGATACATACCCAACGTTTCATTTGAATGTGTTTGATTATATTAGACAGTGTACATGGTAGACAAGGAAATTCAGAATACACAAAATTATAACTGATATTATTCTGAAATATTCTTTTGATTATTCTGTCAATTTAATAATTTTATTTTTATAAATTTTAAAATTTTAGGGCCTGCGAAGAAGCATAAAAACAATTTCTGTGTTGAACATCAACTGTATAAATAGAAAAAATTGAACGTTTGTAACATATTTGATAATCATTTACAACATGTTTATTAACATAGGCTACAAAGAGAAATAATAAATTATTTATTGACGGAGGACATGATTACTCAGGCTATGGAGGTTAGAGTGGCTATGTTGGATATGGAGGCTATGCCAATAACTATGATGCTGGGTACCTTGCATGTTGGTAGGCTGGGGGTCATTCCACAAAATTTGTAACGTCATCGGAAAATGTAACGCTTCCACACTTTCGATTCCCTAAAAAAGCCTAAAAACATTATCATGGTTCGATGTTTCGGTTCGTCGAAATTCTTTGAATGCTTAGGTGCATAAATAGAGAGAGGAAGAGATGGAGAGAGGGTGAGAGAGAGAGAGAGAGAGAGAGAGAGAGAGAGAGAGAGAGAGAGAGAGAGAGAGAGAGAGAGAGAGAGAGTTTTAAGGACCATAGTTTACTATTTTAAAAACATTCATAACATAGCTTCCCAATTATTAATTTAAGATTCCGTTCAAACTAACCAATGAAACAAAAAGTATTGTATAAAGTTTGAGTCTTAAAATAATGATGTTAAGACAAAGGTAAAAAACAAAAATTATTTGCAAATGACTCTGTTGCGATGGTAACCTTAAAGTCGGCTGTAATTAAACAAACAAACACGCCACCTAACCATAATGCATTCTATTTTGTATATTCATCTTGTGATATTTAGTTTATTTTTGTTGTCATGCAATTGTTATTCAATCTTTATTAATTGAGTTAATATCAACACTCGCGTGATCACATTTTACACGACATCATGGTGTATAAGTCGCCATTTTCTATTACATAAACTATATAAAAATATCCTTGTTGACACTATTACTTTTAAGACGAATAATTTGACACTTAATTTATGAAAAGAGATTCAACCGTTTTAGAGTTAAAAAGGAATAATCAAAAGAACGAAAATGTGCCTACCGCCTAAATACAATATCGTCCCATTTGCGTAGTCGAGTAATAACTTCCTAATACCTAAATTAACATTTCCTTTGGTGTAGGGCAGAGAATACATTTTCTGTACTGTACACAACTGATTGCGTTCGGTTACCGTCTAATCTAGTAACGGTACTATAACTGCCATTGTTATCTACTATAACTTATAGAGAATATGAAGGTGTCTATGTACACAAAAGCTAAATACCACTGACTGATTGACCACGAAATCTCCAAAACTGCAGGACGTACAAACATGAAACTTGGTAACAAAATTTCTCTTAGGTCGTTGGTGCGTGCAAAGAAATCTTGTTGAAACATTTTACTTCTAAGCGGGTTTTGGGAGGATTTTCCCTCAAAGAGAAAAGTTACTTTTCTGAGGAATTTTTGAAATCAATTCCTATGACACCTTGCATTGTTGGTAGACAATATGTTACATACAAATTGTACTATTGTTGTGTCGTTACGGAACGTTCTACATGCATCTCGGCAATCCCAGCAGAGCGCAGCTGTAACGTTTGTGTACATGACACTCAGAGGCGTAGCTAGGGGGGCGGTCACCCGTTTGGGGGTGACACCCGCCCGCGATTTAAAAAATTAAAAATTTACAAAAACTTCAAAAAAATATGATAAAACCGTGCGCGCGCTTGTATATATTGCCAAGTGTTTTCATATGAATTTCGAACATTCGGACGGTGCGGCGCGGACAGATGTGCGTTCATATTTACGTTTACCTTCACCTAGAGTATGTTGGCTATACGGAGAGAAATTTGGTGCTGTAGGAGCTAGACAACTAACGTGCTGATGTAGTAGAGTAACCTTGGGCGGACACCTTGCTACACGGAGAGAATTATTGTTGAACCGACATAGTCCCAAAGAAGGAGGTTCGATGTCGACCTGCTACAGCACCAACTTTCTCTCCGTGTACACTGCACTGTGTGCGCACTCAAAACAAAGAGAGCAGCTGTGACACTTACCACGCATCGACAATCGAGACAGTGTTGCGTAATACGGAACATTCTAGTACATTCGATAGTGTTGTTCGAGAAGCTTCTCAAATAGCTCAACGGTGCGTGTTTCTGCCAAGGCTGCGCTGAATTATCCTGTAGAATTTTCAAGTGCTTTTTAAGGATGCATATTATGGAACCCTGCAGACTATAAATAGCCCACACCTGCCGTTTAGTTCAGTTTACTTTGGGCGATTACTCAGTTAGTTTTATGTCGGGCGATTTACACAGTGCGTCTCAAGTGGTGCGTTAGTGGAAAGTAATTATAGTGCGGAATTATTTATAGTTGACATTATTATTCGTGTGGACAGATTAACTTGAATTATTGTAGGAGTATAATCTTGTTGAATAACCTGTTGATTACGAACTGTTTAATTGTGATAATTAAAGCTGGTTTTTACTGACGTCATTCGTGTCTTGTATTTTGTTTTTCATTGTACCATAACGACGATCAGTTAGACCGTCGTAGCAAGATGTTAGTTTTAATTGTAAACTTTTTTTTTGTCAAATACAACTCCAATAATTAAAGTTCACACATTCAGTATAACCTGGATTGAAAATTTCATTTCATTTTTTTTTTCAAATCCGTAGCGAAGCACGGATATTCAGATAGTTTTAAATAAAACTTCAACAGACTATAGCACTTTTTAAGTTTTGTTAAGCTTTAGTAAGAAAACTATATTTACATTAACGTGCAAAACGTGTCTAGAATAATGCAAATGGCAACTGTAAATATATGTTTGTCAAAGCGCGTTAATGACTTTCGATAAAATGGCACATTCGCTTGCACACCCAAGTTATTTTAGCTTCATTCATTCGCTGGTGTTAAACAGCGAGGTGTCTCTTTGTACGATGAAAATAGAAAGTTTTATCGCCAAACTTCGCTGTTAGTGTAAAACGTGCCTTTGGAGCGAAAACTGATTCATTCCCTGGCTGGTCTTTCTCATACTAAGAAGCTTAAACTATTTATCATCCGACACCGTAGATGTTTTAAATGAAAAACCGTCCCACTCATATTGAAATATGCTTTGATTTACACGCTTCGGCTCTTTTTTTTTTTTTTTTTTTTCCTCTACGTGCTCAACCTTTCAAGTTCAATGGCCAAAGTGAGAAAATATAAATTTTTAAAATGTCAAAACTTGGCGTGATGCTGTGTACGATTCATATTGCTATGCTTGTACTCTCATCTGCATACTCCATCAACCACTCACACTTCATAAATGAAAATTTTATATTTTATATTCATATCAAACTTTACTTAGATCATACAGAGTTGTATCGACATAGTTTTTTCGCCGTTTGATTGAAATAAAATACAAATTTTTAATCGATATATATCTAACTAACTGTAGGCATAACTTAAAACAAGTACAAAACGATTAGGACTGTCAACTTACGTCAATAAGATCTAAACTGTATGTCAGACAAGATGTACCCGATCGATAAATCTCGATTTAGAAGAAGACTGTAGGCCTACAGAAGAGGTTAGGCGTTCACATACCTGAGAATGGTGGAATCTGAATACGGGACTGAAAAGGCAGAGATAAGGTGAAGTATATCGCCAGCCTTCCGGTTTGTTCCGTTTCTAAGCAGATAGACTAGATATGGTCACTCGAACGTTTCTTCGGACGTCCTACAAATCACAGTTCCTTCGGCTTATAATTCGTTAGTTGTTTGGGGTTGCGGGTGTTCAAATCGGAACATCTTAACCGATACTGGCTGCCCTACCTTGGGCAGTCTTATTGAGTATACTCAAATACTCAGTTCCTGCTGTACATCTTCAAGTACATCTTGTACATTTCAATAATTTACCTTATATTTCATCCGCTAAGCGATCTTCTGTTATATGTTTTTACAACATGTTTCGGGGATAAATCCCCATCCTCAGGTAAAATGTTTATTCACCCTAACGCATAGGAGTCGTCGAAAATGTTAACGCAAATAAAATGTAACACATAAAACTAGATAAAAACACATAAAACATATACAACACACAAGCGAGTGATACGTGACCCAGTGCGCTGCTCCGGCTTCCGATCGTCAACTAGCTTTTTCGCGCGTTTCACTTCTTATTTTCAATGCGGTCTCATAGAGCGCGTTAGACTTAAATATCAGCTGGTCATTAAGTAATTGTTCTTTATGTATTTCTTTATGTAAATTTCAAATTCTTCTAGGGCATTCAAAAGATGACCTTTATTACAGATGTGTATCGGTTCCATGTTTTCTTTAAACCCGGTGTAATTATGGTTTTTATTTATAAGGTGAAGTGCGTAATTTGATGTGGTTTTGTTAGGGTTCTTCTTTGGTAGATGTTCTCTGAATCTATCGATGAATCTTCTGCCCGTCTGTCCGATGTAGAAACTATCACATTCACTACATCTAATTTTGTACACACCTGAACAATCTTCTGTTAAGGTTGGAACACGTGGTTTAAGTATATTTTTTAATTTATTAGTGGTCCTGAATGAAACATTGATATTTAACTTTTTTAACTCATTTTTTATTATATTAGGGACTATATTTTTGTGTATTGCTGAAACATATTGAGTTTTACTTTTTGCAGCATTTTTACTATTTGCACCTGAAAAAATTAAAGTCCAATTCTCAGACAAGTGTGCATAGGACCCGTCACCTTGTAGAACGTCAGGCGGGATTCTTGACTCGTTGATTTTAGAGTTCTCCTGTTGGCCGCGCACATATTGGTTGAACGTATGCAGCTTATTCCCCTCGTCATATATGCACTATAGCCCTGTAATATAATCTGAAATCCTTGCAGAGTCGATGCAATGAGTGTACAGCCATATGCAATCTGCTTTCCACTAAAATACCACAGAGGAGAATTTACAGTACTTATAGAGGAGTAGAGGATACTTATGGTATCATTTCTCGATTGAGGGAATTATCCAAAGGTCAAGTGGTGGAAGGTGGCAAACACCTAGAGGTGGGTACCACGGTTTCGGAGACCGAATGACAAAGGGTATAAAGTGCCCGTCCTCTACTTGTCAACAAATAGACCTTAGGGCACCGTGTTGTCCTTGGTGTGTAAAACAATGACCCTAAAGGCGGATGATTAGTTTTTGGTCTATGGCGTACGATATGAGAGGCAAGGGAAAACCAGTATTCTAGATTATTTCAACATTATACAGGATATATTCTTTCAATCTCTGAAGTAGCTTTTTAAAAGTGAAAACCGGTTCAGGTTGTAAGGTAAAACTTTATGTTTTTACTCATAAAAAACTTTGTGTTCCGAGTCGTTAGTAAAACAGTTGTATTTAATTATAAAGGATATTCAATGAAAGTATAGTATAAAGTGTAGTTCTAATAATTACGCCCCAAAACGAATATCATAAGGCGAGTCATCTTTCGTTAAACTGTCTGTAATCAGTGGTCTAAATCATATCGAACACGCTCAACGTAATGCAATATCGTTGAGTCATACCTTACCAGATCAGTAACTATCTCCATCTAGATGCTAGATTTTGAATATGGTAAGCTTTAACATCTTCGGCTCCTCTCCCATTTCTCAGTTTTTTACTCCTTTTGATCCCAGATATTGAAAGCGTAACAGGTTATAACACAATACTTCTCTAGTAGAAAATTCGAAGCCGACCGCGTATCTACCACAGAAGGGGTCTGTTTTCTTTACGCATCCCTTATCGGTTGAAATCTGATTGACGGACTTACAGCTTGCATACATCTTGGCACAACTATTACTTCGTATTCACGGAGAGCGTAGAATGGCGTAACGAACTCACAAAGGTCGAAATTTTGGCATGTGATGGTCAAACACAGTCGGTATTTTGTAGATCCCTTAAGTGACGCTTGTACTCAGTCGAACAAGCCATTATACGAGGGTCATTCAATAAGCAAACAAACAAACAGCTGTGGAGCAAAAACTTTTCATTCGATCACTACAATTTTTTTTTACTTTTCAACGTAATCTCCAGCAACGTCTGTGCACTTGTCCCAACTCTTTACAAGCTTTTTTATTCCCTCAGCAAAGAATTCTTTACCTTGATGTCGAAGCCTGTTTTGGACTTTTTCCTTCACTTCTTCATTGCTGTTGAACTTGACACCACGCAAAGTCTCCTTGAGTGGGCCAAACAAGAAAAAGTCAGATGGGGCAAAGTCAGGGCTATAAGGGCGATAAGGCAGGACCTCCCAACCTACTATTTTTATTGTTTCGAGCGTCAGTTTTGCCGTGTGTGGGCGGGCATTATCGTGAAGAAGAATAACACCTTTCCTCTGCCATCCCGGACATTTCTTCTTCAATGCAGGCTTAACTTTGTTCACAATCATGTCAGAATAGTACTGACTATTGATTGTACGCTGGTCTTGTAGGTAATAACAGAAAATGGGCCTTGGGAGCTCCAAAAGATGGTTAACATCACCTTACCAGCCGATGGCTGGGTTTTGAATTTCTTTTTGGCGGGTGAACTGGGATGCTTCCACTCCATGCTTTGTCGCTTTGACTCAGGTTCAAAATAGTGAATCCAAGTTAGTGGTTGTAGTGGTTCCAAATCCAAAAATCTTATAACAGAACGCTGTTCTTCGAAAGTACTGTCCTCAAGAGGACACGCCATCGTAAATAAAACTGTATTGGTTATGTTTATGCAATATATTATTGAACAGCTGATCAAAACTCACAACGACGTTGCCAGGTAACAATCCTGAAAGTTTCAATCAGCTGCTACAATTAATTTCTTTTCCACAACTATTTGTCTGTTTACTTATTGAATGACCCTCGTATGAACGACCGTTAAACGTCGTAACAGACGTGAATGCGCAACTAGGCGGAATGGAGTAGAGTCCCCTGCGAATTCATGTGAACGACTCGCACGAGACATACAATGCTTTGAAGAGAAGTTCACTTGGTACATCAGGCTAAGGCCTATCCATGTACACATCACATAATCTAGAGAAAATAAAGTGTAAAATTTTTTCTTTCCTTCACATCATTCCATGTACCGCAGAATAATGAGCAGTTCTCTGGTGGCAGTTACTATGAGTAATGGGCTTGCTTTACTATGGCTGTACCTAATGAGGCCCCCGTCGATTATGACAGCGACAACTATGTTTATGATGATGTTTATATGGAGGTGGCGGTGGTGATGAGGATGACGACGACGATGGCGACAGCGACGATGATGATGATGGTGACGATGAAGACGATGACGACGACGATGATAGTGATGGCGGCGGAGGCGACGACGACGATGTTGACGATGAAGACGACGATGATGATGATGATGGAGGCGGAGGCGATGACGACGACGACGATGATTATGATGATAGCGACGGAGGCGGCGGCGGCGATGATGTTGACGGTGACGGTGACGATGACGACGACGACGACGATGTTGACGGTGACGATTAAGACGACGATGATGATGATGGCGGCGGAGGCGACGACGACGATGATGATGATGGCGGCGGCGGCGGCGATAATGTTGACGGTGACGACGACGACGACGACGATGATGATGATGTTGACGGTGACGAGGACGACGACGATGATGATGATGTTGACGGTGACGAGGACGACGATGATGATGATGGCGACGACGACGACGATGATGTTGACGGTGACGACGACGACGACGACGATGATGATGATGATGTTGACGGTGACGAGGACGACGATGATGATGATGATGGCGACGACGACGACGATGATGTTGACGGTGACGAGGACGACGACGATGATGATGATGGCGACGGAGGCGACGACGACGACGATGATGTTGACGGTGACGACGACGACGACAACAGCGACGACGAATCTACGAGGAAGAACTGGGGAAAGAACCTGTGCCCCCAGAGCTAATAAAAATTTCCTTAAAATTCCATAATCACTTAACATAGGGCAATTTCTAAGGCAGTTGCGTGTGGTAAAATAAGGCTTACAAATCCCTGTACAAATAATGATACGGTAAGAGTCTTGAATATCTCACTGCGAAATTGGGAGTCAAAGCTTTAAGCTAGTTTCATCATCCCCTCCAGAAACTAGTCGCATCCCAAAGAAGCAGCTCTTAGTTACGCTACTGGATAGTGGCGGCGGTGGTATCTCCCAACTGATAGTTTATAGATTATTACGCAGTTCGGATCTTTTCGGTTAAGTGGCAGCATGCAGTGAGCAATTACTCTACGTAGCAATCGCCAGTAACAACGCATTTCCCCCTCCAACGCATTTTGCAACTATTCCATGGTGACAGCGTGCCCTGCACTCTGTATTGTATGCCGCAATCGAAAGTGTAGTAGTATCGTTGCGTGTCATGAATTTCCTTCAGTTAACAGCACAGATTCCCGACAAAGATTCAGCGACACAGTTTCTAAGAGACAAAAATATTTTACATAAACCAAGAATTTGTACGAACGGCGATCAAATGAAACTGTATACGACAGGTAAAGACCGTTGTGTATGTTCTACAAAGGACTGTCGGGACAGGATACTAAATCTAATTACTAAATAATTCTCGATTAGATTTCCGCACAATCGTGTACTTCATTTACCGTTGGAGTAAGGAGTACACAACCGGGCAATACTGTCAAGATGAGTTGGAAATGAATCACTTCACATGCATGGATTGTGTGATTCATACATGCGAGAAGTGTGTGAGCACCATTTTATATAAATATAAAAATATAAATATAAAAAAATTGTCAAAATGAAAATAAAAATACAAACTGTCGCTGGTTATCGCTACGTGTGGAGGGGGAAATGCGTTGTTACTGGCGATTGCTACGTAGAGTAATTGCTCACTGTATGCTGCCACTTATCCGAAAAGATCCCGCAGTTCAATGAAAGAGTTACAAAGGTTACGGCTTAACTGTAAAATACCCTATATTGACACCGAGTGCGGAAATGTTTGGTCCAGCAGCAGCAAGAGGGCGCGTTGTGACACCAGAGAACGTGGAGTGGATATAAATCATGGTAGCGAGGCCGAGCCAGCGGACAGCTGTGTCGAGTGCTGCTGTACAATTTGAATGTGGAACCCGTGCCGAGTTATACAGACAATATTTTACAAACACGTGCGACAAGTACTTGTTATACACACAGTGTTATTGACCCCGTTCGTCCTTCAATAGTGGTGACTTTGTCACTGAATTACTAACCGTGTGCGGCCTGCATTTTAACAGGCGTATTGGCACAAAGATATTTTTAAATACTGTATTCACAAAATTCACAGCAATTAATAAATGCGATTTTTAGGGGAGCAGATTATTAAGAAACTCTTGTCTTTTTCTAGTATGGATCCATTCTATCTATGTGTTGTTTATCATTGATATTATAAACACACAGGCCTGCTCTTATTTACTTGTTTGGTAATCCTTCACTTCTAGTGTGAGGGATCCGACATTGTGATGTTCGTCCAAATCGGCGGGGAGGGGACAGCAGGGATACCCCTACGGTTGCTCCCTAGGCCAACAACTTATCCACAGACTCGCTGTCATTAAACTTTAACGCAAAGCCGACGCGGCTGACCGATCCGTGGTACACGAATAATATAACAGTTTTGTAATGTGACTGGCCGTTCTCTCGTTGCCTGAATTACGTAACAATATCACGTGGTAATAATGAAACATTGACATCCTTCACACGTTCATTAGTGATTTAGATCCGTAGTTTATCCTAGATTCATTCGTTTACAGGTCATTACAGGTTAAAAGCGGGAAAACTATCTTGGTTATTTAACAAAAAGTTCGAAGAATCTGGCAGATTTACATGACGTGAACAGTCGATACACAACCAATACTATATCTTTTTAGCAACAATTACTTATGGAAACATAAAGGAGAGAATCTGCTTTATAGAATAGTAAATCTACGAGAGTAATGCCCCCTCCAGAGCTATTAAAAATTTCACCGAAATTCCATGATCACCTAACGGAGGTCTTTTTCTAAGGTAGTTGCTTACGTGAAAATGAGGCTTATAAATAATTGTGGAAAATACAGAAAAATTACAATATTTTAAAATTAATAAAATTAAGTTAGAGTTTTTTAACGATAACAATCGCCCACAGTTTGGATAATAACGCACGTATTTTCATTTTTAACCCCATAAAACGAAGGCAGAATTAATCTATATTTTCTTCGCCCAGACACTTTTTCCCTTACCGGGTTTGTCATGTCATGACATCTCCAGTCTAAT
The DNA here is from genome assembly GCA_034769895.1 of Magicicada septendecula. Classification (NCBI taxonomy): domain Eukaryota; kingdom Metazoa; phylum Arthropoda; class Insecta; order Hemiptera; family Cicadidae; genus Magicicada; species Magicicada septendecula. The sequence continues at coordinate 585,998,094 of CM068369.1, read as the reverse complement.
AATATTTCTATGGTTTAGGCCGTCACTAACTTTACAAGGATTATTAAGAATAGAAATTTACAATAAAACTGATTCCTAATGGTGTAAGATTTATTATCTTTAATTTGAATAAAGTGAAGATAGAATATTTTGAAATCAGTGATTTTCTATATTTTTCCAACCCCGATAATTTATGTTACTTTGCTCAAAAACGTTAAAACGCAAGGGATTTGTAAAACGTTTTTATAAAATTATATGGGACAATCTTGAATAGAAAATTTAAAACGATGGCATTTCAGGGCATGTATCCTATAAGGACTAAGATAGCCGTGAATAATCAGATTTTGGATCAGGTCAGTCTTTTTAATCGCTTAGGTTGTAATCTCTCATATAAAACTGATACTGATTGGGATAGTAAGGTAACAAAATTTAGAAGCATCTGTGGAACGATTCATATGTACCTGAAAATAAAACACGGAAGGATACCCGAACTAAATTTTATAAAACTGTCTGTCCCCACATTCCTGTATGCTAGTGAGACATGGACTCTTTGTAAAAGGGACGTACAGAGTATTCAGGCAGGCGAAATTAAATTTCTAAGAGGGACTCAAGATTGTTCTCTCTTGGATCGGAGAAGGAACGAGGATATTAGACGCAATTTAAACATTGTATCATTATATCAGAAGACTGAAGACCGCAGAAGGAAATAGTGTGAAAACTTGAATCGCATGCTTGATATCCGACTACCTGGGGCTACCTAGGGTTTATAACCCTACTGGAAGTAGGGATGTCGGTAGACCGAGGAGGAGATGGGTTCCACAACAGGTCTAAGGCCTAGTCCATGGAGCGGTGATGATGACGATGAAGATGACAATCTTGAATTTCTCATTGTTCTGAGGAAAATTGGGAGTCTAACCTTCCAGGTAGTCTCATCCTATCCAGAAGCTACTCTCATCCCATGCCCCAGCAGTAGCTCCTAGGTAAAGAAAACAAGGGATGCATTCGCCATTTACGTTTAAAACACACGCGGGGGCAAAAGTGTGTGTGTGTGTGTGTGTGTGTGTGTGTGTGTGTGTTTAAGACTCATTAAGAAAAACAGAATAAACGATTAAGACTGAAATAACAGTTCAGGAAAAATAGAGTGACGATGTTAAGTTTTATCTGATTTTCAACGAATTTTTGATTTGCTGATGATTTCAGCTAGAATAAAGTATATACGAAAAAGTTATTAACTGTTTGCTATAGCTAGATTTTAATTTGCACAGATTCACAGTCTGCATTTAAGCTAGACGAATTTGTTTTTCTAACCAGATAGTTGTGTTGGGTCGTTTCCACGCGTTAAAACTTTAGTGGAACAATGGTGTGAGAGACGTGAATAATGCAACAGTTTAACAAAGTGCGCTTGCGCTGGCCTGGCTACACTCTCGTTATCTGGATCACTCGGCTGTGGTTTGGTTCACACGTCTATTAGTAACGTAAGGCCGCTGGTGAAATTGGCTTACATAGTTGTTCACTCAGACAAGGATGTACTGAAAAAGTGGTTTCTTCTTGGGTAGTAATTTTATTATATCCTTAAATTCCTAGTGATCGTCAATCAATGAATTTTTCCAGCGAACGGTTTGTGAGGATCGGTCAAAAATTATAGCAAAAATTTTAAATTATTTGTGTTGACGTTTCTACAATATTTATTGCCATCGTCAGGACAATTATTGTTGAGCTGTTACGATGCCACACACACAGTTGTTATACTCTACTTTTTGACCGATCCTCACAAACCCTTCACCGGAAAAATGTATTACCGTATATTGGTTAACGCGACGACACTGCTTATTTAATTCTCACAAAGATTCATTAAGCGCGTCATTGTCGTACTCTACCGCTTCACCACCATTTAGTGGACGGCGTCTCCCACACTGTGACGCAGTGCCGGATTTAAGCATAGACTACGTAGGCGGCAGCATAGGGGCCCGCACCACAAACAACAAGAAAAAAAAACAGTCAACTTACATAAAAATTATTTGCTTCATGTTTCAGAGAACAGTAGAAGTTATTTGAGGAAAAGGTGGTATTATGAGCCATGTATAGAGTAGATTGGGCAAGAGTGAGCACTAAATTTCATATATTACATTGCACTGAGACTCATTATATTTTGACAGAAATATCACAAAACCCCTACGTTTAGATTTTTATCTATTTTAATTCCGTATACGATCTTTTGAGCGTAATACAAAACTAGTGCAATCTTTCATCATTATTTTCATATATTCCAGAATACCACTGTACATTGAGATACCTTAAATTGTTTAACATATTATTGAAAATTTACAATAAACATAATGAAAGAAAAGGAGATCAACTTACAATTAAATTTTAAAAACACACTTTTAATTAATTAATTAGAAAAGTGTTTTTTAAATTATTTATTTATTTTTATTGAATTAATTAATTAATTAATTAAGCAAATTAAATTAAAATCTATTTAAATTAATTTGTTTTGTAAGTTAAAATCCATGTGCGCGCGCGCGCGCGTGTGGTGTGTGTGTACTTGTGTAGTGTGTACGCGCAGGCGTGCGTGTGTATAAGCGTGTGCGTGTGTATGTGCTCGAGCATACGTGTGGGTATGTATGTGTGTGTGTGTGTGTGTGTGTGTGTGTGTATGACCATAGATTATTGTATTGTCATCCAAGACCAACGTCTGTGCAAAGTTTCAGAATTTTGTATCGAAAATAAGTCTCTGAAATAGAGCTTGTAAGATTTGATTGCAGACAGACAGACAGACGTGGCAGTGAGTTAAAGAAAAGTGTGTAAAAAAACAGTGTATCCCAATTTAATTTGTACCCTTAACAATGATTTTATTTGCAGTTCTGGAAGGTATATTTTTGCAAAATTTTACGGGGGAGGGACCCGATTATTCCATATCTCCCAGACCCCCCCCCCCCGATAGTTGGGAAGCCCGCACCACATGTTCAGCCTAGAGGCCCTTAAGTCTAAATCCTGCCCTGCTGTGACGCCTTTCACGATTGAGTAAGAGCTTCTTCACATCCATTCTGGTCAGGTATTCTTCGCGGCCCGCCTTATTCCTTTGCAGTTTCTTAACTAGTGACTCTTCATTTATTTCATTAGTATGGTTCCGTTTCTTATCTTCTTCTTCTTCTTGTTTTATTAGGGAACAGGCGAATCTCCTGTTCAGGTCCAAAGATGCTGACGCCGCATCACGTGACGTCACCAGCACCTCCTAGGGCGTCCTATACCTCTTTGTCCAATATACTTGTACTGCCCAAATTCCTTAGGCAACCTACCACTGTGACGTCTCCCTTGTTAAGATATCACAAATGTCGGGAACCAGTTCAGTTTGTTACCTGTTAATTGAACTAGCTGCCGTTGTTAGTAAACCTGAATCACTAACAAATTATAACACTTTATTATTCAGGAATTGAGCAAGGATTGTATAAATTTATTCACTCGTTGGGTGTTAGCTGAAACATCTCTTTATTAACATATATATATATATATATATATATATATATATATATATATATATATATATATATATCTCATACTTTACTTTACTTTTAAAACTCAGATTCTAAAATTTTCTGCATTAAATATTTTGAAAATTTACTTTTTTATTCCTTTTGTATCAAAAGCATTCAGCTATATATTGTTTTTAGTACCTCGGATCCGGGACTCAACTTAGTTATGTTTTTATTACAACTTCAACCAAATTATTAGAAGAATAATTTTGGTTGTAAATTTTAAAATTAATTTAAATCTAAACACCGTAATGTCATTACTACTTCATTACAGTGATTACAAAAATATATATATTAAACTTTTCAATTATCAAAAGTTCTTTACTGTTCTTTTGTTACTGGTCTTGTTGTTTTACAAGGAATTTGTGTTACATAAATTATGTTTTGATATCACCTGAATATAACATGTGTATGCTGTGGGGTCCATGATGGTCATCTTCAGTCCTCTTCTAGGGTGTGATCCACGGTTGCTCTTGAAGTTCCATGAGGTTGATCGTTTCTGGTAGTCTCTTCCTAGACGATTAGATTTTGGTTCTAGAAGTTCATCCGGTTGCTGTTTGTGTTATCTTCTTTCGAAGTCGGTAGTTTACATTTTACTTTTAGTTACAGTTTTTATTTTATCAGCACTAAATTCTGGTAATTAACATTTCTCACCATTTACAGCTTGCTAAGAGATGTGTCGGCTAAGTTTCCTATTTTTCTTTTTATACATGTTTCCTCACGCACTACATTATAATTTTGTTTTGATAATTATTATTATACTACATAGGTCAAATCGAACTCATTATAAACGTGATTAAATATTGTTTAACGGTATACACCTACGTGTATGTTCACAACACAGCAGCTACATCCTTACATCTCGGTGTCTATCGGGCGAGTGTATGCAATGTTTAGCGGCAAGGGGTCAGTAGCTGGCGCGGTTTTACGCACTGAGAAAATAGTTCGTTCTTTTAAGTTATAATAATTATTTACTAATTAAGTCGTAATACATTATTTTGCCTTTTGGTTACGAATTATGAATTTCTTTAATTATTTTGTACATATTTTATTTAATTAAAGTAATTATTATTATTAGCTAAATAACACCGTTCTTAACGTGTTGGTACGGGGCAATTTGGACATTGTTGCATGAATCTAGGCATAGGTAAGGGGTGGATAATACTCTTACTTATATTGAAAGCAATTATTTTTATTTGTGCGATTTAAACATTTTTTTAAAATCGTCACACCACCTAGCATTCTATTCAGTCGAACAAACCATCTCTTCTTGTTCACCGTAACATTGTAGAATCGGTCTCTTCGTGTGCAGGCTTTAACATTTTCCAAGGATCTCATCTCCGACCCTGTGTATCCTACTCAGATGTTTCTTCACCGGAACAAAAGTTTCAGAGCCTCACAACAATACGACAGCACTAGCACAACCATTACCCTGTAACATTTTAGTCGAGTCTATTTCCCTGTTTTCGTCGATAACGCTTGACAAATTGTGCAACATATTGACATAAACTTAGCCAACTTATGATCAACATCATGAGTAAATCATGATCCACGTCATAAATGATATCGTAGCGTCCTTTGTACCCTTATTATACAAAACAATCTTAGTTCGTAATGTCGAAGTCTGCGGACAGAAGACAACCTCGTGACCTGGAAATAAATGGGAAGCGCTTTGGAGGTGTGTCAGGGTTTGAATATTTGGGCACTACAATATCGAATGATAATGACATAGAAAAATTGCATTAAAGAGAGGATAAGGTATGCAAATAGAGCGTATTTTGCAATAAAAATATCTTTAGAAATAAAAATATAAGGAGAGAAACCAAGCTAAAAATATATCATTCACTCATAAGGCCTATTGTTGCCTACGGCTCAGAGATGTGGACGATGACAGTGGAGGATGAAAAAAGTTTAAGAATTTTTGAACGCAATATCCTACGAAAAATATATGGTCCAGTGAGGGAAGGCGAGAATTGGTGAATACGAAGTAATACAGAATTGCAACAACTGATACATGAGAGGGACCTTGTAAAATTTAACAAGTCACAGAGGATAAGATGGTTGGGCCATGTGGAGAGAATGGAAGAGGATAGAATGAATAAGAGAAAGATGCAGGGAAGACTCTATTGCGGAAGACGAAGGGGACGGTCAAAGATGAGATGGTTGGATGAGGTGTTGAAGGATCTGAAGAAGTTGGGAGTTCGAGGATGGAGAGAGAGAGAGTGGCGGATAGAGATGACTGGAGGCGGATTGTTGAGAAGGCCAAGGCCCACCAAGGGCTGTAGAGTCGGAGAAGAAGAAGAATCTTAGTTCGTAAAGGATATTTCCCACAAAAGCCGTAGTGTTTTGTCTTCTGCAAGGAAATGTTCATGTTGTAGTTCCAACAAATTTGTAACTGAAACACCAACCTCTGGAGTTCGCAATCATTATTTTGTATGATTACTTCATCATTTACAAATGGTATTGGATTTACGTATATTCTATTATTAATTTTTATTCTTGGATGAACTCTGAATTTTCACTTTCTAAGTCATCAATACCCTATAAGCGTTTATTGGACGCATATTCTCTTTTGTATATTCTTAAATTGTACCTAGAAATTTCTACTCCAATATTCGTAGTCGTTAGATCTTAGCTCTTGCTATTAATGACTACAAGGTTCACTAATAATTAAATACTTTAAATTTTATCGTTTTAAATTTGTAAATGCTTCACCTTTTGTTACTTTTGTTGATTGCGGGCACAACAATTTTTCTGTTACAAAACATATTTATAATGAAAATATTCAGCAAAGAAATATATAGTGTACTGAAATAAACAAAGTTTAGAAATTATAATACGTATGAAAAATTATAATTATGAAAAGAATAGCACTGTACAAAGCGGTATGGAAATCTCATACCACCTAACAGCCATTTTTGTAATGAAAAATTAATAAGCAGAAATGCAAAATTAGGGGTCGAGGGAACTTAGAATGGTAGCACCTTTGCTGCGGGTTGACTGGGCACTGGCCCTCCCAAGTCCCATTGTTGGAGGAAGTAATGGGGCCAAAATTAAGCCTCTAGCTACCGTCAAGCAAATACCGTACTGCATGGCGAAGAGCCACATCCTACACGAGCTGACCCTGTTTTCACAGAACAGTTCGAATCTAGACCGGAAAGTCGGTAAACATTCCTGGTGGAGAGCAGCAGTATAAGCCAGTACCAAGTTAAGGCGCAAAGGAAAGGATCCTGGACAGCTTATCTTTGGAATATTGCAGGCGTAAATATGGATGATTTAGATGGCTGTAATACAGCGCAAAATAGGGGGGGGACCTCGAAACCATGGAAAAGGCCATCTCCTTAAGACAAGGGAAATCCAAATTACATCCCCTCCCTCTAGATCGAGAGATCAACGTTATACGGATAAGGTCAATAACCCACCCACGTAAAAATATCTTACTTGCAGGATTTAAAAAAGCCTCAGAAATGGTGTTAATTGAGAAAAATTGAGAGAATTTGCAGCCTTTAACGAACTAAGCATTATATCTTTAAAAAGAAGAGGGATACACATACTGTAAGTATGAATGGGCGGCCAGAGGTTGTAGATCTATAATCGATTATGTCATAGATAATAAGAAAATAGCACAACGTATAGAAGATACTACAGTAAAAAGAGGATGCGGCTTAGGCTCTGACCATTTGTTACTGGTTTCTAGAACAAAGCTTTGAGCAGGATGGAAAAAAGATAAAAATTCAAGGATTCCAGGGAATAATAATGATAAGGTTTATAAAGTATACCTCTTACAAGAGAAGAGTGTGAGGTATTTGTATCAGAATAGAATAAATATGGCAATTCAAGCTTATACAATAAGTGATGATATAGAGGAATAATGAGAAAATTTATGTATAGACAGATAAAGGAATATGTACACATATGTACATATAAAGGAATCTGTAAAATATAAGCATGAAAGGTATTTGAGGTATCTTGAGAGTCCCAATGAGGAAAACAAAGAAGATTATAGACAACCCAGGAATAAAGCCAGGTCACTGTTAAAGAAAGCTTATAGAGACTTTTAGGGGAGATTTATAGGATATGTTGAGCATGGTTTGTATGGAAGGCACTCATAGATAAATGGCAAGCAAACATAGATATAACATTATAAGCAGTTATGGTATAAGGAGGAAGAACAAGAAGATGTAGAGTTGTATACACATGCTGAAGTAAACAGCTTAACTATAGAGGAATTGGTGGAGGCATTTAGAAAATAAAAAACCGGAAAGCACCGGGCATAAGTGGACTAAACACTGAATTATTAAAATATGCGAGTATAGTGTTTCACTTACGCCTCCTACATTTCTATAATATGTGCTGGAAGAGGAAAACGATTCCAAAAGTATGACACCAAGCGAAGGAATTTTCTCTTTTCAAGAAGGGTGATAGAGCGAACTCAAGTAACTATAAAGGGGTACGTCTGTTAGACACAGTATACAAGGTACACACAAGGATATTGAGTGAGAGGTTAAAGGTGATAGCAGAGATTTTACTGTCAGAGGAGCAAATGGGTTTTAGGAAAGGAAGGTCATGTGTGGACGCCATTTTCACATTGAAAAGAATAATTGAAGAGAGACCGGATTTTAACTGTGAATCACACTTGGCTTTGTAGATTTGACAAAAGCCATTGATAATGCTAAAAGGGCATTATTATGGCGAATCCTTGACAGAAGAGATTACTCTATACATCTTATAGAAACTATAAAGAAGAGCCTTTATGTAGAAACTAGTGTACGACTGGTTATAGGAGGAAGTTCCCACTAATGAGAGGGTAAGACAAGGCTGCTGTATGCCGCCGACGCTTTTCAATATATACGTATAGGCGACATGCTTAAAACATGGAAATCTTATGTTGTCCCAGGGATTTTTCTGAAAGGGATGTTTTTAAACTCCAATTTGTACACAGATGATATGGTAATAATTTAGGACAGCGAGGGTAAACTACAAAAATCAATGTAGGCCTACATACAAAATCGAATAGCAGATGCATATGGCTTTAAAATATCAGCGGACGAGACTAAAACAATAGCATTCAGAGGGAATGAACCAGTAAGAACTAAGATAATTATAGATGGAACGATGGAATAAGTCCAGCATTTGAATTACTTGCGATGTTACTTTACATACGGGACAGAAATTGATCTGGATGAAAAATGAAACAAATTTAGAAATATCTGTAGAACAATTCACAGACATTTGGACTTTATTTTAGATTGAAGTAAGGGAGGAGTACTCGCTGAAGGACCCTGCATATGCCATGCACTTCCTTTCATTTCACTGATATAAGTTTTGCTTAATCCATGTCTATTTGTAGCAGACTGCAAAATAAAATAAAGCTACAAAAAATCTAGTTATCGTTATTTTTCAACAACACCAAATTCTAAGAGACCGCGATTTCAACGTACATGTCAGAGCACGCACTTTTTTCATAAAAATATGAATTAAATAAATTAAATTTTCTATTGTTTGGAAAACCTATGGGAAACATTTATGTTTAAATAAAGGATAGCTAGAATATGAGTGAAAGAAAATGTGTATTTTGTAAATGAACATTTTCTCAACTAAGGCCGAATTGTTGAAAGGACATTTTGTCCTTTCCTCTTTTTCTAGTAGGCTCACATTCTTTCATTTCAGTTTTTTTTCTTTTTCTATGATTTCAACTCACCGCTTTTATCAGCTGATCTTTATTTCCGGTTCGTATCCCTCTATTACTCCTGTCCTTAACTGTTTCGTCGTCCATGTTTGGGATATGTTGTAAATCTTCCTGTACTTCTTTATACCACCCTAATTTTGCTTTCGTGTTTCCTAGATATTCAATTATGTAGTTCCTTGTTCTTTTATTTTCAATTCTAAATAAATATCTACAAAATTGTAATTTTTTCTGTAGAATTTTTATGGAAAGTTTAGAAAAATCTTTTGTCAATTTCTTCCTTTGATCATAATCTAAATTTCAAATCTTTCACTTATTTCGGGGCTTAAGATGTTTGTAATATTCTTTTTTCTACTGTGCATAGTTTTTCTGAGAAAAAAAAGGCTCATAACCAGTTACATGAATATTACTTCAGGAAATATTACTGTTTTGTAATGTTTTTATTTTGCAGTTCATCATCATCAACCTCGAGGATTAGGCTCATCCTGAACCAGTTCCGGGACTCACTTCGCTCCAGGCCGTCCTACATCTCTCTTCCCCACCGGTCTATATTTCATTACTAGCACTGGAATCCTGTCACCTGTCACCTGGGGTCCCTAAACTTAGACGTTTTAAAAACTTAAGCCTACATTCAGATGTCACTTAAAATTCTCTGTAATTTTATACCTCACTTTAATTTTTCCAATTTTATAAAAATTTGCAGCCACTTTTGGCCTGTAATGTTGAACTGTTTTGAAACTTTTAGAAACGATCACTATATTTAGGTTGTAGATAAAATTCCCTTTAATTTAATACCCCACATGGGTTTTTGCAATTTTTTCACAATTTTTACCCTCTCAGGTTTTGACGATCAGACAAAAAAATAACATGGTTTGTAAAGCAAAAGTATGGATACGCATGCCAAATTTTACAAAAATCGGTTGATGCGTTCAAAAGTTACCGTGGGACACACCCTAAATAGATAGACAGACTAATGCCAAACGGTCAAGTTAAAACCGAGGACTCGCTTCGCTTCTTTAATTAGAAGAAAGACATTATTCCCTGGTAGACACCTGGTAAAAATGTATTGTATGTTACGCATATTGTTTCATCAACAAATGGTAACAATTATTGTTTCGAATAATATTGTCCCAACCATAATTCAACTAAATAAGGTAAACTAATAAAAAAAGTTAAACGTCAAATATTAAAAAAATTAAATTACATATATAATAAATAAATAAATAAATGTACAATATTCTTTAGTGGTCACAGCACAAGATTATTCTAGACTCCAAATTCCTCGAGAAGACTGCGGAAATGTAATGTAGGGCAATAGTATGCTTTTACCAAGAAAGCTTCAGAAAGACATTACTGATATTAATTTTACTCTAATTATTCCTGGGTAAATTACAGTTTGTTTGCAGTTTGATAAATGAAGAACTAATGACTGTACGAAGAGGAGAGTGTAATTATTATAGAGTCTTACCATACAAACTTGTGTGTAATTAATAACTATCTACTTTTGAGTAATATTCTTCTGTCCTTCGACTTTTTTAAATCTGGTTCTCTCTCTCTCTCTCTCTCTCTCTCTCTCTCTCTCTCTCTCTCTCTCTCTCTCTCTCTCTCTCTCTCTCTCTCTCTCTCTCTCTCTCTCTCTCCCCCTCTCTCTCTCTCTTCTTGTATTTCACTGTGCAACCAATCATTTATGTTCGTACAACTATCTCTGAAAAATCGTCTTTTTACCTTGTGATTAGGTTGTTCTTTGAAATTCTCAGTTTCTCTCAGTCTTCTAAAAATTTCTCAATTCTTTTAAATTATAAAACACCAAGTATTTGTATTTGTATTTAAGCCTATCGCTTCTCACATTCATAAATAATTATTAAAATGTATCTTGGCAGCATTAGTAAAAAAAAGGTCAAATTCTAATCCGTCTTGTTTTTATAAACTAAGTATGAAATTTTCTTTTACTAACAATACGGAATAAAGAAAACATGTCACGTCTTGGCAAGTATTGCAATTTTTCTTTATTAGTGGCATCCTTCAAACATTGAGATGGTATTTGGAAGACACAAAACAACAATTATGAAGCGGACTGGCATAGTGAATACGTTTGATACTCACAATCTCAACTGCTGTGCTGTAATAGCGGGATCCAGTCAAGGTCAAGACTTGGTCTGCCCGGTCACACCCTATCACTGTTGATAAAAGATACAACAGTTTTGCGTAGCATGTTTGGGCTAGATAAATACCAAAGGCGCAGTTACACAAACAACTATGTCTGTCTGTCTGTCTGTCTATCTGCCTCTCTCTACCTATCTTCCCCTCTCTCTGTCTCTCTCTCTCTTTCTTCCACCTACGCGGCACGTCATCTCATGTGGTTACTACAGGGCTGATTTCTTTCTGGCGGGGATGGAACCTGGGTTCTACAATGGCCGGAGGCGTAATGTTTGAAGTGAGGAAGGGAAGAAGAAGAAAATAGCAATTTAATCCAAAGAGTGTTTTTCTCTTTTTGACTCGCATCCGTGACATTTGGTAAAACTGCTTACAAAAAATGTATGTTACACTTAATGGTATTAAATAACTTTACGTAATAAAATATAAAATAAAATGTTTTACATCTTATTTAGCTGCATATTATGCTTTTAAAGTTTTTACCTCTCGTTAGTAATTATTTTTTTTAAATTTTGACTAAACAGTCTATGCAGTTTTTTACATGCAGTTTTTTCAGTGATGTTTAAAACATAAATGTAGCGTCATTCGAAAAGCGTTTTCACATTTTATGCATTGGCATATGTTACACCTTAAGTGTCAAATGCCTAACTAGAATCGTCAAAGCGTCAGTCAACTTTGATAATGAATGGAAAACATTAATTTCAGTAAGGTAAATATAGTCTTATGCATACGAGGTAGGGAATCGTACGAACTGACGGCGATTGTATGTGGTCGACATCGACCTGCTGTACCACTGTTTTATCACTAGCGTCTAGCCGATCGAGGCCAGAGGATGATGAGCATCAAGTTGTGATGTAGTGAGGATAGGGTGTGAGCTGAATGACAATCACAGTTACTAGCGTTCGAGAGAGCCATATCCTATCATCAACTGATAACAAGTCTTCTCTTTTCGTTTTTTTGTGAATTGTTTTGTAAAAAAAAAAATATTTAGGTTTAAACAATATCATTTTCAAACAGAATTATCACTGTTGCACACTACTATAGAAAAATTATTCCGATTAGCGCTTTCAAGCTTTTCAGCTCATCGTCAGATCGGAAATAACAACAACAGAATAAAACAACTTTCACACCCCCACCCGCCCCACTGTCCACACACACCCCCGCAAACAAGCTATACGTCAAATGTTTTATGTTTTGCGCGCAGACACAACACACATAGACACGGAATGTGCTAGAAAGATATGTAACTGTACTGACGGGGGTGACAGGGCTCGGAGGTTGGGAAGGGACATTTGACCTATAGCTTGTTTGCGGGGTGATTTAGTTTGTTAGTGATTATAACCACTAACACAACTTTCTTAATTAAACTTCCAATATCATTTTGTTTAAAGGGTAAACTGTTGAACATTGGAACAACTCTTCTTTTATACATCTCACGTTTTGAAGAAACAAAAATACACCAGGGCCTTGATTAACGCGAGAGATGCGTCCCGTGTCAAAGTGGAATAAATCAAATGAGCCGAATTACTCTAAGAAAGGAAACATGGTCCTGTACTGTAAAAGTAAGTTGACAGAGTGCGACAGGATCATATCATGCAAATATTAGAAAAAAATAACTAATCTAATGTGTAGATGTAAAGTGGTAATAAAATTAAAATTATAATTTTTCTGACTGACGCTTCTGTTTTTAAGAAAACAGAAGCAAATAGTGTAATATTTACAACAAGACTTCAAGTATTAACTAAAAATTGTTTATTGAATTGCTTTGTTTATTAAATTGTCTTTAAAGTCGTAGGTAGCGATTTCTCTGTTGTTTGGTTACTTGAACTCCACTGTTCAAACACGACGGTCCTTGCTACCGTAGAAACAATATTTAAAGAATTTACTGAATTTGTAATTCATAACTTTTCTGTCAAAAATTAATTATCACTATGTGAGTGATAATCTGAAGACTCAGGAGATTATAACGCAAGGTAATAACATCGAAACAATAACGTTAAACGAATATGTGCATTCAGAGTTAATTCCGTGTTGTTGGTATACCGCCCAAGTGTCACATGCAAATTGTAGAGTGAATTAGTCCCTAGAGGCGGCAAAGAAGCTTCTGGAAATAAATAAGTCAGATTACAACAGCCACTACCCGCAGCGGGAAGTTGTAAAGGATTAAATCTGCACAAAACAAGACGCCATTTGGAAGCGATTACCCTCGAACTGTAAAACCAATTAAACTTGATTACGCGTAGCGTATTTTTATAAATCCAGTTCATCTGTTATAAACAAAGAGATTAAATTTGTCCGTCTGTCTCTGTCGCTCTCTCTCTCTCTCTCTCTCTCTCTCTCTCTCTCTCTCAATCGCACTTACTCACTCACTCACTCTCACACTCCCTCATTGGATCCCTCTCTCCATATCGTTTCATCTTTCTCTCGCTTTGTGTCCATACTGATAGGTAAAAAATTCTAAAACTACTAATAATGTTTGGATAGATAATGCTGCTTGTAAGCTGTAGTCTTTGTCTTGCTTTGAAATTGTAGTCTCTGTTTTAGAAATTCACATTTTTTGTTGGTGAGAAATTTGTATATGAACTGGAAGCGATGCGATGCATTGTTTGAGAGCGACTGAATTTCGATGCTTTAGAGATGGAAAATAAGCCTGCAGAAAGAAGATATTGAAGGCTGAGAGTATGATGGAGAAGACAGGGGGTAAAATCCCTATAAATAATAGGATAGGACTTATAAGAACAAAAGAGTATTAAATTCCAAATCATTTAATTAATCAATTATTTATATCATTAATGCTATTGCATTATATAAGATATTAAATCACACTTAATACAGAGGTGTTACCTGTGAGATGCATGCACTCATTATTGTTACCTCCTGTGTTTAGTGTAGGAAATCCTAAAGTTATCAGATTAAATAATGACGAAGGCGTCAGAACTGTAATATCAACGACGAAATAGTGTAGGTAGGCAAAAACAGGTACTTAGTGGACATGTTACCTAAAGAGTAGACTAATGGACAAGAGATTGGGAATAGAATAGACACAGCAAAGTATCATATGAGGATGGAAACTTGGAAAAATTTTACGATTCCTTTAAATATTTTGTACTTGTTTCTTGAATCTCAGTTATTATTCGTCATTGGATAGGACGGACGTGGTCAGGCTTTTGTTACATTGCGTTGCTCTTCTTGCTTATTATTTGTTAGCCGTTAATGGTTGGGACCTACGCAATCTCGACCTAATCGTTAAAACCTGAACTCTATGCACTAATTAAACAGAATCCACCCACAGTCAAAACCTTTACAATAAATGCTACTTTGGCAAAGTATGGGCATTGTGTTTTACAGCTCTCACCTTATCGCCCACATCTTGATCCTATGGAAATTATTCGGGATATCGTGTGGAGGAGCGTGTTAAAAGAAAAACCGTGTGGCCGACGTTATGAACTGTACAACGCACGAATTTGAGAGTATTTCTCCTGCCGACTAGAAACAAGGTGTGACGTGTCACGAAAATTTGAAAATGACGACGTGACTTCGTACGAAACAACGGAATATGCAACACATCGTTTCAAAATTAATATTGAACGTGGTAGCAGCAGTAAAGACGACCTTAGTAACACTAAGAGTGAAAGAAATATTTGAGGAGTGGAAAACTGAGATAAATATTTGTAATTGTGTAAGTGAATATATAATATGGTTATATTATATAGACCATATATAATATGGTCTAACTTTTTAGACCTCTCCATCACAAAACTAGAACACAGGCACAAATTCAGTATATACAGAAAACCAACTACAACTGACACACTAATACACAACACATCCAATCACCCAATACAACACAAACTAGCTGCCTTCAGAACCATGATACATAGACTTAACAACATTCCCTTACATGAAAAAGACTACAAAGACGAACTAAACACGATAAAATATCTAGCAGAATCTAACGGATATGACAGAACAATAGTCAGTAAACTCCTACACAAAACAAACAACAGACAAAGACAGAAAACAACAAATTCATAACACTAACATACATCAACAAACAAACTGAAAAAATAGCCCACAAATTCAAAAAAGCAGGATACAGAATCGCTTACAAAACTACTAACAAAACAGAATACACACTATCAAAACACACACACGAAGCACAAAACAAATTCGATCTACCCGGTGTTTACAAGCTAAATTGCTCAAATTGCAGTAAATTCTACAGAGGCCAGACAGGACGTAGCTTCAAACAGAGATACATTGAACACACAAAGGCACTCCACTCCACTACAGAATCCACCTTTGCAAACCACCTCATTGAAGCAAACCACACATATAAAAACATCGACAATAACATGAACATTCTACACGTACACACAAAAGGCCGAAAACTAGACACTCTAGAACAATTGGAAATATACAAACACATAAAAACAAATAAAAACGACATCCTAAACGAACAGACACAATTCAAATCGCACGCATTATTCGAACATATCTCACCCACACACACAGCATCGACCTTTCGAAATTCGATTTCGTCACCCACAACAAGACGGATAGCGCTACCAGCGGCAGCCTCTGAAGAAGCCTTTTAAAGGAGAAAACCGGTTAAGGCTGTAAGGTAAAACTTTTTGCTTTTACTTATAAAAAACCTAGTGTTCCGAGTCGTTAAAGTAATAGTGATATTTAGTTAAGTAACGGACACGTCATGGACAACGAAATCCAAGAATATATAATACTCTTTTATTACTTATATAGATTTAGATTTTATTGTCGTTCCTGTTCTCTATGGATAGCCTCTGTGTCTGCTTGTTTTTACACCCGCGCTCATGAACGCAAGCAACCCTTCACTCATGTTATTTATTCAAAGTATTAAGAATACAAGTGTGCACTGATGACTGTATTGTTACGACAATCCAGTGATCGTCGTATGGTACAGTGGAAAACAAAATACGAGACACCAATTAAATCACTAATCACCAGCTTTAGTTATCACAATTAAACAGTTTGTAATCAACTCGTACAATATTTGCTGTTATATTTGTCCACACGCAATAACAATGTCTATTAATACAGTTCCACGTAATTACTAACACAAAACTTCTTCACTTCGACAAACACTCTATCCGCCCTAACGAAAATCGCTCATGTAACTGGACTGACAACGCCAGACGCTCTGCTTTTATAGGTCGCGCAGAGTTCTGGAATTAACGTTCCATCCATAATTTGCACGCTACTTAATGCTGACGCTGGTGAGTCAAGTCGACTTGGCCAGTCGCATCCAAGCGGCTGTAATGAGATTTCTCAGGCACGTGGCAGGGTATACTCTCCATGATCATAGAAGAAACACAGATACAGGAATTGAATATTATGAGTATACTCGACAGGATCGCCAGTATCGGCTGAATTGGTGGGAATATCTTTGCCGGATGGATGACGGCCGCATCCCCAAGCAACTCTGGAACTATAAGCAAAGGTGACGGAGAGGTGTGGGACGCCCGAGGAAGCGCTGGAGTGACCAGCTGTAATATCTGCATATTTGAGACCGGAACAAACCAGCCTTGGTTTCATCCGTGAAGATGATGATGAAGACGATCACTTAACTTGTCTACAGGTCAGAGGACTGTGAACAACGTTCAGGGTACACTCGCATCACATCCATATTAGTTCACTGAAACTCTCCCCTTACATTAGCACATATTTTTTGCTTTTTTCAAAACAAAAGTGACACGTACAAGTTTTGAAACAACTTGAAAACAGTGAATAAACTAACAGATCGATTTGGAAATTAACAGGTTTTCAAGCAAAATGTAAGTCTTGTAAGACACGAAAAAGTTTACTTATACCGCTAAGATATACATGTTGCTCCGTGAACTTTTCAACTGACCCTCGTATCATGAGAAAATAATTTCCTGACAATGGTTTTAAGAGAAAAGCGGTAGAAAATAACATACGAGTAATACGAATGTGAAGACTCAAATCTGGAGTCGTATGAACGCAAAAGTGGCGGTACTGGAAACTGCCACATAACATCCCAGAATCCCACATAATGATGAAACTGTTGCACATACCTTGTTTCGCAAACTAAAGATTCTAGCTTCTAATGAAAATGTATCATCTTTAAATGTCTTAGAAAAAAATTGTATTAATCAAAATAACCAATATACCATCACACCGACCCGGGCCGACAGCGAGTGACGTCAACTTCCGACTGCCAGCCTCCACATTCTCAAATCTTTCCATTCTCATTCTCTAAGACCACTGACTTAACTTTCATAAGCCCTTTCTCCATTTAATTGAGGGCGTGCTCTTATTTTTGAATTGGTTGAGACGTAAAGGGTTTACACATTTTTTTACGTTATATTATTGACAAGTTGTCTTGTTTGTTCATCATCTTCTTTCACAGCACTACACTTTATATAATATTGAAACTTTTTCTTGTGAAAACTTACTTGTCTTTTTCGTCGAACGCGTTTCGGCGTCGTATTCGCCTTCGTCAGCTTAGAAACAGACTGCCAGTACTTAGTAACGGTTGTTGCTTGGAAGGTATAGTGGGGGAGGTGTGTAGAGGAAGGGGATTGGCGTGGGGATCCAAATTATTGTTTGTTTTTTGTATAATTGTGTCGAAAAGTGTATGTGATTTATATTGTAATTGGTCGTTTAGTATGTTGTTTGGTTGTGTTGTGTGATGTTTGTATATTTCATACTGTTCAGCTGTGTTGAGTTTTCGACCTTTGGGTAAGAGGTGTAATATTTCAAGATTAGTATCTATGTTGGTGTAGCTATGGTTATGTGTGTGTATGTGTGTGGCAAACGCATCAAAAACAAAAATAACAAAACACAAAATACCAACACCACACAACACAATAAATACATCACACTCACATACCATAACTCCAACACACACAAACTTGCAAACACATTCAGAAAACACAAGTACAAAATAGCATTCAGAACCAACAATACCATCAAAAAACACATCAACGATACAAACACGGACATAGACAAATACAATAGAACAGGTGTATACAAATTAAATTGTAATAACTGCAATAGTTTCTACATAGGCCAGACGGGAAGATCTTTTTCGTCCCGTTACTCTGAACACTTAAAGGCCCTCTCCAACAACAATATACATTTGCGTTTGCCACACACATACACACACATAACCATAGCTACACCAACATAGATACTAATCTTGAAATATTACACCTCTTACCCAAAGGTCGAAAACTCAACACAGCTGAACAGTATGAAATATACAAACACCACACAACACAACCAAACAACATACTAAACGACCAATTACAATATAAATCTCATACACTTTTCGACACAATTATACAAAAAACAAACAATAATTTGGATCCCCGCGCCAATCCCTTTCCTCTACACACCACCCCCACTATACCTTCCAAGCAACAACCGTTACTAAGTACTGGCAGTCTGTTTCTAAGCTGACGAAGGCGAATACGACGCCGAAACGCGTTCGACGAAAAAGACAAGTAAGTTTTCACAAGAGAAAGTTTCAATATTATATAAAGGATTATTGACAATGTTAACAGTAATAATAATGCTATTTTTATCATACAGGAGATTTGATTAAACCGTTTGTATAATTTTTAACTTTTTTACGTTCGAATTTTCAGTTTAGAAATTTTTTTGCAACGCTGCTTCACTTCTTTGTAAGAATTGGCAACATGTTTAACTTGGATGTGTCTTTTCATCATACAGTGCAGGACATTAATTAAGCTATTTGTGAAACATGAGATAAATTACTGTAACCTGGTAAAAGTGTCGCAAAACGCTTTCGTCGTGTCTGAAGCACGTGAACGACAGTTTTATAAATAGTACTAAAGCTTGAAAGAAGTCAGTCGCAGATGTGTTGAAGGTCGTGATAGGATGGTGAAGATTGTTGTATTGAGTTCCATAAATTTTTATCACTAGCTGCAGCGGTCAATAAAGAATATTATTTTGGAAAAATAAATTAACAGAACTTTTATCATTAGGTGCAACGGTAAATAAAATTATCAGTAGGACAACTTAAGTTAAAAGAATTTTTATCACTACGTGCAATAGTAAATTAAGAATATTAGTAAGTGGTAAGAAATGTTATTAGGGCAATTTAAGTTAAACGAACTGTTATTACTAGGTGCAATGGAGTATTATTTTGAGGATTTTACGATGTTTGCGTGAAGCTGTTCATAGAAAACCACCATATAGGCTATATAGATAGGGAATTATAGACATTGGCTCCGAATCACCTGCACGTCGTTGCTTCTTCAAGAAATTTTGGGTGAAAATAATATCGCAGTGATAGCATACTTAGCAGATACGGCTCGTAAAATACAATATCACAGTTCAAAGTAAACAACACATTTACTGTACTGATAACGGAGACGAGGGTAGGAAAGCTTGTTAACTACACTACTAAGTACCTCTACCCTCAATAACTGCCCACATAACTGCCCTCTAGCAATGATTTCTGTACAACTGGATATCAAAGCGATAATTTACAGGTCAGTGACAATCCGGGCGCCAACATGCGAGGCCAGATTATTTAGCCATATACACATATTACTAACGCTCACAGGCCATCAGCGCGGCGTATTGGACGCCTCGCCGACCCAAATAACATTTGTGGCAATTTGAAGTTAACCGTGCACTGGCTTGTCTGCAGCTCCCGAAATTGCCAATAATTTTGCCGCCCACCATGAGTGTGTGTGTGTCTGTATATTTGTCTCTCTCTCTCTCTCTCTCTCTCTCTCTCTCTCTCTCTCTCCCTGTGTGTCCCCATTACTTTCTAATTAAACACGTTACATGGACACGCGAGCACGCGCGCTCATACTAAACGAACATAACCACGCACACATAGACGTGTATCGTTTAAGTTTCATTTCATTACTCTAGTTATCCATTGTAAGTTACTCCTTCTGTAACTACGGTCTTATAGGCCAAATTGTCCCTTTTTGTCTATCGTCCAAGCTTTACTTAATTCCCAGCACTCCTCTGCACTCCAATCATATAGCTGTCTCAAAATACTGTGCTTATGATAAACTGATATCTGAGTATAACACTTGTTTGTTTAATCCTTAAGTCTTGCGTACATTTATGGATGTAAGGCAGTTTGTCGAGTTTCGTGTGAATTTCCTTTTTACATTTTTTCCTATTTTCACCTTGTGCGTGATTTTCTCACATTTTCCACTTTTTTTCTCACATTTTCTTAACACTTTTCTTATTTCGTACTATTACGATTTACGATTTACTACGATTTTTTTTCTATTGAGTGTCTATGGTCTCCTTCTTTGTTGTCTTTCCTCATACATTTCTCGAACTTTATCCTTATTTCTCTCGTCTTCTTGATGTGATCGAAACATCTTACGTAATTTTTTTTTAATTCTAAGTTCTGTAATAAAATTCATTGAGACTTGGTGTGATGTTGAGATTTTCTTATTATGCTGTAGTTTGGCTAAAAAAAACGAAGAATTTGAAGGAGCGTTAAACGGTATAAACAGGATTTTAGAGTATCCATGTACGTTGAAAATTAATAAACGTAAAACTAAGGTGAAGAGGGTAGAACAGGTGTGACAGAGAAATGAGTGAATGTTAAAATTCAAAATTGAATATGCAGAAGGTGACTGAATTTTATTGTGTTATTTCGAGAGCAAAATCACAAAAAGCTGAATCAAGGTCAATGTAAAACTAACAAGCTAGACAAGCTAGCAAAATTCGTACTCTACCTTTATCTGATCCTGCAGTAATTTTCGATATCTCAATAATGCGATTGTTGGGGTCAATGTTTAGTGAATATCGCACACAATTTCATGTTGTTAAAAGAATTATACAAATTTAAATTTTTTATGTCGGAAAATAGTTGGTTGACGATTGTTGTTGGTGTTGTAAGTCGTTTTGTAATGGGAAAAAGTATTGTAGCAGTAGTATAGCAGAGTTTCGTACCTGTGACGCAAAAAGTTGTTGTTGTTAGGTTAATATGAGAATTGAAACAAAACGTGAAAAGCGATAAGACTGTAAAGCAGAACTCTTTTTTTCCGGAAAGTACGGGAAAACCCAACTCGAAAGTAAGGCGGGGTGGTCCCCTTGCCTATTACTATACACGTCACTTTTTTTGTGGCACAACTCGTTTTTTCGGTAATATTCGTTTTGCAACAAGTACTCGTTTTATGGCTAACAAAAAAGAACGTCCATTATGTACAATACGTAGAGCGTATATTGTCATTCCTCAATACATTGTTTTTTGTATTTTCCATTAACTATAAATATTTGTATATTTCAGTTTACATTTGATGTTGTAGTTGTGTTAATTTGCCAACTCAAAACCGTTAGGTTCTGTATTTAAAGTATTACTGTGTTATAAGCATTGTATGCGCACATTAAACGTTATGTTTTCCTCAACTACGGCTTTTAATTATTTCAGCAGTAAACTAAAAGCCAACAACCATTGTCACCTAACCTCACAAATGAAAACAACACGTATTTTCGCTTTCCATGAAGAAATAGAACAATTTACAAATAGTACACTTCTTTTCCACATCGTAATATATCGTTACAATCGCATATAAAAAAATCGAAAATGTACTGCAAGATCAGATAAAGGGACAGTTCCCAAAATTCTATTTAAGATGAAACATTCAACACAGTTGCTGCATGAGTCTCAAGTACCGGACGGGTTGCAGTTGGTAGACGGCGGATGTTGCGTCACAGCATTCCCAAACCGAGGTAGTGGAGGCTTACCGTTGGCACAATTACACCTGTGCCCAATTACGGTGCTGTGACATGGCGAGTAAGTGCAGTCGTTAAATATGCCCTGCCTCATACTGCCTTGTATGGAACGTGATTGGTTTGAAGGTGGATACCTTGATTTGAAATCAAAAGCAGGCAGGTCAGGCTCTTAGCTGTAGAGAAAGCAACTGCTGCTACGAGAAGATGCCCCAGTTATCAAATTTCTGGTTCCCCAGTTTGGGGTTTTGCTATGGGCTAGTAACCAATCCGTCTGTGTGAATATATTGATAGACCCACAAGTCAGAAAAGGAAAAGCCAACCGCAACGGACAAGGACGACGATTTAGTATTAACTAAATTGCGGCTTCGCACGCGAATATTGGATTTTTAATAAGTATTTTAATATAATTTTTACTGTCTATGTCTATATGGCGTTTTGTCAGCTCGTATATCAATTTTATACTCTTTAGTCAAATTCTCTCCAAAGCTGTTTTCTACACTTGTACTATTTTAACTTGTACTAAATTATTATGTTGGTGCAACAGCCTTTGGAGATTTAAAAGTACCCGTTTATAAAGCCTTTGGAGATATTTTTGAAGTACCTGTTAAATCAAAAACGCTAAATTCTTTATTTTAAGTGTTACTGTGTTAGAAGCATTGTATAACATATTTAACGTTATGTTTTCCTCAACCATGGCTTTTATTTATTTCAGCAGTAAACTAAAAACCAAAAACCGATGTCACCTAATCTCACAAATGAAAACAACACGTACTTTCGCTTTACATTAAGTATAGAACAATTTACAATTAGTACACTTCTTCTTTTCCACATCGTAATATATATACAATCGCATATTATATAAAACATCAAAAATATACTGCAGGAATGGATAAATGTACAGTTCCGATGCCGCTAATTAGGTTTTGTTTATTTACTTGTTACTATGGTACTTAATTCTCGTCACTATGGTATTGATAGCATCTTTATACGCGTCAACGAAAAGGCCTAATTTAAAGGGCCTAAATCGTGCGAACGGCGCAAAATATCAAATTCCACATTAGACACTATTTTTCGCCTTGTGTCAAAAGTCAGCTGTGCAACATTTGGTGGCAGTCGGTGTAACGGTGTGGATTTGTATTCAGCACCCATAAATCCTCAGCCTTTGAGTTTTATATATATAGATGATATATCAAATATTGTGCGTTCTGAGAAAGGATACGTAACGATTATAAACTCTGGGAACTAAGAGGTCGGCGAATATCCGAATCCATTGTTACACCATTTAGTCCTAAATGACGGCTGACAGGTTCCCTAGGAAACGATCCATGTTGCTCTTTTGTAAGCCTAAAGGGAACCGACTTCCCGGAAGATTGTGGAAGAGATGGCTTGACTTTTCTGGTCGGAATAGGTGATTCACCTAAGCCTTGTAAAGATAAGAAGAAGAAGAAGAAGAAGAAGAAGAAGAAGAAGAAGAAGAAGAAGAAGGAGGAGGAGGAGGAGGAGGAGGAGGAGGAGGAGAAGCAGAAGAAGAAGAAGAAGAAGGGACACTGAACTGTGTCAAACATTGGTTTAGACGTTTGGGCTATGTGTTTCGAAGCTTTGTGTCGTATGAAATCTGACCCTGTAGAGTATCGAACAGTCATGCCCTGTATGGACTTCGGTGCTGCAGAGGGATTTTCAGAATTAGCTGGACAGATTGGGTAAGAAATTGGAGGTTTTAGAGAGAGCCGGAGAGAGTAAAAGTTTGTGGAAGACCGTTAACAGAAGAGACAGTTGCATGGGACATATTCCGTCACCTTGGTTCATCCACTGCTGGGAGAGATGATGGACAAAAACAGCAGAGAGAGAGAGAGAGAGAGAGAGAGAGAGAGAGAGAGAGATCTTGATTGACTTACATGTATTAGATTGTTGCCGATATAGATTTTTGGCAGTTAAGTTGAGGTGAACAGCTTGTCCGGAATACAGAAGGTAGGCGGGAATCGTATCAATTCGGTCCAAGACTGATGACTAGAAGAACGTGTGTTCTGAAGCTTTTATTCTTAATTCTTGTTACATTCTTTTTTTTTTTTGATGCTTGATTCTTTCTTGTAGGTCTTTACTTGAACGAGCAAGTAAGCAACGGGGAAGCAAGTCTCAGTTTTCATTCGACCGTTTTACATTTGTCTGTCAGTCTGTCTTAGTTGTAAGACACGTTAATCAGACTATTAGGCCGTTGTCTAAATACGTGCATGTTGACGTGCCAGACGTTTAATGTGAGCGGCCTATAATATTCTGTTCCCGCTTCAATGAAGATGGCCGCCGTCGGTGCGGACGAAACGTCTGGCATTTCAGGAAGTGCGTATGTTAGACCATGGCCTAATAGGCCGGTTAACGCGTCTTCCAGCTGTGAAAACCCCGGCCGTGTTTGCGTTCACTTACTATCGGTCGGTCTGTCTGTTTATCTGTCTATTTCCGGTATGTGTCAAAGTAACGTTTCAATACGTCAACAGATATTCGCAAACTTTGGCATGCGTGTCCGTTCCTTTACCCTACAGACGCCAATTGTATTTGAGATTGATCACTGCAAAAAATAAAGAGGTGTAGGTAAAAAATGTAAGGTGGTCAAAATTGTAAAAAAAAAAAAGGCAAGGAACCGAATGGTATATCAGATTAAGATAATTTTAACAAAAGTCTAAATTCACTGCCGAGTTTTGGAAATTTCAAATTGACATCAGAACTCAAACTGTTAATGAAAACTTTGAAAGTATTCTAAAACTCTAGCGGTGTGACAGACTAAATAGAATTTTACCCCAAAATTAAACGCAGAGTTTACAATGTTTTTTTTTTAATTTTAGGTCACTGCGTTTCAAAAATGGAAGTGAACATTTTAAAAATTTGTAAAAGCTTATGTGGGGAAACTTAATCAAAACACAATCTCTGTATCTTTAGTAATTTGGCAGTGTTAATATCTTACAACACTTTTTAGAAAAATTTGGATAAACTTCAAAAAATTTGTAAGCTTTATTTAAAAAGAAATTATGCAGGCTATTATTGTGAGAAATATTAGATGCAAGCCTACAAATATCTATGAACTCTACATAAACATATACCTATGTAGCTAGGACTGAATTGTTTGTCGCTTAGGCACTATGTTTATAAACGTAAATAAAAAGCGATGCAGTAGTTCCAAAGGTTTAGTGTTTATTATATAATTGTCTTCTTCATTATTGTTATTAGAGTAAAATATTTTACGCATATCGCAGTTTTCGTAATTTTTTTGATGAGCTAAATGACTAATAAGTAAAGTTCCTAATAATAAGTGTATTTTGCTCAAAACAGTGAAATAGTTTTGTCGGTCATGGAGTTTACTAGTAATTTGTGCAAATATGTTAAAAAACAAGACTTAAAACCATTTCAAAAATAGTGGATATATTTCTTCTGAGCCCAGTTTATGTAAATAGTTCAGTTATTACATTCAGGGCATAGTACAGAGAATTGCCTTGGCTATGACATGTAGACTACTGTATTTCGATTGACATCACGCGTCAATAGTATATAGCATTAGGCCTACAGATAACCGATGTTGACTCAATATTGTCGTAGTGTGAACAAAATGGAGCAACAGTGTTGGACATCGGCTTTGTAAACGTATTCACGTTAGAATCACACCTAAATGGTTTGGTCGTGTTTGCATTGTTGATAACAACAAGGATTAATCCAACCATTCTCGTCAGTCGATTAAGGCGTAAATTTCAAGTAAGCATGTTCTCAGTTTTAACTTGACCGTTTAGCGTTTGTCTATCTGTCTATTTCGAGCCAGGTCCCACAATAATTTTGAAAGCATCAATAGATTTTCGCAAACCTTGGTGTCCGTGTCCGTAATTTTACCCTACAGAACCCTATTATTTTGAGAGTGATCCTCCAAAAATAGGGGGGACGGAAGGCAAAAAAATTATGTGGCCAAAATTGTGAAAAAATTAAGAAAACCATGTAGAATATCAAATTAAAGGAATGTAAATCAAACCTAAATACAATGTTTATTTTTGAAAATTTCAAAATATTATGGCCATAGGTAGGTGAAAAGTTGATAAAAATCACAAAAAGTTATGTGGGAAAACTAAAGAGAAAGAAATCAAATCTTTATGAAATCTTTATTAAATTAAAGAGAATTTCAAATAACATCTGAAGGTAGTGGTAAGTTATTTTAAAATTTTGGAACCCCACGCCCCCTATTGTTACCACGAAAATTGTTAAAACCAGCAGCGCGAACTGCAACCCAAATTCGAATGCTTCTAATTTGTAATGTTTGTTGTATGATTCTGTGCTCTAAACCGTTAAATTACTAACAAAATATTAGAGTAATTGGGGTTTTTGTCATTTATTCCGAGAATTACGTAATTGATATCGAAATCTGTGCAATAATAAATGTTCTTTGTTCAAAATATTGAACGATTTGTGTGGCTCATGTAGCATCCTAGTATTTGATATTGAGAGTGCACAAAATTTGGGTTCGGTAATGTTCTTTTATGGTAAACGACTGCTTAATTCATTACAAAAATATGTTTTCTTAGTGAAATATCCTTTGCTGTGTAGCAGTGGAAGCCGTGAACTGTTTACAAACTACTTAAGTGTGAATAATAGGTCTTAAGTCGAGGTCATACTTTGCAATGGATTAGAGGCCGCTTGTTATATACCTGTTGCTTCATAAATGGTGATTTTTATTAAAAGGTTTCTTCTGCGCAAAGGAAAGTAACGAAGGCAGTATTGCCTACATAATGTGCCGCCGTTATTAACGGAGTATACAATAACGGGCAACATGTCTTTGAAGTAAAGGCAAAATTACATTTGTAAGGAGCTTAACTCTCCTTTGTCTTTTAACAGCCTACTGGTTTAAAAATAAAAATCACGGTCTACTATACTCGACTACAGTAGATCTTTTATAATCAAATGTCGTCGGTAAATGTATAACTTATAAAAAAAATAAGTAATTTGAATAACACAGATTTGATTATTTTTCCTTTGTTAAAATTTCAACTGTATACTTCTTGTAAGACAAAAACAACAAATATTTACAACATGGTATTATTTTATTATTTTTTTGTAGTATTATGTCAATTTTTATTATGTATGTGACCATAGTTTTGTTACTAATAACAATATTTCAACGCTGAACAGATTCATAACGTCTGGCTTTGTAACGTTTTGGACGGGCTGTGTGAGCGGCAGGATTAGGCAATGCTCGCCGCTATTCTCGATCTTTCCGTCTACGCTTTCCACATCGACATTTGTTATTTTACTCGCGTCCAGGTTACTTTTGTCACATACTGCCCCATACCTCCTGTGTATAACACCGCTCTTTCCATCCCAATCCAATCTATCAGTGTCTTTCATTGCGCGTGGTTGTAGTTGGTTTGATAATTGTTAATTATTGTGTGAGGGGGGCGTTTGTGTTAATCGACTGGTATTATTTAGTGCGACACTGTTAGTCATGTGGTATTCGCTGTTTGTTACATTACTATGTGTTGGACAATCTTAATTTTAAAAATTATGTGCGAACGAAGTGTAATAAAAGTTCCAAGTAATAATTCCACTAGTGCTCAGTTATTTTAATTTCCAATGTTCAAATTCGACGATCAGTGTAGACGTTGTAATATTGTAAATAATTCCTGACGGTCCAAGATAAGTCGGCTTGGAGTGGAGACATCTTGTGCTACGTATAATGAGATTAAACGATAGACCGCTGTACTTCAGTTAACAAAGCAGTTGTTCTACCAGAATGCGTAATGCTGTCTTTCATTTCTACTGATGACATAAACGATAAACTTGATGATGTTCACGTTATTCAATATAAACCTAGTGTAACGAAAACGAGCGGTCTCTGTATTTATCTGACTAACGTATTGTTGGGATCCTAACCTACGGCTGCGAAACGTGTATCCTGAACTCCAGAGCAGCAAACACTCTCGACAGCTTTGAAAGAAAATTATTACGAAGAATCCTGGGACCAGTTAATGACGTACACGGCTGGAGAGTAAGATATAACTTTGAATTGTATCAAATGCATAAAGAACCACCGCTAACACAATACATAAAACTACAGCGTCTAAGGTGGACTGGTCATGTAGCCAGGATGGGGGAAGACAGAATACCATGAAAACTATTGAATACCATAAAACCACAGAAAAGACTAGTGGGAAGACCGATGAGAAGATGGAAGATGAATGAGGATGCAAAAGAAATACTGAATGTTACGTTCGTGGAGGAGGATGGCTACCGACAGAAGAAACTGGGGGGGATAATTGAAGAAGGCCAGGGCCCAACAATGGCTGTAGTGCCATAGGAGAAAGAGAGAACGTATTGTTGGAATGCGTGACGCTTGTGGTTACTGTACAGATGTTAACTGGACTTAAAGTCCGCAGACGAGAGAATTGTCTAAACTCATAACAGGGCCGCAGGGCTGTACTGTCTAAAGGATTAATATAGTGACACGGAAGGCTTGTAGACGACTTTACGGCACACCGTTAACCTAACCTGCTATATGAGTATCAATACCAGATAGGCGGAGCTAGTTGTGAGATGTGTGAATTTCTATCAATACACATAATATTTCCCGAGTAGTTTATATTTTAAAAATTGTCAAACAGTTGTATATGACAAGTTTCTGTATATACTATTACCATGGAAAATTTAAAATACACAACGTTTTGGCCACTGAGGAAAATAATTAAGTGGAATCCTTCACAACTACAAGTGCAGACTGTCGAAAACTAAATACTGTACAGAAAAGCAAGATCACTGGTAAACCGAAACTATAAAAATTGATTAAAGAAAAGAAAAACCTTATATATCTTTGATATAAGCACGACGACACTCACAAAGGTTCATACAAGGAACAAGTGAGTGTTGTACTTCTCGGTCCGTTCAGCGGACTTCGAGGTAAAAGTTTTTTTATTGCTGTATGTTTTTATACTTTGGTTTTATTTATATTTTATAGTTTGGTGTTCTGTTAACATATTCATTTTTTGACTATTCGTGCCTGTATTTACAAGAACCTAATGCAGTTTGTTTCAAATTGCTAGAGAAAGTTCTTCTTACATCTGATGACAACAACAAGGTTATACTAAACGAAACGTTGTGTATTTAAAATCATAACAATATTAATTTATCACAAAAACTCTTGCCTGAGTATGTATGATGGGAAATTACGTTATAAGATCGTATAAAACAGTTTGTTCTTGTTCCTGACTGTTGTAATTTTACTTCACTTGGTAGCTTTTATTTTTCGCTAAATAGTTCGGGTTTTATAACTATACACACACACACGGCTATTTTAATATTCTGATAAAAGTGTATTTGTTTTATAAAAGTGTTAATAGAAACTTTCACTGTTTATTACTCCAGGTTTCGATAATTTATTCCACTGTTTTCAGGCCGCTATCTATGTAACACTATTATTATTCATTTTTAGTTCGCATCTTAAGGACGTTAGTATTCATGCGTTGTATCAACGTAGTACTCGTGCGTTGTATCATAATATTTACTTAGATCAATTCAAAGACGAGTAGCGAAGAAAATGGAATGATAATATCGCTGATCGCACACCGCAGAGTATCTTACAGTATATAGTGTATTGTGTTTGCCTAATATATTACTGAACAAAATCCGATAACATAAGCAAGGAAGTTACCTGCATACAAATTGCGTCTTAACTAGCCCCATTTAACCGATCCATGCACACCTTCCTTCTAAATAGCTACTATATGCAAAATTATATAACAGGACCTCTATAGGCATAATACTATGTGTATATATACATATTACACAGTTGAAGACGAAGTGATTTTTAAAATTAAAATTATTATTTATTTAATCAACCCCCGTGCATTAAAACTGTGTAGTCAAGTCCTATTTTACATTACAAAAGAAACTATGCATTCACTTATAAATTTCTGAAAACCAATCAGTGAAATACGTTATTCAGTATCCTAACTCTTGAAGATAACATTTTAGTCTACAAACGATCTTAGCGAGTTGTCAGTTTTAACTCAACCGGACAGCATTTGTCTATGATTTCGTCTGTCTGTCTGTTGGAGTATGTCTGTCAAACATAACGTTTGAATATATCAACCGATT
Source organism: Magicicada septendecula (assembly GCA_034769895.1). NCBI lineage: Eukaryota > Metazoa > Arthropoda > Insecta > Hemiptera > Cicadidae > Magicicada > Magicicada septendecula. The sequence goes on along the minus strand of CM068369.1, from coordinate 585,967,887 downwards.
TTGTTGAAATTTGTCATGCATGTTGTAACAGAACAAGATTATACCCTAGAGTAAATATAAATTAATCATCAAAATTCGTTGTGAATTATGCCTAAACGCAATCTTTCTCATAGATAATATGCAGAAAAGTATAAAAACAATTTAACAAATAAAGGAATGAAAATAAGATGTAACTATTTGAAAATAAATAATAATTTCAATGAGTAAAAAGTAATAAAAAAGGACATATTATGATAAGTACATGCAATGGGAATAGGAAATAAAAACCTATTAATTAATTATTTTAATGACAATAACAAGACTATCAGACAACATGACTACGACTACTACACCCATGAGGGAGAAAAAATGATAAAAAAAATGTAAATAAATGTTATTATAAATAGAAATATAGTGGATAAGTGTTAATAAGTTAGTAATTAAGTAAGAAAACATTTGTTATGGTATGAGTCTATTAAACCATAAAGAGGTCTGCGAACCTCAAACAGTTATTGTATGTAATCTCACTACAGACTATAAGTGATACAAAAAACAATTAAAATAATATTAAACCCATAATTACTAACTACCTAATGTAAGAAAGGTGAAAATAATGGAAATAACAGTGATTAATGTTAAAAAGCAGTGTATAAGTTTTCAGGATTTTATGAAGTGAAAGTGCATAGGAAATAGACATTGTTATAATATAAACATTGAGTAACACATGTAATTTATATAAAATAACTATATAACTAACCTAATAAGATGAAGCAATGTGTACAGTACTTATAACTAGTGGAATATATCCCTAATAACTAATTATGTACATCAGGGACAAGTGAAAAGAAGGTTAGAATAAATCATGTTAATTATAAAGTGTAAAAACAACCCTGTGACCCATAAAACATGTTGTGAAGCCAAGAGCTTTACCAAGTGAATCTATAGAGACTAAAAGAAAGAGAAAGGGAGTTGATTGTTGGATTGGAAGAAAACCAGAACACATATAATTAGAAGCTTAACATTTCTACTAAAAGATAATGTTATACTGTATATTAATGAAGGAAAGTTCCTGAAATAATGAAAAGTACACTGGGTTTAATATAAAACAGTGAAACAGAAGGCCAAAAGAATTATAACAAGAAAATAATCTGTAAAACTAAACACCAATCTGGTGAGAGGGTTCTATGTAAGACATACGATTAGGCTAAGACATACATTTGTTCACTCATTATTAAATTTAAAGTAACTAGAACAATGAACTGATATAACTCAAACACTATAAACATTATGAAAAGTGAAGTACACACTAATTTACTATAAACTAAAGTGGAAAACTGTGTATTTTATTGAAAATAAGCTTTGAACTAGTCTTATAGATAGATCCAACATGGCGGCAGTGTTGAATTAGAAATAGTATCAAACCAATGAGTGGGAGTGAGATCCAATGCATATATAATGAGTGCGAGTGAGATGGTGAGATTCTCACAGCGCTCATAGTGGAGAATGCAATAAACTCACTTAACAAGACTGTGTTGTTTTTAATTATTAATGAGTATTAACAGATTCAGTGGTCGTTACAGATTAAAAGAATAATAGTCGTTACAATACATATTATGAATAGTTCTTCTAATATTTAACTACTTCTGCAAGTAAAATTATATATTATTTTCTTCTTATGCACGTTTCGCTAAGCACATCAGCATCGACCGTGATTACATGCTGATGTGATTAGAGAAAATATAAAGATTCTCTTATGGGCTCCCACTATCTGATGTCGATTATAATGATTTATATTATTTATAATTTAGATTTTAATATCTGTTACTAAATACATCTACTCATTATTATGTAATTCATTAATTCGGTTGGGCGCCAGAGCAGAGTATCCCAGGTTTTATTAATAAATAATAACTTGTTCAGTTCAGATACTAATATTCTATATTATTCCATTTTATTACAACTAAGGCATCTGACATTTATCATAAACATTATTATATTTAATATAACATGATTGATATGTTTAATACACATTTTACTACTAACTTCAAAGTAATTTACGTATTCTTCAGTTAACGAGCCGCAATATTACATTCTATTCATCTGACATATATATATATATATATATTCAATATTTAATTAACATCTAGCATAATATTTCTTAACTAATATAACTTTTCTTAATAATTCCTATCTGCAGTACTCGACTCGTATTAGAATGTTATTCCTCTGATATTTCTTTTCATTTCCTTAATTATACAATGATTAAACTAAATACCCTTTCTAGTATGTCATTTCACATAAACTGAATTGTTAGTATCTGAAAAAGTGTGGGTCTTTTGAGAATGAGATGAGTTATACTTATGGTAGATATTAAATTTTATGTTTGTATATTATAATTGTGAATTGTTAAGATTTTATATGTTACTTGTTTGCCGGATTCCAGACTCTGATTAATTGCTCTACATTGCTCATTACACTTCGCTTTCACTAAACATAATTGATTATCACTTCTCAAACTTGAACCACACGCTCGCGTTGTACTTAACGTCACGCACATAAATAAATATACATTTCCAACTCAACTTCACGCGCACATATAAAAAACCTTCCTAATACGTACTTTACGCGCACTTATGAAATATTCTTCTTTTACGTACTTTACGCGCACTTATGAAATATTCTTCTTTTACGTACTTTACGCGCACTAATAAAATATTCTTCTTTATACTTTAACGTTTTACTTCTTGATTTTTTAATTAGTGAGCTAATCTATACGTTTTAAATAAAAAACAACAAACTATTATGACATTCCGTTATATTACTGAAAGTTTGTACAGAGTAACGCAGATTTCGCGTGCTTGTCTTGAAATTTACTTAAAAAAACTTTAACTAACTCCTCGTCTTCACTTACTTCTCTCTTTTTATAGTTTGGCTACTGATTCCATCACCACCTTCCTGGTTGATGACACTGTCATTGGCCAGGGTTTGAAATATTCCCCGGTGAATTTGAAATTCTCCATTCCTGTCTCGTTATTTCTTCGCGCTCTGAACTATTCTCGTTATTTCTATTGCTTATTGGTCAAACAGTTCGGGCACGTAGTATTTTACCGCGTGGCCGCTTTGCTGTTAAAAACGACGCTACCTTCTAAAATCGTAATAAATATTGGGGTGTCATCTTTTGTCTCCTGAAGGACATCGACCGGCTTTTCTAACGGTACTTGCCATTTTTTTTGCTGTTTCTGATACACAAAACATTTTATGCGTTTATGACATACTAGGTACACTCGTCTATTGTATTTTTATTTCGGCTGGCGACAGACTGTCAGCACACAAGCCTCACCCTATTTATTCTTATTCTACGTATTACTTACATCTATGTGCATTACAAATTCATATCCTTCCATATCTCTATACTTATTATTAATAATTGAAGTTTTTATTTATATATTACATATATTGAATTAATTTATATAAATATATATTGCACATATATTGAATTAAATATAACGTTCCACAGTAACGTTACAAAACGTGCGTAAGGAGAAAATACAATATAATTTTACTTGCAGAAATAGTTAATATTGGAAGACCTATTCATAGTGTTAAAACTTTCAAGAAATATTTATGAGTTACTTACAAATCAACGCTATATATACAGTGTAAAAGATTTAACGAGAAAAATGACAGGAGCCAACTGTTTTTTCGTGTTAGACGGAAAAAAAGTAAAACAGAATGAGGTAAATAAACAAATAATGAATGGATTACGTAATGAATTCTGTATTAAAATAAAGCAATAAAGAATATTCAGAAGGTACTTAGTATCATCATCATCATCATCATCATCATCGCCATTTTCACAACACGGCATAGGCAAAGTGTTACCCGTTTCGGCTTCAAAAATCTTCCTGGGTCTACCCACACACCTGTGTCCTATAGGTTTATATTTCCATACTTGTTTGGCCAGTCTGTAGTCAGGCGATTTTAAAAAAGGTGACAGGATTTTCGTATTAAAGTAAAATAACAATCGTATTCTAACAGCAGTAAAATATTATTGTGTTAAATTGTGTTTTGTGTTATCTTCAGTTTCTACAATTTATTTAATTGTTTAAGTTTATGTTTAAGTTCAAGTTTATTGTACTCTCATACGTTGTTTAAATTAATTATGGGTTTGTTTGTAACTTTTTCTCGACTGTATGTTCTGTCTCAGTATGATCTCCATCATAATGTGGGTGAAGAGCTTGATTTCAAGTAAAATATAGTCCAAAGTGTATTAAACCAAAACAATTGTTATTATAATCGAAAACCAAGGACGCTTACGAGCGAGATTAAGAAGTTCCAGTTTCGTATACTGGAGTACACGAATATATGAAAAATAAAAGAATTCATGGCTGGTGAATTTTCTTTCCAAGGTTTTAAGAAAAACGTTTTATGACAATTTATGAATTATGGTATTGAAACTTTTTATTAGATTGTTTTAAGCAATATTCACTTATTTAAGTGTATAAAATGTAGAACAGATAAACGTATGGTATACAGGTATACAGATAAACATATGTATACCCTACGTATTGACTGTATGCTGTCGCATGTTCATCACGCCATTTGCGGCTTAGATAGTGTAACATTGTGTGCCCAGCAACAGAGGGTAGAAACGTCACAACAGAATTAAGGTAAGTAGGTGTTAAGTCAATAATGGCGGTGTGTAGGCGCAATGGGACTATTGTGTTCGTCATTCGGCTCTGCAAACACGTGGCAGCTGTAACTGTAAGCCGTTTAACGCTGAGTATTATTATGTGTCTGGTACTGTGTACCGTGTGAATGGGAAGGCGATGTCATTGGGAAAGCTCAAGCCTGTGCGTCTTTGTAGCTAGTTACAAGGCAATTACCGTCTCTTGGTTAAATATTGAGAGTTAGCAAATTAAAAAGAGTCTTTAATTGTTTTATAGTTTATAAAGAGCCTTTATAATATCGCTTTCGTGGAATTTTTTGAGTTAATTTGGATCAGTCCGGACGATTCCGCGGGCCTGCTCCTACGCTTTCACACCGGCAGTAGTCCTCCTAAGTTAAGATATCGATCTCAGGGTTTCCTCGTAGGCGTTGTGTCCGTCCAGGTTCCTCCTGCTTCAATGCTCGTTGACAGCTATCGGTCGTTGAAGATCTCGAACGCCGTGTCTGTCTTCGTGGTGTAATCCAGGCGCTCCTTCGACGACCCACTCCGACTTCCCAGAGATTGCGAGAGATTCCTTATTAGAGACTGCAAAAGAATGTCATATGAAATATTGCGTAATTAACGGTTCACCCGTGTTTTTATAGATCTACGCACATCACTTCATTTTCACATGTTAAAATGTTCTAACGTAATAAACTGCTTGATCTTGGTGAGTTTACATTATATAACATCCAGCAAAAGCTATAAAGATTTGCTAGAAGCAAGTGCTAATAACGTTTTCAATAAACATGTCTCAAATACGTTGTTAACGTTTCACATTATTCTATCCAAAAATCGACCACGATCGCAGTTGGCCTGCAAAGTGTCGAGTCTAGAGGGCGCTGTATTCGCAGCAGCAGCCTGCGTTTTTTGGCAAAACAAAGGACACAAAAAAGACATTTGGTGTGGCCGTCACTACAACCTAGCTACAGTAGCCTACAGTTGTATTTTTCTTTTATAAAATTGCTAAACTGCTATAATTGTTTTTATTATTTAGACAAAGCTTTTTGTCATTACTGACAATACAGTTGTATTGATCTAATGACTGATTTTAATAGAGATGATGATGATCCGTTAACACTGAAAGACATTGGTGGTGATGGCAGTTCAAAAGTTTTCCAAGTTTAGGAAGCTGGTATTTTGAATAGTCAATAAATAAAATAAACAAGTGAGGAAATTAAGAAGTAATGATGATATATATCAAAGTATAAAAAATATAACAGAAACAATGAGAAAAAGAAGACTATTATTTTTTGGAGATTTATATAGAATGGACGACAATATATTAACAAAGCAGATCTTCAAATATCTGTGGGGGAAGAAGTCAACATGAAGTTGGATTCAAGAAGTCCAAAAGGATTTAGAAAAAATAATATACACGCAGAAGGACCAATTGAAAGAGGAGTTTTTTGGGCAAAAGTGTTAAAAATGGATGGAGTCCACGGTAGGAGAGAGAAAAACGCGGGTTCAAAGTGGACTGAAGACAGGAAGAAGAGACACGGTGAAAAGATGGAAGAATACTGGAGAAAAAGAAAAGAATAAAGAATTGAAATTGGCATGTTGTCCTTAGATGGTCGGTACAAAAAAAAAACAATAAAATAAGTAAAAAATTAATTGAACATTATAAAATTAAAAATGAAATGAATTAGAACACGCTAAACAACGTATAGCAATGGAGGACAATGTCCGTATGAAAAATAAACGATGAGGGTGCTAATAGCAACCAGTAATAAATTTTGAATTAATCCTTGTTAACCCTGACTTACACTAAAATTACAATTAAAGTACATTATAAACAATGTCAAATGAGTAACATTATATTTAGTATTTATGACAATTTGCAGGTGGGCCTAATTAACAAATCTCAATTTTGGAAGCCTTCACATTACAACTAAACCCAGAGATAAAGTAAAATCTCGGAACTAAAATTTAATACAAATTTAATTTTCCTCTGTTAATAGTAGCGTATCGTGTGTTTTCATTATTCTTTAACTTAATGCAAGAGGTTAAACGAATGCAACTGATTTTTTACTTCTTAGTTGAGATTTGGCGCAAACGTGTTTTTATTGATACGTGTTTGACATTGATTAATAAATTTTAATGTTCGACGACCACCTCTTATGTGGGATATATGATGTGTCTGATGACGGAACGATCGTCACATAGCTACTAGAAGTCACAAAACGGAACTGAAGTAAGATAATGAAACAATAAAATCGAGAAATTTATTCGATTGTTTATGTAAAGCAGGAAGCAGTCCTAGTTATGTTTATGCATTTGAAAGAGGCCCCAACCCGATTATTTCTAGGGACCCCTATTTGGTTTCATTTTCCTAATGTGTGTGTTGTGTAGGAATAATATTGGGTGAAATAAAGATAAGAAAATTAATTTTATTGTAGACCTATACTGAGCAGTATAGCACCACAGATTTCTATGTGCATAAGAGGAATTACATTTTACACATGCTATCTTATTCCTTATTTACACATTTTAGTAAATAAACAGTTTAGTTGGAAGACTTTCACATTACAACTAAACCTAGAGATAAAGTAAAATCTTGGAAATAAAATTTAATGTAAATTAAATTTGCCTCTCTTAATAGTAGCATATCGTGTGTTTTCATTATTCTTTAACTTAATGCAAGAGGTTAAACGAATGCAACTGATTTTTTACTTCTTACTTGAGATTTGGCGCATATCTCATTATATATGTTTTAATACATCATATGCGTTTTATACATCATTAGATTTGTTTTATACATCATATACGAAAGTTACAGAACGGTTTTCACAAACGTCCGATTTGTTATTTAGCCTACATTCTGTTACGACACAATGAGAGGTCAATAATGTGGAGAAGTTCAGCCAGTCAGTTCAGGCAGAGACCGCCATGTTTCATTATTTGACGTCGACAGCTAATGACAGCTCGCTCCGCTGCAATTTACTGGTAATTTCAAACTAATTTCCTCTCGCTTCTATAAGCTGTGATTTTGGTTGAATCGTGTCGTTACACGACCGACTGCCACCCTTCCGTAAACAACCCATTTCCACTTACCCACCTAACGTCTGCCTGTAACATGTTTTATCATTGTACCTGCTAAACATCTATTACGACATCCTACAATCTGAAGACGACGAAACAAATCATCTGAAGTGAACACTGGGGAGGGATTCTCCCAGTTCCCTCCCTCCCCCCCCCCGGTAGATCCGCGCCAGACGTAAGTAAACATTACAGTTTTCAGCAACTTTGGTAGGCCCCATATAATATGTAAACATAAGTAAATAACAAAACGTATAGTTTAAAAGTATTATGTTTCGTTCCAGGTACCGTTGTCCGACGATTCTGACCACTCACAGAAGTGAGGTAAGTAACGGCAGAAATGAAAATTAGTATCGAACAGTAACGTATTTTTGTAACATACCTACAACTGTGTCTGCTCTGCATGTATTTACATTAATGCAGTAACGTTTTAATTTAATATTACACACAAATCTCCAAAGTCGTCATCAGTTATCAAAGCGCATAAACTCTCAGGGCCGGAGTTGTCAGTATCAGGGCCGGAGTTGTCAGTATTATTAAAGTGATTATCCGGCCTATTAGGTTGTCGACCATAATATCCAAAACGGATATCACCAGACAGTTCTATGTTTAAAAGCCCGCATAGAAAAAGCAAGTTTAGATCAGTCCAACATCTGGAAGCACCTGTATTTAAAACTTCTCACAGTTTTCCGTAATGCAAACTGTGAGCCAATCATATCACACTGCGCCCAAATAAAACGAATCCGATGTCTAAGCACCGGCAAACAGTAATGCCAGACTCTGTACCGAATGAAACTGGTCTGTGAAGTACTTCAGCGTCAATTTTGTCCGACGCCTATGCTTCAGAGCTCACGACTCAGTGTCATCATCCCAAAAGCCAAACTATTTCCATTTCTCTCCTAGCGAGGTTCAGTGTATGTGCACACTAATCTCTCGATCTATTTGCTCTGATTTTCTTCGCCTACCACCACGTCCGTGCCGGAGCATGGCTACAGACGATTCGGGGGTTACGCTTGTCTTAGGCGTTCCTAGTGCCGCCTTTTGCGAGTACTTCCTCCTTTGGTCTCTTCCCTGACCCGGCTTGCCTTACGGCAGCCTCTAAAGATCTTTCATGATCCGGTTTGAGGCGCTCGACCCGTTGCGGGCAAGCAGTTCCTGCCTTCCAGCCAAAACATCATTAAAAATTCCCCCAATTCAGCCGTTGTGCTCCTTTCCATGGTCAAGAATTTAGAAAATGTTAGACTTACATTCCTCCAAATAAAAGGAATTATCGAGAAGTTTCTGTATCTGGAAGCGCAAGATCGTTCCTCATGGTAACAAGCAGGCAACAGGCAGTCATCGGGTTCGTCCGGACATTGCGATCGCTGGGTCATGATTAGCTGGACCTTGCAAACCAGTATTTATTAAGGGTCAAGGCCTTTTCCCTAGTATTTCCACTCAGAACACCGCCTAATGTGTTTTGATCGCCCCCCTCTGCAACCAAGGGAAGTACCGACAGGTAGAAAACAGGTCTTGGATCACCGCATACAAGATTGTATGACCTTTACTGAATAACGTATTCTCCGCTTCTGAGGTTGACCGAAACGTCAGTGTTTCCGGTGTTCAGCGATACGGGTGTTGCCGCTACGCTTAGTAGTGTCTACATGGGCCTACGCTTCACCTCAGGAGCAGGGCCAATTTTTACACGCCGTACTGAATATATGTACCCATTTGTTTATTTTTCATTTCAGCTCTTCTTTCTTAGTTCTTTTTTATTTCAGTTCTTCTGTTTAGTTTTTAGACTGTATACAAGCAGAATTCAACTTTTAACTTATGCACAGACTAATTGACGCTCAAGAATATTTTTAAAAAAGTGCCATGAATTAACTGAAGACGTAAAATAAAGTTTCGTCGTTTAGGAAAGAAGACATTTTTTAGAGATGTAATTACATTTATGTGTAGTTATATTAAATATTTATTTCTATTTTAAGGTTTTAACGTTTTTATAACATCATACCTTATGCTGCGTAATGACTAAAGAGATATTTGTATAGTAAATTCTCAGACAAGTATCTTCTAGTAACTGAAGCACAATTTAAGTAATGTAATACAATAGTAACAAAGTTTGCAAACATATTTTCAAAATATAAAAATATGCAATTAATATATATTTGGAAAAGGTATGTCGTAAAATTAATATACCGGTATTTATTTTATGCTACTATTTTTGAATGCATATCATTAGTAATTTTTGCTCAATCAGTACATATTAATTAACTGTTCTTAACTTTTTAATTAACAAAGTAATTTATTTGATTTTATATAACTCAGTTATGATCGCGTAATTTACAATAATTTTGTGTCTATATTCGTATTCCTCTGCGCCTCATCTAATGACACTGTTCGATTTGAAAAATATACTTTAAATTTGCGAATATTTATTAAGAAACATGTAGATGAAAGAACTCAGAAATGGACAGTTAGCAATAGACAGACCTCCGTCCTTTCTACAAGCAGCAAAATCACTGTACAGGCTTTGAAAATGTCGTTTTGCATCTTAATGTGTACGAGTTTCCACTGTCGTTGAGTCAACTAAAATGTAGGTGAAAGGAAAACATCTCGTCGAGCCACACTCCTCTGTTATACGTCGTTGGACCTAAGGCCTTACTTGCCGACCCTCCAAACACACAACAAAAACATATGGAATTATCATTATTATTATTTATTCGTGTCCTATCCGGAGTCACTCACATGTTGAGGAAACAGTACACGCAGTTTCGTCACCTTTGTTTGAATGTATACAGATAATTCATCTCACATGTCTATTCCAGTTTTTATATATATAATAGGGTTGCTACAGCTAGTGCCGTCTCCCTTCCTTCAACCTGGCTTTCCAATTCTCCCGATGTTCCCACTGTCCTTCCTCAAGTCCTATACGTTGCATAGATTCATCCACTTCGTCCCTCCAAGATCTTCTCGGTCTTCCCCTTTTTCTCCTTCCTAATGGACTCCATTCCGTCACTTTGTTGATCCACCTATTTTGGGCTCTCCGGACATGACCGTACCACACCAATCTTTTTTCTTCGATATAGTCAATTACACTTCTTTCCGTTTCCATTCTTCTCCTGATCTCCTCGTTTGTTATTCGGTCTGCTTTCGTTATTCCACAGCACCTCCTCCAATATTCCATCTGCGTTGCAAGAATTTTTCTTTCATTCTTTTTGTTAATAACCCATATTTCCGCTTCATATATTCCAGTTTTTCATTATTTAAAACTATTTACAATAATTTCTATCAATGCATTACTTATACGTACAACCATTATAGTCGTATATTCAAGTATTACGTTGTAATATAAATTAACTTGTATCTATGTATCCTCATCGACAGCTGTCCTTTAAACTGGCTACTTATTATAATGCACGTTAATACGTGCATAATTGCTGGTAACACGACACATTTTCTTTCAAAAGCCGTCATATGTAAACGTTGTAGTTCAGTCAGAAAGCGGTGGCTGTAATAATGCAGTGCTAACAAGTACGCGACCGTGTTCTGTGCACAAGCTTTTATCAGCGCTCATGTTGTTCCTGAAGATTATCAAGTTTGAGTAAGCTGGGATTATTAACAATAACTCCAGTATTACACTGAGACTCCCAGAGGATGACAAAGTTTCACTGAGTACATACACCGTCTGCTCATATCTCGCGTATGCAACGTTCACAAAGCCTTACTTCCTGCGATTTATAAAATTGAAGTAAATTACATTTTCATCTATATTTACGCGCGTAATAATTATACTGTTATGTTCACTTAAATTTGAGCTGTAAGTATTATATTTTTATACTAAATTATTTTGGGAATCAGTGTTCCAACATGGAGCAGGTGTAGACATCTGTTCCGATTTCAGAAGCCTTATGTACATTGTGAACATCAACAGCTAATTTACAAAAAATATTTCACACAGGTGTAGATTTAACAACATTTAAGGAACTATAAGAATAATTTTCATCCATAAACAATCGGAAACCAGCTGGTTTGGATGAAATACAAAACTCGTTAAATACTATAGTACCTTGTGCAAGTTTAGACTCCTACATTTACTGAATTATGTGCTGGATGAGGTGCACGATCGCGGATGAATAGAGAGCAGCCAAGGTAATTTTTCTTCCTAAGAAAGTTGATAGAACTGTACCACCAAATTATGGAAGTATAAGCTTGATAAAAACAAATTATATGGATATACTACTAATGAAAACTTTGTCCTATCTCGGATATTTTACTTCTTAACAAACAGGCAGGGCCGATCTTGAATTGATGACGTATACTCTTTCAAACATTCACTGAAAAAAGAAGAGAATCTGGAGACACTCCTTAACTTCAATGACTACGAGAAAGCGTATGAGGGTTATACCGAAATATCTTTCAGACATTATACAGTGCTTATATTATCGTACAAGGATTGTATTTTGTGTAAGAAAAGATTTGACAGACACAAATAAGGGTGAATCATATTTGCAATATTGTTTAATGTCTGTATTGATGACAGAGAGAATGGAAGTTGCAAGTGGATATAGGAATAAATATAAATAATGGAACATACTTTCATACAGTGCTGTTTGCGGATGATCAAGTAATAATCAGAAACAAGAAATAATCACAAATAATATTCCAGTTACAATACCCAAGACTGTTCGAATTACAACATTAAAATTTCTGTGCAGAAGACAAAAACTGTGGCTTTATGATCAAATACCCATTACGAACTAAGACTCCATTGGATGATAAAAGTATATATGAGGTGTAACATTTCCTCTTCATGGATATGACATCACTTATGACGTGTATTATGATGTTAATCATAAGGTGGCCAAGTCTCAGTCAAGATGTGGCAGAGTTCGTTCAGTGCAATCGAGGAAAACAAGAAAGGAGGCTCGAATAAAAATTTTATAATATAATATTCAATTTTGTATATAAAATAAATTACTTTGTTATTTAAAAAGTTATGAACAATTAATTTATATGTAGGCTACTGAACGAGCGAAAAACACTAATCATATGCATTAAAAAATAGTAGCTTAAATAAATACGGTATATTACTTTTACGTATTGTTGTGTGGTTCTGAAACGTGGTTCCGGTGAAAAACATCTGAGTAGGATATCGGAGACGAGATTCTTGCAATCTTTTGAGAGATAGACTCTACAATTAAGACATACTCAAAGGGTTGAAATTTTTATTATACAAAGTAGTGTTGCAATAAACAAAGAGAGATCGGTTACTCATCTGAATAGGATTCCAAATGGCAGGTTGCGTAATGAAGATTGCCAATACAACCTTATTGGGAAAAAATGAAGTACAGGGAAGCGCTGGTGGAGTGATGTGTAGACTCTGAGATCGGAACAGGCGCTTTTCCTATATTCTTATAGAAGAAGAAGAAGAAGAAGAAGAAGAGGAAGAAGAAGAAGAAGAAGAAGAAGAAGAAGAAGAAGAAGAAGAAGAAGAAGAAGAAGAGGAAGAGGAAGAGGAAGAGGAAGAGGAAGAGGAAGAGGAGGAAGAAGAAGAAGAAGAAGAAGAAGAAGAAGAAGAAGAAGAAGAAGAAGAAGAAGAAGAAGAAGAAGAAGATATTTCAGGTCGAATTCAATGTCAGACCACCGTTTTCTAGGCCTTCCTACATTACAACTGCTCTGTAGAGCATTAACGTATGCTAGAGTCCTTTTCCATCCAAGGAACATGTTCGCACCGTCTACTCTTATATTCATCAACTTTTTCAACAAATGGGGACATCTTAACCCCACTCCGTATACCTTCACTGCAAAGCATATCCAAGCATAAGCAACCTTTGACCTTTCTTGAAAACCTCACTTGTGCCTTGTGCCGCAATAATGTAATTTACAACTGGATTTCACAAAAGTCCATGACTCTGTACCATACAAAGTCCATGACTCTGTTCTGTACCATACAAGTCCATGACTCTGTACCATACAAAACTAGATATCGACGTATCCTTATGAAATTTAGTTATTGTTACCGGTTATTTATATTGAATCAAGTGTTTTAAAATATTAATTTAAAGAATTGTTAGGTCCTAATTGTCTGTCAATATATTCAATCCTGTATAATCCGTTTGTAAAAATTGCAATGCCTCTTATTTATGCCTGAATATAAATGTACTCGTATCACTGGACAATTAAGTCAAGTGAATGCTTTCAATCACTTATTCTGAGTCTATTCTCTTTACTTCTATTTTCTTTGTAATTCCTGTATACTCTTCTTACTAGCCCCCCCCCCCCCAAGTTGTGAGCCACAAGTGCGCATCGGTCACACTACTTGTTTATAAATTGTTAATATGTTTACTACTGATAGCTGAAGGTTTTTTCTATTCAAGAGTAAACCTATCTATCTAGCTCTCAATTCCTTACGTTTTTCCTGGGTATGTCCCTTCGTTTCACTGAAATGTGGAGTTTAGGTTCGTGCCTAGATATTTATTCATTTCATGTTTTTTATATCTCATTATTATACAAACGAACCATCGATTCAAATTAATTTTAATAATTTAACACACTATCTCAAATAATGAATACAGCATTTAACAATCAGTTAACGTAACTGTTAAAACAACAGCAGCTCGTAAACGAAGGTACAGAGGGTGAACCGCCCCTGAAAAAGTTAAAGAACTCAATGTTTATTACCTTCTTCAGTTTAATATAAATTTCACATTTTTAATACGGAAATAGTTCTTATTTTCCTTCTTCTACAGTATTTGCAATGTACTGAACAGTTTTTGAATTTGTAATTTGTTGTGTAGGTTATGTTTGATGAATGCAGTCGCGTATCTTCTGGATGGATCAGGTGGATCAAACCCCGTCAGAGTTATTAAAACTTTCATCCACATTCCATAGTCACTTAACATAGGCCTATTTCTAAGCCAGTTGCGTCTGTTAAAGAAATTGCAATATTTTTGTAAAGTAATCAATGAAAGTAAGTTTCTTTTATTAATGTCTATCACTCAACATTTGGAAATACGTGTTGGTAACACAATTCACATCGGCTTACTCAAAGTCTCTGAGACGTAAAGAATTTATAAAATCATATGGGAAGAATTTTATTTGTCCTGAGAAAAATAGTTCGTTCAGCCCCCAAAACAAGTCTCGTTCTCCCCACAGATATTAATAGGACACATTAACAGCGCCTAGTTATGCCACTGAGTGACCTGTTGTGTTGTATTTTCCTTAGGCTAATATTACTTTTTTACCCTGTTATTTATAAAGACTAATGACGGTGGAGAAAATTGATTCTGTTCAAAACGTTTTCCAAAACTTTTGTTATTTTTTAAACTACCAAGTCTATGGAAAGAGCTGGCGCAACCAAGACTAGAACTGAAATAACTCAAAAGCGGAAAGGATGTGAAAACAAAAATAATATTTTCTAAAGTTTTCAGTACGGCGACACACGATACTGCCAGTTGGTTATACATTAAACATGTTTTCCTGCTGCATACGTTTGAGACTGCCTGACCCTTTTCAAAAATGTTAACACTAAAAACTAAAAAAAAAAAATTAAAGAATTTTCGACGAAACCGAAACATTGAAGCATGATAATGTTTTCAGGCTTTTGAAACGTATAATGTGCATATAACAAATATTTACTATATAACAAACATTATCATGTTAAAACGACAGAGACCGAAAATTTCTAGACTGTGGGGAATCGAAAGTGTGGAAGCGTTACATGTTTCGATGACGTTACATTTTTGTGGAATGACCCCCAGCCTAAACAATGATGACGTCATACAACGTGACGGTAAATAAAATGTTACAGAAAGTTTCAAACGATGTCCAGGTAAAAGACATTATCATGTCAAAAATAAAACGCACAAATTCGATAAAATAAATTCGATAAAAACGCACAAAAATAGCGGTGTAGAGTTTTATAAGTTAGAGAAAGTCAATACGATCCCAAAGTGACCGTAGCCTACTTACTGACTTTCTAAACATTTTAATCTACGAGTCGCGTTGCTTTACGTGTATATCGATCACAGTAAATACATATATATACACTCAATCATGCATACATATCTTGACAAACAAACGACTAGTATAACATAGTTTCTCAATATCCGGAGCAACAGTCATCGAATTTTGTTGTTTCGTAGCATCCAATTGTTTTTCGGAAAACAAACATTTCAGTAAACACCTGGTGGCAGCATATAACTCCACGTAAACTCCTGAATGTTGGTCTAAGATTACTTTTTTTAATAAAAGTGACAATATATATGTATATTGCAATGTAACAAACATTCACAATATGTGTAAATATATGGGGACATTTACAATAAGCAGTTGATGTCCTGTGCAAAGAGTGTGACTGTGATAAGACGCTATTGTTATTAGGATAAATATTGTATAGTAACATAGTTTAAGACGATTATAAACAATAAAAAGGCGGCAGTGCAGTGTAGTGTGAAAGTAAATAAGTGTTGTGCGCGTAATGAATTGTGTAAAGGTAATTAACAAACACAAACACAAAGGTAATTAACAAACGCCAGTTAACAAACACACTATGTCATTTATATTAGTGTGCAAATTATAGTTAGTTTTATTGACTAATTATTTCAGTATTAAATAAATTTTAATACCATTTATTAAACCGATAACGAAATTGGT
This sequence comes from Magicicada septendecula, assembly GCA_034769895.1. Classification (NCBI taxonomy): domain Eukaryota; kingdom Metazoa; phylum Arthropoda; class Insecta; order Hemiptera; family Cicadidae; genus Magicicada; species Magicicada septendecula. Next base: position 585,951,521 of record CM068369.1, on the reverse strand, counting down.
TGTGCAATCACAAGCAGATGAAAACACGTAGTTTTGAAAGGTCTAGAAACCGGGAAGTCATGTCCACCAGCACGTGGTTAATTTTCCTGAACAATATAGAATGTATTATAATGTAAAAATTATGTCATGTGAGTAGGCCTATAAAGCAATGGTTAGGCAGTCTCTCAAATTCACTCTGAAGTGCGCGGTGACAAATTCGAGTTCCAATCCTTGAATCCCGATGAAGAGATCAAAGCAAAATTCGGAATGGTTCGGTCTTCCCTTCTTAAACAAAAGCCACTTCCCACTAACATAACACTGGGTCTCCGTCTCGGAGAGAGATTTGTTAGATGCTACGAGTGTCAGTTGAAAAGTTCGCGGAGCGACAACAGTAGCTTAGCGGTAAAACTACAATTTTTTCTCCGCTGCACGATTTGTATTTTATGTGAACTCCTAATCTATATATTTTTTAATAGACATATTAAAATAATCTATTTTATGTTAATTTTCAAATCTATTTATCAATTTATACATTGTTTAGAAGTTGTTTAAAATTGACGTCTCATGCACGTTTTTGGAAAACGGACAAAACCAAACATTGTAGTGTGATTCTTTGTTAAAAATTGTTTAGCGCCAACGAAAATTGAAAACAAAATTGTAAATTTGTCAGGAGATGTTGCGACTTGAAAACCAACGGTTTGCAAGTAGGCACTTCAGTATAAACGTAGTCGTACTGGACGCCCAAAAAATGCAACAACTCCAGATGCGGCAGCCATCTTGTACAACTCTTTCTCATACCAAGTTCTTGTGTTAACGTATGACACACACACTCATATAAGATACCTATGATTTCAGCAACGTCATCCATTCCGCAATCTGTGGTCTTGTACACTCTATGAAATTTTTTCAATAATGGCATTTTTTGTTGCACTCTCTTTACGTCCACTGCTGGGATGGTCTTCAGTGCTTTACGACCACGTTTAAACCTGAGTGTGCTCCACTTACCGTTGTTTCTGAAGGCGCAGCATCTCCTAATACATTTACAATTTCGTTTTGATTTTCCATTAGCGTTAAAACTTTAACAGAGAATTGATGGCAACACGATTTTTGATTTTATGCATTTTAAAAACACGCGTGACAAGGAAATTTCAAACAGCTGGTAAAAAGTGAATAAATTGACAGATATATCTGGAAATTAACAGGTTTTTACGCGAAATATACGTCTTGCAGCACACGAAAGATTTTAGTTCTATCACTGAGCTACAGATGTCGCTCCGCCAACTTTTCAACTGATCAACGTATGTGATATGGTCCGTTCCCCTACACGCATGTGAAACACATGCACTAAAACGAATTACTGTACATAGTATTGTTTCTTTTGAAATGTGGCTCTATAGACGCCTATTTAGAATTTTTTGGGCAAGGCACTCTAAAACTGACCTTTAGTCTTGACAGGATGGGACATGAACTCCAATTACTTGCGAATATCAAAAGAAGAAAATTTTCATAACTGGCACATATACAAAAAGGACCCCCGCGTGCATCTAAAGCTCATTCTAAAGGGAAAGATAGAAAGTAAAAATGTATTGGTCTTATAAGGCTATGTTAGCTCCGTAAACTCTGACAATGTTCAGGCGTAACTGCTGAAGAATTATTGCACTCTGCAGAAGAAAGAGGAAAATATAAAGACAATTGAAATGGGAGTCGTCAGCGTCTGTTTAGACAGGACACAAAAGAGTTTAGGTATTTTACTTGGATGTAGCGTAAGTTTTGATTTAGTAAATGAAAAATTTTAATTTCATTTTAAGTTCATTAACATTTTAGTTTGTCTTTGGTAGACTACATTGTATTAAATTTATGCTTAACTTTTTCACAAATTTCTCACTTTATCCAATCACTGATTTTACGGTTGAGTAATGAGTAACACAGTTTTTAACAAGAATAGGTATTTTATTTAAATTATGTTGTACAGTGATGAATTTTGACAGTTATCAGAAACACTATTGTTGTATTTATTTCTACGCCTAACGAAAACAGTATCTCTAAAATTGTCCAATAATCTCTGCATTGTGTAATATAATTAAAACAAAACTATATTCTTTTCGAAAAGAGTTTTATTTTTTACAAAATTAATTAATTTGAAAAGTGTGTTATTTTACACACTTCGGGCAGCCTCTAAATTGAACTATAATCCCTAGTGCAGAACGTAAACGCTTATTTAAAAAACAGGAAGCCATTACCTTTAATTTTCGTCGTTCTTTTCGTGCTCTAGAGAGTCCACTGACTGTATAAACACTCGAAAACTGACTGTATAAACTCTCAAAAACGGGGCAAACGTCCTTTCAAATATTTCTGCTGAACATTGTTATGTAATTGGGTCAGAAAAGGAATTCCAGTAATCAAATAACCGGAGCAAGATTTCTCTTGGTGGCGACGGCAGATGTGCTCGTTTCATTTCTCAATTAGACAGTGTAGTGTACTAGTGGCAGACAATATTTATTGCTACCGGTAAGTCGCTAAAAACACAGTTCGCCGCTTTGTTTACGGCCGGAAAGCTAGATCAACATATAACTCGTTAATTACTTACCGAGACCATTTGAATGGATACACTAGGAATGAATAATGATTAGGAAATGCAACACACAGCAAATGCACGCCCGCGTTATTTACAATAGCAAACTAATTTCAATTAGAATCTAATTTATAAACATATCTCTCTTCTCCCTCTATAATGTACTCTCTCTTTTTTATATATCTTTATTTTTTAATGTTAATTTTTTCGTCCCTATTCTATATGCTCTATTCATAAGGTAAAAAAAAACATGTTGCCGATTAGTGTTTACCAAGGAAATAGTGTATATGTGCAAACGTACGGGTAATTCCTCTACAGAAAAATTAGAAGTTCTATATGACTGTCTCAGAGAGTCTAAGGTAAGTAATTTTTAACTTTTCTAGAGTAAAAGAAAATTGTTTAATTAAATTAAACAAATTTCGACGAAACCGAAACATCGAAGCATGATAATGTTTTTAGGCTTTTGAAACGTATAATGTGCATATAACAAATATTTACTATATAACAAATATATTAACTATATAACAAACATTATCGTGTTAAAACGACAGAGACCGAAGATTTCTAGACTGTGGGGAATCGAAAGTGTGGAAGCGTTACATTTTTCGATGATGTTACATTTTTGTGGGATGACCCCCAGCCTAAAAACATTATCATGTTAAAAGTTTGTAGCACACCTTTTTGAGGGAGACTATCGGGTTCTGTTGATCATTCTGAATGATAATTTAACCCCGTACGTAGTCCATCGATTTGCGTTTTTATTTTAGAGGTATATTACTTCTTTAATATTACTTATGTTTTCATATTTTTCTCAGAATATATTATAAACTATCATTACTTCTTTTGTTGCAAAAAGTAAGATTATAGCATAAAATATAATATGAATTAAGTTATAAAGAACCTAAGTTACGTGTTAAAATTTGATTTTTACATTTACTTCTATAATACAAGTTACCATCTTATATTAACGTAACTGGGAAAATAACCGTCAGATTCGTATAGGTACAAGAACAGACATTTTAAAGCTTGAAATGCTAACGTTTAAATCCCCTAAGTTTCATTAAAAAGTTTAAATGTTCTGTTAATCTTATCACCGATTACATATTTTGTTATAACTAATCAATCGTTACTAATCAAACTCATCGTAACTACTCAAAATCTTACCAATTTAAATAGAAAAAATTTGCTGAATGTTCAGCAAATCGCTTTAATAACACTTCTGTTACGCTTTTTGTTATTGAAAAACAATTAACTGCTTTACTTTGTGTACAAAATATCAAGATCCAGGTATGGCAAGTAATGAAGATGATCACATTACTTTCTAATGTAGTTAAAGTTTGCTAAACATTTTCAAAATAGGGTTCTAGAAAACCAAAATAAAAAATGCATGGAAACCAAAATAAAAAAATCGGTATGGAGAACCATACATGACTTCCTTGTTGTAAGATTTATGTTTAAAATAATTTACTTGAATTCGGTTCGGTAATTTGTAAAAAAATATCGCCCACCCTCAAACTAATTTCACTATTTATAGATATGTTTGTTATTATGGGGTAGTCGTTTAATATAATGTTATTTTCAGTCACTTTATCCATAAAAATTAGGTAGGCTTACTTTATTCTTATAAAGAAACCGACTACGAAGATTATCATCCCCTCTCTGAAGTCACTCATGGACCCTGAGCATCTTGCAGAGGGTTCATTCCCTAAAGACGAAAAGTCTGTCTAGGAACCGTTCCTCTGTAAACACGTGCAGTTACACTGCCCAGCGATCCACAGGAAGCAAATCGCTATCCATGCTGGACACTTTTTCGGCTTGTACGCGTTGTGTTGGTGTGGGTTTCGGCACTTTCCATTTAAAAAGCGTGCAAATCTAAGAAAGTAAACATGAGTGAGGCCAGAAATAAAGCGAATTGTGTGTGTGGGTGTGTGTGTGTGTGTTTCCTGCCTTTTTATTGCGGTAATCATAATAATAAAATGGAAACGTAAACATTACATAATTGAGATATGCTTGCTTGCCACGAACGATATACTTTCTCTCATACATGATTTAATTAAAATGAAAAAATATAGAATTTTGTTAAAGTTAAATGAAATGTTTCCATAGAAACTACTTCTTTGTTGTCAATAACGTAGTACACATATAAAACTTATAAAAATTTACCTCCTCCATCATCAATTATCATCTTAATTTATAAAAAAACTAACCCCTCTACCCTTCAACTACCCTTTTCATTTATAGATATTTCATCTAACTTTCTACAGTGGATTATTATGACCTTCTTTCAGGATACTTTATTTATCAAAATTAAGCACTTTACTCTTGTTAAAACGTAAAACGTTGCAGGTAAACTACCCCTTTCCCTTAACCGATCTTCACCAAAAACAATAGGCCTTGAGTCCTCTACAATTCATAGCTGTATGCAAAAATTATTTGATTCTGTGTGAATTTGCGGCTGTTATCGTTTGCCATAGACAAAATTCTACAGACAGACAGACAGACACACACACTTTTCGAAAAATTACTTTTTTTCATGTTTTGATGGTAGTACAATCAGAATCTGCCGTTATCTCGAACACGATTTTTTTCGGCATGACCATACTTCCATTTCCTTATGGAACATGGAATTAAAAATTACGCAGGTTCTTGTTGCTTTGTTAATGAGTATGATTTTCGTCGTCACGTATTTGGAAACATCTTGAATAATATGTAAAGAGGATTAATTATGGACAAGACTGGTGTTGGAAATACGCTCTGAATGTTAAATTTTTTCTACGAACGCTTTTTACAATTTGTGTTAATAACATAGTAACCAATATATCTGAACAGCTGATCCGTGTGCTATGGCTTTTGTGGTTCAACGCAAACAATTTTTCAACAGTTTTTAGATTGTACTTATTTGATTAAAACCTACTAAAATAATCATTTAAGTGTTTAATTTTGGCTTTAAACAATCACACCATAGTATTGTCTGTATTCTAAAATTTATGTTTTCAAAATAATAAGTAAAATTTTAATTATATTGTATGCCTACTATTGAAATTATTTTCGTTAAAATGTCTAGCATGCCAATTGTAAAGGTTATAAGGAAACAAAATTTATTCATTTTCAAAAAATAGATGTTTTTAATTTTAGCAAAGATCAGTCTTTCAAAAAAGAACGTTTTATCATATTACTTTTATTCCTAAAATTGTCCTTAAATTCATGGGGCAAATGAAAGACTATAATGTACTTCTATTTTAATTTATTTCTTAATGTACTTCTATTATAATTCTAATGTAATTTATTTCTATAAATTACGACTTATTTCTTAAACCAGTGATAACACTAACGTATCTTTTAAACTTAAGGTACTTGGTGGAGTTGAATGTCAAGATATAAAGCTTTAAAATGGCCCTTATTGCATCTAAGTGTGGTACGCTTTTAGCCGACTTATGTTAGTTTAAAAACAGTATCTTAGATAATCTAAATAAGGGCAAAAACAGAGTTTTCAAACCTACCAATTTATGTTTTGTAAATCTAGAATCTTTAAACTCTTAATTTAATTTATATTCTATTTTATAATCTTATTTTGAGTGACAATAGCAGTAACGCCAGTTTTTATTATAATTTGACAATAATGTGAAAATTTTTAATAATATTCAAGAAGTAATGCGCGTGTTGAAAATACGTCTATTGAACGCGATGAATTTTGTACGGGGTTGTTATCATTCACAATGGTCAAAGAGACTCGAAATTCAGTCCTACAAAATGTGTGCCACACACTCTTTTCCGACTGTTTTTCTTTTTTTATTTTACTTAAGAGGAGTTTCTCGTGGATTTGCTTACTTTCTCGTTGATTAGAAAGTCTCTGCGCCCAAAAATAGTTTTACGCATTGCTAACTCTTGATTGATTCATTTAATAATTCCCATGCATAGCTTTATTTCGCCTGCATTATCTACGCGGTATAGCTTTGCCGAGTATTCATTCTGTTATATTTTACCGAATTTACTACCTCTATGTTAGTGTTTAGTATACTTTAGTGGTTCAGTTAAATGTTTCTCCAGATACTTGAATGATTCATAAGTATTCGTTGACATAGTAATTGAAACATTTTAATTTCTACTTACATTTTGTCTGCTTTGATCTTATTTTACATCATATTAAATACATATGTAGTTCTTTACAAATTACTCACGTTAATATTTTATTATTTGTATTATTAAATAGTAAATAAAATTGTTTTCAACGAGAACAGATTTGTGTAAAGTATATTGGACGTGACTGAATTTTACACTTTTTTGTATACAGTGTTTGATTTTATGGATGAAAGGCACGAAGATCAGACTGAGAGGTAAAGAAATGATCGAAGTGATAGAAATGTGGGTTTTCATGCAAATGGGTAAATTAAGCAGAGCAGGCTTACCAACGGTTAAAACCAGTGATTGATTTCTAAAATTATAGGTGCCGGAACCCATCATTTCAAAATTTGTACAGACACAAATAAAATTATATGTCATATTTGCATATACGATTACATCAGGTTATTACAAAGGAGGTCTACATTTTTAAAGCCTTATAAAATATGTAACATACGTATGAACTTGTATCTAAAAAGGTAATACAGTTTACTGATATTTTTAAAGAGTTTCATCGTCAGGTTAACCGCACGACAATCGAAAAAATGCTACTCATAATGGCGTCATCCCGAAGCCTGAATCAAACTCTAATTGATGGTTTCGGTGTTTCGGACATTTTAAAAAAATTTCCCTAGTTTCATCATTGTGTCGTTATATTGTTTGTCTCTTGACCTTCCCTTACTCTTTGAGCCTAATGCTGTGTGGTAGCCAAAACATAAGCTCTCTCACATTCACTTGAAGTTATTGCTATTGTTTCAATAGCATATTTCAAGGTAGAAAGACTATCCGGAAAACGTATTGAATACACATTTTCTCGGAAGCTCCCAATAAGTTGCCTTTTACGTAGTTTAATTGTTAAGCAAATTATTTTGTTTCATTTTCTCCATAGGTTATTGGGACATTTCTTTAAGTAGTTAAGATAAAGATTAGTGCTGGTGGTTGATTTTGACAAATGTTTAGTTTTGTAGTGGGACTGATGAGGAGGACAATTTAAAAACTAGTAATACGTTTTTGTAATGATAAAAGTTTTTCTTTTCATATATTTTTTCGGTAATTTATTTTTGGATCCAAGAGGTTCCGAAACGCCGTTCCGGCGCGTTTCCCTGAAATCAAGCCCTGATTAAAACTATTTTTGTGCACACAGATTTTGTACTCACTCTATATGTACATTGCAAGAAAAGCGCTCCTTGGAAGGAGTAGTGGACAACGTGTTGTGTTTTCTTATCAAAAAATCATATAGAAAAGGGACGAGGGAAATTAAGATAAAAAGGGAAAGAAAGATGGAAAGAGAGGAATAAATGTGTAAAGTGGAAAGGAAGATTTGTTTATAAATTAGATTCTAATTGAAATTAGTATGTTATTGTAAATAACGCGGGCGTGCATTTGCTGTGTGTACATTTCCCAATCATTATTCATTCGTATCCTATTCATTTAAATGGTCTCGGTAAGTAATTAATGAGTTACGTATAACGCTTGTAGTCTTTCCGGCCGTAAACAAAGCGGCGATCTGTGTTTTTAGCGACAGACCGGCAGCAATATTAATATTGTCTGCCACTAGTACTTACACAACACTGTCTAATTGACAAATGAAACGGGCACATCTGATGTCGACGCCGAGAGAAATCTCGCTACGGTTAATTAATTACTCGAAATTAGTTTTATGACCTAATTACATGGAAATGTTCAGCTGAGACATTTGAAAGTACATTTGCCCCGTTTTTGAGTGTCTATACAGTCATTAAACTTACTACATTGCGAAAAGAACAACGAAAATTAAAAGTAATGACTTCCTGTTTTTCAAACAAGCGTATACTCTCATTTGGTAATTATAGTTCAATTTAGCGGCTGGCACAATTGTGCAAAATAACATACATTTTGTTGTGTAAAAAGAAAACATTCATCAAAAATAATAAACTTTTTTCCTAATTATGTCGTCATCATCTTCTACAACAAGGATTTGCTTCTGCGACCTTGACGAATATATCCACTGCCCGAGAAATCTCATTGAATACAGGTGGCCTGGGATTTCGTTAAAGAATATTGTAAGTCAAACTTTTGTCAGTTAATAGTAGTCAGTGTACAGATAAATACGAGTAAACGATTAAAGAACGCCAAACAATCGATGCCTTCTTTGACATTGTTTCCGCAATGTGTGAGTATCCACAGCATTTATTTCCCGCACAGCGTTGTCATATCTAAATTTGTGTGTAAGAGTTTGTACATTATAAGAGTTTGCACGCATTATGTTGATATAAAAAACATCTAACATCTCTCTTCTACTAAACGATCTTCCAAAGCACTTTTGAAGGGTTTTTCAATTGTTTCTACCGTAATCATTTCATGGAGCGTCGACTGCGAAGTTTAACATTTTGGCTCGTCCGACCGATTTTAAATTAAAAAATCCAGCGCTTGTAATCGGAGTACAAAGGCCATATGGCACAAAGGCCATAAACGGTGAATCTATTTTTATATATTTTTTGAAGTAACCCTTTCCAAAGTTGTTAACTTTCCTCACCACGAATTTCTAAACTGTCCACTGTAAAAAAAAAATTTTGGGTGCGTGTACTTATGTACGCGCGTTAGAAGTTATACTTCTTTTTGTATATAATATATAATATAATATATATTGCGACAATACAAGTATATGCTGTAATGTGCATGTATTAAATTAAATAAATATTTAGATCAATTTTAGTAATATAGACAAGCAGGTGTGAAGTTGGAAGCTGAATTAGACGCAGGAATGAACATGCATGATCACGGGATTATTGCTGATTAATTACACTAATGATGCGAGCACAGTAGTAAATAGTGTGTGTGCGTGGAGCCTGTTCAAGCCTGCAGGTTTGCAATCGCACCCCAAATAGATACTAAATTATAGTTTTATTTAATTATAAGCTAACCGTAAATGTTAGAAAGATTGCAAGGACTTCTAAATATGCATAAAAATCAGACACATGTGCAGTGCAAAAATGGTGTGATTATGACGTTCAATGCGAATTCTGTGCGATTTTAAGAGCATAGTAATTACACTAATGATGCGATCACTATGGTAACTACGTATAATATGTGTAATTAAATCAGACAATGTTAGATCACTTTGAAATCCGCATTACACATTGCAATTGGCAAAAATGTGCGAATATGTGAAATCGGACGATAGTGGGGGAACTGACGCCACGGACAGTTTCTGACCTGCAGAATCATGAGCCGACAGGTGTGGTTTTGTTGTGGAATATAAATACGGGCCCAGGAGAGGCAAATTTACTCTTAAATCAGTCTTCAGTTGCGGCGGTAAGCTCTGTCCGTCCGCGACGCGAATTTTAATTACTTTCAATCAGTCTTCAGACATAGCGGGACGCTATGCCCAGTATTGACGAGATTTTTGTTTATAAATTGTAACGTCGAATGGACAAAACGTTAATTCAAGTAATCAAAAACAGTAACTCTTAGTTTGGTTATATTTAACTACAATTATCGAACTTATACCACCAGTCTACAACCACAAACGTCAACACTCTAGACAACTGGTGAGAGCACATCAAGCAGAGGAACGATACGCAGAGTAATGGTGGCGGTTACTAGAACAACAGCAGCTGATGCAGAGCAACATATCATTTCATTCTGCAGCCATCAGATGGGACCATGAAGGACGAGTGACTGGAGGACGACTAGTGGAGCCGGAAAACGCAAGAGGAAATCCAGTAGGAGAGGACCTACAGATCACCGAAGGACATGGGTACAATCTGCAGAATTGAGGTGACAAATAACCAATTTATAATTTGCAATTGAAAGAATAAAGACATTGAAAAGACATTTTTTTTTTTAATTTAAAATTAAAGAAAATTTGTGTCAAATGTAGATAGAGATAAGAGAATGTAATTTAACTTTAGTAAGAATTTTCTTTAATGATGAATAATTAATTTAAAGTTGCTTTTAATCATTGCTTGGATGATTAACAACAATTGATTTAATAAATTTAAATTTTCATTTAAAGCATGTAAAGTAATCAGTGAGTAATCTCACATGCAATGTATAAAGTAACGTAGTTGGAAGTATAGAAGAAGACTAACGATTCGATTAGTCAATTAAAAATTTTATAAAGCATTAAGATGTATGCCATGCATAGAGTAATAATGGAAATAAGAACAAATATATAAGGCACACAGCCAGACTGAGCGGTCGAGAATTTATAATGTAACAAAGAAATGTTTAACATAGATTTTTGCTAATATAAGATATAAGACTTATTTTATGATGAATGTACTGCAACAAAGAAACGCTGAAACAATTGATAATGAATATTGTATGGCGAAGTAAATGCTATTTTAAAAACACTTATAATTTCTTTTGAATAACTTAATGAAAACATGTTAAAATTTAAAAATAATTACTCTTATTATGATTACACCCAAACTCCATTTATAATTAACATGCAACTACAAAAATGTTATATGAATTTTATGTACCGTTGTAATATCTTATTGTATAGTGTTTAAGTGGTTCAATAAATAAATAACAATGAATAAACAACGACCACAGTTATAATATATATGCATAAAATAAAATTAATATGACTATTATACACTAAAAGATAAAAATTTAATTAAATTGAATTAATGTAAATTCAATGTTATAATATTTTAGCAGAGAAAAATTAATTTTTTATCAAATATCTCAAAATACTTACGAATAGTGTATTACAGCAATGGATTTCCTTTTCGATAGACTTCTGAATAATTAAGTGTCATCTATAATTTAAAATATAGAAATACATATATTAGATTATTGGATTAAAGCAAATATAATTTTTTTTTTTTTTCGGCAGGGCAGGTGAAAATCTCTATAGACACACTGGAGCCCCGTAGCTCCAGGTAGTGTGGGACTCTAACCCACTAAAAACACCTCCCTTTGCAACAACTGAGCGAGCCCAACAAGTTGCTTTTCTTTAATATTACAGAAAGCAAATATAATGATAGAATACTTATCGAAAGTTTTATTCATTTAATATAAAAAAGACTTTTGAAATTAATACTTACGAAAAATAAATGATTAGTTGGTACTAGAAGAAACCTACGTTTTAACAAATATTTCCGTAATTAGTGTACAAAAAACGGCTGTACTTTTGAACCTGAGACCATGCTGAATCATGATTTCCTATTACCATTCTCTTCCAGTATAATTCTTATGCAGTTTCCATTATTTTGTAAGAAAGAAAGTTGATATGTTCAATGGCGATTTTCCTGTTCACCTTTTAAAAGAATAATTGTTATTCAGTTTCCTTTCTTGTTCTGAATTTATTGGAACGAAATTATAACCTAGTTCCCATTTACAGCACATTATTACCTTAAAAAGACGAATTTAAGTAAATCTAATTTATAACGAAAGAAGTACATTAAAATTCTCACTTCAACCTAATGCAATAAAACCAATGTGCAAGTTTCTATCAATATGCAAATGACTAATTATTAGTAATTGGTTATTGTAAAATTTTATGTTGATTTAAGTTAATGAAAAAAAATTGGAATAACCACTTGAAACCGATATAAAATGACTAGCCTATGTTGCATTAAAAGATGTCAAAAGTGTATTTTGCATAAAACTGATTACAGTAAGGACCTTGGTTTATGAATAGAAACAAATAAAGACTCCATAGTTAGTTTGTACCATTATTCATAAACTGATAGATATTATTTCATAATGTCTATTGTTATTAAAAAGATTGAAATAACAAATGTATAAATAATGTTTTGTATATTCTGAATACAAAAATTAAATATTTGACATTTATAGCCTTTTACAAAGTGTATAGAAACTTGTTTTACGTGGTGTAATGATTTGTTTTATATAGCAACTTCTCAGGTTTGAATAAAAATAGACACTCACGACCCAACAGTGCCATGATTATTTTCACACATCATAATAAAAATTAACCTCAAATATTTTTAAACACTTATTAAAATTTGGTTACACAATTTTTGTCACCGAAAAATATTTCACAGCACAATGTATATAAGGTATTTAATTATATATCCATTCACGAACAGCAGCAGCAGGTCCATCGGGGCCGCGACCGAAATGTTTTGATTTTTTGGCCTCGGGGTCGTTGTCCACGGTTAACTTCATCCTGTTAATCATCCTGTTCCTGTGCATGGTGCGCGCGCATTTCGTTACATACTAAAATTTCACCCTCAACGCGCCTAAAGAAGTATTCAGGCTCTTACACTGTTGGACTGTCAAAAAAGACTAAGTAACTCACTGTGTTGTAAATTGAATTTCAGCCTAAAAGAATGAAGTCATATAGGCCTACAACACGACTAAAATGCTGATCATAATGGCGCCATCTGTAGGCCTATATGAGGGCACGAATTTTTCACCTTGACGAGGTATAGGCCTATATCAGTGACACCGATTCGTTGGAAAAAATGTTCGTAAACTCATTACTTTTTAGCCGTAGTGCTAGACCGAAGTACTTTACAAAGACAAACCTCTTTGTAAAATCTATAATAAATGAATGTGATATTGTACAAGTTGACTATTTGCCTTTTAATCTAATAGTCGAAATGACATTTGTATTTATATATATAACGGATCTTTACAGCAGTCGCCGTTTCTCCGTCCCCAACTTCCATTGTAACCTATCGCAGCATGTAAGTTCTTCTAAATTTCTCGCAACCATTGCTTCCGCTACGTCATCTCGCCAACTCCTCCGTGGACGTCCTCTTTTCCTCCTCACCGGTGGTATCCATTCCAGTATTTTGCGGGGCCATCTGTCATCTTCCATTCTCTTCACATGCCCAAACCGAGTCAATTGTCTTCTTTCTATTTCATCTATTATTGTCCTGTCAATATTCATCTCGGCTCTAATAGTCCCATTTCTAACCCTGTCTAATTTTGAACTTCTACAACTCCTCCTGAAGAAGTCCATTTCCGCTGCCATCAGTTTTTTCTTATTTACGTTTGAAACGTTCCAAACGTCTGCTCCATAAAGGATTACACTTTGCACCATGCTATTATATATATATATATATATATATATATATATATATGTTTCTTTGTATTTCTTGTTATAGTTCTTTCCCATAGAAGAGAATTCAGCGTTCTTATAACGGTTCGCCCCTTGTTAACACGTTCTTGAATTTTATCTTTGCTGCTTCCCTGTTTGTTGAAAATAACGCCTAAGTACATTTGTATTTAAGGACTATAAATTAATTACGTTGCTGTCAGAAGGCTTAAAGCAAGTGAAGTGAAATTTGTAATTTATTGGGAATTAACTTTACGCTCCCTCATGAAACTCTAATTTCCTTTGAAATCTCATGCCTATTACTTTGTATGAGAAGTACGTATGTAATTTCCTCGCGTTCTCGCTTTCCTTCTCTTATTCTATACCTCCCCCACAGTTGCTGTTTCTTTATTCTCTAAACTTGTAACTTCTCTCGTTCAACTTTATCTGCAATCTGATTGCGCGAGTTTAATTCGTTTTCATAGACTCCCGTTTCGCTGAGCACTCCAAATAAAATTCGGTTTCAATTATACAATTACTTTATTTTGAAGTAGGCTAAATCATTTTAAACGCAAGAAAATACAGAGGTAAATTATTCCAGAACCGTAAATGAATGCATTCGAAAACTCTTCAAAATATACTTCAAGCAGGGAGAGTTCCTGGACAGGAACTTCGTCACAGGTACAAGAACAAAAGAGGGAGTTTTAATATCCATTTATATTTTTGGGTTTCAAGGAAAAGTTCATTCTGAGCATAATTAAATTAGTTGTTGTGGCGGAGGGCTTAAAATATGTAAGAGACAAAGCAGAACAACACAATTAACGCAGCCCGAACAAAGTGACTGTTATTTAATTTAGCCTTTTCAAACAGCTTTAGCGCAACTAATATTATAACATCTTTTACACTTCTTCCATTACAATTATTTTCGGACATTTTTGCGCACAAATCATTCGCTATACTATCACGACATGGAATACATGACACGAAAACTTATAGAGGAATATAAGCTATGGGGCCTTGAAGTAAACACAAGGAAAACGGAGTATATGTGCATTGATGGGGAACAGAAGAATTTAATTTTAGAAGACGAACAAGAAATAATAAATTGCAGTAGCTATAAATATCTAGGAACAACAGTTACACAAGATGGTAGTCTAGATAAAGCGATAAGAGAAAGAAATACCTTGGGAAGAAAATCAATAGCATTGCTCAATAACATACTGTGGGACCAGCAAATATTAAAACAAAATAAACATCGTATATACAATAAAATTGTGAAACCAATTACGTCATACGGGTGTGAAATATGGCCAATAACACAAAGAACAGAAAAGTTGTTGGAAGCTACTGAAATGGATTATTGGCGAAGTGCGGCAGGGAGGTCAAAACTGGAAAAAGTAAGAAACGTCACAATCCGGGGGATAATGGGGGTTCAGTGCTCTATTGTCGACGACATAAAAACAAAACAGCTAGGATGGTTTGGGCATGTCAAAGAATGCCAGATAATCGACTCCCCAAGAAAATTTTGAGATGGACGTAGGCGAAGAGGAAGACCTAGATTGAGTTGGAGAGAAGGCATTAACCGGGCAGTGAGAGACCGGGAATTGGAAGAAGAATCTTGGTTGGATCGAGACCAATGGAGACTAGGGATCGGAAGACGTAGGATAACGTTATGAACAGATTTATATACATATCAGGAGGCTATCACGGCCTGAGGCATTACTTAAACGATTAATTTCGTGGTCGAGCTTACTGGTGTTGTCATAACTATACGTTTCGCCCACCCACCGGAGGCTTTCTTCATTAGTAAAAATCATTAAACATTGTTTGAAAAAGGGGTGACAGCCAAACGTGGCGGTGAATAGCTAAAACGCCTAGTTATGATAACACGACTGAGTAATCAACAACGGCTTAACAAACCAGAAACTAATCTTTTAACTTTTGATACGAATTTTAAAACTAGAACTAGATGACATGTTCTTAGTATTATTTCTTTTACATATTATAACATTTCGGACATTATCCATCTTTGGATATAATATTCTTTGGAATAATAAGTAGTTCTTAATTCATCTGGAATTATATGATTATATTTCAGTAAATTCTTACACATATCTTCCTCTCGATTTGAGAGATGGGATTTTTATTTAGCATAACATAATCATCCGAAGCTAGAATTTTCGGCGTCTTCGTCCCCCTTCTTTATCCGATCTTCTGATAGTGAGTTGTTTGTTCTCACGTAATTCCTTGAGTACTTTATATCCCTGCTGTGTGTGCCACTCAGGAATGTCACACAATTAAATAAACGTTTTATCTCACGTTTCTTACTTAACACTAAATTAACCATGCAGTGGATTTCATTCTCCTCCTCATCATGTAGTTCTCGTATGACGTCCTCAACTGAGGCAATAATGTCTACAACAGGCAACACTTTATTACAAGCCGAACTTCCTGAGGCGACCTAGCAGCCGGCATCCTATTCAGATGAGGATATTTGCGTTTAATGTCTCTTGGCCTACAAGAGGCCGATTGTAATCGTAGACTGTTAAAAGCTATTGAAGTTTCCTGTGTTAGAAAATTATATTATTGTAACAATCTTGTCGCCAATCAAAAATTGTGCTCAAGTTCTTTTCATTGCGCACTTTGTCACTAGAGCATTATAACGACCGGCTTTTCATTTGCACTTTGTGGCTCGTATCTCGCTCTTTGTGTCGTGGAAATGAAACGATTCAACGGAAAACGTGGTCGCTCTTAGAAGTGTTCCGTCAAAAGCGACAATTGGTGAAACCTGACGACTCTATGCTTAAGTCTGGTCCTGTTGTTTATACTTATACTGGTCTATGCTTAAGTCCAGTACTGTTGTTTATACTTATACGAGTATGTGCTTAAGTCTGGTAACGTTGTTTATACTTATACGAGTCTATGCTTAAGTCCGTTACTGTTGTTTATACTTATTCGAGTCTATGCTTAATTTCGGTACTGTTGTTTATACTTATACAAGTCTATGCTTAAGTCCGGTACTGTTGTTTATACTCATACGAGTCTATGCTTAAGTCCGGTACTGCTGTTTATACTTATACGAGTCTATGCTTGAGTCCGGTACTGCTGTTTATACTTATACGAGTCTATGCTTAAGTCAGGTACTGTTGTTTATACTTATTCGAGTCTATGCTTAAGTCAGGTACTGTTGTTTATACCTATTCGAGTCTATGCTTAAGTCCGGTACTGTTGTTTATACTTATACGAGTCTAAGCTTAAGTCTGGCACTGTTGTTTATACTTACTCGAGTCTACGCTTAAGCCCGCCACTGTTGTTTATACTTATACAAGTGTATGCTTAAGTCCGGTACAGTTGTCAGTTTTTTGTCAGTGTAACGACACATCTCACTGAGTGCGTAAGTGTTGATGCGTTTTCAAAAACATTTACCGTGAAACATTTACCGTATAGGCCTGTCTTTCAATTAATTATTATTTTCAACACAAAAAACATATCTTACGCTACGAAAACTTCATCAACTTCTTTGGTCTAGTGTAAACCTTCAAGGTAGCTTATCATGTTTAAGGAAAGTTCTTTTAAACTTAGGGTTTATATGGAGGAATATTAAAAATAACAGAAGTGTATTAAATGAACGTCAAGAGATAAGGGCAAAAAGAATTGAATATCTCAGGAAAATAAAACAATTCAGAACAGAAAACGGCCAATACTAGTAATTATTTATTATTTACATTATGTAACAAATAACATTGTTCTGGTATTACAAATACATATTTGATACAATTCGAGTAATACTGAGTACAATTACAAATAGTACTTTGTTGAATGAAATCCGGTAGTCAGCAATGTGTAAAACCCGATTTGTAATAATTAAACAGTTAAGGGCACCCATAAAGCCAGCTGTAGCAACAGTAAAAAGACGGACGTTTTTGAAATGTAGTGTTACAACTTAGCACACTGAGTCTCCCCACTACCCTCACTTTTCGCGCAGCTATGAAGCGGCCACCGTAAAGTAACGTGATTATAGTACTATGCACACATGCCGTCCTGACAGCTAAGCTTTGTTATGTAGTGACAGTGACTGGCACGTGGTAGAGAGAAGTAGTATTTTAAATGCCTTCTCGTAAGACAGGTCACTCAATTCTTGCTGTCGACGTGAAATTGATCTTAACAGATTCTGGTCGCTGATATTAAGCAGTCGGAACCTACCGTTTGTGGCGCCTTTTTCACAGGAAACTGTAACCTACCGTATAGAATAATGGGCTGCACAAAACTGAGTAGTCTGGGACAAACACTACTGCCCTAACATGGTGATTCCACACACTCTTCACTTTAATTTAATTACCTCGTATCCGTCAGTGACTTCGTTTTAGCGTTTTTTATATAGACGCGTTTCGTGACATGTGTCACATCATCAGTATTCCTCGTCAAATGTTAAAATTTACATAAAACACATAAAAACACATTTGCACATATTTACTAAATCACAATAACGACACACACAAAATACGATGTAACTTCGGCTCCGTTGGATCGGTCCGACCGCGCGTGTAGTTGCCGAGCCACTAATTTAACCAAGTTAGTCCTTATCACCAGTCATCTCCGTCATGCGCGATTATATTTAGGGCTGTATCATATAGTGAGTGAGATTGAAACTTTAATTGTTCGTTTAATATACTGTCACTGTTGATATTCTTGTCTTTAAAAGCTTTATAAATTTCAAATTCCTCGAGAGCGTCCATTAACCTACCCTTACCGCATACATGGATTGCTTTGAAATTAGTATTGAAATCTGTGTAATTATGGTTATGCATCATTAGATGGCGCGCATAATTAGATTTGGTCTTGTCTAAACCATTCCTTGGTAGATGTTCTTTGTATCTTTTCAAGAAAGACCTGCCAGTTTGACCCAGATAGAAACAATCACAATCATAAAAAATCCAATATAAAAAACGCTAAAACGAAGTCACTGACGGATACAAGGTAATTAAATTATTTTGAAAAGTGACTTGGATACTATACAAAGCAAACTCTTCACTTAACACATTTTTTCATTAACCCTACACTTCAAATTATGTTGTAACTTTTCTTACGCCGCAGTAACTCCAAGTCCATCACCTAATGGCAAAAAGTTCTTATTACAACACTTTTTCTGGTTTCTTACAACACCTTAAGTTTATTATTGTTGTGCTCTTTGACGCGCAATGTTTCTGCTCTATTTAGTAAGCGAAGCAGAAACTGCACCAAATTCTGTTGAGGCATCTAACCGTTTTTCTGGCCTGAAGTGTCCTTCTTGTAATCTCCCTATCGTCGTTAGTAATTACATAAAAGTGACTCGTAATACGTGTATTCCCGCCCCCATGTACCTGTATTTCCATATTATCCAAACTCGCATTAGAAATATCAGCTTTGATAAGCAATCATTTCGTTAAATATTCCTCAGGCTTTCGCGGCCGGTGTCAGATGTATGGTTCACGTTATCCGGGCTGTTTGGCCGTGGTCCATGGTTTATTACCAAACCAAACGTTTCGGCAGCTCCAATGGCTGCCATCATCAGTGGAATAAAAATCCTGAACGTCGGGTGTTCACGTACAGGCCCACAGTACTGTGGTATACGGTCAGCCTATACCACAGTACTGTCGGCCTGTACGTGAACGCCCGACGTTCAGGATTTTTATTCCACTGATGATGGCAGCTATTGGAACTGCCGAAACGTTTGGTTTGGTAATAAACCATGGACCACGGCCAAACAGCCCGGATAACATGAACCATAAATCATTTCGTTGTTTGTGTGAGTACCTCTGAGACCTACTTTTGCACCCCTCTCGTAATTTCCGAACCACATATTGTAGACCTTCCTTGTCATTCGCAATAATCACCTAGTCATCTGCAAACTGCAGAGTGTACAAACGCACACCTCCAAGGTCAACTCCCATTCGTTTAAACTTCCTTTTCCACGTTTGTAATGTTTTACGACATATATTTCGACAAGGAGAAGAGAGATACAACATCCTTGACGCTTGCACAATTTCTTCGGAAAATTCATTTTCTAACTTCATTTGCGGCCTAGGCTCAATATAGAAAAAAAAAAACAGATTCATCAAAACATTAATCAATGTTTGTTTTACATTATTTGTTTCTTTGAACACTGGCCATTAGTTGTACTGTACGGTGTAATTGTAGTTAATTGTAATGTATTGTGTCATAGGGTGAGATATTTAATTTATATTTAATTACGATATTCTGTCTGCATAAACTACAAGAAACCTTTATGGAATTCGAGAAGTCAAACTGAAAGAATGGTATACACAGAAGTATCAGGATTGACTACGAGGGGTAAAACGCTGTCGACCATCCATGGAACACTTGGGCTATGTTTCATCAGTATTACCTGAATGGGGAGAGGGAGCATCCCTTCTGTCGGTCACGCTGTTGCTGTTTAAATGAAAACTTCTCATCAACAGAACACTAGTGAAACAATTTCAGGTAATATTAACTAACGTGATATTAGCCATTTCAGAGCATTCGGTCGTATCAGTACAGAGGGGTAGAGATTGGGGGAGAAACAGAGTGTTTGTTTCTGTTGCTTTGTAACAGACGAACAAGAACTTACAAACAATCGCGGTACGCAATCAAGACTCGGTTTGGTCTTACAGTTGGAGGGTAATCGCTTCCAAATGGCGTCTTGTTTTGTGGTGTAGATATAATCCTTTACAAGCTCTCACTGCGGGTAGTGGCTGTTGTAATCTGACTTATTTATTTGCAGAAGCTTCTATGCCGCCCCTCGGGACTAATTCACTCTACAATTTGCATGTGAAAACCGGATGGTATACCAACGCGAAATTAATGCTGAATATACGTATTTATCTTAATATTGGTGCATTGTTACTAATACCTTAAATAAACACTGGTATAATCTGCTACAAGTTAATAAATTAAATAACTTCATACGACCGTAGCTAATTAAGAATTACCAAATTTATTGAATATTTTATAAAACATATATTTTATAATATCTGGAGACGACAGTGCAGAAAAACTCTCGCAACACTGCTAAATAAACTACAAACATTTTAAAACATATTTTTTATGGAATAAATTATTTATTAATAATATTCGTTAATAACACAAAAATTATAATTAAGAATTAAAAATTTGCACTTATTTAGTTAATTATATTCATAAATGCTCCAAATTTTCTCATTATGTATATTTTATTTTATACATACTTATTTTATTTGTAAATTTTACAAAAATAAATTTTATTTTGTACATTAGTATTTTAATAGCATTCAGCTATCATCATCAGATATAATTAATAAATTTTATTTATTTATTTTATTCGTTAAGTATTCTGAACTAGTTAAATTTCCTATTTATATATACTCGAATCGTCCATCACAGAATAAAAGGTCATCACAGAGAATCATTTGGTTTAGGTTCAGTTCCTTTTTTTGGAAAGCGGTGCGAACTAGGGGGTCAATTTTATTGTTAAGCTAATACAGATAATAGAACAATAGAACATCGACTCAGAAAAGAGACCATGCAACTTTTGTAGTTTTTTGTGGACTTAGGAAAAGGCTCTGATAACGTTAAATGGAACAAGTTGTTAATACTTTACATAAAGAACACTGATTCACAAAGTTTACAAGGTTGGCGCAGGAGAGTTCCATGCAGAAATATTCAAGAATAAGCTAGTATTAAGAAGGCGGTAAGGCAGGGTTTCTCTTTGCCTCCATGCTTGTTTAACTTGTGCGTCCAGGAAGCGACCGACTGATTAAAAGAAGAAACCCATCTTGGAGTAAAAATCTACGGGGATAAGCTTAGGTTAACAGGCGACACAACTGTGAGTCCAGAGTGTACAGAACATCTGCAAAGATTCTCAACACAACGGATCAAGTACTGAAGAGTGAATAGAACGTGAAGATTAATGAACAAAAAACTAAGGTTCTAGCGCATTATCGGAATATAAAGAATCAAATCAGAATAATTCTTTAAAATAATGTTCTGCAGTAAACAAAAGGATACAATTATCTGGGAAGCAAAACTACAAGTGACGGGCAAAATTGTAACTACATTACAAAAACATTTGATCAGACCAAAATGGCATTTAATAAAAACAAAAATCTTTTGAGTTCAGGACCTGCCCAAGGAGAAGATGGGTGCTATAGAGGAATGCCCAAGAGAAGCTGGGGAAAGAAGATAACTAATGAGGACGTTCTTCAAAGAAAAGACGAGCACAGATTTTTTCTTATAAAACTCAAAAAGAATTGAGTTAATAGTGCGTACACTCCGACACAATGGACTGATAACTAAAAGAGAGGGAGTGAGTGGGGGTGAGATGGGAGGGAGAGAGAGCGATATTGCAGATGATATTTATACGCCGAATAGGATCTGCGTGCTTTTTGTTATTTATTCTGTTGTTATAGTTTTTGTTGTTGGACATTAATGATTTATTGCCTTATGAAGTATATTCCACCTTAGTTGTACTAGAATTACGTTATACGTAGGGTCTACATTAAATCCTTAAATTCGTAGTGACCGTCAATCAATGAATTTTTTCAGTGGACGTTAGTGAGGCTCGGTCAAAAATAACACAAATTTTTAATTTGTTTGAGTCGACGTTTCGACAATGTTTATTGTCATCATCAGGACCTGCGTATGAAATACAAAAGAAATGTCAAACACAACGGAACAATTAAATATTTGGGTGAACGTGTTCGTGTATGTGAGTGTGCGTGCGTGCGTATGTATGTATCATTGTATATGTGAAGACTTGAGATAGGTTGTTTACACCTTCCAATATTATCTTTAAGAAAACGAGAAAATTAAAGTATGACAAATCTTAATTTATACAGTATTACAATTTAAATTACTATATGTAATGATATTTTAATTAATTAAACAAACAGTAATCAACAATTGGATGTTAGATTGGTACAGAAATTGTTTATACATACAGCAGTCAACATATAGCCTAGTAAAATATATTACCTATAACTAAAACCAGATTAGGGGATGTTCATCTATGTAATTATTAAAAGTTATTTTTAACATGTTTCATTCACTACTGGTTTAAAAAAACAATCATAATTTAGAAACATACAATTTACACAATAACTGTAGAACTTTACGACTTACATCAGATAGTTGACATAAGGTTACAAACAAATGTTTATGGTAAATTTATCTAACAAGTAAACTTGGATAATAATTGTATTCATATTGTAAGTTATAGTCAAGAGTACTATAGAATATTGTAATTTATTTATATGACCACATCAAACCTTCTCCCTCACCCATTCTGCCCCTACCACTCCTTCTCACATCATCTCACTCTAACATGAAATCGCTCTATCACTAACAATCCCTCCCATTCTCTCTCTCTCTCTCTCTCTCTCTCTCTCTCTCTCTCTCTCTCTCTCTCTCTCTCTCTCTCTCTCTCTCTCTCTCTCTCTCTCTCTCTTACTATACGTATTACGTATAGAAAAGATTGTGACTATACTGTCCCTGTGACTACGCCCCCGAGCGTTTCAAAGAAACATTTATTGACCTCTTCAAATAGAGCTGTAAGGGAGCCGTTTTAACGTCGACTTACACTTGTTGGGACTACGTCCCCAGTGGCAACACTGGAAATTGAGCCAAAGGATGTAATTTTATAGAAACATAATTTCTCATACAATGAAATGAGGAAAAATTATAGAATTTTGAGATCGGCCTACCCGCATGAAAGCTTTCTATAATTGTGTTGTGTAATCGGAAAAAGTGTTACACCATTACAAAACATTCTTCTCGGATGTTCCAGTGGAATCCGGCTGTAATTTTGTGTCCGCACGTGAACTCAACATGCGTTAGCGAGGCTTTTCCAGAAATCGCCAGCCGCGCGCAATGTGTCAAGGCCGCAATCAATTACGTTCTAGTGTAGCGCTGCTGCGTAGTATGGATGTTTCTGGTATTTCAGCGGAGTATAAATACAAGTACTCAGCGACGCGCAGTTTCAGTTTGAGTTGCGATTTATTTTAGTGCGGTTCGAAGTATTGTGGCGAAAAGTGTTATGTGCTTTATAATTGTGCGGGACAATTGTAATACATTTGTGTTTATATTATTAGTTGATATTGTTATTGCGTGTGAACAATTTTTATTTTGATTTGTTGTAAGAGACTATCTTGTTGATTGCAAACTGTTTAATTGTGATAATTGAAGCTGGTGTTTAGTGACTTAATTGGTGTCTTGTATTTTGTTTACCACTGTACCATACGACGATCAGTAGACGGACCGGCGTATTCTTCAGTGGAAACAGAACAACTGACACCAAATAAAGTCACTAAGTGCAAGCTCCAGTTAGAAACAAACAACATTTGAAAGTTAACAAAGGTAGTATTATACAATAATTCAAGTTATGTTTGCCCAACACACAACAATAAATGTCACTTGTCACCTTACTACAGTTTTCGCGCTAATTTATTAATGATCTCCAAGCAGCTTCGTGCGTTACCACCTGTAAGTGTCACGTAGGCACTTTGGTTATTTTGCATCTCAACGTAGCAAT
Organism: Magicicada septendecula; assembly: GCA_034769895.1. NCBI lineage: Eukaryota > Metazoa > Arthropoda > Insecta > Hemiptera > Cicadidae > Magicicada > Magicicada septendecula. The sequence goes on along the minus strand of CM068369.1, from coordinate 585,927,305 downwards.
ACACAGTATTTATTCCTATACCACAAATTATAATGACAAATAATTAATTTCTTCTTCTAGTGTGTTTATAACATCGCTTACGTTTACTGAAGATAATATGCAATCGGAGTTTTGAATTTAAATTAACGTACAGTAGGTTTATAACTCAAATTGAAAATTGTTCGTTAGTTATAACAGTTGTTTACGTAATCACCTGTTTAACAGCTAAATTAGAATCCTTAAAGGTTGTAATTTATTGTTTAAATACAATTTTACAACTTTAAATAAATAGTCTTTCTTTGTGTTTCTTTAAATTTGTGGTTCAATTAAGCCAGTTTTACTATCATGTTTGAATATATAGAAGTGGGGCTTTTGTGTGTTTTATGTTGGCTTTTTTGTGTTTTATATTAATTTAAAATTCTAATTCTGTGGAAATTGATATTTATTATTTAGACAGTGCACGGGTAAATTAGATTTGTAGGTGTTCGGTTTTAAAAACGCATCGCTGTGGTGAAGGAATGTAACTCGTAGCTTTTGCTTCGCCGGCCCTACGCAAAATCTATGGCATATGCTGTTTTGTGTTTTTAATTTTTATTGTAAATATCTGATTGAGTTTTACGTTTTATTTTGTTAAAAACTATTTTTTTCTGAGTTACAAGATAAATTTAAAGAGTATAATCACGAAGAGTAATTACTTTATGCATAATCCCAAATTTAGTTTATGTACAATCCTGTTAGTTTATGTCACAAAGACATAAGTGATGAGGAAAAGGGATAGACAGTGGTACTGAAAAGATGTTAATATGGATTTGCAAGTGGAGGAAATGAACAACATACACGGCTAACATATGCCCGCCGATCTTCTTCAGTCTAGCTGGCGAAGGAATGCAAACTTAATGACCGAGAAGAATATCATCACCTTAACGTTCGCGAAAGAAAAAGGTTTGTCGTCCACGGTTTTCGATTTTAACTGCGAGCGTATGGGCATTTTTATTATTAATTTTTAGTATCAAAATTTCGACGAAACCGAAACATCGAAGCATGATAATGTTCGAATGTGTATATATAAATATAGTAACAAATATTTACTATGTAACAAATATATTTACTATATAACAAATATCATCATGTTAAAACGACAGATTTCTAGACTGTGGGGAATCGAAAGCGTGGAAAAAATATAGTGTTAACATCACCTGGAGCGTTACATTTTTCGATGACGTTACACATTTTGCATCACGCATTTTGTGGAATGACCCCCAGCCTAAAATCGTTATCATGTTAAAACTGATGTATTAATCGTCGGTCGTGGAAAACTCAAATCTCCTACCGAAGGTTGTGTATTTCGTATGCGGTTAGTCTCAAAAATTGTAATAATTTGCGACTAGTTTTCTCCCGATTGATAAATCCAATTCCTGGTTTCACCGACCTTCGTTAAGAATTTAACAACCGATAAATCATTCGTTATAGATTAAATGGGAGATAACCCCTTTAAAAATTACCTCCGTTAAAATCGCCTGTTTACTTAACGGAATATATTTGGCCTCTTAGGTAACTAACCTAACATTGAAATAAAAAGAGCTAACCTTAAAATTGCGTTTGGTGTCATTTCACATAGGTACATTGTTTTACGTGAAACGCCGTTCGTTTTATAGACACAAACTATACAAACACACATTTTTGTTTCCTGTCCGTAGTTTTTATTATGATCTTTATTACGTCTGTATTTTCTGATTTTCATTAAAAGATACATCTTATTTTCAACTACTAAATACAAACAAGAACGGATTAAAGAGAATACATTTTGAGACAACAAAATGTCATCCAAATACGAAACACAATAAAATATATTCATCGGTAAGAGTAATATAGGTTTTTGCAATTTGAGTGGATAAAAATTAATACAACGCTATAGGGTTTAAAAACGTTACTCTCAAAATTCTTAAACAAACAATGATAAACTGCACCATTTTCAATTAATGAAACAAAAACTGCAACAAAACAAATAGAGACAACAAAAATGTGGAGAAAATTGAAAACCATGAAACAGTAATGCCTCTCATAGTTTTTAATTTAAGACACTTTCTTATGACGTGTTTCTTATTTGCTCTATAAGAGCAAATACAACTAAAATTAAAAAAAAAATAAAAATGGCAAACAAATTACAATATACGTAAAAACGTGATAGAAAACTATAAATAAACTTATGAGAACAAACCAAAAAGGACCAAACAACAAATGAAATCACAAAAATAGCTTAACAAACGTAATAGCTTATCACGAAACAGCGACCGGCCAACCTACAAGAAGATTACAAGTAGTTTTAATTTTGTCGTCAACATGACGCGAAATGAACTATTAATCTTGGTAATGAACAGCCGTGATAACTAGGGTTTACCAACTGGGTCCAAGCGGGTGTTCGTGAAACATCTATTAAGATAACGACCGTTAATAATGATATTGCCAGTTAGGAAATAGTCCGTTACGGAGAAAATTAATAGACGTCCATGAAACGGGGCATTATACATTCAACCAGTGGTTGATTTCTAAAATATCTGCCGGAACGCATCAATTCAAAAGTTGCGCAGACACAAATATACTTATATTTTATATTAGCTCGAGATCTTGTTCACCAAGCAGTCTGTTTTCAATAGATATTTTCAGTGCCGTATACAATTTCTCAGGTCTACGGAATTATTGTTTATCATACTTTCTTTTTTTTTTTAATCGGAACTCCAAAAAAAGTTAAGCTTTTTACTGCTTTCAGGACCGTAGAATAATGGGGTACTGATTTTCTGCTTTCAAATAAAGAAGCTGTAATTTTCAGTTTTTTGTTGGTAAAGCTCAGATCAACATTGCGATTCTGCAAAAAAAAGAACAATAGTAGTTAAGATAAAGATTAGTGCTGGTGTTTGAGTTTGGCAAACGTTTAGTTTTATAGTGGGGCTGATGAGGGGAACAATTTAAAAAGTAGTAATACGTTTTTGTAATAATTAGCTTTTACTTTTCATATATTTTTTCGGTAATTTATTTTTGGACCCAAGAGGTTCCTAAACGCCATTCCGGCGCGTTCCCCCTAAAATCAAGCCCTGCATTTGACACATAAATTTGTAAAATAATTTTGCATATCTGAACGATAATCTTCAGTGTAAGTGCACGTAGGCCAGCATGCAATGCGCTCGGGTATTAAAGTTGGCACACATAGAGCGTTACAATTTCCTGTCCACTAGTAACTGTTTTCCAGCTGATCATGTTATATCTCGGTTGTAGATTTCTAGATATAATATCTAGTAAATGTTGTCTAATGTAAAATGTTTCGGTAAGTTCGCATAAAATAACTCATTCCGTTACACGTTAATTAAACATAAAAGCTTGTAAAAACTACTTTATTATAGTTTCAGAAGCACAAAAACTAGCTTAAACTGATTTTTATTTATGCAAAATTCATTTCAATTGGTATTAAAAGCCGCGGAAGACTTGGATTGAAAAAGTAGTGAATGTAGTGGCACAGAGAAATCTGCGTTGATTAGGAAGACTCTGAAGCTTGCAAGCCAGGATGCGAAAAATAGATTTAATATTTTTAGAAAACCCCCTAAAACAAAACACACACACGCACACACACACACACACACACACAGAGAGTGAAAATGTAAGTGACTGTAAATCAAGTAATGTAATAGATACGGTTTTATATTTATGAATACACTCAATGTTTAGAATAGAAAAGAGTTTGAAAGAAGACATCCCAAATGTTCTTTCCATTTCAATGCCTTGTCCAAACTAACAACTAAAAACTTAACGCTGTAACGTATAGCTAAACCAATAATTGGTAATATTCCTTTCTGGAATAAATTTTTTAAGTGCCGAACAATATGCTTCTCGGTATTGGCCTGTTACAAGTAAATCTCTCGTGTGATCCGGAAGTCTCAGTCGATTTTTTCTCCTGTCTAATCCTCGTGTGGAGAAAAGCGACCACTACTTTTCTTCTGTTGCCTACAAATCCGTGACCACTTTTTTCTCCTCAACCAGTAATCGACAGAGCTTAGGTACAACGTGTGATTGTATTCACTGAAAGTTTTGCGTCGTCTAAAGGGTACGTTCGAGACTGTGCGCAGAGCTACTCGATAATGTCGGGCGCCAAGGGACCCTTCGGCCTTTGATGACCCGAACCGGGCCACTTCCCGTCCGATCGCCACTGTACAATCAAATGTATTATGAAGCGCCGGGCCGTCGATGTTATTTTGTCAGGCGGTCAACCCGCTGTGTTGTTCAAAAGAACGGCTATCGAGAAAAGAGTCTATAAGATCGTGCCTGTGCCTGTCGGCGGCCAAATCGAAAGCGGTATTCATCATGGCCGAGTCCGGACAAGAGTGCCACCGTACCAGCAAGAAGAAACCCAATGCTTCATAACCACGACCTCAGTAATGTCGATATATCTTGGCTAGATGTCTTACCTGTATCGTTCTTCAATTAAGGACTCCAAAAACTTGTGTGCATCCATGTAATAAGTGCTTGTATGTAAATAAACTATCATTGATATATATGTATCCTTTGTAAATAAGAAAATACTTTTCTTTAATTTCTGTTTTTTCTTTGTTAACCGTTTGGAGACAAATTTTTGAATAGGCCTCGTGTATTTGCAATTAACAGACTGTTGACCTTTCATTTTCACTGGTGACGCGTGCTGTGTAAAAGACTTGTAGCGCAGTTTGAAAGGATTCCAAAGGAACAAATATAAAATGCTATTTTAAGCTGTAAGACTAATATATTTTCCAGCTCTAATTATCCTGCTTTACATGTGACTATTCTGTACTATTACGCTTACTGAAAGGCGATTATATAAACACCGCTAATGTAATGGTGCACGCTATATAAGGGTGTTTTTACATGCAAATTATCAATTCAAATTGGTTTCCCGGAGCAGAGTATTACCTTCGTAAAGACAACGGGAGGATCATTATCACCATCAATGCATACTTAGCAAGGGTCAAAAGGATTATTTGTATAACAGACTATTTGAAATGTCACAGGCGCCCTTAAAGTCTTTGTAATAATGCAGTATCTGCTGTTTTTAAAAGAACGTTTGTATGGAATGGTTAAGTAGATTGTTATAATAGCAGCAGTGTACGAGCGAAAACCATTTAACAACACAAAACGACAGACAATCAAATTGGAAGTATTAAGTACTGAAGACAAAACGAAAATATTTATTGCAGGTCAACATTGTATCACCGAAATAAGTTAGGGGCATTGGACGGGGTAATTGTGAGCTTGAGCCATTCGACAGAATGTTTTGTGGCCGGCACTACGTTCCACCCTCCCATTGGTATCTCAATATGTTGTCCCATAGGCTGAGGCGACCTAAGATGAAACATAATATAAGACGAAAGTAGTAATGTAAGGTATAATTTTTTGTAAATTTTGAAACAATTTATGTTACCAATACATAACACATGGGAGTAATGCACACTGCTTTTTCTGTATCAGTGTAGATTAATGTCAAATAGGCGACCGTTGAAAAATCATAAGACAATCTTCGTTTGTGTTTGAAATTCATTATTGAGGGGGTTGAGGAATTTGGAGAGGTAGTACATTTGTACCGGGTTGATTGAGCGCTGGTCCTCCCAAGTTCTCAGGGTTGGACGAGGTGATGTTAGCTTCCAATGGAGCCTTCAGCCTCTCTCCAGCCAAGACCGCACTGGGTGGTGAAACGCCATATCCTACAAGAGGTACCCTGTTGATGGAGAACAGTACGGATCTAGACCGGAAGGCTGATAAATGTTACTGGTGGAGAGCAGCAGTAACCACCAGTACCAAGTTAATGCGTAAATGATCCTGCACCGGCTTATCTGTGGAATATTACAGGTGTGAATTTACTTGTATTTTGTCGGCTGTAATCCTGTGTACAATCATTATAGGATTATATTTTTCTGCTGCCTCGAGCAGTTAGATGTTGGGGGATAAAAGGCTAGGGAAGAACAAACCTGAATAAAAATTACCGGAAGTCATGGAGAAAGCAAGTTCTGAAGCTCAGGGACCATAGGCCTACTATTTATAAGTGTTTCATGAGTGTTGCAGGTTCATGGTTTCGATTTCGTTTTTCATGTGTTAGGCTCGCACGATTCTCATTAACTTGCAATGCTCATATTGCAGTAATATTTCGTAGGAAATAGTAACACATTATTGATAAACCATTCACTGTTTTTAAAATGTGCAGTGAAAATATTTTCAACGCCTTATGATAATGCCGTAAGACACAAAGGAAACAACACAAACAGTAAATAACATGTGATTATTGTGGGAACTGTAGGAATTACAGTGAAGGATTCATGCAGTTTATCGTTTATATTATCACAGCTTGCTGTAAATCTTACCAATAAATATAAATCATAAAGGAAACGCAGCTAGTACAACTGCAAGACGCAGAAACTGGGACATTGAGACGTACACGAGAGAGAACACTTAATCACGCGGTACAAACCCTCTCTCTCTCTCTCTCTCTCTCTCTCTCTCTCTCTCTCGCTCTCTCTCTCTCTCTCTTTCACACACACAGACACACACACTCTCTCTCTCTCTCTCTCTCTCTCTTTCTCTTTCTCTGTCTTAGACACTGACAAACACGTTCTCGCAAGTACAGTAAACATATAAAACCTATACTTTCAACAGAAAATATACATGGGCCTTATATCGTAACGTAAGGTGGTTTTTTTTAATTCATACCTATTACTTTTATCTCTCTTTCTTTGTCTCTGTCTGTTTATCTGTCTGTCTGTTTGTCTCTCTCTCCCTCTCTCTCTCTCTTTCTGTCTATCTATCTATATTGTCACAGAACAATCTACGTGTTTATCGAACGTTCCAGAGAGATCCAGAATGTAAGCGTGTGGCGTACGTGCTTGTAGACGCATTTGTGAGAGTCTTCTCGATGCCGCCAGCAGTGCGGACTGTGTCAAGACCGCAGTTAATTACGTAGTTCATACGGACGCTAAGACGCAATTAAGAATCATCTAGAGTTTTGGCGACTATAAATACAATTACTCAGGGACGCTCAAGTTAGTATTGCAGCGATATATTTACAGTTCGGTTCGAGAGTTATTCTCGGGCGATATTACTGTGCGCGTTCAAGTGGTTATTAGTTAAGTGTTTTATAATCGGACGGTAATTGTAATACAATTGTGTTCAATTTTAGGGGACATTTTATTGCGTGTGAACAATTTTTATTTGATTTGTTATAAGAGAACGTGTTGGTAATTACGAACTGTTAACTGTGAAAATCAAAGCTGGTGATTAGTGACTTAATTGGTGTTTTGTACTTATTTTCTCTTTCCATTGTACCTACGACGATCGAGTAGACCGTCGTAACAATATACAGGGTCCGTCACGGGAATCGTATGGTTTTCAAATAAGATGTACTTAGTCAGTTTGGCTTAAAAATATTTTTATTTATGACAATACATAGTGTATGTTGGAAATTTCATTGTTCATTTATGTTTTGAAGATCACGTCGCTCAGATGTTGGCCATTTATGTTTATGCATGATTATAGCCGGTCCCGAAAACTCCGAGTAGCGTTAATTAACATCTGACGTGGAATACGAACGATTTCCTCCTGGATTGTCGTCTTCAGATCTTCAAGGCTGCGAGGCTTGTTAACATATACTCGGGACTTGAGATATCCCCACAAAAAGAAGTCACATAAGCTTAGGTCGGGGGAGCGAGGAGGCCAGCGAAGATTGCCATATCTGGAGATAAGGTGGCCTGGAAACTGATCCCGTAAGACAGCCATTGAATTACGAGCTGTGTGTGGAGTTGCACCATCCTGTTGAAACCATACTCTCCTCATTGCCCATCTGCGACGTCGAAGTTCTGGGAAGAAGAAGGTTTGGAGCATCGTAATGTAGCGCTCTGAATTAACAGTCACAGTAATGTTGTTTTCTTCAAAAAAGTACGGGCCAATAATGCCCTTCTCCCCAACTGCACACCATACTGTTACTTTTGGGCTGTGAAGAGGGGACTCATGTAACATCTGAGGATTTTCATTACACCAATATCTACAGTTTTGTTTGTTAACGAACCCAGTTAAATGAAAATGGGCTTCATCGCCCATGAGAAAAATTATGTTTTCATTATTGACCATGGTTTCAAGCATGGTTTCACAAAAGACACGACGCTGTTCATAATCACCTACACTAAGTTGCTGACATACCTGAATTTTGTATGGGTGATAATGAAGATCTTTGTGCAGAATCCTTCGCACTGTTGACTTGTTAATCCCTAAACTCGCAGCACGCTTGTGAACCGACCGTTTAGGGCTCTGTATCGCAAACGTCCTAACTCGCTCGATGTTTTCGGGCGTACGGGCTGTGTTGACAGGGCCAGGTGGTTTTTTCTTCATTACGGAGCCAGTTGTGTTGAAGTTTTCAAACCATCTCAAAATGGTGTTGCGGTCTGGAACAGGTGGCCGACCGGAATATTAAAATGCGTGCGAAAGTCACGTTGTGTCTGCGTCACTGACTCATTGTTTACGAAAAACCGCCGGAGAGCGAACGTACGATGCTCCACGTTCCACGACATGGCGGCAACTAAACTTCCCACTCTAACGAACAAATCAAGACCAACCCACACTCACTGATGCCAACCGCTCGGCCGTACTATCCAATACAAAAACATGCGGTTCCCGTGACGGACCTATGTATATGTTTACCTCTCTTCTTCTATTCCCATCATTCTCTTCTCTTTATCACATTAGCTTTTGAAATAAGAATAAACTCAAGTTAGTTATGTCCCTTTGACTGCCTATCTACGTACTCTCTCTTCCCACCCGCTCTCTCCCGCTTCATCTCTTCTTTGTGTAGTTATCTCTACGGCTTTCATATAAGAGGACCAGTTAGATCTAAAATAATTATTAGTAACCAAACACTGGAGCAAGTATATTATTACTAAGTACATACTTTGATAGTATTAGAACCTCTGCGACAAACAAGGCTATTGAATAAACAAATAACAAAATGATACGTGGAATCGTGAACAAAGCACATCAGAATAAACTGTGACCAGACACCATTTTATAACTTAATATAATTATGCTAATTACTATATAGGTTATAAAAACTGGTATCATAATTGTATGCCCATGAGATAGACAACCTGCAAGACGTGGAGGATTTTGGACTACGTCGAGCATTGACATAGATTCCAGAAGGTTCCACCTTGTTTGTAACTACGTTATTATTCTCGACGCCTCACCTGGAAAAAGGTGGATTTTTTCAAACCACGGCGGGGTATAAATAAGCAACCAGCGGCTGGCTAAGTTTAGTTTGGACTCGCAGTATTAGATTACGTTATCGTAGTTGTTATATTGGGTCTTGAAGTTTACTGTACAGAGATTATTACGTATTACTTTGTGCAATACTGTTAATAAGATGGCATTTATTGTTTGTTAAATTACTGTGTGTTGGACAATATTTTGCTTTACGAATTGTATAAGAGTGTCTTTGCTTATTTCTAGGTGTAACTAAAGTTATAATTATCGACTTCATCTGGTGTTCAGTTATTCTGTTTCCACAGTACAACATGACAATCCCTGCTACGGTCGTAACAATGCACATCCATTATAATACAATAAATGTATTACTTTACATTTACATTGCATTTCAAACATTTAGCAACTTTTCCGTTTTTATAAATACCCGTCAAATTCTTTTTTTCCCCATAAAATTCCGTTGTTTTCTATAAAGTTAGCAATTACTTGGTTGCATTTATAACTTAGGTATTCTGTTTTCTTCTTCTTCCTAATTCTTCCTTCACGAATTCTATTCACAGATCATACCCATTCCGTACATTGTAAGTCGCCTCACTGACTTGATACAGGAACATCTATGACGGCATGGTAGACCGTATCTCTGATTATCATCTTATGACTTACGAAACCAGTATTTGTCAGTCTGTCTAGACATTTATTTGACCGGTTTAAATAGTAAGTTTGAAGATGCTTCTGCATCTAAGAAGCAAAAAATTAATGAGTTTGTTTACAAGCTTGTTTCACGGATTCACTGGATATTTCTAAACTTTTTTTTTTCGAAGACTGGCGCTTCTTTTCTGTTTTAAAACTTCAATGTTTACAACGACTGATCAACACATCTGACTGTACTGCTTCATAATACTATTCTGTCCGTATCACCTAAAAATCTTGGCTTTCTCATTACAAAAGTATTAGTTACTCTACTGCTTATTTTTTGATAAGGATTATGTTTGCATATTCGATCCGTGCAGTACATTGTAGAATCATGACACCATGGCCATGAATCATGACTATAGAATCATAGAATCATTAGGTTATTAGTTATTAACGCTAGCATACGTTCGGATGGTAATTCAACCCCAAATATTAATTGTTCTTTTGATGGAAGGGGCCAGAATGGAATGGAATTCGTTTTCTGGACAAGTCTGAATTACGTCGAAAAGAAGTGGTCGTTTTTAGATGTTCAAGAAGAAAGATCGGCAGTCTCAAGTAACAAAGAATTTCGTGTGCACAATATATTACGTCTAATTCTTACAATCATTAACTTCAGTTTTACAATACGTTTATGTCTTATGACAATGGTGTTAGTGTTAATTATTGTTATTCTGATATGATTCCCTTTTGTAATTTTTACTATAAGCGATTTTACGTTTGTAGTTTCTGAAGGCGGCCATAGATTTATGGATTCGAAACGTCAAAAAAAGTTACTAAAATAAGGATAGTCTAACAGAAAGTTTTTCCTACACGATGGTTGTTTGTCGTGTAAGAGTTTTAAAATCACCGATTTTAACATGATAATGTTTTTAGGCTGGGGGTCATTCCACAAAATGCGTGATGCAAAATGTGTAACGTCATCGAAAAATGTAACGCTCCAGGTGAAGTTAACACTGTATTTTTTCCACACTTTCGATTCCCCACAGTCTAGAAATCTTATTTTTAAAGCCTAAAAACATTATCATGCTTCGATGTTTCGGTTTCGTCGAAATTCTTCTTTCTTACTTCTAATTAATCTTCTTCCTTTCTAGGTAATCCTTGAGTTCGATTCTGGTTTTTTACGTCACTGTTGCACCTCGCATCTGATTTAATGCATCACACAACGTAATTTAATGCAACATCAACTTGCGCTACCTTCCTATCGCCCAGAAATGCCTCAGCCTTCCGTTTTCCGGTTTTAGAAACGTTATGACTTTTGTTAGATTTTCCTATACATTCGTAAATTCCTGAGAGAAGGAAAACTGAAATTATACTCAGTATGGGCAAAGAAAGAGATACGACAAAACAACACGCTACGAACCACACCCTTTACGAATTAGGAGATAAACCAAATTAATATTTTATACGTTGAAATGTATTGTTACAGTGGAAAGAAATACAAGATACTATTGAAGTATTGTATATGAGCGGAGAATTTTCACGGTTCTACGCGGTTCGATACCATTTTCGTTACACTACAGTGTTGATATCGAGATATTAATACGGAGATACAAACAGCATAGAATTCGGTATTTGCATACGCTGCGAAATTCCTACTATTTACCCGGCAGCATATTTACATTCCCCCAATGAGTTCAGCCCGTGGCTGAAACCAGTTGGGATATGTAATGGTTGGCGCGGCGCGCAAATCCTCCACCCGTTTTACATTCCCCAAATTATCTCACCCAGCTACAAGTAGTGCTGTATTTCGTTTAGCACTTAGACATGAGGCGGTATAAGCAATAGTTTTTAGAACATTTTAGTTCAACTGGAAACAAATGCCAGTTTTATCTCATATGTAAATTTCAACGTTCATCAGTTTCAACCATTAGTTGTTGTTTTTTTCGATAATGTATACTATTATCTTCTTAAGCACCTATTAAATTTTAATAACAAAAATAATATTATTGACGGAATTACCATCGATTATTTTACACATCTTGACAATAGTTTTGTAACAAGACTTTTTTTGTTCATCTTGAACCAAAAAAAACTTAACTGGCCATTGAAAACTTCAAAACTTTGAAAACCTAAGCGATTCCCCTCAAGACAAAAATCTTCTCTACCACCTACGGTTTACTGGTGAGAAGGGAGGCTAATATTATCTTCCTTTCCTAACAGGGAAATTCTTACAGAATTCCTTAATTCTGTAAATATTCATCTTTAAACCCCCTCTCTTGTTATTTTCCACAGACAATTCTCATAAAACACTTCTCGCCATTTTTCATTTTTAGACGCTATTTACGCATGGAAGGAAAGAGAGCACACACTCATTGCAAGCATAATGTAGCAGGATGTATTTATAAAAAAAAATATAAAACTAAACTAAAATAATGCGTGGTCGCTTTTTTTGTCGCTTTTAATGACATTTGAAATTTTCTTAATTTTGACTTATTAAGATGCTGAAATCCTATTTTCAGAAGTAACTGTCACACAGATTCTATACCTGACGAAAAAATTCTAATTACATGTTTGAATTCAGGATGAAAAAAAATACTAGACTCACCATTTAATCTTCTTGTGAATAAAATCATGTTGATCCCATGCAGTCGGCACGTTGCGTTCAAGGTCGGACTTTGACCTAGCCTTCAGCTTGTTTTAGCGCCTGTAACTACGCATATTATCTCGGCACGCCGCCCGAAAAATGGAAGATTATTCTGAAATCTTAACGGGTATAAATATAAGCATCCAGTGGCCGGCTCAGTTCAGATTAGACCTGGCAATATTAGAGTGTGGAGTGTTAGTTATTGTGCCGGTACAGTGGGAAGTAATCATTGTGTTAATTAGTGCGAAGCTGTAACAAGGTGACATTTATTGTTGTATGTTTCGCACATTGAACTGGAATTATTATATAAAAGTACCTTTGTTGATTCCTAACCATTGTCTGTATCTAATTAAAGTTTGTAATTAGTGACTTTATTAGTGTCTGTTGCCAGTTTACAACACGAAGATCCGTGAGAAGACCGTCGTAACAATATGTTGTTTTGGCTTAATAATAGTTTCTTTGGATTTACGTCAAAATGGTAGTACGTTTACATTTCGGTCACAGATTGATGCCTTGTCTTGCTTTTATATTTAAATTCATACTCAATAATTTTTTCTTTCCAATAATTCATTATACACTTCCTCAGTTTCAAAAGATGTTTTTAAATTCATTAACATTTTTTTATTTTATTTTCATATTTTTAATTTTTCTACTTATTAATAAAAAAGTTGGTACTTATTAATTCGTCTTTCGCTACTTCAATAATCTGTATTGTGCACTACATCCATCACAAGTTCGACGCGAACGGAACTGAAGATCGGGTTTCGTGACACACAATGACATAAAAGACGTTTTGTTTCAATAAGCAATTTAATAGGTTAATTAATAGGTTAGATTAATGCTAATAAACTAAATAATATAAAACATTTTAGACTGTTCGGCCTGGATTGATTATGTACATAATTACATGTCTTCTTCTTCTTCTTCTTCTTCTTCTTCTTCTTCTTCTTCTTCTTCTTCTTCTTCTTCTTCTTCTTCTTCTTCTTCTTCTTCTTCTTCTTCTTCTTCTTCTTCTTCTTCTTCTTCTTCTTCTTCTTCTTCTTCTTCTTTTTCTTCTTCTTCTTCTTCTTCTTCTTCTTCTTCTTCTTAAGTATAAGGCTCAAAACCTATTACGTCATCCATCGTTACAATTGATCTCTTCGTGTTTTCATCGGCAGTCCCAGATTTGTTGTACCTTCAGGTGTATAGGCTATATATTGCAATTACTTGAGGTATTCTTGATGGATCCGTTAGTAGATAGCAACTGCCGTTAGTAGATAGCATTAAAACTAGAGGGTGTTACGAAGAAACGAAAAGACTGGCACGCGATAGGACAGCTTGGAGAGCTTTTACCATTTGAAGACCTGCCTTAAGGTAGAACACCAAATAATAATAATATTAAATTATGTTTCTTAATTATTTTATGAAGCTCGTGGAATTTTCTTTGTAAAGCATCTTCGTTATAGGATATGACAACTTGGTCATCAGGAGTACAGACACTCGTGATGTACATCATCAACTCCTGTAATGTCCGATGTCCCAGTTATCAAATGGGAAACGAGTCTTCCACTCACGTAGATCACTAAATTATACTTCGTGAAGGTAATGTAGTAGATAAACATTAGTACTTATTGGTGAATGTTGTGTAATACATGTTTTTCATTAGAGAAAACCTACTGATGTGAGACTCAGACCGAGTACACGTGTTGCCTCATAATGTGTCACTATGTCACACGCCTGTTACAGTAAACAAACCGTCGCGGTACACGTATTAAACGTTTCAATGACCGTTGTGTTTACGAAGCACTCCCCTCTTTGTGCGCTGCAAATGGAACTCTCTTTATCTCTCTCCATCAGGAAACGTGTCTGTTAATAGGAAACGTGCTTTCAAAACGGCTGTGTACTGAGTATTTGTTTGGTGAAGAGTGTATTCAGAATTGGGACAGGCATAGAATCACACTTCCTTACGATACAAAGCGCCGTCAGGACTACAGCTGACTGAATCGCATATCTACAGGTGATTTCAATTTAAATCAAACTGTTCATCCATGCTTAATTATACTAAATACCATTGTCTGTATTGCGGCACACATGTAACCTTCGATTCACAGCTTTCAAAAAGCTTTTTTTTTTAATACTGTGTATTGTTAGAGAAATATTTTACATAATATTTCTTCTTCTACTTCTACTTACACCGCTGCGGGCATTGAACTCACGATCCTATTAATCACTATCCACAGCCGCTCTCTTCCAATTGCTAACTTTTATATTATTACATATCCTCAGCACTTTCGCTTACAAACCAGTCGGTCTACACTTTTCCGTTTTAGATACGAGCACTTGCTGTGGTTTACTCCCCCATTCTCACTACATGACACAGACATCCAAGTCTTTGTAATCTGGTGACATATGTTTGCATGATATTGATTTTTATTTTATATTATCTACTCAAAATTAGGGAAATTATCGTACCTGGATATATCAATTAACAAATCATTTAATATCAGTCAGAGATATCTAGAATTTGAAGACTGAATTATTCGAAAAAATAGCTAGAATAGGAAGGCAAACTACAGAGAGAAACAAGAAAGCATATAATAAATACGGGGATCAGTTGAAAAGTTCGCGGAACGACATCTAGCGTTTAGCAGTAGAACTAAAATGTTTACCTATGTTGTAAGACTTGTATTTGTTGTAAACGCCTGTCAATTTCCAGTATCTGTCAATGTATTTACTGTTTATCAATTATTTTAAAATTACGTGTCGTGGGTGATTTGAAAAATGGTGAAAATCAAACACCGTGTTGTAATTTAATTGTTTGTTAAAAAAAGGTCAAGCAACAAAGGAAATTTACAACAATCCTGTAGATATGTCAGGAGGTGCTACAACTTCAAAACAAATTATTTGCAAGTGGGCAGACGAGTTTAAACGTGATCGTACAAGAATCAAAAATGATTCCCGCACTGAACCCCCCCCCCCCAAACTGCAACAACCCCAGATATCATTCACATAATTTTATACACGGTGTCGGAAAACCGGCGATTGAAATTAGATGGCATTTTTGAACCATAAGTATTTGATAGTAGCTGTATATCATATTTTAACGTAAGAACTTGTTCTGAAAAACTTTGTGCCAACTGGGTGCCGCGTTTGATGTTGTTGCACTTTTTAGGCGTCCACTGCCCACATGATATTTAATGGTCGTACGGCCACGTTTTAACTCAAGTGCCCACTAGAAACTGTGGTTTTTAAAGTTGAAGTACTTTATAATACATTTACTATTGTGTCGTAAACTTTTATTGGCGCTAGATCTTTTTTGCAAAAAAGAATTTCTGTTTGTGTCCATTTTCACAACACTCGCAACACGAAAAGCACAACTCGTGTCCATTTATCAAACAGCTGTTAGATGATGAACAAGTTAACAGACAGGCTTGGAATTTAGCAGGTGTTTACGTGAAATGTGAACCTTACAGAACACGAAAATTTTTAATTCTGCTGTTGACCTATAGATGTCACTCCGGAATGTTTTACCTGACCATCGTTTCCACTTTATTAAAATACAACCTGTTTCGCATGATTAGTCTATACGCTGTTATCGTTGCTAACATATACGCGTTAGTGATCCTTTACTATTACATTTCTAGCGCTTAATATTTAAGTGTAATTAACACGAAGATGTTACTGTACTAGCGCTAAATTCTTAGTATTCGTCCTCTCAAGCATGAAAATCACTTGACTTTCTACAGTATCTCTGTAACTTTGGTACATTACTAAACATGAACTGCACAAAATACACAACATAATGTCGTGAAAAAAAAGTGACTCGGAAAGCAGTATTCTACAAAACTGGATTGTAAGTATTTACTACTTCAGGCACAAGAATATAATTAATCTTAGTATCTACGTTGAGTCGTCTTCCTCATTGCATTTACAACGCCAGCGCACTTCACTGCAGATACGTTAGGCAGATTAACTTCTCATTGCAGCAGTTGAGGGCTCCGACATGTTCCTCTTAGTTGCAAACAGACAGAGTAAAACAATTACAGCGACAATATAATGTTCATGCTTCACTTAACAAAGAGAAGAAGGCCTTGATTATGCGCGATTATACACGATGTAACTAATTGGCCCATTTGTAACTGCAATACACGTGACTATAGTTAACTGCATGGAAGTAGTACCGTCAAGGTCACACCGCTTACTTACAGCGTTGTCACTAAGCAACAGTTTCCCTTTCTTCCGAAAAATGCTACACTAGTAAGTAAGACTACTTAATGTAAAGAATATAACAAGGTGATTTTTAAATTAAATATTTACTGTTTTTGTCAATGAGGCTTCCATTAAAATCACAATTAAAATAATTTTTTGTACTTTAAACTGTTAAAAATTCTAAAATCAATGACAATAGAAGACTGAGAAAACAACGATACATTTTGAAGGTTCATAAATCCCTACAGCAGACATTTTATAGATAAAATTTAATGTTATTTAAAGTAGAAAACATGTTAAAACTTGCGAGTATCACACAGTTGTTCTGATTTTGTAAGATAGTGTAATGTAAGATATTTTCGCTGGTTAACTTGCGTTTTACTGTATTTTTTTTACGTAACACTTTACAGTGAGAAAGTTTCTAATACTTACATTAGAATACATTGTTACATTATTAATAATTGTTAATAATAATTACATCACAATTAATACATTGTTAATAATTAATTAACAATTAATTTCCATAACTTATACATAACATTCAATGCGACCCGTCAGCTATAGTTTCTTTGGACGAATTTTCGTACGCATCCAGTGTCTTAAGCTTGCCCCGTTTAATTATTGAAGAAACAGCTCACTATTCGTGACTCCGAAAAATATTATATTTTTATTTCCTGCGCTGCTGCTGTCATTAATAATTAAGTAAAAAATCAGCACTATAGTATAAGACGTTACATGTACAAGTAGCATAAAAATAATAGTATGTATAAACCCGAAAACGAATTGAATTTCTTAAGAAAATAAGAATAATTTTATAAAAAACAATACAAAATCCTAATGAACTAAATTATAAATTCCTTATTCATATATTAATATATTATAAATATGGGGCACATATATTGGGTACTGTAACTGAAATAGGATTGACTTTTGCCACAACAGCGACAATTTTGTTTACAGAAATTGCTCAGTGCTATTTATCTTTGTGCAACGGAAGAAAGGTAGTAGCGCGACGAGTAAACATACACATTTTTGAGGGGAGTGTAAAAAATGACAAAGGCATTCATAAAAGTGTCAGACAGCAATATTTACCGAAAAGACATGCCGACATGGTATACACAATTTGCATACCAAATGTGTACATATACCTAACAGAACTTCCGAACCATATGGCTTAGGAACGACCGTGCAGAGAACAAAAACAGGTTCATTTACAAAAAGGGAAAAGACCGTGAGTATGAAAAAATTAAAGAGACAACAGCTGGCAAGGTCAGCGTTCTCAGACAACTATCAGTCTGTAGGATAACCGCCATGAAGAAAACAATAACTTTAAATATGTAAGTTCAGTGTACGGAAAACAGTGAACTGTTTTGCTAAAACGCTACACAATGTAGTAGCCGGCAACAACGCTGGGCGAGGGGCGTGGAGGTGACAGGGAGAAGCAGTGAAAGTGAGTGACCTTGACGGGACTACTTCTATGCAGGGTACTCTAGTGATTCTGGTTTTGGCGTTTATCATTAAAAAAATGTGTTCTTTATGAAAACGCAATTTATAATCAGATTTCACGGGTATATATACGGGTTCCAACGGGATATTTTTTGTCGTGGTTTAGGACTTGAAAGTGGTGGAAACACTGAAAGGCCTCGTCCGAAACATGACGAACAGCAGTTTAGCAAGTAAACACGACAAAGATGGTATTACAGTGACTGCTAATTTAAATAAGAACATGAATTAGGAGGAGTTAGCTTATCTGATTCGTATATTTGTCTGCTTGTTTAATACGTGCCAGTTTTAAATATGCAGTGCAGAGTTTCAAATAATCTCAATGTAGTTTAAGCTATTATGGTTTCTGTTCTGTTTTACATAGTTTTGTTTCTGGACCCTATGTTTTGATTGTAGACGTCGTGATGTACACGCACACAGAAACTGAGTCACACAGGCAACACTGTTAGCCTGGTTTAAGGGAAGAGTCACCTCTGCTTGAACGAACTGTGTGTGTTTGTGTTGTGTGAGGGGAGTCAGATAATCCTCTAGCCGCCTTCCCAACCTGGACAGACTGTAATTACATTTGTGAACGTTGAGTTTATTGTGTAAGCTTAAGAAAATTGCTTTGTTATTACAAATAGCCATGAATTGACAAAATAAAATACGGTTGATCCTGCCAATCTCGCTCAATTGTTGATCGGAACTAAAACTACAGAAAATCCAGGTTAATCAACAATACCAATAATTAAGAGATACATCGTAAAAAATAAGAACGTCACAATGTTTGTTACTAATTAACTATTAATTTAGTAGATTATAAAATTAGGTTGCCCGTGGCTGCGGGGAAATCTGTACCTAATGCATTCGTTGCCACTAATTCCACGTCGCTTAATTTGACTGTCTGTTTCAAATTGGATTGTAATTTACACGACCTCCTGTTATGGCAACAGTGTGTTTGTGTTGTAGGTTTTGTTCAGGTTCTCTTTCACACAGACGGACATTACTGTTTCACGTAAGGTCGGCCTATAGACGTGAAATTTTAGTGTTGGCACAATTTGAAAGCTCTCAAAGGTTTCGTTTGTTGGAACGTTTGTCTTAGTAAATATTTTTCGAATTTGCATACACGTACTAACTAAAACAATTTATGTAGGCAGTAAAAAATTATATTAATAGGAGCAAATATATTTAAAAATTAAATCCTTAAATTTTTAGTGACCGTCAATCAGTGAATGTTTTAGTGGATAGTTAGTGAGGATCGGTCAATAATAAAACTTTTAGTTATTTTGCGTCGACGTTTCGACAATATTTATTGTCATCTTCAGGACCTGTGTATGAAATACAATAGAAATATCAAACATAACGAAACAATTAAATATTTGGGTGAACGTGTTGGTGTATGTGAGTGTGTGCGTGTGTATGTATGTATCATTTTTTATGTGAAGACTTATGATAGTTTGTTTACATCTTCAAATTATCTTTAACAAAGCGAGCAGATTATAGTATGAGAGAACTTAATTTATACAGTATTACAATTTAAATTACTAAATATAATGTTATTTTAATTAATTAAACAAACAGTAACCAACAATTGGATATTAGATTGGTACAAAAATTGTTTACACCTACAACAGTCAACATATAGCAAAGTAATATATTACCTATAACTAAAACAGATTAGGGGATGTTCACTACGTAATTATTAAAAGTTATTTTTACCATGTTTCACTCCTTACTGGTATTAGCAAACAATCATAATTTAGAAACATACAATTTACACAATATTGTAAAACATTACGACTTAAATCAGATAGTTTTAATCTGATAGTCTTAGATAGTAATTTAAATTGTAATACTGTATAAATTAAGTTCTCTCATACTATAATTTCCTCGCTTTCTTAAAGATAATTTGAAGATGTAAACATACTATCATAAGTCTTCACATAAAAAATGATACATACATATGCATGCACACACTCACATCACCAACACGTTCACCCAAATATTTAATTGTTTCGTTATGTTTGATATTTCTATTGTATTTCATACACAGGTCCTGAAGATGACAATAAATATTGTCGAAACGTCGACGCAAAATAACTAAAAGTTGTATTATTGACCGATCCTCACTAACTATCCACTAAAACATTAAAAAATTAAAAAATTGCATACTGCTTTTCTTTGATAAAAAATTATTACACAATGATGTGTCACCATTTGAATCATCATCATCATAATCACCACTCCAAGGACTAAGCCTTAAACCTGTTCCGGAAATCGTCTCCTCCTCGATCTACCGACACCTCTCTTCCCAGTAGGGTGATAACCCAAGGCAGCTACAGGTAGACGGATATCAGGCATGCAACTCAAGTGTTCACACCATCTTGTTCTGTGGTCTCCAATCTTACAATGATACAGTGTTTAAATCGCGTCTAATATACTCGTTCCTTCTCCGATCAAAGAGGGTACAAAATTGCGTCCCTCTTAGAAATTTCATTTCGGCTGCCTGAATCCTCTGCACGTCCCTTTTACCAAGAGTCCATGTCTCACTAGCATACAGGAATGTGGGTACAGCCACAGTCTAATAAAATTTCATTCATGTGTTTTTGTAATATTCTTATAGTTTAGGTTTTAGTGTCACGAATGTCTTGAACTGGAAGAAACTTATGGAATGTTCTCTTCCAAAGTATTCTTCGACCTGTGTGTTCGAAATCCGTTTGGCAACGCCGTAGATTTAAAAACGGTTTTATTTGTTTTGTTTGCTTATTTTTAAGTTATAAACAAGAGAGGTACAATGGTTTCACGTAAAGTACACAGTTAGGCCTATTACTAATACAGCTGCAGCATTAACATTCAGAAGACTTGGATATCTTAGAAAGTTCTCAATTCCACAGCACTGGCCGGAACTGTCTCTGTACACCATCAGTACCAATCGCACCGTGCACCAATCAGATTGGAGCTTTACAAGTTTACAAGGATGTCAGAGTGCACAACGTGACGCTGAACCTCGCTATGCCCGGCACGGGGATCTCGCACAATGGTCATGCCTGTTCTGGTCGACGTTAACTGGAGAATTCCCGGTCCTCACCATATAAATCCGAAATCTGAGCGACATAGCGAATGTTCTGATTGAGTGTCATTTTTCTCTATGTAAAAGCTCGAGATAAGTAAAAGCTTAAATAAAGGCCACTGTGTTCAATCCAAACAAAGGTTTACGTGATAAGTAAAGGCTCTGGTTAAGCATTGCACAAAAACGTTAAATCATGTCCCACTGTTATCTGGAAACGTTACACCCTCAATAAAATATATATATCATATAAAACTGTATAAAAACATGTTAAATATGTAGGATTGTTTATACGAAATTAGAAAATTCTAGCGTCAAGTATGATTTACAATCTCTCAAAGTTCCGTTTTGATACGTTAACAAGTAACAGAGTTATTCTTTTTAATTTAATGTAATTCTTTGCACCCACACTCGCGCACTGTCAACGCGCATATATAAATATGGGGACAAGTTATGAACAATTTGAGGTGTCTCGCTTTACAACACTAAATCTAAAACAATAATCATGCTTAATTACCAAAGTTAAACAAAATCTCATTGTCTATACCAGCTTATACGCGTAAGGGGAGCGTACAATATTTCTTTCTCATCGTTCTGGAAAGCTTCGTTTCCATATATTACTCTATTCTCTTTGTTTACTACAAAATGTACCACAACGTACAGTAAAACTAAAGAAAATCTGCTTACAAATCTAATCACATAATAACTAATTCACTTTTTATTTTGAAATAAATTTTGTCTATACATTCGGAATGTTTACTATACTTGGAAGTAATCGGAGATACTCAGAAATTTTATACCACGCTCTTGCGTACAGCGTATCAGCGTTACACAGTGTTTGCACATAAAAGCACTCAGTAAAATTAATATTCCGTTAGTTAAAATTCTGCAAAAGTAGATTTCGATATTTCACTAGAGTAAAACATAAATTGCTCTTTTTTATGAAATCCGTATTTCAACATGCAACAAAAAATCCTCTACTATTTATTTTATAAGTTTGCCTGTGGGCACGTTATTCATTAAATTCAGTAGGGAGTTCACAATTTTAATTATTTTCTTCATCAGAGCGTGTTCAATTTAAAACCAGCGCGTACATGATCTGAAATTTCTGTTATCTGCTTCTGATAGAAAATTAAAAAGTATTTCGTAATTTGTGAATGTAAAACGACCGTGAGGAAGCAGACGCTCAACTACAAGTGTATAATGCCGAGTAAGTTGTGCTTGAATAATTTTTGTGGTTGAAATATACTGTGTAATCGTAGCTAATAATTACATGTTGCTACTACGGTCGCACGGATCGTAGTTTTGTTCAGTGGAAAAAGTATAACTGACACCAATGAAGTCTAATTACATTATTATTTAGAAACTAACAACAGTAAGCAATCAACAAAGGCACTCTTATTCAACAATTCAAGTTATACTTGTATAACACACAACAATAAATGTCACATTATTACAGTTTTGCACTAAGTAACACAATTACCCTAAAAGTGCAAGTGAGTGTAACAAAATTCCTAACGTCACTGTAATATCGCTGGTCGAAAACTAACGTTGGCCGGCCGATGGCGCTTATATTTGTATATACTGCTGAGATTCGAGAACAATGATCACTCTCTTAAGCACGAGACGTAATTGCGTAATCACAGCTGCTCTGTAACTAGCTGGAAACGATGCTAATGTCCGACCTTAACAACGCCGGTCAGAACGATCGCCAAACGTTTGGAACAGCCTGGTATGTCGGGTGTCGTACGTGTTGAGATTCACTAGCCACTTTTGTTATCTTTCACCTCAACGTAGCGTACATTTTATGCAAGTCTAACTAAAACTGTGGAGATAAATATTTTGACGACAGTATTAAACTGTAGAACTTTCATCTTTTCTTGGTATCTTGACGTACAGTTTATCAGTCGTTGTACACTCAACTTTCTAAATTTCGCTTTTAATATCTATAAGTACTTGCAAAATATACGAGCCGAATTTCATTGTAGTTTATGTTGGGCAGACCAAGAGAAAACTACGTGATAGATACAATCACCCCAATATGCTTATTTGAGGCCACATATTTGAAAATATGCTTTAGTCGTTACGTAACGGACATTAGGTATCTAAAGCTTTAATTACAAAATACTCAGAACCAACAATAATTTAAATAAACATACATACAGATAGAATACAAAACTGATGTACATGTAAAACTGAATAAACTGAAGCAAAATACAAATAATGCATAAATTATGCGAAGCGTTCCCTGACAATTCTGTCTCTGTCGAGACAAATGTAGACTGTGGAACTTGCGTTAGGCATAATAATTTTATACATTTAGTTTAGAAATTATTAGTTTCTGATAATTATTCACACACACACACACACACACACACACACACACACACACACACACACACACACACACACACACACACACACACACACACACACACACACACACACACACACACACACACACACACACACACACACACACACACACACACACACACAAAGGTACGGATGTGCGTGGAGTGTGACCCTGTGAGCCTTTAGTTTTAAAAGTATAATATAAAAAGAACCAAACTTGTCTTTCCAAATTCACAATATAATAAGAAGTTTCTGTATGACAGAAGCGTTACGGGTAGAGTATTAAAGTTTTCGAAGGTAGTTGTGATTGCGAAGCACTTGCTCGCTTTACTCTTTGTATGCTGCAACTGGAAAGTTTCAGGAAACTTGTCTGTTTATAGCAAACAGTGCGATTGAATTACTGAGCATTTTTTTCTTTGGTTTGATTTAAGCATTCATTACACTACGCAACTGATTGCAGAAGAAGTTCTAGGGCATAGGTTTAAATGTAGCGTATTACACTTACTGCACAGCTTGCAATCGATCGCAAAACAGTTGCAACTTTTAGTTTCACGCACTCGTTGATTCTACTGTAACTTATTACACTATGCAAACGATTGCATCCAACTGCGCGCGCATTCAGTAGACAACAAAGAAATGTCATGACATGGGACCGATACAACATTTTACAAACCGCCAATATCTCAAAAACAAAAAGGGGATTTCATTAAAACAAAATCCAAAATAAAACTTTTAATTTTTTCTAAATTTCACTCGCAAACACCATATGCTATCTCTTATATAACGAACGTTTATCGTGTGCCAAAAATATTCCTACATTCAAATAAACAAAACTTTCATGACACGGTACTGTTTTAAATCTCTGTTCTTTAAAATTATTAAGTTATTGGTTCAAATGTAAGTTATGTCTAAAATCACCCTCAATCTTCAACGAACACGGTAATGAAAGAAATTTGTTATCGGGTCGGTAGTTTCTGAGGTTAGCCGAGACAATGATAAAAACAAATTTTACCTCTTTATAGTAGTAGTAGTAGTAGTAGTAGTAGTAGTAGTAGTATAGATGCCATTTTTACTCTAAACCTGATTGCACAGCAGCTACAAGCCTGTTTTTATTACCTTGCAACTAGTTTCATGTAGCTTTGCAATCACTTCCATGCAATCAGTTACATAGTGTAATAAACAGCCTGATAGGCCTAACAACCTGTTCAGAATACTACGTTCAGTTCTTCAGAACACATAAGTCCCCTTGACTATACCCGATTAGTTCGGACAATTTTGAAAGTTATTTAGCGATGTACAATTTTTGCATTTCAAATGCCTAATTGCAATAGAAAATTATCAGTTTCGATAGTTGATATTTCCATATTTAAAGTACTATTTATAAATTTAGAGAAGTGTATTGTTCTTTAAAATGTAGTGTAAGGGTTGAAAATATTAAGAATGTAAGGACAGAGGGCAGCAGGAATTGGTAGAATAGAGTGTAAGGTGTAAGGTGTTTGACTTCCCAAAGTAGGACTGTCTTCGTTTGTAGGCTGCACAGCGTATGGTCAGAACATGTACGTTTTATTACG
Organism: Magicicada septendecula; assembly: GCA_034769895.1. NCBI lineage: Eukaryota > Metazoa > Arthropoda > Insecta > Hemiptera > Cicadidae > Magicicada > Magicicada septendecula. Next base: position 585,902,128 of record CM068369.1, on the reverse strand, counting down.
TGGCCTATCACGTGGTACTGTTACGATTATAAAACTTAGGTCTGTGTACGTTTTAATAAAATCGGAATATAAATATAAGTATGTGGTAAACCATCTTCTTATTCTTCATTTCAAGGTTTATGTTATATAAACCTGTCCGGTACCTATCTCATCCTCGGACGACCCACGTCTCTTCTACCAAGAGCTTTATAGTTCAGTGCCGCTTTCGGCAATCGATCTTCTGCCATCCTTTGACGATGATCCCACCATTGTCTTCTGTAAATCGAAATAATTTCATTTATGTCCTCTACTTCCAGTCCTGCTCTGATATCATCATTTCTTATTCTATCTTGCAGTGTATAGTTTAAATTATTTCGAAGAAACTGGATTTCAGCACTCTGAATCTTGCCGGACTCCTTTTCTGCAATGACTCACTCCTCACTCGCATATGTCAATGCGGGTATTGCAATTGTCTTATAAAATGTAATCCTTGTGATGTGTTTTGTTTTATTTCTAAGATTTCTATGAATCGTTTTACAAATATTCCTAAATGTATGTATCTTCTCTTCTGTACCATATTCAGACTCATAGCTTACTGCACACACGAGATATTTAAAATGGCTCACTTGTTCTAAAGTCTAGTTGTTTATAATTATCTAAGTCCTCACTAGAAATTTACCTTTAAAAGCCATGGTTTTAGTCTTTTTTACTAAAATTATTACTGAGTATTTTCTTGCTACTTTTTGAAATTCAAACATACCTCTTTGTAAATCATCCTCATTTTCTTAAATATGAACTATGTCATCTGTGTATATAGCAGGAACCCATACAAATTTATTTGTTAAGTTGTATTCCCGAAGTCACTCTGGATTTCCATGCTCTCAACATGTCGTCAATATATACGTTAAACAAGGCTGGCGAAATACACCATCCCTCCCTAACTCCCTAACTCCCTTATTTATTGGAATGTCACCTGAGAGCCTACCATTCAGATCCAGAACTACAGCTGTACTTTCTTAAATAATCTTAACTGAATTTGTCAAATCCTGTGGATATCCACTTCTATCCATAATATTCCATAACTTTGACGGTTTACATTATCAAATGTTATTTCTAGATGAACAAAAGTGATAAGAGTTTCCTGGTTATACTCCCGCCTCTTCTGTCTTATCTGTATATGGTAAACCTCTTGATTTAAATAACAGGCGGCTGTATATAAAAAAGGCACACGAATTCGTACAGAATAGTTCGCTGATAAACATCATATACGGGAACAGCCGTAGTATAAAGATCAGTGACCACTCGGATGATAATTAAACCACTTTATGTAGGTAGTTTCTTTACGTAACACTCACGCCCAATTTTTAGGTAAAAAGTAGGCGGGTAGATCTTGATTCACCATTAGGAAGGGTAGGCTGTAGCTTAGGACGCAAACTTTTTGGGGGCGCAAAAATTTAAGATAACAATAAAAGGTCATGTTGGCAATGTAAAGAAATATAAAAAATTCCAATGTATAAGAAAAACCTAGAATGTATAAATGAAATCAAATGTCAGACTTGGAGGTCAATCGTTTCCTGCAGAGTATGTTCATTTAGAAATATTTTTGAAAGGAAATTTCTGAAATAGACGAAACCAAAACTAAGAAACCAAAGAAAAAGAAAATAAAGTATTCAGATCCATGTAGACTCTTGAAATTCTTAAAATCATGTAGTGTGGAATCAATATGTCCGAATGCTAAAGTGGCCTTGCAAACTTTTTTTGAGCACGGTAGTCACAAATTGTGAGGGAGAAAGATCGTCTTCAACTCTAAATCCGATAAAAAGTTATTTAGGGTTACCTTGGACCAGGAAAAAATGAAAACCTTGGTACTTTGATTAATTAAACATAATTTTATACAAAGAATTTGTTTAATAAATGGTCCATCGATTTGCAACTGCAAAAACCAGAAAAAATAATCTTTGATTAAACAAACATTTTCAGCAATTTTTCATAGTGATCATGAAAATTATTTGAGAAAACTTTTGTTCTTAGCGTTTTGATTTACTTTGTATAAAATTAAGTAAAGTATGAGTTTCGTGTAATATTTACGTGTTGAATTTACGTGATTAAAATGGAAACAAGACAAAATTTTGTTCATACAACCCACGTCTTCCTAAATATAATATCAGTACATCGTGTTCCTAACACGTGTTCCGAATCGAACATAATACGTGTTCCCTAATATGTTCCTATAATATGTGAGTACATAGTGCATAATATTCGTTGTTTGAGAGATTGGAAGGTGGATTGGTAGGGCGGGGCGCAAAACATTTATCAGCGTAGGGCGCTAGGGAAGGTGGCTTGGTAAGTAAAAGAAACGTGTAATGGGCTCATAAATACGGCATTTTGACTGAAATTATGTTGACATTCTCCTCAGGATTTGTATAACAAAGTAAATCAAAGTTAATGTCTGAAGTCATTATATAACCGTACACGTGTACACGAGAGAAAGTTTGTATGCTTTGACGAACGAGAGTAATAGAGAAACTGTGTTGCAATAATTAAAGTTGTTTTGTCCACAAACTAAACTAACTACTATCAAAGACAATAATGTTTTACTTTATAAGTATACAGTGTTAACTGCACCTTCATTAGCTCTGTGAGTAGATAAACGGAGCAGTAAGGTACTCAAACATACACGTTTATGAAATGTACTGCGTCTTCTTTGATACTAATGCCAGTGCATAATTCTCATGAACAAAAAGTCACAAAGAAAAAGAAAGGGAGAAAGAAAGAGAGAGAATATTGAATGAGTAGATGATTTAACGTTACTGTTTAGTAAAGTTTTAAAAGTATAGTCTAGTTTCCAAATATATACCCAAACAATTATAATTTCAAAAATATTTTACATATTAATTTCTATATAAATGAAAAATCTGATTCTTCTTCTTCTTTCTATGGCACTACAGCCCTTGTTGGGCCCTGGCCTCCTTCAATTTTTCCCCCCATTCTCCTCTGTCAGCAGCCATCCTCCTCCAGGAACGCACTTTTAATATCTCTCTTGCATCCTCATCCACCGCATCCTCCCATCTTCTCCTTGGTCTTCTCACTGGTCTTTTTCCATGGATTCTGGTATACAATAGTTTTTGTGGTATCCTTTCTTCTCCCATCCTGGCTACATGACCAGCCCACCTTAGACGCTGTAGTTTTATGTACCGTGTTAACGGTGGTTCTTTATACATTTGATACAATTCATGGTTATATCTTATTCTCCAGCCATGTACGTCATTAACTGGTCCCAGGATTCTTCGTAATATTTTTCTTTCAGAGGTATCGAGAGTGTTTGCTGCCTTGGAGTTCAGGATACACGTTTCGCAACCATATGTTAGGATGGGTCTTATTATTGATTTGTATATCCTTAGTTTCGTGTTTCTGTGGATGTCTTTGGATCTGAAGATACTTGATGTGGCGAAATACGCTTTATTGGCTTGGACTATCCGGTTTCGGATTTCGGCTTCTTCTGTGCCGTTTTTTTCTAACATGGTTCCCAAGTATTTAAAGTTGTCCACCTTTTCGACATTGTCGATTGTTCCGTAGTTTCTTTGTCTTCTAGTCTGCACTAATATTTTTGTTTTATCTATGTTGATTTTGAGGCCTATAGAAAAATCTGATTAGCTTGTACAATTTTAGTCTTTGATACAAATAATGTCCTACCTAAATAAGTCATCTTTAAGAATAATGTTCTTTTTGAGTACATAATATTTAGTGAGTACCTGAGATTCTTTTGTTAGTCCCAAGGCTTTATCTGCAAACATTTCAAACCTTCACGAGAATTACACAGAACGGCTTTGATTTATCAGAACACATCTCATCATCACCACCACCAACACCATCATCATCACCATTATCGTCATCTAAAGGCTAAAACTTGCCGAGTTAGAACGTCTCTCTCTCTATCACTGTCCACTTTAAATACGGTAAGTACGATAGGAAGTTCATCTCCTTTCCAATGTGTTTGAAGAACGCTTGGTTTTCCCCCAACACCTTTCCTTCAAAAAGGTTACTTAGAATTGGCTGTGTCGTACCACGTGCCAATCAATCTTGACTTTCTTCTTCTTTCGCGAGGACATGCTCATTACTTTCCTTATCCATCCAATTCGTCTTCGTCGTTCTCCTTAACATCCACATTTCCATTGCTTCCAGCTACCTTCCTTCTATTTTCCGAGGTTCCACGCCTCACACCCATAAGTTACGACACTACACACAAATTTTTTTGCAAACCTTTTCTTTACCTCCAAACTTAAGTGATTGTTTAATTAAATAAAATCGTTTTGTTCCGAAACGCCTGCTCCGCTTTGCTAGAGCTATTCTTCTCGTGTAGAACATCTCTGCACGATCAGTAATCCTTTATCAGAATATTCAACGATGCGACGAAAAACCAGAGAAGACAATTTGAAACATAAGTTATGGGCAAGTTTCAGTTAAAGCTGCACCCAGCTAAACGCAGCGCATGCGTAATCCTTCATAAGGAAGCGAGTACTGCCTTTTGCGTGACAAAGCGGTCGTAAATAACATATACAGATGAAATGGCGTAGCAACTTGAAAACTGTGTTAATATTTGTCTGTTCAACCCAGTCGTGCTACTAAAAAAAAACACTGAGCCAAACAAGTAGAACTACATTCGCGATAATTATTATTGGCTCACCCTCTTGCATGCACGTGTGTGCTTGTTCATGAATTCACTTTTTTGTGAACTAGAGAAAACTTTTTTGGTTTTTCTGTCACGAACAGTCGACAAAATTTTTAAACCCAGCGCGCTCTACAACTTTCAATTTGACCCTACTTTACACTCTGATGAGCACAAAATTAAAATTTTCCTGCTGGGAAAATGAAACTGTGAACTGCGTCGGCATACTGAATGTAATGAAAAAAAAAAATACTGAGCTAGTTATCGTGTTAGGCAAACAGTGGAGTTGTTTGCAGCGTGTACAAATACTGGATTCATTAAAACCAGCAATTTAAACTTTCTCCATTGACATACAGAAAATAGTAGTCTACATCTAAATATTAACAAACATAATAACAATACCTTAAGATAGAGTTTCAAATATATAGGAACAGGGAACATCATTTACTAAGAGTACTTTGTCGAAGTGTAAACAAATATTATGTAAAGGGTTGAGTTCTTATGACAACGCTGACCCTCAATACCGGAATTGTCATAGTTAGTGAATATGATTACCGCCCCATTGGGCCACTGGTCTAATGTTTTCATTAGCTACAAAACCAGACGTCTTGGCTGTATCTACGGCGACCATCTTCAGTGAGTAATAACTTGGTCTACCGCTCGCTAAAGACTAAATTGTAATTAATTCCAAATCACACGAGTGGGGTTTGCGTGACTCACACGAATTGATCAGTGTCCCGAATCTCCAAATCGACACCTGCCACTGGGAAAGTTAATTATATTTCCATTTCTAATTGTGTTAGGGCGTGAAGAGATCCTAGATTTGTTGATTATACCACCGGAGATAACAAACAAGGTCGTTTCCAAGACTTACATGGCCTTGGATTATATTTGAGTAGTCCGAAGGTTAGGGGATTGTAGGTTACATGAGCTGCCCGACCACAGAATCTAAGCGCCAGACGTCTCAAGGTGTCATCCAGGGGGCGGACACGTAGGCCTCTTCTCAAAGCTCGAGAAAAGAACCTAAGGGGGACTTTCCAGGCAAGCTTAAGTCCCCAGTCAAGACCGCTGTAGAGTGGCGATCTATGACAGCGTGCAAGGTATCCCCAGACAGGACAGGCGTAGGTAATCACCGGCAACAGGTATGTGTTGACTATAAGCTTACCCAGCCTATCAAGTCATATCCGGACTTCAAAGCACGGGCCAGAATCTACTGAGTTGCGCCCGAGGTGCGTTGACGAATTTTCCGTGCGTGGGTTCGCCAGGTAAGACGGGAGTCTAGGTAAAGCCCGATGGTCTTCACGCTATCTGTCCAGGGCATTTCTACTGATTCTACGGTAAGCGGCCGAGGCCGCTTGCGGCATCGTAGTTGCGTTAACGGGAACTCTACAGTTCTCGGCCCACCAACATACACGTCGAGTTGGCGCTATAGTTTTGATGACCGCAAAGTTCGTCTCTGCAGCAAAAGCCGCGGTGTCGTCGGCAAACAGGCACAGCACTAATCCACCCACATCCGAGACATGTCATTGACGAACACAGAGACAGGAGAGGTCGAAAGATGCCACCCTGAGGAACGCCAGCGGTAATACGCCTCTCCGAAGAGAGAGCGTGGTCTACTCTCACTCGGAAGCTACGGTCTCGCAGAAAGCCGCCGATCAATCGATCGTAGCAATCTGGGAGAGGAACTTCCGCGAGTTTGTAAAGGACAATTTCGTGCCACATGCGGTCGAAGGGTTTTTTTGTCCACGTCTAGAATTAACGCGGTCGTCTGTTTGCCCTGGCAACCGGCCTCGGCCATCCGTAGCAAACCTCCTCTCCTCGAGTCTATCAGTTGAAAGCGAACTGTTCGGCGATCAGGGCATCAAGTCTTTCCAGGTGGTCGAGCATCCAGCGCTAGAACAATCACTCGAAAACCTTCGACGTCGCGGCTAAGGGGCAAATGGATCCGAGGTTCTCGCGCGAAAAGAATTCTTTCCCGTCTTGGATGTTGCGATCATGGTAGCAATTTTCCATTTCGCTGGAAAGTAGGTCAGCCTGAGGCAAGCGTTAAACAGCTCGGTCACGAAACGAATTCCACGCTCCGGAAGGTGCTGGAACGAGATGTTTGTTATACCGTCCGGGCCTGGCGCCTCCCGGGGCTGAGCTGGACGATTTTCTCAGTGACCTCCTCCAATGAGATGGGCTCCGGCTCAGCGGTGATAACCTAACGGTATCAGTGAAACCCGGGTTCTTGGCTGGGTTAGGCGTGAACTGTCGCTTGAAACAATCAGCCAATAATGCTGAGTTCTCGGGGGGGGGGGGGCACCGAGTCCTTCCAGTGGCGGCAGAGGAGCGCGTCTGCGCTTACCCGTTACAGCACAGAATCCACCAGACGTTATGACTATAAAAGATGACAAACTTCAATACGACCTATGAGTTGCTTAATAGGCTCTCTGGAGACATAATCCTTAAAGTGCAAATAGGTATTATAACTAATAACTAGTACATATAGGTAATAAAAGTAGGTTTTAAAAATATGCTTAAAATTCGATATTTTTTAAATATCTGTTTTTATTATCAAAATACCCTTATACCATATTGGTGTCGAGTTACATCAATATATAAGTACATCAACTATACTCTATATACAAATTTTGTCTATCTTACTCTATCCATTGACAATGTCTTCGCTTCCCTCCAGCCCAAGCCTCTTTCTCTCAAAATGTTTCCCATCATTCCATCCCAAGTCAGTCGCGGTCTCCCTCTCTTCTCCCCCCCCCTGATTTTGCCTCCCAAACCTGTTTTACCATTCTATCACTATCTATTCTCTGCATGTGTCCCCACCAGCATAGTTGTGTCTGTTCAATAAAATCCAGAATCGATATCACTTCCAGATCCTCTCTTATTTGTGTATTCCTAACTCTGTTCTTCCTTGTTACTCCTACTACTCTCCTAAGATATTTCATTTCTGCCGCCTGTATTTTACTTTTTTGGCTTTTGGATAGCACCCACGTCTCACAGCCGTATGTTAAAACCGGTCTATATACTGTTTTATACACACTCATTTTCGTTTTTCTTGATATCTCCTTCTTATTTATAAATCTATTGTTTAATGCATAGTATACTTTTATTGCCTTTTCAATTCTTTCATTTAATGCGGCTTCTTGTTTCCCATTACTGTCTATTATAACCCCTAGATATTTGAATTGTTTGACTTGTTCTATCTTCACTCCTCCAATCTCTATATTTATTATTTTCTCCCCCATTACCATTACCTTTGTTTTAGTCTTATTTATTTTCAACCCTTTTTCCTGGAGAACTTCATTCCATATATTAAAATTACCCTGTAACGCCCTTTCACTTGTAGCCATTAGCACTACATCATCCGCAAAAGCCCCTCCTGCTACTTCTATACTTCGCAAGTTCCTGTATCCAACATGCATTTTCTTAACCTTCAGTGAACACTTCTTAATAATGTCGTCCATATACAAGTTGAATAATGTCGGACTCAGTCCACCTCCTTGTCTTAATCCATAGTTTGTTGTAAATCCTCATACTTTTACCAATTACATAATTAAGATTATTTTTGTATAACCTCTGTTAAAATATCTGTTACGAATACTAATTGAGAACTAAAGTTATTCCTGATGACAAGAAACTTATTACTTATATAAATTGAATAACATTATTTTTTTAAACTCTTATACTTCACGTTGGATTACTCAAAAGCTGTGAAATGCAAAGTATTTATAAAATGTATTTATAAAATTATGTTTGAAGAATTCTGAATTTCTTATTTGTACCCGGAAAATTGAGAGTGTCAACCTCCCAGCTAGATTCATTCCTTACCCAGGAGAATCTTCTAGTTACGCCACTGGTGTATCCTCCATTATCCTCAGTGTGTATTCTCATGTGAAACTTGCTACATTAAAATTTTATTACAAAAATAATTTCTACAGATTTCTTATTATTAATTACCTCTAAACAATATAGGAACATAACTAAGTAAATGGAACATGCATTTCGATGTAAAATATTGTTTGTCTCTAACAAATAAAAAATGCAACTCAAGAACTGAACTATGCACTTTACAAGCAACATAATTATTTTAAATACATACTATAACAATTTAGAAAAGACGGTCGCTTCAGCGTTGTTCTGTGTACAACAAATTGACGATAATTAGTTTCTGTTCTCGAGACAACAATTATGAACAAAATTAAATTTCTCGTTCTGCAAACTTGGAAAAGCAGTTTCATTAGCGTGACAATATCCGTAGACAGGTGTAATAGACAGAATAATTAAAATAGTTATGCCTTTATAATATCTCATTTATCCTTGTCTTAGTTGGTTGTCACGGAGATTAATTTCTTTGCTTTAAATGCACTGTATCGGAGACGCTAAGGTTAATTCTCATTGAGAGTATAGTTATGCATAATATAATATTAATATTAAAAGCGTGATTAAACATAAAATCTGGGATTATATTTCAATATTTTGAAAAAAACCTTTTTCATTACGTTTTCTGGAACTTATGAAACCCATAAAACTTAAAACAGTTACGAATTTAACGAGCAGAAATCTTGAAACTATATAAATAATTACAATAGTATGATATTTCAAAATGTGTCCGAGACTAAGTAATGAAAACACTTTTATTTCGGTCCACTGCATGCCTTTTTATTAAGACCGTCTTATTATTAAGACTTTTAAGACCAAACGTTTTGCTCATACCACTGTAAGGGCAATTAGAACTGTAAAAATTGAAACACCTAAACCAAGTAAAACTACAAACATTTACAGCCAAGATTGTCTGAATTTGCACAAAAAGACAAAAATATAGTAAAAAATTTGAAGCCTTCGGATCTATAAACGCGTTCTCAGATTTTGTGAGTAGAAAACAAAACAAGTGCTTTGAAGAATAACACATAAAACTTGGTACCATCAAACCCTAACAAATGGAAAGGTTGAGAAGTAGTTGGAGAAAATCTAGTATTGTTGTAAATCTTTATGATTGTTAAGGGTGGTGAACGGAGTGTGTATTATAAACAAATCTGATTAACTTATTGAAATACTAAACTCCTAATTACTTGCGCAATCTCTCTCTCTCTCTCTCTCTCTCTCTCTCTCTCTCTCTCTCTCTCTCTCTCTCTCTCTCTCTCTCTCTCTCTCTCTCTCTCTCTCTCCCTTCGTGGTGTATGAGCCACTGTGGACTACGCTTGGTTCAACTGGTTCCTTCCTTCTTCTCCTCTCGCTTCCTCCTCTCCAACTTCGCCTTCATTCCTAATCGATGTCTCTCTCTCCTTTCGTCAGTCCAGACGGCACCCCTCTCTTCTTGGGCAATTTTTAATTTCTTTTTGAGTAGCAAGCATTTTTCAGTGTCTTCTTGAGTAATCTGGAGTTCTTCTATTTCTTTTTCTGTTTCTTTGAACTAAGTAATGGACATTTTGAGCTTTGTGAAATAGTTAAAAAGCTTCCCTGTTAGTCTGTCAGGATTCATTCTTTGAACATGTTCGTAGAAATTAATTTTATTTTTAGAATTAAGTCTGTGATTTTCTCAACACGTGTGTACAGCTCATTATTGTGGCGTCTTCTGTAGCGTTCTCCATCTTTTATTGATCCCAAGATTTTTCTTAATATTTTCTTTTCTGTGACTTCCAGTTTTTCGATCATCATTTTCTTGTTCAGAGTCAGACTCAAAGCTGCATAAAGTGCTTCCGAGAAAATTACTGTTGAATAATGCCTAAGTTTGGCATTAATGGATATTGATTTCTTGTTATATATGTCCTTGGTTAAATAATAAAGCAACGTTCTTCTTATTAACTCGAGCTTCAATGGCTAATTTCTCTGAGACATTTTGTTCAATAACTTCTTCAAGATACTTAAATTTGTCAGTTCCATAGATTTTCCCGTATTTAGTTTTCACTTTCTTGGATACTGTCTTGATGTTTGTCATAAACTTGGTTTTTTCGAAAGGAATTTGTAAATCCACTCTTTTGGCTCGATCCATCAGCAATTCCACATGTCTAATGGCTGTTTCTACTGAATCCGACAGGATTGCTAGATCGTCTGCAAACGCTAGACAATCTATTGACAGGTTATCTATGCTATAGCCTAGTCTAATTCCCTTGCTGATGTAATTTTCCTTCAACGGTTTTCTCTATTCTCTTATTACTTTTTCCAGAATGCAGTTAAAAAGCAACGGTGATAGCCTATCTCTTTATCTGACACCTATCTTAATTTCAAACTGTCTAGAAATTCCACCTCTGAATTTTACTTTGGAATAGGTATTCGTCAGCGTTTGTTTGATTAAATTCGTTGTTTTATTATCCAAGCCAAATTCAGTAACGATATTGAACAATGACTCTCTATCAATTGAGTCAAGTGCTTTCTAAAAGTCAATAAAAGTAATTACAATATCTTTAGATCTACTTTTCAAATGTGTCTTTATTGATTTTAGATTAAGGATCTGCTTTGTGCATGACATACGTTTCCGGAAGCGACATTCTTATTCACCTATTTGTGAGTGAAGTTGTTTCTCTGCTTTGAACAATAATGTTTTGCATAAGATTTTGTAGGTAACCGGCAAAAGTGAGATAGTTCTATAGTTGTGGATTGGATGAATAAATGCTGTTGCCTAGTCGTCAGGAATTTTCTAAAATGTCCAAATATTTTGAAAAATTTCAGTCAATTTTTCGAGATATTCATCATTTGCATGCTTCCAAAGTGCAGCAATGATTGAGTCTTCCCCAGGCGCCTTATTGACTTTAAGAGATTGAATTATTGCAATGATTTCTTCTTTATCTGGAAGGAGAGAATCAGGTTGTTGAGTGTTCACTTGATTAAAACTGAATCTTGACTTAAAGCATTCACCGTCAGTAAGTTTTGAAAATAACTGGCTAAGATGTCACAATTATGTGGATTATTGTACGCTGTTTTTCAATTATGTTTTTTAAAGAAGAAGGTTGGGGAGGAGTATTTACTTAAGGTTTGTTTAAAAGTACTATAAAAGTCCCTCTTTTTAAAATCTTATTCTATTTTATTTAGATTAAGATTTTTGTCATAATTTCTCGTAATATTCGTAATTAATTTGGATGTTTCCTTTCTGATCTGTAAGAAATTTGTTCTGTTTTCTATGTTCCTGTGGGCGTTTTGCCAGGCTTGTTGTCTTTCTTTTATTGTTTCGTCACATTCTACATTCTACCAAGCATGTTTTCTGACTTTAATGAGAGGAATTAGGCTGTCCAAACTACGGATTCTCTCAGTTGTTCCCAATATTTAGGATTTTGTACTTCCAGTTTATCTGTAAAACTTGGTTCATTCTTGAGTTCTTCTGTATTGTGTCTGGCAGTTTCTAGTTTCAATTTTCTCCTGATGTTCCTTGGTTCGAGTTTAAATTTAATTTTAGAAAGATAGTGGTCTGGGTCCACTTTGGCGTTTCTTATTATTCTGATATTTTGAATTTCTGTTGAGGATTTCCTAGGTATTGCTACTTGATCTATTTGGGGAATTCACCTAGGTTGGGGTTTGGTGAGATCCAAGTTTTCTGTTTTTTCGGAAGACGCTTAAACGGTGCAGGTTTCATTATAATATTGGTTGCTTTGCACAGTTCTATTAGACTTTTTCCATTCTTATTAGTTTTTTGTGTGCTGGCTAGTTTCCAACAATGTTTCTGAATTTGTTCTTCCTGCCCAATTGAGCATTAAAGTCACCTAGCAGAATTACTGTATGCCTCTTTGTGACTACGGTAATGATTTCTTCTAATTCCTCCCTCTTCCTGTTTCTTCTTTATTGGTTTTAATTGCCCGGTTAATTGATGCATGAACATTAATTAATTCATACGCCTTATTCGTGCAAGCAAAGGGAAGTGTTGATACTCTACCATTTGGAGACTGGAAATGTATTATTGTATTCAAAATTTTACTACAATCAAAAGAACAATAGCAAGTGCAGAATGGTACATATCAAATCATACACTTCATACGGACTTCAACATACCCCTGGTAGAAGAAGAATGCAGAGCCAGAGCACAAAAGCATTATGACAGATTGCAGAGACACACCAACAGACTAGCATCCGACCTGACCACTACACGACACACCTTTCACAAGACGACTTAAAAGAAAATGGCCCACTGACCTGAGAAGATAGTACGGGCTACATCGATGGGTGCAGCTCCGCCTCATGTCCATTAGTCATCAAATTGGCTCATAGAACTTTATATGTATACGTTCTTGTGTATGTAATAGTTCTGATTGCTGATTTAAAAAAAAAAGTCAAAATTCGTTACCAGTACTGTCATCTTCAGAAAATATACAAAAAAGTAAGTATATTCTCTTACTTCTTAGTATATTTACATTTTCTTAAGATAACAATAAACAAAACTGTCAAATCAGTGTTAAAAAATAAAACATATATTTGTAAAAAAAATATTGTTAATTATCAGTGGCATAGCTAAGAGCTGCTGCTGGGCGTGATAAGATAAGATTAACTAGAACGTTCGTCTCACGTTTATTATATTAATTTACAAATATTTTAATTAGTTTTATTTGAACAGTTACGCACAAGCCTTATTTCGACACACGCACCTTGCTACCCACCGAATTTACCCAGGCTAGCTAGTGGAGAAGGGGGTGGGGTTCCTTGATAAATATAAACACCACCTACGTCAGTATCAAGAAGCGTGAGTGATAACCAGAAATCCAATTCACTTATATATAGTTTTTTCTTTTTTTTTTTAAAGAGTGCCACTCCGTGCAGGGAAAACCAACGGGCAAACACGGAGATTCAATCCCGTCCCAATAAGGTGAACCACTAAACCACTTGATAAGGTAGTTTGCTCAAATTTACTATACCAATCATGTAAGGTGCACAAACTATTCAAAGTAAGAAATCATATTCTATTTTATTAAGTTTTGCTTGTATCTCCAAATAACAATGAGAGTAAATGACTGTATATCATTAGCGGATGCCGCAATAATAATAAATGTTTAAACTGACAACAACTTAAATCTAAATAACTTATGTAATACGCTATACTAATATATACAGTACTTATGTGGCGCAGAAGTGATAATCCCTCGAAGAGTAACTCTCCGCAAGTCCGTGTCGAAACACCAGTCGTGGCACAGTTTAGGAAATTAATCAAGGAAAAGATACACTCACCACAAGTTCTCCGCGTAATGCACGCACAATCGAACAGTAAGCGTATCGGAAGTCCAGGTCGGTCGCGGAACGCGGCGGCGGAATGCGGAAATCCGCGGCGGCGGAAAGAAGTCTCCAGATGACAGCACCAAGCCCCAGGTGTGAAAATGCTCCAAAGTAACAGCAATCAGGGTCCGAGACAGTTCAGGAATCAAAATTAAAACCCTTTTCGCACTTGGCTAAGTGCATAGATGATCACGTCGAGAAAAGGGTTGTACTGCAGCGCTCGAAACGTTGACTCTCCAGTAGTAGGCGAACTTGACCAGCAATGACTCATTTCAAGACTGCCACAATCTTGGGTTCCTACATAGTTAGGCTTCCTACCGAGTTAGGGTCTTATCAGTTGCTGATAAGAACGGACCGGCTGGGTAGATCGTAACAGCTGTGCTCTAGATATCGACATTGTTTGCATGCACAACAATGATAACAATACTCAGGTTGATCAGGCCTGATTTCGACAAAGTATTGAGCTATTTTACTGTTACAACCTACCTTAGATCTATGTTAAGGAATGGGGAATTTTCCTGAAAACTCTAATAGCTCTGGAGCAAGGGATTGATTCTCTGACCCCTCACCTAAATTACGCCACAGTTTATTATTAATATTTATTAGCAAGAAAAAATTTGAGTAATTGTGAATATATACATAAGAAATATATATCTAATTATAATTACTTCTGCAAGTACAGTAGATTATTAGAGTTTAATTAAACTGACGCACGTTTTACAGAACGTTCAGAGACGTAACATCGTGTGAAACGTGCGTCAGTGTTATTGAAACAATAAACATAACAATAACCTACTGCGGAAGTAATTGTAACTGTTACGTCACTGCAGGACATTCTACATGTCTGTCGGCTGTCTATGACAGTCGCCGCTTAGTTTCAGTTTACGCGGCGATTCATTCAAGTGAGCTTCGAGTTATTGTCGGGAGATTTACACAGTGCGTCTCAAGTGGTGTAACTATTAGTGATTATAGTGTGGAATTCTTTACGGTTGACATCATTATTTGTGTAGACAGATTAACTTGAATTACTGTACGAGTATAATATTGTTGAATAACTTGTTGATTTCAAAAAGTTAATATTGAGATTAATTAAAGCTGGTGATTAGTGACTTGATTGGTGTCTTGTATTTTGTTTTCCACTGTACCATACGACGATCAAGGAGGTCGTTGTAACAATATGCATTATACAAGAATCCTGCAACAATCTCAACAAGTTACTTATAAATAAATTATATATACATTCAAAAATTTGATGCTACAATTATTTTTTTTATACGTGAATACCAACTTTAATATATATATATATATATATATATATATATATATATATATATATATATGTCTACCACAATCTTGGAAGTTCTTCTCTGCTTTACAATTGAATTAATAAAAATCTCATTATATATGCGAAAAATAACAAAGTTTTCAGTTGTTACTCTAATTTGCTTGACTAGAATCGTATCTGATATACCATCATGTCGCTAAAACAAAATTAATCAAATGAAATTTTTTTACGGACTTCACGTACGTAATATAAATTGTGTTGAAATTATAGTCTCTGAATAACGTACATAAATATTAAGGCTTCACAAAAAAAAAAAATATTATTGAATGTTTTCAAATGTCTTTTTCTTACATACAATATTATTAGAAAATAATTTCTACTAGTAATTTTGTACAAACCACTATGTTGTCTTTGGTATTGACGAGCGCTTTCGGCAGTCAAGCCATCTTCAGGTCATTTACCAACCTGGTCGGCTTGACTGCCGAAAGCGCTCGTCAATACCAAAGACAACATAGTGGTTTGTACAAAATTACTAGTAGAAATATTTGAGACCACTAACACTCCAATAAAACAATAAAATAGTAATTAATTATTATCTTAATTGTCCGGTATTCTGTAGTTTGAAGATCACAACACACATTTCGTAGTTCATCCATTCTTGTCCTTCTTCCGTGTTGCTAATGCGATGTTACACTCCTATCTCGCTTCTGTTCCCGTTCAAGCAACGATTGCAGACAATCTCTTACAATTGTGTCGATCCTGTGTAAGTCTGTACGTCTGTCTGATGTGCATTGATTGGAACTGTTCTTACAGGGATTACGTAAGTAAAGTATTACATACGGCCAGTGATGCCATACAGCAATACAATTGGCCGAAAAGACAGATACAACTTTAATTCCAAACCCCCATTTTTCAAATGTATTTTTGTACATCTATAAAACGTGCTAAATTCTCACATTGCACAATACAAACTGAAACCATAATTTGATGATACATAATAAGTTTAACAAAAATTGATTGTGCGGAGATCGTATGCAGTCCATATGTTACACGAAATATTAAAGTCTGAGTTATTAAAGTATCAAACAGAACGTAAGTCAGAGTTAGATACTTTACGATGATGCCAAATGTTACACCTACCTAAGGTATAGGGTGACGAATAAGTTATGTTTAATCATATGTGCAGGACAATGAGGAAAACTATAAAATCGACGAGGAAAGAAACACGCCCGAACTTCTGGGGGTGTTGGCATTCTCCACACTTACTCCAGGTGTGTAAATTGGACTTCAACGAAATTCAAGGCCAGTCGTATTCACGCGGCCCAAAAGAGATTTCTCAGGCATGTGGCAGGCGTTATACTCTTCAAGATCGTTGAAGAAATGCATATGAACGGTAGGACCTGAAGTATACTTGATAGGATCGTCCAAAACCGTCTAAAATATTCGGGACACCTTAACAGAATGCTTTACTGCCGCATTCCCAAACAGCTATTGAATTATAAACCGAAAGGACGGTCAGGTGTGGAAGCCGGGAGTCCAAAAAAAAGCGTTGGAGTGACCAACTCTAGTCTATCTGATTGGCAGCTGTATAAACCATTTTTAGTTTAACCCTTGTTAGAGATGACGACAATGATGATGATGATCATATCTGTCACGGGCGAATTGTAGATTGAAGGTGTGAAATAATGAAGATTATTTACATTTCTATGCAAAACTAAATCTCGTTGTAAACACGGTGTGTATGACATCAAAAACAAAACAATTGTTATTGCATTATACAAATATTTCGCCCACGATAGTTTGGCATAAACAAAATCTCAATTATTCATTCAGAAATTTTACACAAATTTTATAAATTTCTCTCAACGCTGTACAGTTATTCTTGTCACTGAATTCGGTTTTACTGTTGAAAATCATTTTTACGAAAATTGGAAACGAAATGTATTTTTAAAAACACGACAGATATTTTATTTGGGTAGGTTTCTATATTTATTTGTTCGTTTTAACATGCCTCTGTGTTTTTACTTTTTCTACAAATATATTCAATTAATTTTGTAAATAATTTATTGAGATATTCTTGTTTCAAAACGATGAAATGACGCGCATCTGTTATATTCATTCTCGTTGTAACGTGCTGGTCTCTCTGTACCGTCAGTCGCCTGACTGATTTGACGTAAATCTCCAGCTGTTTCTCTATTCTGAAGTAGTCTTTTCACCTTCGAATATCCACAACATTCCACATCCACAGCAATTCTGCCAATTAGGTACTCCAATCACAATTTCACTGCATTCTTTTTTTGCATTCACTGCGAATACAGCGCTCCTAGCGGGCCGGTTAGCAAGACAAGGCTGTTTTTATTACGTATGTAGCAGTTACGAATTAGTGTAAAGCGGTTTCGTTAATTTTACGAATGTGGTAATAAAATCATAACTATAAGGCTGCTGATGGCTAATATTGGCGTATATATATTTTGCAGAATGTTGTAAAAACGTAGCCCCGATATTCGTGAAATGATTCTACTCACTAAATTTAAGGAAATAAATGTCCAATTAACATATGTCAAAAGATGCTTCGTTTTCTGTCTATATGTGTTTAAAAGATTTATTACTCCCAAACAAGATGGGATGTTAAGTAGAAATTTGGCATATGCAGTAATGCTACCATTTTTTGTAAAATAATACAAAACAAACCAAAATATTTATATTAATAATTTTTAAACGGTGGCTGATTGAAGTTTATAATTCTAAATTTCACAGAAATCAATATTTGTAAGAAAAATGTCTTGTTCAATACACAATAAGTTAGCTCTTTAGTTTGTAATTTTATGGTATTTCGTTCGTATATTAATACAACTAAAATCAGAAGCGATACCTCTGGAAGAGAATATTCACCAGCAATTTTCTATAGATTGTCGAAGTTGTAGATATTATAAGTTTTGTGTAAGGATAGTAGCTATTAACTTAGATCGTAATTGTGGTTCAAATCAACCCTGACGTCCGCGGCAGCAACAGTTGATAAGTAACATTAGCAGTTCTGATACTAGTAGATTCAGTGGAGAGTAAGTAAGTTTGTATCAACTGTTGCTGAGTAACAGACAAACAGTTGCGGTAGGTATAATGAAGTCGACTACAAGTTGGTGATTTAGAGCGGTCACTTACAAGCGTTGCCTTATTTAGCGTCTATGCCTTTGCAAGTGCTCTAAGCTTCAACGAATGATAATAATAGTTGTATCTTGGTTATTTGTCTACAAAGCTGACTGAAAACTAATGTACTGTAGTATAATTTGAAAATCGCATTTGAAACTATTTGACCAGAGCGAGTCAACATTTAAAACATATTTTACTGTTTCATTTTAATGTTAATAATTCTTTGAATCTTCGGCAAAACATTAACCTATTACAATATTATTAAAACAACAATTTGCTTACATCAGACACATTTCGCCTGAGACGCTGATTGTCTTCGCTCGAATTCTATTGTAAAGGTATCTCTTGTGCACTCTCTACACTGGGCTTTCCGGTTATTCATTGCCTCCTTTATTAAATGCGTCACCGACCAGGTTTGCAGTTTGTTCTCTATATCTTGATTCATCACTGTGTTCTCTCAGGAACACTGCACCACACTTCTAACAAAACGCGTCTTAACCGATTGACGCGTCTTGTCGTAAAAGCACTCTTGTTTGTGAATCACAAAGCAGTGCCGGTTAATTATAAAATTTTGAAAATTATTATTTGACGGAGCCTTTACTTTTTCTCAGGTAATTCTACCTAATCGTCTCCGTAAAAGTGTTAAACCTATTCGTTTTATTTTTTACATAATGCTCGCTTTCATAGCTGACATCGTCCCTGACTTCGAAAATGTGAGACCTGTCTTACTGTTTATGACTATTTTACTTCTAACAAAACTTATCCTTTCCTTTGCCCTCTTTGTTGAAAACTTTAAATTATATGATGAATGCAACGCCTTCAGTCTGTGTGCATCGACCTCATATTCTTGAATGAGTCATCTGCAAAACTATACTGTACTCCGCAACCCCAGTACTGACTTTACTTTTCAAATCATGAATCAACTCTTCCATTTAAATACTTAACGATGTTGGAGGTAGTGTTAGAATGATAGAATTCTATGGGAGCGAAACTGGTTTGTAGCCTGACTTTGGAAGGCAAAAAGATTTTTATAATAACTAAAAATCAACATTATTAAAAAAATATTCTTTCATTTAACTTTATTTATTTAATCGGATCTTTAAAAGCACTGTAACAGTTAACTTTTACTAGGATTACAAAAAGTGTTATTAAAAAGATTATATTATGACTCATAATATTTTCATCTCTGAGAACTGAACAATCTCAACAGAAAGTAAGGACAAAATAACAAGACCGGATCAGAATTAAAACATTATTAGAAGATGTTAAAAAGTAAGATTTTGAAGAAGAAGTTTAGGAGCCACACACGAGAACGGAATGTGGTAGAAACGATCCAATCGTGGAGTGTATATACATATAAACTCGGTGAGCCTAAATGAGGATATATGTACTTTCCGCATGTAGGGGAGCGAACCAGAAGGAAATATCATACGAGGTGCTCAGTCAGGGAAAGGAAAACAGGCAGATTCAAACTACGTTGGATAGCCGTGGTTGAAGACGATCAAAGTCAGCTGCGCTATCGAAACTAGGTGACCATTGGTGAGATGTCGTACAGAAGAGGACTATAGCCTATAACGTAAACCTAATGTGGCTGCAAGAAAACGAACAAAACCAATAAATGTATTACTCATTTGGCTGGATAGAGTTATTACGAAACATACATATTCTCTCTCTCTCTCTCTCTCTCTCTCTCTCTCTCTCTCTCTCTCTCTCTCTCTCTCTCTCTCTCCCTCTCCCTCTCCCTCTCCCTCCCTCCCTCCCTCCTTCCCTCTGTCACAGACACACGCACACACATCCGCGCGCGCGCACACAGAAACACACAAACAAAATATCTGAATTTTGTATATTCCTTGACCGTAAATATCCTATCATTATGTCTATAAAAAATGGTTAAGATACCTGTTATTCCTTCATGCAACTTACTTTGGTCGCTAGGCACGACGCGTTTTAGGATCAAGGTCCCATCTTCAGGTGATGATCACTCGGGTCGAGTTCGTCAGTTCATAAAAAACACATACATAAAAAACACTGAATTTAATTAACACTCCTGCACGAGGGGACGATGCGCATCGTCGAGAAAGTAAACGCGCACTAGCCGTATAAAGTTCAATGTACAGATAAGTTGGTAGTATTCTTCATGTCTGTGCCAGTTTTTGTATCACAGTATCAAAGAGCGCGTTGGATTTGAACGACACCATATGGTTCAAAAGGTGGTCTTTGAATGCATTAGAAGAGTTTGAGATACATAAAGCTGCTAGGACACAGAAAGAGTGCTTTTAAACGATATGGTGTCGTTCAAATCCAACGCGCTCTTCGATACTGTGATACAAAAACTGGCACAGACATGAGGAATACTACCAACTTATCTCTACATTGAACTTTATACGGCTAGTGCGCGTTTACTTTCTCTACGATGCGCATCGTCCCCTCGTGCAGTATGAGTGTTTATTAAATTCAGTGTTTTTTATGTATGTGTTTTTTATGAACTGACGACTCGACCCGAGTGATCATCACCTGAAGATGGCACCTTGATCCTGAAATGCGTCGTGCCTAGCGACCAAAGTAAGTCGCATGGAGGAATAACAGGTATCTTAACCTATTTTGAAGATTAACTATTGCAACTTGGTGACCAAACACACAATGAACTATCATTATAATTCGTTGACCGCCCGATTCAAAATAAAGCTTCCATAATCTTACTTCGTAGTATATTTTAACACACCCACATCTAGGTGCCAAGTCAATACACGTTTAATAATAGCGGAAATTATTCTCAGACCGGCGAGCGATACAATTTCCTGACCGGTTATTGCAGTATTCCAGCAGGTTGAGAGGATCAGCTGATACTATTGCAGTTCCGCTGTATTACATTTACAGAAGCTGTAGACTTCTTCCGCATCTTGTATCCTTCATTACGTCTTGTAAATTCGTCCTTAATTACACGGTAAATACATAACTTGTTAGATTTCCTATGGTAGGCTACTGAAGCACATACCTGACAGTAAATAACTATATTATTATTTTGTCAGTGTTGTGTATTAATAATATAACAATGTTATTATTACATACATACATATCCGACACTAAGGTCCAGGGTGGACCTTGGCTTCCCTTATGATCCGCCTCCAGATAGTCCGTTCATGTGCCTTGGTCTTCCACGAGCCGACAACTATCGTAGTGAGGTCTTCTTCCACGTCGTCTTTCCATCGTACTCTTGGCCTGCCACGTCTTCTGCGCCCATCTATGTATCCATTCATTATCTTTTTGGGGAGTCTTTGGTTGTCCATTCTTTCTACATGTCTTATCCAGCTGATTCTTCAGGACTTTATAAATCGGACGATATCTCCCTGTTTTAGAATAGCGACTATTTCTTGATTAGATCTGATCCTCCATTCTCCATTACAACATACCGGTTTTAAGATTCTTCTAATAATTTTCCTTTTAAAAATTCTCAGAGCCTTCTCATCAACTGTTCTTGATGTCCAGGTTTCGGAACCATGTGTTACTACAGGCCTCTGTAAATTTTCAGTTGGATCTCTTGGGTAAGAAGACTGGATTTTAATAATTTTACTAGGCCAAAGTAAGCTCTATTCCCCGCTATTCTTCTCTTAATTATTTTATTGAATACCTTGTTTTCACTATTAACATAAGCTCCTAGGTATGTAAACTCATTTACTCCTTGAAAAGTGTAACCAATATATGCTCGGGTTTATTGGGGTTCTCCTTGCCTGCAACACGGTTACTTTCATATTTTCTTTTTTGCTTGCATTAAATTTACTTTAAGAGCAATTTTTCTTCTTTCCCTCTCTAGTTTTTTAAAAACGTCTTCCAGTATACGGACATTTCTCTCAATAACTGCAATGTCGTCTGCATATGCCATCATTTGTCTTGTCCTCTTAATTATTGTACCTCCTGGATTTAAATTTTTAACTGCTTTGTGCAGTGCCAGATTAAATAGAACAGCCGACAATGCATCCCTTTTTCTAACGCCTGTTTTGATTGGATATGCTTGACTTGGTTGTCCAATGTTATTATTATGTTTGATTATTTTATGTGACTTGGTTACGTGAACCGTGAACTCATGGTGTGGTAAAAAGATCAGAGATACATTTCTGTAGCCATCACTGACTATAAAAATAATACAATTCTCTGTATATAAAAACAATCATTTTTGTCTATCACTTCCACAACCGTGTTTTCCACTTTCATTATTTGCCTCATTGTACGTAATAGGTAAAGATGAAGCTCCAAAACAGGGGCAGAATGGGGGCCAGAGAAAACAAGAGGGAGGAGGATGCATAGAAATTGTAACTGATTGACAATTGGTAAATTTCGACGAAACCGAAACATCGAAGCATGATAATGTTTTTAGGCTTTTGAAACGTATAATGTGGATTACGTTTGGTGTATTAAGTAAATCATTTCCAAACCACAGACCATCACAAACAGAGCATGTAAAACCAAATTTTATTCTCACTACAACTTTTGCTGGCCTCAATGTCAGCAGCGATTATTTCTGTCTTGATGCGTTTACATATCAAATTTGTAGACTTTGGGGAATCGAAAGTGCGGAAGCGTTACGTTTTTCGATGACGTTTTTGTGGAATGACCCCCAGCCTAAAAACATTATCATGTTAAAAATTTTGTACAGATGTGCATAGACTCTATACACAAGGATATGAAGAAGTATGGTTTTCAATTAGAAGATTGTAACGACAGAGATACGTACAGAAACTTGATTGAAGGAGAATGACTGAGAGATTCCTTGTATATGTTTATTGCATAATTTAATATGATTAATGTGCTGCATATGTAATATTTGTAATTTGTAGTGTAGTGTAGGAGACACCCTAAGAATTGAGGGAATTGTCTTGAAAACAAATTAATAACTATCGTTATTTTATTATTTGTACTTTTAACTAAAAATATATTTAATATTTATAATGACTTTACCTCAAGATATTTTTTTTTCGTTATTAGGAACATGTTTCGGGAACCATTGTGTTCCCATCCTCAGTCTTCGTGATTTTGAGTCTGGTGAAGTACTTGTGTGTTGGCTGGTTGTTATTGTGGATTCCTGTTAGCCTCTGGTACTTTAAATTGGTATTATTATGGTGTATGTATTAGTATTTTGTGTATTTCCGATGTTGAGTGCTTTGAAAATTGTGTCATGTTTTGTACTGATTTGTATTTGTTCAGGTATTAGTTTGTTTTGTGTTTTATGTTTGTATATTTGTAAATTTTCCCAAATGTTCATTATGGTGCCTTTGTGTGGTATGTGTTTTATTAGTGTCATGTTGGTTATGTCATTTTAATTAAAAATAATTAATAATATATTATTGTTACAATTATCATTAATATTTTTTTTATCGTATCGGCCATCTAAGGACCATATGCCAATTTCAATTCTTTATTCTTTGTTCTTTCCTTTTTCTCCAATATTCTTTCATCTTCTCACTGTGTCTCCTCTTCCTGCCTTCAGTCCAGTTTGAACCTGCGTTTTTCTCTCTCCTACCCTGGACTCCCTCTATTTTTAAAATTTTTGCCCGAAAAACTTCTCTTTCAATTGCTTCTTCTGCGTGTATATTATTTTTGTCCAAATCCTTTTGGACTTCTTTAATCCAACTTGATGTTGACTTCTTCCCACACAGATATTTGAAGATTTGCTTTGTCAACCTATTGTCGTCCATTCTATATAAATGCCAAAAAAAAAAAAGTCTTCTGTTTCTCATTGTTTCTGTTATATTTTCAATGCTTTGATATATTTCATCATTACTTCTTAATTTCCAACCTTCTGAAGTTTTTCGTGGGCCTAATATTTTCCTAATAATTTGTCTTTCCAATATTTCTAGTTTGTCCAAATTATAATTCAATGCTAGACATTCACTTGCATATAGGCATTCTGTCTTCACTACTGTACTGTAATGCCTTATTTTCGCATTTTTCATTAATATTATTATTATTATTAATTTGACTAATTTTATTTTTTTAATTTTACATTTCAAACGGAGGAACATACCAATCGTCAAAATTCGGGATTCGTTGTTAGTGTGTGTGTGTGTGTGTGTGTGTATACATATGTGTGTGTTTCACTGACATGTAGTGCAAATGCATTCTGGTGGTTTGCGGTCGCTTCCGGCTATCAATTGTGACCCAGATTCCACTGTGGATGCTCTGTCTCGCATACGTCACGCTCCAGTGTGTGTCATGCATTACAAAGCGAACGCGATTCAGACAAAACATGTTTCAAATAATGTTATATTACTTTGCGATTACAACTAAGATAAGAATTTTAATAAAGTAAACATTTAGACAATGAAAATTAAAATATAAGTTTGGAAAGGCTCTTTTTTGAAAACAGTGGTGACCAGTAGCATTAAACGTAGGTTATGCAAGTTGTGCGTAAATTCGCGAAACTGTAATTTTTAACATAAACATAAAACTAGACCTCAATACTAGGTTTACAACAATAATAAAATATATAATTATATGATTTTAGAAAAACATCAAACCCTACAAGTGATCTTGCGTAACTACAGAAGATCTACACTGAGTAACCGCATTCTCATTACATTTAACATGATAATGTTTTTAGGCTGGGGGTCATTCCACAAAAATGTAACGTCATCGAAAAACGTGACGCTTCCACACTTTCGATTCCCCACAGTCTAGAAATTTGATATGTAAACGCATCAAGACAGAAATAATCGCTGCTGACATTGAGTTTAGCAAACGTTTTAATGAGAATAAATTTGGTTTTACATGCGCTGTTTGTGATCGTCTGTGGTTTGGAATTGATTTACGTAAAATGTTTTGTAAATACGGAACGTTCTACAAGTTTCTCGAGTATTCCAGCTGTAGTGTGTGTGTTTGCCTACATAATGCTGCTACTTTTCTGTGGAAGACAATTACGCGTCAACTATCGAGTCTATACCGGACAGCCCAGTGTGTTCAAAGACACTGTTTCTAGTGCATTCTCGCAAGCGCCTGTTTGTTTAACAAATCATCCAAAGAGACAGATTATTTTGGAAATTAGTGGGGTATAAATACAGCCATTCAGCGACGGTCAAATTCAGTTATTGTCGGGCGATTACACAGCGCGTTTGAGTGCCGCTTTTCACAGTGCGTTCGAAGTATTGTGGCGAAGTGTTATGTGTTTTATAATCGTGCGGCACAATTTTAATACAGTTGTGCTTTATATTAGTTGACATTTTTATTGCGTGTGAACAATTTTTATTGTATTTGTTGTAAGAGACTATCTTGTTGATTACACACTTTTCAATTGTGATAATTAAAGCTGGTGATTAGTGACTTAATTGGTGTCCTGTATTTTGTTTTCCACTGTACCATAAGACGATCACTAGACAGTCGTACAATATTATTACAATACGGTAAGCAAATTCTACTTGTCAAAGTTTATAGTGTGAGCTAAATCAAAACATCACGTCTACAGCACAAGCATCAGGACAGTTGAGAAGTAACGTTAACAATGTTGATACTGGTGCGTATGGTAACTTTAATTATGTGTGCATGAAGAGAAAATCTGAATCTGTTGCTTTATAATAGACTGACAATTGTGTCGCGTAATCAAGACGACTTACTTTTACCATTGTTACAATACCTCTAGTCTACAGCGTTGCTTGTTTTCTCGTTCAGACAATAACATTTATGAGTTATACGAGTTAGAGTTACACGCTGTGTTGTATTCTAACTTACTTGTTTACTAAAGATTACGACGCTTTCCAATTGGGTTAAAGAACAAATTATCCTATAGTTTAAATACGAAAACGATTTTGCAAGTATTACCAACGTAAATACATAGGCCTACTGTGTTGTGTAGTATTACTATAAATGTACGTTTTTAATCTTGCAATCTACAACAAAATACTTAAATTTGTAATAACAAAAAGTGAATACTAGTACTTTTACAAAATTAGATTTTTTGTATCTGCCATCATGCCAACTTCAATTCTTTATTCTTTGTTATTTTTTTCTTCAATATTCTTTCATCTTTCCATTGTGTCCCTCCTTCCTGTCTTCAGATCACTTTGAACCTACGTTTTTCGCTCATCTTGGACTCTTTCCATTTTTAACACTTTTGCATGAAAAATTTCTTTTTTAATTGCTTCTGCGTTTATATTATTTTTTCTAAACCCTTTTGGCCTTTAATCCAACTTGATGTTGACTTCTTCCCCCACAGATATTTGAAGATCTGCTTTGTTAACCTATTGCCGTCCATCTATCTATATCTATAAAAATGAATGTTTGTTTCTTTCTTTGTCCCGTATGCGTTCCTATACCATTCATCCGATTGCGATGAAACTTCGGTGAGTTGTTGTGCGCACGCCCCCGAAGGTTTATGAATTTTTCTCGATGGGGTCCTTTGGGGGGTTCTTGGGGTCTTCCACATCTCCTCCTAAACCAATGGACCGATTTCAACCAAACTTGGCACAAATATTTTACGCAACGGGAGAACCAACATAGGATAGGTGTTTTTTTCGACGGGGTCCATTGGGGGGTCCTTTGGGGTCTTCCACATCTCCTCCTAAACCACTGGACCGATTTCAACCAAACTTGGCACAAATATTTTACGCAACGGGAGAACCAACATAGGATAGGTGTTTTTTTCGACGGGGTCCATTGGGGGGTCCTTTGGGGTCTTCCACATCTCCTCCTAAACCACTGGACCGATTTCAACCAAACTTGGCACAAATATTTTACGCAACGGGAGAACCAACATAGGATATGTGTTTTTTCGATATGATCCTTCGGGGGGTCCTTTGGGGTCTTCCACATCTCCTCCTAAACCACTGGACCGATTTCAACCAAACTTGGCACAAATATTTTACGCAACGGGAGAACCAACATAGGATATGTGTTTTTTCGATATGATCCTTTGGGGGGTCCTTTGGGGTCTTCCACATCTCCTCCTAAACCACTGGACCGATTTCAACCAAACTTGGCACAAAATATTTTACGCAAAGGGAGAACCAACATAGGATAGGTGTTTTTTCGATGGGGTTCTTTTGGGGGTTCTTTGGGGTCTTCCACATCTCCTCCTAAACCACTGGACCGATTTCAACCAAACTTGGCACAAATATTTTACGCAACGGGAGAACCAACATAGGACAGGTGATTTTTTTTCATACGATCCTCTGCGGGGTCCTTTGGAGTCTTAAAAAACTAACTTATTAGATCTGGTTACTATGGCAACCCAATGGAATAGATTCTGTTCTAAATATATTATCGCATTAAATTGAAGACCACGCGAACGAAGTCTTTATATGTTATATATATACAAACACTTTCTTTCTTTGAGTGGCATTGCAACGCATGCCGGGTACTCGCTAGTTCTATATAAATGTCCAAAAAATAATAGTCTTCTTTTTCTCGTTGTTTCTGTTATATTTTCCATACTCTAATATATTTCATCATTACTTTTTAAGTTTCAGCCTTCTGAAGCTTTTCGTGGGCCTAATATTTTCCTAATAATTTGTCTTTCCAATATTTCCAGTTTGTCTAAATTATAATTCAAACAAAATTAAAATTTATTACTTTCTTCTATGAGATGAAAAAATAATAATATAAAAGTGTTGACAATAACTTCTCTCATGCGTAAAACAAAATAATGTCTCATTACAATATGATTTATTTATTGTTCATGTGGTCATAATTGATGTTTATCTTCGTCTTCATTTTTAAACCTATATATGGCCCTGGTCAACCTGTTTCGGAAACCATCTTCTCTTCTGTCTACCAACATCCTGTTTTCGAGTCTCGTAAGAGTTCTGTATTTGTCTAGTGTGAGTGTGATGTTGTTATTCCGGACTTTTGTATTAGACCTTCTTTCGAAAACTGCTTTTTTTTAAAAGTATAAATACGGAGGTATCTGTAAATTGTAAATGAGTTAAAATATGGTTCTGTGAAAGGCGTTAGACTTTCAGGTAACTGCTGGGTGGTGGAGAGGGGCATGAAGAGTATTTGCACAGTGTAACAAAATAACTAGCCCCGACCCTGGCTGGGACTGTGTTTCAATAAAAGTGACATGAATGTAACCTGACTTCCACTGACGGGTGAAATAGTCTGTAATAGAAATTGAACTTTACTAAAGTGTAATCACCTGATACTCAGGGTTACACATTCATAAAGCTAAAACCAACCATATAGGAAATTTTTACTAAAGTTTTCAGGCTTAGGTCTAAATTCCTCTGCCAAAAAAACTTTTATATAAACATCAGTTTAGATACCCCAGTTGTTTTAAAATTTTAGTAAGTTGAATATTTTTAACTTTTCTATTCATAAAGTAATACAACCTGGTAAAAAAGTTTCTATTTTATAGTTACAAAGGTCGTATGGATTGTCGTGTTGTACAGCGGAAACAGAATAATAGACGCCAGATGAAATCACCAATTACAACTTTAAAAACGTTACTAATAAAAAAACATACAATTATTCAAATTAAGATTTGTCAAACACATAACAATAAATGTCACCTTAATACATTTAGCACTAAGTAACACTAAACCGTAAGTCACAATAACAATAACTTTGAACCGCACTTGTAATATCGTCAGGTGTAAACTGAAGTTGACCGGCCGTTAGCTGAGGCTTCTTCTATCCTGATTAGGTTTGAGAAAAATCTGTCACTTTCCGAACGAAGCGTCGGAAAATAATTGCGTAGCTGGAGCCGCTCTGTAACTCGCTAGAAATTGTGTCAATGTCTGGACACTACAAACCGGGAAGAGTGATCGACAAACAACTACTCGAGCGTTGCGTAATCAATGCATGTATAATGTCAAGTAGTCATTTTTAATCTCATCGTAATATTATATTATATTTTATATGGATTTCTTGTGGTATAATATCAGATTCAATATTATTCCATAATGTGTAGGCTATTATATTCGCCGATCATATTATTTTAAAAAAAATTTGAATTAACGTATATTTTCTTCAATTTTTTTAAAGTTATTATCGACATCTCAGAGTTACGAGGGTTAGTTAAAAAGTTCGCGGAGCGACATCTATAGCTCAATGGTAGAACTAAAATCTTTCGTGTGCTGCAAGACGTATATTTCGAGTGAACGCCTGTTAATTTCCAAATATATCTGTCAACTTTTTCACTTTTTAGCACTGTTGGAAATTTTCCTGTCACGCGTGTTTTTAAAATCCACAAAATCAAATATCATTTTGAGATGAATTCTTGTTGAAAACTTTTTATCGCCAATAAAATATGTGGTCTAGTGTAAACGTGGTCGTACAAGCTCTGAAGACGATCCCAGCAGTGGACGTCAAAGAAGTGCAACAAAAAATGACATTATTGAAAAAATTTCATAGGGTGTACAAGACCGCAGATTGAGGAATGGATGACGTTGCTGAAAGCATAGGCATCTCGTCCGTATGCATACTTTGACTCAAGAACGTGGTGTGAAAAAGCGTTCTGCAAAATGGCTGCCGCATCTGGAGGTGTTGCATTTTTGAGCGCCCAGTGCGGGAGGGGGAGGGGGAGGGGGATCATCTTCAATGCTCGTACGACCACTTTTAAACTCAAGTGCCTACTTTATAAACAGTTGGTTTTGAAGTCGCAGCCTCCTGACACATTTACAATGTCGTTTTGAATTTCCGTTGGTGCTAAACAATTTTTAACAAAGAATCACACCACGATGTTTGATTTTGCCTGTTCTTCAAAACACGTACGACACGTTATTTTAAACAGCTTTTGAACAGTGAATAAATTGATAGATAAATTTGGAAAATAACAGGAGCTTACTTCCTGTAGCACACGAAAAATTTTAGTTTTACCGCTAAGCTACAGATGTCGCTCCGCGAACTTTTCAACTGACCCTCGGATTGCAAATAATTAGCCTCGTAATAATTTTATGTTAGGCCTATATTCTCTCTTTGATTTGCTGATGCACACCTTTGAATTCAAAATGTTCCACCAGGACTAAGTAAACTTCGTTGATCAATGAGGTTCTTCGTACTTTTGCTGTTTCATTCCTTTGCAATATTTTCTCCCAGCTATATCGTGTTGTCTACACTCATAATGCGCTTATTGCTTACTCAGCGCTTTAACATTCCGCTTTATCACATTTATTTAGTTCAAGTTTAATTAACTTTATTCAGCTTTTTATTTACTTAATATTTGCTTTTACGGCTTTAAAAGAATATATTTTTTATTGTACAAATGTGTGCATATTTGTGTGAGTTGTGATGGTATACAATTTGTTTCTTCTGAAAGTAGTCTAATTTAGTTGATTTCTCTTTAACACCTGACTCACGTTTCACTGAAAAATATCAGTATCATCAGAATTTTGTAAGTAAAATAATAACAATCAAAATAATTCTCTGTTAATATAGAAATTAACGAATAATCGAATTTGTATCGATTTTAATCTAATATAAATGATAATCGATTTAGGTCGATTAGTTAACGATTGTTTTAATGTTTATTTTATTCAGCTGCTGTTTTCTCAGCATATTTGAAACATTTAATGTTTATATTTTATTTTTTTGTAAATTTATAATTTTAAATAGATCGTTTTGTTTTTATTTGGGTTTGTTCTTTAATTAATAAATTATTGTTATTGTGTTTGTAAATATTAAGATTTTCTGAAATATTCACTTTTTGATCTTTTTTTATGTTTTTAATTAATTTTATATTTTCAATGTTTGGAAATTGGTGGTTATTATTTAGACAATGTGTAGCTAAATTAGATTTATAAATATTTGGATTTGTGTGAGTGTATATTACTTTTGTATGTTTGGCTATACATAAATATGTGTACGCTTCTCTACATAATTGTGTGTGACCTTAACAAAGAATAAAAAACTTAACCACTGCCTCACGCTCCGTTAGCCCTTTGTGTAAACAGAGATGATTCGTATTCAATGCAGCATTTCACAAGTAGCTGTCTGAGTGCCGACACCCGATACTGTTGACGCTGCCATATTTCTCTCTCGCAGTGAGAACATAAAGGGTTGTTCCACTTCTATCTTTTCGTGTTTACTTACGATGTAAAATCATTCACAAGTATACTTAAACGTCTCAGCTGTTCTATTTTTATTTTTATAAATCTTCACCCTACGTATAGTTAAATATAACTAGCAAGACCGTGATTCTGTAATAAAGTTTGCATGTCCGCATAACATATCGTACAACAATTGTAGTCGTATTTCTTGGAATTGTAAAATCAGACGTTTTATCTAACTTTTTAACTGTAAAAACTACTTATAGACGACGTAAGTGCTTTGTGTAGACAATTTACCCC
Source organism: Magicicada septendecula (assembly GCA_034769895.1). NCBI lineage: Eukaryota > Metazoa > Arthropoda > Insecta > Hemiptera > Cicadidae > Magicicada > Magicicada septendecula. Next base: position 585,870,591 of record CM068369.1, on the reverse strand, counting down.
TAATACCACAATGGGAAATTAACCTGCAAATTCATTTACATTTAGCAATATAGCAATACCTTGTATACCAATATAGCAATATAGAAATATAGCAAAAACGTATAGGAATTCATTTAATAATTGAGATCTGTAAGTGTAACAGGATGAAAATCAGGGTATTCATGGTAAACAAAGACATGAAAGACAATAGTCATGAAGGGTACCCTCGTCGAACAGGTTCAGGATTTTAATTACTTGGGGAGCAAAATTGTATGTGGATTCGGCAGGGATCTTGAAAACGAATTCAATAAATTGATTATGTTTGAGGTGTAATAAACCTGAACTTGAAGCATAAAACGCGAAGTGACACAATAATTATGGTTTATAGAATAACTGCGGTGCCCACACTGCTTTATGGAAATGAGTCGTGCGTTCTTACTACTTACAAGAAACCACACCACATACAGACACCAGAGACGAAATTCCTCAGAGCGGTGAAGGGATATGGAAGATACGTCAGGATAACAATCGCAGACATAAGAACCGAACTGAAAATACACAGTTTACAGAACACAATAACAGAAAATATAAGGAGGTTGGTGGATCACATGAACAGAATGGACCAAGCCAGACTTTCAGTTCAAGTGTGCCATTGTATACCATAAAAAAGAACAATTGTTAGAAGGCCAAGAAAGAGGTGTAACAGTGTAACTGACTAATTTTGTCTAACACTTGAAAAGCAGAAGAATAAGAAGAACACTATTTAACTAGTTTTGCGATATGTTACATCCTTGTTTTTTCTTCTGGTTCTGCTTCTTGTTGTTTATATTTTCAGTCTTTTTTAAGTTACTTTAGGGATACTCGTAACATGTAGACTACTACTAAAAAGACCTGATGTAGTCTTCTGCTTTGTATACTTTAAATCATGCATTAGCAGACTCCCTCTTCCACAACCAATTATTCTTCGGAGTCTCAACACCACTTCTTCCTGTCCATTTAAACCTGTAATTAAACGTTTTTACTGGAAGTGTGTTGTTACACATTACCGCCCCATATTTTCTTACCACCCACGTCTGTACTCTTCTGTCATAGCATTTTGAGGTGGTCGAAAATTACGCAACTCAGAATTTTAAAATCAATTAGAGATGAAGAAACAACAGATTTAGAAGTAGACGAAAATGTTAAAATTAGAGGAACAGACAAATTCAAGTACCTAGGATTCACACTGAGTAAACAAGGCACAACGGAAGAGGAAATAAAAAGTAGATTAGGGCAGACTAGAACAGGGATTAGACAATTACACAGTGTTATATGGGACCAAAATATTAGAAAAAGCACAAAAAAAATGATATATCAGACCATAGTCCAAAGCATAATGATGTGTGCAGCGGAAGTATGGGTTATTAACAAAAAGAATGAAAGAAAGATTCTTGCAACAGAGATGGAATATTGGAGGAGGTGCTGTGGAATAACAAGAGCAGACCGAATAATAAACGAGGAGATCAGAAGAAGAATGGAAGCGGAAAGAAGTGTAATTGACTACATCGAAGAAATTACGGTCATGTCCGGAGAGCCCAAAATAGGTGGATCAACAAAGTGACGGAATGGAGTCCGTTAGGAAGGAGAAAAAGGGGAAGACCGAGAAGATATTGGAGGGACGAAGTGGATGAATCTATGCAACGTATAGGACTTGAGGAAAAGACAATGGGAACATCGGGAGAATTGGAAAGCCAGGAGAAGGAAGGGAAACGTCACTAGCTGTAGCAACCCTATAATATATATATATATATATATATATATATATAATTTTAAAATATGTTCCTCGATTCTTCCCATACTTGTCTGTGGGGCTGAGAACTGGACTTTAACGAAATTCTAGGCCAATCGTATTCAAGCGAACGAAATTAATATTTCGTAGCATGATATACTCTCCAAGGTCCCAAAATAAATGCACACATACGGCAGGAACTGAATATTGTGAGTATACTCGATTCGATTGTCCAGTATCGGCTAAAATTGTTGGAACATCTAAACCAAATGGACGACTGCCGCATCCACAAACACCTATTGAATAATAAGCCGAAAGCACGGGGAGGTGTGGGACGTCCGAAGAAGCGTTGGAGTGACACTCTAGTCTGTCTCCTTGAAACCGAAAGAAAAATATCTCAATTCTGTTCTGAATACTGTACATCGTAGTTTCCTAACTTTTCGATCACTCCAAGTGTACCTAAGAAATGTTTCATATTTTCTGCGCTGATTCAAACAAACACAGCTTGATATTTATGAATTTTGTTGACAAGATCCCTGTTTTATACGTGTGTGACATTTCAGCTAATATATTGCCAACGTATTGAATGTAAGAAACTTGTTCCGATCATTCACCTTTTAGAAATACGAGAGGCAGTCAAAACGTTAGTTGTGCCAGCATAAAAAAATTTACAGCATTGAAAATGCTTCAATAAATCTAATATATATATATATATATATATATATATATATATATATATATATATATATTATTTCAATCACTTTCTGCTACAGTCCGTTTCTTGATGTATATAATACTATAATACTTATAACTATTTTACCTCAAGATGTATTTTTTCTTTAGGGACATGTTTCGGGAGATCCTGTTCTCCCATCTTCAACCTTCGCCATCTTGCTTCTGGTGCAGTATTTGTGTGTTGGCTTCTAGATGTTATTATGGTGGTTTGTTGGTCTTTGGTCCTTCAATGTTGCATTATTGTGTGTGGTTGTGGTATTTGTTTTTGTATTTTGTGTATTTTCGATGTTGAGTGCTTTGAATATTGTGTCATGTTTTGTATTGATTTGTATTTGTTCTGGTATTAATTTGTTTTGTGTTTTATGTTTGTAAATCTGTAAATTTTCCCAAATGTTCATTATGGTGCCTTTGTGTGGTATATGTTTTATTAGTGTTACATTGGTTATGTCTGGGAATTCATGTCCTGTGTTTATTGCATGTGTGGCTAAATTGGATTTATATATGTTTGGTTTTTTGTATGCATTTAGGTGTTCAAAATAACGTTTTTTCAGCTGTTTTTTGTTTGTCCTATATAACATTTATTGCAATCTTGGCATTCAATTTTGTATATACCGTTAGTTGTTGTATTATCTTTGTTGTGTGAGTTATTTAGATTTTGTAATTTATTTTTATTAGTTTTGTATGCTATTTTTATATCTGTGTTTTTAAATAGTTTTGTTAGTTTTGACATTTTATTATTTATATATGTGATTGTGGCCCATTTTTTGTTGTTGTTATTATTTATGTTTTGTTCAGTTTGATTAATTCTTAATTGTTCAGTTTTTATTTTGTATTTGATTTTATTTTCTATTTTGATCATAGTATTTTTATTGTATCCATTTGCATAACCAATTTGGTGTATTATATTTCTTTCTTTGTCAGTTTCTTGTTTGTTTAGGGGTATTTTGTACATTCTGTTAAATAACGAATAAAATGCTGCCATTTTATGTTGTGGTGGGTGGTCAGAATGGTGAGGTATAATGATGTTAGTGGAAGTTGGTTTTCTATATATTGCATATTGTATGTGTTTGTTGTATCTTGTGATGGTTATGTCTAAATAGTTGATTTTGTTATGTTTTTCTTTTTCTTCTGTGAATTGTATTTTGGGATGTATGTTATTGATTTGTTTCAGTATGTTCTCTGCATTTGTGTTTTTGTTATTTGATACATATAGTCCATCATCCACATATCTTATCCATATGCCATCTGGGTCATGTGTTTTTATGATATTTTGTATTTTGGTGTCTATATGTTGTAGGAATATTTCTGCTATTATGCTTGATAATGGTGATCCCATTGCTAAACCTTCTTTCTGTTGATAAATTTTGCTATTAAATTCAAAGTAATTTTGTTTTAGTATTAGTTGGAGACTATTTTTTATTTCGGTTATATATTGTTTGTTTTCATTTTGTTCTATAAGTTTGTTTATTATTATGTCAATTGTTTCTTCTACTGGGATATTAGTGTACATGTTTGTTATGTCATATGATGTGAAAAATGTATTTTCATTTATATTTATTATTTTTAGTTTGTCTATTAATTCGTATGTATTTTTTATGTTATGATGGTTATTTGTTAGTTGGTTATTTTTTAGTTTTTGTGCTATTATTCTTGCTATTTTGTATGTAGGAGCTTTTTTGAAATTGATTAATGGACGTATTGGGTTGTTTAATTTGTGTATTTTTATTAGGCTGTTCATTTTAGGTGGTTCTGGATTATTGTTTATATATATGTCTATGTTTTTATTGGTGAAAATGTTTTTATTTGTTTTTATTAGTTTTATTGTTTGTTTAAGATAGTTTTCTGTTGGGTTTTTATCTAGTTGTACGCATTTATTATTGTTGATGAAGTCTTCGGTTTTTTTGATGTAGTCTGTTTTATCAATGATTACTGTTGCTTGACTTTTGTCTGCTTTAGTTATTATTAAATTATTGTTCTTTACTTTATTTTTAATTTCTTTTATTGTTTTATTGTTTTTCTTTTGTTTATCTTTGTTTTTCATTTCGCTAGTGATTATTTTTTTAATTATATGTGCTGCTTCTGTTCTTTTTTCTTCTTGTATATTGTCTTTTATTAGGTTAATGGCAAATTCTGTTTCTACTATTAAATTTTCTAGATTTTTGTTTGCATTTTGGGTTATGTTAGTTTTTGACATATTGTTTAAATATTCTGTTTCTTTTTTGTTAAATTCTGTATTGCTGAGGTTAATGGTTCGAGGGTAAAATGTGTGTTTATTTTTGTTTTTTTGTTCTTGATTTTTGTTTTGTTGTTTTAATGTGTTAAGTTTTTTGTTGATTGTATAAGTCTTTTTGTTTTTCTCAAATCTTATTTTATTTTCTATGTTATTGTATTTATTGTTCCAAGTGATTGGATGTAATAAATTTGTTAGCTCTAAGTGTAGTTTGTATATGTCTAGTGTTATGCTATTTTTCTTACTGTATAATTGATTAATTTCGTTTTGTATCCATAGCCTTTGTGCTTGTTTTATAGTTTTTTGTGCAGTCATATTTTTGTTGTTTGTGTTTATGTTGATGTATTTAGGTGTTAATTTATGTTTTTGGCATTGTCTATTGAAGTATATGTTTATGTTTGTGTTCATTAGTTGTTTTTTTCGTGTTTGGAATTTGTTTAACAGTTTGGTAATGTGGTTATATGGAATTGTGGTTATGTTGTTTGTGTACATGTTAATGTATATTTATGTGAGAGATGATTTGTTATCTGTTATTTGGTAGTTGATTTCACTTATTTGCTATTCACTTCACTATTTTTTTTTTTTTTTTTTTTTCACTATGCACTTTTGTTTTTGCTTTGTTTTATAACCTCACTTTTCGTTTTTCCACTGTAGGCTTATTTACCTTGTATGGTTATATTATTTCAATCACTTTCTGCTACAGTCCGTTTCTTGATGTATATAATACTATAATACTTATAACTATTTTACCTCAAGATGTATTTTTTCTTTAGGGACATGTTTCGGGAGATCCTGTACTCCCATCTTCAACCTTCGCCATCTTGCTTCTGGTGCAGTATTTGTGTGTTGGCTTCTGGATGTTATTATGGTGGTTTGTTGGTCTTTGGACCTTCAATGTTGCATTATTGTGTGTGGTTGTGGTATTTGTTTTTGTATTTTGTGTATTTTCGATGTTGAGTGCTTTGAATATTGTGTCATGTTTTGTATTGATTTGTATTTGTTCTGGTATTAATTTGTTTTGTGTTTTATGTTTTAAAAACACAAAACAAATTAATACCAGAACAAATACAAATCAATACAAAACATGACACAATATTCAAAGCACTCAACATCGAAAATACACAAAATACAAAAACAAATACCACAACCACACACAATAATGCAACATTGAAGGTCCAAAGACCAACAAACCACCATAATAACATCCAGAAGCCAACACACAAATACTGCACCAGAAGCAAGATGGCGAAGGTTGAAGATGGGAGTACAGGATCTCCCGAAACATGTCCCTAAAGAAAAAATACATCTTGAGGTAAAATAGTTATAAGTATTATAGTATTATATACATCAAGAAACGGACTGTAGCAGAAAGTGATTGAAATAATATAACCATACAAGGTAAATAAGCCTACAGTGGAAAAACGAAAAGTGAGGTTATAAAACAAAGCAAAAACAAAAGTGCATAGTGAAAAAAAAAAAAAAAAAAATAGTGAAGTGAATAGCAAATAAGTGAAATCAACTACCAAATAACAGATAACAAATCATCTCTCACATAAATATACATTAACATGTACACAAACAACATAACCACAATTCCATATAACCACATTACCAAACTGTTAAACAAATTCCAAACACGAAAAAAACAACTAATGAACACAAACATAAACATATACTTCAATAGACAATGCCAAAAACATAAATTAACACCTAAATACATCAACATAAACACAAACAACAAAAATATGACTGCACAAAAAACTATAAAACAAGCACAAAGGCTATGGATACAAAACGAAATTAATCAATTATACAGTAAGAAAAATAGCATAACACTAGACATATACAAACTACACTTAGAGCTAACAAATTTATTACATCCAATCACTTGGAACAATAAATACAATAACATAGAAAATAAAATAAGATTTGAGAAAAACAAAAAGACTTATACAATCAACAAAAAACTTAACACATTAAAACAACAAAACAAAAATCAAGAACAAAAAAACAAAAATAAACACACATTTTACCCTCGAACCATTAACCTCAGCAATACAGAATTTAACAAAAAAGAAACAGAATATTTAAACAATATGTCAAAAACTAACATAACCCAAAATGCAAACAAAAATCTAGAAAATTTAATAGTAGAAACAGAATTTGCCATTAACCTAATAAAAGACAATATACAAGAAGAAAAAAGAACAGAAGCAGCACATATAATTAAAAAAATAATCACTAGCGAAATGAAAAACAAAGATAAACAAAAGAAAAACAATAAAACAATAAAAGAAATTAAAAATAAAGTAAAGAACAATAATTTAATAATAACTAAAGCAGACAAAAGTCAAGCAACAGTAATCATTGATAAAACAGACTACATCAAAAAAACCGAAGACTTCATCAACAATAATAAATGCGTACAACTAGATAAAAACCCAACAGAAAACTATCTTAAACAAACAATAAAACTAATAAAAACAAATAAAAACATTTTCACCAATAAAAACATAGACATATATATAAACAATAATCCAGAACCACCTAAAATGAACAGCCTAATAAAAATACACAAATTAAACAACCCAATACGTCCATTAATCAATTTCAAAAAAGCTCCTACATACAAAATAGCAAGAATAATAGCACAAAAACTAAAAAATAACCAACTAACAAATAACCATCATAACATAAAAAATACATACGAATTAATAGACAAACTAAAAATAATAAATATAAATGAAAATACATTTTTCACATCATATGACATAACAAACATGTACACTAATATCCCAGTAGAAGAAACAATTGACATAATAATAAACAAACTTATAGAACAAAATGAAAACAAACAATATATAACCGAAATAAAAAATAGTCTCCAACTAATACTAAAACAAAATTACTTTGAATTTAATAGCAAAATTTATCAACAGAAAGAAGGTTTAGCAATGGGATCACCATTATCAAGCATAATAGCAGAAATATTCCTACAACATATAGACACCAAAATACAAAATATCATAAAAACACATGACCCAGATGGCATATGGATAAGATATGTAGATGATGGACTATATGTATCAAATAACAAAAACACAAATGCAGAGAACATACTGAAACAAATCAATAACATACATCCCAAAATACAATTCACAGAAGAAAAAGAAAAACATAACAAAATCAACTATTTAGACATAACCATCACAAGATACAACAAACACATACAATATGCAATATATAGAAAACCAACTTCCACTAACATCATTATACCTCACCATTCTGACCACCCACCACAACATAAAATGGCAGCATTTTATTCGTTATTTAACAGAATGTACAAAATACCCCTAAACAAACAAGAAACTGACAAAGAAAGAAATATAATACACCAAATTGGTTATGCAAATGGATACAATAAAAATACTATGATCAAAATAGAAAATAAAATCAAATACAAAATAAAAACTGAACAATTAAGAATTAATCAAACTGAACAAAACATAAATAATAACAACAACAAAAAATGGGCCACAATCACATATATAAATAATAAAATGTCAAAACTAACAAAACTATTTAAAAACACAGATATAAAAATAGCATACAAAACTAATAAAAATAAATTACAAAATCTAAATAACTCACACAACAAAGATAATACAACAACTAACGGTATATACAAAATTGAATGCCAAGATTGCAATAAATGTTATATAGGACAAACAAAAAACAGCTGAAAAAACGTTATTTTGAACACCTAAATGCATACAAAAAACCAAACATATATAAATCCAATTTAGCCACACATGCAATAAACACAGGACATGAATTCCCAGACATAACCAATGTAACACTAATAAAACATATACCACACAAAGGCACCATAATGAACATTTGGGAAAATTTACAGATTTACAAACATAAAACACAAAACAAATTAATACCAGAACAAATACAAATCAATACAAAACATGACACAATATTCAAAGCACTCAACATCGAAAAATACACAAAATACAAAAACAAATACCACAACCACACACAATAATGCAACATTGAAGGACCAAAGACCAACAAACCACCATAATAACATCCAGAAGCCAACACACAAATACTGCACCAGAAGCAAGATGGCGAAGGTTGAAGATGGGAGAACAGGATCTCCCGAAACATGTCCCTAAAGAAAAAATACATCTTGAGGTAAAATAGTTATAAGTATTATAGTAATATATATATATATATATATATATATATATATATATGTCCATTCACCAATCAATGAATTCATTCTTCATTTACCAATGTACAGATTATAAGTTAAATGTAGTCGCATTCATAAGTGAAGTTTTATACTTGTACTACGTTGTTGACAACAAAGAAGTAGTTTCTATGGAAACACAGGTTTCCATTTTCGATCACGCACCAGCGATCGGCTGCAAATTTGCGACGCGTCCTTATAAACATTTTCAATGTTAAAACAATAATTTGAATTAAAATTATTTTATGTTTGTGAAATTACAATTGACTATATACTTTTCTACAAGATAACCCCTTGTATTTAAACATTTATCTTTGCGTGACATGGCTGAAAAATTCTCATAATAATCACAACGTCCAATAATCATTCCCTCGTTGCATTTAGTACTTCTACATTATTCTCCATCATTGTAATGTCACCGCTTCTCAATCGCCCCTTTCTTAGGCCATAACAAGTTGATGTGCACGGCGCAAGGTTAAGATTGAAAGATCCTTTGTACGCTTCTTCTTTTGTCAATAAAAGAGACGCCCGTGGAAATTTTTAGCATTGCAGACGCTCAGAGATGATGTAGTGCATACTTTAGTGCAAAACATCGAATTCAACTAAAGGTTCGTCCAAGGTGATTTCACTGTTCGCAGGTAACAGTTGCTGAACGCGTTCAACGTTGTCATCCTTCCCAGCCGGTTACCATTCTCGATATCCGTGCGGCCATTTTCTGACAGCACTCTATGGAAATTCTATATCACCATTCGCTTCGCCCAAAGTGGCAATAAATTTCGGTAGTGTTGCCCACAGAAAACGAGACCTCCTAAGGCGAGGATTTCTAATTTGAACGCTACTTGCAAATGACGTGACATGTTCGGCGGCTAACAGTGGACTATAGAGGTTTCTACCAAGTTGGAAACGTTATTACAGTTGATGGAAACGGAAGTTAGTCGGTGTTGCCAACAACTTTCTTCAAAATATAAAAAAAAAAAATTATAGGCAAGTTAAACCTTGACTGCCCTTCGTATTTTTGCCGGAAACGCCTCATTTCTTCAGTGAAAAACAAACACCTTTTGTTTTCTCTGTTGATTCCACTAACACTTTTATAGCGCATTTCGGTTTGTTTTGTTTTTAATTAAAGTGGAATTATTCAAATTTGTGTTTACTTTTAGTATACTTTATACACATCACTTTTCTCATAATAAAATGCTCTACAAAGTTAGTTAGAAATTTTTATTTGTTTATTGGCGAATTAACGAAGTTATTTATCCCAAATCTAAAACAAAATGTGTTTTTCGACTCAAATGTTTTGGGTTTAACACAGTGTTTCTTAGAAACCAATCGAGATAGAGTTCTGGGACCTCTTTTATTCAATTTTTCAGATCAAAAGCCATATGAAACCACTAAATTTACCTTGATTTTATATCCCAAAAATTTCAGTATGACGTCATTTTACCGTGGGAGCAGAAATCAGGGCGAACTGGTTCTCGAGCCGTAACTCGCTAACGAACCATTTTCGAACCTATGTTTATATGACTTTTTTTCTTATTTTTAGCTATAAATCAACATTCGAGAGATGACGTGCAATTTTGTATCACCCTGTATAATTTCACACAAGTGACTCATATGCAATCGCCTAACTTACAAACTTACAGTTTATGTATCAGTAAGGTGTATACTGCTGTTTGTAAAAAGCGGCTTGTTGCGATACGGCAACGGAATTCTATAAAAAGATTCTGTGTAGTCAATATCCGGCGCTGGCGTCTCTTTATTACTTCTATCAGCTACGTGTTCGGAACGCCTAACTACACGGCGTCGGATATTGTTAGCTGTATCGCAGTTTCTGTCAAGTTTTGTTCTCGCTGTTATAGAAACTACTGGAGAAACGAAACACCTGGAATTACACGTTAAATCCCGTTTGCTTTTATTAAAACGTGTAGGGTTTTGCCAATGTGGGCTTATTACAGGTAAAACTTGTTTCATTTTTATTTGCAAAATTATGATCTCCCGCTATCCATATTACTAAAGTATCTTTAAACATTAATTATAAAATTATTAAAAAAAATTTACGTAGGCTTTCACGTACGGAGTCATTATTTATAGAGTTTAAAATATAACATCTTTGCTTACGTTATAACATCGGGAATCCGTATTAATTGACTCTGGCCAATTAAACAGGCTGTCTTCGTTGTAACAAGCTGAAATTTAATCAAATGACCAAAACAATTAATATAAAAGGAAACTGGGGAGGGGAGACTGCTGATTTATGCACTCAATTTAGCATGTACTAAAGATGACATCTCTTTATTTATGACTGTTAGATTACACACAACATATCAAATTTTAACTTACAGTGAAATCGTAAGGGGTTTTCTACATTAAGATTTATAATACAGTTAGCGGATTTTACCTCGGATCCGAGTTTCTATATATTACTTAGGAATTTCAAGTTTACTCTACTCCATTACTGAATTACTTTATTACTCTTTATACCATTTGAGGAATGGTTTCATTTAGTAGTGCGATGTTCCAACGCTACATCACACGAGTTATTTTACAACTTATGGTTACTGAAATTACTTGTTACAACATTTATTCTTAAACTTTACAGATTGTCATTTTAAAGTCTTTTAGTTTACAATTACTTCTATTTAAAAAAAATATATGTCCACGGAAGACCAGCTTCCGTGCTACCTCTTAGTTAAGTGTTTTAGTCCAGCGTGATTCTTCCGCACACTCTAGGTAGAGGATTGTCATCGTGGTCGTCTTCCTGGTGAAGGTCCTTGGTGTCAACTAATGATAGAGAGAGTTACGATGTCACGAAGTCGTCCTGTTCCTTGGTGGTTTGGCAAATACAGTTGAGGTCTTCGTCTTCACATTTTACATTTGGTAATAGAACGGTTGTATTTCACTTTACATATACAACCCTAAAATAACTTTAACTATCTTTCTAGATGTGAGATGTCATCTTTCGCACTTAATCTTCTACATTCTTCTTTACTGATACACAATACATACTCGTTACATAACTCTTCACACGGTTATTTAACTTAATAACAAAATAATAAAACATATTTTGTTGTAGCTCTCCGTTCTGAGCTGCTTACTGGCCGAACGACGCATCTCAAGTCTCTCTTACTATGTTAGGAAGGGTCAGTTAATCGCGCGGAGTTTACGCGTCGCAATAAAATAGTTCCACATTTATCGTCTATTTAAAGGGTTAAAGTTTGACCTTTTGATTATCCAAAGCTATTCTTAATTACAGACTGTATTATAGTACACTACTGTGGTCTTGTTTATTTATTTAATTAATATCAAATTTACAAGTATTATTAGTTTGTTTAGGGGATGGTATTCAAGTTAATTCCTGTTAGCGCATGTCTATGCAGGGTTAATTAACAAGGATTTCCCTATCTGTACACTCGTATTTTAAATGTGCGATTTTATTAAAATTTAAAATTTCTCAGCTTTTACATTACCTATTTATTAATTATTTTATTTTTAATTAATGAAATCGTCACAAAAATCTCCGGACTATTGGAGCTCGATCGATGTCATGTTTATTTCTGATGTCATTTTACTTTGTACACTAGAAGTTTAGGCCACCCACCGGAAGCCTTCTTCAGTAAAACAAAAATACTTCGACAAGGGATGGTAGGTCGAATGTACCCAAAGTTGAGCAATAAGAATACCCCCAATATTAAATACGGAAATAGGGCATAAGTTCCGATCCAAAAGTGCCAAGACAAAAGTTCCAAAAAGTTCAAGTTCCAAATTCAAATAATTGTTTTTCATTACTATTTCGTTTCCGAGCAACAGAAGGTTAGTGTTATTATAAATTTTTTCATAACCTACTTAAACTACAAAATTCAGAGCTTTAAAATTTATCGTAACTTCATTAAAAATTGAATTTTGATCCGATACGGCCGAACTCATTCAGAAGGGCAAGACAGTTTATTTACACTTCTGTGGTTTTCTGTATTACATCTATGATTTATTTCATCTATGTCAAAGCGTTTTTCGTCGTTTTTCGTACAATCCGAAAGTTTGCAGGAACAATATAACGATGAGAATGACAGGACCATTAAAAAATAACTCAAACGATGTGCGCTTTAGCTTTTGTCCCTACTGAGAAAGTACGCGAAACTTTCGATATTTTCATTGATGAGGTTCCAGAGAATTTTCTTCCAGTAGCCGAATAATTCAAAATGACATATGTACGTGGTAGACCAGCCAGAGGTAGAAGGAGAGCGATCTATGCCCCCAGAACTGTGGAATCAATATGATGCTGTTCTTCAAAGAATGGCACGAACCAATAATTTATCTGAAGGGTGGCATAATCGCTTTCAGGTAGTGGTGGGACGGTGGCATCCAAGCTTATATAATTTTCTGAACGAGCTACAACATGAACAGGGTGACACAGAAAGCATGATACGACAGCTCAATCTAGGATAAAAATTAAAAAATCCAACGTCAGCTCGTCGACGAAATTTTGAAGAAAGAATTTTCAACATTGTTCAGCGACATCAAGAATACGTTGAAAATGATACAATCATACATTACCTGAAAGCTATAGGCTATTATTTACATTTCTAAATTTATTTGGAAATTTTGTACTTTTGAAACTTTATACTAATGAAACTTTGTGCAATTGGAAAAATAAAAATTGGAACTTTCGAATTGGAACTTTTGTCACCCAATCTTAAATACAATTACGTCAGAAACAAGCAATCGACCACAGCATAATAGCCTTAAAAAATTTTGAACTCTGTAAATAAAAGAGAGTCTTTTTGCACAACAAATTATATATTAATAAGTAATGTGAGCAAGTTGAGAGCAATCTTCGATTTACAGGAAAGTAAATACGGACCATTTAAGGTTTAATTAAAGGTAAATTAATTTTTCTACAAACATTAAATCAAAAGAATAATATTGTTGTTTTGGTAATGCTAATGAAATAATTTACGTTTTATATCTTCTTTTCCTCCTCTTTTACTCCTCATCATCCTCCTTTTTCTCATTCATTTTGTCTTCGTCTCTTTCGTCATCTTCTTCTTCTTTTCCTTTTTCACATCATGGCATAACTACATGACAACGTATGGCTCAGCTAACCCAATAGATGTATGTTCTTCACGCTTATATTTCGGTATTCCTTTGTCCAGTCTTTACTAATATTCTTTGTGAATGTCCTCTCTATTCCTGTTTACAATCATTTACCTTGAGCAATGTATCACTCAAGTTTAAACTTGTAATTATTATCTCACAACATTTTGTTATACAGTCGAGGTTAATACTCTTTTTAACTCCTTTTAATATTGCAACTTCTGAGTTCTGCACTTTAATTCTTTGTTTTCTATTTGCTCGCCATTCTACACTTGCCCAGTAATTTCTGTTGTCTCTCACAGGTCTCCCATTTCCGTATTCTTTCTTATTTCCTTAATCCTGTCCATCTATTCTTCTCTTTGTCTTCCCCCAAATTCTATATTCCTGCACCATTTTAAAAATATCCATCTCAATCTCAGTATATGAGTAAAAAAAGTTTCAATTTTTACGTGATTTTTTCTAATATTAATTTGAAATTCAGAATATGATTAGATTCTTTGAACTATTACGCTTATTTGTGGCAATCGGCGTTTGTCTGCATAAGTAAAAAAAAAATTCTGTCTAGTTATGTAGAGAAAAGAGTTTTCATTGACTTGGCAACACTGCGACTCGTAACAGCAACGTAGTCATGCAATAATCCCTTAGGATTGAGGACCAGGGACAAAGCAAAACAACCAGCAAAAGGCGAATTCTTGCAGCAAAAGGCACAGCATTTTGAGCGTATTCCGTATTTCCGTATTAGCTGTCTTTATGACTCCACATTCGGCGTACCTTGTTGCAGAAACGCTAACAGCTCCTTCGTATTGAAAGAGGCTTTTGGCTGTCACCACCATTAATAGGTAGTTTTAGACTTGATAATGGTCTTGACACTGAAGGCTTCGTCCAGTACGGGAGCGGCAACTAGCAGTTCAGCTACTAGGTACAAAAATGTTGAAATTAATACAAGCATTTTGATTCTTCTTCCTCTCCTTTCCGCGGATTAGGCATTAGATGACTGATTCCGGATCCCTTTCTTCTCCTTGGCCTACTACCATCCCTTTTCCCATTACGTTCATATTTCAAGGTTGCAATTGGTAATTGATATTATTACTTATTTGATCTGTTCTCTAAGGATTGGCACCACCCACACAAAGATTATGTCTTTAATCTTCGTGTGCAAAAATTCGATTTTTAAGTTCTTGTACAATACCTTACTTTTTCTTCTTATCCTGAAGAGAATAGCCCAGTGTGCTTCTTAAAAATTTCATTTTAGCAGCTTGAATTTTGTTTTTCTTTCCCCCAAATTCTATATACCACCATCATTTCAAAAGCATTTGGCTCAATCTCAGTAGATGAGAAAAAACTGTTTTAATATTTACGTAATTTTTTCGAATAGTTTTTTAAAATTTAGAATATAATTAGATTGCTTGAACTTTCACGCTTGTACAGTATAAAGCACACGTTTTTACCAAGTGTCCATGTTCCACTGGCATGTAGAAACGTTGGGATAGCTTGTTTTATGTTTGGGGTAGATTGTTCAACAGATGCCTGTAAATTTTGCTAACTTATTTTCCCAATCAGCCTCACGTTTGTTTGTAATGTCACGTCCCAGGTAATTAAAATGACCACTCTGATTTTAGGGGTGTCTGTTAGGTATTTTGGTCAAAAAATTCGATTTTTATTTTTTGTTCCAAAATATTGTATGGAATATCTGCTTTCATTTGATATTAATTTTAAATTATTCGGACAACTAGAAAAAGTTTACGATTTTTTTAGGTAACGACGCTTATGCATATTTCGGTTTGTTATAGTACACAGATAACTTTTTGTTCTTATTTCTCTTTGTATTTATACTACACATGTGGATGAGCTTAAGCCTATATTTAGAGACCTGGCTAACCCAAAACTTTTAAAAAAATATCTCCATGGTAAAAGTCAAAATCCCAATGAGTCGGTACACAACATAATTTGTTTGCGCATCCCTAAAGCTGTTTCGTTTCCCTTACAAACATTGAATTTTGGGGTTTATGATGCAGTTTCATGCTTTAGTAGAGGCTACTTTACCAGGTGCTTAGTGTTGAAACAGCTAGGCATGTCAGTGGGAAAGAACTGTGCTGAAATTATTTTGTGTATTGATATGAAATGAGTGCGGAGAGCTGAAAAAGCAACTGCAGAACTACAGAAAGAAGCCAGGCAGAAGAGAGCAATGGCAAAACGGAAGCTGGAAGAAGAATTTCAAGCTACAAAAGACCCAAATAAACCTTGATATGCATCAGGATTTTATTAAGCAATGCACATAAACTCATTATATTGATGATTAATCTTCAATTGCTGTTTTCCAAAAAATGTTATTTTTATCACAAAAGACTCATTAGCTCTGGAACTACTAGAGATACAGAGCTCAAATTTTCCGTACATATGTAGGGCAAAAGGATACAACTTTTAACAGAGAGATTTTTTGATACAATGTGCCTATCACGAGAAAAAATTATAATATGCGATTTTTTGAAGTGTTAAACATTGCATTGGATTAAAATTTCTAAAATAGCTCAACATAAGCATATCCTAAAACCCGTGTGTCAAAGTTTCTATTGAGGGCCAATCAATCAAAGGTAAAAGTTTCAAACAGCTCAGTTAATTAGTGTTTGAGAAAACGGGTCATGAAATCGAATAAATTAACATGAGCGAAATAAGGCTTACAAACGCCCCTGAACATTTCAGTGTTTATATCTATTTTGGTCCTCAAAAATTCTAATAAAAACAAAGCTATTTAAGGGTGACAAGCAGGAAAATAATTTATTGGTTTTTACCGATAACGTTATAATTTTAATCATTAATAGATATCTAAATTTAAATAAAAACTTTGCTGTGGCATTCCAAGACGAATAAAGGAAACAAAAGTTGCTAACGTGGAAATAGGGGGAAAACTTCCTACGAATAACAAGGAAATTTAGGTTACCAGGTAAAGTAAATTGGAAAATGTTAAAACATGGAAATGAACGTCTTCAGAAAATATTGCGGTGTCAGTTTCGTTGCATAAAATTTTCATTTTGTTTACGACGGGAGGCGCGCGCGAAATGAATACCAAACTGTTGTGTTTCCGTAACGTAAAATCATATTCATGAAGAAATTCAATTTCCCCCAGCTTCAGCGCCCAAACATCATTTGGTTTGTGTTCTTCATTAAAATTCATATGTTTTGTTTGTTTCGTTATTTTAATCTGAGTTACAACATCTTAAGCGGAGAAAAACGTAAAGTTTAATTTTGCGAAAAGCGTAAATGTATAAAATTAACCGTAAACTTTACTTTCACAAATGAAGCTTTCGTATTCAGTGGAAAAGCTTCGCGTCTTCGCCTTCCACTATGTCTTTCTGTCCCTTTATCAATTGCACGTTATATTTTATTGTGACAAACACATTCACACGCGCGCGCGCGCGCAGACACACGCACACAGACAAACAATATTGCCTACTTTAAAGTACGTATCAACTGTTTCTGTAACCATGTGTGGTAAATTCAGTTAAGTAATTTGCTTATTTTCAGGTTATGAAATTTAACTCATACATGTTGTATAAGTTTGTATAGATTATATACATGTTGTATAAGACATCATAGATTATTATTAAAGTAAGTGTCTAGAAAAGTAGAATGCGCGAGTGATTCGTTATGAAAAATTAATACATGACATGTAGTGGCAAGATTTATATTTATGAGATAGTAGTTAGGCTGACATAACATTTGACATTAATATGTGCGATAAAGGTTACTGCAGATAAGACAACCCTATTATCCGGTGGGCTGCAAACCCAGTGAGAGCTAGAAAGATAGATGTAAACAATTAATGTTCTGTGACTTCATATCAGTGAATCGTATGAGTATACTTCACAGGATTGCCCAGAATCGGCTAAAATGGTTGAAAAATCTTAACCGAATGGATGACTGCTGCATCTACCAGTAAACTATTTAATTATACCCGAAAGGACGGAGAGGCGTGGGACGTCCGAAGAATCGTTGGAATAACCAGCTGTAGTCTATCTGCTTGGAACCGAAGCAAATCACTTTTGGTTTAATCGTTGCTGAAGACAGTGATGATGATTTAATAAAAACGTGTATATGTAAGATTGGTGAGAGAGGTTAGATCTGTGTTGGTGACACTAAATGGGAATTATTGTTTTATGTTTTTTTGTTTTCTCTCCATATGGCTTACTATTAAAGTGACAATTATTTTGTTCTATCTATATGACACTCTTCTTTCATGAAGTAATTTTAATTGCTGTGTGCCAATACGGCTTACACTTCATATTGGATAGTATTACACTATAACAAATTTACTTTTAAATTTTGGATTATCACAAAGTCTTTTGTGTCCAATATGTAGTTTATTTAAATATCTTTAATATTTTACAATCTTTAATTACTTATAAAATTTATTGCATTACCAAACTTTAAATTATTCCTATGACAACTAGATTATTATCTTTATTTTAAATTCAATTTTATAAGAATTATTTTAAATTTGAATAAATTGTACCTTACATACTTGTTGATGATTTACAGTATTCGATACATAATTTGAAGTTAATTCTTTATACATTTTTTACTCAGTCATTATTATTATTATTATTTTGAATTTTCTAAAAATTTTACAAGGATTACCTAATGACTACTAGAATGCATTAGGCCTTTCACAAATTCAGTATTGCCTAAAACCTTTTTGATTTCCAACATGACATTTTTCATAATATTTTAAAAATATATTTTATTTCAGCAGTGGTTATGTATTGCAGTACAATATTCTGCTACAAGTTAAATGTTTGGTCATATTTCTATGTATGATTCAGTGAAAATTATTTGAAGCGACATACTATTATGTATTGATGTGCGCAGATGGAAAAACCTCACATCACTATCTGTGTTCTGCAAACACTGTGAGAGTCGTGTTTGCCAGAATTTGTAATTAAAGAAAAAACGTGAAATTCTTGGAAACCAGCAGTTTTTTATAAAATATTATTGGCATTGCGATGACTGTGTCATATTACAACTTTGTTTGGAATGTTCTTTCAAACGGTATGAAAATTCCATTTTTTTTTTTTTAGAGGAATTCAATATTCTCTATTCGCTAATTTTTATTTTGAAAAAATATGTACGTTTATGAATAGCCGCATATTCATTGGCTTTTACTTGTGTGTTTCAGTGTTGGTTGTTTGTTATGCTCTTACCACACACGAAACTTCGTTTCTGAGGAAATACAACAAACTTTATTATATGATTGTTTTTCCTGGTTTTTGCATCTCGCTTTTTTCAGCCAACTAGTTATTTGTCTTTCTAAAAATAATTTAAGGTACATTTTAAATCACTCAGTGAATTACACTTCCCTCAAGTCTATCAGTCCATAAACAACGTAAGTATAGGATGCCTCATAAAGTTTGCCGACACATTTATTCTCCCAATTTAATGTTTGCCAGTTTTGTATGTGTGACATATTTATACAGCCATGAGGAGGAAAGTCAAGACATGGAAATGATTTTCAGGCATATGTGTTAGTCACCGAGATGTTTCATTTTATTTATGTGCGTCGAGAGTTGCATAAAATAAATCAGTTATAGCAACATAAAGGCCTATAAAGCATCTGAATTTATGCAGTTCACCGAGCGGCATGTCAAATATCCTCCTCTCCCCCTCCTCCTCTCCTCCTCCTCCGCCTTCTCCTATACAAGGGCTGGGCTAAGTCTGTTCCAACACCCATTCGGCAACAGTTCCTGACCAGGTGATTCTCCACATGTTACTGCCAATTGCATTTCTGCCAATTTAAATCGAATCGAGTCGAGTTTTTTCCTCCAGACCTTACACTGTTGATGAATTTGATCACTGGCACAAAACGACAGCATTCGACAATGTTATTTATGTTATAGTACGTTACGTTTACACTCTGCAAGATCGTAATGATTTCTACTCTACTTTATATTTTTTGTTTGAAAATTTTCATGGATTATTATATTTTAATGAATCAATTCCTAGTATCGTTTTTATTATAAATTCGACCCATCCATCGACGAATACTTGTAAACTACTGTCGTCTCTTGCATGTTACACGCCAAAGGCTTTTACTATTCCAAGTTCTTCAACACTGTTTTCAGGTCCAATATAACGTGTAGAAAATATGTTCTACACGATTCGAAAATATCACTCACATTACAATGTGAGAAATTAAATTGTTGTACACCAGCGTATGTACTCGTAGTCTACTAAAACATTTAATTTACAAAATTACATTTTTCACAACATTTTTTAAACTTAATTTATTTTATCAGTGGTTACATATTGCAACCGCAGAAGTACAATATTCAGGGGAATATTAATTGGATTATTTTGTGTGTTTCAGTTTTGGTTATTTGATACGGCCTTGTTACACACGAAAATTTGTTTTAGAGGAAATACAACAAACCTGATTATATTATGGTTTTTCCTGTTTTTCTTTTTTGCATCTAGCTTTTTTCGAATAAAAAACTGTAGGTAGATGAGCGCCAATAGTATTGCACGAGCAAGAGCAATGTTTTTCAAGTGTATGTGACCTATTACACTGACTAGGCTATAGTGTTCAGTTTTGGAAATAACAAAATGTTTGGTCAACGAGAGCCAAACATTGAACCAGAATTTGAAATTTTTTTTTAATCTTCCACTGTTTAAGAAAGTTTTAACCTGAATCCAAATATTCTCACCAGCAGAATTTTAACTCACACATAAAATTTTAACTTCAGAGGCAACACGAGCGAAAAGTTTAAATCAGAATTTTAAGAAACCTATAAAAGTTTACGTTGGCAGTAAGTCATACAGAATTTTATTTAAATACAAAATATCTTCTCTCCATCTTCTTCTTCTTTTCCTTCTTCTTCTTCTATCCAGCTCTTCTTATTTTCTACCAATTTATTAACTGTTTATCAGCTCTTTTAAATGTAAGTGTCCCGCGTGTTTTGAAAAAAATGTTAAAAAAAATTTACTGGCATTGCACAAATGCAATCCACAGAGAAGAGCATTGAAAATGCTTCAATAAATCTGAAAAATATATATATTTATGTTCATTCACCAATCAATGAATTCATTCTTCATTCACCAATCTATAAATTCATTCTTCATTTACCAATTACAAGATTATAAGTTAAATGTAGTCCCATTCATAAGCGAAGTTTTATATGTGTACTACGTTATTGACAACAAGTAAGTAGTTTCTATTTTAACTCACCGGTTCCCATTTTCGATAACGCACCAGCGATCGGCCGCAAATGTGCGACACGTCCTTATAAACATTTTCAATGTTAAAATCAAACATCGTGTTGTGATTGAATTGCATGTTAAAAAAGGCTGGCGCCAATAAAAATTCGCAAAATCCATATTTGTTAGGATATGCTGTGTCTTATAATACAGTCGGAACTCGAGTTTAAACGTGATCGTTCGAGCACTGAAGGTGATCCCCGCAGTGAACAACCTAAAAAGTGCGACGACTCCAGATATAGTTTGAATAATTGATACTCGGTGTTAGGAGACCGGCGCTTCAGAGTAGATAAAATTTCAGAGATCACAGGCATCCCACATTTACGTGTGTACTATGTTTGTCTTAAAAGCTAGTGTGAAAATGCTTGTGCAATCTGGGTTCCGCATTTTGAGCTGTGGAACATTTTGGTCGTCCACTGCAGTGGGAGCAGAATATGTCTTTGCTCGTACGACCAGGTTTAAACTCTAGTTGCCTCTCACAAACCACTGTTTTTTTAAGCTACACCAACTGTTAACACATTTACTATTTCTTTGAGATTTTTCGTTGCCATTAGACAGTTTTTATCTAAGAATTCTTGATTTTGCTCATTCTTTAAAACACACCTGACACATAACTTTCAAACAGCTTTTATTGTGGTGTATTCATTGTTCATAACCTAAAGATACCATACGAATGCAATGAATACCACAACCTAAAAGTGATGAACAATGAATACACCATAATAGAAGATTGACTTTATAAGTACCATTAGTAGACAACAACTGTTAGTTTCAAACAGCTGGTAAAGAATGAATAAATTGACAGAGAGATTCGGAAATTGAAAGGTTTTTATGTCAGAACACGGTTTATGTTGTAACTACGAATCTTACAACACAGGAAAAATTTCACTTCTACCTCTAAGCTTCAGATATATAAGCTTTACTTTTGAACTGATCCTCGTACTTGATAAAGGTTTGGCAGATTCAGATAAAATACTTACTCTATATAGAATATTGAAACTTTCAACTTGTGAAACTTGCTTGTCTTTTCTTCTCGTACGCGTTTCGGCGTGGTGTTCGCCTTCGTCAGCTTTGGGACAGACTGCCATTAACTTGTAACGGTTTTTGTTTTGAAAGGTATAGTGGGGGCGGTGTGTGGAGGAAGGGGATTGGCGCGGGGATCGAAATTATTGTCAGTTTTATGTATAATTGTGTCAAAAAGTGTGTGTGATTTATACTGTAATTGGTCGTTAAGTATGTTGTTTGGTTGTGTTGTGTGGTGTTTGTATATTTCATATTGTTCTCCTGTGTTAAGTTTTCGACCTGTGGTTAAGTAGTGTAATATCTCAAGGTTAGTATCTATGTTGGTGTAGCTGTGGTTTTTGTGTGTATGTGTGTGGCAAACGGGGAATGTATATTGTTGTTGGATAAAGCTTTTAGGTGTTCAGAGTAACGAGATGAAAAAGATCTTCCCGTCTGGCCTATGTAGAAACTATTGCAATCATTACAATTTAATTTGTAAACACCTGTTTTGTTGTATTTGTCTATGTCCGTGTTTGTATCACTGATGTGTTTTCTGATGGTATTGTTTTTGTGTATGCTATTTTGTACTTGTGTTTTCTGAATGTGTTGGCGAGTTTGTGTGTGTTGGAGTTATGGTATGTGAGTGTGATGTATTTAGTTTGTTGTGTGTTGTTGGTATTTTGTGTTTTGTTGTTTTTGTTTATGATGTGTTTGTGTAGTTTGTTTATTAATTAGGGTTGTATCCGTTTTTTATTGCTATGTATTTGATTGTGCTGAGTTCGTCATTATAGTCCTGTTTACTTAATGGTATTTTAATTAGTCTATGGAGCATATGGTTGAAGGCCGCATGTTTATGTTGTGTTGGGTGGTTTGATGTGTTGTGTATAACCATGTCGGTTGTGGTTGGTTTTCTGTATATTTTATACGTGTGTGTATTGTTAGTTTTGTTAATTGTTAGGTCCAGAAAATTTATACTATTGTTTTGTTCAATTTTCAGTGTAAATTTTAGTTTGTGGTGTATTGTTGTGTTTATGTATTTGTGGAAGTTTTCAACCTGTCTTGTGTTGCCATTGAATAAAAGTAATATATCATCTACATACCTGTGCCAATAAATGATTTTGTTGGTGTATTTGTTGTTGTTTATTATGTGGTTCTGTTCTGTTCTACATTCGTAAATATTAGCGTTGTGTGTAATCTGTCGCGACCGGTGATAGTAGATAAAAACCAACGATCTATACTAGTGGATCGCGCTGTGCGTGTTAACAAAACGGTCCTGCTCGTTCAGCTCTCCCCACCACCTGGCTGTCGTCGCTCGCTGCTGGAACTTGAGCAGCGCATGACAACACTGAATTGTTTTATCATTGCGCTTTCCTTATTAAAGGAAAAGTACTAAAAGAATAAATTTCTTAAGGAATAAGGATAAGAAATTTTACCAACGGGATGATGAAAAATACAACAGAAACAATTCCTAATTATTAATTTAAATGTGTTTTTAATTTTTATTATGTACATGTTATTGACCATCATAATGTTTGCATTTCGACATTTCATTATAATTACATTACTACAGTACATAATTTTTGTATATTACATTCTTAACAACTTACAATTAATTATTTACAACTTACAATTAATTATCTACAACTTACAATTAATTATTTACAACTTACAATTAACTCAAATAAACTTAAAACTAAATGGGCTTATGCTAGATTATCTACAAAATTATTTGCACAAATTAATATTTATAAACTGAATTCTCAAATTGTGCGCCGCGTATGTAATCTGTCTGATCTTTTTAACAATAGAATAGGGATTCTATTTTCGCTTTTGTGATACATATGATATGCCGGTAACTGGTAATTACGTTACTACAGTACATAATTTTTGTATATTACATTCTTAACAACTTACAATTAATTATTTACAACTTACAATTAAATAAACTTACAACTAAATGCGCTGATGCTAGATTATCTACAAAATTATTTGCACAAACTAATATTTATATAGTGAATTCACAAATTGTGCGCCGCGTATGTAATCTGTCTGATCTTTTTAACAGTGCAATAGGGATTCTAATTTCGCTTTTGTGATACATATGATAGGCCTACATATGCCGGTAACTGTCATATTCATATCTTCTATTTTGAACATTTATTATAAAGAATTCTTAAATTATCGGAAAATTCCATTTATAAGAAAAACACGCGATTAACATGTTTCTTTCTCAGTTACATATTGCAAAAAGGAACGAGTTTATTATACTTTTGACGAACACCTAATTTAGAAATATTTGCTGCCAAAGTTTTTTCTTTGGCAGAAGCATGACATATAACTTTAAAAAACATTTGACCTATAAGTTTAATGAGTTTAATTTCATGACTGTCTGCAAAGTCACTACAAAATTTATGATTTTTAAACACAGAACCTGTGAACTGGCGACAAGTTTGTGCTAATAAATTATAAGTATTTACTTCTTTGTTGTTATTAGACAAATATAAATTATACATGTATTTAATCAGTTTTAGAACATCATGAGATGCCCTCACCAGTTTGCCCTTTGAAATAAAATTTGTAAAGTGAGTGTACGCACTAAGATCTGAAACGTCGGCCAACAGTATGTTACTGCATTCCAAACACTTGATTTTGCTGTCAGTTTTTCTTACAATAAATCCACTTATATAAAATAAAATATTATCTTTGTTAAAATGTAGAACTCTGATTCCCTATCAAGTCACAAAGCACCTTTGCAAAGTTACAAGTCTCTGAAATATCTTCCTCTTCTAAAGTTAAAAGATACTGTACATTTTCTTCGCTGCTTTTCTTATGTTTCTTCGTACAATTGTAGGCTGCACAATGGACGGGCATGTTGGTTAAATATTTTAACAGTCTACTGAAAATATATTTTTAGTGAGATCACAGAACAAGAAGTAGTATGTCGAAGCAAAACACACGTAATTGCATCGGTGCGTAATTGTGACACTATGATATGCGGTATGCACAGTATGCACACTTGTTGCAGTGGACAGCCAGATGGTGGGGATAGCAGGTAGACCGTTTGCTCTGCACCTCCACTACACACAAGCGCGATCCAGTAGTATAGATCGTTGATAAAAACTATAAGACAGCCCACCGAATCTGTCAAGAAAAAGGTAGGCATCATGGCACGACAGGTTGTCTCGGCTGCAGGGTGTGATGAAAGAAAGAAAAACAAGCTTTTATACCTACGTTTC
This sequence comes from Magicicada septendecula, assembly GCA_034769895.1. NCBI lineage: Eukaryota > Metazoa > Arthropoda > Insecta > Hemiptera > Cicadidae > Magicicada > Magicicada septendecula. Next base: position 585,845,041 of record CM068369.1, on the reverse strand, counting down.
CCCGTACCACTACAACTACATTACAAACAGTTACACTGCCCCACTGCAAAATGTATCTCCGCTATGCAGTATAAACGGACAAACAGATTACAGAGCACATGTACGTACAGTTGCATTGACTCTTTGTGTTGGGATGCAACGTAGGCCGGACGTTGGGAAGGATTTCACACGGCACGCATCCGGTTAATAACGTTCCGCAAGTAGCAATTATGACGTATTTGTGTACAATAACTGGACGACACTAACGATCTCTGGTGGTCTGCTGTGCAAACAGGTCACGCGGAAAGGCTTAAACAGCGGGATAAAGATTAAAATCATGGCTGCTTATACTCTATACAAATACAATAATATCGACTAGATTGGCCGTTGTATTTGCAAAAGAGATTATTTAAACACCGACGAGCGCCCTAAATGGTAAAGCATAAACTTTACTCTTAATATCTTTATCGAAACGCAATTTGTTTGATTACCTACCTAGAATTGGTTTGATTAATAATCATTTGGAAAATATTAAATATGAAGCGAATTCTTTGGAACGAGAAACTAAGTAAATAAAATAGTAATATTATTTTTGTCCGTGAGATGATGGCAATTTATATGCTTCATGTCTGGTATATAATTCAATTTTACCGATTATATTAAGAAAGTGTTGCTGTGTCAAAATGGCCCATGCTGAAGATAAATTTACCATGGATTTCGTTGTCCATGACGTGTCCGTTACTTAACTAAATCTAATTATTTCACTACCGACTCGGAACACAAAGTTTTTATGGGTAAAAACGTAAAAGTTTTACATTATGGCCTGAACCGGTTTTCGCTTTTGAAAAGCTTCTTCAGAGGCTGCCGCTGGGAGCACTGTACGTCTTGTTGTTGGCAACGGTATCGACTTTTGAAAGATCGATATTGTGTGTCATATGTTCGAATAATGCGTGCTATTTGAATTGTGTCTGTTCGTTTAGGATGTCGTTTTCATGTGTTTTCGTGTGTTTGTGAATTTCCAGTTGTTCTAGAGTGTCTAGTTTCCGTGTACGTGTAGAATGTCCATGTTGTTTTCAATGTTTTTGTATGTGCGGTTTGCTTCAATGAGGTGGTTTGCAAAAGGTGGATTCTATAGTGGAGTGTAGTGCCTTTGTGTGTTCAATGTATCTTTGTTTGAAGCTACGTCCTGTCTGCCCTATGTAGAATTTGTTGCATTTAAAGGTTTAATTTACCTTTAAAATGTACTAACTAATAGCATGAGACAACGGAGTCAGTCTTTGATAACTGCCTGTAGGCTTACACTAGTCACTGTATTCTATGGAATTATGGTATTCCATGCAATGGGAATAGAGAAAATTGGATCACCAAAAGTAAATAGTGAAAAATGGTTTTGTGGACAATCTGATATAAAAATTAAACAAACAATAATCAGAATACTTGTCCAGTGAGATGTTACGTTCGTGTGCGTGCGTGTGTTTTGAACGTACTTGTGTCTCTAATACCCTCTTTACTTACCCAACTTGGTCGTGGAAGATCCCTTTACTCCTCAGGATCAATTTCGGTTTGCAATATCCAGTCGTGGCGGAATTAAAATATTATTATTATATTCCGGGTGTACAATGTTTACACACTTTCCGGAACCAAAGATTACAGAATGATTGAATTCTCATCTTCCACTGCTGCTTGTCCATCCAAAGATCTTCAATTTTCCGTTCCATAAATAGGCTTATAGTCTGAATTTCTTCTATCCAGATGATAGATGATCCTCCTCTTTTCCTTTTTTCTGGTCCATTCCATAACTCTCCTTGGCAATCTTTCCTGTGCCATTCTTTTCTTGTGTCCATCCCATAGTAATTTTTTCTTAAAATATTGTTTTTTTTTTTGTTAAAATACCATTGTAATTAAAATATTGTTTCTTTAAATAAAAATATATTTAATTTAAATGACATAACTTTAATTTTGAGAAATCATTGTTTTTTCACTGACAATTTAAACAAACACCTACACTTCAGAGAATAATAATTTTACTCAACTCCTGACGAATATTTAGTTTACAAACAAAATTCATCCATTTGTTTTTTTTTTACATTTCTACTTTTTGTATTTTCTTAAGTAGTATTTCCTTATTATCGACGGCATGTGCTGTCAAATTCACAAGTTTGAAAAGCAAATAAATCCTGATTAAAACTGGTGCTGAAATTTCTGGGTAGTTGCACAAAGCGGATACATACACTGATCTTATATGACAGTGTCTAACAGCTGACTGGTGCTCAGCTGTTCATATGCACGGCAATTGAAATTGAAGTTATGGTCATTGTTGTATAGAGTGTAGTTAAAGTAAACAGTGTTACAGCTGAAGAAAATAATAAACCATAAGCAGAATGTGAAAGAACAGAGAAAGATTAAGATTTTTGTATATGGAATCAGAAAAAAAGGATTTTCCTTAATTTTATTTAAAAATTTTGTATAATAATTGTAAACAACAATTTTCATTTTTTAACCGATGGCTCCTAGTTTTGTACAAACTCAAATACAAACAAAATGAGTTTCAAAACTAAATATATCCAAAAAAATGTTTTATCACGTGTCTCAGTATTAATAAATATTAAAGTGCTAATGTTTCAGTATTTAAGTAGTATATCTAATAGTATTACGTCAACAAAATTCTGACTCTTCACCGTTTTCTAACTTTGACATATTTGTTTATTTAAATTTTTAATTTTTCTGTGTATCTGGTTTTTGCTCTCGACCATGTGGACAACGTTATGATTTCAACGTGTGCTGATGTTACTGCAGCAGCGCTATCTGCGATTGTTCAGCGACACAAAACGAAATTATACAGCTTGCTTACAGGAAATTTGACCTGCATGTGTGATAAGACTTTGAGGACAATAATTCTGTTTGTCCGTCGCCTAGATTATTTTGATATACATTCTGAACAACAGTGCACGAAATATAAAAAGAAAGTGGAAATATATTCTTAAATATTTTTAGGAAGCTATTTTTGTGAAAATTTAATAAACATATGCCTATAAAGTGTTAAATCAGCTTACAATAATTAAAACACGGCGCTAAGAGCTAGCCTTATTTGTAACATAGGTTCCTAATATAGCCAAAAGTCGACGTTACAAAGAAAAACGTTCAACTAATATTATAATTTGAGAAATTACAAAATTGAAAGTGCTTATTCCTTTTCTAAAAAGGGACCGAAGGATGCATGTGATTGTTTTACATAGTTAGCCTACTTCTAAAACAATCAGAATAACAAGTAGCTAAATGTGCGGTCTAACGGGTTTAGGTACCTTAGTTGTGGTGTTAAATATCGGTATGGAGAACCATACATGAATTCCATGTTCTAAGATTTATATTTAAAATCATTATATTTATATTTAAAATCGAAATGAAATATTTCCATAGAAACTACTCTTTTCTTCAGCCTTAACCACAGTATTGTGGTCACTAACGTAACCACCTCACGTTAGCGCACTCGATTTTCACTGATAATGGCAGTCGATGGCACTGACGAAACGTCTGGTTTTGCAAAAAACATTGGACCACGGGCAAACAGCCCGGGAAGGACTGTTTTAACAACAAACTACTTCTTTGTTGCCGATCACATTGCACACATTTAATAAGTTATCCCCTCCCTCTTCAACTATCATTTTTATTTATAGAAAATTACCCCCTCCCCTTTTAACTACCCTTTTCATTATTAGATATTTCATCTACCTTTTTGCAGTGGATTATTATGACCTTCTTTTCAGGATATATTATTTATCAAAATTAAGTACTTTACTCTTGATAAAACATAAAACGTTGCCGGTAAACTACCCCTTCCCCTTAACCGAACTTCACCAAAATCAATATGCCTTGAGTCCTCTACAACGCAGGCAGATATACAAAAAATTATTTGATTCTGTTTGAATTTTCGGCGGTTATCGTTCGCCATAGAAAAATTCTACACACAGACACTTTTCGGAAAATGACTTTTCTTCATGTTTTGAGGGTAGTACAATCAGAATCAGCACTTATCTCGAACACGATTTTTTTCGCCATCACCTTATGGAACATGGAAGTATTGTTATAAACACATAGAATAAGTTATTTACTAAACTGAAGTGGCAATAGCACATAAGACACAAAAACACAATGTGTTATCGCTTAAAAGTACTCATTGCTTTCTGTTATATTCTTTAACTTTTACACACGCGCGCGCGCACACAAACACACATTTGAAGCGTGCTCTCTTCTGTGTAAAGCCGGGGTAGAACACGGCAGTGGAATTCTGTAATGACTCAATTTTCAATATCCGGCGTTGGAGAGTCTTTATTACTTCCATCAAATACGTGTGTGGAACGCGTAAGTACACGAGGCCGGATATTGTTGGCTGTATCAGGATTTCTTTCTGTAAACTTTTGTTTGTGTTTCAGAAAGTAAGCAGCTGAAGTTACACATCACCTTATTGTGATAACTTTTATTACAAACTTCAGAAAATCTAATTTACCTTATAAGTGTCCGGAGGTTATACTTGTAAACCAACATGATTTTCACTACTAATAACAACTCCGGTTTTGGTTAAACACACGTTTTATTTTCCTCATCACTGAACGTTAAGTCAGTTCATCGGTGATAGTTTTTAGTACCCTACTTAGCTCAGTGTTGTCGAACTGCTGGCCTGATAATTCCCTGCAGCAATTATAAAATGCCCCTCCACGGTCCTCACCTTTTATTTATAAACCGTTTTAACATCTGAAAGTTTTAGATCATAATTACTCATTAAATTTGTATTAATAAAATATATTCAATAAAGTTCACTTTTATTGATGAACGTATTTTGATCTCTTTTTCATCTCATGCTCAGCTAGGCTTGTAATTTCTTCCTTCGCCTTTGTCACCACATAGGCCTATCTTCCTCCAACGTATTTTTATAACCCTTTTTTTCTTGTAATATTTCGATTTATAAGACTAAAAGAGGAATAAAAATAACACAATTTTGAGTATAAATTGACATGCTTTTTATCGTTTATTCAACTCTTTAAATTTTGCATTATAGTAAAGTATAAAGTTAATTTCATAAAATGGAAACAGGATATGGTATAACTAAAGATATTTACAATAAAAAGTGCATATCTAAAAATGCGAAAATAAGGCATTACAGTACAGTAGTGAGGCCAGAATGCCTATATGCAAGTGAATGTCTAGCATTGAATTATAAATTAGACAAACTAGAAATACTGGAAAGACGAATTATTAGGAAATATTAGGCCCATGAAAAACCTCAGAAGGTTGAAAATTAAGAAATAATGATGAAATGTAACAAAGTATAGAAAACGTAACAAAAGCAGTGAGAAAAAAAAACTAATATTTTTTAGGCGTTTATATAGAATGGATGACAATAGGTTAACAAAACAGATCTTCAAAAATCTGTGGGGAGAGAAGTCAACATCAAATTGTATTAAAGAAATCAAAAAGGATTAAAAAAAAAAAATAATATAAACGCAGAAGAAGCAACTGACAGAGAAGTTTTTAGGCCAAAATTATTAAAAATTTAAGGAGTCGAGGGTAGGAGAGAGAAAAACGTAAGTTCAAAGTAGACTGAAGACAGGAAGAAGAAACATAGTGAGAAGGTGAAAGCGTATTGGAAAAAAAGAAAAGAGAAAGGAATTGGTTAGTAAGAAGAATGTTGATCCGTCACGTTATGACCAACTAAAATGTTATGTTGAGCTGCGGCCGAGTGGACCGCATAAAAATGTATTGTATGTCGGCACGTAAGCTTTTTTTTATCAGAAAGAATGAAACTTGGTGTGTTATCGATAAAGATAGTGGACTGTATTAATAGATTTATTAAGTTTCTCCGTTTCTTACACTCAACTCATTGTAGTGAGGTTGGCTAATGCTGAAGATTAAATTTTAAGAGACCGATTCGGAAATGAAACTACATTTTGAAGCGGCACAAATGTGTGCACTTAGTTACATCGAAAACGTGGAGGCCTAAGGCCTAAATAATTGTCGCGACAACAAGAAATGAGAATGACAGAGTCAGGCAGCAAACGTAAGAACGTCCGCTGCCGGCCAAGGCTCGTAGCACTGTAACGTTATAAAAACGAGATAAGAACGATTCAGAAAGCGTACAGATTAGCCAACCTACAAATACGAAAATTACCACACTACTGTCCAGGAATAAAGAATTGAAATTGGCATGTGGTCTTCAGATGGCCTATACAAATAGAAAAGGAAGTATACATTTAGGCAAGGAAAACTGAGTGTTTTAATCCAGAATATTTAAAAGGAATAAAAAAACAGTTAATCACTAGATAATATTATTGTAACTGATGACAGTTAATGATATGAGCTACACATGTAAAGGACAGACAAATAGTGCAACTTATCTTCAACACACTACACAACAAGCTTAGCAATTTATTTACGTACAACTGAATACTATATACAAAACTGTTAATAAATTTGTAGTATGGCGATGAGTAATTCTCCCACAACGGGTGATCTTCCTTCTTCGTAACGTGCTGTTACGCCTTTACAGAACGCTCTACATGTTTCTCGGCTATGCCAGCAGGGCCTTGTTTGTGTGCGTACGTGAAACTTAACATGCGTGGCGGTGTTACGTAATACGGAACAGTCTAGTACATTCGATAGTGTAGTTCACCAAGGTTCGCAACTACCCCAACCGTGCGCGTTTCTGCCAAGGCCGTGCTGAAGTATCCTCTAAAATTTTCAAGTGCTTGTTATGGAACACTGAAGACTATAAATAACCAAATATCTAAATACCTATGGATCGCTGGCTCAGTGTTCGGAAAACGGTCCGCCACTGCCCCCACCACTACTCGGGCAACCCGCGCCTCGTTACACGGGCGCTTACTGGAATAATGTGAATTAGCCGGTAGATTTTTTCGGCATCTTAACACATTTATCACATATTGGTACATTGATACGTTCTTATGAATGGTTTTCGATATATTACTGGTATTTAAAATATTATTTATTAATATTAAAATATTATTTATTTAAAATAATAGAACACGTGCTGGTTAGAAAAAATAATAATCGTTTCATAGTGGTGTAAATAATTAACTTAATAATTAGCTTGGTGGTGAATTTAACAATCAACAAGACATGAAAAATCATAATACCATGGTTTCATCCTGTTCAACTAAACATTTGCAAATCCAAAATCAGTGACCAAGCTAAACATTTACATTTAAATATTCTTTATAATGGCGATTTTTAGAACAATCAGTAGCAAAGTGGGATAGTTATTATTTAACCTAATATCATTTTAAAAAATATTTCAGCTATTTTTAACTTTTGTTGTAGTTTTACTTGGTATTAATATAATAATATTACCCCATATTAATTGCTTTCTTACCTTATTTCTTACAATTATCTTCCTTCGTTTCGTTTGTTGTTTTCGGAGATGAGGAAGGAAATCAAAATTGAGGGAATACCACCATTTTTCAGCATTCTTCTTAATCCGCCCACTTCGAAATCCTTTTCCTCAAAATGCAGCACACGAGTCAGGCATAATATCAGAATGACAGGAAAAACACAGATACGGAACGTCACCAGCATAAGCCACTCCACAATAAGGAAAAACATCAGCTGTCAATACAAATCATATGGCAGTGCGCGGGAAGTTGCGTGAGTAGTGGGTGGTGGTAGCGCGGGCAGACGGACCGCTCCTTGACGCTAGCTACCATATGAGACGGCAATCCATAGGTTTACAGATCTTTGTAAATAACCTTCACCTGCCGATTAGTTTAAGTTTTATGTCGGGCGATTTACACAGTGGTGTATTAGTAAAAAGTGATTACAGTGCAGAATTCTTTACAGTTGACATTGTTATTTATGTGGACATATCAACTTGAATTATTGTACAAGTATAATCTTGTTGAAAAAGTTGTTGATTACAAATTGTTGTTAACGTGATAATTTAAGCTGGTTTTTTGTGACTTCATTGGTGTTTTGTATTTTGTTTTCCACTGTACGATCAAGGAGACCGGCGTAAGAGTACTATAACAATTCCCTGGTAAGAAATTATGACGCAATTTTTGGAAGGAATTTTTTTTGATTGCGAAAAGGGCGCGGTGGCAGTTAGCCGCTGTCAAAAGTGATATACGTTGGAAACGTACCATGCGACGGTCGACAACAATACGTGCTGGTCTATTAAGCGACAAGTAGACGCCTAAACTAGTGAAGACAATGGTTCAAGTGTAGCAGATGTTCGGTATAAGGGTGTTACTTGGAAGCGCAAGACTGTAGCAGAAAAACAGAGGAACATCGTCGTACCCAGCTAACTACCGAGAATATGTAGTCGGAGGCAGCAATGGCATTGTCTTACCACGTGTGGAAAGTCAAAGACGACACGCTGATGTACAGAAATCACAATGGCATAACTTAAAGGGTAGTCACTCGAACAAAGCGACATACGTCGTGTAGATAGAGGAGACAATTTAACCAACAGCAGGGGGCTTGTTTACCACTTCGTATACGGATGGGACACGAAGGCTGGAGAGTAGATGTGTCTTACTAAGAAGACGACCTCCGTCAGCGTGAGAACAGGATACGAAGAAGGGGAGTATTGACACAATACCAAAATTTTTCACGCCTAGGAACTATAGCATGGGTGACAGTACAGCAATTAGAAGCAAAGCAAGCAGAATAGGGAGAAAAACAATCGCATGATCGACAGGCGTAAAATTTGGTCTTTCGGGGAATTGCGGGGGGGGAGCCACCAAAAGAAGTACGAGGAGAAGGGAAAGGAACAGCCTATCTGACGCTAAGGTTTGATCAAGGCAGGAATCCAAAAAGACGTTGCCTTGGAGACGTAGGTAAAGAACAAATCAGGAAGAAGTCCGAAGTCTAACTTATGACTTAGGGAGGAGTTTTTCGTAGAAAACTACACGAAAACCCAATAAGGACGACGGTGGTGGGATGAAGTGGAGCTAAGATAGAGTTAGTGGAAATGGTCGATGTTATAAAACTAGGTGTCGGACACGAGCGGGGGCTTAATAGTTGAATATATCTTAACATCTCGATATTTTAAAAGGTGTTAAAGTCGAGCAGAGACCCCATTTATTAGAATGCTCAATTGCATTACATAGTAGCGATAAATTCAGAGTAAAGAGACTTGTTAATTTCGAGCAAGAATCTCAGTAATCGTGTTAATCAGACTTTATAATATTCGATACACGGACGGATAGATGAGTGCGAAGAAATGTTGTGGATAAGTTACAAAACCGTATCGAACAGATCGAAATAGAGCAATATAAAGAGACTTAACGTAAACCGAAAGTTATTAAATTACGGATGGTATAAAGGCACCTAAGACTTTGACGAAGTGTTCGAGTAGAGATATAGTACGAAAGTGTGGATAGACGTGGTCAGAATTATGAACCAAATCCGCGGCCGTACCATAACTAGTGTACCATTCGCGTAACGGAACAATATCAGATATCGTCATTAAAAACATTCGTAAATAACATGCTGTGATGAAAACTAAATTACATTTAGTACGGATCGATACTGTGGTTAAGACATTGAAGACAGTAAAACGTGAAATGAATAACTCGCAGATAAATAATAGTACTTATCGACTTACGTTGAACATACAACTTTAAAACGAAAGTGATCTGAAAGAACATCGACACGGGAGTGCGGATAAATGCGCGTGTAAATAGTGTATCACCCATCAGTGATGGAAGTGCCTATATGGTCATCAGTCGCTCTGGAGGATGGAGAAGAGGCGGAATTTGAATAAAGCTATTACGCAGTTTTGAATAACATACCACAAGTAACGTAATTATTTATTACTGATATCTAGGTAGCCACTGATCTGACTTTTAAAAAGAATGCACTACTGAGAAAATTATCAATATTAGATATAACCAATTTAAAATTGAACGATATTGCGAAAGCATGTATATAAAATATGAATCCATTAGCTAGAGTAATTTTACAATCTGTAAAAGAGATCTTGATATAATTATTTATAATTGTGTTAGTATAAAATCATGGTAGTATAATGAAACGAAGTATCTTTGGAGTAAGTGACTAATTAATTATGTAATATATTGTTTATTGTGCAAGATGATACTAGATCTAATTTATAGAACGAATAACCAATTGCGCAGAGCTTGAATAAATTGTTATTTGTAAGGCTAATTTTGGTGTATTATTTATGGTTACCTTAATAATTATTAATATGTCACGTAAATATATAACATAAGAAAAGTTGCAATCGCAATCACAGTGATGTTGAGAATACCTAACTATTAACCAATAATATTTATAACATTGATCCCACCTACACGGATAACATAAGACTATGCATCACATTACAATCATGACTAACATTGTATGTGCTCAAGTTATCGACCAATCAGCATAATTATCATTTATTGTAGATGACACCCAAACAAGGGGAATGTCAATTAAAATTACTCAGTGAGGTTCGTAATGAATATATAACCAATAGACGTATAATAACCTGCTTAATTTCCATATCAAATTTGCAAAATCAATCATAAATTAATATATGCTAATTAATTTGGGTAAAATTCACATTACAACATGGTGCTCCAGTCACGGGCATTATAAGAGATCTCACAGTATAAAACAACGATAAAATTAGTTAATTATTTTAACGCATTAATTAATTAATTAACTCTCAAATTTGCATAACATTTTGCATTACAAAATATTCTATTTGAATCCCAAAAGAGTAATACGGAACAGTCTAGTACATTCGATAGTGTAGTTCACCAAGGTTCGCAACTACCCCAACCGTGCGCGTTTCTGCCAAGGCCGTGCTGAAGTATCCTCTAAAATTTTCAAGTGCTTGTTATGGAACACTGAAGACTATAAATAACCAAATATCTAAATACCTATGGATCGCTGGCTCAGTGTTCGGAAAACGGTCCGCCACTGCCCCCACCACTACTCGGGCAACCCGCGCCTCGTTACACGGGCGCTTACTGGAATAATGTGAATTAGCCGGTAGATTTTTTCGGCATCTTAACACATTTATCACATATTGGTACATTGATACGTTCTTATGAATGGTTTTCGATATATTACTGGTATTTAAAATATTATTTATTAATATTAAAATATTATTTATTTAAAATAATAGAACACGTGCTGGTTAGAAAAAATAATAATCGTTTCATAGTGGTGTAAATAATTAACTTAATAATTAGCTTGGTGGTGAATTTAACAATCAACAAGACATGAAAAATCATAATACAATGGTTTCATCCTGTTCAACTAAACATTTGCAAATCCAAAATCAGTGACCAAGCTAAACATTTACATTTAAATATTCTTTATAATGGCGGTTTTTAGAACAATCAGTAGCAAAGTGGGATAGTTATTATTTAACCTAATATCATTTTTAAAAATATTTCAGCTATTTTTAACTTTTGTTATAGCTTTACTCGGTATTAATATAATAACATTACCCCATATTAATTGCTTTCTTACCTTATTTCTTACAATTATCTTCCTTCGTTTCGTTTGTTGTTTTTGGAGATGAGTAGGGAAATCAAAAATTGAGGGAATATCACCATTTTTCAGCATTCTTCTTAATCCGCCCACTTCGAAATCCTTTTCCTCAAAATGCAGCACACGAGTCAGGCATAATATCAGAATGACAGGAAAAACACAGATACGGAACGCCACCAGCATAAGCCACTCCACAATGAGGAAAAACATCAGCTGTCAATACAAATCATATGGCAGTGCGCGGGAAGTTGCCTGAGTAGTGGGTGGGGGTAGCGCGGGCAGACGGACCGCTCCTTGCCGCTAGCTACCATATGAGACGGCAATCCATAGGTTTACAGATCTTTGTAAATAACCTACACCTGCCGATTAGTTTAAGTTTTATGTCGGGCGATTCACACAGTGGTGTATTAGTAAAAAGTGATTACAGTGCAGAATTCTTTACAGTTGACATTATTATTTATGTGGACAGATCAACTTGAATTATTGTACGAGTATAATCTTGTTGAAAAAGTTGTTGATTACAAATTGTTGTTAATTGTGAAAATTTAACCTGGTTTTTTGTGACTTCATTGGTGTTTTGTATTTTGTTTTCCACTGTACGATCAACGAGACCATAGTAAGAGTAGTATAACAATTCCCTAGTAAGAAATTATGACGCAATTTTTGGAAGGAATTTTTTTTTGATTGCGAAAAGGGGGCGGTGGCAGTTAGCCGCTGTTAAAAGTGATATACGTTGGATCATGCGACGGTCGACAACAATACGTGCTGGTCTATTAAGCGACAAGTAGACGCCTAAACTAGTGAAGACAGTGGTTCAAGTGCAGCAGTTGTTCGGTATAAGGGTGTTACTTGGAAGCGCAAGACTGGAGCAGAAAAACAGAGAAACAACGTCGTACCCAGCTAACTACCGAAAATATGTAGTCGGAGGCAGCAATGGCATTGTCTTACCACGTGTGGAAAGTCAAAGACGACACGCGGATGTACAGAAATCACAATGGCATAACTTAAAGGGTAGTCACTCGAACAAAGGGACATACGTCGTGTAGATAGAGGAGACAATTTAACCAACAGCAGGAGGCTTGTTTACCACTTCGTATACGGATGGGACACGAAGGCTGGAGAGCAGATGTGTCTTACTAAGAAGACGACCTCCGTCTCAGCGTGAGAACAGGATACGAAGGGGAGTATTGAGACAATACCAAAATTTGTCACGCCTAGGAACTATAGCATGGGTGACAGTACAGCAATTAGAAGAAAAGCAATCAGAATAGGGAGAAGAACAATCGCATGATCGACAGGCGTAAAATTTGGTCTTTCGGCGAATTTCGGGGGGGGGGAGCCACCAAAAGAAGTACGAGGAGAAGGGAAAGGAACAGCCTATCTGACGCTAAGGTTTGATCAAGGCAGGAATCCAAAAAGACGTTGCCTTGGAGACGTAGGTCAAGAACAAATCAGGAAGAAGTCCGAAGTCTAACTTATGACTTAGGGAGGAGTTTTTCGTAGAAAACTAGACGAAAACCCAATAAGAACGACGGTGGTGGGATGAAGTGGAGCTAAGATAGAGTTAGTGGAAATGGTCGATGTTATAAAACTAGGTGTCGGACACGAGCAGGGGCTTAATAGTTGAATATATCTTAACATCTCGATATTTTAAAAGGTGTTAAAGTCGAGCAGAAACCTCATTTATTAGAATGCTCAATTGCATTACATAGTAGCGATAAATTCAGAGTAAAGAGACTTGTTAATTTCGAGCAAGAATCTCATTAATCGTGTTAATCAGACTTTATAATATTCGATACAAGGACGGATAGATGAGTGCGAAGAAATGTTGTGAATAAGTTACAAAACCGTTTCGAACAGATAGAAATAGAGCAATATAAAGAGACTTAACGTAAACCGAAATTTATTAAATTACGGATGGTATAAAGACACCTAAGACTTTGACGAAGTGTTCGAGTAGAGATATAGTACGAAAGTGTGGATAGACGTGGTCAGAATTATGAACCAAATCCAACCAAATTCGCGTAACGGAACAATATCAGATATCGTCATTAAAAACATTCGTAAATAACATGCTGTGATGAAAACTAAATTACATTTAGTACGGATCGATACTGTGGTTAAGACATTGAAGACAGTAAAACGTGAAATGAATAACTCGCAGATAAATAATAGTACTTATCGACTTACGTTGAACATACAACTTTAAAACGAAAGTGATCTGAAAGAACATCGACACGGGAGTGCGGATAAATGCGCGTGTAAATAGCGTATCACCCATCAGTGATGGAAGTGCCTATATGGTCATCAGTCGCTCTGGAGGATGGAGAAGAGGCGGAATTTGAATAAAGCTATTACGCAGTTTTGAATAACATACCACAAGTAACGTAATTATTTATTACTGATATCTAGGTAGCCACTGATCTGTCTTTTAAAAAGAATGCACTACTGAGAAAATTATCAATATTAGATATAACCAATTTAAAATTGAACGATATTGCGAAAGCATGTATATAAAATATGAATCCATTAGCTAGAGTAATTTTACAATCTGTAAAAGAGATCTTGATATAATTATTTATAATTGTGTTAGTATAAAATCATGGTAGTATAATGAAACGAAGTATCTTTGGAGTAAGTGACTAATTAATTATGTAATATATTGTTTATTGTGCAAGATGATACTAGATCTAATTTATAGAACGAATAACCAATTGCGCAGAGCTTGAATAAATTGTTATTTGTAAGGCTAATTTTGGTGTATTATTTATGGTTACCTTAATAATTATTAATATGTCACGTAAATATATAACATAAGAAAAGTTGCAATCGCAATCACAGTGATGTTGAGAATACCTAACTATTAACCAATAATATTTATAACATTGATCCCACCTACACGGATAACATAAGACTATGCATCACATTACAATCATGACTAACATTGTATGTGCTCAAGTTATCGACCAATCAGCATAATTATCATTTATTGTAGATGACACCCAAACAAGGGGAATGTCAATTAAAATTACTCAGTGAGGTTCGTAATGAATATATAACCAATAGACGTATAATAACCTGCTTAATTTCCATATCAAATTTGCAAAATCAATCATAAATTAATATATGCTAATTAATTTGGGTAAAATTCACATTACAACATGGTGCTCCAGTCACGGGCATTATAAGAGATCTCACAGTATAAAACAACGATAAAATTAGTTAATTATTTTAACGCATTAATTAATTAATTAACTCTCAAATTTGCATAACATTTTGCATTACAAAATATTCTATTTGAATCCCAAAAGAGTAATACGGAACAGTCTAGTACATTCGATAGTGTAGTTCACCAAGGTTCGCAACTACCCCAACCGTGCGCGTTTCTGCCAAGGCCGTGCTGAAGTATCCTCTAAAATTTTCAAGTGCTTGTTATGGAACACTGAAGACTATAAATAACCAAATATCTAAATACCTATGGATCGCTGGCTCAGTGTTCGGAAAACGGTCCGCCACTGCCCCCACCACTACTCGGGCAACCCGCGCCTCGTTACACGGGCGCTTACTGGAATAATGTGAATTAGCCGGTAGATTTTTTCGGCATCTTAACACATTTATCACATATTGGTACATTGATACGTTCTTATGAATGGTTTTCGATATATTACTGGTATTTAAAATATTATTTATTAATATTAAAATATTATTTATTTAAAATAATAGAACACGTGCTGGTTAGAAAAAATAATAATCGTTTCATAGTGGTGTAAATAATTAACTTAATAATTAGCTTGGTGGTGAATTTAACAATCAACAAGACATGAAAAATCATAATACAATGGTTTCATCCTGTTCAACTAAACATTTGCAAATCCAAAATCAGTGACCAAGCTAAACATTTACATTTAAATATTCTTTATAATGGCGGTTTTTAGAACAATCAGTAGCAAAGTGGGATAGTTATTATTTAACCTAATATCATTTTTAAAAATATTTCAGCTATTTTTAACTTTTGTTATAGCTTTACTTGGTATTAATATAATAACATTACCCCATATTAATTGCTTTCTTACCTTATTTCTTACAATTATCTTCCTTCGTTTCGTTTGTTGTTTTTGGAGATGAGTAGGGAAATCAAAAATTGAGGGAATATCACCATTTTTCAGCATTCTTCTTAATCCGCCCACTTCGAAATCCTTTTCCTCAAAATGCAGCACACGAGTCAGGCATAATATCAGAATGACAGGAAAAACACAGATACGGAACGCCACCAGCATAAGCCACTCCACAATGAGGAAAAACATCAGCTGTCAATACAAATCATATGGCAGTGCGCGGGAAGTTGCCTGAGTAGTGGGTGGGGGTAGCGCGGGCAGACGGACCGCTCCTTGCCGCTAGCTACCATATGAGACGGCAATCCATAGGTTTACAGATCTTTGTAAATAACCTACACCTGCCGATTAGTTTAAGTTTTATGTCGGGCGATTCACACAGTGGTGTATTAGTAAAAAGTGATTACAGTGCAGAATTCTTTACAGTTGACATTATTATTTATGTGGACAGATCAACTTGAATTATTGTACGAGTATAATCTTGTTGAAAAAGTTGTTGATTACAAATTGTTGTTAATTGTGATAATTTAACCTGGTTTTTTGTGACTTCATTGGTGTTTTGTATTTTGTTTTCCACTGTACGATCAACGAGACCATAGTAAGAGTAGTATAACAATTCCCTAGTAAGAAATTATGACGCAATTTTTGGAAGGAATTTTTTTTTGATTGCGAAAAGGGGGCGGTGGCAGTTAGCCGCTGTTAAAAGTGATATACGTTGGATCATGCGACGGTCGACAACAATACGTGCTGGTCTATTAAGCGACAAGTAGACGCCTAAACTAGTGAAGACAGTGGTTCAAGTGCAGCAGTTGTTCGGTATAAGGGTGTTACTTGGAAGCGCAAGACTGGAGCAGAAAAACAGAGAAACAACGTCGTACCCAGCTAACTACCGAAAATATGTAGTCGGAGGCAGCAATGGCATTGTCTTACCACGTGTGGAAAGTCAAAGACGACACGCGGATGTACAGAAATCACAATGGCATAACTTAAAGGGTAGTCACTCGAACAAAGGGACATACGTCGTGTAGATAGAGGAGACAATTTAACCAACAGCAGGAGGCTTGTTTACCACTTCGTATACGGATGGGACACGAAGGCTGGAGAGCAGATGTGTCTTACTAAGAAGACGACCTCCGTCTCAGCGTGAGAACAGGATACGAAGGGGAGTATTGAGACAATACCAAAATTTGTCACGCCTAGGAACTATAGCATGGGTGACAGTACAGCAATTAGAAGAAAAGCAATCAGAATAGGGAGAAGAACAATCGCATGATCGACAGGCGTAAAATTTGGTCTTTCGGCGAATTTCGGGGGGGGGGAGCCACCAAAAGAAGTACGAGGAGAAGGGAAAGGAACAGCCTATCTGACGCTAAGGTTTGATCAAGGCAGGAATCCAAAAAGACGTTGCCTTGGAGACGTAGGTCAAGAACAAATCAGGAAGAAGTCCGAAGTCTAACTTATGACTTAGGGAGGAGTTTTTCGTAGAAAACTAGACGAAAACCCAATAAGAACGACGGTGGTGGGATGAAGTGGAGCTAAGATAGAGTTAGTGGAAATGGTCGATGTTATAAAACTAGGTGTCGGACACGAGCAGGGGCTTAATAGTTGAATATATCTTAACATCTCGATATTTTAAAAGGTGTTAAAGTCGAGCAGAAACCTCATTTATTAGAATGCTCAATTGCATTACATAGTAGCGATAAATTCAGAGTAAAGAGACTTGTTAATTTCGAGCAAGAATCTCATTAATCGTGTTAATCAGACTTTATAATATTCGATACAAGGACGGATAGATGAGTGCGAAGAAATGTTGTGAATAAGTTACAAAACCGTTTCGAACAGATAGAAATAGAGCAATATAAAGAGACTTAACGTAAACCGAAATTTATTAAATTACGGATGGTATAAAGACACCTAAGACTTTGACGAAGTGTTCGAGTAGAGATATAGTACGAAAGTGTGGATAGACGTGGTCAGAATTATGAACCAAATCCAACCAAATTCGCGTAACGGAACAATATCAGATATCGTCATTAAAAACATTCGTAAATAACATGCTGTGATGAAAACTAAATTACATTTAGTACGGATCGATACTGTGGTTAAGACATTGAAGACAGTAAAACGTGAAATGAATAACTCGCAGATAAATAATAGTACTTATCGACTTACGTTGAACATACAACTTTAAAACGAAAGTGATCTGAAAGAACATCGACACGGGAGTGCGGATAAATGCGCGTGTAAATAGCGTATCACCCATCAGTGATGGAAGTGCCTATATGGTCATCAGTCGCTCTGGAGGATGGAGAAGAGGCGGAATTTGAATAAAGCTATTACGCAGTTTTGAATAACATACCACAAGTAACGTAATTATTTATTACTGATATCTAGGTAGCCACTGATCTGTCTTTTAAAAAGAATGCACTACTGAGAAAATTATCAATATTAGATATAACCAATTTAAAATTGAACGATATTGCGAAAGCATGTATATAAAATATGAATCCATTAGCTAGAGTAATTTTACAATCTGTAAAAGAGATCTTGATATAATTATTTATAATTGTGTTAGTATAAAATCATGGTAGTATAATGAAACGAAGTATCTTTGGAGTAAGTGACTAATTAATTATGTAATATATTGTTTATTGTGCAAGATGATACTAGATCTAATTTATAGAACGAATAACCAATTGCGCAGAGCTTGAATAAATTGTTATTTGTAAGGCTAATTTTGGTGTATTATTTATGGTTACCTTAATAATTATTAATATGTCACGTAAATATATAACATAAGAAAAGTTGCAATCGCAATCACAGTGATGTTGAGAATACCTAACTATTAACCAATAATATTTATAACATTGATCCCACCTACACGGATAACATAAGACTATGCATCACATTACAATCATGACTAACATTGTATGTGCTCAAGTTATCGACCAATCAGCATAATTATCATTTATTGTAGATGACACCCAAACAAGGGGAATGTCAATTAAAATTACTCAGTGAGGTTCGTAATGAATATATAACCAATAGACGTATAATAACCTGCTTAATTTCCATATCAAATTTGCAAAATCAATCATAAATTAATATATGCTAATTAATTTGGGTAAAATTCACATTACAACATGGTGCTCCAGTCACGGGCATTATAAGAGATCTCACAGTATAAAACAACGATAAAATTAGTTAATTATTTTAACGCATTAATTAATTAATTAACTCTCAAATTTGCATAACATTTTGCATTACAAAATATTCTATTTGAATCCCAAAAGAGTATTTATTGTTCAATACATTATTGTACGGGACAGCTGAAATGTCGTTCAAGTGCAACAAGTAGAGTATAATGTAGACTACGTATGTACAAGTAAATAAAGCTTCTTCTTCTTCATGTTCACTCCACGGATTCGGCCGTAGTTGAAATGTTCCGGAACCCATCTTTTTTTCACGTAACAACATCCTTTTCCCATTTCAATTCAGCCATAGATAGTCGTTTATTTGGCTTGCGGTCCAAGCTTTGCCACCATCTCATCTAACTGTTTTTAATCTTCTTGTGAGAAAATTCGACTTTTAATTCTTGTCTGATATATCATTCCTCCTCCTATCCACGAGAGAAAACATCACTGTGTGTTCTGCCAACTTGGAGCATTTGGTTCCGTTCGGAGACCCACCTTCAAGTAAATTCCACCCTCTAGGCTGTTGGGAAATTTTGTCTTGCGTCTTCAAAACTATTGACCGTTTTAAGATTAAGAATAAGAGAGGCATGTAAAGTCCCCTAGTTCTCGAATACTCTAATAGCGCCTGGGTAGAGAAAACAAGGATTTGGCTAAAAGAGATCGGTAGGATAGATTAAAGTCAACGACCTTACGCAAGACAAGTTGAAGCAAAGTAGGAGTCCACCTAGCAACCTTGGCTTGCCACACTCGTACTCCCAAGGTGTGAACCCCTGGGGTCACTGCCTCCACAATGTACAGTACAATTGTCTTAATAATTTGCGAAACTCTTGATTACTAACTGGCTGAATTGCGACGCACAGGTTTATTAGAGCAGGCTAGATAAAATGATGGGCAATGTAGTTTGCAAGGAAGATCCTTATCCAAGGGCCGCAGTATCCAGAATCGAATCTTCAGACTGTCCCGAATTGCATCGTTTTGCAGACCACGTGACATTTGACAAGCATTAGGCAGGGTTCCACATGTGTTACCGAATCCAACGGCGTAACAATATGGCGTTATGAAAATAATATTGCATTTCAAAATAATTATTTTTATTCACTGGAAACTCGATGAGTGGCCTAATTAGTTACAACTAGCAACAACTGATAGAGTCAGTTAAAATATTTAATTAACGCTGTTAATCGGTCGGATTAAAAATAAATACAATTAAACAGGTCGCCAGTTATTTATCAGAAATAACGACTTATTGTAGGTCAACGAATTTAGTTACACTTCATTGCTGCTGCACTGTACACTGTTAATTTTAGTTTTTTGACCCGTGTACTATACTGCAATAAACATTCACTTTGTTAACTGGCTCTTTTGTATCATCCATTATTATATGAGTTATATATACACTAAGCTATTTTAAGTCGGTCCGCTCAATAGCTAGGCGGCAATAAAATAAACAAACGACAACAGAGAAAGTGAAATAAAAAATAATATTTAATTCTAACCTTAATTCGTGGAAATGTACATTCTTATTCCTACGAAAGTCGATGCAAGTCATTTCTCCCTATACAGTGATAGGTTTCTGTGTCATGCGTGGCGCAGAAGTGTACCTGACCGAGACAGCGTTTTGACTAATCACATTAATTATTTTGTACGAATTTCTGTAAACGTTTTTTCTTCAAGCAGCGCAACAGATAATAAAACTTTTGAAGGTTTCGTGAACTTCATATTCGCGGGCAAGTAAATTACGAAAAGCGTTGCAGTTGCTCCATCCTGTCGGAACAATCAACTATCTTGTTGTGTTTACTATCAGTAGATAGTAAACATTTTGAAGAAATAATTTCATGTTCAATACCAAAATAAAAGTCATCAAGTATATGTAACATTGCAAAAGTCTGCAAACCAAATAAATAATAAAATCTTGTCACTTCACTAATACACAGTCTCAGTACCATACAAACGGTGCAGACAACGGGAACAAGACAGGAAAGAGTGGAGTGCTCTTATTGCGAAGGCTGTGGTTCTGCACCATGAAATGAATGGAAAATGAATACATAACCACCTTGCTTTTTTTATATTGTTGCACACGCGCACATCCACACAAGAAACGCTAATCGACAATGGTCACTTCATTGTCGAGAAAAATACAGATATTATGTTTACATTGTCTATGCGTCTATCTACATACAAATTTGTATTACGAGGGTCATTTGAAAAGTTCCTCGAGCGACATCTGTAGCTTAGCGGTAAAAACTACAATTTTTCTTGTGCTGCAAGATTTTTATTTTATGTGAACTCCGGTTAATTTCGAAATCTAGGTATCAATTTATTCATTGTTTAGAAGTTGTTTAAAATTGGCGTGTCATGCGTGTTTTGAAAAACGACAAAATCACATCGTGATGTGATTCTTTGTTTAAAATTGTTTAGCGCCAACGGAAATTCAAAACGAAATTGTAAGTGTGTCAGGAGATGTTGTGACTTCGAAACCAACGGTTTGTAAGTAGGCACTTGAGTTTAAACGTGGTCGCACTGGACGCCCAAAAATGCAACAATTTTAGATGCAGCTGCCATCTTACACAACGCTTTTTCACGCCAAGTTCTTGAGTTAAAGTACGATGCACACGCTCATATGAGATGCCTATGATTTCACCAATGTCATCCACTCCTCAATCTGCGGTCTTCCAACACCCTATACAGTTTTTCAATAATGTCATTTTTTGTTGTGCTTTTTGGACGTCCACTTCTGGGATAGTCTTCAGTGCTTGTAAGACCATGTTTAAACTCAAGTGTGCCCCACTTACTGTTGTTTCTGAAGGCGCAGCATCTCCTAACACATTTACAATTTCGTTTTGATTTTCCATTGGCGCTAAAACTTTTTCAACAATGAATTCATCACAACACGATGTTTGATTTTGTGGATTTTAAAAACACGCGTGACGAGAAAATTTCAAAGAGGTCGTAAAAAGTGAGTAAATTGATAGATATATGTGGAAATTAACAAGTGTTCACGCGAAATATACGTCTTGCAGCAGACGAAAGATTTTAGTTCTACCACTGAGCTATAGATGTCGCTCCGCAAACCGACCCTCATGTTTGAGATTCCGGACAAAATGCTACATTATCCACGGCAATAGTTTCCTCTGCGAAGTTTTTAGTTATTTAACCACTGTCTAATTCGTTTAATAAAACCGATTTTAAAATAACGATGATCATTTTGTTATATCGGAAACTATGTAATGGTACCTTGAAAAAAATTCAGTAGACACACTGAGTACAACAGCAAATATACACCTAAAATACGAGTCTTGTTCGTAGTTGTTTTGTAATAAAGAATAACGTGCCCCGAATTCGCTGCCGAAAACCAATACTGAACTTTCTTTTGGGCTCGTCAAACATTTATCAAACTTAGTTTTCTTCCAAAATTAGTTAATATAAAAACTGAAATGTAGCTTTCAATAATTTAATAAATAATCCTAGCAATTATTTATTGAGCGTAATTAGCGATTGATTAGCGAAATTAGCGCAATATTGATAGCTGTAATTATTGATTAACTAGACGGTGTGTTATCTGCCTCTGCTGTCTGTCTCTATCTCTCTATCTGTCAGGGAGAGCGTTTTGGGAGTGTGTCATTACATCTTCTGAATCCATCGACCGATTTTCGTATCGCTTGTCTTGAGTGCCGTAGCTTTACACCACAGACCCCTATTGTTTTTGACATTGATTTTCTAAAAAGTAGGGGGTGGGAGGCAAAATTTAAAAAATCGTAAACCTTCCTGTTAGGTATTATGTTCCAGATAATTTTAACGAAAATATGAATAAAATTAAATCTTCAGTTGTAGAAAGTTGAGAATTTTGGGACGTCAGGCCTTAAAATGTTGATGAAAATTTGGATGAAATTGCAAAAATCTCTCTGAAGTATCAAATCAAAGAGACGTCTAATCAAAATCTGAAAATCGTGTACAGTTTTACAAATTTAAACATTTTATGGTCCAGAAAAGGGACGACGAGTTTCAAACATTGTTAAAATATTTTAAATTGTAATTTAAAATATTAATCTATTACTGGATTTTTAAAAAATTGTAAATATTTGCGGATTTCACACTAGAGGGAAGATTAGTCTAAATTTAAATGTAGGAGTAATGTAATGTGGTAATTTGAGGTTTGTACTTTTCATGTATGACAGGATAAAATAGAATCCAAGTTTTTAAGAAAATTGTAAAAATCTGTTTGAGACATCAAGTTACAAGAAATTTTATTTAAAATAGACACTTGTTATCTTTAAATTTTGGACAAATTTAATACCCCTCATTAACCTTTGCAAATTTTGAACTGTCTTCAAAACGTTTATAAGCTACGAATGTTGTCGTTATGTTGTAGCCTATATTTGTAATATTTGTGTCTTTATGTATTTATGGAAACACATGAAGTTACAAGGTAGAAGTTATTTATTCATCGTTTAGGAATTGTGATTATAAAAAATAAAATTAAATACAGTCGTTTGGAATTTTTATTTTTTTATGTGACCGCTTAAAAGTTAGTAATTTACTTTAAAAAATAGTACAATTATCAGAGTTTTAAAATTCTTCCGATAATTTAAATGTCAGCTAAATTGAACAAAATGTATTTTGTTTAATGTATTGAGCAAGTTCTAAGGCCAGAGATTTTATTAATATTATTTGTGAAAACGAAATCAAGGATTAGATGTATGAGTTTTCTTAAATCCGCTCATTAAAATCCGCATCCAACTGCAATTGCGTTATAATTAATGGTGACTGCACAAAGAAAGAAGCGAATGGCAATATGCAGGGAAGTACACTTGAAGCGGTCTTTGTATGCGTCGGGAAGAGAGAGAACTCCGTGACCCAGTTTGTACACAGCACGCTTTGAATTCCGTTGATTGAGAACGACTTGTTCACAACTGTTTTTCATAACTTTACTTCAGAAGAACTCCATTTTTTAACCAGGTAGACTTGGTCTACAAAACAATTCCGAATACTTATAAAACAATAAACTAAATTACCTCTTTTCCTTCCTCTTCTTCTTCTCCACTACAACGACTAGGATATAAAAATGTTCCGGCACCGACCTCACCCTCGGACGACACACGTGTCTTCTACCGGTAGCTTGATATTTCAGCGCCGCTATTAGCAATCGATGCTCCGTCCTTCTTACTAGTAAATAAGTTGCTATAACTGATTGCTAGTAAACTGATTGCTGCTATATCTATTACTTTTAGTTCCTCTTATACATTTTTATCCCTTCTTCTATCTTGCAATAGGCCTATTTAGTTTAAAGGATTTCGCAGAAACTGCGTATCGCCAATCTGATTCGTCCCGCATTCCTTTTTCGTCATGACCTACGTCTTCTTATCCTTCGTCTTAGTAAGAAATCTTCCTACGATGATGGAATCCAAGCTCTATTGAGACTTAACTATAAACGCATTAGGCGACAAGGGTCAGGTCAACGAAGGAAGCCAATTTCAGCTCTTACTCTGTACTGTCAATAGTTCCACTCTGATTTTAACAACTAACAGTATGAAAAGAATATGTTTTTGTAGGCAGAGAGATTTGAATCAATGGCCTGTCCTAATTCACAGATCCGATTGCATCCTAACCTAAAATTTCAAATTTTTGCTTTCTTAATAGTATGGCCATAAAAAACTTGTTTATTTTATGCGAAGATTTATTTTCCAACTTCTGACCCGACAAGAATTTGTTTTAACATAATTCTCTAATAATTCAATGACTTATAATAATTTAATTACTAAGGTCGTCCGGAAAGTAATATCCGTTTTAGAATAAAAGAAATAACCAACAAAGAGTTTTGGAAGAAATCATTTATTTAATATAAAATAACCTTAATCTACTTTTCTACATAATCTCCTTCTTTATTTAAGCATGTATCTATCGTACCGATCGACGAATTTGTTTGTTACCGCGTCATATTTCTCCATCGCCGGTTCTGTAAAAATTCATCACTCGCAAAACGCTTTCCTCACAAAAATGCGTTAAGTTTGGAAAACAGACGATACTCACTGGACAGACCCGATTGTATCGTAATCTAAAATTTCAAATTTTTGTCTTCCTTTAGCTTTCTTAATATAAGTTAGTATGGCCATAAAAAACTTGTTTATTTTAACGAAGATTTATTTTCCAACTTCTGACCCGACAAGAATTTGTTTTAACATAATTCTCTAATAATTCAATGACTTATAATAATTTAATTACTAAGGTCGTCCGGAAAGTAATATCCGTTTTAGAATAAAAGAAATAACCAACAAAGAGTTTTGGAAGAAATCATTTATTTAATATAACATAACCTTAATCTACTTTTCTACATAATCTCCTTCTTTATTTAAGCATGTATCTATCGTACCGATCGACGAATTTGTTTGTTACCGCGTCATATTTCTCCATCGCCGGTTCTGTAAAAATTCATCACTCGCAAAACGTTTTCCTCACAAAAATTCGTTAAGTTTGGAAAACAGACGATACTCACTGGAGACAAGGTCGGGGCTGTAGGCTGGATGTTCGAAAACTTCACTCTTAAATTTTTTTTGTTGCGGCCGCAACGTGAGGCCGTGCGTTGCCATGAAGAAACAAAACGCCGGTAGCCAGTAGTACTCTCCTGCGCAATATGTTTTTTGAAGTTTCGCAATATGTCTGAGGAGTTATTGTGGCTGCACGGCGCAGTAAGTCAACAAGAAGTCGGCCTTTTCTGTCCCGGGAAACAGTAACCATAACCTTTCAAGTTGAGGATGACTGTCAGAATTTTTTTGTTTTGGATGGTAAACGAAGGTGTTGCCATTCCATAGGCTGACGTTTACTCTCTGGCGTACCATTCGAAGACCAGGTTTCGTCTTCTGTTAGGTTGTGTGTCGGGAATTCATCTCTCTCCTTCGGATAACAATCCAAAATGATAATGCAGCGTCCATACGTTTTTTTTTTGTGTGTTCAACACTAAGACTACGCAGAACCAACTGCGCACAAATGTTTGTGTACTTTAGGTGAATGGTAAAAATTTCAAGGATAACAGTGCAAGAAGCAAATGAAAAATTTTCACTAATTTCATTGAGTGTGACACGCCGATCCTGTTTGATGAATTCGTCAACTTGACTCAGCAAATCATGTATAATGACGATAGACCTGTTCGTTCTTCGTCAATGACGTTCCCTCTCTTCATTAAATTGCAACACCATCGGGGATCTGATGATTCATCCGTCATATCACCGTACACTTCATTGATCTGACGGTAAATCTCGCACGGTCGCATATTTCTTGGATGAAGAAATCGAGTCACAGATCTCACTTCCCACGCAGCGGGATTCTCAATTTTTTTAAACATTTCAAACATGTACAGAATAAAAGGAAACGGTTAGGAACGCAATGGAACTTCACACAGGCTAGTAAGATACAACACTGAGAGTGACTGAAATGCAAGAGCGGAAACACTGCGCGCTCTGTATGCGGTAACGGGTATTACTTACCCGACGATCCTTTGTTTTAATAATATAATGACCAGGTCAATAAACAATGGGACCACTCTCAAGAAATAAAGAGCAGAATTGGAAAGGCAAGAGCAGCGTACACTAGAATGAGCAGTTTATTCGAAAGTCACGGTTTAACAATAAACACAAAGATGAGACTTTTACGCTCCTATGTATTCTCGGTCCTCTTCTGCGGTGTTGAATCTTGGACTTTGACTGAAGCCACAACAAAAAAATTGGAATATTTCGAAATGTGGCTTTCCCGTAAAATACTGAGCATATTTCATAGACAGCACATATAACTAATGTTGAAATTCTTAGAAAGATGAAAAAAGAAAGGGAAGTTATTAACTCAGTGAAGATAAGAACGTTTCAGTGGCTGGGGCATCTCATGGGAAGTGAACAGAGACTATACTCATTGCAGTCCCATACTACAGGGAAATGTACTTGGAAAGGGAGGAGTTGGGCGACCGAGAATATCGTGGCTGGGAAATTTAAGGACCTGGTTTGGCATGAATACAACTGCCTTATTCCGTGGAGCAGTACAGAAAGTTAAAATAGTCTGTATGATATCCAACATCCGATAAGGATAGGAACTTATCAGAAGAAGAGAACTTGTCAGTAGTGCTGCACAATTTACAGGACTTTAGTTACGAATAAGTGTTCAGATCAGGTTAAGTCATGTGAGGCAGCTATACAAACAA
Source organism: Magicicada septendecula (assembly GCA_034769895.1). Taxonomy (NCBI): domain Eukaryota; kingdom Metazoa; phylum Arthropoda; class Insecta; order Hemiptera; family Cicadidae; genus Magicicada; species Magicicada septendecula. The sequence goes on along the minus strand of CM068369.1, from coordinate 585,818,054 downwards.
CGTGATTCGATCTGGCACCATTCGCAGATAGTGAGAATATAGCTGTACAAATTGGGAGACACTAAATAATTTGGATGCCTATTGCGAAGGGACGCTGAAAACAGTCACTGAACAAAGAACCAATGAAAGACAATTAATTAACTGTAAATCAGTCGATTGGACTAAAAACACAGTACACAATTATTGCCAATTTCGTTTAATTGACTGTAAATAATGGTTAGATTTAAAAGCTTTTAATTAACTTTGCAATTTTACAAAACCATTTAAATATAGAACTAACGTTGCTAAAAAATGTTTGGCACTGAATAAAAAGAGTTAAAATTAATCAATTTAGCATCGTCAGAAAAAAATCACAGTAAATACATTTGTAATTTTTACAAACTATATGAAAAGCCTAATTTTTAAGACTCTCATAAAGAGCTTGCATTACTAGTAATGTGAGAAATAGGTGACTATTTCACACACACACACACACACATTACATCATCGTATTGCATATATCTCATTGTTTAAATGAGATATATATGTACACACAATAAGCAATATGATGATAATAAGAGAATGTATGAAACGTGTAGAGTTGAATGTTGAACTCTGTGTTTTAGCTTGTCAGTAACTTTGTAAATTAGACTTGTAATCAAGTTACCGTAGGTGAAAATATCTCTTGCAATACATGATATTAACAATGAATTGAACAGTACACCGCTACAATTCACAATTAATTTAGAGCTGTATAGACAACCAATGATGCACTATGTAAAGTGAATGAAACAGCACAGGACTACTAAGCGAATAAGATCTTCTTCAGCCACTGGCTCTAAGCCCAGTGAGCGTTGCCCTCCGCAACAATCTTCCTCCTCACCACTCTTTCACTCGTCAATCCTTTCAAGCCTGTTATATCCATCGTTGCAAGATTTCGAGTAACGTCTTCCATCCATCTTTTTCTTGGTCGACCATCCTTCACCTCCCGTCCCAGATACCCCTAACTATTCTTGTATCCTCCATTCTTTCAATGTGCCTCAGCCAACTTATTCTTTGCGCTTTGGTGAACCTTCTCTTCAATTAATGCGATCAGTTCTTCATTTTTCTTATTCACCAATTGTCTCATTACTTTTAATCACACCAAATACCCTTCTCAAGATTTTTCTTTTAAACCTTCTCAATTGGACACTTATAACCATATAATGGTGTACCGCCCCGAAACTGTAGACCTTTAGGCAGACCATTAACTTACGAACATACTGCACTCACTTAATCCATGACGGAAAGATGATGATGTCAATGAATCACGACTAAGATAGTTTGTCCCTTTAGTGATGCTGAGAAATGAAAAAAGTACAGCAATATGCCAAGTTGGAATAAAAAACAGAAAAAGTTTAGATGTCTCACAAAAGGGCAGAGAAATCACCTATTTATCACATTACAGAAGAGAGACGAGTATGAAGGACTTAGGGTGTCGGGATAGTGAGAAGGCGTGGAACTGGTTGTTAATTAAACTTAGAAAAATTTGATCTGTTAAAATTTAGTAATTTCTTTTGTATACATATCTGTACAAACCTGAAGAAAGTTATTGCTACGGTCAATGGTTTCGTGTTATTGGCTTATAAATCTTTACAATCATTCATATGAATAAGCAAGTCATGATTCAGTTTTGTACTGAATTCATATTTGAAGATATCCTTAATGGTTTTATTTAAATTACCATAGTCTTTAAATAAGGTTGCAAACGTAATAAGGTAGGTCTGCAAACAGAATACAGTAACCAAAAGTCACTCACCAGTATAGTCCAAGTGGTGGTCACCAACAGCTCAAGTAGTTGCACACAATAGGACGTAACAAGAACAAACGTTTCCAATTGCCAGGAGTATTCGGGGGATGATGATCTGGCCAGAACAGCTCTCGTATTTATTGGTATCTGGGGCCGAGAAGCTAAACGTGCGCCCTTAAAGTTTGATTATGAAAAATTCCAAAATTGGCGTAACAAGAGACAAAGAACACATCTGTGGTTAACGCTCAGATAAGACCGTTAGCGTTTTAACTAAAAGAAACATTGAGATTTGGCAAAATCCTATTTTGATTGACAACAAAAAGATATGATTAAGAACAGATTAACCACACGACATATAAATGTACCCGGTATGATCAAATTATAGTAAGGAAAATAATGAATTGAGTTGGAACAAGGAAAGAAAAATATTCATTTAAGCCAGATATCTGCGTGATAATTACAGATAATTACAATAGTTACTAATTACTTTGGGAAATTTGGGTGTGCCCTTGGTGAGAGTCTGGACGCTAAAAGGGTATGCAAAAAGCAAACAACAGAAAAGGATAAAGTTTCCAAACAGTTTTTGAACAATTAAATACTCGTTTACGTTGTTCTAAGAATTCTATAGGTTTTGGACAATTTCCACAATTAGTTAAATAAAAGCTTTCAGAAACAGCAACGTAATTTCAGTCATTTAATCCGTTTAATTTGGCGAAACGAGGTGTATAATTACAGGTCAACGATTTCATTTTATAGCTCGTTGAATCCGCATTATTTAGTTTTGGCTTTGTAACCGAATCTGTAGCATTCACTGTTCAGTTTAATTATAGAAGCTCTCATGTACACCGGTTTACAGTGAGCAGCTGAAATGTTCAACGTTGCGTTTTGGTGGTAAAAATTGTGGATTACAACGGGAGCTTAAAAGCTGGTGTAAAACAGCGGTTTCCGTAAAATTTTCTACATATTGCGCCTTGGAGTCTTTTTCAACCAACGGTTAAAAACCTTTTTTAAATTAAACATTTGCACTTACAAATCCACAGTATTTAACATACACAACGCAAAATAAGGGAACTAAGAAAAACTAGTTAAAAAAATAATGTAATATAAATGTGAGAACATATTTTATTTATTTTCCATTGAAGATTAATTATAATTGATAATAATATGCTCATGTCACCATATCTATACAGTGGCGTCTGGTTGGTTTCGGTGTTCGATTGTTACCCAATAAACAGTGAAACTTCCTGGTTCCTCTTTAACACAGCACTTGAGGGAGTCACATTGGAGACTCCGGTCTACAAAGGACAAAAACAGTACTCATGAAGTCGGCTCAGTTTTTGGCATTCGTAGATGATGTCGACATAATTACTCAGCCTTATGGCTGGATGACTGAGAAAGTCTTCACCTTGAAACATAGCCCAAATAAAACAGGTTTAGTTACGAATGCGAATAACACTATGTACATTACGACCAATAAAAATTATACCAATATACCTGAAATTTCCATTAATAGCTACAATTTCAAAAGAATAATTTATTTTAGTTATATGGGTTTAATAGTGGCAACAAATAGTGGAAATATAAGTGAGATCCAACAGCGAATATCAGTAGCAAAAAAAAAAAATAATAATACTTTGGGCTGTTAAAGCAGATGAAAAGCAGATTAATTTCATAATCAATAAATCTTTAATAAGACCAGACTTGATACATAGAACAGAAACATGGACCATACGATGACATATTTTAACTTTCAAAAGAATGGTATTACGTAAAATGTATGGTCCAATAATAAGGAATTATACACACTCTTTATGGATGTAGACATATTAAAAGATATAAAATTATTAAGGGGTTGAGTTGGGCCGGATATTTGATGACGATGGCGGAGGATTAATTACCGAGGAAAGTCTTAACGATGTAGCTGGGCGGAAGAAGAAAGAGAGGCAGTCCAAAACTACCATGGATTGACGATGTGAGCAATGATGCCAAATTATTTGGGCTGAGGGACTGGAGGACTGTCGCGTCAGATCAGGACCGTTCGAGAAAGCTTCTGGAGCACGTCAAGTCTCATCAATGAGTTGTAGCATCAAAGATGATGATGATATCTCCGCTGGGCAAAGCGTCACTACGAAAAGTCACGGCAATTGAGTGATTGCGTCCGTCACTCTCAGACCTTCCGTCAGTCAGAAGGTCCGTAGACAGGTTGTCTTCCGGTAATCGTCTCAAATATACATCCCGGGGGACTACCAACACTTCAACAAAAATCGAAGACCGACTGTACTTCTCATATTTTGCACATCTTAGCTAGTTTAAAAATAGAAACATGTAGATTGAATTAAAAATTTTCAAAATTAGATTAATTTTAATCATTAAAATATCAGCTGAGTAAAGCATGAATTCAATACATAAAAGAAAATGTATCCGTCGGTTAGTCGGTTATAAAATTAGCTACTCATAAATCCATTAGAAATGTTTATATATTTGTCGCTAGAGTAAACGTTGAATGAACACTCAGAATTAACAGAGAGGTTTGGCCTGAGTTTAATAAATTAACACCCAGTACAACGCTTGCTCACTGTCCCGATGATACTCACGTGGTTAGACACTATAACGTAGGCGGATTAATTAAACGTTAAATAAATTATTTGATAAATGGGCTGTCGATCCATTGTCAATTTCATAAAACCCAGGTATGTTGAATCTACTTGCGGAAGTCATCTTTAGTGTTGCAACCGTTTCCTTCTTAGGTGACTGCTGTTCTGCGACGTATGGTTGTGCAAAATTTAAGAAAATTTAAATTCACGTTTAGTAATCCATGTATTACTCGTAGTTCGTGGTTTTTGTGGTAGTTCTCTCTCACCATCCAGTACAACGGCGACAACAAAGTGTCTAAGAGACCAGTGATGTCACCGTTGTAGTTTGTGAATAATTTGTACAGCATTTGGGAGCGGTGTTTGTTCTGTGTAATTTTGTTTGTTTTGTGTAATTTTTTCTGGTGTTTGGGGGTCAGATTTAAGCCTAGATTAGATGCGAATTGGGGTCCAAGAGAATGTGATGCGATTATAAGACTGCTGATGAAGAAGGAACCTGTTGGTCTCTCTATCCTAAACTCCACCATCACCTGCACAAGGCGGAGTCTAGTAAGTCGAGCAACCCTCGCCAACGTTGAGGTAACGAATCCTTTCGTCGGCAGGGTTCGACAAGCAAACGTGAGAGACGAGAATTCTGGCAGTTCGTCAGAGTGGTGGTAGCGGCCCATTAGAGAGATTTCAACAGTTGAAGTACTAATCTAACTTTTAACACCCATGCCCGAGGTAACAGGGGCGACGTCTCTAACGGCGACTGAGGACAGCAGATGGAAGAACCCATTCAAAAACCGCATGGTAATAGCCTGATGGATAACATCGCCGAAAATCTTGGCAGTATACACTACGAGGTAAAGAGACCCAGGACGGCCGAGAGGAAGATTATCACAACAGAACTCTGAGGCCGGAACAGGCATAACCAATGCTTAATCCTTGAAGCAGATGATGTTGATGATGGCGTCCCAAAAATTAAGTAATTCGGTTTGAGACATTTAAATACACTTCATATAAACACGGAGTATTTTTGCTTTTCCTCTGTTTAGAATACGTGGAATAATTTAAATTTATTTAGGTTTTTTTTTTTACTAACTTACCCATTGAGTAGTATTGTTATGGTGCCTCAAGACTACAAGAGAGCAACAGCTTTGTTTTATGAACCATTTTTGAAATTATACGGTGTCATCATTAAACATCTCTGTGGTAAAATCGTTAGTAGATGGTATACCTCAGTCTTATAGAACAATACAACGCTTGCCTGATGGTAAACCTGTAGAGGCGTCCTACTAAGCTTCCCTGTTGTACTTTTGCTTTGGTTGCTAAATAACTCCGAGTTCCACTACGCTGACAAATTATCATAAACAAACAGCCGATAGGAAAGGTATCCCACTTGCGGCAGCTCGCGTTTAAAATAATTACAAGTATGATAAAAATCATACTAACTTTTGGCGTAATTGGAAGCTACCCCCGGCCATGAGTGGATGAGACTAGCTTAAAGATTAAATCCTTAACCATTTTCTCAATAAAAATTACAAATTCAGGATTATACCACAAAATTTTATAAATTCTTTAGATCTCAAACCAACTTGAAGTATTCATGTAAAAAATATAGAAAAGCGCAGATATCAAAAATTTTTATCTTGATTAATTGCTATTCAAGTTAAAGGTAATTAATCTCATGTCATTAGGAATCACTTTAATTACTCTTCTTTTTTTCTTCTTTACATTGTCCTTCTGCCTCTCGGCATCGGGTTCTAGGGAGCCTCCGTCCATGATCTCCATCTATTTCTGTTCGTGCATAAAGCGCTTTACTTCTAAATTTGTATTCTTAATAAATTTTGTGTAAATGAGTCTTTATGGAAATATTTAAAAAACCCCAGTTCTATTACTCTGTTCGCATTTTAATTTAAGGATGTTGTCTCAAAAATGCTTTAAGCAACTTATAGTTCATGTTAAAGACCGTTATTTGTTATGTGAAACAGGATAACTTTGTTTCCGAATTATCCAGTGACGCTGACGCTCACCTATCATTAGCATTACTGGATTTCACTGAATATGGCAGTCGATGGCACTGCCGAAACATCTGGTTCTGTAATAAACTCTAGATCACGGCCAAACATCCCGGAAAGTAATTTTAACCAAATTTATTAATTGTTATTCAAGTTACAAGTAATAAATCTCATGTAATTAGGAATCACTTTAATTCTTCTTCTTCTTTACATTGCCCTTCTGCCTATCAGCGTCGGTTTGTAGGGAGCCTCCGTCCATCTATTTCTGTTCGTTCATAAAGCGCTTTACTTCTAAGTTTGTATTCTTAATAAATTTTGTGTAAATGAGTCTTTCTGAAAATATTTTGAAAAACTCGGTTCCATTACTCCGTTTGCATTTTAATTTAAGGATGTTGTCTCAAGAATGCTTTAAGCAACTTATGGGTCATGTTAAAGAGCGTTATTTGTTATGTAAAATCAGCAATAAGTCTGATGGTTTTTCCGAATTATAGTCAAGAAACTCTTAGTTTACCCTTGTGTGCAAAGACGGCGGTTCAATCGACAGAGATATTAGACTAGTGGCGTCATAACATAGACAACCCTATCAGGAAAAGTGTGTCTGGACAAAAAATATAAAGGTAGAATACTATGGCGTCGGAATGTTGAGTGATTGTCATTATGAAGAAAACTTTAACTTTATTTTAGTAATTAATAATTGTTTAATTAATTTTATAATTACAATTATTTGTAAGCTTTATTTTAAACGGGTACTGCTTAAGTGCATATGGAATTTCGCTGAAACTTTAATCGATCCCCCTCGAGGTACGCTACTGTTACAAACTAACAATAATGTGAATGAATACCAGATGATATGTAGCACAATACATAGACTCTGGTAGGAAGCTAATGAAATATATTACAATGACCAGGAAAATGAAAGTAACACGTAGACTATAGAGAATTTCTGGACTGGAATAACGAACAGAAAACAAATAACAACACATAACACAATTGGCGAACAGGTTGTCGAAAAAGGAAAACAGACACAGGCTGGGACCCAAGAGAAGATAACGTTCTTGGAAATCTGATCAGAATGAAAACTCTATCTTGAATTAGAGAAGCAGAGAAGACGAAAGAAGAAGAAGAAGAAGAAGAAGAAGAAGAAGAAGAAGAAGAAGAAGAAGAAGAAGAAGAAGAAGAAAAGGAAGAAGAAGATTTATAAGTAGGTTTCAGAATGAAAAAAAAATACAGAAAACGAACATAAACTTATGTGTTCACAGAAGTGTGTAATTTATTAAAACTTTTTTATTCGCATTTGAAAACTCAGAAAACATGCATGCAGAACCATATGCGTTTTCTTAAACGCGCTCATTAAAATTCACATCCAACTGCAATTGCGTTATAATTAATGCTGACTGCACAAAGAAAGAAACGAATCGCAGTGTGCAGGGAAGTGCACTTGAAGCGGTCTTTGTATGCACCGGAGAGAGAGGAAGACAGAGAGAGAGAGAACGAGAGAGAGAGAGATGGTTAGAGAGAGTGGGAGGGAGAGAGAGAGAAAGAGAGAGAGAGAGCTCCAGTGACCCAGTTTGTACAGCACGCTTTCAATTCCGTTGATTCAGAACGACTTGTTCACTACTGTTTTTCAGAACTGTTCTTCAACGGAACTCTGTTTTCAAGCCGCGTAGACTAAGTCTACAAAACAGTCTTGAATTTTTTTGCTTTCGTTTATAAAGTACTGAACGGTTTTATTTTATTCTTTTGTAGTACTAAGATTTCTTTTATAGAAAAACGTTATCAGCAACGTAAAACTACGCGTGCTGAGTTGCCGAGTTGAATGTGTCAAAATATATTTAAATATCTATAAACATACTGTATTACTAGCGTGCATAGAGATTATAGTATAGAACAAATAATTAAATATATAAAACGGTTTGATAAAATTTCCGGGCTAACGAGTTGTGGCCTGTTTTTTAAAATCAAACTTTTTCACTCATTTTCAGGCTGTACATTTTTATCGGAGTTCGTGTGTCTTGTCAGATGACTGCGTTTGGCGTCTGCCGATACGATACGAAATTGGATACTGCAAATACCCAATACGACTGCTGGTATGTTGCACCAATCATACGGTTTGTTTGTATTTTCCTCAAGTCGACTGATCCCGTTCAGGCGCCTAAGAAACGTTACTACTAGTGTACAAGCAGTGTTCAGCCTCAATGTTTCCTCCCGCCTGTTCATGTTTTTATTGTACTTGTGTATAACAGTCGACTGAGAAGAAATAAAATCGCCCACCAAACATTACATTCACAGTAGTGTCGAAACGTCTGTGTTTTTAGGAAACGGACCACGATTAGATGTGACGATTTCATTAATAAAAATATGGTAATTAATAAATAGGTAATGTGTAGGCTGAGAAATTTTAAATTTTAAAGTACTAGAACCATGAGGTGAAATTCAACTAATAAATAATCATGTGAAGTGAATACCAGTGAAACAAACTTTCGCTTTATTTATTCTAACAACAAGAATTACTACAGTCATCTAAGAAGAGAGTACCACACCCAGAATGATTTAACATACGTCAGGAACTTCACCGTCACCGGATACTAAGGTAACGACAGACCTTCAGGAAACACACCGAGGACCGAAGAGCCAAATCTGCATCAACTACAGGAAACCACAGGTGACATGGAGGCTTGTCTTCCATGGTTATGAGATACTAAAATTATAACCAACAAAAGACAATTTAACTAACACTTTAAAAACTTTTAAAAAACAGACATTATATGTAAGATGTAGTCTGTAATCAAATAAAACTGTTTGTAGTAAAAGAGTAAAAGTTTAAACTAAAAGCATTATTGTTTTAAAAAGGTTAATAAAGTCCATTCTTCAAATGGCACAATTTTCAAGATTGTATATGGGGAGGTGACCATTATTAACATACTATATTCAGTCCCGGACCCGTGGAATAAATTTAATTGATGTACATCTTTATTTTGAGGACGCTTGTGAAAGAATAAAATATATAATCATCTTGTAAACTGTAAGCTGTTGAACCATATATGTTGAGAACTTTGAGTAGAGCAATTAATCTCATTATGTAATAAAGAGATGTCATCTTCAGTACAGACTAAACTGAGTGCATAAATCAACAGTCTCCCCTTCCCAGTTTGCTTTTATATTATTTGTTTTGGTGTTGTGATTAATTTTCAGCTCGTCACAACGAAGGCAGCCTGTATAATTGGCAGAACCAATTAATGCGGGTTCCCTATGTTATAACACAAGTTAAGATGTTATATAGATAGCCAGAAACTATTATCAACCACGACAACGATTGTGAAAGCTCGCTTTCTTAAAGATAGAAAATATTGTTACGCCATGTTGTACATGTTTCTCGGCTATTACCGCAGCTGTAATGTTTGTGTGCGTACGTGACGCTTAACATGCGAGGCAGTGTTACGTAATGCGGAACGCCTCGTGCGTGCGTTTGATGGTGTCCTTCTACAAGCTTCATGACTAGCGTTGCCGGTGTGTGTTTCTGCCAAGGCCGCTCTGAAGTATTCTCTAGAATTTTCACGTGTTCGTTACAGACGCATATTATGGGACCTTGCAGACTATAAATAGCCTACACCTGCAGCTTAGTTTTCATTTTTATCGGGCGACTTACACAGTGCGTTTCATGTGGTATATTAGTGAAATGTGATTATAGTGCGGATTTCTCCATAGTTGACATTATTATTTGTGTGGACAGACTAACTTGAATTATTGTACGAGTATAATCTTGTTGAATAACTTGTTGATTACAAACTGTTAATTGTGATAATTAAAGCTGGTTTTTAATGACTTCATTCGTCTGTTGTATTTTGTTTTCCATTGTACCATACGACGGTCGTCGTATAAATATGTTTTAACGTTGTTTCAACACTTATTGACATTAAGCTAAAATGATATGTTAAGGGCTGTAAAGTATTTCCAAATTGAGGAACTACAATTGCTACGTTTGTTGAGATGAAAAACAATTACATAACGCTCTTGAAAATCCAAGGTCGTGCCTTGACCTAGTCTCCACATCGTTCTAGCGCCTGTAATTACGCAAATTTTGCCCGAAAAATTGAAAATTACTCTGGAATGCCTCCGGGGTATGTATAAGTCTCATCGGCCGGCTTAGATTTTCAATTGAGACCTGGTGATTTTCAAGTGCGGAGTGTTAGTTATCGTGGCGGTAGTGGGAAGCAATCATTAAACTAATTGTTGAGAACTGTAATAAGTTGACATGTATTGTAGTTCTTGGACAAATTTAACTTGAATTGTTGTGTAAGAGTGCCTTTTGTTGATTCATAACAGCTATTGTTTGTGTCCAATTAAAGATTGTAATTAGTGACTTTATTGGTGTCAGTTATTATGTTTACACTGAACAGCACGACGATCGGTGTAACCGTCTTAAGAATCTTTATTCTTGACGTGGTTAGTTGCGACCCAATCGTACAAAACCCGGCCACTTGAAAAATAGGTGAAAATTTATATTTGTATATAAAGTGATTATTTATTGTTAGTTACACTAGCTATATAGTTGTACAATTGTAAGCTTGAAGATTTATTGTATACTAGACGCGTTGTTTACTAGAACTGGTATAAAAGTTGATAGTAACGTATTCTCTGGTGTTCAATAATTTTTTTTTATTGTTTAAAAACGATTATAGATGCGATGGGTGTAGAGGTGAAAATTTATATTTGTATATAAAGTGATTATTTATTGCTTTTTACACTAGATACATAGTTATACAGTTGTAAACTGGAATATTTATTGTATACGAGACACAATTTTTATGAAAACTGGTATAAAAGTTGATAGTAACGTATTCTCTGGTGTTCTATAATTTTTTTCATGGTTTAAAAACGATGACCGATGCGATCGTTGTAACAATATTGTCTCAATTAATTTGAATAAAATTCAAATCAGTTTGATGGATACCGTTAACAGTAACGTGAATTAGATATTGATAAACCATTAACAATTGCGTGGGGTGAGGAATATCCATAAAGTAGTGTCAAGGTTCACAGAAGCGGCCAATTCATTTGCAGTTATTTTCATCTATGATGCTAATGAGCCTGTTGCCATGACTGAACCAGTTAATTCATCGACATTTATGTCGCGTCTAGTCTCTCTGAATTACTATTCACTATCGCTGATCGGTAGCTAATCACTTCCTTCCTTTGTTTCAGGTATGTTTACACACAGTATGTCTACCTTGTTGTAACGCCGGACAACCTACAGTAAGTAAAGATGTTTTCCGTAAGACGTAATGATTACCAAATACTCTAGTGACTTCAAATTTTGACGACACAAAAAATCCAATTAATATAATTTTATCAAGCAGATACTATTTTTATTCTTGAATTATAAAAAGTAACGTTTTTAAGGATACACGTGTGCGTTTTCGAAGTAGACTCATGTAGTTAAAAGGCTTTACTAACTATATTGTTAGATTTACGTTTGTTGAAACGGTTTTCATCTCGTTGAAGGAAATTTTCATAAAAATTATCGTTAACATTTTTTTATATAAACTCTGTAGTTTTTAAATACAATTCAATTAAAGTGTAGTTGCTTTGTCGCGGTATTAGCAATACTATAAAACTGAAAATTTTTCATTTTTTATTGCACCGCTGAAATTGATTGCAATATTTATTAAATGGAGTATCCAGATGATATGTAAAACATACCTTGAAAAGGTACGTTACCTATCTTTGACTCCCATAAAATTAATTTTTATTTTTGTTAGACTTGTAGGGTTATATTATATTAAAAAAAAGAACTATTATATGTTGAGTTGCAATGAGTGTTTTTTTTTACATTTTCGTACCTCGTAACATGTACGACAATAAAAAACATTCTATGTAGCCATTCCATGTAACATTCCATGTTAGATTTCAATCTTTAGCTTCCATAAAATAAAAATGTAGAAACGCGTGTTATTTAAACAAACCTGATTTTCAAATTTTATATTCAAATTTCATATTTTTAAGAAGTTATTTTTGTTATGAGCTACAATATAGAGTACATTTTCCATTATAAAAGTATTGTAATTTTGTGTACAATAAACCTGAAAGCACAAAAACAATGTTCTCTTGAATGATAATAAAATAATAAACAATGAGGTATTTTTATACATAATTTTGTTTTACTTATACAACTAAAAATGTATTTTTTAAAACTTATATTTTATATAACACGGGTTCTTTCAACTCTGGTACAAATCGTAGAAAAACACAAGTAACAATAACACCAATTTCATAATATATTTTGAATTAAAATGGCTAAATCATGTTTTAATCATAAAAAGGATGCAAGATAAGAAATCCATTATGCTAAAAAGTTTTATTACTTATAAATAAACAAAATATACTACACAGAACTATTGTTTTGAGTGCTGCTGTACCCAGTGGAGACGTTTTTTAGGTGCTCCCATCTATCGTTCTGTTCTCTTTTGTGGAAAATTTATTTAAGTTTGCACAAATCACATTCAAAAATTAATACTTGTTAAAAAATGGATATACTAGTGTACATTCAAATAATTGGATAAAATTAATTTTAGCAGTTGCTGAAGTAGGTTACACGGTGTGAACAAATCTGTTTTCAAATGTTTTTTCTACTCCGTTGTAGGCCTACAGTATAATAAAACCCTGTTTAGTTTACTCACAAAAGCCTCCATATATTACTGGATGTGCAGTAATATTATATTTACATGAATACTTATTCAGATTGGACGGAGTCTGCTCAGTTTTTTCCTGTGAAGCATATGCAATTCGTTCAGCACTGGAAATAATAAAAGATTCCATGGGTTCCAAGTATATTATCTTCTCAGATTCTCGAAGTGTTTTAGATAGTCTGCAGCAGGAGGACAGCAAAGAACCCATTATTCAAGACATAAGTAACATAACCCTTGATATCTCAACTAGACAGTGCAAGGAAATTATTTTCAGTTGGATACCATCGCACATCGGAATTAAGGGCAACGAGATGGCTGATAGGGCTGCGAAAACTGCTACGTCGAGTCAATATCATCATCACAAACTATCCCACAATGACCTTAAGAAATATCTGCATTTAAAACTTCTAGAGTACTGGAATGATGAATGGCTTAAAAGTCACCACACGCCAAGCTATTCCGAGTGAGGAAAAATATTTACGAGCAGCACTCACTTTCTACAGACTCCAGAAGAAGAAGTCAAGTGGTCATAACAAGACTCCGCATCGGTCACACGCTACTGACTCACAAGTACATTTTCACAAGAGAGCCTCCTGCGAGATATAATCGCTGTGGCACGGTTTTGTCAGCTTTCCATCTTGTTTCCGAGTGCCCTGCTCTTCAACATCTACGAAGCAAATTTAATATACCCGGCTGATGTGCGAAAAAGTTTAAATGACAAGACTGCAGCCGCCAACATACGTCTCCTCTTAAAGGAGATTCAGTTGTTAACAGCAATATAGGTACGAACTAAGAAAATTATAAGATCATTAAAAATTGTCTAATTAAGTTAATGGATTGATATGTTATTATGACTTATTGTTATATAGATGTCATATTTTGATACTTAATGTTATATTTATTATATGTATATTTAGTTATATTTATTTATGTGCATGATGTGTATTTATATTGTTTGTGTTTGGGGGGGGGGGGGTTAATATTTCTCATTTTATTTTGCATCAGTGAAACTAATACTGTTATTTGTTAAATATTTTTTTCTATCTCATTTGGTATTTAAACAAATATTTACTATATGTTAATACATCTGTTTAAGAATCTGTACAAATTCATTTTTGTGGTCGCTAATGACCGTTGCTGTTGCAGCGAACTTATAAATAAATAAAATAAAATAAAAAAAAAGAAACCTCCATACACTTCATTTAAAATTTTTAACGGTATTATGGGCAATATTCCAGAGAAATAAACGTTTTACTTAAACGACAAATTTTCCTTTATACAGTGAATAACGTAATTTGCTGGTTGAATATTGCATGAGGGATGCGCGCTTCAATACCCTCTATTGTGTTTTCTGTAGTTTTTGCTATCAATAATTCATGGTTGACTGAAGTACTGTATTTGATGTTCCCGTTATATTGTGAACACGCGTTTGGAAGATGGAGTTTGATTTGTACAATTTACTCTTCATCAGGTTTCAGTTAATTTGTACCTTCCCTATTGCAGCTACCCCATTTCTAACGGCTGGTATGTGCCTTATATTGTAATGTATCGAATACGGCTGACAATGTCTAGAATTTGTAGACGCGGAAGTTACTGACAAATTTATTTTCTCCTTCCATTTCCATTTTACCGTCTCGTTTATAACACAGGGTGGCAAACCACATTTCTACATCCTTGTTGAACTCCTCCGTTCATAGTTAAGCCTGTTGGTTGCTACCTTCTATTTCTTATATTTGTAACAATTTACCTGTTGTGTTGAAACTGTTTTATTACTTTTATGAAATGTTTTGAGGTACGTTTACCGCCCTATGATAGTCCATACAGTTTTCCTGTTGAACCGATCTCTGAGTTTTCATGATGGATAACATCCATATAAAGATTTTAATATTATGTTCGTAATATTTTCAAGTTAACTGGGTAGCGCTGGGTGTTGTCAGATCATCTCTTCTTCTAGATTTGTTTTGTTTCACTGTTCGAAGAGCATCTACTATTGGGAAAAGCGCAAAACTCAATCTGCCAGTACAGTGACTCTCCCTATGAAGATGCCTCTATGTTAACCTACATAGGTCTAAATATTGAGAAACGACGTAAAAACTAAGTAGGGTTCAATCTGCAGAGAAGCGTTTTGTGTAGGCAAACACGCAGAAGAACAGAATAATACTTACGATGACATACATTGGGAAATAAATGTTTGCCCCGTAAATTACACGTTAGACGCAGGCTATATAGAAATGGATGGATTCGTTATTCAGAAAGAGTACTGGCTAACACATTGCTCAGACAAAAGGCATCCTTGAAGCCTAAGGAACATATAGCTTAAATGTTTTGACCGAATTAGGTGATTCAGTCAAACCTTGATGACTCGAATTCTTTGCTATCTCAAATTTTCTCATTTCCATTGACTTTCCCTATAAAACCTCATGTTATTTTACCTTTATAACTCGAATATGTTTTTATATAAAAACCTTAATAAAGACTAGTCTTTTTTGACATTTATAAACAATGGATGACAATAGGTTAAAAAAACCTATCTTCAAACATCTGTGGCGAAAGAAGTCAACATCAAGTTGTATTAAAGAAGTCAAAGAGGATTTAGAAAAAATAGTATAAACGCAGAAGAAGCTATTAAAAGAGAAGTTTTTCAGGCAAAAGTGTTAAAAATGGAAGGAGTCCAGGATAGGAGAGAGAAAAACGCAGATTCAAAGTGGACAGAAAGAAGAGACATAGTGAAAAGATGAAAGAATATTGGAGAAAAACAAAAGAACAAGGAATAAAGAATTGAAATTGGCATGCGGTACTCAGATGGGCGATACAAATAGAAAAATAAAACCTTAATAAGTCAACGTTTTATCACTTTCTGGCCATGTCTCTAAAGCTCTACAACTCGAAGTAATGAATACTGAATTCTACAACTCGAAGTGTGTTTATAACTCAGAGTTTATTCTTCTGTCAGTTGAAGATAGAGTGTTTTTGCAGCAGAAAAATGATTCGCTTTCCTGCGTTTACATATCCATCGATGGAACAAACTTACAATTAGTACTTACAATTAGTAAGTGAGTAATAATTACAATTTGTTTTTTGTTTTTAAAAGGTTTTCGTAAACAAATTGTGTAAAACTGTGAAATTTAAATTTGAAACAAAATTATATTTTTTTAACGATAACATTCGTTTTGACATCATCAAACTTACACTTTTTATATTTGGCATCTTTTCAGTGACTACAAAATTAAATTTTAGTTTAACAAATTGTGAAAATAGAAAACATGTTTATTTGTAACACGCGTTCACTTAATTTTATTATAGAATTCAATGTACATTTTACGGGATTTGTATTTAGCAACAAGATCACATATTTTTCAGTAGGCCTACTGTACTTAGAAGAAGTAAAAGTAATCTTACGTATAGAATTACTGAGCAAAAATTATGAAGTTTCCGTTCGGTTGATGTATTGTAGGAAAACGTTTTATAACATCTGAGCGTCTACCATACATACAATTCATCTGCCTGATTAGCAGTTTATAGCACAACCGGTAACTCCAAAACAAAAGCTACAAACATCGTGCGATCAAATAATACATCAAATAATATTAATTCAATTTATACGGAGACATTGTGATACTACGTAAGGATCGTGTGGAATGTTATCTAAAACGGGGGAATAAACGATTAGACACCCAGAAAAGTCCATAGTTACGAGATTCTTATTAATTCCCTCGACGTCTTCAGTCGACTGAGTGACTTGATACGGTCCTCCAGCCTCCCGATCTTGAGAGAGTTTCTTCATCCCTAACTACTTAAAGATGCCACGTCATTAAATATCTACCTAAAGTGCTCAAATCTGTGCAGATTTTGACATTTCTGTAAAAAAAAATAGCACGTTTGTTAGTTTAATTCTCCTACGTTATTCGTTACATGCTAACACAACAGAAAATTACAGCTGATAAATTGATTTATACGAATCTCACAGAACATATAATTAGCTATAAAAATTAAACGTATTATATAGTCACTAATACGTCACTAAACTCGCTGTAAAATAAGTCATAGAACAGACTATCGCCACTTGTAGATAGCCGTTTATAGGAGTGGTCTCTGACGTTACTAAGGGGGGGATCAGTGGGATCAATCCTTGCCAGAAGTATTAAAATTTTCATTGAAATTCCGTAATCACTTAAAGTACGCCTACTTTTAATCATTTGAGTATTTTACAATAAAGCCTATAAATAATTGGAGAAACAACATGAATTACAATATTTGTAAATTAATAAAATTAAGTTTTTTTTGTTTCCGGGGGAGAAAAATGCATTATGCACCATCAGGAGACACCCAGCTAGTCTCCCGGTGTGTGGGACTCGAACACCAACAAAAAACCTCCACTTTACAGGCAGGGACCCCCCCCCCTGGAACAACTATTTGTATGGCTTTAGGGTGGCACCTCGTATTGCGCCTACTAGGCTCCTACAGCTTTGTCAATATCATCGACTTGTGAGAGGGTCCAGTTCAGGCTTCTTCTGCCGTAGGACCATCCTCACGAAGGTCACAGCCTTGCCCCAGTTCTATTTCTGTTGAGCATGACGCCTATGATGTTATCAGGCGCCATGGGGCCAACCTCCGATTCCAGTCCACGCCTCTCCAGCACCCACCGTTGACACCCGAAGAAAGTGTGATGAGCGTCATCAGAGTCTGAGTCGCCGTACACGCACGACGGATCCTCCATCTTACCCATGCTTCGCAGGTATGCACAGAAATAACCATGCCCTGTCAGGAATTGAGTAAGGTAATATTCTACCTCGACGTGCGTTCTGTCCACCCATTCAGGGAGTTTCCCAATCAACCTCGCCGTCCATCTAGCTCGACTCTCCTGCTCCCATCGTAGTTGCCAGCCCCGCATGGAGTGTGCCCTGGCCACTGTTCTTGCTTCTACGATCCCCAAGTCTTCCTTGGTCTTGTAGACCCTCCTCCTTTCCTCAGCCATCAGATCTATTGGCATTACTCCAGCGACGACCAACACTGCTGGTTCCGACACCGTTCTGTAGGAGCTTGCAATTCGAAGGGCTCGTCTTCGTTGTACAGCAGCCATCTGCTTGCGGTATTTTTCTTGCTTCAGTGCGTCGGCCCAGACCTCGCATCCGTAGAAATAAAATTAAGTTAGAATGTCCTTAACAACAATAATTATCAAACATTTAGTAAATAACGTACGTCTTTACAACATAATTCCCATCGGTTTACTAAAAAACTTTGAGAAGCAAAGAATTTATAATTTTTTTTTAATTCATTAACGTAGAAGTAAAGTAATTCAATTTTTAATTCATTAAAGTAACTCAAAATACACAAATGTTTTTCTAAACTTGTTTTCCAATGTTTTCGGTAAATTTCAGCGCACTTCTCTTTGAAAATTAAACTGCAAAAATACTTTCTACTAGTAATTTTGCACAAAGCACTATGTTATCTTCGGTATTGACCAGCGCTTTCGGCAGTCAAGCCATGTTCAGGTCATTACCAAATCTCTGGTAAAATTGACGACCCGTTTCGCCTAAAGAACATAAGAGGAGTGAAGGAGAGTTAACGACGAATTCATTATACGCTAGGCATTTTATAGAAGAAGGACATAAATTCATAGATCCAGTTGTAAATTATAAGATAATAAAAGTGATGAGTAAAGAAAAAGAAAGGAAATTAAGGGAAGAAGTGGAAATGTTAAAAATAAGAAATAAAGATGAAAAAAGACTAATGAATATAAAAACCACATTTGAAAATGAAGAAATATTTAGCAGCTTATTAGACAACAAAAAAGATACAATAAAAATTCACCTTCCACACAACCGTTACAAAATGCTGGCAGTCTGTTACCAAAGCTGAAGAAGGCGGATACTAAGCCGAAACGCGTCCAATAAAATAGTAAGTTTTTCACATGAAAAAAGTTCATTTTTAGTTAAGTGTTAGTGCTGTGAAAGAAGAGATGAATAATCAAGACAACAACAAAAAAGAGTAGAAGATGACTTAACGTGAATTGTAACGGCTACAAAATTGGTAATGTAAGACAACTATGGGTGGAGCTAAGTAAAACGTTACTCCGTCAGGGGGTGGGGCTAGATAGGTCCGGTAGAACGGTATATAAGAAGTGAACAGTCTCATATTTCTCTGTTGGTAAATGACCTGAAGATGGCTTGACTGCCGAAAGCGCTCGTCAGTACCAAAGATAACATAGTGGTTTGTACAAAATTACTAGTAGAAATATTTAAGACCACTATAACACTCCAATACAACAATAAATGCAAAACTACTATTTTCCACTATGCAAAGAAAGTTGTTTTAATAAAATATTTTATTCTCCTTAATATTGCCTACAATGTAGATAAATGTCTGCGGAGGGCATAGTGTAGCTTCTGTATGTGAAGTAAAACTACAGTTTAATATGCAGTGTAAAAGAAACGTTTAAGAAACTTTCGACGGTGTCAGGCGTTCGTTTTGCTAATTTACTGCGGCAATATTTCTTGGCACAATTTCATTTCTACATGGTAGGTGTGCTCGATTGCTCTGAACGTGCTTTACGTACACTGTGTTCAGCTCTAGTGAGAATTTATAAAATATTAATAGACTACTAAGTGCGCATGAAGTGGAGATAATGGACCTATTGAAGACCGGAAAATAAAAATTATTGTGTTACAGAATAATTTGTTGAGAAGCATATTTAACCCGTTCTGCGACTGGGAAGGAGAATAAACAGTCTCACGGAGAATAAATAAATTTCTTGGAGAAGAAAAACCGGCAAATAAAATAATTGTACACAGAACTGGTCACAGTGACTGAAACTGAGATTGGAAGAATTAGTTGAGAAGGGGCAAGTGTTCATAATAGAGAGAAGGTCTGATGTGAAGGGAAACCAGAGGGGAGAAGTGTCTAGAATAAGGTGGAGGGGATAGGCAGCCAAGAATATGGAAACCGCGGGAACAAGGGAGGATGATGAGATGTGTAGACTGTTCTGAAGGACGGCGTTTTAGCTGACCATAACCTGTGCGCTTCGTGTGGCCTAGAAAGTAACTAAACATGTATCTCCCGTGTAATCACCGCAAGCAGTTAAATGAGAGAAAGAGGCGCAGCTTATTACAAACTTTCATAAATACGAGGGTCGACCAAACATAAACGATATATATATAATAGGGTTGCTACAGCTAGTGCCGTCTCCCTTCCTTCAACCTGGCTTTCCGATTCTCCCGATGTTCCCATTGTCCTTCCCCAAGTCCTATACGTTGCACAGATTCATCCACTTCGTCCCTCCAAGATCTTCTCGGTCTTCCCCTTCTTCTCCTTCCTAATGGACTCCATTCCGTCACTTCGTTCATCCACCTATTTTGGGCTCTCCGGACACATGACCGTACCACACCAATCTTTTTTCTTCGATGTAGTCAATTACACTACTTCTTTCCGTTTCCATTCTTCTTCTGATCTCCTCGTTTGTTATTCGGTCTGCCCCCGTTATTCCACAGCACCTCCTCCGATATTCCATCTCCGTTGCAAGAATCTTTCTTTCATTCTTTTTGTTAATAACCCATACTTCCGCTGCATCTTTCAAACTCCTTCAGTTTTTATGTGTGTTTGGTTGTTTATGCCTAAACGCCGCAACCCCCATTTTGGAGGACCTTTTTAACATGAACGAAACTTTTTTAATTGGCACGTGATACTTTAATGTTGGCAACAGAACTGTGGTTAGTACTGCTTACTCGTGCGCAGACCAATGACATAGCAAATGCAATGTGTATAAAGTCTTTGTTTAACTGTTATCATGATAAATTACTAAGAGGTTCACGAGTCCGTTCCGCAGCGTGTAGTTATTAGGTTTTTAATATGCAAAGATGTTAAGCCGTCTGAAATTTTGCAAAGGTTGTGCGCACAATTTGTCAGTGATACGCTTTTTAAGGTTCAAGAGTACTAATGGCGTAACTTTTCCTTCAAAGGGTTTTTGGTGACGAAGAGGACCAAGACCTCCTGCGCAATTGGGTACAAACATGTCTAACAACTTTTTATAAAGGTAAGGATGGAAAAAATGTGTAGACAACAAGGGAAGCTATGTAGCGAAACAGTTTGCATTCATCTAAACCTATATTAATCCAGTAATAAGTTTCTCAACAATCTCTTTTATATTTGGTCAATCCTCGTGTGTATCTAGATGACGTTATGGGGAAATGGGAAATGAAAATTAAATTCTGACATAAAACTGTCACAGTATTCTAATATAAAATCAGCTTTCTAGGACTCACAAATTGCTGGTATACATTCAGTTTTCTATAACTCACAAATAATTCAAGATATTGACTATGAATTAAATCAGGTGGTTCATAAATTCAATTTAATTTGTACAGTCACAATTTAATATGAAGAAGACACTATTAATGTCATAGTTATGGCATTCAACAAATTAAAATCCATTAAAGTAATTGATTTGTCATTCACTTTAACTATCTGGCTAACTTTATATGTAACAATAATGGATAGTTTTCATAGTCTAAACAGTGTAGGATCTAAAAACCAGTAGGCTGCCTTATGTTACTACGACTGTTGTTCCATTTATTTGTATCTACAAGCTGAATCTACCTAGTGGTTGGAAAAGCACTATGATTTAATGGTAGTGGTGGAATTGAAATCAAAAGAGACTTAGAAAATAAACTCAAAGCTATTCGGTAAATACGTAGAACAATGAACAGAAAGCTATAAGATTTGTCTTTACCCACCTTACTGAATGGGTTTGAGACTTGAATTTATAACAAAAAGAAATGTTTAAGAAAAGTAATAGTGAGGACAGAAACCAATACAATATTAAACACTGGGACAGAAATTGAACGTTGAAGCATGAAGGACAGAATTAAAAATTTCAAAGAAAGGAAGAGAGCCCGCTTGAGAAGAATGCTAAGAAACAAGTTATAAAAGGTAGTCCTGCAACTACTGAGTCTGAGAAACTAATATCTGTAAACTGTAAAAGTTAAGTGGAAAATTATAAAATCTTGTTATGACGTCACAGAACAGTCTACGTGTTTATCGAACGTTCCAGAGAGATCCAGAATGTAAGCGTGTGGCGTACGTGCTTGTAGACGCATTTTGCGAGAATCTTCTCAACTGTGCTGGGCTTCGCTATGGCGCTCGGACTGTGTCAAGGTCGCAGTTAATTACGTAGTTCATACGCACACTACGACACAATTAGGAATCGTCTAGATATTCGACTGGCTATAAATACCAGTAATATTTCAACGACTAATACTAACTAACTACAACCATTAATACAATACTCAACGAAATTCAGTTTAGTATTAGGCGAATTTTTGACTGTGCGGTTCGAGAGTATTAGTATTAATGCGAAAAAATCTTAAATTGCAGAAAATAACATAAAAGACAATAGGACGGTTAGTTGAAAGTTTGCGGGGAAACATCTGTAGCTTAGCGGTAGAAATATAATATTTCCTGTATTCTAAGATTCACATTTCTTGTAAACACTTGTTAATTTTCAAATATACCTGCCAGTTTATTCTGTATTTGAGATTTACGTGTAACTCGTGTTTTGTAAAATAGACAACACGAAACGTACTATGATTGAACGTTTGTCAAAAATGGTCAATGAAAAACACAACAAAATGGTAAATGTGTTAGAAGATTGTGTGCCATCAAAACAATGGTTCTTGAGTGGGTACTTAAGTGTAAACGTTGTCTTACGAACACTGATGATGATGATGATGCCCGCATTTGATGCCAAAAAAGAGCAACACCTCCAGATATCATTAGAAAACAATTTGTACACGGTGCTGGAAAACCGGGGATTGAGAGAGGATATCATTGCTGAGATTATAGACATATCGTATTTAACGTGTGTATCATATTTTAGCGCAAGAATGTGATGTGAAACAACTTGACGCATTTTTTGAGCTTGCGACTGCCGGCTTTATTATCAGCGCTCGTACGAACAAGTTTAAACTGGAGTGGGGACATACAAACCATTCTTTTGAAGACGGAGCATCTCTTAATACATTTACCGTTTTGTTGTGAATTTTCAGTTTTTGGTATACCATTATAGCATACTATAACAAATAATTCGTTATATAGTCCATTTTTCTAGAAATACTTATCACATAAATTTTGAACAGCTGTAAATCAATTAGTCTACTTGGCAGATGTGTTTGGAAATTAACAGTTGTTTACATAAAATACAAATCTTACAGTACACGAAAAATGTTAGTTCCATCACTAAGCTATAGACTAGCTCCTTCGCTCCGTGAACTTTTTAACTTACCCTCGTATGTAGTTGTAACAATTTTCAGCTAATCTGTATTTCTGTATTGTGTATTATGTATTCTGTATTTTCTGTATTTGTAGTTGTTTACGTTCTAGTCAGCATGTACCTTTCTTGGCCTCTTACAAAGTAAGAAACCTTATATTTACGTAATATTACTTAGACTACATGTTAGCCTAAGGGTTCTGGGCTAAGCAATGTTCGCTTGAAAAAAACTTCTAGTGAAGAAGTTATTATATTAGTAAGACTGGGTTATTATTAACGACGGATATTTTTCAAACATTTGTGTTCACGTTTGGTCAACATTAGTTAATAATTTAAGTAATGTATATGGGGTGTTATGATTGTGCCTTATTAATACGGAAATAATAATTTGCCCGTAATAGGTATTACTGAAGTAAATGAGTAAACAGATTGTGGAGTAAACAAACTTGAAGGAGAAGAATTACCATGATAAGATTTGCAGATGATATAGCAATTATAGGTGCAACTGAACAAGAGTTAAATGAACAGTTGCATACAATGAATGAGCTTCTGAGCAAAGAGTACAATTTAAGAACAAATGTTATTAATACAGTGATAGTCTGTAGTAAACAGCGACAGTCTACTGGGAATATACTGCTGAATGGAAAAAACATAGAGGAAGTTAGACAGCTTCTCTACTTAGGAAGTAAAATCACAGAAGACGGAAAAAATAAGAGAAAAATTTGAGAAAGATCGGACAGGCTAAAGTTTTATTTAACAGTAAATGGAAATTACTGACTTCGAAAAAAATAGCGTTGAAAATAAGAAAAGGTTTCTGAAGATTTACATGTGGTGCATAGCTCTATATGGATGTAAGACGTCGACAATTGGAACACAGGAAAGAAGAAGACTTGAAGCACGGAAATGTGATGTTATAGGAAGTTACCGAAAGTAAGAGATGGATCTCCAAGATTAGTAATGATGCAATTCTAACTAAATTTGGAGAAACAAAGACGTTTTCCGCAAAATATTGTGAAGCAAGGCGTCGAACGTATTGCCCATATTATGCGTCACGAGAATTTAATGAAAACAATAATGAAAGGTTACAGCGAAGGAAAAAGAAGAAGAGTAAAAAGAGGGGACTCCAACATATGAAACAGATTATTGGTTATGTAAGTGGTAATCCATATGAGGAGATGAAACGGAAAGCACAGCAAAGATCGGTATAGAGAACTGCTACAATCCAATCTGCGGATTGCTAACTAAAGAAGGATGGAATTATTATTAATGTAATTACGTATCTCTCTATGTAACATTTCCACTCGCTCACAGAGAAACTTACATTATAAAAGAGATTACAGAATTTAAAATTAGAGACTTAGTGTCGTAAAAAATGTTAAAGCATTAGAGGAGTCTAGAGAGTGGATTACAGAGGCTGAGTAAATATTTACAAGGTTTCATATTGTCACGACGGTCTACTCGATCGTCGTAGGTACAGTGGAAACAAAATAAGTACAAGACAAGAATTAAGTCACTAATCACCAGCTACAGTAAAACAGTTCGTAATTAACAACAGAGTCTACTACAACAAATCAAATAAAAAGTGTTCACACGAAAATAAATGTTACTAATATTAAAGACAATTGTATTACAATTATACCGTCCGATTATAAAACGCAACACTTCACTAATAACTACTTGAACGTACACAGTAATAACTCGAACCACTCTGTAAATATATCGCACTAATACTCTCGAACCGCACAGTCAAAAATTCGCCTCATACTACTGAACGTCGTTGAGTATTGTATTAATGGTTGTAGTTAGTTAGTATTAGTCGTTGAAATATTACTGGTATTTATAGCCAGTCGAATATCTAGACGATTCCTAATTGCGTCGTAGTGTGCGTATGAACTACGTAATTAACTGCGGCCTTGACACAGTCCGAGCGCCATAGCGAAACCCAGCACAGTCGAGAAGATTCTCGCGAAATGCGTCTACAAGCACGTACGCCACACGCTTACATTCTGGATCTCTCTGGAACGTTCGATAAACACGTAGATTGTTCTGTGACGTCGTAACGATATTTTACATAGTCACTAATGGGTTAATGAAATTCATAATAATCTTCCGCCGTTGGGTGATTAAGAATGACTTTTTTAAACCAAATTATACGAATCACCATATAAACAAATATACCTTTTCACTATATCTCTTACTCTCTTTCCAAGTAATATTCCCACGACAGCACCATTCGAGGCTGGAGCCCCGTCTCTCCCCCCTGAATAAAACTAAATTGAAAATTCCACTCCGTATGTCTCCAGATTGTAACTATCTTACTTCACACATACCACCAATGATATCTTATTTGTTCTCAATGTATTCATCTACCGGAGATCCGAATGAGGGGAAGTTGTGAGAGCTACTATGCACAGAGCAGGAATGGTAAAGTGCTTGTTTGGAGCGTACTTCTACACTAGACAGAAACATTTGTATTAAGGAAAGAAGAGGAGATCAGGTTACAGGCCTTCGAGATATGGACATGGATGAGGGTGGAAAGGTCTTCCTAGAAGGATGGCGTGACAAACGTGTAGATGCTTGGCAGAGTAGGGGAGGAAAGGAGAGTGTTGCCTATTATCAGGGCAGAAAGAAAAATAAGTTGGGACACTGTATGCTGCAAACACAAGATAATGTCATGGTTGAAGCATTGGAGGGGCTGGTAAATGGAAAGCAAATTAGAGGACGGAGGGGTGATGATGCGCGACAACAGCGTATGAAGAGACTAGCCCATGATAGGAAAGTTTGGTGGGAGCGCACCTTGCCCTTGCGCAGGAAAAACACACGACGATGGTATAAATATACAGTAGACTGTTTCAAGGCAACTTGTAAACCATTTACGTAGTCAACTAGAGACTACTGTTGACATACATTCACGTGCAGCGTGCCAGTTGCATGCAGTCAGAACTGGGTCGATAGGAACGGGTTTATTATTCAGAGCTCGCTTTAATGGCTCTTTCTGTTCATAGCAGTTCTTCCGTATACTTCTAAATACTATAAACGTTATTACGAATCCGTTCTATGTGCAATATGGTTTTTAATGAAAACCTCCTTTCTGTCGGCTACAAGTAGAGTTCACTTCTACCGAGAGTCATTTATTTGTACATTTACCATTACGAGAAACAATCTATTGAAACGTCTGTATTCTTTAATGGAACTGAATTCGTCCATATTTCCCATATTAGAACGAAACGTAACGAGAAATTGTTTTAATTGTGCCTGGCTTTCACGTTTCTTATTTTCTGTGTTTGTTAGTTCCAAAAAGCCTAGCTCGCACAAGTAGACGGCAGACGAACGTTACAGGATATTCACTGGTTTCACTGATATTATTGGATACTCATCCTTTACTAACGTCCAAATCTTAAAAAGTGGTAATTGTAGATCGTAATTCCGTTGAAGTGTTTGGCCTAATTGAGTGTTCTGTAAATTGCTCTTCTTTCTCCAGAGGGAGATTAGTAGAACGAGCATTTTGCATTGTTGCCAACTCAGTGTGCCGAGGAAACTCACTACAAACGATACTGTGGCGTGAATACAAAAAGGTTGTTGAGAACCACTGCACTACAGTGTTATTTTTTGGCCAAAAAGACAGTGATAAATACGCTGGTGCAGTATCGTGTTGCAGCTGCCACAAATTGTCTGTTCTCAAATACATGTGCCGTTTTCTTCAATTGGCTTCACAAAAGCAACGTAAAATCCATATTATACAATATTACAGTCTTCACTGGAGTCCAAAATCTTCAAATTCACGACTATCTTTGGAGATTTGTACAGTTTTATATAAACTACTCGTTTATGCAAACCTGTATAGCCAAAATTCACACTTTATCTTATTTCTTATTAAAAACGTGAAGCAAGTTATTTGATTCGCGAGATTATGTTTGTAAAATGTTAAAAACAAAACAAAAAATCGAAACACAACTTACCGAATTGGCTATCACATCAAAACTACGTATCAAATATGAATAAATTTGTCTCAAATTGTTGCAGATATTTTTTTTGAATAGTACTAATCTAGGAGTACAATTTAATAACTGCAATTAGGGTTGATCAAACTGAATACTGTTGGTTCCAGCTAGTGGCGTAACTACGAGGGGGGAAGAATCAGGACATTCAACCCCCCCCAAAGCTATTAAAAATAACTTTCAAAAAAATTGTATCGAATATCTATAATCACTTAATGTAGGACTATATCTGAGCTAGTTGCCTGTGTTAAAATAAGACTTATAAATAACTGTAGAAGTAAAAGGAATTACAATATTTGTAAATTATTAAAATAGAGTTATCCAAATAACGACAATCATTTGACATTTGGTAAATAACTTGCTTATTTGCAGCACACTTACGTCAGATTACTCAACAACTTGTTGTCACAAAGAATTTACTAAATGTAGTTATAAAATTATATGATAGGTATCCTGAATTTCTCATTTGTCCTAAAAAAAAAATAAGGACTCCAAACTTCAAGCTGGTATCATCTCCTCTCCTCACATCTCATCAGGGGGAAATTTTGTATGCCCCTAAGCCAGTTACTCCACAAATTCCAGCTACGCATTAATAGACAAGGTTCAATTATAAATAAAATGAATGCAGATAACACTCTTTTTTAGTACAGAATTAAAGTAGTTTTGGGGAAAAATTCTATTTGAGTTGACAGGTTGGACAACAGGACCCCCCCTTCATTTAATAACTCTGTATCGGCCATTTAAAGACAATCGCGAAAAACAGACAATATTAGTAAACACACTCGCAACAAAACACGAAAGGTTTTGGGTAAGTTATTGCGATACGCTTAAAGCAGTTAGGAGTGGCATCAAGGCAATATCGACCGCGCACACACACATACACACACACGTAGGACGGACAAAAGTATTCAGAAGTGAGTAGATTTTCTTATACAGAAGCGTATTTCTGTTTTAGGAATATTGCCGCAATAACTTACACAGTGTGAACACCTGACACCATGCGTCGTAGGCTTTTCTAAATTGTTTTCTTCTGCGCTACACTGCAAAGTACATTAAAACCTAGTTTGCTGCGTCGCTGTGTGCCGTTTATCTGTGTTCTAGGCAATATATTAGAGACGGAAAATGTTTTATATAAACTGTGTCATCTTTCTTCTCTACCGTGTAACGTAGTTTTTTCAAGTTTCATTGTTTCAATTGGATAAGCAAAGCGAGTACTCAGTTTTAATTTGACCGTTTGGCATTTGTTTGTCTATCTGTCTGTTTGTATTTGGCGGATGTCTCAGGCCTCATGATAATTTTTGAACGCATCAACCGATTTCGTAGAAGTTACCATGCTTATCCATACTTTCACCCATCCAACACTACCTATTAGTTTTTAAGATCAGATATCAGAAAAATTGGAGGGCGGAAGGTAAAACTTGGGAGGGTCGAAATTTAAAAAAACAATCTATAATATCTCTCCTGCCAAGACATCATAACACAGGGAACCCGTTCAATTGGCCTCTGTCAATTAAACTGGCTGCCGTTGTTAGTACTAGTTATTTACCAACAATATAGGAAACTGTAAACAACAGGAATTCATGCAAGGTTACTCAAACTTACTCTCTTTTGGTTTTATCAGAAACATCTTTTTATTTTTACTTCAAAATAATGTTTTGATTGATACTACCTTTAGTGGTTATTACCTTTTTCTTTTATGTTTTAAATTTACTGATAGATTCTACATCAAGAGCTCTTATATTCTTTAAAGTGTTACTCAGATGAGTTCAAAGCTATACTGTTTTAGATTACATTAAATACCACGGATCCGGGTTCTAATTTCATAATATTTCAAAATACTTCCACATTATGTAAACTATTTGAAGAATAGTTTGATTAATAGATTTAGATTAATATACAGTAAATACAAAATTACTATGTTAAAATTTACATGGTTTGACAGAGTCTTTTTAAAACTTGTACTGTTTTTTACTTTGGTTGTTAGAAAACAATATAAGCACAGAAGTTCTTTTCTGTGTCACCTGGGTATAATGGTGATCTGAAGCTGGTCCTCTTGCTGATCCTCTTCAGTCGGTTTTCCGGGATGATCTTCGTAGTAGGTTGAGTTTCTCCATTAAGATTGTCGATTCTAAGTGGTGATCACAGTCATCACGCTACAGTTCTGCTACCTGGTGCTCGTGATGTTGACGTCGTTGCTTCTTGTGGACGTGCGAGTTCACTTCTCACATTTTAGTTTAATGTACACTAATGTTATCATCCTACATGGTATGAAATATACCTTAAAATTTAAACTTTGATTTACAAAGAGATGTATCGACTATTATTTTCCTTTTTTTCATTATCTACATATAAGTTACATTATCAGATTTACGTTGCACTTAGTTTCACCTACATGTCGAGTATTTTACCATAAAGCACTAACTTTCTGTAACATAGTTTGAAATAAAATGTACGTTCACGTTGCAGCCACATTGTGATGCTGTTAACTCGTCGGATATTCTGAGTCGACTGGGGTTGATTTAGTGGCCGTGTGTAGGGACGGGGGCGCAGTTCACGAGTCAAGAGAAAAGGAGTTCGTACTTTTATTATTAGTATCTTTCCACTAATTAACTATTATTAATTATCCTACCTTTCGTTATTTAGTTAGGTATTTTATTAATTATTCTCACGTCTTTTTATTAACTTAGAAAGATTGTTAGTATTCGCTTCATAACAGTATAATTTGCATGTCCGTACTAGACTTTTTACAAGTTGGTACAGGTATTTAGGTACAGCGGGGAGGGTAGATTATTTTCTCACACGGTATTTAAACCAAAAAATTTTTTTTTTATTTGTGCTATTTAAATTTGCTTTTAAATCGTCACAAATCGCTAAAGCCCATGTTAAAAGGAACTTTAAACCAAAATATAAATTTAGTGTTCATATTTTTAATTTAAAAATTTTTGGACACCGGGGGACAAACTGTTGGTGAAAGTTTTAATAAAATCGCAAAACTTCGTGTAGTTAATCGAATTAAATAAAGTTTTAACTAAAATATTAATGCGGTGTTAGATTTTGGAAATTTTGTGGCGCTAGGGGACAAACATTTGATAAATCTCAACTTCCATGTGGGATGTTAAGCTAAAGAGAACTTTAACCAAAATTTGAATGTAGCGTACAGTAGTGGGAATTTCGACATTTGGTCTACAGGGCCCAAGTATAGGATCAAAAATGTGACAAAATTGTTAGAAAGTAACCGAGTGTCAGACCAAAGAGAATTTAACAAAAAACCGATTGTTCCAAATTTTTTACTAATGATAATGTGATGTATTTTATACTTACACTTATTGTTTTTTATTAATGGTACCTATAATTCAATTTCTTATTTTTTATATATTCTTTTTTATATAGCCTAAAGGTACCATATAATGTTATTATTTATATTCTTAAAGCGATCGTTTCGGTCACAGACCATCGTCAGGTTATATAGCACATTTGTGTTCACAATATTAATAAGTAAATTACTTCAGATACCTGGTTTGTTATATACTTATGGGCTAGCAGAGTTTATTTGAAATATAAATAATAACATTATATGGTACCTTTAGGCTATATAAAAAAGAATATATAAAAAATAAAAAATTAAATTTTTTACGTTTATTGTATGATTGCTCTACACGTGTTACTTTACTAAACAAAAAAATAGTAGCGCAATCGAGATTTCCGAAATTGTTCTCATATTAACAAAAATTCGTTATATCGAAATGTATCCAATAATAAAAACTCCTTTTAAAACAGTGAGCGAGTTCTACAGCTATTGTAGAAGTAAAGTAGCGTACAATAGCGTCCTAATCCGTTTATGAATTACTTGTTCAATTTCAGCCCAAATTCATAAGCGCATTCCTTGTAGATCAAGGATCGAATTAAAAATGTTGTGCATGGTAGACAGAAAACAGCATGTTGACTCTCGAGGGACTTGAATAAAAATGGAAAGGGCACTGAAAACTCTGAAATTATGTTATCAAACTCTGAAAAGACGGAATATCTGTAAGAATATTATAACAATGTTAGTCGGAGGTTATCAGGTGGTACGTCTAGCTAGGAAGAGCTACACACAACAGTAGACCAGCTCTAGATAGTATCAAAAAAAAAAAAATATATAAATCGGTTCATAACGTTATCCTACGTCTTCCGATCCCTAGTCTCCATTGGTCTCGATCCAACCAACATTCTTCTTCCAATTCCCGGTCTCTCATTGGCCGATTGATGCCTTCTCTCCAACTCAACCTAGGTCTTCCTCTTCGCCTACGACCATATGGTGTTCAACCCAAAATTTGCTTAGGGAGTCGATTATCCGGCATTCTTTGCACATGTCCAAACAATCTTAGCTGTTTTTTTTTATGTTGTCAACAATATAGCACATATTGTTATCTCCCAGATTCTGACGTTTCTTACTTTTTCCAGTTTTGACCTCCCTGCCGCTCTTCACCAATAATCCGTCTCAGTAGCCTCCAACAACTTTTCTGTTCTTTGTGTTATTGGCCATATTTCACACCCGTATGACGTAATTGATTTCACAACTGCATTGTATATACGATGTTTATTTTGTTTTGATATTTATTGGTCCCACAATATGTTGTTCAGCAATGCTATTGGTTTTCTTCCCAAGTTATTTCTTTAGACTACCATCTGGTGTAACTGCTGTTCCTAGATATTTATAGCTACTGCAATTTATTATTTCTTGTTCGTCTTCTAAAATTAAATTCTTCTGTTCCCCACCAGTGCACATATACTCCGTTTTCTTTGTGTTTACTTCAAGGCCCCATAGCTTATATTCCTCTATAAGTTTTCGTGTCATGTATTCCATGTCGTGATAGTCCTGCGCTGTGTGTACACTGGGTTGTCTATTAGAGGTATCCCCATTTTGTGGCATTTCTTTTTCCAGGTTTTGAGGGCTTGTTCCAAGTATATCTTAAAAAGCGTCGGTGAGAGACAACATCCCTGTTTCAGGCCCTTACTAACATTAAATCCTTTTGAGACTTTACTTCCAATTTTTACGTGCGCTTTCAATCCGTTATATAAAGTCTTAACCGCTTCGATTAAAGTGGAGGCGATGTCAAGGTCAACGTACGCTTTCTTCAGGTCAACATATAGGCAGTGCACTTCTTGGTTTACAGCAGTTTTCTTTTCTGTGATCAAAAAATCCTGATGTAAAATTTCCAAATCCAAAACATGACAATGTAATTTTGTTAGAAACTCACCGCACGTTTGACAAGTTGTTTCAATGGGATTAGGAACAAGTAAATTACTTCAGATACCTGGTTTGTTATATACTTATGGGCTAGCAGAGGTTATTTGAAATAAGGTAGAATGTGTGGGAGGATAAGGGGGACTCCGGGCAGGCATTGTAGAAAGTGACACAACTGAAAATTTATGACATGGCAGCTCCACCAGCTTATTTATGTGTGTGTAACGGGGTTGACGTCATTCAGCAGAATGAAGTTACTCAAATCTGTTAAGGGTTATATCGAACGAAAAAAACGTAGGGATAACACTTTCTGGAGGATCTCCGCGTTTTCTCAGTAGTCAGTAGGATTTATGTGTATCGTAAGCTAAACCATAATCGTGCGTTAAGAGTGGCAAAGCTAGCTTTCCAGTGTACACCTTTTGGAAGACGCAGCGTCTGCCGCGCTAGGAAGACGTAGGTTGTGGAGTTGTTACAGGTAGCAATGCGTAATCCTTGGACGACGACGACGGTCTGTGAATCGGCAATCTGTGGAACGCGTGCCAAGCTGGGCGCAAAGAAAGATTATTAATGCCACACAGGACGATTTAAAATATGTACCATAAAATAAAATAAAAATGAATACTTTATAAGTACGCATTTATAGAAAAATAAAAATAAAATTCCAGCGAGTAGTAAGTATAGTAGCGAGATGCGTAGTTGTATACCAGCTATAGTATTGTATTCAAATGTTTGTGTGAAGCCACAAGAGGTCAAGTACACACCAAAAATTTAACAGTTAACCATTGACAAGCAGTGACCAGAATTCTGTTGAAAGGCTACGAAAGGTTTTAATAACATTATTGCGTGTTTTCTGCCCAAAAGGCAAGTCTTACAAGGTACGCTCCCTCCATGCTTTCCTACAGCCTGGACTAGTCTCTTCATTTCCTGACGTCGCATCCATATATTATCTATCATCTGGTCTTTTTTCCGTCCTCTACTCCGTTTTCTATTTGCCACCCTCTACAGTGTTTCTACCTTCTGTTTGCCGCATAGAGGGTTCCAACCAATTTCTTTTCCTGCCCCTGATGATATCTAACACTCTCCTTTTCTCTCCTAAAATTCTTCCCATGTTTACATCCCGAAGGCCTGTAACATTCTCTTTTCTTTCCTCCTCGAAATGTCCAAAATTCCGCCCTGTGTACGAGCCACTAGACAAATTACTTTACAGTAATCTTCCTCAGAGCGGACCCCACCATAATTGCAATTTTTGGTCAATTCAAATGTAATTAGGGCGGCTATAATTGTGCTAAACCTAACAATACGTCTAGCCTATATACTTATTTAAATTATGTTTAGTCTGTCGACCAGAAGTTGCAGAAAACCTTTCCTGGTTAGTATTGAATTTTTTTCGATACCTTAAGTATTTTTATCAAACTTGCACGATAGTTAAGGAAAAGCAAGTTACGTTACTATCAATCTACAAAACTTGTTAAACTTATCGTTAATGGAATAAATCCGCTTATAGTCCAAGCCACATATTTTATAATCAACTAAACGCTATGTAACTCACCGTCTGTGGCTTAAGTAAACGTCTTTATACAATTGACATGTTTCGGGACACTTGTCCCATCCTCAAAATATTTAAAAAAGTCTCTTCATACCATCATACGATGGCACAGTCGTCAATATATTAAAAATATTAAAATCCACATAACACAAAACACAATTACACTACACAAAGTAGTGCGCTGTCTGTTACCGTGTGGTGTACACCGAAAATTGTTGTGTGCGTACTTTGTGTAGTGTAATTGTGTTTTGTGTTATGTGGATTTTAATATTTTTAATATATTGACGACTGTGCCATCGTATGATGGTATGAAGAGACTTTTTTAAATATTCTGAGGATGGGACAAGTGTCCCGAAACATGTCAATTGTATAAAGACATTTACTTAAGCCACAGACGGTGAGTTACATAGCGTTTAGTTGATTGTTAAACTTTTTTGAATCTTCAGTCCTCAGTCGATACCGAGAAAAATATTTTTATCAAAGGTATACAATAATGAGAAAACCAAAGCATGATATTAACCAAAATCTACGCATCTCTAGGCACAAATTTACTGATAACAGTTTGCCACTGTTTGATGTGCTGCGTACGTGATCTGATATCACGGATCCCGGAACCGTAGGGGACGCCTTAAACAAGTTTGTTTACGTTATGTTGCGCGTTTGATTAGCTTGTACACTGTAGGCTACTGAAACAGATCTCACACACACTGCTACTCAAAGCCTATGATGCCAACCAGCCTTAATTAAGCTTCACATTAATACCGAGCGGAAGCGTCCTTGTACAGGGAGTGAGTTACGTAGTTGTGAATCAAAGCACAACTGTCAGATCAGTTACTGCAGTTTCGTATTGCCGTGGTGAATCTTGAAAGTAATTAGAGTTACACGTTAACGAGATAAGAAATATTTTTCCTAAATGTTTTATTTTTAACTCCTTAAATTTTAAGCACTGATTAATAGTGATAACTGCACCATTTTATTTTTGGAGACTTCCGTCCACCCGAAATTTTTTCTCTACCCCCTTCCTAGAGTTAACTGGTTTACATTCAGTCAACTGTTCTTTTGGTGTTCATCAGTTAATCTGTTCTTTATTTAGTTATGCAATCTCCTTACCCTATTTTGATTTCATCTCGTATCAAGAACTGAGTTTAACAGCCTTCAAGCATTCGTTCCACGTGGCAATACCACACGGAGCGCTACATATCTGTGGCACCCAATGTCGTTTTTCTACACGGATTTACTTCCATTTCTAACGCATTAGAGACTGGAACTTCTTCTCCGGAAGTCCAGCACTACTGCTCGAAGCCTTTGGGATGTTTCCTTACTTATCTCATAGGTTTCAGAGACGCAGGTACCTTATAGTTCTAAGCTGGCAGAATGTATCTAGATTTACTTATAATGTAAAAATGTTCATGACTTGTTTATTACTAAAATTGTCATAAGTGTAGCTTAAATCATTTTATATTGTTGTTAATAATATATCTTATTTGTAATCACTGATGTGGATTAAGAAAAAAAAAAAAATTATTTCAGTTGAAATAAATTTTGAAATGATAAGGATATATTTTTTAATATACTTAAATATTTGACAATTTCTGAATAATGTTTCAGTGACTGCACAATGAATATGCGACAAACATTGTTGTCGATAAAATATAATCGGATTTATAAAAGATTACCAGATCAAAATATTGAATTTAAAATATAACAAAGATCTTAATTTAGCATTAATTTGCCACTGCTCACAGTTTGTGGCGAGCACTTGATTCCCATTGCTGTGAGTGTAATGAATATTGCAAACTTTAATAATTAGAATAAATGGTTTTATGGGCTATTTTTCTACTCGATTGCAGAGAATAGAGCTGCCCTATCATCAGCTACCTTGTTTTATTTTTATGCTGCTTTTTTCATACATTTTTTTGAAATTTAAATCATAATGTCAAGATTTGTTTTTTCTGCGGAGTTTTCGCACTATGTAATTATATCCATGTTCATACGCGTAATTATATATTATGTCCAATCATACGCGAATAGAAGGCTGTAGAGACAATCGTTATTTGAAATCTCAAGTGTAAGACAATGTCTTTTCCACCTGCATTAATATAAATTTCAAATAAAGTTGGTAGAGATGCAGCCTTTCTCCGATATTATTTGATGTGTGCATAAATGAAGATCTCCGCGAATGGTAGAAATGTTTGCTATTTTATAATTGGGACTTTGGAGATAACAGGAGTGTACTTTGCTTTCTGCTGACGACCAGGTTGTCACATCGATTGACGAAGATACTTTACAGAGTTCATACTGCGCAGGCTTCATAAAATAATTGAGAAATATAATCTAATTTAATCTGTTGAAGACGCAAAAGGAATGGCTTTTGTGGAACATTAAAAAAAAATATATTTATATAGTGGTTGAAAAGAGAACTGTTAAACAAGTTTCATAGTTCAATTTATTAGGCTGCAATATATAATAGCTTGGACATATTCATGAAATTCCTGTATGGAATAAGATAGAACGCTTTAATATGATGGATGGCACTATTAAGAGAACCATAAGGAATAAAGTTAGGGAAGAGACGTTATGAAATTTCACACATTTAATGTCCACTCCCAGGTAGTGAAACATGGACAATGTCAAAACCACATGAAAGTCGACTACAAAGTGGAGAGATGAGGTTCCTTAGATCAGGAGCAGGGTATAAAAGGTTATATAAGAATAGAAATGAGGGTATCCGTTATGAGTCAGCTGTCCGACCAGTGAATGACATGGTTATGGAATGTAGACAGAAATGGTCTGATCACGTAGAACGTATGGATCATCAAGAATGTCACATGAAAGTGCAAAATATGTGCCTAAAGGTAGAAAAAGGATGGAACGGCCGATAAAAGATTGAGAAATCAAATGTAACAACGGACGATGTAATAGGCTTTGAGTCTTATAAATTGTCAAGAAGAATAAGTTGAAGAATAAAGTTGGTGCTACGGAACGCCTTTAATATTTGTTATTTCAGAGATAAGAAGAAGCGTATTTCAATCTTTAAGGAGATCACAGGAAGACAAAAGCTACGAATTAAAGAAATAGAGAAAAAAAGTTTAGAATGACACGATCGGTGGAAAAAACTTCTGACAAGGACTCAACAGCTGTAGGCCTATATGTACTCGCACTCGCAAGATTTACTTGATTACAGTTGTAATAACTCCTTAAATTCGTAGTGACCGTCAATCAATGAATTTTTTGGTGAAGGGTTTGTGAGGATCGGTAAAAAATATAACAAAAATTTTAAATTACTTTTGTCAAAGAATGACGTTTCGACAACGTATTGTCATCATCAGGACCTGTGTATGAATACAAAAGAAATGTCAAACACGACAGAACAATTATTTGAGTGAACGCTTCGTGTATGTGAGTGTGCGTGTGTGCGCGTGCGTATGTGTGTATCATTGTATATGTAAAGGAGTTGAGATAGTTTGATTTAGGCCTACATCTTCAAATGTTTTCTTTAAAGGCAATGAAAAAATTATAATATAACAAAATTTATATAATATTACAGTTTAAATACTCATAATGTAATGGTATTTTTTAATTAATTATAAAAGCAATAATTAACAATTAGATATTAGACTTGGTACAGAAAACGTTCATATATACCAGTCAACTTATAGCATAGTAAAATATATTATAGCTAAATACAGATTAAAGGATGTTCAATTATGTAATTATTAAAATTTATTTTGAACATGTTTCAATAACTACTGGTATTAAAAACAATCACTAATTTAGAAAATTATAAATTACACAATAAGTTAAAATTTGTGTTATATTTTTGACCGATCCTCACAAACTCTGCACCGAAAAATTCATTTCTAATAACGTTTTATTTCAAAGCTGACAATTTTATGCACCCAAGGACACTAATTATTCTTCAGTATATTATCCCAGATACAAAGGGTAAACATATCTTCAGGATGGACAATGTACGTTGTAATCGAATCCAAGACATGATAGCCAGGAGCCGCGTCGTACCCTTTGTCTGTATTATTATCTATGTATATTTAGAGTTGAAGCGAGGAGTACAATGCATACCTACAAATGTAGACAAGTTTAAGTATAAGAAATATAATTTATTAGAGTCCAGAAACGCGAATGAAAGTCATTCGGCTCGATATACATTCTCAAGTAAATGGCATCGTTAAAAAGAAGTAGGTTTTTACTCCAGTGCTATTTACGTCAAAAAGTAAAACCTCTGTAACACAATGTTCACGTTATGAACACATTCATCGGCACGTTTTGAATTCCGTATAAACAGTTCGGGAGCATTTATGTAACTGCGGCCTACACTTGATGTGCAATGTAAATGAATAATGTATCAGCGTAGGCAGCAGCTATACGGAATTTATAAAAGATCGTTTTTCTTTTTCGAATGAGATGATGTACATTACCGCACATGCTTTAGTCGCTTTGTAGTATCTTCTTTTTTTATACAAAATAAATGTTTATAATGTTCATCTTCTAATCATCCCGTACTCCGTCACAATTAAGAAGAGGTTTCTGACTGCACTGTCTTTTAGATCTCATCAACCCATCGTCTACAGGTTTCCTCGTCGTTGGAAATTTCCTTCTCTTCCCAAATAGTTTACCTTCAAAAATTATCTAAATAAATCCTTTATATTTTACCGTTTTTCCTTCAAATATTTATCATTAACTTTACCGTTTCATTTCATTTTAACATGATAATGTTTTTAGGCTGGGGGTCATTCCACAAAAATCGTCATCGAAAAACGTAACGCTTCCACACTTTCGATTCCCCATAGTCTAGAAATTCGATATGTAAACGCATCAAGACAGAAATAATCGCTGCTGACATTGAGTTTAGAAAACGTTTTAGTGAGAATAAATTTGGTTTTACATGCTCTGTTTGTGATCGTCTGTGGTTTGGAAATGATTTACGTAATCCACCAAACGTAATCCACATTATACGTTTCAAAAGCCTAAAAACATTATCATGCTTCGATGTTTCGGTTTCGTTGAAATTTTCTTTTCTTTTTTTTTGTTGTTTATGGTATTATTGTTGTTGTTCTTTCTCGTCTTCTTGTAATAATAATTATAATAATAATAATTATTATTATTATTAGTAGTAGTAGTAGCAGTAGTAGTAGTAGTAGTAGTATTAAAACTTATATATGTTGTATCTCAAAATGTCGCATGTATGTTTCCACGGAAATGCTACACGTACGCACGATAGGGCAAAAACTAGGCACACTCGAACAACTGGAAATATGCAAACACAGGAAATCGCGTGTAAATAGCATCCTAAACCAAAAGGCACAACTAAAGTCACACATAGAATTTGAAAACATTACACAACACACACACAACATCGATCTTTTAAAAGAGACGGTGCCATCTCCAAATGCAGAACGGACAACGCTCCTCTGATAAAATTTACGACGAGCAAAAACTAGACAATAAGGCAAATATCTTAAATTTTTATTAAAAAATACTTGTGTTCCGCGTTGGAATAGCGTTTATTACTTCTTAGAAACAATATTTTTTAAACGGTGAACTAATTGACTTCTTCATAATCAAAAATCGAGAGGCTACCAACGAAACTATAAATAATAGGACCAAGTCTTTAGACAAAATTGATACTTAACTTGAACTTTACTAAACTCGAAGTCTAATAGGTGCTTCTTTCGTATCAGGTCCATGTTCCAGAGGAGAACAATTGCCAGGAGCATCAAGATGCTGTTGTATAAAACACTGATCGGCCCAGTTCTCACCTATGGTTCTGAGACCTGGACCACTTCTAGAAAGTCTGAGTCAAGGCTGCTGGTTCATGAACGCAAAATCCTCCGCAGTATTTTTGATCCAATATGTGTGGGAGGTGAATGGAGGAAAACTACCAACCAAGAACTGAACACTCTTTTGCACGAAGCAGATATTGTGAAAGTTATAAAACTTGGTAGACTCAAGTGGGCTGGGCATGTGATCGGAATGGGGGGAAATAAAATACCCAGAAAGGTACTCACAGAACAGATATATGGCACCATGGCATCAGAAGAGTGGGTAGACCCAAACTACGTTGGGAAGACGGTATGAATTACGATGCTCGCCACATCCTTGGGACCCGGAACTGGAGAGCAACTGCACTTTACCGGGACAAATGGCGGAGGCTGTTAAAGCAGGCCTTGACTCAGTAATGGGTTATCGCACCGCAGTATGATAAACTCAGAGTTATATTTTCTATAATTAAGGACTGTTTGTCACAGATTCGTGTAAAAACATGAGACAACGCATGAAGGAGTTTACGATGCGCTTCCCATTGTCTTATACCCACGTCTCCCACTGACACTCACTCTGCCTGGACTGAGATTTCAACAAGAACAAAAAGTTATTATGCATTAATAACAATTGTAAATCATTCTGTAAGGATATTTTTTGTTAGTAAACAGCATAAAAACCATTCTATACATATTATATAAAAGAAATATCAAATAATTATTAAAGTACATATTGCATACATCTTATCAAACATTGAATAATATGAAATGCACAATAGCTTTTATTTAGTACTAGCGCAAAAATATTTTTTGTCACATAAACAAGTCAAATGCAGGAAAAATAAAAGAGTTGAATGCACACCATTAGTTCACTAATTTTCCTGTTTTTGCATATTAAAAAATGGGCTTGTGTATATCTGTGTATTTGCATATAGGCTAAATGCGTTTGTATATCAGACTGCTCGCGCGTTCCTGTGTTTACAGTTTTAAACGACTCTACTCTGTTTTCGAAATCGAGGATTGCAGATTTTTCTCCACAACGAATGAATGTCAAAACATAATATATGTTCTGGAAACGAATTCCTCTTCCTGTTGACAGTACAGACCTCTTCATTAAAAACTGTGCTTTATCCCACGTAAAATGCTTTGTAATTGCAGTCGTATTATTTAGACAAACACGCAGATGAAAAGCGGCTGTTTCAGCGCGGAAGAGCAATTAAAGCGTCTGTCTACGTAAAAAGTAGACACAAGTGTTCGCTGACGTAGTTCTGACTTATTGTGCAACTTGAGGACGCTATGCACGTGCTTCCAAGTCGGCGCCGCATTAGTCGATTGTAGAAAAAGTCAATAAGGGTAGCAACTTCCCTGACGAAATATTGTTACGTGGAAGTCAACAAACGTTTACTGTACCAAAAAAAGGTCCTTCTCCAAAATTGCGGGCCTCACAAGAAACTGGGAGAAATCAAAATATATTGCTCAGTTGAGACGAAAGGTATCAAATTTGGCTACGTGACACATGACACGCGTTGATTACTCAACTCTGGAGATTGTTCCAGACGTTTGTTTATTATTAGACCGGCATTCGGAATGAGTAATATGTACAAGGCAGGATATTGAGACAGCTTCTCGCGAGAGCGTAGAGAGTGCCATAGCCTGTAACTACGCAGTTTATTCCCGACGCGTCGTCCGGAAATCGTTAGATTATTCCCAAACAACAGGGTGTATAAATATAAACGCCAGTGGCCGGAAAATTTCTGTTTTGAGATATGGCGATATGCGAGTTCGTTTTGTTTCGGCTTGTTGTTGTAACCAGCGGTTGAGTAGCGAACTGATTATTGTGTTTCTTTGTGCGAAACTGTAATAAGGTAACATTTACTGTTGTGTGTAGGACAATTTTCAACTTGATTAATCGTATAATTTGACCAAATTTTAATCATAATTAAAGTTGTGATTATCGACATTATATTGTATCAGTTACACTCTTTCCACTGTAAACACAGCGATCCGTGCGCCCATTGTAACAATAATGTAGTAGCAAATTCAGATCAAGAGAATATAAAAATTAGGTGACAAAAATATGTATGGGGTAAAACTTGTAAACATTTAGGCGTTACACTTGACAAGCAAGGGAACGGCACTGAC
Source organism: Magicicada septendecula (assembly GCA_034769895.1). Taxonomy (NCBI): domain Eukaryota; kingdom Metazoa; phylum Arthropoda; class Insecta; order Hemiptera; family Cicadidae; genus Magicicada; species Magicicada septendecula. The sequence goes on along the minus strand of CM068369.1, from coordinate 585,776,058 downwards.
GAAACAATAGAAAAATTTCCAAGAGTAGAAAAATAAGTTGTAAGAAAAAAAACAAGTTGCAAAAAATATAAGTTGTAAAAAATAAGTAAGAAAAATAAGTAGGAAAAAGTTGCATTCCATGCTACTGGATAAAACAAAACAAATGAAACAAAGACAAGAACACACGCAAATATAGATCAAAGTTTAATAACCTACGGAGCCGAAACGTGGGATATGACAAAGAAGAATATAAATAAACTGATGACGGTAGAGATGAACTTCCTAAGATAAAGTTGCAGAACACTATAATTAAAAGGTGTAAGCAATGAGGTTATACGAGAAAGAATAAAATGGACAGAAATATAGAGGAGCAAAAGACCACAATCAGTTTGGTCTGGGTAAAATAAATGATGGACAACTGTAGATGGCCGAAACAATATTGGAATGGATATCGCCAGGAAAAAGGGGAGGCAGGAAGATCCCGAAGAAATTTAAAAGATGATGTGTTATATATCCTCCTTTGCTCTTTCCATAGTTCACTGTAGAATAAGTTGTAATTGTCATTCTAAAACGCTCTTTTATTTTATTTTGTAGCAAATGTATCTGCTCCAGCTTTATCATTAGTTTATTATTCTCTGTTGTTTCATTTCATTAAAGTATATTCCAAGTGTTTATTTGGACACAGTTTAATTTTTTACATCAACTCTTGTTTTTCAGTTTACTTCCTCATCACCAAATCATCCACTCTAATTCGACGCCTTGGAATTGTCACGTGAGCACTTAACACTTCCAGCCTGAACAGTTGCTAGTCAGTTCCACTAAGCTTACTCCTTTGTTCGGGCTACACAATGCTGGCAACTACTTTCGTGAACTGTCAACCCGAAAGAAACGGCAGAAAAAATGAAACACAGACTTATGAAAAGGATTTTGAAGTAGGAAATAGCCCATAACTCTCTGAAAGTCAGGCATCAAGGTTGAAGAAACAAAAGGTGGCCAAGAAAAGCCGGAGAACAGAGAATGTACATTTTGTATAAGTCATCAGTTACTAGGTTAATGATACAAAAAAGAGACAATAAACATGGAAAGGTATGCAGTTAAAAACATATCCATAATGACAGAGAGCTAAGCAGATATTTAATGTCATAATGTAAAAGACAGAACGATATCATGGAAAAATATTACAGCATGAGGTTTAATAAAGGCAAAAATAAGATACGTTTGTGACAATGAAAAGAAGTATACAATGCAAATAGTGAGTGGTGACACTTTGGAGGTTGTAGTATGTAGGTTGTATGTAGGATGTGTAGTCTGGAGGGAAATAAGATGTAGGTTTGCTCAAACCAAATAGCATTCAAGAATAAGAAACGTTTGTTTATTATTAATAACATAAGGTGGATAACATGGGAGAGGTTAATGAATGCATTTGCTTAGAGAGTTGTCTTGCAAGAGTGTAAAACCTGGACGATAACAAAAGCAGACAGAAGGAAATTAATGTCATTTTAACAATAATGCTGTGGAATAATTATAAGGATTAGCTGGAGAGACGGAGTGAAAAACGAACAGGTTCTTCAAAGTGCAGGGAAACATAATGGCTTGCGAATGAGTATAAAATTTAGGAGGGTCAGATTAATTTGACATATTCTAAAACTCGGGAGTTTACTCAAAAGTATGTTGGAAGGAACAATAGAAGAAAGCTCGCGTTTAAATCTATCCAGCAAATAATGGAAATTGGAAGATTTCTGGAGCTATATTCTTATTATATGTTCGTTAGAGATAAATTGAAATGATTGTTTTGATTTAATTGTTACTGAATGGTGAACAAAACTCGATGAACATTCTGTCGTTTCTATTCAATTTTTCTATCAGTACTATAAAAATTAGTGATGTCATTATTAATCGATCGAATTTGCTAAACCATTCGCCGTCTACTTAACTATCGATCGATACCTTGATTAATATTTTACCAGTCGTAAATTATAATAATAGCAAACAAAGCATGTTGTTAAAGAAAATCTATGCATCTCTAGGCACGAGTTTACTGATAACGGTTTGCCACTCTTTGATGTGCTACATACGTAATCTGATAACACGCCTTCCGAATCCGTAGGGGACGTCTTTTAAACAAGTTTGTTTACGTTATGTTGCGCGTTTGATTAGCTTGTACACTGTTCTTAAACAGATCTCACACACACTGCTACTCAAAGCCTATGATGCCAGCCAGCCTTAATTAGGCTTTACATTACTACCGAGCGGAAGTATCCTTGTACAGTGAGTGAGTTACGTAGTAGTGAATCAACGACTGTGAGATCAGTAACTGCTGTTTGGTATTGCCGTGGTGAATCTTGAAAGTGATTAAAGTTACACGTTAACGAGCTAAGAAATATTTTTCTTCGGTGTTTTATTTTTAACTCCTTCAAGTTATAGCACTGATTAATTGTGATACTGCTCTATTTTATTTTTGGAGTCTTCAGTCTATCATAAAATTTTCTCACTGTTTAAATTATGTAGTAATCAATAAACATCCTTACAAATAACATCTAGAGTCGGCTGGTTTACATTCAGTCAGCTATTCTTTTAGTGTTCACAAAAGTATCTGATCTTTATTTACTTTTACAGTCTCCTGGGTCTAGGTCGTTTCCGACTTCTATCTGGAACTCAGTTTAACAACGTTTTGAGCTAACAAAAATCAGGCATTCGTTTCACATGCGTATACCATATATAAAACGTTTTATAGTTATTTTGTTGATTCATCCGCTTCGTTCACTTTATAAAATATTATTATATATATATATATATATATATATATATATATATATATATACTTTCACTATGAACTTACTTTCTTTAACACTTCTCCAAACGTTTCGAGGTGATGTTCCTCTTCCTCAGTGGGAGAAAAACGTTTTATATTTGTGATGCATAATATTGTTTTGTCTACACGAATTTGTCTCCCGATGCTAACACATTAGATACAAGACAGTATACAATACCTTCTCCGGATAGGAATGTCATTTATTTATCTTCTACTTTTCAGAGCTGTAACTGCATTCCTACTTTTTAATAACAATATATGAGCCTCTTGTTATATCGGCTTGTTTGCTTCCATCAACCAGCTGGTCGTTTTTATTGAAAATTCAAGTCAAGGTCTCAAGACGTGTTTTTTTTTCGGAACTTAGTTTTTGGGGTAATTGGAATGCTGATCGCCCAGTGACATCGAAACCTGATCATCCGCGAAAAGAGTACTTGAGATCCCCATTTCACAAAACTGTCTTTTTTATCCTCACTGCATTGCGATGTATGACAATTACGCGTCATAATCGAGGTTGTTCCAGACCGCACAGGTCGGCGCAGTGCGTTGAAGGTCCCAGACATTGGCACAGTTTCTAGCGGACTCCAAGCGCGGATACGCTATTTTCTCTACACGACATCCGGAAAGTGACAGATTATTCTGGAATCTCATGGAGGTATAAATGTAAGCTTCCAATTGTGGATGCTTTTGTAAAGTTTTCGTTTTTACTTATTGAGAATAGGAAATATTGCATGGATCCGTGTGTGGCGGATACGTTGGTTGCTTTGTAATTTCGATGTTATTTTACGCCAAATTCTTTGAACGAATAATATCGTGTGGCCCGGTGCATTGACAAGACAACACCTGGTTGAGGTCTACAGACAGCTAATTAAAACATTTGCTGGAATGCAACTGAATGTAAATAACAGCAAAACTAAATATATGCCAATTTCTGAATCAGAAAGGAGAATAATCATCATCATCTTCACTTTCAGGCATTAGGCCATAGACCTGTTGCGCCCTCCGGCCGTGATAGAATTCACGCCCCACCTCAGCCAGAGAGATATTAGCCAACCTTTAACCCACGCCCGGGGGCAAGCCGTGCGCGGGGGGGGGAAGAGTGTTGTTTATGTGTGTAGTATATATTGTGTGCCCTTGTTACTTATCTGGCCCGGGTATGCCAGAGAAGACGTACGTATTATTTGTCCGCGTACGTGCGGGTAGATCAGCAAATCGAGCCGTGACAGAAAGGAGAAGAAACCTGTATAATTTATGTGCAGAGCAGTGGAGCAATTTGATGCATTTGATGCAGTTAATAATTTCAAATACCTGGGTAACATGACAGATAATGAGGGGTACATAAACACGACAATACATAACAGGATAAAGAGAGGAACTTAAGCATACTACATAATAGGCTAACAGTAGACTATTGATAAGCAAGCTCGTTAGTCACAACTTAAAAATGAAATGTATAAGACACTGAACAGACCAGTTGTTGCGTGATACGTAAATATTAGCAAAAGAGGAACGAGAACCACTAAGAAGGTTTAAAAGGAAGGTTGTACAATGTGTTCAGTGTCCGGTTAAGGAAGATGATGAATTGAGACTAATAAATAGCCAGGAGAAAGAAGAGCTATTCAATCATAAGGACGTAGTAAGATTCGGAGAAAGCTCAACAAATACAATGGCTAGAGCGGATGGATAATCAGCGTATGCCGAAAAGAAAATCCTTATGGCACAAATGTATAAAAGCAGAAAGAGGGGTCTACCTAGGATAAGATGGGTGGATGATGTGCTAAAAGATCTCAGGAGAATGTGTAAAGCTGAAATGGTAACGGACAGGAGATTTTGAAGAAAACTGTTGTTGGAAGCCAGGGTTTACGTAGCGCTAAAGAAAAAGAGGAAGAAGAAGAAGAAGAAGAGGAAGAGGAAGAAGAGGAAGAAGAAGAAGAAGAAGAAGAAGAAGAAGAAGAAGAAGAAGAAGAAGAAGAAGAAGAAGAAGAAGAAGAAGAAGAAGAAGAGATGGTGCATTGTTGTGTGATTACATTGTTCCCCCATAAACATTTTTAATTTTCTGTTAATACTTTCACCCAAGGTGTCTAAGTAAGTTAATTATAAGTAGTGGTTATTATTGAAAATGTAACCTTAGAATTGAAAACGTATGGTACACTATTCCACGATCTTGATATTACCAACAGACACATGTCAGAGTCAGAAGCCAAAATGCACCGAAATCACAACTTACTCAATTGGCTGTCAAATATGTACTTTGCATCCAGCACGAATCAAAATTTATACAATTACAAACAGGTATACTGGTACCATAAAAACAGCAGTTTTCAAATCGGTTATTTTTACCGTGAATTTTTGATCAAGACTCGTACGTCGAACATTTTTTATTCAGCAATGTACATATATAGTAATAATGGAACATTTCGTACCATCTAACCGGTCAACAAACCAGGCCTGATAGTCTGCCCTACGTGAGCCGCTAGACATACTATGAAGGTAGTGTGATCCTGTACTATGCACAAGCCGCCCATTATTACCTCAGAATGTAACTTTTGTAATTACTGACGTTTGATGTAAATATACCAGTCGGCAGAATTCGACGAGTATACTACTCCAATGTGGTACCGTGATCACTTATTCTTTTTATTTCTTTTAGAAAATACACAATGTTGACGATACGGCGGCCCGAAATTATCTCTGAACAAGAATATATTTCGTCGGAGTTGTCACTAGAGGCTGATTACAATTCTGTAAATTATTAAATTCTGTAATATTATTGTCTACATTACAGTTAATAACAACGGGATCTGTTATACTACAATTTTCAGTTTCAATTATTTTTCTTATGAAGTTTACACCTTCAGAAACTAAATTATATTATTTTAATATTCTCCACTCTGTTAGTCTTTCACCACTATGAGTTTACCACCGATTTCGAGTATTCTTTTTATTGCCCATAGTAATAATTAAATGATAATTAAGATAAAGAAAAAACAGTGAATCATAACGTCACACAGTCAAAAAATTTGATAGGAAATGTACTTCATTTCCACAGGCTGACTCCAACTGTGAAGGGAAACGCACCTTGATTTTCTGGTGGGCAGTAAATCGAAATCGGCGAACTCTAGGTTAGTAGCCAGGATTGAAACTTGAAGTACGATGCATACGTGCGAAGATACCTGTGCTGAATGAATTCACGTTTACGCTCACAGAATGTTTTTCGTCTACCAGTTTGTAATATAAAGCATTCGACTCATTGAATATTCTTAAGTACATTGCATCGTTAAAATGAAATAAGTCGTTTTTCCACTCTATCTACCCATTTATTCCAGTGGTATTTATCAAACGAAGCCTCTAAAACAGTATTTTATAAAACAATTTTTACGTTATAAACAGATTCGTCGGCATGTTTTTGAATTCAGTACAAAAAACTCAAGGGCATTTATGTAACTGCGGTTAGTATTTGAAACGCACTGAAAATGAATAATGTATTAACGTAAGCAGTTATTCAGAGTTTATAAAAGGTTATTTTTCTTTTCTTTTTTTTTTTTAATCACCGTACATTACCACAAGTGCTTGAGTGGTTCCGTCTTGTCTTCTTTGTTTGTTCACAACAAACCGTTATAATATTTTAAAACGTAGACTTACACGACCGGTCGCGTTGGGTTATTAAGTTGAAATGAGTCCAGGCTGTTAGACCGTGGTCAGTTGCTGCTAACTAGCGCCATAGTCGGCTAACGTTTCAATCCTGCCCTAGGGTATCTTCCTCACAGCTGCAAAGCAACAGAGAACATAATTACAGCAGATCTTAGCCGAACAATACCCGTGCACATTTAACGGGTTGTCACCGGACAAAAGGCTTGCCGCATGACAAATGGCGACAATTGTACACTCTAGTGTTTTTGGTGGTCCTAAAAAGGACCTTGTGGCGAGAATGCTGATGTTGGTTGTGCCGCGCTAAGATGTTCGGCGGCTGCGCCTGCTGTTCGTGGCGTACTACAGTCCTCCTCTTCTTTCGGCACCGGTTGTAGAGTCGGCTGCCGGCCCAGCGAAATCCATCGCTGGCGCGGAACGGGAGTGCGAAGACGCAAGAACGGCGGCGGTTCTATTCTTCGGCCGTTCCTTCCGGCTGACTCCGCCTCGATGTCGTCCGAGGGAGGAGAGGAGATGAAGTGCGTCCGATGGCGTTTTTTTTTTTTTTTTGAGACCAACCAATATGGTCGGACTCGGGCTGTTTTGGAGACTAGCTCCCTTCAGCCGTGTGGGTAAGGGATTTTAGGGGAGACGTACGCCAGTTGACCGGCCCGTTGAGAAGGTGGAGGCACTTAGTTGGGAGAGTATTGTTTGTTTGTTATATTGTATGCGAGTGTAGTGGGTAGCCATACGCGAGCGGGAGAGGTAGATGGATGTGGCCGTTATAGTTGTTTTGTGGCATCTTTATTCATTCATTTGGTTTGTTGTTTATTTCTTCTTCGACGTTCTTTTGGGGGGGGGGGGCAAGACAGGGACGTGTGACGCTGGTCGCCAGAGCTGTTGGGTGGCGACAGGGTGCTGTCAAGCGAGGCGGAAGGAACAGATTCGAGGATTATAAGCGGGTAAGTAAGTGTGGGGAACTAGAGTGTGTGTGTTTTCTGTGGTGAAGTGAAGATAAGCCTGAGATTTTTTTTTTTTTGTCTGCCGGCCCGGGTTTTATTAACTAACCGGGATCGCTGATGCCGGATTGGCTCGCTGTGTCCTCCGCTGGTACCGGAGAGCAGATGTTCGCATACCGCTGCCGTCATAGGGTATGAGCAACCTTTTCGGGTTACTGGCGCATGTTATTATCAGCCGTTTCTGCTTCACTTCTGGAGACCATCTTCAGTGAGACGGATTTTTGAAACAACTGACAAGGCTACACCCTTTGGCACAGTACTATGGTTTTACTGACGAACACCTTGTCAGTTGGTTACAACTAAGGTCGCCAGAGGCCTTGTCTAAAGATGGCCTCCAGAGGCGTTGTCCAAAGATGGCGTCCAGAGGTGAGTTATAGTATCCGTCATCATGTTAGACCACATGATAAGTAGACCACAGCCCGTCTTACAGCTAGGATCTTAATTTGAATCACTATTACCAGTAATATCATTCAACAGCCGTTGAAGTTGCGACTACGCCAGCCTCACTGCTAACCCTACACTACTCCCATCACAGAAAATGAACATGAATGCATTTGTTTGCGACGAAAACTACCTTTTTACGAGAGCGTATAAATTGACATTTTCACAAGCAAACCTCGAGACACAAGCAGGGAATCTATAAAAATAATTTGTTATAACAAAATTTTTACAATATATTGAGATATTACATTAGATATATACACTGAACAAACACGAAGTTATGTATTCCAAAGTTAATGAATTATTGTTATAAATTCGTGTAAAAACACAAACCGACGAATGAAGAAGGAGATAATATATCGATTACCCTGGTTTTAGACCCACGCCTCACCACTGACCCCCCAATCTCTCAGCAATAATATTCCAACAAGAAGAACGTAGATTAATAAAATTTTTAAATCATTCCCTGAGGAAACTTTTTGTGTTACTAAACAGCGTATTAAATCTTTCTATATCACTTATTTTCAACAAGAATTAAATAATCATTTGAAATACTTATTAAATTTTTAAATAATTTTAAAAATATCACTACTGACTAAGTATATAAGTAAGTAGTAAGTTATATATTAAGTAGGTATATCACTGCTGACTCGAAACACTAAATTTTGATTGTTAAAAATATAAAACTTATTATATAATACGTTATTATCAGATCTTCAGTGAAACGGTTTGGAAACAACTGACAAGGCTACACCCTTTGCCAGAGTACTATGGTTTTATTGACGCACACGTTGTTAGTATTAGTACATCTTCACAAGCAAGAATCGAGAGACTAGCAGGGAAGGTATAAAAATAACAGGTTATAACGAAATTTGTCCAATGTATCGAGATCTAACATTAAATATACACTTAATAAACTCGAAACTATGTTTTGTATAATTATTTACTCATTGTTATAAATTTGTGTAAAACATAAAGCCAGGAATGGAAGAAGGAGATTATGTATCGATTGCCCTAGTTTTAGACCCATGCCTCGCCACTGACCCTCCAATCCCTCAGCAATATTTTGTTGCAACAAGAAGGACGTACATTAATACAATTTAAAAATCATTTTCTGTTACTAAACAGCGTAACCAACCTTTCTCTATATATTATTTACTACAAGAGTTAAACAATATTTTTTGAAATATTTATTAAATTTTTAAAGTAAAAATGTATTAATTTAAAATACTAATAACTCTTGTTTAGCACTAGCGCAAAAAACCTTTTCACTACAAAAACAAGTCACATGCTGGCAAAAATAAAAGTGTTGAATGCACACCACTAGTTCACTAATTTTCCTGTGTTTGCATATTCAAACATGTGCATGTATGGTATGTCTATGCATATGCATATAAATGCGATTGTGTGTGTGTATTAGACTGTTTGCGCGTTCCTGTGAGTGTGTAAATTTTTACTGTTTTAAACAAACTCTACTGTGTTATCAAAATCGTGTGATTGCAGATTTTTTCCACACCGAATGAACGTCAAAACATATGTGTTGTGAAAATGAATTCCTCTTCCTGTTGACAGTGCATCCCTCTTCATTAAAAACTGTGCTTCATCCAACGTAAAATGCTTTGTAATTGCAGTCGTATTATTTTTACAAACACACAGATGAAGAACGGCTGTTTCAGCGCGGAAGAGCAATTAAACCGTCCTTACGTAAAGAGCAGACACAAGTGTTTGCTGACCTAGTTTTGACTACTGTGCAACTTGAGGACGCTATGCACGTGCTTCCAAGTCGGCGCCGCGCCAGTCGATCGTAGAAACAGTCAATAAGAGCAGCAACTTCCCTGATAAAGTACTGTTAACGTGGATGTCAACAAACGTTTGCGGTAGCAAACAAATCCCCTACTACCAAATTGTGGGCCTCACAAGAAACTGGAAGAAATTAATATATATAGCTACACTGAGATAAAAGGTATCAAACATGGTTACGTAACACCTCACATGCGTTGATTACGCTCTACTGCAATTTACAATCGACGCGTCGCCCGGAAAATGGTAGATTATTCTTGAATCTCAGCCGAACATAAATTTAAACGCCATCGGCTGACCAAACTTAATTGTGGGACCTGGCAGTTTTAGAGTGCGTTTTAGAGTGACTGTTGTTATGACTTGCGGTACAGTGGAAAGTGCTTACTTACTGCAAAACTGTAATAAGCTGGCATTTATTGTTGTGTGTGTGACAATTTTTAATTTGGAGAACTGTATTATAGTGGTTTTGTGTATTTTTAACTATAATTAAATTCTTTATTAACGATTTAATCTGGTGTTAGTAATTCTGTTTGCACTGTACAACTCGACGATCCGAGCGACCGTCATAATATGGTATTAGGTTTGTACACAATAAACCTAATATGGCTTATAACGTAATAGGTTTTTATGGTAATGTGGTTTATAACAATAAACTGAAAATTGTTTGTTCCGTTCCAAGGTGATAGACTAGAGCCGATCAATCCAACCCTTCTTCGGACGTTCCACACCCCTCCCGCCTTTTGGCTTGAAATTCTTGTTCCAACCATTTAAGTCGATATTAGGCAATCGTATCAAGTGTACTCATAATACTCAGCTCGCGAGGTATATCGACATTTTGTTTTGCGATCATGAAAGTATACCCTGTCGCATGATCTGAAATTTCATTTTAGACCCTTGAATACGATTGACCTGGGACTTTGTTATAGTCTAATTCTCAGACCCACAGAGAAGTGTGGGGATTTTCATGCGTGTCTCTTTCCTCGTTGATTGGAGAGTTCTCCTGATGGTCCCATACATATGGTTGAAATTGTGCAACTTCTTCACCACATCATTATTTACAGTGTAAGATACATTAGATCGTAGACATTGGGGGGGAAAAAAAAAAAAAAAAAAAAAAAAAAAAAAAAAAAAAAAAAAAAAAAAAAAAAAAAAAAGGTTGACAACTTCTGCCCTAGAGATAATCAAAAGTATTCAGTGTTT